>CM073508.1:17717500-19151666 GCA_037074495.1 Acacia confusa | reverse complement strand
AGCTTATTATGATTTGTAGTTTGTGAGATATCCTCAGATTAGCGAACCTTGGTCTGCTGTGTGACGTTGATTGATGTGTCAACTTGTGAAATTCATAGCTCTCTCATTTGAACTTATTTGGACTTGAAATTTTGTCAAGATGACGCATTGTGAGTCTACTTTCGTACAGAATTAGTTTCACCTCAATCCGATCTCTGGTTTGAGAGATATCATCGATTTATTGAAGGTCGCCCAGGTGAAATGTGAACAGAGTTGAGCAATTACTGAATTCTTGACCATTCTTGAGAATCAGAATAGGATTCTCGAGAATCACTATGCCATTCTTGAGAATTGCAACATCATTCTCGAGAATCAGTGAGTTTTATGCATACGAAGCAGTTGTTCATTCGCAGGACTATAGCAATTGATACGTAGCAACTCCTATTCATCGGGAAGCTTGAATTTGTTTATTTTAACTCAGAATTGAGTCATTTCAACTTGCACTTCATCATGGAGACTTGTATAATGATATTCTTATTCCATTCATCAAGTTCTCTCATCTCTCATCTTGATCATTCTTCATTGTCTATATCATATCTACATTAATATATAAGAATTAATCAAAGTAGAAGATAAATGTAGAATATAAACTTTTTGCTCTGGATAATTGCATTTATATAAGACATCATCAAAACTAATCATAACCAACAACAAACTCGAGTATTGATGCACAAACTCGAGTTTGTGTCACAGCTAGTGAGAATTCAAATCTACGAAATTTATGAAAAGCTTGTTGATTGATCTGAATGCTTTCTAATATTAATTATCAACTTCATTAGATATGTTTAACGTGTTTTCTAGTGTATTTCGGCTGATTTAAAGATGACTTAAGCATATTATAAGAGTTGTTTTCACTAAAGCAAAAAGACTTGTCAGAGCATTAAATGCAAGGCCACCTAACTTGCCATATTTTGATCTACCAAGGTCTGCACGATGCAAAAGGGATAAAGGGACATTTACCTGATCAAGACACTGACATTCCAACGGATAGAAACACAAGGAAGTCAACCTTTATCCTACAACACAAAGAATAAGCAAAAGAGTAGAGAGAAAAGAGACCAAAGTGCCTCCATCAGATGGAAAACTTCACCAATGGTCATATTGATGCTTGAAACGGTTATTAATCACACTCTAAGTATAAATAGAGCATCATTCAATTCTTCTCAACAACTATTGAGCTAGAAAACGAAAAAGCATTCAATTTGTCCATCTACTCTTAAGCTTTTCTGTACAGAGTATCTTTTGATACTATTGAGCTTCAATGTTCATCTTTATCTGCTCTTTAAGAGAGTTTATTGTTTGTACATCATTTATTGTAAACAATCTCAAGTCCGGGGACTTGGAGATTGGGGTCATTGATTACAACTTGTAAGGGGGATCAAGTTCTAGTGAGAGAATTGCTCTTAAGTTATAAAGTGTGTAATCAAGTGATCTAGTGAAATACTCAGGGTGCCTAAGGACTGGACATAGGTCATAGAGTTGGACCAAACCAGTATAAACCTTTGTGTCTTATTCTTCTTCCCTGCACTCTGCTTTACCCTGTTCCATCAACTCCAAAACTCGAGTTAGTCACTAAATGGCTCGAGTTTGCTCAGATGTTCAAAATGTACTTCACATTCAAATCACGATGGTCATTCCTAGAATGAACCAAACTCGAGTTTGATATTTAATGACTCGAGTTTTACACTGTTTCAAAATATGTTTAAAAAATCTAATATTACGATGGTTAATCCTAAAATAAACAAAAATCCATTTTTTTTTAATAAACTCGAGTTTTCGTCACATAGTTTAAAACTCTGATTTCTAGAAATCTACGATTTGATCTTGTTCAATTTTTATATTTCATGATTTCACTTTATTTTATTCCCTATTATACTTGATCAATTTGTTCATGAGTTACAGATGAATTTAGCAAGGATCAAGGTGAAATCAAATCTGGGTTAAATGCAATTAATGAAGAACTAAGAACAAGCATTAATTTTCTCCTACATCCCAATGGTTTAGCTCAAACTGTTACAAATTGTCCACATCACTCTCTAATAGTCAAATAAAGTTTATGGAATGACAAGAATACTAGAGACCATATGCAACAACTAATCCAAGATTCTAGCTAAAGAATTGAAGAAATAGAGAAAAATATACAATTGCCATATGCCAAATATCAAGCTGAACATTGAAGAATTAGAGAGAACAAAATGCAATGACTAGTCTCTTTGCTTGATTACAAATACCTAGGAAGACTCAAAGAAGACACAACAACAACATACAATTACAATTGATTTCATTCTTTGTTGTGCATACTATTGTTTGAACTTCAGTGTTTATTCATATATGCTCTTTAAGAGAGTTTGTTTTTGAAAAACATTTGATTACTCGTTTGAGAGAACTTAAGGTTTGTGGAACCTATGAGTTGAGTTATTTAATTGAAAAGTGTAAAGGGTAGCAAGTCCTCAGTGATTAGGATTCCTTGAGAGTTACATTGTTATAATTAAAGGTTGACGAGATAGTTGAAAATCCCATAAGGTATCTGGGGACTGGACATAGGTCAAGGATAGGATCGAATCGGTATAAATCTTACTGTGTCAATCTTTTCTTCCATTGTCATGTTATACTCTATTTTTTGGTCTAAACTTGGGTGTTTATAAAAAGAAATTTTTTGAAAACCCCCAATTCACCCCCTATTGGTGATTTCTTCCATTTACATTTCACACTTCTAGTGGAAAGAAACCTGCAATATTTGAAGCTAAGGTATAAGTTTGATTTGTAGGAAGAACTTGAGTGACTTACCTTCAACTGGAGTTCTCAACTCGACATAGTACTTCTTCACTTCCAGTGAGGCATTATAGATAGGGAACTTTAAAGATAGAACAATACAGCAACTAGACTTCTCTTTACATTCTCAACATCAAATTCCTTATGAGCAGATTGATATCTTGCATATATTCCTACTTGAATTGGATGTCTGGTTGAGTTGTTGTCAAATATATTAATGATCTGTTCATTCCTCTATAGTTGGTTATATTGAAATCTTTGCCCTTTTCATCAACATCAAGAAGAGTTGTTGGACCGATTGAAGTATTGGCTCCATTGCATTGATCAATTTCATACTTCTTTAAGGGGACTTGCAAATATTTGGTCTGGGAGATGAAGATTCCATTCTTTCATTGTTTGATTTGAAGACCAAGATAATAGTTCAATTCTCCCATCATGGACATTTCAAACTCCCCCTACATAGTCTTAGAAAAATCTTCACACAAGGCATCATTAAACAATACCAAAAATAATGTCATCCACATATATTTGCATAATTAGTAAATCATTTTTCTTATTGTTTTAAATGAAGAGAGTGGTATGTACTTTACCTTTGACAAATCCTTGATGGGAAGAAGGAATTTGTTTAATCTCTCATACTAAGCTATAAGAGCTTGTTTAAGGCCATATAAAGGCTTGTTGAGATGAAACACATGATCTATATGAGAATTGTCTTCAAATCTGGGAGGTTGTTCAACATAAACTTCCTTTTGAATAAAACCATTTAGAAAAGTACTTTCACATCCATTTGATATAAGGCTAAGATAACTGTAAATGAAGGAAAGCACTTTTCAGATGATCTTACTTTACCGTTGGATGATATGGCTTCCAATGAGGAAAGAAAACACTTAAACCTTTGTAAGGTCTAGAGAATGATTTGCCAAAAGAATGCTAAGTTTTCTGGGCCAGCAATAAATGTTTTAATATCACATTTTGCTTTATGCTTGATCTTTAATTTAAGACAAGTTTGATCATTTGAAACTCACTAACAAATTGATTAAACAAGAATATTAAGTATGTAGATCAAACAAGAAGATTTCACAAATCCGAGCAAGATGAGTTTACAACAATGCTTTAAACTAGAGTTTATTCAAGCAAACTGGAGTTTGAAACTTGAGTTTACTCTTCCAAACTCAAGTCTCATAGGCATCTTCTTTAGAAAGGATTTGAAGTTGAAAATGAAGACGTCTCTCTAAGACTGAAATTGGAGTTTAGAATATTTCACTCAAGTGTCTAACTCGTGTGTGATTACCTAAACTTGAGTTTGGTTCTTTAGTTGAAATGAGCATTGCGATAGTTTTTTAAAACATTTTAAGAACAGGGAAACTCGAGTCATTAAGAGATAAACTTGAGTTTGGGACTTTCTAAAATGAGAATAAGCTTAAGTCCACAAATAAAAAATAGAGTTTGAAAACATAGGCTCAAATTTACTTAAGTTATAAATCCCTTGAAAGATCTCAGTCTGACTTAAAATTGCAGTTTGCTAAAACCAGGCTCGAGTTTACTTAAAGGTGAAACCATTTGAGAAGTCTTGGCTAGTGACAAACTCGAGTTTAACTAACCATGCTCAAGTTTGTTTAAGAATAAAATTCTTTGAAAAGCTCTTGGCCAGTCTCAAACTCAAGTTTCCATGTCTAAACTTGGGTTTAACTAAGTTCAAATAACTTGACTTGCTCTTTGTCAAGTGCAAAAGTTTGACAATCCTAAACTCAAGTTTGTCTTTGACAGTAAAGTTTTGATTAGGTTTGAACAAATTTCAAACAATTTGAACTTAGCCAAATTACAATTGTTAGTTATCATCAAAACACAAAGAGAAATAACATTCTCCCCTTTTTGATGATAACAACACTTGTAAACCAATTATCAGAGATTCAAAAAAGATTTGAGCAAGTTAATATAGTGAATATATCAAGACTTGAAACATTAGGATCACATTTCATTGCATTCATTCAGTAAAATAACTACATAAGAGTTAGCAATATAATCATATACAATTGAACAAAAGCCATTCATTTATTTCATGTAGAAAGTACATCAGAATTTTTTAAATACAACAAGTACATCAAATTGATGTAAACACTTAAAAGATCAAATAAACTAGTTAACTCTTCACTTATCTTCTCCCCCTTTGTCATCACTAAACAAGGGTGGATTAGAGGAAGGAGCATGAGGAGGAGTTGAGATAGAATCCTCAAATGGAAGATCAACTAGAGGTGTGGGTGGAGGAAAGTCAGGTGATTTAGATGAAAGCTTGATAGTGGAGGTGAGAGAGGGAGGTACAATTACAGTTGTTGGGGAAAAAGGATGGAATCAACTATTGGAGAGGTGGAAATAGTGGGAGTGGTGAGAGTGAAGGTGGGTGAAGAAGGTGAAGGCTAATATTTGAGAAAGCTATGGCCAGTAAGGGTGGAAAAGGGGGTGGTGCCAAAATTAGAACCAACGTGACTAAGACCAATTGGTGACAAATGCTTCAAGATCTTGTCCATTTTTAGATAGGGATAGAAACACAATATGAATGTTAGTTCTCTACGTGTTTTGATGATAACTGACAATTGTAAACCCAAGTTGAAGTTTGTCTTTGTTAAATTGAAATACTTACTGTCAAAGACAAACTCAAGTTTTGGTTGAAAACTCGAGTTTGTACTTGACAGAGAACAACTCAAGTTTTTGTAAGCTTAGAAAAACTTGAGTTTAACAAATAGCAAAAGCATTGAATTCGCCATCTACCAAAACGTTTTGCATTCAATTTGAACTTATTGCAATTTGTTGTTTTATTAAATTCGCTTAATATCTTCGAATATTCATTTATATGTACTAAATGATTATTTTACTTACTCAGTGAGGAGTTCATTTTATTTAATTTATTCGTAAATCTTAAGGTTATGGAACCTTAAGAGAGGGAGTACAATTACAGCTTGTAAGGCAGAGTGAGTCCTTGGGATAAGATCATTTCGAGTATAGAGCATGTAAGTTGTACAAGTGTTTAAGATAGTGAAATACCTAAGTGATTGGGGACTGGATGTAGGTCAACGAATCAGACAAAATCAGTATAAAAACTCTGTGTCCATTCTTCTTCTCAATCTCTGTTTTCACTATCTTTAAATCATTTTTGAAAAGAATTTTAGAATCACCTATTCACTCCCTTTAGGTGATATTCCTGCTATTCATATAATAATGTGACACTACATGACAAGGCATTGTTAACTTTATGATCTAAAAAAAGACATAGAGATGTTGTTGGTTAAATCAATCTACTAGATTAGTTTTTGTAGCTTCAGCCAAAAACTAATGATTATAGTTGTTCTCTTAGCCTACTACATATCTCCTTATAAAGGATTACCCTAAATAGTAAAAGGTCTACACACATTTCAAGAGTCTACGTATATGTTTGTTTCAATTTCATGAAATACTTATATGTCCATGTTTTCTTTTTCAACATTTGAGACATGACTGAACACTTTCATTTAAACTCTATTATATATGCTAACAAATTAATTGAACCTAACTTTAAGAACCGGTGTTCGAATGTAAAAATAGTTTTTACATTATAAAAAAATTGCTTATGTCATAAATTCTCTAATTCTTGTTGTCCATATTGAACAGTAAGATGAGTTTGATCATCTTGATTGGGAAACTCATAAACAGAACCTAGCAGATAGTAAACAGGAAAACTACATATTACTGGAGTCAATGTTCACATAGCTCTAGTGTTAGCACAAGCGTATGGATGCTCCCTCTATTATCTTGTATTTGTAAAAGCTTTATGATATGTAAGGGACAACTGGATGCTTGAGGCCTCTAAGGAGCTATTTTCTTCTTTAGCCATGAACTAAGTATTGAATTGGTCATGTAATCGTTAGCACATTTGTGTAATGGCCTTACAGTCAATTATTATATAAATAAAGTAGAGTCAATACTCACTGAGTTGTTGAGTTTGTTGACTACTATAATAGGTGCTATTAACAAAATAGGACCTAAGCTTTTATGATTAGTGGGCCTTCCAAGGCTAAAGGCAAGGGCAAGTTTGAGGCAACATGAAAACTCAAGCCCAAGGCCAAGCCTAAAAAGAAATAGGGCAATGGCAAAGGAAAAAGGAATTCTAAGGACATTGTTTTTTTTACTTCCATTATCAAAATGAAGGACATTAGAAGATGAATTTCCCATTCTACATTGCGAACCTCAAGGAAAAGAAAGATGTTGATTTGTCTACCTCTGGCAAGTTCACTATAGAAATTAAGTTTTCAAGTATTTATTTAGCTTTATGGGTATTGGATACTGATCGTGGTTCTCACATCTATAATTCATTGTAGGTACTAAAGAATCCTTGGAAGTTGAGTAAGAATGATGTGAACCTCCATGTAGGGAATAAAGCAAAAGTTGTTGCATTAATTATAGGAGATATATATTAGTTCTTGAAGTTTTGATGATAACAAGGACTTGGAAATGATTAAGTTTTTGAATTAAAAATAGTAAAGGTTTTTGAATCATAAAATGGTTAAGTTAAGAGTGTACTCAAGTATGCACTTTTGCTTACTCGAGCATGCTAAAACTAACTATGTGTTCAATTGTTCTTAGAGTATTACTCATACATGTCATCAATGATACTCGAGCATCATATAAAAAAAATCTCCTAGTAGTAATAGCAGAAGAAGCTACTCGAGTAAGGACAATTATACTACTCGAGTATAAGGAAAAACAACAAAGTTCAGAGAAGATAAGGAACCATACTTGAGGAAGTCTTTTTTGCTTACTCGATTATGTACTAAAAAAGATAGATTAAGCCACTTGAGTATAAGGCCTGAAAATGGAAGAAATCACCAAGGGGGTGAATTGGGGATTTCAAAAATTTCTTTCAGAAAGATATTCTAGTTTTCGAAAAATAAAATGCACAGAAGCAAAGGAAGATAAGCTTAGACACAAAATATTTATACTGGTTTG
Source organism: Acacia confusa (assembly GCA_037074495.1). Lineage (NCBI taxonomy): Eukaryota > Viridiplantae > Streptophyta > Magnoliopsida > Fabales > Fabaceae > Acacia > Acacia confusa. Next base: position 19,143,878 of record CM073508.1, on the reverse strand, counting down.
GTCCTAACTTTGACCTAGTCCAGTCCCCAGATATCTTCTGAGTTTTTCACTATCAATGCTTTCTTATTACAACAATGTAATACTCAAGCAATCCTAATCACCTAGGATCTGCTCCCCCTTACACTTTGTAATAAAACAACCTAACTCATAGCTTCAACAACCTTGAGTTCTTACAAACGCATTCTCTTGAAGAGCAAATAAGCATAAACATTAAAGTTCAAAAATATTTTGCATAACAAAGCTCAAAATCAAGAATATAATCAGTTGTAATTCAGTTGTGTATCTTGCTCTGCGTCTTCATAGGTATTTATAAGTTTAATCTGAGGAACTAGTCGTTGCAAATTCATCTTCTTATTTCTCCAACGTTAATCTTCTTCTTTCTCTAACGTTCATCTTCAATTTTGGAATATAGCTGTTGCATATTTTCCACTGTTCTTTCAATTCTCAGTTGGAATCCTGGAATTTGTTGATGCACATGGTCTTCCGGATATTCTGTCATTCCATAAACCTTACTTCGACCGTTTGAAGTTGTTAGTTCTCTATGTGTTTTGATGATAACTGACAATTGTAAACTTAAGTTTGTCTTCGAAAGTTGTAAAACTTTTTGTTTAAGGCAAACTCGAGTTTCGGTATAGAAACTCGAGTTTGGACTTGACAGACAGAAACTCAGATTTTACAATGTTGGCCAAACTCCAGTTTGCATAGGCAAACTCGAGTTTGCAGAGTTACAGAGAGCTATCAAAGTTTACAAGAGTTGTAAACTCGAGTCTGTGTTTATAAACTTGAGTCTAGATCAAAGGCAGTGACACTCGAATTTCAACTTGTTTCTAAACTCTACCTTTGATTATGAGAAACTCCAGTTTACAAGAAAGTTTATGTGCTAAAAGTTTAAAGACTTGTAAACTCGAGTCTATGATTTGGAAACTCGAGTTTGAGATCAAACAGAAGCTTCAACATTCTATCAAGTTCTCCAAACTCCAGTTTCAGTTTTACAAACTCGAGTTTGCAAAATGAAATAGCCTTCATGTTTTCAGTTTTAACTGGAAACTCGAGTCTGGATTATGTAGACTCGAGTTTGGCATAAACAGAGATACTCGAGTTGATACTTGATTTATAAACTCCAGTCTTGAAAATAGAAACTCCAGTTTGAGACTTCAAAGATATTTCAAATGTTTCAGTTCACACTGAAACTCGAGTCATGGTTTCGGTGCCTCGAGTTTAGCTCAAACATAAAACACTCGAGTAAATGACTGATTTAAAAACCTCAGTTTGAAAAATGGAAACTCCAGTTTACACATAAAAAGATTTTTTTTCAAAAGTCTCAATTTTCACTGAAACTCGAGTTGTGAATATCAAAACTCGAGTCTGGATCATACAGAGAGCTATGCAATATTTTAGGTCTTGTAAACTCCAGTCTGCATTTCTAAACTCCAGTTTTGAAGCTGTGAACTTAAACTTAAGATTTTCATAAAAGCTTCAAACTCGAGTCAGTAACTAAATGACTCGAGTTTAACTATGTCTTCAAAACCTCATTCAGGACCAACTCGCGACTTTCCTCTCTGTAAGAACCAAACTCGAGTCAATTACTTGTCAACTCGAGTTTAGGAAACTTTCAAACATACCTTGCTCTCTGGATAAACCTCAAACTCGAGTCTAGAACAACCAACTCGAGTTTGCATCGGTAACTTTTGAAAACCAGATCAAATCAATCTGCGAAATCATTATGGGTTAATCTGAAACTATTATCTTGTTGCATTATTATTCCTAACGCTATTGATCAAGTTTTTGATAAGTATCAGACAGGTTTATCACAAGATCAGAGAGAATCAAAGATCCAGAATAAGTACATTTAATGAAGAACCAAGAACAGGGCTGATTCTTCTCCCTTATCCCAGATGTTTAGCTCAGACCGTTGGAACACATTAAGATCACCTCAAATGGTCAAACTAAGATTATGGAATGACAAAGAATCTGGAAGACGTTCTGCAACAACATATTCCAGGATCTCAGCAAAGAATTGAAAGAATAGAGCAAAGTTTGTAACTGTCATTTTCCAGATCTACAACTGAACGTTGGAGAAGATATTGCAACGGCTAGTTCATCTAGTTAGGCTATAAAAGGCTATGAAGACTCAGAGCAAAAAAAAAAAACAACGAAGCTACACTTGAACACATTTGCATTTTTGAGTCTGTATTGTGATTCTTTTATCTGTTCTTCAGTGATTATCAATATTCACTCTTTTGAGAGATTGAAATTCTTTTAAAGTATTTGGTTGTGTAAACTCAAGGTTAGGGAACCTGTGAATTGGGTTGTTTAATTACAAGTTGTAAGGGGGAGCAAGTCCTAGGTGATTAGGATTGTGTCTTGTCTTCATTGTTGTAGTTAAAAACCTGTTGAACTAGTGGAAACACCGAGAAGGTATCTGGGGACTGGAGGTAGGTCAAGGTTAAGACCGAACCAGTATAAATCCTGTGTGTCTGAGCTTTTCTTTCTCTACTCTTTCATTATTCATTTCTTAAGCTTTATTTTTTAAGAGTTGAAAAGAAATTTTAAAATCCCCAATTCACCCCCCTCTTGGTGATTTCTTCCACTTTCAGAAGTGAGATTTGATTGACTTGTAATGGCCTGAGCTGAACTATCGAGATAGAAGAGAGAATCCAGGCTTGTTCTTTGTTCTTCATTAATTGCTTTTGATCCATATTTGATTTCACCTTGATCTTTGCTGAGTTCATCTGAAACTTACTTGAAACACTCATTAAACAATGTTAGAATCAATAGCAACATATGATATGACATTTTAAGATTAACATATGAAGATTTCTCAGATTGGTGCAATCTGGTTTTTCAAAAATGCGACACATACTCGAGTTTGTAGTCCCAAACTTGAGTTTTGGGCTTATCCAGAGAGCAAGATCGCGTCATGAGTTTTGAACATAATTGGGAAAGCTCTCTAAACTCGAGTTAATAAGTGACTGACTTGAGTTTTGTTCTTTAAGCTTTGAACTGCAGATTGAATACAAGTCTAAACTCGAGTCATTAAGTGACTAACTCGAGTTTTGAACTTTGATAGGAAAATGAGTGCTAAGTTCAAAACTTCAAAACTGGAGTTTAAAAACACAAACTGGAGTTTCCAAATCAGACATATTGTTGAGCTCTCTGTGTGACACAAAACTCGAGTTTACAATGTAGAAACTCGAGTTTCAGTGACAACTGAAACTTTGAAATCTTTTCTGTTTGAAACAAAACTGGAGTTTGCAAAAACAAAATTGGAGTTTGCAAGACTTGTGAAAATACTGAACTTTCTGAATTCTTTCTATTTGGTCTAAACTCGAGTTTTAAGACCAAAACTCGAGTTTGTCCTGTTGTGAAAACTTTGAGTGTTCTCTGTATCTTGCAAACTTGAGTTTGCCTGAGCAAACTAGAGTTTGGCTTCCTTTGTAAAATCTGAGCTAATCTCTGTCTAGACCAGACTCGAGTTTTGCTACCAAAACTCAAGTTTGCGCTTGACAATAAATTTTACAACTTACCAAGGTCAAACTTCAGTTCAAGTTTACAATTATCAGTTATCACCTAAACATATAGAGAACTAACAAGGCCATCCTGTAAGAGATATGAAACTCAATTGCAATGTACTTGAGTAACAAGTAACTATTACTTGAGTATTGTACTCAAGTATAGGTAAGATGTTACTTGAGTATTGATAATGAAATTCTATATCTGCTCACTGTATAAGCCATACCCAAGTACTATTCTCTGTTACTCGAGTAAGGTACTCAAGTATAAGAAAATTGGTACTTGAGTATTGTTAGTGTGTACTTTGATTAGCTATGAATTTCAGTCAAGCAGAGACTATATTTGAGCACTACCACTAGCCTACTCAAGTATGGTACTCAAGTAAGGTAACATTGATACTCGAGTAGTATCATTCAAAGTCATTGTGATGTACTTGCTATAACATTACTCGAGTATGACAAATGGGCTACTCGAGTAGGAGGGTATGCATACTCGAGTAGAACATATCAATTTCCTTCCTTTATTCACTGTAACGATAATCAAAGTTCTGATTATTTTGGGTTATTATTCATTTATGTTTAAATGTTACTTAAACTTTATTATCCTATTTCTAATCATCCTTTTGAGTATATTTTATTAACCATTATTTAAATGTTAATTAGCTGAAAAGCTATCATACGTGTTAAATTCCTTCGAAAAATAGAGCCAACAAATAGAATGAAATCTCATTATAGACAAAATCATTCCTTCAAGGCACACTTGTTATAGAAATCATTATAAGTCAACTTTTGTGCATAAGTACGTCGACGGTGAACGAGTTAATGAAGCAACGATCGACTGTACTTGACAGAAACCATCTGTCCTTAATGAAAATGTGAAGATTCACAACGACTACATTCAAAGCTTCACAATGGCATTAATGGAAGATAGTATAAAAGCTCATCACATTCAATTCTGCCACCTACTAAAATTCTGCTCATTCAATTTGATACTATTGCAATTTACTATTTCATTCACTTCATTTAATATCTTCGAATATTCTTGTACTTTAGTGATTATTATTCATCTACTCAATGAGGAGTCTTAAACACTTATTTGATTATTTGTTTATTTGTCTAATCTCAAGGTCGAGGAACCTTGAGTCTGGGTGTATGATTACAAACTTGAAAAGTTTGAAGAGCTTAGAATGAAGTGGAGAAACAACTAGGCAAGATGATTAATACGCTTCGATTTGATCGACATGGCAAATATGTAAGTCAGGAGTGTCATTATTATATAAGAGAGAATAGGATTCTCTCACAATTCTTGATGGGAAAGACTATTTTAATAAGAGAATGTTTGTTATAAGTGTTATGGAAATGAATGAGAATGCATCTACTTCTGCTTACTTGGTCAATTCTTATTATGTATGGCATGCTATATTAGAACATGTTCATAAATATTTTATTGAGAAGCTATAGAATCTATGGATAATTTATGAAACTAAAAGTGATTTCTAAGTAAATGTGAGATTTGTACATAAAATAAATTAACCAAGAGGACACATTTCTACACATAAAGAGAAAATGAGTTGTTGTCCTTGATTCATATTGATTTAGGTCAAATTGAAACCAAAAGAGGTAAAAAATATTATATTACCTTTATCGATGATTTTTTCAAGATAAAATTTAGTATATTTATTGCAACATGAACATGAAGCTTTTTAAAATTTCTTTTATACGAAGCAAAAGTTAAAAAACTAGTTAAATAAAAGGATAAATGAGTTAGATAAAATAGAGGAGGGGAATATTTTTTACTAAATGATTTTAGTGAAAAAAGGGTATAATACATTAAGTAACTCCTCCTTATTCATATGAGTCTAATGGTGCTGCAGAAAGGAAAAATAGAACCTTAAAAGAAATTATGAATGCCTTGCTTGTAAGTTGTACAATACCTAATAACATGTGGGGTAAAGCTTTGTTTTCTGTTTGTTCTCTAAAAAATAAAATACCACATAAGAAACTAAGAAGACACCTTATGAGCTATGAAAAAGGTTTTTGCCTAATCTTTAATATTTGAAAGTATAGGAATGTCTTAATAAAGTTTTCTTGTTGTTAAAAGTTGAAAATGAAGATGGAAGAAATCACCAAGAGGGGGCTGAATTGGGGATATAAAAAAAATTCTTTTCAAAGATATCTGAGTTTTGAAAACTTGAAGTAAAAAGAGAGAAGGAAGAAAAGCTGGACACAAAGGATTTATACTAGTTCGGTCTCAACTTTGACATACGTCCAATCCCCAGATATCTTCTGGGTATTTCTAATATCTCAGTGAGCTTTAATTATAACAATGTAAATCACATGCAATCCCAATTACTTAGGACTTGCTCCCTCTTACACTTTGTAATTAAACTACCCAACTCACAGGTTCCACAACCTTGATTTTTCACACAACAAGTAATCAGAAATGATTTTCAAAATTACACTCTCTTAAAGAGCAAATAATCATAAACACTGAAGTTCAAAAATATTTCGCATAAACAGAGCTTAAAGATCAAAGAAGCAATTAGATGTAATTCTGTTGTGTGTCTTGCTCTTCGTCTTCATGGGTATTTATAGATTAACCAGTGAAACTAGCTGTTGCATTTTCTTTTCTAATGTTCAACTGCAAATATGGAAAATGGTTGTTGCATATTTTTCGTCATCTCTTCAATTCTTGGCTGGAATCTTGGATATAGCCGTTGCAGATGTTCTTTTAGTATTCTTGCCATTCCATAATCCATTTTTAACCGTTGGAGAGTGATTTGGTTGATCCATAATGGTATGTGCTGAACCATTGGGATAGAGAAGTTTCAGGCTGGTTTTTGGTCCTGCATTAAATGCTCTTAACCTAGATCTGATCTGAAGCTCAAAACGTGTTAATGTAATCTGTAACTCATGAACAAACTTATCAAACATATATATGATGATTCGTAAACTTATATAAGTGTAAAACACATCATGAGAATGAATCAGAAATGTCAAACACGTGGAGAATAAAACAGAGATCTCGTTAAGCTCGAGTCTAACATCAGTAGGCTCGAGTTTGTTCGTGTGCACTCAAGCATAAACTCTGCAGGCTTGAGTTTGCCCTTTGGATTTTAGTGTTTATCGTGATGAGTGTTTGAAAGTATTCTGGAACATTGCACAGGCTCAAGTCTATTAGTGATAGGCTCGAGTCTAGAGCTGTTTGCAATGAGAAGAAGTTTAAATACAAAGACGTAGGCTTGAGTGAAAATCCTTAGGCTCGAGTCTGCTCAGGCCATAAAACTTTGATAGCTCTCTGTTTATGCCAAACTTGAGTCTGTAAGTGTTAGGCTCGAGTTGTTTCAGCCATACGCTTCTGAGACTTCTTTAAATTTGAAATAGGCTTGAGTGAAAAACATTATGCTTGAGCCTATTTTTGAGTGAACATTTGATTGCTCTCTTGAAGGGTCAGGCTCGAGTCTAATTTCATGGGCTCGAGTCTACTCACATGAAATTCTGTTTGAGGAGCTCTTTGTAAGACTTAGGTTTGAGTTAAGAAATCCATGCTCAAGTGAAAAATGTGACATACTCTCTGTAAGCCACAAGCTCGAGTTTATTTTAGGTGGGCTCGAGTCTAACTAAGAGCCAAAAACTTGATTTGCTCTCTGTAAGACACAGGCTCGAGTTTACCACAACAGGCTTGAGTTTGCCTTAGTTATAAAACATGAACTTTGCTCTCTATCACGAGCAGGCTCGAGTCTATTAAGTTAGGCTCGAGTTTGCCTAAGTTCAAAACACTTATTTTTCTTTCTGCTAAAAGACTTTTAGTTTACAATGGTCTGTTTTCATAAAAGCATATAGAGAACTAACAGAAAATTGGTTATAAAACTACTATTTACATGTTTATTGGATATGCTCAACAAAGTGTTGCTTCTTATTTTCTAATTTTGAAAAGCGATGTTTTAGATCATGGCGCAATTGTTGAAACAAAAGATGTAGAGTTTTCTTAACATATACTTCCTTTGAAGGTTGAGCATGTTCCTAAAAGAGTTGAAAAGTGAAGAAGTGAAGAAGAAGTGACAAGTATTAGCAGTAGCAGTAGATTTTATTTGAATTTATTATTGCCTTTTCTTATCATACTTATTTTGGCATTTACTTGATATGTACTTTATGATTGAATGAGTAATATAAGTATTTTGCCTATCTGATCTTTTTTTTCCTTTCTCCTTCAATTTGTTTAAAAATTTTTTCTCTTTGATTTACAAGTGTTGTCATCATCAAAAAGGGAGAGAATGTTAGTTCTCTATGTGTTTTGATGATAATTGACAATTGTAAATTCAAAAGTTTGTTATTGATTCAAGCTGAAGAGTTTTTCATGTTAAAGATATCTTGGTCAATAACTGTCAAAACTTTCTGAGAAAAGGTGACTTGAGTTAACTTTTATGACTCGAGTCATTGTTTTCCGAAATGAATCAAAATAAGCCTTTAGTCATAGTGATTCGAGTTAACCCTTTTAAAAGTCGAGTCATAGTATATCATAGTATTTGCAAAATGACTTTCACAATGTTTTTTACTCGAGTTAAACATATAAGACTCTAGTCACTCAAATGAATTTCAAACTTAACTTTTTCAAGTGAATTTGTAACGTTCAAAAGTGACTCTAGTTAATCTCTTAATGACTTGAGTCATTGGCTGCTTTTAAATCATTTTCAAGACCAAACTTGACCTTTGTTTTATGAAACCAGTGTGACCCGAGTTATGATTGTATAACTCTTGTCATAGCATCAAAGAGACATTTGCAAATGTTATTGATAAAGGTGGAATATGACCTAGAGGGCAGGTGAATAGGTGATTATAAAAATCTTTTCGTTAAACGCTCAAGAACAATAAAACAGATACAGAGGAGGAAGATGAACACAAAGAGATTATATTGGGTTAGTCTAACTCAAACCTATGTCCAGTCCGCAATCACCTTGGATTTTCATTGTCTCTTAATCACTGATACAGTTACCCACTTCGTACTCAGGATGGGCCTCTCATACTAGGACTTACTCCCTCTTACAAGTTGTAATTGTACACCCATACTTAAGGTTCCACAACCTTAAGATTTTACAGATAATCAAATAGTATTTAACACCTCACTGAGTAAATAAATGATAAATCACTGAAGTACAGGTTATATCCAAAGATATTAAATGAAACTAATGAAACAATTGCTCGTAATAATACATAATTGAATGCGCAGAGTTTTGGTAGTTGGCAGAATTGAATGGTTGAGCTTTTATACCAATCTACCATTAATGCTGTTGTGAGATATTGAATATAGCTGTTAAGTCTCTTCAAACTTCCGTTAGGCACAAATGAGTTCTGTTGAGTATAATCGATATTGCTTCATTAAATGCGTTCACTGCTGATGTACTTGTGTAGAAGTTGACTCATAATAATAGCTCAAATAGGTATGCCTTATAGGAGTGTATTTGTCTACTCAAAGCCTTTATTCCATTTGTATCCTCTGTTGCATTAAATGCTTTTGACATAACAAACGACCTTTTTGCTAATCTCAATTTAAACATGGTTAATCATCTGTAATTCACTCAAAAAGATGATTAGATATAATAAAAATAAGTTTGAGTGAGATTAAGAATAAATAGAAAATAACCTAGTATGATTAAGAAAGAGATTAATGATTCAGAGCATTGTTCTGATCTTTGGCCAACATTATTTGAGTAATATAAATGTCTTACTTGAGTAAACTCATGAATTTTGAAATACCTTGCATTTAGGATGACATTACTTGCGTAGGATATACATATTACTTGAGTAAGGTTTGAAATTAATATCATTTGAAATCATATTCTCTAGTACTACAAGATGTTACTTGAGTAATAATTAAATATGACTTGATTAACAACTTGTTACTTGAGTAATATCGAATAGCACTTCAAAGTAATACTGTTGGAACTAGAATTACTTGAGTAACAACTTTGTTACATGAGTAATATATGAATATTACTTAAGTAATATTTTGTTACTTAAGTAATTTAGTGTTAGATGAAATAAATTGTTCTAGCAGCGATATTACTTGAGTAACATGAGCAACGTCTCCTAATCTTGGCCTAAGATGTGACATTACTTAGCTTGAGTAACACTAGAAATTACTCTAGTAATTTCCTTCAGCTGGCCTAATTGACTTTTTGCAATTTGTGTATGCTGAATAACATATTTTGAAGGATTACTTGAGTAATCAAGATAGCTTACTTGAGTAATTATGTGTTTACGTTTCAAAAACACATTTTTTTTCCATAAAAAAACTTTAATTGAGAATCAAAACTCCGAGAATCAACAATTGAGAATAGTGACTCGAGTTAATACTCATATGCCTCAACTTAACCTATCTCAAAAACACTCTTTCAAATGCCCTCTCAATCCTTTTTAAAGATAACTTGAGGCAATTGTACTTGATTCGAGTTAGGCAAACGGTACATGACTCGAGTAACAGTTTCGTCAAAATGAAATCATTGTGTCTGTAATCTCCGAATCTTTGATTATAATCTAAATATTTCATATTATCACTCATTACTATTCCTAAATATCAGTAGTGCAAAAAAGTGCTTTAAGACCGCATTGTTTAGACTAGAGTATTGATGCCACGATCTTAAAAGCATGATTGGTGGCAGTTTTGTAAATATCAAGAACTTCTTGGACCACTACAAAAACCAATCGCTCTTAAATATGTTATTAAAAAAATTGAAATATCAAATAATTTAAAATATAAAAGTGTAAAAATATGGAGACTGCATTTATAAAAAGATTGGCCTTAAAAGTTAAACCTTTAAGACCAAACCTAAATTGTGTCCAGTACAAAATAATGAAAGAAAGTAAAAAAAAATTGAAAATTACTTTTAAGACCGGAGTTTCATAAAGTCAGGTCTTGAAGATTAAAATGTAAAAACTTTTTTTTAATATGTCTGGTCTTAAAAATTACACTTTTAAGACTGGCCATATTATGCCCGATTCAAAAGATTGAAAGCAATGAAATAAAAAATTAATTAACTTTAAGATCGGACGTTTAAAATGTATAGTCTTGAAGGTTAAATTTTAAGACCTTCGTTATAATATATCCGGTCTTTAAAGTAAACAAAATATACGTCTCTTCACACGAAACCTCGTTACTCTCTTTGAAGTCTGAACCCCTGTTCCTGTTAGAAAACCCCTATTGCATTACATCTCTTCCTTGCAAACCACCACCATCCTCTGTTACTCTCTCATTTTCTCAAGCATTCCTCTCTTGCAATACCTCTCTCAACCTCTTTTTTGTTTTGAAAATGAACGGAGAAAACAATTATAGTCATTTTCATGGAATGTCAGTTAATGATGTGACTAGTGTGAGTCATAACGAAACATATTCTTCTCAGAGTGAGCCTCATAACTGCCTTGCATACCGTGGTGGTAAAAGAGGCCCCACCCAATTGAAAGAGCTTGCCCTAGTGTGGACTGTCGGGCAAAAGCTCAATATACAGTTTGATGAACATTTGGCTCATTGCGGCCCTAATAAAAGCAAATATACTAGTTATGTCAGCTTACTAGCACCAAGCAAGCCTAGCATTTTGACTGACAAGTGGGAAAATTTCGACAAAAAGAAGGTGAAGGATCTTATTTGGGGTTCTATCTGGCTTGCATATAATGTTCCTAACAATGAGAAGTTGAAAGTCAAGACATTGTCATATTGTGTTGATCACTGGAGGAAGCTTAAGACCTAGCTAGCAAACAAGTATATTTTTGCCGAGGTTCTGGTTGATGAGCCTCACCCTGATCCTTGTGCCAAGTATGCTTTTCTTGATGAAGAAACTTGGCAACAATTTGGTGAGTCTATCTTTAGTTTTTTTGTCCCTTCTTGTTTGCTTATTGACCTGCTCGGATATGTGAATGTTATTGTGTTTATCTATGAGGCCGTTAGTCAGTTAGCTTGCTTAGGAAGGTATTCTGTTATAGTAGGTCATGTAGGCATTGCTGTTAGTTAGTTAGTATGTTAACTGTGTAATGGTTTCTGTACAAGCTGCTATTAGGCCTTAAGAGTCAAGCCTGTAACTATATTTAAGAGGCTAGACTAATATGTGTAGGAACCGTTATGATGAATGAATGAATTGAATGAGTTGGCAGCAGTTCTACAACTCCCTTTCCTCTGTTTCTCCCAATTTATTCTACAATTCTACATCTAACAAAGTCTTGAAACTTGATGGAGTGAATTTGACTAGTGTTTGAGGTTTATATCAAGCAGAAGTTCTCTAACTTTTTTAATGGTGTGGAATTCATAATTAATAGTTGTTTTCAATTCTAATTCACAGAGAAGAAGGCAGCAAGCACAAGAGATTTGGAGAAAGAATGATTGCCTACATACTGCTTCTCGCGGCGGATATGAAAAGGCCGAAAAAGAGTTAATGGCGGCCAATCAAATGAGATTGGAAGCTGAAGTTGAATACAAGCCTTCTGCGATATGTGATCTGCCATCTCCAATATGTTGTGAGGAGTCATGGTTGTATATTTGCCAAAAGAAAGGCGGGGCATACACTAGTGAACAAACTCGTGTAGTTGTTGAAAGAATTGTAAGTATCGTTATTTTTTTATTTTTTAGTTACTAAATATGTTTCGTTACTAATTAAGCTCTCGTTATTTGTATCTTCTAGGAAGAACTCAAAATGAAAGAAGCAAAGGGATCATTTGTGTCGGGCAAGAGGAAAGATATTCTTATTCTTGCGACTGGAAAACCGGATCACGCGGGGCGTGTAAGGGGAATTGGAGGACGGGTTGGCCTGAAGGAATAGTTTGGTAAATCCAAATGCCAAAAATAGTATGGTTACTTGGGAGGAGATGGAGTGTTTGCTGGCCATAGTAACTGAGGAGGCAAAGGTGAAAGCAGCTGAGCGAGAAGCTTCATTAAGTGTAATGTTGAAAATGTCCAATGAGACTTTTAAGGCTAGATATTTTATATTTTTCTGATCCTAAAAAGTATTTTAAAAATAGGGTTAAGGTGCAAAAATACACATAAGCTTTTTCCCTAGGAGCGCTCAGCACCAATAACTTTTTTTTGGAGCAAAGATACATATATGGTTACCATTTTGGAGCAAAAGTCACATCCCACCGTTAAGTCACTTTTCACCGTGATGAGAGAGAAAGAGATAAAGTGAACAGTAACATAACGGCAGTGAACAGTGACTTAATAGTAGGTTGTGACTTTTACTCAAAAATGGTAACCACATGTGTATTTTTGCTCCAAAAAAATAGTTCTTGGTGCTGGACGCTCCTGGGGAAAAAGATCATGTGTATTTTTGCACCTTAGCCCTAAAACATATAAGACTTTTAGGACTAGCAGTTTTATATATATCCGGTCCTAAAGGTCTTTTTTTAAATATATTTTTTTTAGGTACAAAACATGTGAGACTTTCAAGAGTGACTATTTTATTAATGTCCAGTCTTAAAAGTCCTTGTATAATTTTTTAAAATATTAGAAACTTTTAGGATCAGCTATTTTATATATGTCCGTTCCTGAAGGTCTTTTAAAAAATACTTTAAGACTTTTAGGACCGACTATTTAATTAAAATTCGGTCATAAATGTTAGTTCTCTATGTGTGTTGATGATAACTGACAATTGTAAACACAATATGAAGTTTGTCCTTGGTAAGTTGTAAAACTTACTATCAAAGGCAAACTCGAGTTTAGGTATCAAAAATCGAGTTTGAACTAGACAGAGAGTAGCTCAGATATTACAAAGGAAGCCAAACTCCAGTTTGCTTAGGCAAACTCAAGTTTGCGAGATACAAAGAGTACTCAAAGTTTTCACAAGACAAACTCGAGTTCGGTTTTAAAATTCGAGTTTAGACCAAATAGAAAGAATTAAGAAACTTCAGTATTTTCACAAGTCTTGTAAACTCTAGTCTTAATTATGTAAACTCCAGTTTTCATTTGACAGAAAGATTTCAATGTTTCAGTTTTCACTGAAACTCGAGTTTCTATATTGTAAACTCGAGTTTTGTGACATACAGAGAGCTCCGCAATATATCTAATCTGAAAACTCCAATTTGTGTTTTTAAACTCCAATCTTGAAGTTCTTGGACTTAACTATATCTTCTTTTCAAAATCCAAAACTCGAGTTAGTCAGTAAATGACTCGAGTTTGTCCATTTGTCCAAAATCTCATTCAAAGACCAGAACTTGACTCTTTGCTCTGTAAGGACTAAAACTCGAGTCAGTCACTTATAAACTCGAGTTTAGGATTTTGTTCAACATACAGTTCAAAACTCATGTCGCGACCTTGCTCTCTGGATAAACCAAAAACTCGAGTCTTGAAGTATAAACTCAAGTTTATGTCGATGTTTTTGAAAAACCAGATTGTGTCAATTTGTGAAATCTTTATGGGTTAATCTGAAAATATCATATTGAAAGTGGAAGAAATCACCAAGAGGGGGTGAATTGGGGATTTTAAAATTTCTTTTCAACTCTTTAAAAATAAAGCTTAAGAAATGAATAATGAAAGAGTAAAGAAAGAAAAGCTCAGACACACAGGATTTATACTGGTTCGATCTTAACCTTGACCTACCTCCAGTCCCCAGATACCTTCTGGGTGTTTCCACTAGTTCAACAGGTTTTTAGCTACAACAATGAAGACAAGACACAATCTTAATCATCTAGGACTTGCTCCCCCTTACACATTGTAATTAAACAGCCCAACTCATAGGCTCCACAACCTTGAGTTTACACAACTAAATACTTTAAAAGGATTTCGATCTCTCAAAAGAGTGAATATTGATAATCACTGAAGAACAGATAAAAGAATCACAACAGAGACTCAAAAAAAAAAAAACAAATGTGTTCAAGTGTAGCTTCGTGTGTCTCTTGCTCTGAGTCTTTATAGCCTTTTATAACCTAACTAGATGAACTAGCCGTTGCAATATCTTCTCCAACGTTCAGTTGCAGATCTGGAAAATGACAGTTGCAAATTTTGCTCTGTTCTTTCACTTCTTTGCTGAGATCCTGGAATATGTTGTTGCAGAACGTCTTCCAGATTCTTTGTCATTCCATAATCTTAATTTGACCGTTTGAGGTGATCTTAATGTGTTCCAACGGTCTAAACTAAACATCTGGGATAAGGGAGAAGAATTAGTCCTGTTCTTGGTTCTTCATTAAATACACTTATTCTGGATCTTTGATTCTCTTTGATCTTGTGATGAACCTGTCTGAAACTTATCAAAAACTTGATCCATAACGTTAGGAATAATAATGCAACAAGATATGATAATTGCAAATTAACCCATAATGATTTCGTAGATTGATTTGATCTGGTTTTCAAAAGTTACCGATGCAAACTCGAGTTTGTTGTTCTAGACTCGAGTTTGAGGTTCATCCAGAGAGCAAGATATGTTTGAAAGTTTCCTAAACTCGAGTTGACAAGTAACTGACTCGAGTTTGGTTCTTACAGAGGGGAAAGTCGCCAGTTGGTCTTGAATGAGATTTTGAACACTTGGCTAAACTCGAGTCATTTAGTGACTGACTCGAGTTTGAAGCTTTTATGAAAAAACCTTAAACTTAAGTTCACAGCTTCAAAACTGGAGTTTAGAAATGCAGACTGGAGTTTAGAAATCATGTAATAGCTCGAGTATTTTCAAATAGTCCTAACTCGAGTCTCTAGAAATCTGACTCGAGTTTCAGTGCATATTGAAACTTTGAAAAACTTTTCATTTAAGTACAAACTGGAGTCACTGAAATTTAAACTGGAGTTTAGAAAACAAGTATCAACTCGAGTATCTTTGTTTATGCCAAACTCGAGTCTACATAATCCAGACTCGAGTTTCCAATGAAAACTGAAAACATGAAGACTATTGCATTTTGCAAACTGGAGTTTGTAAAACTGAAACTGGAGTTTAGAAAACTTGATAAAACGTTGAAGCTTCTGTTTGATCTCAAACTCGAGTTTCCAAATCATAGACTCGAGTTTACAAGTCTTTAAACTTTTAGCACATAAACTTTTTTGTAAACTGGAGTTTCTCAGAATCAAAGGTAGAGTTTGAAAACAAGTTGAAATTCGAGTGTCACACTGCCTTTGATCTAGACTTGAGTTTATAAACACAGACTCGAGTTTACAACTCTTGTAAACTTTGATAGCTCTCTGTAACTCTACAAACTCGAGTTTGCCTATACAAACTGGAGTTTGGCCAACATTGTAAAATCTGAGCTTCTGTCTGTCAAGTCCAAACTCGAGTTTAGCAAACCAAACTCGAGTTTGCCTTAAACAGAAAGTTTTACAACTTTCCAAGGACAAACATCAAATTGAGTTTACAATTGTTGGTTATCATCAAAACACACAGAGAACTAACACATATCATGTATTACTATTATTTCTAACACCATTGATGAAGTTTTGAGTAAGTTTCAGATAAGTTCAGTAATGGTCGAGATGGAATCAGATCTGGATCAAATCCAATAAATGAAGAACCAAGAACAAGCCTGATCTTTCTCCTTTATCCCGATGGTTCAGCTCAGGCTGTTACAGGACAATCAAATCTCACTTCATCGGTCGAAATAAGGTTTATGGAATGACATAATATCTGGAAGACCATCTGCATCAACTAATTCCAGGATTCCAGCTAAAATTTGAAAGAACAGAGGAAAATAAGCAACAGCTATATTCCAAAAATAAAGATGAACGTTGAAGAAGAAAGGAGATGAATTTGCAACGACTAGTTCCTCAGATTAAACCTATAAATACACATTAAGACATAGAGCAATATACACAACTGAATTACAACTGATTACGTTCTTTATTTTTAGCTGTGTTATGCAAAATATTTTTTTTTGAACTTCAGTGTTTATGCTTATTTGCTCTTTAAGAGAGTGTGATTTCGAAAATCATTTGATTACTGTTTTTGTAAGAACTCAAGGTTGTGGAACCTGTGAGTTGGGTTGTTTTATTACAAAGTGTAAGGGGGAGTAAGTCTTAGGTGGTTAGGATTGTGTGTGTTTTACATTAGTGTAATTAAAGCCTATTGAGATACTAGAAATACCCAGAAGATATCTGGGGACCGGATGTAGGTCAAGGTTAAGACCGAACCAGTATAAATCCTTTATGTCCAGCTTTTCTTCCCTTACTTGTTCGTTCTTTGTTTTCTCAAGTTTTGAAATCATCTTTGAAAAGAATTTTTGAAATTCCCAATTCACCCCCTCTTAGTAATTTCTTCCATTTTCATTTGGTATCAGAGCAAGGTTGTCTACTTAAAGGATTAACATCCTAGACAAAAAGATCCAATGGAAGGAATACTACCTGATGTGCCTCAATAAACAGACCACCATGTTTCAATGGTGAACACTATTCATTCTAGAAATCCAAATTCAAATATTTGTGATGGCCAGTGAGTATGGTTTGTGGGAAGTAATTGAGGAAGGGAATTATGTCTCTACTAAGAAACTTGGAGAGAATGTTGTGCCAAAAACGAGAGCTGAGTTTGACGAAAATGATCAAAAGATAATTGTTCTTAACAGCAAAACCATCCTGATGCTGCAAAGTGCTTTGAGCCAAAAGGAGTACTTTAGCATTTGCAATTTGCCTAGTGCCAAAGAAATGTGGGATGCATTAGAAGTCGCCTATGATGGAACTTCAGGAATCAAGGAGAACAGAATCAACACACTTACAACTGAGTATGATTTATTACGCATGAAGTCTGGAGAATCAATTGTAGAGTTCCAGCTCCGTTTCACTCATCTGATCAATCAGCTGTCAGCCTTGGGAAAGGTATACGACCAAAAAACTCAGGTAAGAAAAATCTTGAATATACTAACCAAAGATTGTGAAGCTAAAGTGACAACTATAGAAGAAGCCCGAGGGGAATCCATGCAATCTGTAGCTGCCCTCTTCGGAAGCCTGTCAGAATACGAAGGCAAAATCAAGTTCAAAAAAGGACTTGATGAAATGGGAGGGAAACAGAAGGGAATTGCTCTCAAAATTATCAAGGAGGATAGGAACTCTGATGACGATGAGATAGATGACGAAGAAATTGGAATGATGGTCCGGAGATTCAAAAAATTCTACAAAAAAGATAAAGGATTCTAGAAGTCTCACAAGAATAGCAACAACAAAGAAGCAAAGAAGCCAATCATATGTTATATGTTAGTTCTCTATGTGTTTTGATGATAACTGACAATTGTAAACTTAATTTGAAGTTTGTCTTTGGAAAGTTGTAAAACTTTTTGTTTAAGACAAACTCGAGTTTAGCAAAACTCGAGTTTGGACCTGATAAGACAATGACTCAGTTTTTACAAAGAATGCCAAACTCTAGTTTGCTTAGGCAAACTTGAGTTTGTAGAGTTACAGAGAGCAATCAAAGTTTAAAGAGTTGTAAACTTGAGTCTATGTTTTGGATACTTGAGTTTAGATTAAACAGAAGCTTCAACGTTTTATCAAGTTTTCAAAACTCCAGTTTCAGATTTATAAACTCCAGTTTACAAGAAAGTTTAAAGAGCTAAAGAGTTTAAAGACTTGTAAACTCGAGTCTGAGTTTTGTAGACTCGAGTTTGGCATAAATAGAGAAACTCATGCTATTGCTTGATTTTGTAAACTCCAGTTTAGTTTCCAGTGACTCCAGTTTTCACTTAACAAAAAGTCTTCAAAGTTTCAAAATACACTGAAACTCAAGTCAGGTTTCTAGAGACTCGAGTTTAGGACTATCTAAAAACACTTGAGTTCTTACATGATTTCTAAACTCCAGTTTTGAAAAAGGAAACTCCAGTTTGAGCTTACAAAGATATTTCAAATATTTCAGTTTTCATTGAAACTTGAGTCTGAGTTTTGGAGACTCGAGTTTAGCTTAAACAGAAAGCACTTGAGTAAATGCTTAATTTGAAAACTCCAGTTTGCAAATTGAGACTCCAGTTTACACTTGACAAAGAAATTTTAAAGTTTCAATTTTCACTGAAACTCGAGTTTTGGATCTCAAAACTCGAGTCTGGATCATACAGAGAGCTATGCAATATTTCAGGTTTTGTAAACTCCAGTCTGCATTCCTAAACTCCAGTTTTGAAGCTATGAACTTGAACTTAAGATTTCCATAAAAGCTTCAAACTCGAGTTAGTCACTAAATGACTCGAGTTTAGGCATGGGTTCAAAACTTCATCCAAGAGCAACTCGCGACTTTCCTCTCTGTAAGAACCAAACTCGAGTCAGTCACTTATCAACTCGAGTTTAGTAAACTTTTCAAAATAAGATGCTCTCTGGATGAGCTCCAAACTCGAGTCTGGTTTCGTAAACTCGAGTTTGTAACACACAGATTTGTAAAATCAGATGGCGCCAAATTGCGAAACCACTTGAATGATGTTAATACTTCATATCTTTCATTGCTACTATTTCTAACGTTATTTAACAAGTTTGCTAGCAAGTTTCAGATGATCTAGTGAAGGAAATAGTGAAGATTCATATTATGAACTGTAAAGCAAGAGAGAGAGAATATGTTGTCTCTTAAAGTGCTCCAACTTGGATTAAATAAATACAACTTTAAGTACAGCTCATTCCAACACAAGGACATCAACATTATCTTCATAATATTTAAGTTTCAGATTGCAAGAATGTCTATATTTGTTAGGACCAAAACAAAAGAGCTCCATCAAGAATATTTTCAGTGGATTCTCAACAGCTAGTTTCTGAAAGTGGAGCTTCAACAGTTAAAATTTGAAGTGCTCTTTCAACAGCTATATTCTTCATTCAAAATGATCTTCATCTACTATAAATACAATCTAGATTCGAAGAAGAAAAAATATACAAGAGACTTACAGTGAACAATATTCAACCTTCTGTATTCATTCTTCTGTAAATTATCTAGAGAGATTTAAGCTTCAGTGTTTATCAATATCTGCTCTTAGAGAGAGTTTGTTTCTGTTAAATCACTTGTTTGTAAGAATCTCAAGTCAGGGGACTTGGAGATTGGGAATATCAGTGTACAACTTGTAAGGGGGAGTGTATCCTAGTGAGAGGATAACTTTCGAGTACAGAGTATGTAACTGATTGTGAGTGATAGTGGAAATCCCAGAGAGTCTGGGGACTGGACATAGGTCAAGGAGTTAGACCAAACTAGTATAAATCTTGTTGTGTCTTGTTCCTCTTTCACCTTTCCTGCACTATCCTATTTTTGCGATTAATTTCCAGAATTAAGAAAAAGAATTTTTCAAATCCCTAATTCACCCCCCTCTTGGTGATTTGCTCTGGTTTTCACTATAAGTGTGACAAGCCTGGTCACATTAAGTCTGAATGCCCTCAACTGAAGAACAAAGAAAAAGAAAAGACAAGATTCAGCTCATTCAAGAAGGCCTATGTTTATGTCATATGGGGAGATAGCTCATCTGATGAAGAGGAAGAAGATGAAGAGCAAACAGAAAAACTTTTCCTAGTTGCTCAGGAAGAATCTAACAATGAAGAAGTAAGTGCTTTTGAACCAATGTTTGACTAATTACTTTTTTGAATATAATAATCTGCGTTCTGAATTTAGAAAAATGGCAAAAGACTTCTAACTTCAAAAAGAAAAATAAAGATTTTGGAACAACAAGCTCAGAACATTTTATCTCGTACTCCTGAAAATATTTGTGACAAAAATCTAGAAAAAGTTTGTGAAAATTGTTGCATCTTACAGAAAAGAATTGATCACCTTTCGAAATCACTTGAAAAATTCACTCAAGGTAGTAAAATGCTTAATATCATCTTAAAACATCAAAAGTTTACAAATGACAAGTCAGGAATTGGCTATAAACCTGACCTTGATAAAAGGAAAGGCAGGAAGAGAAATGGAGAAAAGAACTACCTAAGTTATTTTCAAAAATCAGTTCACTCCTCTAACCCTTTTTCCCACTGTAATTATTGTAATAGAAAGGTAAAACTGTAGGTAACTATCAATGGGTGCCTAAGGGATCTTATAAGGCCCCCAAGACACATACTAACCCAAAAGGACCCAAGATGAAATGGGTACCTAAAACTTAACTTCACAAATTTGCAGGTATGTCTAAGAGCATCAAAATCAGGTAAATGGTACATTGACAGTGGATGCTCTAGACACATGATGGGAGATCAATCCAAATTCACAACAATTAAACACAAGGATGGTGGCAATGTTACATTCGGTGGAGATCAATTCGAAAGAATAGCGGGTATTAGTGAAGTTGGCAACAATGACAGACCAAAAATAAAAGATGTCTACCTTGTGGAAGGCCTATACCATAATCTCCTTATTGTAAGCCAAAGTGTAGATAAAGGTAATCTAGTTATCTTTAACTCAGAAGAATGTTTGATTGTTAACAAGGATGACCTGTCCTTAGACAATGTTAAATCAAAAGCCTTATTCAGGGCTCCAAGAGAAGGTAACTGCTACACCCTTAATCTCTCTAATGATTAGTAACTTCGATGAAAGTTGGTTGTGGCACAAACGACTAGCTCATGTCAACATGTTTCAACTTGATAAGTTAATGAAAAAGGAATTGGTTATTGGGCTGCCAAAACTAGATTTAAAAAAGGATATGATTTGTGTGCTTGTTAAAAGGGAAAACAAACTAAATCATCCTTTAAATCAAAAACTGAGATTTCAACCAATAGACCACTTTAATTACTACATATTGGCCCAGCTAGAGTAAAAAGTTTTGGTGGAAATCTGTACACTCTAGTTATAGTTGATGACTTCTCAAGATATACATGGACCTTATTCTTGTCCACTAAAAATGAAGCATTTGATCAATTCACTGTGTTTGCCAAAAAGGTCCAGAATTAGAAAGGTTTATCTATTGCAGGAATCCAAACTGATCATGGAGGAGAATTTGAAAATCACTTCTTTGAATTTTTTTTTGATGAAATAGGGGTAGACCACAACTTTTCTGCACCAAGAACTCCTCAACAGAATGGAGTAGTAGAAAGAAAGAGCAGAGTTCTTATAGAAATGGCAAGAGCAACTGTGAATGAAAATCAAACCTCCTAAGTGTTTTGGACAGATGCAATGAACATAGCTTGCTCTATTTCTAACCGAGCATATCTTAGGAAGAAGCTAAACAAAACCCCATATGATCTTTACAAAGGAAGAAAGCCCAACATAGCTCATCTGCACATTTTCGGGTGTAAATGTTTTATTCACAAGAATGGTAAGGAAAACTTAGGTAAATTAGATTCTAAAGTTGATGAAGATATATTCCTTGGATATTCATCTAGGAGTAAGGCATATAGAGTATATAATCATTCTACCTGAACTATAGAAGAATCAATTCATGTTGTTTTCTGTGAAGCCCATCCTAACAAATCCATGATCAACGATGATGATGAAGTTCAAAATCAACCTTCTTTAAAAATTTCTCCTGTTTTGACAAACTCTGAAAATAATTTGCAAAGAGAACCAGAAGCTGAATCTGAACATGATTGTGAAAAATCTGGTCAAACTCAACCTAGAGCTTAGAAATACAGTAGGAGTCATCCACTGGACCAAGTTATAGGTGATGCAAATCAAGGAGTTAAAACTAGACAAAGTATTTTGAATGAAGTCACTTTTTCAGCTTTTATTTTAGAAATAGAACCCTCTAAGATTGAAGAAACCCTTTCAGACGATGATTGAGTGATAGTAATGCAAGAGGAATTACATCAATTTGAAATAAATCAAGCTTGGCACTTGGTACCCAGGCCCAAAGACCATCCAGTCATTGGCACTAAATGGGTATTCAAGAAAAAAACGTGATGAGTCTGCAATCGTTGTCCGTAACAAGGCAAGATTGGTTGCGAAAGGATATAATCAAGAAGAAGGAATTGATTATGAAGAAACTTATGCTCCAGTGGCAAGATTAGAAGCAATAAGAGTTCTTCTAGCCTTTGCTTGCATTAAAGGTTTCAAACTCTATCAAATGGATGTGAAATCAACATTTCTAAATAGCTTTATTCAGGAAGAGGTATGTAGAACAACCCCCTGGTTTTGAGGATAAATTTCATCTAGATCATGTTTTCAAATTAAAAAAGGCTTTATATGGTTTAAAACAAGCTCCTAAAGCTTGGTATGAAAGACTAAGTGAATTTCTTCTAGATCATGGATTTGTAAGAGGAAGAGCAGATACCATACCTTTTATTAAAAGTAACAAGCTTAATGAAATCTTACTTGTGCAAATCTATGTGGATGATATATTTTTTGGTGCTACTAATGATGCTTTGTGCAAGGAATTTTCTGAGACTATGCAGGGTGAATTTGAAATGTCAATGATGGGGGAACTCAATTATTTTCTTGGTCTACAAATCAAGCAACACAAAAATGGAATATTTATTTCTTAGACCAAGTATCTAAGAGACTTGCTTAAGAAATATGGTCTTCAAGATTGCAATGGAGCAAACACACCAATGAGTTTAACT
This sequence comes from Acacia confusa, assembly GCA_037074495.1. Taxonomy (NCBI): domain Eukaryota; kingdom Viridiplantae; phylum Streptophyta; class Magnoliopsida; order Fabales; family Fabaceae; genus Acacia; species Acacia confusa. Next base: position 19,120,988 of record CM073508.1, on the reverse strand, counting down.
GCTGCATTACATGCTAACGAAAAGGGAAAAGATTTTAACATTACAAGATATAGAGGAATGATTGGGTCACTACTCTACCTAACAGCTAGCAGGCCTTCTTAGTTCTCTATGTGTTTTGATGATAACTGACAATTGTAAACTTGGCATAAAGTTTGTCTTTGGTAAGTTGAAAAACTTACTGTCAAAGACAAACTTGAGTTTAGGTATGTAAACTCAAGTTTGCGACTTGACAGAGAGCTACTCGAATTCTGCAAGAAAGTGAAACTCCAGTTTGCTTAGTCAAACTCGAGTTTACAAAGTCACAGAAAGCAATCAAAGTTTTCTCAACAAGCCAAACTCCAATTGGTGAAAACAAACTTGAAGTCTGGGAGATACAGAGAGCACTCAGAAGTATTGAGCAAGACAAACTCGAGTCTAGAGCATGAAACTCGAGTTTAGACTAAACAGAAAGAATCCAGAAAACTCAGTATTCTCATAAGTCTTGCAAACTCCAGTTTGTGTTTCCAAACTCCAGTTTACACTTAACCAAGAAAAATTTCAAAGTTTCAGCTCTTACTGAAACTTGAGTTTGCTTCCCCAAACTCGAGTCTGAGTCTTACAGAAAGACCACCAATATTCTTGCTTTGCAAACTCCAGTTTACGCTGCTAAACTCCAGTCTGAAAATTCTTGAACTTAGACTCATCCTTTTGACATAGCCTCAAACTCGAGTTAGTCATTAATTGACTCGAGTTTAGATACATGTCCAAAGTTCCATTCCAAGTCCAGAGTCCGATAGTCTTCTCTGTAAGAACCAAACTCGAGTTAATATTTGTAAACTGCCAGTTTAGACCGTTGATCAACATTCATGCTCTCTGGTTGAACCCCAAACTCGAGTCTATAATTACAAACTCGAGTTTGCATCGGTGATTTTGAAAAACCAAATAATGTTGATCTACTAAATCTTTATGGGTCAACCTGGAATCGTTTTATTATATGATACTATTACTTCTAATGTCTTTAATGAAGCTTTGAGTGTTTTTCAGATAAGTGTAGCTAAGATCAAGATGGAAACAGATGTGGAATAAAGTGCATTAAATAAAGAACCAAGAACAGGGTTGATCCTTCTCCTCTATCCCAATGGTTCAGCACAGACCATTATGGATCAATTAAATCTCTCTCCAACGGTCAAATGAAGGTTATGGAATGACTGAATACTTGGAAGAGCTTCTGCATCAACATATTCCAAGATTCCAACTGAGAATTGAAAGATTAGAGCAAAATAAGCAACTGTCATTTTCCAGATTTACAGCTGGACGTTAGAGAAGAAAATGCAACGGCTAGTTCATCTAGTTAGCCTATAAAAGGCTATGAAGACTCAGAGCAAGACACACACAACCAAGCTACTTTAATTATATTTTGCAATTTGAGTCTGTCTTGTGATTTTATATTGATCTTCAGTGTTTATCATTATCTACTCTTTTGAGAGTCTTGATTCTTTGAAATCAATAAGTTTATGGTGTAAACTCAAGGTTGTGGAAACCTGTGAGTGGGGTAGCTTAATTACAAGGTGTAAGGGTGAGTAAGTCCTAGGTGAATAGGATTGCTTATAGTTTACATTGTTGTAGTTAAAGCTTGTTAAACTAGTGGAAATACCTAGAAGATATCTGAGGACTTGACGTAGGTCAAGGTTAAGGCCGAACCAGTATAAATTTTGTGTGTCAAGCTTCTCTTCCCTTTCCTCTTGTTATTTACTTTTCAAGGGTTTTGAAAAAGAGTTCAAAAAGAATTTTTGAAATCCCTAATTCACCCCCTCTTGGTGATTTCTTCCATTTTTAGGCCTGACCTTCAATTTAGTGTAGGCATGTGTGCTCAATTCCAATCAGCTCCAAAAGAATCTCACGCTGAGTATGTCAAAAGGATTTTTAGATATCTACGCGACACAGAAGAATTGGGATTGTGGTTTCCTAAAGGTCAACTTGAACATTTGGTGGCATACTCAGACTTGGATCATGCTGGATATAAGACAGATAGAAAGAGTACAAGTGGCCAATGTCAATTTCTTGGTGGTTCACTTGTCTCTTGGGTCAGCAAGAAACAAACTACTGTCTCAGTATCATCAACTGAAACTGAATACATTGCTGCTTCAAGCTGTTGTTCTCAAGTATTATGGTTAAAACAACAACTTCAGGATATGGGTATGCATTTCAATGAAATCCCAATTATGTGTGATAACACAAGCATAATACGCTTGGCAAAGAATCATGTACATCATACAAGGACCAAGCACATTGATGTTAGACATCATTTCATAAGAGATTATGTACAAAGACATGATGTCAAAGTGATATTCATACCCTCTCATCAATAACTAGCAGATATCTTCACCAAGCCATTAGCTAAAGAACAATTCATGTTTGTAAGAAGAGAAATGGGAATGGTAAGTCTCAATGATTTGTGAGTTCTCTCTACCCAAATGTTGGTTAATCAGTGTTTTGATAATTATTTGATACTAAATTAAGCATTGGAGTGTTTAGATGTGTTTTTGCAGGGTGTTTATTCACTAATATTTGTTGTCAATATGAAGCAAACTCGAGTCTCAGGACTGAAACTCGAGTTTATCGGGGACAGAAAGCAACTAGATTTCAAGAATCAGTCAAAACTCTAGCATTAAGTGAGTGACTCGAGTCTATTATAGATAGAGAGCAGCTGATGTTTTTGAGGAGTCTTCAAACTCGAGTCAGCAGGTAAGAGACTCGAGTCTGAATCAAACAAAGAAGTCTGAAGTTGAGAAAAGCTTCTAAACTTGAGTCAATAAGTAAGTGACTCGAGTCTACATCAAACAGAAAGCAACTTAAAGTTTTGAAGAAATTCAAAACTTGAGTCAGTAAGTATAAACTCGAGTTTTGTCGGATTCAAGGATTTACACACATACATCCTTAAAGTCCAGGTAAGTATACATTCATGCAAACTCGAGTTTATCGAACCCTATATATATATATTTTTGCTATGACTGCTCATCTATAAATCTTCAAAACTTAAGTTTAGCCCTAAGTTTATCTATCGACTCCTTCTGCTTCATCCTCAATCTCGTCCTTTCAACCCTAAAATGGCCTTAAACCAATCCAACAAACCTTTCCAAGATGATGAAAACTCTAGGTCACCATCGCCCTTTCCTCTGCAGCGTTAACCAAGAGTCAAATCCATACCTATACACAGATCAATGAGGCACAAGATGATACCTAGGAGATTTGCTTCAGGAATCGATAAGCAAATCCCTGGCGTTCCTCACACTTCTCCTAAACCTAAAGGAGTTACAATCCAAGAACTAACAGAGGAGAAAATGAGGAAGAAGCCCGACTTTGTTTCTGGTAAAGGGAAGGAGAAGGTTGCAGTACCTTCCAAGACCTCCAAAAGGAAAAGAATTGACAAGAGCCAAGGATCTTCCAAGGCTCAATCATCTACTATTCCATCAAACACCCAACAAACTGAACAATCTCTTGATAAGCCACAAACGGTACCAAATGCCATCGCTGAAATTTACAATCAATCTCCTCCTCTTTCTGACTTCATCACTGATAACACTTTTCTATCAAATGAGTTGGCTACAAAACTCAAAGAATATTATGTTAAAAAACATCTATGCTCTATTGTGTTGGTTAAGTTAAAAGATTTGAAAAAGGAATGCAATCTTGATCTTTCTCCATGGTTCACTCAATTCGCATCCCTTCTTTCAATTTCTGCACCTTATACCCCAAATCTTGTAAGACTCTTCTACTTTAATATGCATTGGGCTACTTTAGAGGATGATGATCACAGTCTGGATAAAGAGAGAGTCACTACTATTGTCAAGGGAGTAAAGATTCTCCTATATGCTAAAATCCTAAATTCAATTTTGAAAATTGACAATCCTCCTCCTCCTTATTCAATAGATTATTCCAATAGACAATGTTTCAAAATTCTAAAACCAAATGAACTTGTCACTGAGGATCAATTGGTTTCCCTTCACTTTACACCTGCCTCTATGTCTCCTATTTATCGAACCTTGTGGTACATCTATTCTAGAAACCTAGTACAGAAAGGTGGGAATTTCACACACTTTACTTAAAGAGATTATGCCCCCTTCACCGCTATTGTAGACAAAATGCCTGTTAGAGGAGTTGAATCACCAAGAGGGGGTGAATTGAGGATTCTGATTTTTTTTTGCGATTTTGCCTCTTATGGTGATTGACTGAATAAAAACAATGAGCAGGGAAGAAAAGCAATGCACAATAGTTTATACTGGTTTGGCCTAACTCCTTGGCCTACTTCCAGTCCTCAGGCACCCTGAGCTTTTCACTAGAATCACTTGATTACACACTTTGTAACTCTGAAGCAATTCTCTCTCTAGAACTTGCTCCCCCTTACAAGTTGTAATCAATGATCTCCCAAATCTCCAAGTCCCCCGACTTGAGATTACTGACAATCAATCAAATACAATTGATGAAAACTCTCTTACAAAGCAGATAAATGATCTCTGAAGCTCTATAGTGTCAATCGACACTCTGTACAAGAAAGCACAACAATAAATGAACAAAGTTAATACACTTTCGTTTTTTAGCTCAGTGTTCTAGTAAAGACTTGAATGTAGCTCTATTTATACTTAGAGAGACATTAATAGCCGTTGCTTGCATTCATTTGACCGTTGCAGAAGTTTCTCTTCAATTAGAAGCAGTTTGGTCCTCTCTCTCTCTACACTTGTGCTTGTTTCTTGACTTGTAGGATAGAGAATGACTTCTAGTCATTTATATCCGTTGAGATTGACAGTCCTCACTTAAATGAAAGTCTCTTTATGCTTTATCCACCGTGGAATGCTTGGTAGTTGAGATTTCAGCAAGTTTGGTAGAGTTCATTTAATGCTCCTGACAAGACTTTGCCTTTTGTCTTAACAGCACCTTTAATCTCTTTGAATCATCTGTAATTAGGCTGAAATACACTAGCAAACACATTAAACATATCTGGTAATGATGATAGTTAAGAATATAAATCATTTGGACATCCCATAAACATTACACAGATCTCACAAATTTGAATTATCAGAAGGCGCGACTAATACTTGAGTTTGTGCACCAATACTCGAGTTTGTCATTATGCACTTAAGCCAAAACTCCAGTTTCTGAATCTATACTCAAGTCTTCTCCTTCCAAAGATGGGACTCGCGATTTGAGCTTTGGTGTTCCTGATGAACTTAAGCCAATACTAGAGTATTATTCCAATACTCGAGTTTTGGACTCTTGAAGCATAAATGTCCAAAACAACAAAACTGAGGTTTTAAGGCTTAGAAAATTTGATTGCTTTCTGTATGTATCAATACTCGAGTTTTCTCTACATTTTTGAAACACTGAATTTAGTTGAGTAAATGTTAAATTGTGGTTTTCAAAACTGTGGTTCTCAATACCAAGGTTTATAGCTAATTCAATTTTAAGAACCTCTTTGCTTGGCTCAATACTTGAGTATTCCAGTGATACTCTAGTTTTTTATTTGAAAATAAAACATTTGAATTCTAGGGCCAAGTTGGAAAACGGTCTTTTCAAATTCCAAACCGTGGTTCTCAAAACCGTGGTTTTCCAAACTGAGGTTTTCTATTTTCAGCTAAAACCATTTGAAGAGTCACATAGGTCTAAACTCGAGTTTCCCTTAATGTAAAACTTGTGATGCTCTCTGTGACTCTCAATACTCGAGTATTCATCTGAATACTGCGGTATTGACCCAAGTCAAGTGCATTGAGCTTTTCTTTGAAATCCCAATACTCAAGTTTTTGTCATTGAAACTCGAGTATTGCCTCTTTCAGCAAGTTTTGCTTTTTTTGAGACAACTCTTCAATCTTGATTTCTTAATTGATTGTTATCATCAAAACCCATAGAGAACTAACAATGCCCATCAATGTGGGACAATGGGTGTTCCAAGAAATGGTCAAATTCATATTTGAATCCAGGAAAACTTCCCACATTCCATTTCCTTCATTGATTTCTGTGATCTTGTTTTACTTTAAAATCTGGCATCTTGGTGTGGTTGACACCATGGTAAAGCCTCCTCCATTTAGGAAACAACAACTGCATCTCATGAAGATCAGCTTTGATAATGAAGGCTTTGGCCACTCAAAAGATCCTTAAAAAACAAGAGCTTCTCATCTCAGAAATCAATAAGCTCAGTCAGCTCCTCCTCCTCCTCAGCCCTCCATTCCTTTTGATTTTGCTACAAAAATCAAGGAAATTGTGAATGCTTCACTTGACTCCTTTGCTAAGAAAATGGAGACTGAAATTGGAAAAATTGTCTCTGAGTTGACCAAGTCTAATCGAGCTTTGATAGAGACTCAAGATGCCATAAAGGTGCAACTGGATCAGATTCTAAAGTCTTTAACTCCTTCTTCTAGAACTGTACCTTCTGCTTCCACCATCCCTACAACCCACTTTCCCCAAACACCACCACTGCTACTCCCTCTCAGCCTACACCTACAAACCCTATACCTATAGACTCTACCATAGCTCAACCTACAGACCCCTCTTTTGCTGATGACAAAGGGGGAGAGAAAAGCTTAGAGCAAACTTGAGAGAAGAATTTGTTTTGAAGAGTCTGAGTCTTTGAATCTTGATTCTGTATTTATCTTACTTCTTGAGTCTATATTTATCTTACACTTGATTTCATCTTTTATACTTACCTCTTATGAAATGCACTAATGGCTCATATGATAAGTTCACTTTGTTGCTACATTTTCAGTCTCTGATATCTTGCTATACATTTCATATCATGCCAAACTTCATTTGCAAATGCTCAATTTGTCAAATTCTGTAAAGCTTTAGTTTACAAGTGTTGTCATCATCAAAAAGGGGGAGAATGTTAGTTCTCTATGTATTTTGATGATAATTGACAATTGTAAACACAATATGAAGTTTGTCCTTGGTAAGTTATAAAACTTACTGTCAAAGGCAAACTCGAGTTTAGGTATCAAAACTTGAGTTTGAACTAGACAGAGAGTAGCTCAAATATTACAAAGGAAGCCAAACTCCAGTTTGAAAGTGGAAGAAATCACCAAGAGGGGGTGAATTGGGGATTTTAAAAAAATCTTTTCAACTCTTAAAAATGAAGCTTAAGAAATGGATAATAAAAGAGTAGAAAAAGAAAAACTTAGACACACAGAATTTATACTGGTTCGGTCTCAACCTTGACCTACGTCTAGTCCCCAGATACCTTCTGGGTGTTTCCACTAATTCAGATTTTCAATTACAACAATGAAGACCGGACACAATCCTAATCACCTAGGACTTGCTCCCCCTTACACTTTGTGATTGAACAACCCAACTCACAGGTTCCATAACCTTGAGTTCTCACAAACAAATGCTTTCAAAAATTTACATACTCTCAAAAGAGTATATAAGGATAAACACTGAAGAACAAGTTGAAAATAACAACACAGACTCAAATTTCAAAGTATAATCAAGATAGCTTCGTTGTGTGTCGTTTGCTTTTAAGTCTTCACAGCCTTTTATAGACTAAATGGATGAGCTAGCCGTTGCAATTCTTTCTCTAACATTCAGGTGCAATTCTGGAAAAATGGCGGTTGCATATTTTGCTCTGTTCTTTGAATTCTTAGCTGGAATTTTGGAATTTAGTTGTTGCAGAAGGTCTTCCAGATTTTCAGTCATTCTATGATCGTAATTTGACCGTTTAGAGTGATCCTGAAGTGTTGCAACGGTCTGAACTGAGCATCTGGGATAAGGGAGAAAGATCAGCCCTGTTCTTGGTTCTTCATTTAATGTACTTATCCTGGATCTTGATCTCACCTTGATCTTAGCTAGACTTATCTGAAAAATACTCAAAACTTCATCAAAGACATTAGAAACAATAATATCATATGATAGAATAATTTTAGATTGACCCATTAAGATTTCGCAGATCAACATCATTTGATTTTTCAAAATCCCCGATGCAAACTCAAGTTTGTTCTTCCAGACTCAAGTTTGGGGTTCATCCAGAAAGCATGTCCGTTGATTAGAGGTCTAAACTTGCAGTCTGTAAAAGCTAACTTGAGTTTGGCTTTTACAGAGAGAACTATCGGGCTTTGGACTTGGCATGGAATTTTGGTCCTGCTCCTAGACTCGAGTCAATTAGTGACTGACTCGAGTTTGGATCTATGTTTGAAGAACAAGCCTAAGTTCGTGATTTTCCAGACTGGAGTTTAGGAGACAGACTGGAGTTTTGGAAAGATGGTAGAAATTCGAGTGTTTCTCTATTTGTCCTAAACTCGAGTTTACAATGACAGACTCGAGTTTATGTTTGAGCTGAAACTATTCAAATCTTTCTGTTTAGTCTAGACTGGAGTTTGTAACTCTAGACTGGAGTTTATAACTTGGCCTGGAATTCGAGTGTCTTTCTGTTTGGTCTAGACTGGAGTTTAGGAATCCAGACTCGAGTTTGGCTTGCTTGGGATTCTGAGTGCTCTCTGTATCTTCCAGACTTCAGGTTTGGTTTTGCAAACTGGAGTTTGGCTCGTTGTGAAAATTTCTGATTGCTTTCTGTAACTCCTCAAACTCGAGTTAGTCCAAGTAGACTCGAGTTTGGCTTTCTTCTCAAAAGTAAGCAGCTTTCTGTCAACCCTCAAACTCAAGTTTACATACCCAAACTCGAGTTTGCCTTTGACAGTGAGATTTTCATATTGCCAAAAACAAACTTCATATCAAGTTTACAATTGCTAGTTATCATCAAAACACATTGAGAACTGTATGTTCTCCCCCTTTTTGATGATGACAACACTTGTAAACTGATTTTTGCAAAGGATTTGATTACGTTTGTTATTTTGACATGAATTTTGCAGAGTTTGCTCTATCAGATTTAAACACAAGCAGAAGCAAGATGAACTATATTGAACTTATCATATTAAACCTTAATCAAGTATGGAAGAACTCAAAGTACAAAGCAATACCAAGTACTTGATAATTACAAACAAGCTCAAACAAACACAAAGTAATAAAAACAGACAAACTCAGAATAGACACAAGACTCAAGACTGTCCTTTCTCTTCCCCTTTGTCTTCAGTTTCCTCTCCCCCTTTGGCATCATCAAATGAGGGTGAAAGGTCTACAGGAGGGGTAGGAGGTCGAGTGGTCTGGGAGGAAGTATTGAGATGCTGTAGAATCATGTCAAGTTGATTCTTCATTGCATCCTGAGTCTCTATGAGTGCTTGATTTGATTTGGTTAACTCAGACACAATCTTCCCAATCTCTGTTTCCATCTTTTCAGCAAAGGATTCTAGTGCAGCATCAACAATTTCCTTGACCTTTGCAGTAAAGTTAGAAGGAATGGAAGTTTAAGGAGGTAGAGGAGCTGACTGGGCTTCTTGAGCTCGTGAGTAGGAGGCTCTTGTTCTAGAAGGAGCTCTAGACTGTCCAGAACCTTCAGTATTGAAGCTTAGCTTCATGAGGTGTAATTGGGGCTTCCCAAATGCTGGAGGTCTTACTATGGTGTCTATGGCTCATACATGCCAAATTTTGAAATGAAACAGGATAACAGATATGAGAGAAGGGAAAGGGATGTGAGAAGTTATCCTAGAGCCAAATCTGAATCTGATCATTTCCTCAAATATCCATTGCCCTATGTTAATTGGCATCTTATCCACGATGCAGCAAAGGGTGAATAGTCTCTTTTGGTGAAGTATGTGAAGTTGCCACCCTTTTGCACAAGGTTCCTAGAATAGATGTACCAAAGAACACGAAAGGTAGGAGTCATGGAAGCAGGGGTAAAGTGAAGAGAAATTTGCTGATCATCAAAAAAAGGCTCATTAGGTTTAAGGATTTCAAAAATTTGCCTATTGGTATAGTTTATAGAGTGGTGAGGAGGGGGATTGTCAATGTCCAGAATCTTATTCAGAATGTCAGCAGATAAAGAAAACTTGACTCCCCTAACTGTGGTTGAGACTCTGTGTTTTTCATTGTCCTCTTCATTGTCCCAAACCATATTGAAATTAAATAGTCTAACAATGTTGGGAGTATAGAGGTTTTAATGGATAGAAGAGTCTTGAATTGACTTAACCAGGGGGATAGGTCAAGGTTACACTCCTTTTTGAGGCTCTCTAAGTCTACTGAGACCACAGGGCAAAATGGTTTCTTACCAAACTCTTCCTTGAATTTGGCAGCTTCTTGGTTGGAGAGGATGGTGGTCTCAGAGAAGAAATCAGAGGGAGGTGAAGAATGATTATAAATGTCAGTAATTGCCTTCTGTGTGACGCCCAAGCCTTTGGGGCCTTTAATTAATCAGAGTTATCACGGAAAACAAGAATCAAGGAGATTTGGACGACTTGATTTTGTAAATCGAAGTTTTTGAAATTACAATAATATGAAAATACGGACTAGTTTTTTCTTGATTCGTTATCATCCTACACTTGATGTTAATACATAATTCCAACATAGACGAATGATAAACACTATATACAGACTAATTAATCCTAATTCTTCCAGGAAGCTTCAACTGCTGTAACCCTTACAGCTACTTCTTGCTCTTTGATCCCGAACTGGTTCCTGTATCTTTCACGGGTGCTGGAGTCCAAATGAATGGACCTCAGGGTAACAGTTAATCTCATGCACATGTATGAAAATAGAAATGACATAATAGCACATGTTTAAAGCATGGAAGAAATAACCGAAACAGCAGTTAACGGCCAAGAACCACAGCACTTGTCTAGGACCGCAGCCCCATGAGACCTTAGCCTCAATATCCATGACCAATCAGGATAATATAAACAAGTAGTTCAACCAGCATACATGATCAGCTAATATTTGCATAACATTAACATACATGATTATAAGATTAAAGTTACCTACCTCGACCGTGTATCCTTTTTCTTTTGTACTGAAGTTGTTGGGATCAGAACAATATCCGGGTCTGCCTAAAAATAATGTTTATCATCGCTATCAATCTCTTATTCGAATCACAAATAAACTAATTATAGAAATTAGTTTAAAGGATGATTAATCCCTTAATTTTTCTCTGACAATAAGATCTGTTTCAATCATAATCGTCCTAAAGAAAATCCAGCAACTTTAGGTATTTTTAATTAATTGCACAAAAATCATTTTAATGTTCCGACAATTCTCACGTGTTCATTGACAAGTCCCCTTTCATATAAAAATATTTCCACAGGTCAGAACTTGTCAAATAATTCCCAGGTCACAAAAACATCCAGACTGTTCAGTTTTAGCTTCCGAAACTTAGGGTCATTGGTAAAAATCATAACTCTTTACTCAGAGCTCAGAAAATTACAAAATACCCACCAAAATAAATCTATGCATCTCTACTTTGTTCCTAGAAAATTCCATAATTTTATCTTATCCCAATAATTCCCAGTTTAGGAAAACATAACCATTGCCTAGAAAACGTTACAGAATTGTTCCTGGATTTTGACCCATCTTCCAAAAATTATATCTTGAGCTACAGACCTTTGATTGAGGTGAACCAAAGCTCATTTTAAACTTTAGCATGTCTACTATATGCTCATAAAATTTCAGGGTCAAATAAGGTCGTTTACTATTTGTGTGCCCTTTTTAAAAATCGTTGCTCAGCTGAAAATTCTGTGTGAACAGTGTCATTGCTACAGTACCCTGTGCACTGTTCATTTACGGATTCACTGTAGCTACCGCTGTGAAATCTGTTTCTGCCCAGAAAAAACAGAGGAACAGACGCGCCATGCAGAAACTCACACACAACCACGTAAGAACATGATGCATATACACATACCTATCAGTTTTGACCCTTCTTTTCTTTCTTTAACGCCACAGCAATAATAAGGGATAGGTTTGAGTTTAATATATATACTACACACTAACACTTTCGTTTTCATTCTTCTTCTAGAGTCGTCACACACATATATTTATACATATTAGAAATTCTCTTCTCCCTGGACCCCACGACATCCATATATTATTATGCAAAATATTACTTCTTTGCCTTTCATTAACTCATATACAGACATATAGGAAAACATGCGGCCATCGCTTTTCCTTTCACACAGCAAACTCATTTCTTTTTCCTTTCTAATGACAGCCCGAAACCACTCTAAAAATGCAGCAACAATAATATCTACAGTACCATGCATTTTCTTTCTTTCTTACGGCATGCATAGAGGCTCTTATGTGTATCCTTATTTTCTTCTTCCTGCTCTTTCAACACAAACCCGACAAACAGAAGGAGGACCCGATAGAAAACTCCAGCATGCATATTTAGTTCTCATTCTTTTGGTTTTAGTTTCGGTTTTGGGTTGCTTTCTTTCTTGTTTTCTTTGACAAAACATAACTTAAGTACATGGTAAGCATCTACTGCATTATTAGAAGAAAGAAAAACAACGTAACAGCCCCCTGTTTTATGTTTCCACTTTGTTTTCAGTTTTCAGCGACATTGTTTCAGATTCCTTTAACTCCATGTTAAGCGAGACTGTGACAGAAAAACAAAAGGAAAGGGAGTATGGTTGTCACCTTTAAATCTCAGTCAAAATGTTGATAATAATGCTGATTCTCCTCCTTTGTTCCTTGGCAACGCCAGCAGAGGAAAGGTATTTTCAGTCTCTTCTCCTTCCTCGGTTCCTCTCTGTCTCTTACTTAGTATCTTTAACGGGATAAAACATGAAGCAGTGTTGACGTATATAGGCTTACCGATTTAACATGCATAATGGGCTGATGACAGCTGGTGTGTCAACGTGTTGATCTGTGCTTAATTATGATTTGCTGACTCAGTTAGGTGTTGATCTCTCTGGCTTCTTTTCCGATAAGCTGAGAGTGTAGTAAATAGATATAGGTTGGACTTTAAGTTGGGCTGATACTTTTGGGCTATTCCTGCATTTGATTTTCATTCTTCGGTTCTCTTTCTTATTTCTGCTGAACTGGACTGGTGAGGAATGGAAGTATATGTTCCTCACGTGGTCAGTGTGTGTGCATCAAGAGTTGAAGGAATTTGGGCTCTTGAATTTGCTACATGTTGGGCTGAACCAGCCTTATACATGTGGCCCAAAAAGGGACTTGCTGTTTTTTTTAAATAGCTTATTTATAATCCTTATTTTTATCTCCAATTAATTATTTAGGCCCAATTATCATTTTCAATTACTCTTGGAATTTTATTCTTTTCCCAAAATAAATTAAGGGAAAATATAGGCCTTAATTCCCATTAATTATTTTAGGCCATAAATTATTATCTCCAAAATATATTGGCCAATAATTATTCCTAACTAAATTGCCTTAATTTATGGAAAATATGCCTTAACTTCCAAATTCTTAATTTTTAAAATCCCTTATGGCCAAATTTTCCATAATTAATTCTTTATCCCAAAAGTCCAAAATTTGGGATGTTACATTCTGTACTATTTGTGGCCTTTCTGGAGATTGTTCTTGTTGTTGTTCAGAGGATGGAACAGCAGATTGTTGAACTTTAGAGGATCCTTGACTTTTTTCAGCTCGTTTCCTCTTGGAGCCTTTTGAGGGTTCTGCAACTTTCTCCTTTCCTCACTGGAGTTTGGCCAGCTTTGTAAAAACTGAGCTTCTGTCTATCAAGTCCAAACTCAAGTTTCGTTACCTAGACTCGAGTTTGCCTTGAACAGTAAGTTTTACAACTTACCAAAGACTGAAAGTGGAAGAAATCACCAAGAGGGGGGTGAATTGGGGATTTTAAAATTTCTTTTCAACTCTTAAAAGTAAGGCTTAAGAAATGAATAATGAAAGAGTAGAGAGAGAAGAGCTCAGACACACAGGACTTATACTGGTTCGGTCTTAACCTTGACCTACGTCCAGTCCCCAGATACCTTCTGGGTGTTTCCACTAGTTCAACAGGTTTTTAACTACAACAATGAAGACAAGACACAATCCTAATCACCTAGGACTTGCTCCCCCTTACACCTTGTAATTAAACAACCCAACTCACAGGTTCCACAACCTTGAGTTTACACAACTAAATACTTTAAAAGGATTTCTATCTCTCAAAAGAGTGAATATTGATAATCACTGAAGAACAGATAAAAGAATCACAACATAGACTAAAAGAAACAAATGTGTTTAAGTGTAGCTTCATGTGTCTCTTGCTTTGAGTCTTCATAGCCTTTTATAGCCTAACTAGATGAACTAGCCATTGCAATATCTTCTCCAATGTTCAGTTGCAGATCTGGAAAATGACAGTTGCAAATTTTGCTCTGTTCTTTCACTTCTTTGCTGAGATCCTGGAATATGTTGTTGCAAAACGTCTTCCAGATTCTTTGTCATTCCATAATCTCAATTTGGCCGTTTGAGGTGATCTTAATGTGTTCCAACGATCTCAGCTAAACATCTGGGATAAGGGAGAAGAATTAGCCCTGTTCTTGGTTCTTCATTAAATACACTTATTCTGCATCTTTGATTCTCTCTGATCTTGTGATGAACCTGTCTGATACTTATCAAAAACTTGATCAATAACGTTAGGAATAATAATGCAACAAGATATGATAATTTCAGATTAACCCATAATGATTTCGCAGATTGATTTGATCTGGGTTTCAAAAGTTACCGATGCAAACTCGAGTTGGTTGTTCTAGACTCGAGTTTGAGGTTCATCCAGAGAGCAAGATATGTTTGAAAGTTTCCTAAACTCGAGTTGACAAGTAACTGACTTGAGTTTGGTTCTTACAGAGAGGAAAGTTGCGAGTTGGTCCTAAATGAGATTTTGAACACATGGCTAAACTCGAGTCATTTATTGACTGACTCGAGTTTGAAGCTTTTATGAAAATCTTAAGTTTAAGTTCAGAGCTTCAAAACTGGAGTTTACAAAAAACATATTGGAGTTTACAAAACCTGAAATGTTACTTAGCTCTCTGTATAGTCCAAACTCGAGTTTTGATATACAAAACTCGAGTTTTAGTGTAAACTGAAACTTTTGAAAAATCTTTATAAGTGTAAACTGGAGTTTCTGTTTCTCAAATTGGAGTTTTCAAAATAGTCATTTACTCTAGCGCTTTCTGTTTGAGCTAAACTCGAGTCACCAAAACCTTGACTCGAGTTTCAGTAAAACTGAAACGTTTGAAATAACTTTGAAGACTCAAACTGGAATTTTCATTTTCAAGACTGGAGTTTAGAAATCATGTAATAGCTCGAGTGTTTTCAAACAGTTCTAAACTCGAGTCTCCAGAAATCTGACTCGAGTTTCAGTGTACATTGAAACTTTGAAAACTTTTCATTTAAGTACAAACTGGAGTCACTGAAATTTAAACTAGAGTTTAGAAAACAAGTATCAACTCGAGTATCTCTGTTTATGCCAAACTTGAGTCTACATAATCCAGACTCGAGTTTTCCAGTGAAAACTGAAAACATGAAGGCTATTGCATTTTGCAAACTGGAGTTTGTAAAACTAAAACTAGAGTTTGGAAAACTTGATAAAACGTTTGAAGCTTCTGTTTGATTTCAAACTCGAGTTTCCAAATCATAGACTTGAGTTTACAATTCTTGTAAACTTTGATAGCTCTCTGTAACTCTGCAAACTCGAGTTTGCTTATACAAACTGGAGTTTGGCCAACATTGTGAAATCTGAGCTTCTGTCTGTCAAGTCCAAACTCGAGTTTAGCAACCCAAACTCGAGTTTGCCTTAAATAGAAAGTTTTACAACTTTCCAAGGACAGACTTCAAATTCAGTTTACAATTGTCAGTTATCATCAAAATACACAGAGAACTAACATTCTCCCCCTTTTTGATGATGACAACACTTGTAAACTGAATTTGCAGAGGGTTTGATTAAATTTGTCATTTTGAAACATATTTTACTTTTATAGAATGAAGATATCAGAGTTAAGCACAAATAGAAGCAAGATGTAATATCAAAGCAAAGTGAATCAGGTTGAACTTAGCATTTAAACCATTTGCAGAATTGAAAATACCAAGTACTTAATACAGACTCGAAAATGAACAACCAAAGTTAAAACAGATTAATGAAACATAAACTCAAGACTCAGCAGTTTTCTCTCCCCCTTGATCTTGCTCTTTAGTTTCCTCTCCCCCTTTGTCATCAGCAAAAGAGGGGGTAGGCTCAACAGGAGGGGTAGAAGGTCGAGTGGAGGTGGTAGCTGGATTAAGAATGGCTGGTGCAGAGGTAGAAGCTGGATTAGGAATGGGTTCAGATGAAGGTGCAGGAATAGGAATGCCTAAGTGCCTCATGATTAGATCCAATTGAACCTTCATAGCTTCTTGAGCCTCAACCATTTCATGATTTGTCTTGGTGAGTTCTGAAACTGTCTTCCCAACCTCCTTCTCAATGTTTGTGGCCAGATTTGTAAGAGTAACATCCACAATCTCCTGGATCTTGGCAGTTAAATCTGAGGGAAGAGAAGGCTGAGGTGCAGCTGATTGAGCTTCCTGAGCTCTAGCATAAGATTCTCTTGCCCTTGAGGGAGCCCGTGAGTGACCAGAGCCTTCCTCATTGAAGCTTAGCTTCATCAAGTACAGTTGAGGCTTTCCAAACTCAGGAATCTTCTGAATTGTGTCAGAGGCACCAAAAGGCCAAATCTTGAAGTAGTAGAGGATCACAGAAATCAAGGAAGGGAACGTGACATGCGAGGATTTTCTGGATCCAAATCTAAACTTCACTATTTCATCAAAAATCCATTGACCCACATTGATTGGCTTTTTGTCAATGATAGCAGTGAAGGGCTGATAGTCCCTCTGAGTGAAGTATGTGAAATTTCCTCCCTTTTGAACCAAATTCCTCAAATAAATGTACTATAAGACCCGATGGATGGGTGACATGGAGGCAGGGGAAATGTGAAGGGATACCAATTGAGCCTCTGAAACAGGTTCATTTGGTTTTAAAATCTCAAAACACTGCCTATTGGTATAATCAAAGGAATGTGGAGGTGGAGGATTTTCAATTTGTAAGATTGTGTTTAAGATAGCAGCAGAATTTGTAATCTTGACACCTCTCACAGTTGTAGACAATCTCTCTTCAACTAACTAGAATGTCATCACAGTCCTTCAGATTGTCCCAGTCCATATTAAAATAAAATACTCAGACAAAATTGGGTGTATAAGTGGCAGAAATTGAAAGAAGAGTCTCGAATTGTTTAAGCCATGGGAGAAGATCAAGATTACAATCTTTCTTCAAGTTTTCGAAATTTACTGATACTATTGGCCAAATAGGCCTTTTAACATAATTGTCTTTAAACTTAGCACCCATTTCATCAGATAGAATCGTATTGGTAGTAGTAAAACCAGGTGGAGGAGAATTGTGATTATAAATTTTTAAGAGGGCATTTTGTTAGTTCTCAATGTGTTTTAATGATAACTAGCAATTGTAAAACTTGATATGAAGTTTGTTTTTGGCAATATGAAAATCTCACTGTCAAAGGCAAACTCGAGTTTGGGTATGTAAACTCGAGTTTGAGGGTTGACAGAAAGCTGCTTACTTCTGCGAATACATCCAAACTCGAGTCTGCTTGGACTAACTCGAGTCTGAGGAATTACAGAAAGCAATCCAAAACTCTTACATCAAGCTAAACTCCAGTTTGTAAATCAAACTTGAGGTCTGGAAGACACAGAGAGCACTCAGAATCCCAAGCTAGACAAACTCGAGTCTAGATTCCCTAACTCAAGTTTAGACCAAACAGAAAGGAACCTAGAAAACTCAATAGTCTCCCAAACTCCAGTCTAGCCTTCCTAACTCCAGTCTGCACTTGACCCAGATAAACCTCAAATGTTTTGATAGTCACTGAAATTCGAGTTTGCTTCCCAAACTCGAGTCTGGATCATACAAAAAGATCATCCATTTTGGCTACACTATAAACTCGAGTCTCTGACCCTAAACTCCAGTCTGAAGACTCTGGGAATAAGGCTAAGTCTTCTTTGCTTATCCCCAAACTCGAGTCAGTTACTAGTTGACTCGAGTCTAGGAGTAGGACCAAAATTTCATCCCAAGTCTAGAGCCCGATAGTTCTCTCTGTAAAAGCCAAACTCGAGTTAGCTTTTACAGACTGCAAGTTTAGACCACTAATCAACAGACATGCTTTCTGGATGAACCCCAAACTCGAGTCTGGAAGAACAAACTTGAGTTTGCATCAGGGATTTTGAAAAATCAAATGATGTTGATCTGCGAAATCTTAATGGGTCTTCCTGAAATTATTTCCTCATATGATATTATTGTTTCTAATGTCCTCGATGAAGTTTTGAGTGTTTTTCAGATAAGGTTTAGCCAAGATCAAGGTGAGATCAAGATCCAAGATAAATGCATTAAATGACGAACCTAGAACAGGGCTGATCCTTCTCCCTTATCCCAGATGTTCAGCTCAGACCGTTGTAACTCATAAGAATCATCTCAAACGGTCAAATTGAGTTAAAGGAATGACTAAAAATCTGGAAGACCTTCTGCAACAACTAAATTCCAAGATTCCAGCTAAGAATTCAAAGAACAGAGCAAAATATGCTACCGCCATTTTTCCATAATTGCAGTTGAACATTAGAGAAAGAATTGTAATGACTAGCTCATCCATTCAGTCTATAAAAGGCTGTGAAAACTCAAAGCAAAAAAAAAAACAATGAAGCTATCTTGATTATACTTTGAAATTTGAGTCTGTATTGTTATTTTCAACCTGTTCTTCAGTGTTTATCCTTATCTACTCTTTTGAGAGTTTGTAAATTTTTGAAAGCATTTGTTTGTGAGAACTCAAGGTTGTGGAACCTGTGAGTTGGGTTGTTCAATTACAAAGTGTAAGGGGGAGCAAGTCCTAGGTGATTAGGATTGTGTCTGGTCTACATTGTTGTAGTTGAAAATCTGTTGAACTAGTGGAAACACCCAGAAGATATCTGGAGACTGGACGTAGGTCAAGGTTAAGATCGAACCAGTATAAATTCCGTGTGTCAAGCTTTTCTTCTCTTACCTTCTTAACATTTACTTTCAAAAGGCTTTGAAAAAGAATTCAAAAGTTTTTTTTTAAATCCCTAATTCACCCCCGTCTTGGTGATTTCTTCCATTTTCATTTGGTATCAGTGGCTGGTTGTCTACTCAAAGGATTGACATCCTAGACATAAAGATCCAATGGAAGGAATTCTACCAGATGGGGCCTCAATAAACAGACCACCGGGATTTAATGGTGAACACTACTCATTTTGGAAATCCAAATTCAAAGTATTTGTGATGGCCAGTGAGTATGGTCTGTGGGAAGTTATTGAGGATGACAATTATGTCCCTACAAAGAAAGTAGGGGAAGATATTGTACCAAAGGCAAAGGCAGAATTTGATGAAAATGATCAGAAGAAAGTCATCCTTAACAGCAAAGTTATTTTAATGTTGCAGAGTGTACTAAGTCAAAAGGAGTACTTTCGCGTTTGCAATCTTCCCAATGCCATGGAGATGTGGGATGCATTGGAAGTGGCCTACAAAGGTACCTCAAGGATCAAGGAGAACCGGATCAACACACTCACCACCGAATATGACCTACTATGCATGAAGACTGGACAATCAATTACTGAATTCCAGCTCCGATTCACTCACCTGATCAATCAGTTGTCAACACTGGGAAAGGTATATGATCAAAGAACTCAGGTAAGAAAAATTTTGAATATATTAACCAAAGATTGGGAAGCTAAAGTAACAGCCATAGAGGAAGCAAGAGGAGAATCTATGCAATCTGTAGCTGCTCTCTTCGGAAGCTTATCAGAATATGAAGGGAAAATCAAGTTCAGAAAAGGACTTAATGAAATAGAAGGGAAACAGAAAGGAATTGCCCTCAAGACTCACAAGGAAGATAGGAACTCAGATGATGAAGAGATTGATGATGAAGAGATCGGAATGATGGTCCGAAGGTTCAAGAAATTCTACAAAAAGGATCAAGCCTTTCGTAAGTCATACAAGAACAACAACAAGGAAACAAAGAAGCCAATTGTTTGCTATGAATGTGACAAACCTGGTCACATCAAATCTGAATGTCCTCAGCTGAAGCACAAAGAAAAAGAAAAGTCCAGATTCAGTTCTTTCAAGAAGAAGGACTTTGTCTCTGCTATTTGGGGAGATAGTTCATCAGATGATGAAGAAGAAGATGAACAAGAAACAGCTAATCTCTGCCTAGTTGCTCAAGAAGAATGCGTCAATGAAGAGGTAAATGATCTCGAACCTACCTTTGATGAACTACTTTCTGAATATAACAGTCTTCGCTTTGAATTTAAAAATATTGCAAAAGAACTTATGTTCTCAAAAAGAAAAATAAAGGATTTAGAACAACAAGCTCAGAAAACTCCATCTTCTACTTCTGAAAAGACTTGTGAAAAACTTACTGAAAAGGTTTGCGAAAATTGTTGTATTTTACAGAAAAGAAATAACTATCTTTCAAAAACTCTAGAAAAATTCACTCAAGGTAGTGAGATGCTTAATGTTATTCTAAAACAGCAAAGATTCACAAATGACAAGTCTGGAATAGGTTACAAACCTGATCTAGATAAAAAGAAAGGCAAGAAAAAAAATGGAGAAAAGAACTACTTAAGTTATTTTTGAAAATCAGTTCACTCTTCTAATCCATTTGCCCACTATAATTATTGTAATAGAAAAGGTCATACTACTTCTACATGCTTTCATAGAAAAGAAAGGAAGGATAAACCTATAGGTAATTATCAATGGGTACCTAAAGGAACATATGTGTCTCCTAAGGTGCAAACTAACCCAAAAGGACCTAAGAAAAGGTGGGTACCTAAGACTTGATCTTTCATAAATTACATGTATGTCTAAGAGCATCAAAATCCAGTAAATGGTACATTGATAGTGGATACTCTAAACACATGACAGGAGATCAATCCAAGTTTACAACAATCAAACACAAGGATGGTCGCAAGGTCACATTTGGTGGAAACCAGTCCGGAAAGATAGCTGGTATTGGAGAGATTGGTAACAATAATGGACCACAAATGAAAGATGTCTACCTTGTGGAAGGACTATGCCACAACCTCCTTAGTGTAAGTCAAAGTGCCGATAAAGGTAATCTAGTTATCTTTAATTCAGAAGAATGTTTGATTGTGAACAAGGATGATCTCTCCTTAGACAAAGTAAGGTCAAAAGCTCTATTCAGGGCACTAAGAGAAGGTAACTGCTATACCCTTGAACTTTCAACTGATTTACCTTCTGAAAAATGTTTCATGAGTAACTTAGATGAAGGATAGCTGTGGCACAAACGCTTAGCACATGTTAATATGTCCCAACTTGATAAACTATTGAAAAAGGATTTAGTTATTGGTTTGCCAAATCTTAATTTCAAAAAGGATATGATTTGTGAAGCATGCCAAAAGGGAAAACAAACTAAATCATCATTTCATTCTAAAACTCAGATTTCAACTAATAGACCACTTCAATTACTTTATATGGACTTAGTTGGTCCAGCTAGAGTAAAAAGTTTTGGTGGAAACTTGTATACTCTAATAATAGTTGATGATTTCTCAAGATATACTTGGACATTATTCCTATCTGTTAAAAGTGAAGCATTTGATCAATTTGTTGTATTTGCCAAGAAGGTCTAAAACGAGAAAGGTCTATCTATTACAGGAATCTGAACCGACCATGGAGGAGAATTTGAAAATCACTCTTTGAGGAACTTTGTGATAAAATGGGGATACATCACAACTTTTCTGCTCCAAGAACTCCGCAACAAAATGGAGTAGTTGAAAGAAAGAATAGGGTCCTCACAGAAATGGCAGGAGCAATGCTGAATGAGAATCGGACCTCCCAAGTGTTTTGGGCAGATGCAATGAACACAGCTTGCTACATCGCTAACCGAGCTTATCTCAGGAAAAAGCTGAACAAGACTCCATATGAACTCTTCAAGGGTAGAAAGCCCAACATAGCTCACCTGCATATCCTTGGATGCAAATGTTTTATCCACAAGAACGGTAAGGAAAACGTAGGTAAATTTGATTCCAAGGTTGATGAAGGTACATTCCTTGGCTATTCTTCTAGGAGTAGGGCTTATAGAATATACAATCTCTCTACCAAAACTATAGAAGAATATATCCATGTTGTTTTCTGCGAACCCAACTCTAACAAATCCATGATTGATGAAGACGATGAAATTCTGAATCCTCGTTCTTCAAAAACTTCTTCTATTTTGGAAAATTCTGAAAATAACTTACAAAGAGAACCAGAAGCTGAATCTGAACATACTTGTGAAAATCCTGGTCCAACCTAGCCTAAAGCTTGGAAATATAGTAGGAGTCATCCACTGGACCAAGTCATAGGTAATGCAAATCAAGGAGTTAGAACCAGGCAAAGCATCTTGAATGAAGTTACCTTTTCAGCTTTTATTTCTGAGATAGAACCCTCTAAGATTGAAGAAGCCCTTTTAGACAATGATTGAGTGATAGCAATGCAAGAGGAATTACATCAATTTGAAAGAAATCATGTTTGGGACTTGGTACCCAAGCCCAAAGACCATCCAGTCATTGGCACTAAATGGGTATTCAAGAACAAACGTGATGAGTCTGCAATCATTGTCCGTAACAAGGCAAGATTAGTAGCTAAAGGATATAACCAAGAAGAAGGAATTGACTATGAAGAAACTTATGCTCCAGTTGCAAGATTGGAAGCCATAAGGGTCCTTCTAGCCTTTGCCTGCATCAAAGGTTTTAAGCTATATCAAATGGATGTAAAATTAGAATTTCTAAATGGGTTCATTCAAGAAGAAGTTTATGTTGAACAACCTCCTAGTTTTGAAGATGAATTTCATCCAGATCATGTTTTCCAACTAAAGAAAGCTTTATATGGCTTAAAACAAGCTCTTAGAGCTTGGTATGAAAGGCTAAGTAAATTCCTTCTAGACCACGGATTTGTAAGAGGTAAAGCAGATACCACTCTATTCATTAAAAGTAACAAAATGAATGAAATCTTACTTGTACAAATCTATGTAGATGATATAATTTTCGGTGCTACTAACGATGCTTTGTGCAAAGAATTTTCTGAGACCATGCAGGGTGAGTTTGAAATGTCAATGATGGGAGAGCTCAACTATTTTCTTGGTCTTCAAATCAAGCAATGTAAGAACGGGATATTCATATCTCAGACTAAGTACCTAAGAGACCTACTCAAGAAATACGGCCTCCAAGATTGTAATGGAGCAGACACACCAATGAGCTCAACTGCTGCCTTAGATGCCGATGATAAGAGAAAAGACTTCAATATCACAAAGTACAGAGGCATGATTGGATCATTACTTTACTTGACAGCAAGCAGACCAGACATATAATTCAGTGTGGGAATGTGTGCTAGATTCCAATCCGTACCTAAGGAATCTCATGTCGAACACGTGAAAAGAATCTTCAGATACCTACACGATACAGAAGAATTGGGGTTATGGTTTCCCAAAGGTCAACCTGCACACTTGGTGGCTTACTCTGACTCAGATCATGCTGGATACAAAACTAATCGGAAAAGCACAAGTGGACAATGTGAATTCTTTGGAAATTCACTTGTCTCATGGTTTAGCAAGAAGCAAAACACAGTAGCGGTATCCTCAACTGAAGCTGAATATGTTGCTGCATCAAGTTGCTGCTTACAGATCCTATGGCTTAAGCAACAGATCCAAGACCTTGGAACTCATTTGAAAGAAATTCCAATTCTTTGTGATAACACAAGTACCATTAGCTTATCCAAGAATCCTGTCTATCATACCAGAACTAAGCATATTGATGTCAGACATTACTTTATTCGAGATCATGTTCAAAAGAAGGATGTCAAAGTATTATTCATCCCAACTCATCAACAGCTTGCGGATATCTTCACAAAACCACTTGCAGAAGAGCAATTTACCTTTATTAGAAGATAATTGGGAATGGTAAATCCCAATGAACTGTAAGATATCCCTACCTCAATGTTAATTATGTGTTTTGATGGTTAATTGTTACTAACTTAAGCATCGGAGTGTTTAGATATGTTTTTGCAGGATATCCTATTGCTAATGTTTTTTAGGATACTCAAAGCCCCTGTAAACAGGCCAAACTTGAGTCTGGCACCCAAACTCGAGTTTATCGGGGATGAAAAACAACTAAATTTTTGGAATCAGGCCAAACTCGAGTCATTAAGTAACTTACTCGAGTCTACACCAACCTGAGAAATCCTGAAGTTTATGAAGAAGCCTCCAAACCCGAGTCATTAAGTGAGTGACTCGAGTCTGCATCTCACAGAGAGAAAATTGGAAATTTGAAGAAACTCCAAACTCAAGTCAGCAGATATAAACTCGAGTCTGTCAGGGATTCAAGGATTCACAGAAACATCCTTGAAGTCCAGGTAAGTATTTTGTTCACCCAAACTCGAGTCTGGTAGTGTAAACTCGAGTTTGTAGAAACACTATATATATGTGATTGCTGTGACTGTTCATTCTCACCCCCAAACTCAAGTTTGACCTAGAGTTTTCTCCGTACTCTCTCCCTTCTTCATCTTCAAAATCAACCTATTTCTCACCAATGGCTTCAAATCAAACATCCAGACCCTCTAATGATGATGAAACCACGAAATCTTCTTCACCCTCTCCCCTTCAACGAAAACCTAGGGTGAAATCCATTCCTACTCACAGACCTAGAAGGGAAAAATTGATTCCCAAGAAATTTGCTTCAGGAATCGATAAACAAATCCCTAGAATCCTTCACACTACTTCTCCTATATCAAAAGGGGTGGTGATTCAAGAACCTATAGAAGAGCAAGCCAGAAAGAAGCCAGAACCTGTTTCTGGCAAAGGAAAGGAGAAAGCTGCAGAACCCTCAAAAGGCTCCAAGAGGAAACGAGCTGAAAAGAGTCAAGGATCCTCTAAAGTTCAACAATCTGCTGTTCCATCCTCTGAACAACAACAAGAACAATCTCCAGAAAGGCCACAAACGGTACGGAAGGCAATTACTGACATTTATAATCATTCTTCACCTCCCTCTGATTTCTTCTCTGAGACCACTATCCTCTCCAACCAAGAAGCTGTCAAATTCAAGGAAGAGTTTGGTAAGAAACCATTTTGCCCTGTGGTCTCAGTAGACTTAGAGAGCCTCAAAAAGGAGTGTAACCTTGACCTATCCCCCTGGTTAAGTCAATTCAAGACTCTTCTATCCATTAAAACCCTCTATACTCCCAACATTGTTAGACTATTTTATTTCAATATGGATTGGGACAATGAAGAGGATAATGAAAACCAAAGAGTCTTAACCACAGTTAGGGGAGTCAAGTTTTCTTTATCTGCTGACATTCTGAATAAGATTCTGGACATTGATAATCCCCCTCCTCACCATTCTATAAACTATACTAATAGGCAAATTTTTGAAATCCTTAAACCTAATGAGCCTTTTTCTGATGATCAGCAAATTTCTCTTCACTTTACCCCTGCTTCCATGACTCCTACCTTCCGTGTTCTTTGGTACATCTATTCCAGGAACCTTGTACAAAAGGGTGGTAACTTCACACACTTCACCAAAAGAGACTATGCACCCTTTGCTGCAATTGTGGATAAGATGCCAATTAACATAGGGCAATGGGTATTTGAGGAAATGACCAGATTCAGATTTGGCTTTAGGATAACTTCTCACATTCCTTTTCCTACTCTCATTTCTGTCATCCTTTTTCACTTCAAAGTTTGGCATGTCGGGGCCATAGACACTATAGTGAGACCTCCAGCTTTTGGGAAGCCACAAATACACCTCATGAAGATCAGCTTTGATGCTGAAGGGTCTAGCCAATCAAGAGCACCCTCCAAAACCAGAGCTACCTACTCTCGAGTACATGAGGCCCAATCAGCTCCTCCACCTCCATAGACTTCCATTCCCTCAGATTTTGCCGCTAAAGTCCAAGAGATTGTTGCTGCAGCATTGGATACCTTTGCTGCTAAAGTGGAAACTGAGATAGGAAAGATTGTGTCTGAGCTCACAAAGACAAATCAAGCCTTGATTGACACACAAGATGACATGAAAGCCCAACTTGACCATATCATACAGCATCACAATATTCCTACTGATCCAACCACCACTCTGACTTCTCATCCTTCTACTCCTCCAGTTGATCCCACCCATCCTATTGATGATGACAAAGGGGGAGAGAACACTTCAGAGCAATCTTGAGTAGTCTAGAGTTTTTCTTTAAGAGTTTTAAGTCTTGAGTTGTAACTGCAATTGCTTAACTGCTTATCCTCTTCTTGTTGCTCTTATGTTTGTAAACCTTTTTTTCTTGTGATTGCAATCATTTGTGTATTCTTGCTAAATCAAATGACAAATGATTGACTTACCTTGATTTATGCTTAACAACTTCTAAAATCTTGAATTGAATATCAAATTTCTAAAACTTCAAAGTTTACAAGCGTTGTCATCATCAAAAAGAGGGAGAATGTTAGTTCTCAATGTGTTTTGATGATAACTAGCAATTGTAAAACTTGATATGAAGTTTGTTTTTAGCAATATGAAAATCTCACTGTCAAAGGAAAACTCGAGTTTGGGTATGTAAACTCGAGTTTGAGGGTTGACAGAAAGCTGCTTACTTCTGCGAATAAATCCAAACTCGAGTCTTCTTGGACTAACTCGAGTCTGAGGAATTACAGAAAGCAATCCAAAACTCTTACATCAAGCTAAACTCCAGTTTGTAAATCAAACTTGAGGTCTGGAAGACACAGAGAGCACTCAGAATCCCAAGCTA
The DNA here is from genome assembly GCA_037074495.1 of Acacia confusa. Lineage (NCBI taxonomy): Eukaryota > Viridiplantae > Streptophyta > Magnoliopsida > Fabales > Fabaceae > Acacia > Acacia confusa. The sequence goes on along the minus strand of CM073508.1, from coordinate 19,094,359 downwards.
GACAAACTCGAGTCTAGATTCCCTAACTCAAGTTTAGACCAAACAGAAAGGAACCCAGAAAACTCAATAGTCTCCCAAACTCCAGTCTAGCCTTCCTAACTCCAGTCTGCACTTGACCCAGATAAACCTCAAATGTTTTGATAGTCACTGAAATTCGAGTTTGCTTCCCAAACTCGAGTCTGGATCATACAAAAAGATCATCCATTTTGGCTACACTATAAACTCGAGTCTCTGACCCTAAACTCCAGTCTGAAGACTCTGGGAATAAGGCTAAGTCTTCTTTGCTTATCCCCAAACTCGAGTCAGTTACTAGTTGACTCGAGTCTAGGAGTAGGACCAAAATTTCATCCCAAGTCTAGAGCCCGATAGTTCTCTCCGTAAAAGCCAAACTCGAGTTAGCTTTTACAGACTGCAAGTTTGGACCACTAATCAACAGACATGCTTTCTGGATGAACCCCAAACTCGGGTCTGGAAGAACAAACTCGAGTTTGCATCGGGGATTTTGAAAAATCAAATGATGTTGATCTGCGAAATCTTAATGGGTCTTCCTGAAATTATTTCCTCATATGATATTATTGTTTCTAATGTCCTTGATGAAGTTTTGAGTGTTTTTCAGATAAGGTTTAGCCAAGATCAAGGTGAGATCAAGATCCAGGATAAATGCATTAAATGACGAACCTAGAACAGGGCTGATCCTTCTCCCTTATCCCTGATGTTCAGCTCAGACCGTTGTAACTCATAAGAATCATCTCAAACGGTCAAATTGAGTTAAAGGAATGACTAAAAATCTGGAAGACCTTCTGCAACAACTAAATTCCAAGATTCCAGCTAAGAATTCAAAGAACAGAGCAAAATATGCTACTGCCATTTTTCCATAATTGCAGCTGAACATTAGAGAAAGAATTGCAACGGCTAGCTCATCCATTCAGTCTATAAAAGGCTGTAAAAACTCAAAGCAAAAAAAAAAAAAAAATAATGAAGCTATCTTGATTATACTTTGAAATTTGAGTCTGTATTGTTATTTTCAACATGTTCTTCAGTGTTTATCCTTATCTACTCTTTTGAGAGTTTGTAAATTTTTGAAAGCATTTGTTTGTGAGAACTCAAGGTTGTGGAACCTGTGAGTTGGGTTGTTCAATTACAAAGTGTAAGGGGGAGCAAGTCCTAGGTGATTAGGATTGTGTCTGGTCTACATTGTTGTAGTTGAAAATCTGTTGAACTAGTGGAAACACCCAGAAGATATGTGGGGACTGGACGTAGGTCAAGGTTAAGACCGAACCAGTATAAGTTCCGTGTGTCAAGCTTTTCTTCTCTTACCTTCTTAACATTTACTTTCAAAAGGCTTTGAAAAAGAATTCAAAAGTTTTTTTTAAATCCCCAATTCACCCCCCTCTTGGTGATTTCTTCCATTTTCACATTTGGTACCGTAGGAGATTCCTTAAAAGGTTGGTCGGGTTGTTGTGCAGAAGAGGTTGGAATAGCAGCAGATTAGACCTTGGAGGATGTTTGGCCTGTTTCTTTCCTCTTTCTCTTGGAGATCTTTGATGGTTCTACAACCTTCTCTTTTCCTTTCCCAGAAGCAGTCTCTGGCTTCTTTCTCACTTGCTCCTCCGTTGGTTTTTGAATTACAACGCCTTTCGGTCTAGGGGAAGCGGTATGAGGAACTCCTGGGATTTGTTTATCAATCCCTGAAGCAAATTTCTTCCAAATCATCTTGCTCCTCATGGGTCTGTGGACTGGTATGGATTTCTTCCTTGGTTGTCGTTGAAGAGGGGATGGAGATGATGATTTAGAACCTTCGACATCTTGGAAGAATAGGTTAGACGGTTGATTGGAGGCCATTTTTGGGTTTGAGAAAGAGAAATTGAAGATGAAGCAGAAGGGTCGAGAGAAACTTTAGGGCAAACTTGAGTTTTGAAGACGGTAAAATGAACAGACACGGCAAACCCATATATATAGTTTTTCCTAGACTCGAGTTTCACATTAACTGACTCAAGTTTACATGAGTTTTAGGCTTACCTAGACTTCAAGAATGTATTTGTGAATCCTTGAATCCCCATAAAGACTCGAGTTAAAGCTTCCAGACTCGAGTTTTGAATGTCTTTAAATCTTCTTGTTGATCTTCGGCTGCTCCAGACTCGAGTCACTCGCTTAATGACTCGAGTTTTGATCTTCTTCAAAGCTTCACGTTGGTTTCTATCTCTCATAGACTCGAGTTACTTACTTAATGACTCGAGTTTTCAGACTTCTCATGGTTCCATCTTGTACTTTGGCTTGCGCAGACTCGAGTCAATCACAAAATGACTCGAGTTTAGGCTAGTTCCTCAAACTCAGTTGCTTTCTGTCCCCGATAAACTCGAGTTTGCCTATTCAAACTCGAGTTTGCTTCACACTGAAAACAAACATTAGTAGACAAATATCCTGCAAAAACATATCTGAACACTCCGATGCTTAAGTTAGTGTAGTTCAATCATCGAAACACTTAATTAACATTGGGTAGAAAAAGACTCACAGCTCATTGGGATTTACCATTCTCAATTCTCTTCTTATGAGAGTAAATTGCTCTTTTGCTAAAGGCTTGGTGAATATATCTACTAGCTGTTGATGAGAGGGAATGAAGATCACTTTGACATCCTTCTTCTGAACATGATCTCGAATGAAGTGATGTCTAACATCAATGTGCTTGGTTCTTGTGTGATGGACAGGATTATTTGCCAAGCTTATCGTGCTTGTGTTGTCACACAGAATTGGGATTTCTTTGAGGTCCATACCCAAGTCTTGAAGTTGTTGCTTTAGCCATAAAACCTGAGAGCAGCAACTTGAGGCAACAATGTATTCTGCTTCTGTTGATGACACTGAAACAGTGGTTTGCTTCTTGCTGAACCAAGAGACAAGTGAGTCAGCAAGAAATTGACATTGGCCACTTGTACTCTTTCTATCTGTCTTATATCCGGCATGATCAGAGTCTGAGTATGCTACCAGATGTTTAGGTTGACCTTTGGGAAACCATAGTCCCACGATTTCATATGACAGATTGTGTGCCCGTCCCAACTCCTATGGTCACAGGGCATCAATTCTCTTTGTCTTATGGAAATCCTATCTCTGATCCTTCATTATATCAACAGATTATAGTCTCACTCGGTATCTAACCACCATCCGACCTGATATTGCATTCTCAGTAAATAAACTGAGTCAATTTCTCTCCTCTCCTACTAATGTGCACTTTCAGGGTGTCAAACGTATTCTGCAATATTTGAAAGGAACTTTTCACTATGCCTTGCATCTCAAACTGTTTAATTCTTTTCAATTAGTAGCTTACACCGATGCTGACTGGGCAACTGATTTAGATGATAGGCGTTCCATGGCTGGTTTTTGTGTTTACTTGGGTAATTCTCTTATTTCATGGGCTTCTCGAAAGCAACGAGTTGTCTCCAGAGCTAGCTCCGAATCAGAATATAGAGCTCTAGCTGATGGTGCAGCAGAAATCAAATGGTTACACAGCCTACTTTTTGAGCTTGGTCTTTTTCTTAAGCAACCGTCTATTATCTTATCTGGTGCAATAATTTAAGTGCCCAAGCATTAGCATCCAATCCAATTCATCATGCTCGCAGCAAGCATATAGACATCAATGTTCACTTTATTCGTGATCAAGTTCTGAATGGTGATATTACTGTAGCTCATGTTCCCTCCAAACATCAAACTGCAGATTGTCTTACCAAGGCGCTTTCTCATCCTCAATTCTCATACCTGCGAGGCAAACTCGGCTTGTGTCCTACACTATCTCGTTTGAGGGGGCGTGTTAGAGCTAATGAGTAATCAGGCTCTCATAATTGTGATTAGTATTTTTCTGTATATTACCATTGCTTAGGATTCCTTTCTGTCTGTATTGTTACGCATTTGCTATCCGTAGACTCTGTACAGATTTTGCAATATCCTTCTCTCTCTATGTGTATTCTTTACATTGGATTGTAATAATCTCCGTACCAATTCTGTTATGAATTCATCAGTATAGATGAAATGATGAGACAGGCCTGAGATCATTGCTCAGCCACTATTCCATTTTGTGCTTTCTCTCTGAAATCTCTCTATCATTACTTTACGATCTCTTCCCAAAAGAAAACGACTAAAGGCCAGTTTACCAGCATCATACAAACTTTCAGCTAAAATTTTTAAACCAATGTAATTAATCGGTGTATAGTAATTCTCGGAAATTTTTTTAGTTTTACCGAGTTCTTTCAGTCCTTATAGGTTCCTGAAGTTTGGTGTTTTAATAATTTCATTCTTGCTTTTAGTGAGTCAAAGGAGATCGTACTGATGTCTGCATATGCGGCATCCTTGTCAGCGTACCCCTCCCTTCTTTCATCCCACATCCGGAAAAAACAAAAAACAAACAAAAAAAGAAAGAAAGAAGTGACTCCTTTAATGTGCAGCGCCTGGTAGTGCTCAGTGCCATTGTTAAACGGTCTACTTAATCAAACAATCCTGTCCGCCTCACGTGGTTCATGTCAACTTGAGGGACGAGTTGCCATGAGTTAAACCATAAGACTGAGTTACAAACTCCGCAAAACTATCAGGATACAATAATTAATTTTCTCATTATTTCTTGGTAATATTTCAAACTTTGTTTTCTTTATATGAAGTATTTTACAAAATTATTTCGTAATTCTCTATAAGAAGTCGCTATTTTTTTTTTATTTATCTTTCATTTAAAAAAAAAACTAAATTCAACAAACTGAAATAAACAATTTCATTTTTCCTCATCTTTCTTTCTCTGTTCCACTTCTCTAATATACAAATTAAACTTAAATCTTATATAATTTTAATATTATAATAATCCATTTTTCAAGTTTTCAATCTATATATAATATCTAAAAATTTGCAGCAAATATTTATGTTCTTAATCTTAACTTATAAATATAAACAATGTAATTATTGAATCTTGCTGTATATAACAAGAAATATGTCTAGTTAGATTTGAACATCAAAATCTAATTAACTCACACACACACACTTGTGTGTGTGCGTGAATTAAATTTCGTCAAGAGAGGACATGAGATCAGGCCAAAAAAATGAAAACAAGACATGAGAGAGAAAATAAGAGACAAACCAAATTTCAGGAACAGCCCCTGTACATCCATCTGAATTTCATGCCACTTTCCGGATTTGCGAAATCTCTACTTTGGACACTGTATCTATCTCTTCTCGTATATATTTATGAAGAAGACTCTGTGCTGCTTCTGTTTCCCTCTTTTGGGACCCAGTCAAATAGATATGTCACAAGCAAGAGACAAAAGAGAGGAGGCCACCATATCTTCATCTTCTATCTTGACATCTTATTCTACCTACACCTCCATGTTCTCCATTACAACCTCTTCATATTAGTTCTTCTCTCAAAGTTCTTGCATTTACTGCTTTTCGTTTCTCTTTTTCCTAATACTTTCTTCCCCAAGAAGTTCTTTTGCCCAATAAGTTCATTCCTCATCAACATTATCCATCTCTCTCTCCCTCTCTCTCTCTCTCACTATGTCACTTACATATCTTCTTCTTCTCTTTCTGTGCTTTTCCTTCAACTCTTGCAATGCTCGGTTCCTTACAGGTTTCAGTAACAAGAAGATAGAGAAGAAATCCCATTTCTTTCCCAAGGTTTGTTATTAGTGTTAATTATGTAGGCTGCAACTATGCGGATGCTCCATGTGTGATAATAAAAAACACTTAGTGTTTTTAGAAGTTGTCCCAGCTAGTTTTCTTTCCACGCTAAATTTCTCCCCATCCAATTATAGATTGAGTTATATTATTCATAGCCTAATGAGATGTCCTTTTTTTTTTTTTTGCAGAATGATGATGATAATAAGAATGTTGATCTCTCTGCAATGCAGTCTGTACCACAGAGAAATGGAGAAGAAAAGAAGAAGACTGGGATAATGGTTGCTGAAGCTGAAAAACCAAAAGTAATGAACACAAGAAGAAGCAACAAGAGGGTGTTAAAAGTGAAGAAGGGGAAAACAGGTTCATCATCAGGTTCTTTAAAATCTCATGAATCTCTTGCTTCAGTTCCTTGGCGTGTACCTCGCAAGAAAAAGGGCGACAAAAATCCAGGCTTTAACTTGGATTATTCACCACCCAAGACTCACCCTCCTTCTCACAATTGATCGAGTTACGGTGTTTCAAGTTTATACCTATATGAAGTGCAGTTTTCCTTGCTGAGTATTATGTATGATGGGAAGCCCTGCGGAACGAGGAAGATAAATGAAGTTTGATTGAGAATGAAGGCTCACGGCATATGCTTTGTCATTGTAGGGTGAAATGTTCTACTTTTGTCGACGTATATGACTACAATATTGACTTTAATTATGACTCTATATGTTATGACATACGCTATTTAAAGCATTTATTTTCAGAATGTAAATCGATTAGATAATGCTTTCCCAATTTCTTCTTCGTATACATTATCAGATGAATCACAAATCACACACACACACACACATCTCAAAATTCTTTTCTCACTCATATCTTGGTGTCAAAAGGGTAATTAATCATCTTGAGCATATTTGTTGAAGAACTCTTCAACACATTATTTGAATTTATAGTAATGTTATACGTGTTAGTCACAGTGTATCACCCAAGAGAGGGTGAATTTGGTGAGTTATAAAAATTAGAACGATCTTAACAAATAATTAAATCATGAAGAAAGAGTTAGAAAGATATTACTGAAGTGTGCACAGCGAGTTATATTGGTTCAACCTTAATCTCATGACCTACATGCAGTCCTCAAAGCTTCTTTGAGATTTTCACTATCTTTTAAGAACGATTACAATAAGTTTAGAGTATCCTCACCAAGACTTACTTTCCCTTACAATTATAATCAGACAACCATAGACTCAATGTCCCACTACCTTGAGATTTTACAATAATCAATTGAAAGATAATAACTCTTTCATAAAGTAGATAATGATAACTAAAGAATTGAATATCAAATGATATTTCACAGAGAATTGATAGCAGTAAATGAGCAATTAATTTGATTGTTCATTGGTTGGTAGCTTCGAAATTGAATGCTCTTCATATTTATAGTTGAACTTCACTGATGAACATTTGGAGAAGCTTCAAACTATCTGTTAGAGACTGCAAGCATCTTGTTAGACTCATAAGCATTTCTTTAGACACAGCTAAAGTCATTGGAAGAGTTACATATATGTCACTTTCATATCAACATTGAAAATCTTTATATGACATGCCTTTGGTCTCTATAATTAATTAACTAAGGAAGAGTCACTTTTGCTTTTGCCGGAATGGGTCTTAGAGTAGATAATAATTTGACCTGCTCTGAATTGTATTTCATGTGTGTTCTCTATTTTTTGCTATGCATTTAATGCTTTAACACAATCTTTGGTTTGTACGGATCTGCACATTGTAACATCCCAAATTTCCATGTTTGAAAATCGTGTCGGTCAACACTTAGTTTTAAGAAAAACAACAGAGTTTGAGATGTTACAGCTTAGAGTATTGCGGAAGTGGATAGCGTGCGCTAAGATTCGGACAATGAGTATCTGATATAGAATGCCCAGACATATGATGATGCCCTGACATTAGCTGATATATTAAATATCCCGAAGGAATATTCATGTGATACAATATATATAGATTAAATACAATTCTCTGATAAAGCAAGTCTTAAACTAGACCTATAGCTTGGAACCTAACATCAGTTAATCAGACAATTTGGCTAGGTCGGTGTTCAATCTAATGGGTGTCTCACCAACTCTATGGCGACTTGTGACAACCCACCGATGAACCCTTCCTTAGTTTAAGCATCAAATGGTTTGAAGTAACTTAATTAGATTCATGCCAGAAACTAAGTTCTAATAACTTCTACCGACCTTCGTCTTCGACCTCTGCCTCTTCACGGTTCTATCCTCCGGCATCTTTTCTATCCCGGTTTCTTCCATGTACTATTCATTAAGACTAAGGTCCAATGCTCATTGGACCTCAGGTAACGATTAACCTCATGCTTATGTAAACAGTATATGACAGGTATCACAATATTAAATTCACAATTATAACTTTCAAAATCATAACAACAAGTGACATAACACAGCCACTGCAATATGTATGTTACCCCAGTCTGCACATAACCAGTGCCACGATGGCCTATCGTGTCCTCAGCGCTAGGAAAACTCAACGGTGTTATCAAGACTATAACCCGTATACCATTCAATATATCATGAGCAACTTTCAAAACAGAGTTTCAACATGAGAACACAACTATCATATATAAGCACACCATAAGCATAAGCGTTAAGGTTACAATACGCGTCCGTACCTTTTACCGCATAGTCGTCAAACATTCCGACCTTTGATTCCGGCTTTGGACTTCCCGGATGTCCTAACATATCACCATATCACTTAGAATAATATCCCAAGAGATATTTCCACCTCTATTTACCCCTCTACCCTTGGTAGCTTTATTATTACAATTTTGCCCTTACATTTCTTGAAAAAACGTAGTGCAGTATTTCCTGGGCAGATTCTTCAGTAACTTTGAAAAATCATAACTAATTCTATAAAAATCAAAACGAGGATCCGTAAAATTTCCCGGAATCCTTGAGAACTCTATTTTCAAGGAAAAATACTGGAATTTACCCAGAACTCATGGATAATTCCCAGTTTCCACATTTCAAACCGCTGCCCAGATTTTCATCCAGAAAACATAGCTTAACTTCTGAGATTTTTATCTTTCTGCACAGAGCTTCAAATGACACAAACTTTATATATTTGGAAAGCCCTAGACGTCTACTTTCGCCATGAATTTTCTCATAATTTTAGAACATCATCTTTATCATAAAATACTGGCGTTCTTATCCCTGACTCCAGGAATCGCTAATCGATAAAATTTCGCCAGAGCTTCGCTATTTTGATCATAATCTTCCAAAAATTTTGCTATAACTTCTTCTTCATCAATTTTTCGAAATAAAGACAGTGGAAACCTTAAAAATATGAAAATAAAAATGTTTTTGGAAGATTGAAGATCAAAACAACATTTCTAGCATTTCTATTTCATAACCTAAGAACTTGAACTATGAAACTAAAAACTCTCTTACCTCTTGAAGAACACAAGCTTCCTACTTCTTGAAGCTCCTCACTCTCTCCCTTGCTCTCTATATTTTCGGCCTTAAGGCTTGAGGAATTGGTGAGGAGTTGTGAAGGGAAGAGCCTCTTATTTATAGGCCAAGATGGGTAGCTTCTTGTTTGATCTCAACCCTTAATTTTTGCTTGGTGAAGAGGGAAAATTCCTGCCCCTCCATCCCTCTTCCACCGTCCCCCCCCCCTTTCTTCATTAAATCCCTTTACTTGATCCTCAAGTCTCTCTACTTCTTCACCAAGTTTCACCTTATCTCCTAATTAATCCCAAATTCTAATTTAGTTAGGTGTAAGTTGGTGTTTAAATTCAAAATCCAATTTCACTTCTACAATTCCTCATTTTATGATTAGATTTATGGTGATTTTTAATTCCCAAAACACTTAGGTATGAATCTTAAAAGTACCCGAAAATAACTTTGGGAATAGCCAAATTGAAGTTCATAATTCACTGATCTCAAATATGTACTTATCTTAAATACTTAGTTCCCATATTTCAAGTTATGATTTAATTTCTATAGGTTCTCATCTAATCTCTTCTAATTAAGTAATTACTTGCTCCTCAAGACAATTACTTGCTCCCAAAGTTATCCCAATCTTCTTCCATACACTACTTGGTTTACTACACTCACACACTCACACAACTTTTGACCACACACACTTCCTCATCACACACACACAATTTCGGCGCACACACATCACATACACACTTGCCTTGGTTTTCTCCACACACTAAGCTACTTATCCTATAAGTTTTGTATTTTTGAAATAATTCATTCTCCTTCATTAGTGCCCAAGAAACCGCCCCTTTTTTCCTAATTTCCCTTTAATCAATTATGTTTTAGTTGCTCTCACATGTTTAAGAAGAAAATTCTCTCATTGGTCCACTTAGATTTTGGGATTAAGGTTTAATATAATTTGGTTCTTTATTGTATCATTTATTTACCATCAAATAGGAATTTTCATCCCATAGAAATAAATTAGGAATAATTATTTTAAATCCTAATTTTAATTTCTAACATCATGTTTTAGGGGTTACTAGGCTTAACTACCAAAATTGACAAAGTTTCTAATTCAATTTTGATGGTTAATAACTTCTTGTGTGTTAATTAATATCATTTGGTCTTTAATTATGACCTTAAAAACTTAATCATTAACTAATTTCAAAAATTAATAAAGTACCTCAATTATTGCAATTTCAATTGCCCAATAATTGTTGCCAATTCTTTCTAATTGATTTTGTCATCCTTCGATGATTCTAATTGCTGAAATGGTATAATTATGTTTATACTAACTTATGATAATCTTAGGATATTTTATGATCCTTAATAAGATTTAGAAAATTGGATTTGGATTTATTTAGAATCCAAAGAAAAATCCCCTAAAAATGATAATAAATTAGTTAAAATTTTAGAGACAACATATTCTCCTATTTAAATATTTAGTTGTCTCTTAGGATTTATCATAATATTCTCAGAGTATTTTGTAACCCATATCTTTACTCAAGAATTTTTAGCTCTTTATTTACTCTAATTTCATAAGAAATTACCCTTAGAAAATAGGATAATTATTTCACTAGTTTTGAGACCACATATTCACCTATTATAGTAGGTGTTATTTATCAAAATATAATATTTACATGTATTATGAAAATTGGGGTATTACACACATAATCCTTAGCAAATCATTTGAAACTTACTTACAAATATGTTTAGAAGCATTAAGAACAATAATGAGTACTAATAATATGTTATGAAATAATAACCAGAAATTTTGAATTTACGAAGGTGAAGGAGACAGTTTTGAAGGAACTAGAAAACCATTACTACAGTATGAACTTGCTTTACTCATGATGCATGCTCGAGTAACACATTGTTATACTCAAGTAACCTTCAATTGTTTACAAAGGAAACTTGCGATAAATACACATAGAAGATTCAATAGACAAGCTTTTACTCAAGCAGTATACTTAAGTACAGCATCTGCATACTCAAGTAACATCTTGAAAGATTAGAGTATTAAAAATAGATCAAACTTACTCTAGTAACCATGTTCTTTGCTCAAGTAATATACTTGAGTAACACTTCTTAAGTATTTTACTAACTTAGAGAGAGGCAACCAGTCTATTGATCAAAGAACATATGCTTGAGTATATCACTTCCTTACTATAGTATTGTACTTGAGTAAAAATACACGTGTATATTCGAGTAACATTATGACAAGCCATGGGTGTGTAGATCAAGAATGTGTGCTTAAGTAATGACTTACTTGCTCGAGTAAGCTTCTATTCGAGTAAGCTGAAATCTACTCAAGTACATGCTTCACATCTTCATATCTCATTGAATTAAAACCTTTTTCCTTTTTACAAGTTTGTTATCTGAAAGATGTGTTGAATCACCAAGAGGGGGGAGAATTGGGGATTCTAAAAAATTTTCGCAAGTTCGGCTCTAATGGTGATTGATCAAATAAAATCAATGAGCAGGGAAGAATAGCGATGCAAGAAAGTTTATACTGGTTTGGGCCAAGTCCTTAGCCTACATCCAGTCCTCAGGCACCCTGAGTTTTTCACTAAATCACTTGATTACACACTCTATAACTCTGAAGCAATTCTCTCTCTAGAACTTGCTCCCCCTTACAAGTTGTAATCAATAATCCCCAAATCTCCAAGTCCCCTGATTTGAGATTTCTTACAATCAAATGATAATACAAATGAAATACTCTCTTAAAGAGCAGATAAGATAATCACTAAAGCTCAATCGGTATCAACTGATACTCTGTACAAAAAACTCTAAGAGTAGATGAACAAAATTAATGCTTAGTCGATTTTCAGCTCAGTTGTTGTTGAGAGAATTGAATGCTGCTCTATTAATTATATAAATCATTTAGATTATTCCATAAACATTATACAGATTTCACAAATTTGAATTACCAAAAGGCGCGACCAGTACTCGAGTTTGTGTAACAATACTCGAGTTTGTCACTATGCACTTAAGCCTATACTTGAATATTCTCCTTCCAGAGACGAGACTCGCGATTTGAGCTTTGGAGCACCAGATGAACTTAAGCCAATACTCAAGTATTCAACTAATACTCGAGTTTTGGACTCTTGATGAATAATTGTCCAAAACATCAAAACCGGAGTATTCATGCTATACCGGAGTATTGGAAGCTTAGAGACCTTGGTAGCTCTCTGTATGACTCAATACTCGAGTTTCAATCTCTATACTCAAGTATTCCCTTTAGTTTTCAAAATCTGAAATCATTTTAGAAAGTGCTAAACTGAAGTTTCCAAAACTGGAGTTTTTCAAACTAGAGTTTGTAAGTGATAAAGTCTTTGAAACATCTTTGCTTGACCCAATACTAGAGTATTTTAATGTAATACTAGAGTTTTCATTTGAAAATGAAAACATTTGAATTCTGGAGCCAAGTTGGAAAATTGTCTTTTCAAATTCCAAAACTTGAGTTTTCGAAACTGGAGTTTTCCAAACTGAAGTTTCTATTTCTTTTGAAATTGTTGAAGAATCACATAGGTCCAAAACTCGAGTATGCATATAAATACTCGAGTTTTCCTTGATGGAAAAACTGCGATGTTCTTTGTAAGGTCCAATACTAGAGTATTCATTTGAATACTGAGGTATTGCTCTTAGTCATTCGCATTGAACTTTTCTTTGAAATTCCAATACTCGAGTTTTGCTACCGAAACTCAAGTATTGCCTCATTCAGCAAGTTTTTGCTTTCTTGAGACAATTCTTCAACCTTGGTTTTTCAATTGATTGTTATCATCAAAACCCATAGAGAACTAACATTATCAACAAAACATAAATATGAGAATTAACATTCTCCCCATTTTTTATGATGACAACACTTGTTAAATGTTAAAAAAAGTTTTGAAATCACCAAGGCAGATATTATATGCAATGAAACATAATAAAATAATATAGGCACAGTATTGCATAGATAACCACTCATACTGATAATCAAGATAATCAACAATTAGTACAAATAGTGTCATAACAAAATATATAAGCAAGTAGAAATATGAAAACATAAAGGAAGCATAAGAAACATATACCAATCCAGTCATGTCTCAGTTCTCTCCCCATTTGTTATTAGGCAAAAAGGAGGGGAAAGTGATATCAGAAGGAATAGATTGAGAAGAAGGTGGTGACATGGTAGTAGATGAAGAGCTGGAGGATGAGTCTAAGTATGGAGTTAAGGTAAGGTCAGTGGAGGTAGTAGGCATAGTAGGACTATATGTAAGGGAGGTACAGAAGAGGTAGTAGACTCGAGAATGGTGGTGGGTATAAGCAAAGACTAAGAGATATGAGCATACTTAGGTATTGGAGTAGAATTGGTGGAAACAAAAGTAGCCGATAAGAATCATATAGAGGGCAAGGCTGTTTATTAAAGAATCTTCTTGTTATTCTAAGACTGTTAATCAAAAAGAGTCTTGAATTTGTCATTCGTCTTAGTAACCAAATGAGTCAGCTTGGCTTCCATGAATTGATTTTTCTAGAACATGAGTACTATTGTTAAAGACTCTATAAGCTTTACTCCTATTTGAATAACCCAAAAATATACCTTCGTTGGACTTGGGATTAAACTTTCCTAAGTTATCCTTACCATTGTTGTGGATGAAGCATTTATATCCAAATATGTGTAAGTGGGCCAAGTTTGGCTTCTTTCCCTTATAGAGCTCGTATGGAGTCTTATCGAGTTTCTCTTAAAGAGATGCTCGGTTTGAAATGTAGCATGTTGTGCTCATTGCATCAACCCAAAAGATTTGCGAAGTCTTGTTCTCATTCAACATCGCTCGAGCCATTTCAGTGAGAATTCGGTTCTTTATTTCAACCACACCATTTTGTTATGGAGTCATCGAGGCTGAGAAATTGTGGTCGATACCATGAGCATCATAGAATTCTTTAAAGGCTTGATTCTTAAATTCTCCTCCATGATCAATTCGAATACCTAAAATGCAAACACCTTTCTCATTTTGCACTTTATTGGCTAACACGACAAATAGATCAAATGTTTGATCCTTGAAAGATTAGAAAATTGTCCAAGAAAATCTAGAGAAATCGTTGACAATCACTAGAGAATACAAATTGCCACTAAGGCTCTTTACTCTTGCTTGTCCAACTAGATCCATATGAAGTAGTTGGAGTAGTCGATTGGTTGAGATATCAAACAATAGTTTTGAAAGATGATTTAGTTTGTTTACCTCTTTGACACAAATCATAGATCATGTCGTTTTTAAAAAGTAGTTTAGGTAAACCAAGAACTAAAATTTTTCTTAACAACTTGTCCAGTTGGAACATGTTCAGATGAACCAGGTGCTTATGCCGTAGCTAACTTTCGTCTAAGTTGCTAACAAAACAATTTTTAGAATTGATTTTTGGAAGATTCAAGGTATAACATTTACCTTCTCTAGAAGCCTTAAACAAAGTCTTAAGGTTACCTTTGTCGATTGGAAGATCATCCTTATTCACGATGAGACATTCCTTTAAATTGAAAATGACTAGTTGTTCTTGTTTGCACTCTGGTTCATGCTGAGGAGGTTGTGACAGAGTCCTTCCACGTAATAGACATCTTTAATTAGGGGTCCTCCTTTTTCACCAATTTTGCCAATTCCAGTGATCTTTTCAATTTGCTTTCCCTCAAAGGTTACTTTGCCACCATCCTTTGGTTTCATTGCCTTGAACTTGGATTGATCTCCTATCATATGTTTGGAGCATCCGATATCAATATACCATTTATTGACCTTTGATGCTCTTAGACAAACCTACAATTTAGACAATGTCAAGCCTTAGGTACCCATCTTTTCTTGGCTCCTTTTGGGTTAGTTTAGGCCTCAGGGAAAATATAAGTTCCCTTAGGTAGCCATAGATAGTTGCCAATATGTTGATTTTTCTTTTCCTTTTCATTGAAGCATGATGAAGTATTATGGCCCTTTTGGTTACAATAATTATAGTGAGCAAAGGGGTTCAAAGAATGAACTATCTTTTGAAAATAGTTCAAATAAGGTTTTCCACTAGTTTTCTTTTCACCTTTCTTTTTGTCAAAAATAGGAATATATCCTGTGCCTGATTGATCATTTGTAAATGTTTGAGCTTTCATGATTACATTGAGCATTTCACTTCCTCTAGTGAATTTCTCAAGTGTTTTCGTAAGATGAGCATTTTTCTTTCCAAGATCAAGATACGTTTCACAAATAGGGATTTCACAAACCATAGGAAGATCTTTAGCTTGTTGTTCAAGCAACTTGATTTTCCTCCTTGAGGCAATAAGTTATTTCGCAATCTTTTCAAATTCAATATGTAATTCACTGTATTCGTATAATAATTCATCATAGGTGGGATCAAAATCATACACCTCATTGTCATTTTTGGATTGCTCTTCCTCTGCTGCCACGAGACATATTTGTAGCTTCCTCTTCCTCACTTTCTTCTTCATCAGAAGAACTATCTCCCTATATGGCATACATGTAGGATTTTTTCTTAAAGTGATTGATCTTCTTCCTTTTCTCCTTTTCTTTGCCTTTCAATTGTGGACATCCAAATTTGATATGCCCGAGATTCTTACACTCATAACAAATTATCTGATCCTTATCTTTGAATTCTCATCTGTTACTTAAGCTTCCCTTTTAGAATCGATTCCTGAAGCCTTGATCCTTCTTGTAGAATCTTTTGAATCTTCTCACAAACATGCCTATCTCATTATCATCATCATCGTCTTTAGTTTCCCTTTCTATTACTACATTAGAGTGTTCATACGATTCTCCCTAACACTAGTTGTTCCTTCGTAGGCTATCTCCAGAACTTTTCACATGTCTTTAGTATTTGCTAGGTTGCATATTCAGAAGCATTCTTTTTGGTTGAGGGCACTTTCGAGCATCAATATAGCCTTACTGTTGAGAGTTATATTCCTTCTATCATTCTCATCGAATTCAACCTTAGTATTTGGAATATGAATTCCTCCTTCTAATCTCGTAAGAACATAATCACCAACTTCGAATACACGCCAGAGACTATATTCACTTGCCATTAGAATATTCTTGGACCAAATGAGTATGACAAGGGAAGGAAATACTATTTATTTAAACTAAATGTAAAAAATATAGAAAAAAAGTGTGAAATATTTTTTTTCTTTGCCTCCCCCTTCCTTTAATTTTCTAAACTAGCCTTTATTAGTTCTTGTAGTTTTGATGATAACAAAAACTTGGAAGTGATTACATTTTGAATTGAAAATGGTTAAGGTTTTTAAATGAGAAAATGGTTAAGATAAGAGTGTACTCAAGTATGCCCTTTTGCTTACTCGAGCATGCTAAAATTAACAATGTGTTGAACTATTCTCAAGGCATTACTCGAGTACAATCAATGCTACTCGAGTATCATATCAGAAAAGACTCTTTGTACTAGTAGAAAAAGATGATACACGAGTATGAAAAATTATGCTACCTATGTAAAAAGAAGAATAAGCAAAGTTTACAGAAGAACATGGAGCATACTCAAGCAAGCCCCCTTTGCCTACTTGAGTATAAAGTATAGTATACTCGAGTATAAGGTCCTTCAATGAAAGAAATAAAAATCAACTGTGTTGTACTCGAGTAGACAAGTGTTACTTGAGTACAGGTAATAAACATGTTATTTGAGTATAAATGATTTAACATTATAACTGTTCTCTTTATGAAGTGTACTAGAGTACAATTATTTGTTTGTCAAGAATGGTACTTAAGTATAAGGAAAATGGTACTCGAGCACTATTGACTAATGCATTTTATTGAGTATGAACTTCAACTAAGTTAATACTATTTTCGAGCACAACCATTAGTGTACTGGAGTATGGTAACTATGATACTAGAGTATCATCGCTGAGAAGCCTTGTTTGTGATCTTGCTTAAGTGTTACTCAAGTATATGAAATAGCTTACTTGAGTAATGTTCATCAGACCTTCCATGCTGTTGCTATAACGATAATTGTAGATTTAAATATTTTGAGTTATCATCCGCTTCTGTTTAAATCTTACTCAAACTCACTTACATTAATACTAATTTGCTTCTTCAATGAATTTCATATCATTAACGAATGTTTAAACATTGATAAGCCGAAAAGCAACTTCGTGTGTTAGAATATTAAATTTTTGTAGAAAAATAGAGCCACACACGGAATGAAAATCAAAGTTGTCCAAATTATCATTATAGTAGCTTGTCATTCCAACGAAAGTCTCTATATCTTTTTTGAGTCAACACTTAACCAAAAGCACTTTGATTGTAATCCAAGAATCAACCAAATCAAGCAAACGTCAAATGTGTCCAAAGGAAGACATTTGTGTCAAACCGAATTTTGAAGAGTCTCAACAGCTATATTCAAAGCTCTTTAACGGCCTTTTAATGGAAGTTGGTATAAATACCCAAAGCATTCAATTTGCCAACCACCGAAACTTAGTGCATTCAATTTGACATTATTGCACTTAATTGTTTTATTTGTTAGTTCTCTATGGATTTTGATGATAACAATCATTTGTAAAACGAAGATTGAAGAGTTGTCTCAATAATGTAAAAACTTGTTAATTGAGGCAATACTCGAGTATCAGTAGCAATACTCGAGTATTAGACTTTCAAAGAAAAGCTCAATGCAAATGACTAAGGGCAATACCACAGTATCCTAGTGGATACTCGATTATTGGACCTTACAGAGAGCATCACAAGTTTTCCATCAGAACATACTCGAGTATTGGTTTTAATACTCGAGTATAGGCCAATGAGACTCTTCAGTATTTTTCTGATGAAATAAAAACTCTAGTTTCAAAAGCTCAAGATTAGGAAAATGAAAAGTCCAATTTTCCACTTGGCTCCAAAATGCAAATGTTTTCACTTTTAAATGAAAATTTGAGTTTGACATTAACATATTCGAGTATTGGGTCAAGCAAAGATGACTTAAACATTTATTACATATACAAACCTCAGTTTGGAAAACTCCAGTTTTGGAAACTCCAATTTCACTCTGGCTAAAGTTCTCTCTGAGTTTCAAAATGAAAAGTCATACTCGAGTATGGTGTTGAATACTTGAGTATCGAGTCATACAGAAAGCAACTGACGATTTTAATATTTCAATACTCTGGTATTGCATGAATTCTCCAATTTTGATGTTTTGGGCAAAAACTTATCAAGAGTCCAAAACTCGAGTATCGATTGAACACTCTAGTATTGGCTTGAGTTCAACTGAAGCTCCAAAGCTCAGATCGCGAATTTCGCTTCTGGAAGGAGTATACTCGAGTATTGATATGGATACTCAAGTATGGTTTTAAGTGCATAGTGACTTACTCGAGTATTGATGCACAAACTCGAGTATGGGCTGTGTCAGTTGAAAATTTGAATTTACGGAATCTATAATGTTTGTTATTTGATCTGAATACTTTCCAATATTAACCATCAACATTACTAGATATGTTTAATGCGTTTTCTAGTGTATTTCAGCCTATTTAGATATGATTCAAGCAGATTTTAAGAGCTGACCACACTAGAGAAAAAGTCATGTCAGAGCATTAAATGCAAGGCTACCAAACTAGTCATAATCTGATCTCCCAAGCTATGCTCAATGCAAAAAGGATAAAGAGACATACACCTACTTAAAACACTGACATTCCAATGGCTAGAAACACAAGGAAGTCAGCATCTATCCTCCCAACACAAAGAATGAACAAAGTATAGAGAGCGAAGAAGCCAAGTTGCTTCTAATAGTCAGAAAAGTTCTTCAACAGTCATCTGACTTGCAATGGATATTAAACATACTCTAAGTATAAATACAACATCATTCAACTCTATCAACAACATTTAAGCTGAAAATCGAAAAAGCATTAAATTGTTCATTTATTTCTTGAGCTTTCTGTACAGAGTATCTATTGATAATCTCTGAGCTTCAGTGTTCATCTTATCTGCTCTTTTAAGAGAGTTTATTTCTTGTATTCATTTGTTGTATAGAATCTCAAGTCGGGAGACTTGGAGATTTGAGAGTCTTTGATTACAACTTGTAAGGGGGAGTAAGTTCTAGTGAGAGAATTGCTTCAGTGTTACAGAGTGTGTAATCAAGAGACATAGTGAAATATTCAGGGTGCCTGAGGACTGGACGTAGGTCATAGAGTTGGGCCGAACCAGTATAATCCTTTGTGTCTATTTTCTCTGCCCTTCACTTTGGTTTTTTTTTTTTGCAATATCACCATAAAACATAACCAATGAAAGAATTTTGAAAATCCCTAATTCACCCCCTCTTGGTGATTTAGCTCCACTTTCATTTGGTATCAGAGGAAGGTCTTCTCAGAAGAGCTTAACATCTCGAGAAGGATCCTTATGGAAGGTATTCTACCTCCTGGAGCTTCAATCAACAAACCACTTGGTTTCAGTGGAGAATATTATTCCTTCTGGAAAGCCAAATTCAGGGTGTTTGTCATGGCTACTAAGTATGGCTTATGGCGACTATTTGAAGTTGGGAATTATCGTCCAACTGTTCTTATAAATGGCCTCAGAAAGCCTAAGCCTATGGAAGACTACGATGATAATGACAAAAGGAATGTTACTCTTAACAGTAAAGCGATTCTCATGTTTCAAAGTGCTCTGAGTCAACAAGAGTACTTTCAAATATGTACATTGCCTACTGCAAGAGAAATGTGGCTTGCACTAGAAGTAACTCATGAAGGAACTGTTGGAGTAAAAGAAAATAGAGTCAACACTCTCATGGCTGAGTATGATCTCCTTCATATGAAGCCAGGAGAGTCTATCATTCAATTCTAGTTAAAATTCACTCATCTGATTAATCAGCTTGCTGCATTGGGAAAAATATATGAACAACCAGTTCAAGTAAGAAAGATTCTCAATATCCTCAGCAAGGAATGGGAAGCTAAAGTCACTGCCATTAAGGAAGCCCGGGGAGAATCAATGAGCTCAGTGGGAGCATTGTTTGGCAGCTTATCTGAATATGAAGGAAAGCTCAAGTTCATAAAAGAACTTGATGGAGTTAATAATCAGGGCAAAAGAGTTGCTCTTAAAACAATCAAGGAGGCCAAAGAATCAAATGATGAGGATGAGGAAGACGAAGATGAAGAGATCAGTATGATGGTCTGAAGATTCAAGAAATTTTACAAAAAGGACCAAGGCTTCAAGAAAAGTCACAAAGGTAGCTCAAGCTTTGATGCAAATAAACCAATAATTTGCTACGAATGTGAAAAGCCTGGCCACATCAGATCAGAATGTCCCCAGCTGAAGAATAAGGAGAAAGAAAAGAAGAGGTTTGGCAAGTCCAAAAAGAAAGCCTGTGTCTCAACTATTTGGGGTGATAGCTCATCGGATGAAGATGAAGCTAAAGAGGAAGAAAAAGCCAATATATGTCTGGTTGCCGAGGAGGAAGAGCAACACGATAAAGATAATGAGACGTGTCTAAGAGCATCAAAGTCCAACAAATGGTACATTGACAGTAGGTGCTCTAGACACATGACTAGAGATCATTCCAAGTTTGCATCAAGCAAACCCAAGACTGGAGGCAAAGTTATTTTCGGTGGAAACCAATCTGAAAAGATTGGAAATAGTGAAGGGCCAATGATCAAGGATGTTTTCCTAGTAGAATGACTTTGTCATAATCTCCTCAGTGTGAGCCAAATCACCAACAAGGGTAACTTAGTCATTTTTAATTCTAATGAATGTTTGATTGTAAAATAGAATGATTTCCCCTTTGAAACTCTAAAATCAAAAGCTTTGTTTAGAGCTCCTAGAAAAGGAACTGTTATACTTTAAACCTCTCTAATACTAGCTTTGTTTCTGAAAACTGTTTTGTAAGTAATTTGAATGAAAGCTGGCTATGGTATAAGAGATTGGATAATGTCAATATGCATCAGCTTGACAAATTACAGAAAAAGGACTTAGTCATCAGTTTGCCAAAGATCAATTTTAAAAATGATGTAATTTGTGATGCTTGTCAAAAAGGCAAACAAACTAAGTCATCTTTCAAATCCAAAAATAAAATTTGAACCGAAAAACCTCTTCAACTACTCGATATGGATCTAGTTGGTCCAGCTAGAGTAAAAAGCCTTGGTGGCAATCTTTATACTCTAGTTATAGTTGATGATTTCTCAAGATTTACATGGACTATATTTTTGGCTTCAAAAGATGAAACATTTGATCAGTTTGTGGTGTTTGCCAAGAAGGTCCAGAACGAGAAAGGTATTTCTATTGCAGGAATCCGAATTGATCATGGTGGAGAATTCGACAATCATGCATTAGAAGAATTCTGCGATACCTTTGGGATCAACCACAAATTTACAGCTCCAAGGACTCCACAATAAAATGGTGTTATGGAGAGGAAAAATCAAGTACTTGCATAAATGGCCAGAGCTATGCTGAATGAAAATAACACCTCACAAGTGTTCTGGGCCGATGCAATGAGTACAGCCTGTTACATCTCAAACAAAGCTTACCTTCGGAAGAAGCTGAACAAGACTCTATATAAGTTGAATAAAGAAAGGAAGCCAACATTGACTTATTTGCGCATTTTCGGCTGTAAGTGCTTCATCCATAATAATGGTAAGGATAGCTTGGGAAAGTTTGATCCTAAGGCAGATGAAGGTATATTTTTAGCCTATTCAAATAGAATTAGGCTTATAGAGTATTCAATACTCGTACTCGCATTGTTGAAGAACCAATGCATGTTGTATTAAGCAAAACCAACTCTAACAAGCATTTGGATGATAAAGAAGAAAATATTTTAAAAAATCAATTCTTTTCAAAAACTACTCCTGCTTCTATAGAAAATCCCTAAGATGTTTTTGAAAATAATCCTCAAAACGATTCTGAAAGCTCAGATCTATCTTAGCCTAGAGCCTATAGATTTATTAGAAATCACCCACTTGATCAAGTAATATGTGATGTCAATCAAGGTGAGAGAACCAGAAGTAGCACTTTAAATGAAGTAACCTTTTCTGCTTTTATTTCTAATATTGAGCCCTCTAAGATTGAAGAAGTCTTTTCAGACAATGATTGAATGGAAGCAATGTAAGAGGAGCTTCATCAATTTGAAAGAAATCAAGTTTGGGACTTGGTGCCTAGGCCTAAGGATCATCCGGTCATTGGGACCAAATGGGTATTCAAGAACAAACGTGATGAAGTAGCAATCATTGTCCGTACCAAGGCAAGATTGGTTGCAAAAGGCTATAATCAAGAGGAAGGAATTGATTATGAAGAACTTATGCTCTAGTGGCAAGATTGTAAGCAATAAGAGTTCTTCTAGCCTTTGCGTATGTAAAAGGTTTTAAACTTTTTCAAATGGATGTGAAAAGTGCTTTCTTAATTAGGTTTTAAACTTCTAGCCTGTGTCTGTTGAAAATTTGAATTTACGAAATCTGTGTAATGTTTGTTATTTGATTTGAATACTTTCCAATATTAATCATCAACATTACCAGATATGTTTAATGTGTTTGCTAGTGGATTTCAGCCTATTTAGATATGATTCAAGCAGATTTTAAGAGCTGACCTCACTAGAGCAAAAGTCATGTCAGACCATTAAATGCAAGGCTACCAAACTTATCATAATCCGATCTCCCAAGCTATACTCAATGCAAAAAGGATAAAGAGACATACACCTACTCAAAACACTGACATTCCAACGGCTAGAAACAAAAGGAAGTCAACATCTATCCTTTTAACACAAAGAATGAACAAAGTATAGAGAGAAAAGAGACCAAGTTACTTCTAACAGTCAGAAAAGTTCTTCAACGGTCATCTGAATGCTTGCAATGACTATTAAACATACTCTAAATATAAATACAGTAGCATTCAATTCTATCAACAACATTTGAGCTGAAAATCGAAAAAGCATTAAATTGTTCATTTATTTCTTGAGCTTTTTGTACAAAGTATCTATTGATACTCTCTGAGCTTCAGTGTTCATCTTATCTGCTCTTTTAAGAGAGTTTATTTCTTGTATAGAATTTCAAGTCGGGGACTTGGAGATTTGGGAGTCTTTGATTACAACTTATAAGGGGGAGCAAGTTCTAGTAAGAGAATTGCTTCAGTGTTACAGAGTGTAATCAAGAGACATAGTGAAATACTTAAGGTGCCTGAGGATTGGACGTAAACCATAGAGTTGGGCCGAACCAGTATAATCCTTTGTGTCCATTTTCTCTTCCTTACACTCTGGTTTGTTCTGCATTATCACCATAAAACAGAACCAGCGAAAGAATTTCAAAAACCCCCCAATTTACCCCCTCTTGGTGATTTAGGTCCACTTTCATTATTCACTTAATTTAATATCTTTAGATATTCTTATACTTCAGTGATTATTATTGATTTACTCAGTGAGGAGCTTTATACACTTATTGGATTACTAGTTTATTGATTTAATCTTGAGGTAGAGGGACCTTGAGTGTAGGTGTATGATTATAACTTGTAAGGGGGACAAATCCTAGTGTAAAAGGATTACTTCCAGTACAGAGTGTGTAATTGTTTTTGTGTTTGAGAATTAGTGAAAATACCAGAATGTCTGGGGATTGGATGTAAGTCAAAGAGTTGGACCGAACCAGTATAATTTCATTATGTTCATTCTCTCTATCTATCTCTATCTTATCATTCTCCATCTATTTCTTGAAAAGAATTTGATCTCCCCTATTTACCCCTCTAGGTGATATTCCACTTTCAACATTTTAAGTTGTCAACGATTACAAAACGGTAACTGTTATCCTTCGCTAGAAAGTTGTCAAGGAAACTAATTAATTAATTCGATAAGTGGAACCCCTATTTACAAAAGGAAATTATTTAATCGAAGAGCTAATAAAAATCATCCAAGAATTAATTTTTTTTTTAAGATAGAGTCCACAAACTGAACTGAATCCTGTGCGTCGAAGCAATATCCTCTGTTGTGGGAAAACTTTTTTTTTTTTTTTAAATTGAAGTAAAGGGAAAAACAGTTATTCTACTATTTCGGAGGTTGGCTTATATTAAATGTGGGAAAATAAATGTAGGTTCCAACATTTTCACATGGTTTGGGGTATTTTGTCGAGTGAATTAATTGTTTTGTTTTCTTATAATCTGTTGCTTGAAAGAAGTTGACTAGTCCTCCAAAATAAGCACTACTCTAATCCTATTTATAAAGCAATTCCAATATGTTTTACTGAAATTAAAAAAAAAATTATTAACTATGTCTTAATATTTAATAATGTTATAACTTTACTTATATTTTATATTTATATATTTTATATTGCAAGCGTACAAAGTCAACTCAATGATAAATTAATGATTAATTAAATTTAATGTTGTGAATTATAAATATAAGAAAACAATTTTTCTCTCTATCTTTTAGGTCTGTTTGGTAGGAGGGAAATGGAGAGAAAGAAAGGGGAGGAAAAACTTTCATGAGTTGGTTTTGTAAAAACTAAAGTGAGGTTATAAAATTTTAAAAAATAATATAAAAAAAATATGAGAAAAATCAACTAAAAACTTTCAATCTCATTCTCTATTTTTTTTTAAAAAAATAAAAGTCCAATTCATAAAATTTTCCCTTCTCCCTTTCCAAATCCCTTATGCCAAACAGCCCCTAAATAGAACAGAAGGAGTACACACAACACTCTCTTTGCACATTACTGCAGTTATTGACTTCAAATTTAAAAGTGTATTTTCTATGTCGATACGTTTATGGTTCACTTCATGTGTGTTCTCAAAGGTTATTAAACTCCTATTTTTAAAACTTGTTCGACCACTTTTATAAGGACTTCTTTGGGCTGCCCCTAACTAATTTTTCCCATACACTCTCTCATCATTTTTCTCACTATCACCCTCCTTTCATTTATCCATATATTGAAAAATAAGTATATTTCCTTTACATTTATCACTTTTGACAAATTTTAACTATTTTCGTAATAACACAATTTGACTAATAGGACCTTATCAAAAATATAGTGGGCCAAGAAGTTGATTGATATTGTAAGTTACTGGTATAATTCTATATACCATACATTAATATAAAATTTCAAGAATGTATATAACAAGTCAATATTAATCAAGCATATATGAAAAAACCGCTTATTTTTCAAATTACATATAAAAATCTAACTATAGCTTTTTTTCCCACAATAATTAGTTAACTTTTTATTTACATAATTAGATTATTTGTATCTTATAACAATGATCAAAGGGATGTTTTGAAGCGTATTATGTCTGATTAATGATACTTTTGTCGTTAAAGTGATTAATTAAACTAGGTCCTAATTAATTATGTAGTTTATAGTCAACCTAGGTCATTCTCCCAAGGAGCAAGCTGTAAGTTTTCTTTAGGTTAAATTTAGGTGATGAAAAGATGCAATGGAATGTGAATGAACCTAAACTAGAATGCAAAATACTATTACCTATATGCAATTAACTAACTAAATGTACTAATGCAATTGACTCTAAAACCTATATGAAAATAAGACTAATCTATATGAGTTGAATGCAATTTTTGGGGGGTTTTCTTATGAGAAAATAATTAAAATCGTAATAAAAAGATTGATTAAATGCAAATAAAATAATAAAGGTCTAGTTCAGTTATGATGACGAAGGGGACAACTTAGAAATCGCAAGAAGTAAACTTTCTTAGCCCAAATTAATTAATTAGACCACGAGATATTGAAATTAACGAATTCAATTACCTAATTTAAACTTGGGAAACCCTCAAGCTCAATAACACATATTCCACTAGAAAACTCATAATGGAATAAGTGGTGGCTAGTTAAACTCATTAAAATCCAACACCTTTGATTCCAAAATAATTTAGAAATCTTGTTTACAATTATCCAATTGAACAATAGATAATTTATCAACTTAATTAAACAATTAATATGATAAACCAAATTAACAATTAAATTAATAACGAAAACTGAATTATTAATCTAATTGGCAATCTAAAGGTTGCAAACAAGAGTCCAGCAATAAGCATAAAACTTCCAATTATCAGTCTAATCCAAAAGAAATAAATTTACAATCTAAAACTAGATTGTTCTCAATTAATACAACTTGAAATCCTTTAAAACTAAATTATCTCAAGTTTGAATTAAAAAGATAAAAAGAAAGACACTCTCTTGTGGTCTTCATATGTAAGACCTAGGCTCTAGCCTCCTTCATGCTTCTCTTAAATTGCCTCCTTAAGAGCTTAAGCCTCCATGAAAATTTCCCCACCAAACTTCAAAAACATCATGTGTTGTACGTGGGAATTGGAAAGAATGGTTCAATTAATTGATATAGGAGGTGGGGTCCACGAGATCAATTTGTGGGAATTGGAAAGAATGGATCAATTAATTGATATAGGAGGTGGGGTCCACGAGATCAATTTGAGAAGGGTACTGTGCGTGAGAAGAAGGAATGAATCAATTAATGATTCAATTGGAAGGATCCCTCTGCTGTGTCTTTGTGTCTTGATTCTTCAATTCTTCAGTGTCTCATAATCTGGCTCGCGGCGTTGTTCAGCTTCTTGCGGCGTTCCGTGGCGTGATGATTCTCACGGCTCCAACTTCTCTTAAAACCTAGCAGCTAGGTTAATTAAAGGGGAGAGAGGGCTTTTAGGGTGTCAACTTGAGCCCAATAAAATTTAAGTAGCCCAATAAAATTCTACAATTGGATTTCTTTTAACCTTCCCTGAAAAACTCTGCACTATAGAATATTCCAATATATTTTTTATTGGCAGAAATTAAATCAAATCGTGATATCATATATTTAAAAATAATATTAAATCACAAAATAAGATCAAAATATTAATTTAAGCCCAATAATCTCATGATTAATTCAGATTTACATTATTTCCTAAAATAGGCTAACAATCTAAATATTATCTAATAATTCCAAATTAGCCTAAAATAATCCCCAAAATAAATGAATAAGGTGGGATAAAAATATAAAAATTGGGATTTATCAATGTCTCTTAAATGATTAAATTAAAAAGGATATGTCTGTGTGTCTATATGTATATATAATGTAAATAGTACCCGTAAAACCCTTGTTTACAAGTAGACTTACAATCCTGACAATTTTAAATAAAAAACGAGGATTTAATTTTTAAACCTGTATCAAACTAAAAGATATAGATTTATGTTTTATGTTACATATCTCTGTTGTTTTTTTTTTATAAGAGTTATACAAAAATTATCAGAGCATTTAATGAGTACCATATTATATATAAGTGTTTGTTTTTTTTTTTTTTTTTAATGTATGGTTTGATGCACTTGATAAAACAAAGTGTTTACCTGCCTAGTATGCTAATAGCTAGCCTTGGTGTTCCGAAGAGACAGAAGATGCAACAGTTCCAAGTATGTCTCCTGAGAAAGCAAATATGATATTGAGGTAATTTAAAGATGATTAAAATCCCAATAAAATTGTTTGGGATCGAGAAATTTGAAGTAAGTGTTCTTGTTTGAGACCCAACACAAGCATTCGACTTAGAAAGAAGGGTCGTCATTGTTCTCGAGTCGACACTCACATTGATATAATGTAAATGTATAATATTTACAAATAATAAAAATGTTTTTTTATTTTATTTTATATAATTCAGATCATTCACTGTTAATTATTGTAATGAAAAAATTATATTTTTATCTGAAAATAAAGTACTGAAACTCTTTTAATCTATCTTTTTGCCAACTATAACTTTTAATTCTTATAGTTTCACTGTATTTACATTCAAATTCTGCGCCTTTAAAACGTGTAATCAACGTTTTTGCATGTTATTAAGTAATCTAACATGTTTATAAAACCACTAACATGTAATCTAACATCTTTTAACTCTTTTAATAACATGCAAAAACGTTGATTACATGTTGGATTTGATGAAATTGAACTTCAATCAATTTTCATTCTTTGTTGGATTTTTGGGTCCAGATCCACATTTGATGGGCTAGACCATCTAGTTAGGATCACCACTATATAAAGACGGAATAGTGATGCACATTTTGTGGTTCTTCTTTAAATAAGTGATACATCTTCTTCTTTTAAAAAAAAATATATATTTGGGATGGTGTGCCGCTTTCTCAGGCAAGCACCATAGTTGGGTTATAAGTCTTCTAAGGCTCTTGCTTGACCAAGCAGCACATAAGGTGTTTTTTTTAAAAAAAATAAAATAAAATACACTAGCATTTGTAACGCTTGATTCATGGCTGCTATTGACTTTTTGTGGCTCTTGCTAAAACAAGCTACATAAAGTACTTTTTTATACTTTCTATTGAACCTTTCTTCACCAGCTCCTACTTTAGTTAGCATCATGTCCCTTATTTTGTTAGACATGCTTAGTTTTGATAATGACAAATATATATATTAATATCAACACGGATACAACAAAGTATTTTAAGACCAGACGAAATAGGCCACACAACTTTATCTCCCTCACTAGATGAACAATTAGATGAACCATGATGTCAAAAAATGAAGGACAAAAAGTTTCTCAACCTGGCACAATATCAGATATCCTTCATTTTCCAATTCATCCAATTGTTCAATCTCGAACACTCTACTGCAAACAGCATTGAGGAAGAAACAAAGCCTAGTCAAAATCTGTCAAAGATCATACTCGGCAATGCCTCGAATAGCTACTGGGAGCAGCTGTTGCATTAATACATGACAATCATGAGACTTTTGGCCTACTAATTTCAAGTCCTTCATCGATACAAGCCTCTTAAGATTTGAAGAATACCCCGAGGGAACTTTTGTCCCATGTAAACACTCACAAAAACTTCTTTTCTCATCCTTAGATAATGTATGAGAGGCCGGGGGACAATAAGTTCTCTTACCATACGGCCTTGGATGTAAGTCTTCCCGTATTCCCATTGCTTGCAAATCAAATCTTGTCTTTACACCATCCTTGGAACTACCTTATATATTGAGAAGTGTGCCAACAATGCTATCACATACGTTTTTCTCAACATGCATGACATCAATACAATGTCACACATCAAGGTTGCGCCAATATGGAAGATCGAAGAAGACCGATCTCTTTTTCCATATATTTGTTTCTTTTTTACCCTTTGCAGTCTTACCAAAGACGACACATATATTGTTTACCTTTTCATACACTTGATCCCCAGTCAATGCCACCGGAGCATCTTCATACTCTTGGCCACCAAAAAATGCTTTCTTTAATCGACGATATGGGTGGCCCCTTCTAAGAAATCTTCTATATCCAAGATAAATCGTCTTTCTTCCATGTTGAAGTTGATGGTAGCATGTGCCTTCTTCACAAACCAGACATGCCTTATGGCCTTTTATACTATACCCTGACAAGTTCCCATATGCTAGGAAGTCGTTTATGGTACAAAATATCATGGCTCTCATTTTAAAGATCTTCTTCTTGAAAGAGTCAAAAACATCGACACCTTCTTCCCACAACTCCTTCAAGTATTCAATCAAGGGCTGAAGGTAGACATCAATGTCGTTTCCGGGTTGTTTTGGTCTCGAAATCAACATAGACAGCATGATGTACTTTCGTTTCATGCATAAATTAGGAGATAAGTTGTAAATAATCAGGAGTACAGGTCATAAACTATGATGCTGCTAAGGCTTCCATAGGGATTCATGCCATCTGTGCTAAGGGCAAGCCTAAGGTTCCTAGGTTCTTCCCCGAAGGTCGGAAATAGTTGATCGATTTTCTTCCATTGAGAAGAATCAGCTGGATGTCAAAGTTTTCCATCAGAAATCCTCTCATCAGCATGCCACCGCAAATTTTTTGCATCATTTTCATTAGCAAACAACCGCTTGAACCTTGGTATGATTGGAAGATACCACAACACTTTTGCAGGCCCCTTATTTGACTTGTCCCTTGGGCTTTCACATACCGGACATTTCTGCTTATCTTCAAACTCGTTCCTATACAACACGCAATCATTCGGGCATGCGTGGATCTTTTTGTACTCTATCCCCAGTGGACAAAGAATTTTCTTAGCATTATAGTACCGATGAGGCAACACATTATCATCCGGAAGCATGTCCTTAAAAGCCTCTAGCATTTCTGAAAAACTCTTGTCGCTCCATCCATGACGTGCTTTGAAGCTGACCAATCTCAAAACGGCGTTCAACAATTGGTATTTTTTACACCCAGAGTATAGCGGGGTCTCAACATCATTACACATATTACCATATGCATGTGATTGCTCAAAAGCCTCTTCTCCCACATCACGAATAATGTCCTCTATGCGATCATCCATATCCGTGTCATTATCATCAAAGGACACTTCACTACGTTGAGATGCACTTGGAACTTTTTCACCATGCCATATCCATATTGTATAGGTCTTACAAAATCCTTCACAAATTAAATGTGTGTATATAACTTCTGGACTTACTCGCCTCTCATTTAAACACTCTACACATGGGCAATAAAATTTCCCACTACCATCATGGGCATTTCCTTTTGCAAACTCTATAAATTCCCTCACCTCATTCACATATTCAACACTCGTCTGTCTCGCATTTATCCAACTATAATCCATAGATAATTCCTATATATAGACGGAAAGATTTAACATACATTATCCGAAAAGATTGAAAATTGCACATAAACTAAGCCAAGTCCATTAAATGCATATAAGTGAGACTTTGCCCATTGAATCAACATAAATGTATCGCGTACGGTCAATCTAGTATTGTTACAAAAACAAACAAGAAAAGACTTTGGTCATTAAATGCAACATGAAGAATCACTCGTGCTCATAAATGTATCACGTACAGTCGAGACAAGAAGCTAAGTTCAATAAATGCATGACGCGGAAAATACATGTAGACAACAAAAGTAAACCTAAGTGCACTTGTTGGTCATTCGGTTATGTCTCAAGTAAAAGTGTAAAACAAAACTTCAAAGTACAGTATCAAAATACAACAGAGTAACCCACGTCAACATTTCACCGATTTCGTGTAAACCATGAATAACCCAGAACGAAAAGAGGAAAAATAAAATATATATGTAACTGATGAAATACACATCTTACATACAGGTCTATTGTCGTTTAGCTAAGGAACCAACTAGAAGGTGATAAGCTGACTAGCACTAGCTTGTCTAGAGATCTGTCTCGCGGTAGTGACAAAGCAACAAACAAACACTTGAGAGTTGAGATGAACAGGAGTTATTATCACTTTCGGCGGGACAAGAGAAGTTTAGAGAGCAAAATTTAACTTTTTTGCGCGACAGAATCATTTATATTTAATGTCAATAAGAACGGTTAATTGTAAAGCATCCGGTCCTAAAGGTATAGAAGTTTTAAGATCGGTTACATATTAAGCATACGCTCCTAAATGAATTCATTAAGATCAGTTACTTATTAAGCATCCACTCCTAAAAGTCTCAATTTTTTTTAATATAAGAATTTAGTGAAAATAAAGGATAGTACGTTGAGAAAAAGGTTTTTTCTATTGATAAGCTTAGTTCATTTTGATTTTTACCTTAATGGAGAAAGTGCAAGTACAAAGGAAAAATAAGAACGACAAACTTACAAATAACAAAAACAACCTACAATGTGACTAAAAGTCCTAAAGCTAATTATCAGCTAATGTCTTGTCAATATCGGCTTCAGTGGCATAAATTTCACTCCGGATATCAGCAATTTCATGTTGTATGCGCATCAGTATCACTTCTTCAGGGTCAGGACCAGGAGGATGGAGAGGGGGAGCGGGAACCTCTTCATCATTCAAAATAACAAAGGGTCCAACGACCCGAGACTCCTCCGTCTGAACAGAACGCGTTTTCTTGGTCTGAGTATGACGTAGCCCAACGAGTTGTCTCAAGATCTTCCAACGAGCTTCAGGAGTAGTCCTGCGATGGGTTATCTTGAATATAACCATTGTCTAGCTTGGTTTAGGGCAGAGGGGAGTAGAGGGATACGAAAAATGGGAATGTGAGAATATGGGATTTGATTTGAACATATATAATATCAGTTGATTCAGTTCTGTATAAAATCTTGAGCAAATAAAGTTCTGAATAAAAGAAATAGAATAATTAATTATTTTTTATTTTTTGAAAGACCTTTAGGATCGTACACATATAAAATGCCGGTCCTAAAGGATTTTAGGACCAGACATTTATTAAAACATCGCTCCTAAAAGTCTAGCATATTTTTAAATTATTAAAAACGTATTTTTTAAAAGTCATTAAGCACTAGACTGTTAGGAAATAGACGGTCCTAAAAGTCCTTCAATTTTTATGTTAATAATATGGCAACTTGTGAAAAACTTCACAAATGCTTATTATACAGCATTTGAGAAGGCCAAGTTAAGTCCTTCAATTTTTTCCATTTCATCACATGGTAGGACATATGCTTCACTGTCTCAGACATGGGAAATTGAGAATATTGGATACAACTGGCAATAAATAATTAGTAATAATATTTAAGACCTAATTTTAATTTTTAAAAATTAAAATCGGCCTATAGATTACTACTTTTTAACTTAAACCAATCAGAATTTAAGTTGAAATTTGTAATATCTTTAAAAGTGTCGTTGATACAAATTCCGATATTGGGAGTTGTATCCAAAATTTAATGCTTCAGTCAGATGAATCTCTTCGTATCCTAGAGTAGTTGTGTAAGTACTTGGATCCTTAATTAATTGATCTTAAAAATACATATAAGACCAGTTATCTTAGAATATGCAGTCTTAAAAGTTCCTTCCTTCCAAATTCCAAGAGGTGCAGTCGTGTCTATTCTTACACTCTGTAATGATGATTGATAGTCTCTTCAGCTTCGAAAGACAATCCAACGATGGTGCTTCATCTATTTAAGCCCCTCGTTACTTTAGTTTCTTCACATTATTCTCCACATCCTAATTTCTTCTACAATCTTCGATTCTATAATGGCTGCCCCACCTCCTCGTCCACCATCGGGTCCTCCTTCTCCTCATCCGTCTCTCTTACGTGCGAGACCTCCCCCTCTGCCGCCGAATCCAATAGTGAAGCAGATTGTAGAGCATCTGCTGGCCCGCGTCCATCACATGGACCAACACATGGGCAGAATCTGTGGCCTCCTTCATACGATCAATAAGAAGGTCAACCTGGTCGTCGACGAAAATGACGTCAAGGTCCCATCCTCTGAAGTTGACTCTACATGCTCCTCCTCCTTCTCCTCCTCCAGCAACAAGACGGAGGATTAATTAGTTTTTTTTTCTTGTATGTTTTTTTATTTCCTCGTTTGTTTTTTCTGTTTTTTTATTTTCTTGTATGTTAGCATAAAATATATATATATGATGATGGCCGCCAAGGCCATTTTTTGTCAAACCTAATTGCGTGCTTGAGAAGTTCCAAAAATGGATTCGAAATTAAAATAAGTTATATAATGACAATTAATTTGTAAAAAAAATAATATAATAATGATATTAATTAAGAACATACAAAAACATGCAAATTAAAGTCATCGTGAGTCTTCGCTAATTGACTTTAAAATTAACCATGATATATTTGCTTAGTTGATTTGATTTGAACATTAACATCATTTCTGTATAAAAGAAATAGAAAATTATTTTTATTTAAAAAAGACCTTTAAGACCGTAGACATATCAACAGCCGGTCCTAAAAGTCTCTTGGTCTTGGATTTTAGTCTTCTATTTTGTAGTGCATGAGGAAACCTGTGAAAAACTCAACAAATGCTTGTTATACAACATTTGAGAAGGTCAATTTCCTTCAATTTTTTCCATTTCACATGTCCTAAAAGTCTCCAATATTTTAGTTTAAATTTCATAGAAGAAGATTCTTACATAACGAATGAAATGGTGGGATAGACTTTTAGTACCGGTCATTTAATAACTATCCGCTCCTAAAGTCTCGCATATTTTAAAATTAAATTAACGTATTTTTAAAAAGCCCTTCAGGACCGAGCTTTTATGAAATAGACGGTCCTAGAAGTATCCAATATTTTAAAAAATTATACTAAGACTTTTTAAAACAAGACTTATTTGAAATAGACGGTCCTAAAAGTCTCTTGGTTTCGGATTTTAGTCTTCTATTTTGTGGTGCGTGAGGCAACCTGTGAAAAACTCAACAAATGCTTGTTATATAGCATTTGAGAAGGCCAATTTCCTTCAATTTTTTCCATTTCACATGTCCTAAAAGTCTCCAATATTTTAGTTTAAATTTCTCAGAAGAAGAAGATTCCTACATAACAAATGAAATGGTGGGATAGACTTTTAGTATCGGTCATTTAATAACTATCCGCTCCTAAAGTCTCACATATTTTAAAATTAAATTAATGTATTTTTAAAAAGCCCTTCAGGACTGAGCTTTTATGAAATAGACGGTCCTAGAAGTCTCCAATATTTTAAGAAATTATACTAAGACTTTTAGAACCGGACTTATTTGAAATAGATGGTCCTGAAAGTCTCTTGGTTTCGGATTTTAGTCTTCTATTTTGTGGTGCGTAAGGCAACCTGTGAAAAACGCAACAAATGCTTGTTATACAGCATTTGATAAGGCCAATTTCCTTCAATTTTTTCCATTTCACATGTCCTAAAAGTCTCCAATATTTTGGTTTAAATTTCTCAGAAGAAGAAGATTCCTACATAACGAATGAAATAGTGGGATAGACTTTTAGGACCGATCATTTAATAACAATCCGCTCCTATAGTCTCGCATATTTTAAAATTAAATTAACGTAATTTTAAAAAGCCCTTCAGGACCGAGCTTTTATGAAATAGACGGTCCTAGAAGTTTTCAATATTTTAAGAAATTATACTAAGACTTTTAAGACCGGACTTATATGAAATAGACAGTCCTAAAAGTCTTTGAGCTTTTTAATAAGCTCACCATTCTTCAGCATCCTGTCCTAAAGGTTTAAGAACTAATTCCATGCAATACGTTCACCAACAAAAAAATAGAAAGCAACAATATAATTTGTTGGAAATGAATAAACAATTTTATTAATTATTGATCATTAAACTATACAATTGTTCAAGTATTATTTACAGAAGATCAAATGTAATATAGGTCTACAGCATATGCATATTTACAAATTAATTCTGGGGGGCATTTGCGATACCCTGAATGACAAATTCACAAATGACTTACCGTATGCACTCAATATCACCATCAGGAAAGGGGTCAGCGTAATCAAACGTCTGTAACATCAAAGACAGAAATATATAATAGACTACCTTAATTCCTTTCATCATAGGGGTCAGCATGCCAAACCTATGTACGTATAATATCTTTCTTCCCGTCCGACACAAATGATCCCTCTTGTTCTTGCATTTTGAGTTCTTCCTGTAAGATACAAATAACAAGAGCATAATTAGTAAAGAAACATGTTTAGCAACTAAAAAGTAACAAATAACAAGAGCATAATAATTACTTACAATTCTCTCAGCAACTGCACGAGTTTGTTCACTAGAGTACGCCCTGCCTTTCTTTTTGCGAATATAGAGGAATAACTCCTCACGGTGTATTGGAGATGGCGGCCGCCATCACATATCTCAGAAGGATTGGCTTGAGCTTCATCTTCCAATCTCTTTCGCTTGGCGGCCATCAACTCTTTTTCAGAGTTTTCATATCCGCCACAAGAAGCTGTTTGTGGGCAATTATTCTTTCTCCCAATCTCTTGTGCTTGCTGCCTTCTTTTATGTGAATCAGAAAAACAACTATTCATTATGAATTCCAGACCTCAATTCAAACACTAGTCAAATTCACTTCATCAAGTTTCAACACTTTGTTAAGAAAGATGGAGAATTGTATGTATAATAAATAGGGAGAAACAGAGGAAAGGGAGTTGCAGAACTGCTGCCAACTCAGTCAATTCATTCATTCATCATAACTGGTTCAAACTCAGTCAAGTTTCAATAACAGCATGCACATATACCATTACACACTTAACATACTAACTAACTAATAGCAATGTCTACGTGACCTACTATAACAGAATACCTTACTAAGAAAGCAACCTGACTAACGGCCTCATAAATGAACACAATAACATTCACATATCAGCACAGGTTAATAAGTATACAAGAAGGGACAAAAAAATTAAATATAGACTCACCAAAGCTTCTTCAGTAGTCCGCATCTGAATAAATTGTTGCCATGTTGCTTCATCAAGAAAGGCATACTTGGCGCAAGGATTAGGGGGAGGCTGACCAACCGGAACCTCGGCAAAAATATAGTTGTTCGCTAAGTGGGTCTTAAACTTCCTCCAACGATCAGCACAATATGACAATGTCTTGATTTTCAACTTCTCATCGTCAGGAACATTGTATGTAAGCCGGATAGAGTCCCAGATAACATCCTTCACCTTCTTTTTGTCAACATTTTTCCACTCGTCGACCAAAATGGTTGCCTTGCTGCGTGCTTGTAAGCTGACATAACTATTGTATCTACTTTTATTAGGGCCGCAAGGAGTCAAATTTCGATCAAACTGTATATCAAGCCTTTCATTGGCACTTCGCCCTAGGGCAAGCTCTTTCAATCGGGTGGGGCCTCTTCTACCACGACGGCTTGCAGGGTGGTTACGAGGAGGCTCACTCTGAGAAGGAAATGGTTCGTTCTGACTAACACCAGTAACATCATCAACTGGCATTTCAGGAACAAAACTACACCCGTTTCCTCCGTTCATTTTCGAAACAAGAAAAGAGGTTGAAAGAGGTGGTGCAAGAAAGGAATGCTAGAGCAAATGAGGGAGTAACAGAGGATGGTGGCGGTTTGCAAGGAAGAGGTGTTTGAGTGTTTCGCAACAAGAACATGGGTTTCAGTGTTCCGACAGAAAGACGAAAGACACAAGTAGTTAAGGTTTCGCGCGATAAATATGGTGTGCATTTTTAAGACCGGCAAAACATAAAAAGACGGTCTTAAAGGTTACAGTGGGAATTTTTAAGACCAGACAAACTCAAAACGACGATCTTAAAGGTTAAAATTTCAAAACGTCCTTTTATTAAGTTCAGTCTTAAAATAAATAAACTATTAGTTTAAATTTTTCATTATTTAGTACCAGGTAGAAGTCACATCCACTCTTAAAAATATTAACTTTAAGAACGTCATTTACATATGTCCGGTCTTAAAAGTATTTTACCATTTTTATATATCTTTCCTTATTATTTTGCATCGCAAAAAATATAAGTCTGGTTGTACGAGATTTCTCAATAATTTCAAGTTATTTATAATTATTTTTAATGACAGTTTTTAAGAGCGGTTATTTATGTATGCCCGATCTTAAAAGTTTTTTTACCATTTTTATATATATTTCCTTATTATTTTGCACCGCAAAAAATATAAGTCTGGCTGTACGGGATTTCTCAATAATTTCATAATATTTATAATTATTTTTAATGAATGTTTTAAGAGCAGTCATTTATATATGTGCGGTCTTAAAAGTTTTATACAATTATTTTAAAAATTTTCCATGTTATTTTTGAAAGGCGAAGCAAATCACCAAGAGTGGGGGTGAATTGGGGATTTCAAATTTCTTCTTGACAGAGTTCTGGAATGTGTATTTTAAAACAGGGATGAACAGAGGTAAGAAGAGGAAAGCAAGACACAACAAGATTTATACTGGTTCGGTCTAAAACCTTGACCCACATCCAGTCCTTAGATTCTCTGGGATTTCCACTATCACTCACAATCAGTTACACACTTTGTATTTGAAGTTATCCTCTCACTAGGATACACTCCCCCTTACAAGTTGTAAACTGATATACCCAATCTCCAAGTCCCCAGACTTGAGATTTTCACAAGAGAATGATTTTAACAACAAAAGACACTCTCTTTAAGTGTAGATAATGATAATCACTGAAGTACAGATTTCTCTTCAAGGAATATTACAAAAGAAGTGAAGTAATAAATGTAATCTTGTATATGTAAGCTTCTATCTTTTCCTGCATTTCTAAGCTTCCTTTTATACTTGAGGAAGTTCATTTGAATGTTCCATATCATAATATAGCTGTTGGAGCTCCACTGGAAATTTGACGTTAGAAGTCCACCATGAACTTGACCGTTTGAGCGTTTATGGATTCCATGTTTTTTGGTTCAGTATTGTCTGTTACTTTCTTATCCTTCAGAGTATTTAATCTTGAAGATAATATTAATCATCTTCCATCAGAATGGGCAGCAGAAGAAAGTCCACAATTATTTGTTTCAACTTGCATATATTCCTCGACACTCATACTGGCAACCCATACTGCACTTTTACTTTCCAGCTCAGCAATCAGGTCCTACTGATTTCTGCTTCAAAATTCAGCTGAAACTCACTAAATAGAATGGTTAATCCTGAATAAGAGTAATAAAGAATGGAAATAACAAATATCCAAGTAGTTCACATTGATTAACCCAAGATGTATATCGTTTTTCAATTATGTCACTGCAGTAATGAAAATGTGACTGGAGTAGTTCATAACTATTCAAGTTTTACTGCATCAAGGCTTACTGGAGTCATTACTAGGTTATTGGAGTAATATTGCATCTTACAACATTTCTGACTTAAGTATTACTGGAGTAATACTTAGTTACTGGAGTAACTAATAGTCATTTCGCCTCTGTGTTGAATCCTACTGGAGTAATGCATAGGTCACTAGAGTGGCTTTAAGTTGTAACAAGAGATGCTACTGGAGTAATAACACAATGACTGGAGTAGTTGACTTGCATTTTGTTTCGGTCTTTGATATCACTGGAGTAAGATCATTGTTACTGGAGTAACTCATGTTCAATTAGCTTCTGTTTGCGGTCTCACTGGAGTAGTGATTTGACTACTGGAGTAGATTAGGTTCATATGTTTTATGTCTAGGATCTTACTGGAGTAGTTGCTGGAGTAATACTAATGTAAGTGCTATCCTTTGACTGGAGTAACCAAAACCTTACTGGAGTAATATCGGGCTGAGACTTCTGGAAGTGTCTGACAGTGAAGACTTACTGGAGTACTTAAGTGACAACTGTAGTAACGTTACTGGAGTAACAAAATGGTTACTGGAGTAACTTCGAAAGGCTATCGGATTTTGGTTCTAGAGGTGTCTGAGAATGAAGGGTTACTGGAGTAATTAAGTGACTACTAGAGTAACCTTACTAGAGTAAGTGTGGACACAGAGACGTTTTACAGAAGGCTTCATGACATACTTACTGGAGTAGCTTTAGGCGTTACTGGAGTAATGCATTTTGAAAAACATTTTGGACAAAGACATATTACTGGAGCATCAAGTGTACTACTGGAGTAATATAACTTTGAAAACATTTTGGACACAGGCGCATTACTGGAGTAACAGAATCATTACTGGAGTAATGTTTCACTGAAATGTGTTTTAGCAAGGCAGATTACTGGAGTAATGCACGACTTACTAGAGTAATTAAAGTTCAAAACAAGTGATATTACTGGAGTAAGGAGAACATTACTAGAGTAAGATTTTTCCAAAACTTTTGCTAATCCATGAGATCTTATTCTTTTAATTTACAATTGTCAAGTTATCATCAAAACACATAGAGAACTAACAATTTTTAACCGCATAAAATATAAGTCGGGATGTCTGTGATTTCTCTTTAAAGTAATTCACATTTCATTTTTTTTATAAATGTTTTAAGAGCGGTTGATTTTACCAGCAGTCTGAATAATATATTTAAGACATATGGAAAAAGATACGGTCAAAGTTGATCTTTGATATTTACAAAATTGCCACCGGTCATATCTTTAAGACCGAAGTTTTATTCATCCGCTCTCACTAAGGCGGTCTTAAAAATTGTTGTGGTGGAAGAAGTTCTATATATTTACAAAATTGCCACCGATCATTTCTTTAAGAGCGGTGCGTCGATTCTCCGCTCTAAATGAGGCGGTCTTAAAACACCTTTTTGCACTAGTGTGGTTCTTTTAGAGATAAACTCTTTCTCTAGAAAGACACCATTCCGGATAACAAACACTTTGTGATCGGTAGGATTGTAGACATAGTATCCTTTAGTCTCCTTAGGATACCCCACAAAAAGGCATTTTGAGGATCTAGATGATAATTTATCAGAGACTTGTTGTTTAACGTAAACCTCACATCCCCAAACTTTAAAAAATGACAAACTAGGTTTTTTCCTAGTCCATATCTCATATGGTGTCTTTTCAACTGCCTTTAATGGAATACGATTTAGTGTGAACGCAGCTGTTTCTAGGGCATGGCCCCAAAAGGACGGCGGAAGATCTGTTTGACTCATCATAGATCGAACTATATCTAATAGAGTTTGATTGCTCCGCTCAAAAACATCATTCCATTGTGGCGTTCCTTGAGGAGTTAGTTGTGAGATGATCCCGCAACTTCTAAGATGGTTAGTAAACTCTTGGCTTAAATATTCACCACCCCAATCAGATCGAAGTGCTTTAATTGTTTTGCCAAGTTGGTTTTACACTTCATTTTGGAATATTTTGAACATTTCAAAAGATTCATACTTATGTTTCATTAGATAGATATACCCATACCTACTAAAATCATCTATGAATGTAATGAAGTACATATAACCTCCTCTGGCAGATGTATTCATTGGTCCACACACATCAGTATGTATAAGGCCCAATAAATCAATGGCCCTCTCACTATGCCCAGTAAAAGGTGCCTTTGTCATCTTTCCCAATAAACAAGACTCACATGTATCAAATGATTCAAAATCAAATGAGTTAAGAAATCCATCTTGATGGAGTTTTGAAATGTGTTTCTCATTTATATGGCCTACACGACAATGCCATAGGTAGGTCGGATTCAAATCATTTGACTTAATCCTTTTGGTAGACACGTTATAGATATGTCCATTATTAGGATGTTCTAAATTTAGTAAATAATGACCAAAATGCAAATCACCATCAACATAAAAAATGTCATTATGATAAATAGAACATTTACCATTCCTAGTAATGGAAGTAAAACCTTCCTTATCCAAATAAGAAAGAGAAACAATGTTGCTACTCAAAGCAAGAACATAAAAGAAATTGTTCAAAATTAACAAAAGCCCACTGGGCAGAACTAATTCATAAGTGCCTATGGCTAAAGCAGCAATTCTTGCTCGGTTTCCAACTTATAGGTCCACTTCGCCCTTCTTCAGTTTTTTACTGTCCTTAAGACCTTGCACATTCGTTCAAATGTGAAAACCACATGCAGTATCTAATGCCCATATAGAGGATGTAGAAAAATAAATATCTATAACATAAATACTTGAAGAGATAGCCCCACCATCCTTCTTGTTCTTTTTTAGATCTTTAAGGTAGAGTTTGTAGTTCCTCTTCCAATGACTAGGTTCATTGCAGAAGAAGCAAACCCCGTCCTTCGAAGGCTTTGCCTTCTTGGAAGCAGGCTTAGTTTCGGGCCTGTTTGACTCTTTGGTCTTACCAATTGAGCCATTACCCTTTCCTTTGCCCTTGCCTTTCCTTTTTATACCCTTTCTTTCGTGCTTAAGAACAATTCTCAAGTTTCTAAACCAGTCAAGAAAGTTGGCCCCATTTAGTTTGTCCTTCTCAAGGACTAATTGCAGTGATAATGTAGCGGTATTACTAGTCGACATGATTCTACAATTAAAAAAGTATGTAAAGGTAATAATCTCCCACTGAATTAACAACCCTCAATATAATTAGTGGACTAAGATCCATATCTGGCTCAAATTTAAGTCCGCTTTGGCAGGACGCTTAAAATCAAGTTATTTAGGCAGGTAACCTCTTTACCAATTACATCACATGCAACTCTTAGATCTTTATGGGATTCGATCATCATATGACCTGACATGTTTAATCCCATCTAATGCCTTGAAATCCGTAACCATTTTGATAATCTCAATTAAGTTAAGACAATAATGAATGTTGAGTATCACTATTACCTGTTGGTTATGATTAGTTTTGATGATGTCTTATATAGATTCCATTAGCAAGAGCAAAAAGTTTATATCAAAAAGTTTATATCATATACATTGTCTAATTGCTACATTTAATGGAGATTTGTTCATGTGGAGAAAGAACAAGAGAAGAGAAGAAAGAAAGAGTTGATTCATGGAGAATAATCAAGAAGAGAGAAGAAAGAAAGAAGAACTTGCTGAATAAACTGAGAAAATCATTATACAAGTTCTTAGTTTGATTCTTGAAGTCTCCAAGATCAAATGGAAGTTGAGATGGCTCAATTTAGAGTTAAAACAAGCATATATCAGGTTCTGGATGAGCAAAATCGAGCCAGATACTTAAAAGTCAAGTTTACTGCATTACTGGAAGTGATCTGCCTCTGGATTATGAGAAAACTCGAGTTTAGGACACAAAACTCGAGTCTCGAACTCAAAACTCGAGTTAGTCACTTAATGACTCGAGTTTGTAAAGTCTTTAGCAACTCTGGCGTCTATGGATCATCAAAACTCGAGTTAGCTAATGTAAACTCGAGTTTGGAACTCAAAACTCGAGTTAGTCACTTAATGACTCGAGTTTAGCAAGCTTTCAGCAACTCTGTCCAACTCTGTTTCACGATCAGAACTGGCGACCTCTGGTAATTCGATGATATCTCCCAAACCAGAGATCGGTTTAAGGTAAAATCAATTTTGTATGAAACTAGACATCCAATGTGTCATCTTGACAAAGTTTCATGCCCAAAGAAGCTAAGATGAGAGAGCTATGACTTTCAGAAGTTGGAACAGGAGTTCACGCCACACAGCAGACCAAGCTTCAATGATTTGAGTGTATCTCACAATCTATACATCAGAATGAGTTGAAATCGGTGGCATATGAAAGTAGACTCACATACCTTTCCAGAAACATAAAGATCATGGAAAACAAAGATCAAATGAGTGAGATATGATCTTCGAAAGTTGACTATAAATTCAAGATACTGCAAAAACGCTAGTAAAGAACAACCTTCATTCATCAGATCATAACTATCAGAATACAGTGAGTTTGGAACTGATTCTTCTTGCAATGGAAAGAAGATTTAAAGAGATTTATGGAGATATGTAATGGATTCCAGGGATTGATCTTTATCAGGTCAGAAAGCAAAGAACTTGTGAGAAGGATATTTGACTGAAGCCATGGAGAAGAAAATTCGAGTTTGTGTTAGCAAACTCCAGTTTTGAGACTTGACAGAAAGATATTCAATCTTACATAAAAGCCAAACTCGAGTCTGCATAGACAAACTCGAGTCTGTACAGACACAGAAATGAATCCAAAATTTTCACATTAAGCTAAACTCCAGTTTGCAAATCAAACCTGAAGTCTGGAAGATACAGAGAGCACTCAGAATCCCAAGCAAGCCAAACTCGAGTCTAAATTCCCTAACTCGAGTTTAGACCAAACAGTAAGGAACCCAGAAAACTCAATAGACTCCCAAACTCTAGTTTGGCCTTCCAAACTCCAGTTTGCACTTGACCCAGATAAACCTCAAATATTTCAGTAGTCACTGAAACTCGAGTTTACTTCCCAAACTCGAGTCTGGATCATATAGAAAGATCATCCATTTTGGCTACACTACAAACTCGAGTCTCTGACCCTAAACTCCAGTCTGAAGACTCTGGGAATAAGGCTAAGTCTTCTTTGCTTATCCCTAAACTTGAGTCAGTCACTAGTTGACTCGAGTCTAGGAGCAGGACCAAAATTACATCCCAAGTCCAGAGCCCGATAGTTCTCTCTGTAAAAGCCAAACTCGAGTTAGCTTTTACAGACTGCAAGTTTAGACCACTAATCAACAGACATGCTTTCTGGATGAACCCCAAACTCGAGTCTGGAAGAACAAACTCGAGTTTCCATCGGGGATTTTGAAAAATCAAATGATGTTGATCTGCGAAATCTTAATGGGTCTTCCTGAAATTATTTCCTCATATGATATTATTGTTTCTAAAGTCCTTGATGAAGTCTTGAGTGTTTTTCAGATAAGGTTTAGCCAAGATCAAGGTGAGATCAAGATCTAGGATAAGTGCATTAAATGAAGAACCAAGAACAGGGCTGATTCTTCTCCCTTATCCCAGATGTTCAGTTCAGACCGTTGCAACACATTAAGATCACCTCAAACGGTCAAATTAAGTTTATGGAATGACAAGAATTCTGGAAGACCATCTACAACAACTAAATCCAAGATTCCAGGCAAGAATTGAAGAAACAGAGGAAAATATGCAACTGCCATATTCCAGATTTACAGCTAAACTTTGAAGAATCAAAGAGAAGAAAATACAACGGCT
Organism: Acacia confusa; assembly: GCA_037074495.1. NCBI lineage: Eukaryota > Viridiplantae > Streptophyta > Magnoliopsida > Fabales > Fabaceae > Acacia > Acacia confusa. The sequence goes on along the minus strand of CM073508.1, from coordinate 19,050,125 downwards.
AGTTCCTTTTCTTCATCTATATAAGAAGCCCAGAAACGAAGAACAAGAGACACAGATACAAGAGGGAGAGCAAGAACAGGGACGTAAGCTTACACAGTGAAAATGCCAATATTCTAACGTCTGCTTCATCTACTCTCTGAATATCTTAATGATCATATATCTAGCTTAGAGAGTGAGATTATATGTATTGTGCTTCAGTGTTTATTCACTTACTTCTGAGAGAGAAGATTCATTGTAAACATCCTATTATTCTAAGAGTTACTCAAGATTGAGTGATCTTGAGTGGGAAACACTTTGTTGTGATTACAGCTTGTAAGGGGAGTGAATCCGAGTGTGGGATTACTTCGAGTATAGAGTGTGTAATCAAGTAAGTGAATTGATTACGGTTTGTAAGGGGGAGTGAATCCTAGTGAGATGATTACTTCAAGTACAGAACGTGTAATCAAGTTCAAAGCAAATAGTGGATTGAAAATCTCAAGTGAAGCTTGAGGACTGGACGTAGGTCAAAGATTGGACCGAACCAGGATAAATCACAGTTTGCATACTCTCTTCCCTTATCTTTTACATTTCCAGTATATGCTCATCTTTGAATATCTAATTGTCAATTTATAAATTGCGAAAAGTTTTTTTTAAAGTTCCTAAAGTTTATCAAACACCCAATTCACCCCCCCTTTTGGGTGATAGCCAGGTCCAACATTACCTACTCTTGTCTCACCAAGATAACTCAAGTGCATCCACTTTGGTGGAACATACAAATAAGCAATCTAGGCTTTGACAAGTATCCATTAATTGACGGCATTACGACTTAAGATTTCATTTATAGGGTTTAATCTAATTAATTATATTTATGTGAATGCAATAATAGTTGTATCTCATACAAACAACACATAATACACAAAATAAACATGCTATGATCTAATCGAAAGCATAATTAAAAGGTGATACAATAGGGCTCACATAACCCAAAATCCTCTCAAGTCAACGAGGGGACTTCTCTAAATAAGAAAACAAAATTACATCAAGAGAAACCTCGTTTAAACATTGAGGGGAGTGAGATGAGAAGAGGATATACATAGAGAATATTTAGAGAAAGGCATGGCTTGCAGGCCATATTTAAAAATTACAATCTCTTGTAAATTCTAAAGTCATGTTGTTCACCATACCCAAACAATTTGAAAGTAAATCATAATAAGTATTAATTCGTACACTATGAAAGAAAATCTAATGATTATCTCTAGCAATTAATAATCATAATAATTATAATATGATGCTAATTCCCAATTCCCATCAATTAATAATTATAATAACTACAAGCACATTAAATCAACGTCCTACGTTAATAAATAATTATAACAATTATAATTATGGGGCTTCCCCAATTTAATGCCAATTCCCACGTTAATGCCAATTATCATTGATTTCCAATTGACATTGAAACACGCAAGTTTTTGGAACTGTGTGTTTCGCTCAGCAAGGTTCAGATTCTACAATACCATAATGTGCTGCCTAATATATAATCATATATATATTATTGACTATAATGAACTTTATAAACTGTTTTGATTTAATAGCATGATTCTCAACTAGTTGCTTCTATCAAACTGCTTTCTTAGGTAACAATCGTTTGAGTAAATTGCTTGAAATATGATTGGCATCTTATTTTCTTTATGATTAAATCAAAAAAGTTTGTAAGGCATGACGTAAATATATTATAGTCATATATATTAACAATTAATATATATAATTGGTTTCGTTATATATTAACAATTAATATATTGTCACGTTATATATAATTGCCTTTACAATGGTTTCATTTATAATATCTATAAACAAAACACATACAAAATATATCTCATATATAATCGCATTAAGAATATAAACCCAATTTAAACGCACAATTGACCTACCTCTGATGCCACTGTTGGGATTCATACACGCAGCGGAATTAAATTTATCCAATAAATTACGAATCCCAAGAAGATGATATATCAACAGCGTTTAAATCGGGTTAGTAATTAAAAACTGTACCTATGCGAACTCGTGTGTGTGCTTTGCAAACTCGTGGGCTAACACCTTCTCGTTCAATCAATCTTTAGGAGCTGACTCTACGAATCCACTCCCTCTACTGGTATCCACACCGAACAACACTTTAACCCGAACAGCAGCGTGCTAACGCCTTTAAGCTTTTGTCTCACGTCTCTCTTCTAGGGTTCTTTTTGTGGCTCCACAATTCTCTTGTGTGTGTAATCAAATTACTTACAACCTAAAGGTATTTATAACCCTAATGGGCTACATTAAATATTCAAAATCAATCTTATTAATTTTGAAATTGAATTGGAAATTAAATTTGTCTAATTGATTCAATCCAATCAACTTATTTAATGCAAATTAGAAGCCAGTTGATTTGATTTATCTTCATAAATCAAATCTGAGATATGATATCTATTAAATCATTGATATATCTTCATAAATCAAATTAGGAAGTTATTTAATGATTAGCCCCTAGAGCATAATTTCCAACAGTTTCAAATGATAAACTAAAGATTAAGAAAAAAGCAAGGGTTTACATCAAAAGCATTAAATGCTGGTCCAAAAACTAAAGCGTGGATTTGGAAAATCATTCTCTACACATTCCAAAGGCTTTAATATTTTCTTTCCTCATTTGGACGCCAACGAATATATCTTAAGGAATGTCAACAAAGAATGTCTGGGCACATTGGTTGAATCAAATTGTTGATGTAAAATAGTCTAATGGCTATTTATTACTTCCAACGGTCATTTATTACTTCCAACGGTCATTAACTGCTCTCATTATATATAAGCTTAAGTATCTAATTCGTTTCAAGAAACACAACAACCAGAAATAAATAAGAAACACAAATGATCAAATGATCAAAGAGCATCTAGTGTTTCACTTTTTTGTGTAGTATCTTTGGATACATGAAACTTCAGTGTTTATCTATATACTCTTTTAGAGAGTTTCATTTCTGATTACAAATTATTGTAAGAATCTCAAGGTAGTAGGACTTTGAGATTGGGTTATCGTATTACAACTTGTAAGAGGGAGTGAATCCTAGTGAGAGGATTACTGAGTGAATCCTAATGAGAGGATTACTGAGTGAATCCTAATGAGAGGATTACTTTTGAGTACATAATGTATAATCAATTGAAGTGATAGTGGAAATCTCAGAGAGTCTGGGGACTAAATGTAGGTTAAGAGTTTAGACCGAATTAGCATAAATCTCTTGTGTCGATATCTCTCCCTCTGCTCTGTTGTGTGAGTGTGTTTCCAAAGAGATTCGAACAGATTTTTAATCACCCAATTCAGCCCCCTTTTTAGGTGATATTCCTGTTTTGAACATTGATGCATAATATTCTTCAAGATCTTTTTAAATTGTTGCTGTTAATATTATCAACAAACACCTATTGTCACATAGTTATTGTAAGAAACATATGCCAATATAAAAAATTCAAATGATGAATATTTTATACAATAATAATTTTTTAATATAATCTCATATTATACGGTGTATAGGAAGAGATTGTGGTACACTAAAAGTATTATCGATTTTGTTAAATAACAAAAATAATGGGAAGTGAACCAAGAGACAAAATCCAGAATACTATGTGCACATCCTCTTGGAGCAACCAAGGAACCTTTCCTTCCTTGTCATTTACTATGGGCTCGCAAAATTTTTATGGCTATAGTGCCTTTGTTTCTAGCGCTTCCCTACCTTTTTCTGTTGCGTATTGGAAAACTAATAGCGAATATTTAATATACTAACTCTGGAAAGTAGGAACACTTTTTAGTTCAGATGTACTCGTAGTAAATAAATAATAACCTATACAAATTGACTTCCATTGCCGTTTGTTGGAGTTCTCTTTCTGATGCGAAAGTTGTAAACACTCAATATTACAAGCTAATTGTTCGTAAGAGCACTTTATTAGTCAGAATGAGCCTAAACCGTACTCATTGGGTGATATATATCGCTATGTAGTTTAATAAACAAAATTCTAAGGTAAAGATACAAACGATCACATGTCAGATAGGGACACATATGTAGTGTACCTATCTTTTTTTATGCTTGTTTAAATTAATTCATTTTAAGTTATTTTGTGATATACGATAAATATATTCGATAAATTTGGTCTTTTAAAGGGTACAAGTGCCCTTTTTAAGATGAATCAAACAGCATCTTGGAGAAGCAGAAACACGTGCTTGTCGGAGTAGAGAGACCTTACTTAGATCATCTTGTAGTCTCCAATATATGAGATGAAGTAAGGGGAGAGGGAGTAAAGTAGTGGAGAGGAAGAAGAAAACCTTACACAGGTGAATTTCATGAGTTGGGTCTCTCATTTATGCCATCTTGTAAAGTACTAGTATTTCAGAGGATTTAACGAACACCATCTTCATTTGACTTGTTACATAAACAAATCCAACTTTTTTATTTTTGCTTAATTGAGTGCAAATAAAAAGAACTCAAAATCAAAAGAAGTGTATCAATATACTACCTCTAATCCTAAATATAGGATATAGTTTATAGTGTAAATTACATAATGTCTTATATTTAGGACTGGAGAAGTATATAAAATGAGTATTGAGGTGATTGACCTAATGATAAAATTGTTTTAATAAATTTATACTAAATCCTTTACATCAATACTTGAGTGTGAAAATTTCTTAGGGCAGATGCATGAATATTAATTTTTAACTCTATCAGGATTGGGGTTGAAGGGAACACAAACAAAGCATAGTGAGTACTTTATGAAGAAACAACGGCGAGATTTGGCAGAACAGCCTCCAAGAAATTGTGTTTGAGGAAAACAGCTAGATATATATATATATATATATATATATATATATATATATATATATATATATTTTACCAAATAACAGCACTAGCATGCCTGCCTTCCGTTCTTCTTCGGTGTAATCAATTTAAGAAATGCATTTTTCTGCTTAAGATATATTTGGGAAAATCTCAAAAATATACCATTTGAATTTCAAAATCCTAAATATAGGTTATTTCTTAGAAAAACGAGTTGTCAATTACATTATTGTTGTTATTAATCCCATTACTCTTGTGGGTAACAATATTTTAAAATTCAAGTGGTATTTTCCCTATATATTTCCTAACACCAGCTTTTCGAAATGCAAATACCAAAATGGAAATATTAATAAATAAATGCAATTGTTATAAAGCTGAATGCGCAAAGGATACGAAGAATGTTTATCATTTTTTCTTTTCAATGGAACTTCATATAACTTGTGAACAACAATTTATTAAGATAAGTAATGTAACACCCGCCTTAAATATACCCTTTTAAATACTTAAATTCGTATACGGAAGCGTATTTTCAAAATACCAAAGTTACTATTCACGTATACGGTACTATTCACTATTCATGTATATAGAACTATTCACATATACGGTACTGTTCGCTTATACGATACTATGTATGAAAATAGATAATATCTTTTTTACATACTCTTAATATATTGTCACCCTTTAACCCTTCAAGTTGCCCCTCCACTGAGCAGTCTCCAAACATTGCTCCTCCTTTGTGTTCACCTGTCTATTAGTTGGTAGTGGAGAGTGAGATTTTGAGAAATCCCAGTAGTAAAAAATACCAAACAATACATGCAAGATAAATGATAATGTACGATATACTTACCTTCCACATGCTTATGTTAACATAATGAAATTCTGCATGCTCAATGCATCATACTCATGGCTATAGCATAATCATAAACAGAGCTTCAATCATCCAAATATGTTACACATAGCAAACAAGCATAGTAATCATTCATATATACAAACAATAATATCAAATACATGCAAATAAGGTAAGCCCACTACCTTTTAATAGCCAATGTGTTCTTACATGGGGTCCGTTTTCACCAACCGTCAGGGTTGCTTGAAATTCATTTCTTTTCCTTTTGACCCTATGGACATAATCATACCTTTAGAACCAGGGATAATGAATGTTTATTATCCTTATTTCACTAAGGTATAATTAAGTAACTTAAACCTGTTACTTTCATCCTTTATCTTTCACTGTCCTCAACAGTCCAGAAACTTTAACTATTTTTAATTAATTGTACAAAAGTCATTTTAATATGCCATCAACTCTCATGTGTTCCTAGACAAGTCTCCTTTCATATAAAAATATTTCTAAAGGTCAAATCTTGTCCAATAATTCTCAGATTTTATGTTTTCACTGTCTGTCCTGTCAAGCTTCCATAATTCATAGCTTAACTTTAAAATTCAATATCTCTCTTCACAGAGCTTTAAGAATTACAAATTATATACCAAAGTAAAGCTCTGTATGTCCTGTTAAATTACAAATTATAATTTTCTGGGTTCTTTTACCCATTTTAAAAATTCGCATAAATTCTCTGTCCAGTTTTATCTTCCAAAACTTAGGGTCATTTTGTAAAAAACATAACTCTTTACTCAAAGCTCAGAAAATTACAAAATACCCACCAACAGAAAGCTCTATGTGTCTGCTACACATCTGGAAAGTCTCATAATTTTTAGAATTCTTTTACTATGTCCGAAATACAACATCATATTGTCACTCCAGAAGCAGTCAAAAATATTTCCTGTTTTGTAATTCAACTTCTGAAAATCATAACTGGAGTTGTACACATTCGTTTTTGGTGATTAAAGCTCATTGTAAACCTTAAGAAGAGTAGTATCTCCTGTATAAATTTCATGATTTTTAGAGTCCATTTACTTAATCAAACCACTCATGGAAGATGACTGACTCCAAACTTCCAAAATCGACAGTTTCAACGTTTTTATGAAGCTTATGATTCAATACCCTAAAGTACCCTTTAAAATTCATTCACCAACATATTCCTACACAATTTTCAGTGCTGAACATGTTGGTAAGCCCAGATTTACCAAATTCCACTTATGTCTTTGAGTTTGACTCAGATTATAAATCTAGCTTCCAATTAAAAGTTTCAAAATCTTGAAGAAGAAATGGATGTTCTTACTACTAGGCTTGATCTTTGAACTTGTGATCAACATAACCACTCTTTTCCTTGATCAATCCCCAGCCTAAATTCAAGAAGATCACATGCACATGAGTTCTTAACCACTCATAATGTCATGTATGAAGAAAACATACATAAAACCAAGATTGAGTTCAAATTCCTTACCTTGAACTTCTTGATCTTCTTCTTTCTAATTCTAACCGTAGAGATTGAAGGTTAAAGAGAGTGATATCATTTTGGTGAGGTGTGTGTATTATGTGCGTGGGTGTGTGTGTGACCGTGTATATGTGAGAGGGAGAGGATGGAGAATTGTTGAAGTGTTGGAAAAGAGATGGATTAGTGAATGTGTGTGTAGGTGTCCGTGAGTTAAGGGAGAGCAAAGAGTGGTATGTTTGTGTGTGTGTTAGGTGAGTGTGTGGGGTTGAGTGGAGGAGTAGGCAGTATTATTTGATGGAGGTGGGGTGTGTGTGTTGTGTAGTGCCGACGTGAAACGCTCATCCAAAATCACCTTTTTTATTACTACGTAATTGATTAGATAGAAGCTTCCTCCAGTAAATTCCTACAACTGGAGTTGCTATTTACATATAAGGTAATTTTACACTTTAATAAAATAAAACTACATGGTAAAAACTACTCTCTTCTTGGCCTCTACCTCCAGCTCTTCCTTCTTATTTCTTGAGCTTTATACTCTAACTGCAAAACAAAACTTATCAACAATATCCCTGGGATTTGAATGAATCCTAGTAGTAATGTTAGCAATCACTCACATACAATGTATACACAATACATGCACGTATAATCATCACTTATACATACCAATCACACAACACATTCAGCATTCATGCATTTATATAAATACATACAATGATAAATACAAGCATATAAAGACATACATAATATGTGAGAGAAGGGTTACTACCTTTATCTATCTTTCCTTCCTTCTCTTTCTCTTTCTCATAGTCTACATTCTCAATCTCGTCTCTTAGCCTCTCAACTCTCGGTCTCACCCTTTACACTTTCTGGCCGAAATGCAAACTAATGAGAATGGGGAAGTAGGGTGCTACCGAAATGGTTAATTGGAGATATAAGGGAGTGATGATTTGTTGTGCTGGCCGAACAAATGGAAGGAATGAGAAATGGAGGTGTATATATATTAGGTTATTCATACACACGTGGCTTGATGGTAAAAATGGAAGAGGTGAGGTGGCGGCAAAATGAAGGGAACACAACACATGGCAAACACATATCCAAATTACATATTTCTAACCGAATGAATGGAATGAAAGAAGAGATGTAATAGACGGAATCATTAATTAATGAATAAGATTAATGAAATAAGAAAGGAGTTATCGGATGAGAGGGAGAGAAGAAATAAAAATAAATGGAATGGATAGAGGTAATATGTGTGCGTGGTGTGTTTATAAAGTGCCAAGTATCATTAATGGTGTGTGTAGGTGTCTCCACGGCAACACACAATACCACACGTATACAACACACTTCTAACCGAATTAATGATTAAATGGAAAGGGGTGTGAGGTGTTGCTAATTGAAGGAGGGAAGACAACACGTACAAGCTGAATGGAAAAGGTGATTATACGTGGGTTTGAGTGTGTATGTGTTCGGTTTGCTATTCAAATGGATAAATCTAAGTTGAAAATTCTGATGTTGGGCCGAAATGAGAATTGAAGCTGCTATATAAAAGATTACTTTCTCTCCTCTATAAACTTATACATACTACATGTTGCATAGCACATTCTCATCCTACTAACACGCATTACAACAAATGACGCGTACACACACATACAAAATACATAATATATACTCACTTCATTATTCAACATATACTACTTAAATTTCTTATTCATATTTCTTATCTTCCAAAAAAAATATTTCATAACCTTTCCCCAAGTTTAAATAAATCCTGCTAATTATCTTAGACTCTTCCTCATAATAAGCTTAAGATTTTGAACTCTTTATAAGTAGGGTCTAGTAGTCTCCCAAAAATAGGCTAACTCTTAAGCCTTTAGATCTAAAATTCGGGGTGTTACAATTCTCCCCCCGTTAAATAAATTTCGTCCTCGAAATTTGAATATTAATACCTCTGAATATCCTCTAAACCTCAAAATTCATCATCTTCCGTTGCGCAACTCTGATACATAAATCATAAATCCTATTACCAAATGCACTGCTTTTCATTTCAACTATACTGTCTCATTCCAAAATTTTCACATATTGAAAATTTTTGTGGGTGTAGTATTTTTAAACAAGAGCATAGCCACTGCGGTGGTTTGTGTACAATCAGATTGGGGAGATGCTACTGCGTATATGCATCCAATCTGAAAAGTTTGGCCAAACGGCGCACGTGCAGGATGACAGCTGCGGTTGAGTCCGCCACGGTAGTGTGTCGTTAAACAAGCGCATTGCCACTGTGGTGGTATTAGACTGGGGAGATGCCGCTGTACCGAAAGGTTGAAGTGGTGGCGAGAGCTTTCAAATGTTAAATTTGTTAGCTCTCTATGTGTTTTGATGATAACAGAACACTGTAAACTTGTTGCTAAGGCTTAAACATGTTTAAAGATTGTTAAAATTGAATTAAATCTTATAATAGATGTTAAACTCAAGTTTGGATGTGATAGACTCAAGTTTGCATTCAACAGAAAGGATACTGAATGTTTTAAACATAAGCAAACTCGAGCCTAACCTGATAGACTCGAGCCTGCGCGTGAAAAATGAATCTTTCATACATTAAAATTACAATTTTATAATACATTATCAATGCTTGAAAGAAAATTTGATATTTGAAACTATTTTCGTGTTTCATTATCATTCTTGAAAATATCATCTCGTTCATAAACTATTAGTTGATAAAAGCTTATCTTCAAACTTACACGTATTTTATCAATGACATATTTTCTACATTAAGTGTATTTATAAACTGTCCTTGAGAAATAACATTCTTGGTATTATTTAGTTGTTATCCTATTTGATTAATTGGCATGAACCAATTTGATTGGGTAAAACTATGTTTTAATCTTTGATCGTTAAACTCTTTGCTTTAATATCATATGGTTAAATCATATAAAAGCATAAGAGTTCTTATATCTAACCTTGTGTGGACTCAACAATCATTGAGTACCAAAGAATGTATATTTTGCAGGAATTGACCAATATGTTCTGATGTCGAAATACAAAGAACATGGGCAAACCTTAGTGGTAGTTGCAGTGTTTGCAAATTCTATGTATATCACTCACACTACAGAAGTTCATGAGAAAACTCAAGTTTTCCTAGAGAAACTTGAGTTTGTGCCATTTCTCAAGAATATTAAAGTGTTCTCAGTACACACTTGAAATGAGTTCAATGTATTCTTGAAAAAATCAAGTTTTATGGTAACAACTCAAGTTGGTAACATGACTTATTAATAAAAGCTTGAGTTTTGTTTGTTGCTATGTATCAGTTCAGTTTTCCTCTACTCTTGTTGATCTCTTCAAGCTAATTTGATTTTATATTTTACATTATGAAATATAGCCTAAGCAAACTCATTTCTAAAATGATTCTTATGCTTTAAACTCTTTTATCATCATAAAAAGCATAAGTGATTCCTTTATACCAATTTCAAGTCCACCAATGTGAACTTCAAAGGTCTTAATTTTGAGATATAATGTAATGCCAAAGCGAAGGTACCGCTATGGAATTTCATTTGGATTTTCATTTGGTGTCTCATTATTATTTGGTATCAATAAAGAAAGTTTCACCTTTTTTTTGCCATACATTCATTAAGGGAGAGCTTCACATTCACATGTGTTTATATCTTAAAAGCTTATCTCCTATAATTGAAGAAAATTATTTTTAAGAATACTCATCTGCATTCATTGTGTTCAAACTATTAGTTTTGATGATGAGTTAATGTCATATTCTCCTTTCATTATCTTAGTTTGAAAATATTATATAGAAAGGAATATTTTGATATCTACACTAATAATTTTCTCTTGTAAGAAAAACATTTCACAATTGTCATAGGGGAAATCATTACATTAAGGAAAGATGTTTTGATGCTCAATCACACTGAAGCTGAGATATGCACTATAAAGTAGGCGAAAAACCTCTTCGAATCAACTGAGTTAAGCTCTACGGAAGATTTCTATAAAGAGCAGACAAAAGATGGAAGCTGGGTACTGATTATATTCTTTAAAGATAACCCACAAGAAGTCAATACTTTCATCTTCAAATCTCAAAGGATATTCATGATCCTTCTATTGAGCAAACTTCATATGGTCTCATACAAGAAAGCAAGCAAATGGCCTTCTCAGATCATTCATCAATCTGCAAAACCAACATGAGCATTTCTAAACTCTACCTTTTTATATTCAGTAAAAATTTTGCACATGTTTGGTATCTATATGCTTTTATTGTGAAAATTCTATACATGTTTGTTTTCATAAGGGGGAGAGAAAATACTTTGAAATTGGGGAGAGCAAATTGTTTTCTTGATTCATTCTAATCGTTTAATTGTGAAAGATTTCCTGAAAATTGCATCATATTCAGAATTAAAGCTCTTCCAAAACAGGGAGAGAAAATCAGTTTCTTGACTCATTTCTGATTTCATATTTATCTCTCCAAGTATTTCATTACTTCAACTTTTTGATAATGACAGATAAGGGGGAGAGAATGGCAAGAAAAATATGCTGGGTCTAATGTGTTTTCATATTCATACATATTTTTCTTAAAGTATTTGTCATTATCAAAAAGGGGGAGAATTTTGGATATAATTAGTTTTGATGATGTCTAATATAAATGTCATTAGTAAGAGCAAAAAGATTGTATACTATATTTATCTTCTTCATTTAACAAATTTTTAAATTTAATGTAGAATCAAAGATGTGAAGATCATTTATGAAGAATGGTCAAGAAGAAGATCAATAAAGAAGTATTGAATGGGAGAAAGAATTTGAATCAAAGAAGAGTTGATCAAAAATGATCAAGAGAAGAAAAGAAAGAAGAAGTTGAATCATGAAGAATAATCAAGAAGAAGAAGAGAGATTGAAGAAAGAAAAACTTGCTGAATGGAATATGATTATTCAAGTTCTTGGTTGATAGATTTTGGGGAAAATCAAGAAGAAGAAGAGAGTTGGAAGATGGAAGAAGTTGATATTCAAGATCAGCTCAAGTTCATTTATGAAGGATAATCAAGAAGAAAATGAAGAAGAGGAAATATTGTTCAAGATGGAAGATGGAGAAAGGAAGAACTTGTTGAAGATATCATTATTCAAGCTCTAATATTGATCTTAGAAGTTTCCATGATCAAATGGAAGTTAGAGTGGGTCAATTCAGAGTTAAAATAAGCAAGAATCAGGTTTATGGATGAGAAAACTAGAGTATGATGGTCAATACTCGAGTTTACAAGCCTACTGAAAGTAATTTGTCTCTGGAATACAAGAAAACTCAAGTATGGTGGTCAATACTCGATTATGTAACTTAATGACTCAAGTATGGGGTGTTTTCAGCTTCTCTGGCATCTCTAGACCCGACAATACTCAAGTATCCAGCATGTTCAGCAACTCTATTCACCTGTTTCACGTTCAGCTTTGGGCGAGCTCTGGTAATTTGATGATATCTCATAAACCAGATATTGGATTGAGGTGAAACCAAATTTGTATGAAACTAAACATCTAATGCGTCATCTTGAAAAAGTTTTATGCTCAAAGAAGATCAAATGAGAGAGCTATGAATTTCAAAAGTTAGATGAAATATTCACGCCACACATCAGACCCAGCTTCAATGTTTTGAGTGTAACTCACAATCTATATATCGGAATGAGCTGAAATCGGTGTCATATGAAAGAAGGCTCATAAGGATTTTTATAAAGACTTGATTCAAAAAAAATGAAGATCTAACCAAAGAGATATGGTCTTCGAAAGTTGACTGACTTTTCAAGTCATTGCAAAAACGCTGGTAAAGAACAAATCTTCTTTCATCGGATCATAACAAACAAATCACAATGAGTTTGGAGCTGAATCTTTTTGAATTGGAAAGTAGACTCAAAGAGATATATGGGGATAATTAGTTTGCCAAATATGAAGCTATATCAAGTCAGAAAGCAACCAAGGGCTACGACAACTTGAATACTCGAGTATACAAGTGAATACTCGAGTATAGCTCAGACAGAGAGCAATGAACGTTAGAGGATCTTCAATACTCGAGTATGTAAGTCAATACTTGAGTATATGACATACAGAGACAAATCTAGAGTAATGAAACAAGCTCAATACCGCAGTTTCCAAGTCAATACTCAAGTATACACAGTCACTTCAGAAAATTCAAAATTTTGAAAATCACGATTTTGATCAAGATCATCCAGATGATTACCCAAATGATCTATAAAACTTCTTAACATCATTTATATCATTTGTATACATGTTTCAGATGATCAAATGAAGGATTTCATGAAGATCAATATGCTGAGCTATCAAGTCAAAAAGTTTGTAACGGCTAGTTTTTTCCCAACTGCTACATTCTCAACATCTCTATTTACAACAGTCATATTCTCCAACGTTTAGATCATCTTCATCTATAAATAGAGCCAGATTCAAAATGCAGAAGGCTGGTGGGAAAAGATTACGCTGTCATAATGCTCAAATTCTGAATCTCAACACTCTCTGTTTTTCGGTGCTTTCTTAGTTTATCATTTAGAGAGTGAAATGGTTTGTAATTCACTTCAGTGATTATCCATTTACTTCTTAGAGAGAAGACACGTTGTAAAACATTCAATTTTATTGAGAGATACTCAAGGTTGGATGACCTTAAGTGGGAAATTGAATGTATCCCTACTGATTGTGAGGGAGGGTCTCTGTGAGAGATTGTAAAGGCTGCACAAGTGCCTGGCTAAACTTGTGAGGTTGTAAAGGCTTTACTCTTGTGCCTAGTTAAACAAGGAGATAGTGGAAATCTCAAGTGGACGTAGGTCAAGGATTGGGTCGAACCAGTATAAATCTCTGTTTGCAATTCTCTTCCTTAATCTCTTTTATTTCTAGCATATATGTTTGAATGATTATCTATAACTTTATAACTCTTTACTATCATTCAAACTGATTTTATCGAATTGCGAAAAGATTTTCAAATTTCCTACATTTTTATCTTCACCCAATTTACCCCCTCTTGGGTTCAGCTAGTTCTTTCACAAGGCTTTGTCAAAGGAAAAGCAAACACAACACTTTTTGTTAAGAGTAATAAACGTAATGAAATTTTAATTGTGCAAATATATGCAGATGACATAATATTTGATCCTACTAATGACTTTCTCTAGGAGGAATTTTCAAAGAAAATATAGGGTGAATTTGAGATGTCGATGATGGGTGAACTCAATTATTTCCTCGGTCTACAAATCAAACAACTGAAGAACGGGATTTTCATTTCTCAAATGAAGTATCTCCGCAATTTGTACAAAAAGTTTAGACTGGAAAATTGCAATGGTGCAAACAATCTAATAGAGGGATGATCGGATTACTACTATGTTTGACCGCAAGTAGACCGTATATACAATTTAATGTGGGTATGTGCGCGAGATTCTAAGCTACTCCAAAAGAATCACATGCTGAAAATGTGAAGAGAATTTTTGGATATTTTGCCGACACAAAGGAGCTTGGACTATAGTTTCCAAAAAGCCAACAAGAATTTCTAGTAGCATGCTCAGACTCAGACCATGCTGGTTACAAGACCGAGAGAAAAAGTACAAGTGGTCAATGCCAATTTCTGGGTGGATCACTTGTTTCCTAGTTCAGCAAGAAGTAAATTATTGTTTCTATCTCATATACTGAAGCTGAGTATATAGCCGCCTCAAGTTGCCCTTTTGGGTGGTGAGTTAGAGGGATTTCTTTCAATGGTTGCCTTTTCTTTGGCATTTATTACATTTTAGCTTATATTAGAGTACGCACAATAGAGCATATTACTGATTTGGACCACCTACTATACTGGTAAGGCATAATAAACAAAATAAATAGTCCCTAAAGGGTTAAGGGTACAGTCATCCAAAATAAAATACCAAAATGATATATAGTCATCCCTAAAAATAACCACAAAATATAATAGGGCATTTTATATTCTTTAATCAGCAATAACATGCCTTACCTCTCCAAAATGTCCTTCAAGCTCAGGCATGATCCCCTGTATCAACAGATCTATCTAGAGTTCAGAAATGAACCACAAAGTAACTGTTCAACTCACATACTATATCTGTATAGTGTATGCATGCAACCATGACATATATAAAATCACATGTAATATGCCAAATATACTATATATGCAAACATAAACATACACAACAATCTGTCTTTGTACCGTCGAGCTACCTTACCAAGTCAAGCCCTGGGTTTACCAGAATCACAACCCGTTGAGCTACCTGAACCAGGCCAGCCCCGAATCTAACATTCACGACCCGTTGAGCCTCCACTCAAGGCTAGCCCCAGATCAATCCTTAGCGCTATGAACACAATAGTTTGGGACTCGAATCTCAACATGCTCTGTATGCATATTTGGCAAAAATATACACAAATAAACATGGCAAAACAACATACAACAAACACATATCAAGTACTTGAGTAAACAATTTACCACCTGGTGGGATATACATTGCCTTAATATTTAATGTGCCTGATAGCTTTCCTCAATATGCCTTAGCCCTATATAACATCAAAATGCCTATGTTCAGTATTTAGGAAAATACCCTTCCATTTATTCCTTAAATCCAAGCTCCTTTAAAATTTTCCAGAAATCTAGTGAATCTAGCCCAACTTCAAAATTTTTTAATAAATTCCATAAAAATACTTTTTGTACTAAATAGGTTTCATATGAACCATTAAGATGTCTATTTTACATTAAAAATAATTCCAAAGACCAAAAGTACACATATTTTTGCATGTATCCCAATTTCCACACTCTATTCAGAATTATTCTGTTGTCTCATGAACCAACTTTACCAATTTTTATCTCCTAATAGAAAAAATCCAAATAACACAAAATTATACATCAAGGTGAACCTTAGGAGGTTTACTTTATTCCTATAAAATTTCAGGTTAATTCAAGTTTATTTATTATTTTTAGAACCATGTTGAAGACTCACTGCCCATAATTCCAGATTTGGCAGCAAGCTTCTTCTTAAGGTTTTTCGATGATTTGGAGTTCATAACTTAAACGATAGCTTAAACCCATACCAAATCATGTTTTGAACACTTTGAGAACATAAAAAATGCCAAAATCAGATCATAACACCATGCCCTAATCACTTGAACGAAAACCTTAAGTTTAAGTTTCAAAGATTCAGGTCTTCGGTGTTTACCTGAGATCGGAGTTTGGCTTGATGATCTAGGTGACTTGCTCTCACTCTTGGCTATGGAAGCTTGGAATATCTATCTCTCCCTTTCCTTTGAAAATTTCATGCTCCTTAGCCATGAGAGAGAGAGTTTGGTCTTTTTAATAATAGTAAAGGTAACTGAGTAATCCAAAATAATTGGAGTAAATTCCTGTCCAATAATTAATGAATTTGATCTAGATTTTTGACTTATCTCCCAAGAAAATCCAGAAGTGTCTTGGGTCCTGATGTGTGGCACATCCCCCTTCATTCAGGTTAGATTTTTGTTCTTCAAGTGGGGAAAATTACTTGTTTTGGCTCGGAATTTACATAAATTACCAATTTTGGCTTGAAACTTCTTTATTTTTCTTTTCTTCTACCCCAAGCACTCTAGATGGTTCCTAGGGCTAGGTGGCGCCATCTTGGGGCCTCAAAATCAGATCCTTTATTTTTATTTTATTTTTCCCAATTTGTCTGATTTATCCCTTTTATCTAGAAAGTAGGACCCACACTTTGACTTTTGGACTGATTCTGCTTTTCTTTTCCTCCAAGTAAACTTTTAATGATTATAGGAGTTAGGTGGCACCATTTGGGCTCCACTAAATCTGCCCTCATACTTTTCCCCTGTCCTTTTCACTTTATCTAATCCCATCTCTTTCTATCAGTCCACGTTGGGCCCTATTAGTTAACAAAGTACTTCCTTTTGTACTTTTCTTCAACTTTTCAGATATTTTTCCTTGAATGGAAATACATATGTAGCACCTTCTTGTCTACCCAACATGGACCTACATTTGTCTCATTTAATCCAAAAGAAGCCCCTAATTAGTCCCTATCAGTCCCCTTTTTACAGGGTACTCATTATGGGACCCGCATTTCGTGTTTGGGTTTGAATATGGATAAAATCATTTGATTTCTCCTCCTCTCTCCTAGTGGATGAAATTGATGACTTCAGGGATAAGGATTTGACTATTTTGCCCTTACTTTTCCTCCTTTACCCTTGAAGTGACACGTGTCTCAACCTAATCATTACACTGACTTTTGCTCTTCCCTTCTTATTTCTTTCAAAAACATAGGAAACCCTTATTAGTCCAGGAAATGTCATGTGCATATTTATTTTAGCACATCTTTACTCAACTAATGGTCACATACCTTAAGACATATCTAAATGGCATTTTTACCACTTGATTAACGTCGTATAAGTGTTTTGTGCCCTTATGCACTGGCACTTTAATTTCTATGGTCTATACCTACTATGTCCATTGTCCAATATGGCCAAGTTACTTAGCCCCTGAAAACTATTTTATCTCTTGACATTCTTAGGGCTCTTCCAGAACTGGGCTTAATTGTCCACCAACTTTAGGCTTATTCTCAAGTTTCTAGGTCTAAAATTTAGGATTTACATCAAGGATTGGGCTGAACCAGGAAAATTATAGTTTACATATTCTCTTTCCTAAACTCTTATATTCCTAGCATATATGTTTGAATGATTGACTATTGCTTTTTAAATCATTACTCTCATATGAATTACTTTCATTAAGTTGCGAAAAGATTTTCAAAGTTATCCGAAGTTTTATTAGACATCTAATTCACCCCCTCTTGTGTGACAGATAGACTAACAAAACATTCACTCACAAAACATTATAAAAGCATACAAAATAAGAGAAAACTGGTTATCTCTCATTAAAGCTAATTATTATCACATTGCTCCTAATCCAATAGTTTAAACACTCGCTAAAATCAATCTACCACGATCAATTTATTATCAATTAATAACTATTCAAAACTTCACATAATCAAAATTGTAACTTATAATTTCATATAATTCAAAATATACAATTTTTGAAAGTAATATATTATTATAATGAAAATTGAAAATGACAATTTAGTCCTACAAATTTGAGAAATAACAATTGAGAACTATGAATTTCAGCAATGAAATAAATCCTAAAATTTTTAAATGTATAATTAATTTAAAGTTTCCACACTAACCAGTTAATAAATCTAAACCGAGTAAAATTAACTATTAATTATTCTCTACATTCTATAGTTATATATTTAGAAAACTCAAAATTTGCCTACAACCATAACCCCAAAATATTTTATAATCTGGATGAAATTACTATCGAAAGATAAAATTATTTAGAACATTTTTCATGAATGAAGTTTTGTGATTAGAAGTGATCCTGAGTACCTTATTAATCTTAAAAGTATAACCTTAACCCTAAAATTCAAAATGTCCGCAGGCTATAGCTACTGTACATCTAAGTCCAAATTAATTGATGGTGGGTGGAATATATACCCCCGCCCCCATGTGAAATAAAAGGGGCCACGTGCCCTTTTATCCTTTTTTTTGTTTTTTTTATATGCGTGAGTATGTATAATATTATTATAATATAATATATTATTATGAATTTAAAATTTTAAAATTCATTTAACTTATAATAATATTGACAAAAATAGTTAATTTTGTATTTGAAGATCTCCTCTAAACCTTAGAATACTTAACAATTTTTATAGTAAAAATACTTAACTACTATTAATAAAAGTTGGGATGTTATATTTATCCCTTCCTGGTTTTGAATGAAAGTAGGGGGATGAATTCAAGGTAAAATAACCCAATAATCGATTAATTAAGTGGAGGTTTTACTTTAAGCAAATATGAGTATTCTTTGTTTAAAGCTAGTTTTGTGTTTGTTCTTGCATACATTGATGATATGATGATTATAGAGGATAATATTGATGCTATCAATGATGTGAAACAATACTTGCATTGTAAATTTTTTTTTAAAAAAATATCTTGGTCCTTTAAAATATTTCTTGAGCCTTGAAATGTTAAGATCTAACAAAAGGATTTTTCTTAACCAAAGGAAGTATTCCATTGAACTTGTTGATCAAACATATTTAACACTAAAGAGGTTATTACTCCATTCGAGTAAAATCTTAAGCTCACTGTTAGTTCTCTGTGTGTTTTGATGATAACCGATAATTGTAAACTCAATTTGAAGTTTGTCCTTGGAAAGTTGTAAAACTTTCTGTTTAAGGCAAACTTGAGTTTGGGTTGCTAAACTCGAGTTTGGACTTGACAGACAGAAGCTCAGATTTTACAATGTTGGCCAAACTCCAGTTTGTATAGGCAAACTCGAGTTTGCAGAGTTACAGAGAGCTATCAAAGTTTACAAGAGTTGTAAACTTGAGTCTGTGTTTATAAACTCGAGTCTAGATCAAAGGCAGTGACACTCGAATTTCAACTTGTTTCCAAACTGTACCTTTGATTCTGAGAAACTCCAGTTTACAAGAAAGTTTATGTGCTAAAAGTTTAAAGACTTGTAAACTCGAGTCTATGATTTGGAAACTCGAGTTTGAGATCAAACAGAAGCTTCAACGTTTTATCAAGTTTTCCAAACTCCAGTTTCAGTTTTACAAACTCCAGTTTGCAAAATGCAATAGCCTTCATGTTTTCAGTTTTCACTCGAAACTCGATTCTGGATTATGTAGACTCGAGTTTGGCATATACAGAGATACTCGAGTTGATACTTGTTTTCTAAACTCCAGTTTAAATTTCAGTAACTCCAGTTTGTACTTAAATGTAAAGTTTTTCAAAGTTTCAATATACACTGAAACTCGAGTTAGATTTCTGGAGACTCGAGTTTAGGACTATCTGAAAACACTCGAGTTATTACATGATTTCTAAACTCCAGTCTTGAAAATAGAAACTCTAGTTTGAGCCTTCAAAGATATTTCGAATGTTTCAGTTCACACTGAAATTGGAGTCATGGTTTCAGTGACTCGAGTTTAGCTCAAACAAAAAACACTCGAGTAAATGACTGATTTGAAAACTTCAGTTTGAAAAATGGAAACTCGAGTTTACACATAAAAAGATTTTTTCAAATGTCTCAGTTTTCACTGAAACTCGAGTTTTGAATATCAAAACTCGAGTTTGGATCATACAGAGAGCTATGCAATATTTCAGGTCTTGTAAACTCCAGTCTGCATTTCTAAACTCCAGTTTTGAAGCTGTGAACTTAAACTTAAGATTTTCATAAAAGCTTCAAACTCGAGTCAGTCACTAAATGACTCGAGTTTAGCCATGTGTTCAAAATCTCATTCAGGACCAACTCGCGACTTTCCTCTCTGTAAGAACCAAACTCGAGTCAGTTACTTGTCAACTCGAGTTTAGAAAACTTTCCAACATATCTTACTCTCTGGATGAACCTCAAGCTCGAGTCTAGAATAACAAACTCGAGTTTGCATCGGTAACTTTTGAAAACCAGATCAAATCAATCTGCGAAATCATTATGCGTTAATCTGAAATTATCATATCTTGTTGCATTATTATTCCTAACGTTATTGATCAAGTTTTTGATAAGTTTCAGACAAGTTCATCACAAGATCAGAGAGAATCAAAGATCCAGAATAAGTGCATTTAATGAAGAACCAAGAACAGGGCTGATTCTTCTCCCTTATCCTAGATGTTTAGCTCAGACCGTTGGAACACATTAAGATCACCTCAAACGGTCAAATTAAGATTGTGGAATGACAAAGAATCTAGAAGATGTTCTACAACAACATATTCTAGGATTTCAGCAAAGAATTGAAAAGAACATAGCAAAATTTGCAACTGTTATTTTCCAGATCTGCAACTGAACGTTGGAGAAGATATTGCAACGGCTAGTTCATCTAGTTAGGCTATAAAAGGCTATGAAGACTCAGAGCAAGACACACAACGAAGCTACACTTGAAAACATTTGCATTTTTGAGTCTATATTGTGATTCTTTTATCTGTTCTTCAGTGATTATCAATATTCACTCTTTTGAGAGATTGAAATTCTTTTAAAGTATTTGGTTGTGTAAACTCAAGGTTGTGGAACCTGTGAGTTGGGCTATTTAATTATAAGGTGTAAAGGGGAGCAAGTCCTAGGTGATTAGGATTGTGTCTTGTCTTCATTGTTGTAGTTAAAAACCTGTTGAACTAGTGGAAACACCCAGAAGGTATCTGGAGACTGGACGTAGGTCAAGGTTAAGACCGAACCAGTATAAGTCCTGTGTATCTGAGCTTTTCTTTCTCTACTCTTTCATTATTCATTTCTTAAGCTTTATTTTTTAAGAGTTGAAAAGAAATTTTAAAATCCCCAATTCACCCCCCTCTTAGTGATTTCTTCTACTTTCACTCACAACTAAAGAGATCAAACATGATCATTTTCTTCATGATCCTGTTGCATATAAAAGGCTTGCGGGTAAGTTATTATATTTAACATTGACAAGACCTAACTTTTAGTTCACTATGCAAGTGTTGGGTGAGTACATGCAAATGCCAAAGGAATCTCACATGAAAGTTGCTGTGAGATTGGTGAGAAATCTTAAGAATTATCCGGGTTGTGGAGTCTTCCTCACCTTTAGAAGTGTAATGAGCATGGAGTGCTATTGTAATTCAGACCATGCCAATTCTGCAAAATACCATAAGAAGATTAGTTACTGGATTCCTGGTCAAATTTGGAGGATCTTTGATCGGGTGGAAATCTAAGAAGCAAACTATTGTCTCCATTTCTTTGGTCGAAGTTGGGTATAGAGCTTTACGCATGGCAGTTTTATAAGTCAACTTGGGTTGTTGGTCTTATGGAAGAACTTCATGTATATATTTTTACACATGTAAAATTGTTTTGTGATAGTAAGACCACAATTCATATTGCCACAAATCCAGTTTTTCATGAATGAATGAAGCATATCGAAATAAATTACCATTACCATTTCGTTCGTGAGAAACTATTAGATAAGCTTATTGCGTTTGAGCACATCAAATCTTCTGAAAAGCTGGCAGATGTGCTCACTAAAGGACTTGCTGGGCCGCAACATTAGTATATTTTGAGCAAGCCAGGAACCTGGGGTTTCTAACTTTGGGGAGTGAGGGGGTTCTGTCCAGCCTGTTGTATTCGGCCAAGTCTTGGTCAGTCAGCAATTGGGCCTTTGGGCCAATGGTTGGTTATATAGGACTATCATATATATAGTTGGTCAGAATCAGCGGAAGTTGGTTCAAATGGAAGAGGTTTGGGTCGCTTAAGTAAGAGTCTCAAGTTTGAGTCTTTGTCGATGCAGAAAACTTCCCCCTCTCCCGTATATGTACCCGACAGAATCTCGATCCGGACTAGTTAGGATAAAGTTTTGGTGAATCGGGTGCAATAACAAAATATATATATATATATATATAGCTGGTCAGATTTGTTACGACCGTACGAGGAAAATAAAAGTTTAATCGATAGTACCCATTATTCTGTTATCTGGGCTCCCGTTTAACATCCTTTATTTTCCACCGCTCATTACGTTTACTGTCAATATAATGGAGCCTTATCAGAAATGCATTTCCCAATTAGAAATTTAGAATGAAACGGAGGAGCCATGACTATAGTTGCCGTGGCACCACCGTATCCCTCAAGGATTCCCAAACGCAAACGCAGTAGCCCAGGAACAAGAAGCTCCTTCAGTGGCCGAAATAGCCTTCGAAGTCTGAAGCTAACACCTCGAGCTACTCTGACCGATACGACCCGGAGCTCCGTCATGCCTGTGTTCAGAGATGGGCCCTCTTCCGTCAAGGTCCATGCATTTCCAGCGAACCGAGCTGAAAAATTGCCAGCCGAGGCCAGAGCCATGCCATGTTCGGTAAATGCTTCTGTCTTTAGCCCCCAGCTCCTTGCTGATAAACATGGGTCTCAACCATGTAAGGTATTTTTTCCCCACCGGGTTTTAGTTGTGTTCTTCCCTCAAAATGCCTCAGATATTGGGACTGGGCTTTCATCTACTTGCGTCCAAAATTTAATCTGAATCGAAAAGTGTCAAACAATTTTGAAAAGAGCGTTATGCTAGGTTTGGTGTTTCACCCGTATGTCGGTAGAATATTTAAGAATTTTAATCATGGAGTGACTTTAGTTAATGAAGTTATTTGGGGAGGATCGAATTGAAAGTGCACCTATCAGGAACTGAAGTTCCATGAAAATTTCAGCTCTTTTTTCTTATCATTGTTTATTGGCGGAATCGGGTATTGTAGTTTGATTCAACCCGTTTTGCATATTTAATAGGTGTTGGGTGGGAGCGTGCAAACTCTTTCTGATCCTCCATTCAAGCTCCTCCATCACGAGCCATCGCTTGACCTCCTGTCGAAATGCAAAAGCATTCAAATGCTCAAACAAATTCACTCGTATACCATCAAGACTGGCTTCTACAATACCCCCTTGGCACAAATTAAGCTCATCCAATTCTGTGCTGTTTCGTCTTTTGGCGATCTCTCTTATGCTCTCTCGTTGTTTCAGTCCATTGAAAAACCAAGCTTGATCATTTGGAACACAATAATTCGAGGTCACTGGTTGAGCTCCTCTCCGATTTTGTCCATACAAATTTATGCTCTTATGATGAATTCAGGAGTCAATCCAAACTCTTATACTTTCCCATTTCTTCTCAAGTCTTGTGCTAAAATCAAGGCTATCTGTGAAGGGAAACAAGTACATGCTCATATTTTAAAACTTGGGTTCGCATCCGATGCTCATGTGCATACTTCGCTTATCACTATGTATGCTCGGATTGGGGACTTGGATAATGCTAGATTGATTTTTTATAGTAATATTGTACATGATGTTGTTTCTTTCACAGCATTGATCTCTGGGTATCTGTTAGAGGGTTATGTAGATGATGCTCGGCAGTTATTTGATGAAATTCCAGTGAAGGATGTAGTGTCATGGAATGCCATGATTGCAGGCTACGCCCAAAGTGATCGCTTTGAAGAAGCACTTTCTTGCTTTCGTGAGATGCTAAAAGCAAATGTGTCCCCTAATCAGAGTACTTTGGTGACTTCTCTTTCTTGTTGTGCTCAATCAGAATCATTGGAAATGGGAAAATGGATAAGCTCTTGGATTAACGAACATGGGCTTAGTTCAAATCTTCAGTTAACCAATGCTCTTATTGATATGTATTCGAAGTGTGGTGAGATTGGTACTGCTGGAGAATTATTTGATGGGATAGTTGGAAGAGATGTGATTTCTTGGAATGTTATGATTGGTGGTTATTCTCATATGAATCTATACAAAGAAGCCTTGTCTCTCTTTCATGTCATGCTTAGATCAAACATAATGCCTAATGATGTCACTTTTTTGACCGTTCTTCCAGCATGCACTCACATAGGTGCTCTTGACCTTGGCAAATGGATTCATGCATATATAGATAAAAACTTTGAGAACACAAGCAGTGTTTCTCTTCAGACAAGTCTCATTGACATGTATGCGAAATGTGGTTGCATTGAGATGGCAGAACAAGTGTTCAAAAGTATGAATTATATTACTGTTGCTCCATGGAATGCAATGATATCAGGCTTAGCCATGCATGGACATGCAGAAAAGGCTCTAAGGCTCTTCTCTGAAATGGCCAATGGGGAGCTCCAACCTGATGACGTCACATTTGTTGGAGTTTTATCTGCTTGTAGCCAAGGTGGTTTGGTGGATCTCGGATGCCAGTATTTTGAATCAATGATCCAAAATTATAAGATTGTACCAAAGCTTCAGCATTATGGATGCATGATAGATCTCCTAGCTAAAGCAGGGAAATTTGAAGAAGCAAACAATATGATTAAAAATATGGAAGTCGAGCCAGATGGAGCTATCTGGGGTTCTCTGCTTAATGCATGCAGAGTTCATGGACATATTGAGTTAAGTGAATATGTTGCTGATCACGTCTTTAAATTAGAACCTGAAAATACAGGAGCATACGTGCTTTTATCAAACATATATGCAGCAGCCGGAAGATGGGATGATGTAGCAAGAATAAGAACTAGATTAAATGACAGAGGAATGAAGAAAGTTCCTGGTTGCACCTCTATTGAGATTGATAGTTTTGTTCACGAGTTTCTTGTGGGTGACAGAAGTCACCCCCAGAGTGAAAGTATCTATGAGATGTTGAATGAAATAGATGAGCTTTTAGATGCCTCAGGTTTTGTTCCTAATACATCTGAGGTACTGTACGACATGGATGAGGAGTGGAAAGAAGGGGCTTTGAGCCAACATAGTGAGAAGTTGGCTATTGCCTTTGGTTTGATAAGCACAAAGGCTGGGACAACAATTAGGATCGTGAAGAATCTCCGGGTTTGTGGAAATTGTCACTCGGCTACAAAGCTAATATCAAAGATCTTCAATAGGGAAATAATTGCTAGAGATAGAAACCGGTTTCACCATTTTAAAGATGGTGTGTGCTCCTGTAATGACTATTGGTGAACATTTGTCCCTTGGAGGAATAACAAGTGCAGAAAGAGAATTGGACGATTCCACGTCATATAAGTTGGTGATGGATAGATGAAACACTCTATCCTAATTTATTGCTATATTTGTCTTGAAATAAAGCAATTGAAGAACTTAGGTAAAAATGGATGGGAAGCAATTGAAGAGAATGGGAAGGAAAGTGGATGGGAGCCACTTCCTAAAAATGGATGGGAGCTTAACTGAATTGTGATTTGAGAACCAGAACCTTATTCCATTTAATAGACCATTTTGTTTTTTGTACGTCCAATGGTTGAATGGTGGTGTCCTAGAGACAACATACTCTACAACTGTACAACAAGGTATTCTACTTATGGGACCTTATTGTGGTTGTCAAATGCAGGTGTGGATCTTGTCAGGAAACCGTGGGCCTATATTACCTATTGAGAATAGCAATGCTACAACTAACTTGTTAAAATGACAATAAGGTCTCTGAGCGAAAAAAAGAAAATGACACGAAGGTCCAAATAAAAAAAAGTAATATCAACAAAGTCACTGAACATATCAATGACAAGCGAAAGAACAATCATTGATACCATTCTAGTCCTATTTATAAATCTACTTTGACTTAAAAAATTTGGTCCTATTTATAAGTCCACTTTTATGTAACAAATGAGATTGTGACAATTTTACTCATATTAATTATACCAATGAAGATAGAGAGAGAAGAAAGAGTTGAAAAATAGTCAATCATAAATTAGGGTAAAGTTGAAAATTTACCCTCATAATCATTGAGTTAATCATCTCTTCTTGGTATATGAGATTTGACCAAAGTGAATTTATAAAAAGGATTAGATTGGTAAGTGAAAGATTTATTTTTGATAAGTGGTGTAATTTTTTTAATATCATTTTTCTTGATTAGGGCTTGACGTCATTTTCGCTAATTTCTATTGCTCTTTTTTTTTTTTTTTTTGCTCGAAAATTTCTATTGCTCTTGTCTCATCAGTCTCATCATACTTCTGAGATTTATTTACCAAAACATATGCAAGAAATACCCATGATTCTGCCGCAACAGGCGCTTCATTAGACTTTTCATCACTTGCGTGGGGTCTTAAACAAAGAATCTAATGATTGCATCTTTCTCTGCTTAAAATTCTGAACTTTCTCGAGTGTTGTCTGCCTATCATGTTGTTTGAAGCTAAAGTAGGGTGATTTATACAATACGTTTTCTTGCTTTCTATTTTTTTTTAAAAAAAAATTCAAGTTAATTATACAGTGCTAGAAGGTTCAGAACTTCGTATGCCGACGAGCAAGATGTCAGGCTTAAAAAACAAAATAAAATAAGCCCATCATTGCCCTGGTGGATGTTTTCTGGGATTATATAATGCCAAAATATTAATGATGGAGTGGGTATATTGGATCACATGATCTCTCAAAACAGAGGGAGTTTGATGGGTCTGGACCACTAGTAATTGTGTCCATAAAAGTAAAATGAAGAGGAATCGAGGTCACGGGTTGAATGGGAAAATATAGATGATGTTTGGGAGAAGAGAGAAAATAATAGAACTCCTACATAAAATGTTTTATTGGAGTGTTTTGGCAGGGTCAGTAGTATGTTGGATTTTTTTGCCATGTATAAGGGGGAAAAAAAGCTCAATAAAATTATTGAGCAGGACATTTTAGTCAACAATTTTAAAATTTGATTGTTGAAAGAGTAAAACAGTGTTGTGGGATTCATGTAACCGATCTTATGTGGTGGAATAATGCTTATTGTTTTTGAAGGAGAGACTACTAGCCTCTCAAAAACTAGTGTGGTTCTATTTTCATTTTGTGTGTTTCCCTTGTTAGTCAAAATATTGTTTGGGTTCTAGGCGTGATAAATATAATTAGCTGAGATGGTTTGGATGAAGTTAGCTGTGATTTTTGCAGTCTGATGAATGAATTTTGCTGAGAATTTATGTATATAGTAATTGTTTAAACTCATCATTAACTTACCATGATATTAATTAGAAGATTATCTACTATTACAAAAATCGCTTTTTAGACCTAATGGAAATCATTTTTCAAATTCTGGATAAGGTCTTGAAATAGCTGGTTAAAAACTCTATTACATTTTAGACTAGTTACTTCAAAAGTACTTTTTAGACTGGTTGTTCAATGACTTTTTAGACATCACTTAGCTAATACCATATATAAAATGTATGACATTTTAGACCGGTTATATCAAAATCATGTCTTAAAAATATTTTTTAATCCGGTTGCTCAATATGAGGTCTAAAAAGGTATACTTTTTATACCTCATATTTGTTACATCAGTTTTTTTTTTTTATTATTATTACATATCTACCACTTTTCTTCTTTTAACCCATCATCCAAATTAGCATCTAATTGGAACTCATATCTTAAAGAACGCAATTTAATCTATAAAGTCTCAATAACTCAATATGAGTTACAAATTGAATTCTCACAATTCAAAAGCTTCAAAATGTAATATAATACCAACAGTTTTCCAATTTAAGTGGGAACAAATTTAATCAAACAACTATTCATCATTCAATGGTTCATGAAGATTAACAATGGTGAGAACTCCATGCTGTGAGAAGATGGGACTGAAGAAGGGTCCTTGGAATCCGGAGGAAGGCCAACTATTGGTCTCTAACATTCACAAACATGGCCATGGCAATTGGCAAGCCCTCCCTAAGCAAGCAGTTATACTTGAAATTATTATGTGTGTGTGTCTCTGTTTTTCTTTTATTATTATTATTATTATTATTATTATTATTATTTTGCAAAGTTTCTTTTTGTGTGGCGATTGATTGTGTGGTGAATTAACAGCTTATTAGGTCTTTTAAGATGCGGCAAGAGTAGCAGCCTGAGGTCGATCAATTATTTGAGGCCAGATATAGAGAGGAAATTTCACAGCACAAGAAGAAAAACTATCATTAAGCTCCTTGACATGATTGGCACCAGGTATTACTAATCCTTACTCTCATATGATGATACCTTGTGTGATCATACAACTCCTATTCGAAGATCATTAATAGAAGCATGTTTTTCAACATATCAGAAACATAAAAAGCAAATAAATAAATGCTCGACATACCATGAAAATAACCAATCACTTCACTTGAACTGCCGGGAGTGTAATTTTTAGATCAGCAATTAGCAAGATAACTATGCACTCTGACTTTGATATCCCTAGGCTACCTACAATACTAATCAAGAAATATAAATCTCCCAACATTGACATCATGTTTGTTTAGAATATTGATTTTCACTTTGAACAGCGCCAACGATTGGCTATATATACAAGGATATTATTGGGTTTAACAATATGCCTGCTGGTAGTTAATTTGTTTCCTCTAGTAGTTTATTACCTTTCGGTACTGTGCAGTCAAAAGGACCAAAAATTTACATTGATTATTGATATAATAAAATACTTACAAAAAAGTGAAAGGAGATGGTTGATAGTGATTCGAAATGGACCTGTTTTGAAAACATTGACAAAAGAAAATTAATTACACCATCTACGCATATATATTTACTAAATAAATCATGTTCTGAGACAGCAAGACCGTTTGATTAAATTAAAATGTTAAGTATGTGCCTCAAGTTGTCTAAAATTGCAACTTTCACTACTACAAAATATAGTTTTTACTTTCTCAATTGGCGTCCTATTAAAAAAAAGGACGTAAAAAATAAAGGCGGTGACATTTTCGTAATTATATGTGAGAAAAGTTAACTTTTTGCGTCTAACTTTGTAACTCAAACGCCAAAAAGACCAGGAAAAGTGGGGCAAATGAACAGGTTGGCGGTAAGGTGCATATTGGGGGCATTTTGGCGTCTAAGAAATATCTTAGAAGTAAAATAGGAGATTTTTGGCATCTAAGAATTTGAATTAGACACCAAATATTTGGTTTTTGGAGTCTAAGAATTTTTCTTAGACGCCAAATACCCAGCGCCAAAATAATATTTTTTTCCCTCATTCCATTGGGATTTTTTTTCCTCATTCCATCGGCTTTCATATACAGATCTAAGCATATTTCATTTCACTCTCCGGGTTCCTCTCTTACCATCGCAGCTCACACTTTGTCATTCTCTCTCGGTTATGACGGCCACCGTCTCAAACGACGGACGATGATTACTCCACCTCTGCTCCCGTCGACGTCAGACCCCACGATTCCCAAACCCTTTGACCTCACTCACTCTCTCTGTTTCATATACAGATCTGAGCATATTTCATTTCACTCTCTGGGTTCCTCTTTTACCATCGCGGCTCACACTTTCTCATTCTCTCTCGGTTACGACAGCCACCATCTTAGACGACGGACGACGAGACTATTTGTCGATGAGGATTATGGGTGAGATTTGACTTTATTTACTTGTTCGATACTAAAATTTTAAAGAGATTTGTTGGTGGCTCTCTCATTATGTTCGCTTATCTGATTTCCTGGGAGGTTTAATTGAAAGAGAAGGATAGTTTTGCGTTTCCATGCTTGTTGATGTGAAATATAAACTTGTTTTAGAAATTGAAAAATAAGGCGCAGAAGGTGATTAAGAAGGGTTAAAATCGATGGTTTTTGTCTTCGGTGGAAGACTGGCGCTGAGGATTTTTGTTGAGGTTTGACGTTTATCTCATACACTCTCTGTTCTCAATGCTCATATAGCTCATCATAGAGATCATAGAGAGTGAAATGATTTTCATTGTACTTCATTGTGAAAATGGAATATCACCTAGATGGGGGGTGAATAGGTGATTCAAAAAAAAATAATTTTCACTTAACTAAAATTTTCGCAAGTGAAAGCAGAATACTGGCTAGGCAGAAATTTAAAGAAGAATAGACACAAAGCAATTTATACTAGTTCGGTCTAATCTTCACCTACATCCAGTCCCCAAGAACTCCTTCGGATTTCTACTATCTCTTCAAGAATCTCAAGTACAACTTGGGATGATCCTCACTCTCTTGGATTCACTCCCCCTTACTACTTGTAATTGTACACCCACACTTAAGGTTCCACAACCTTAAGATTTTACAACTGAATGAAATAAGTGTTATATAACTCCTCACGAGTGGATAATAAATGATCACTGAAGTACAGGGAAATATCCGAAGATATTGGAAGTAATGAAACTGGTAGGAATAATAACTCAGAGTAAATGCGCAGAGTTTGGGTAGCTAGCTGAATTGAATGCTTCTTCAATTTATAATGACTTTCTATACTAGTCGTTGTCTTGATACAGCCGTTGTGTAACCGTGGCAGGTAAAGGTAAGATGACCATTGGCGTTTTGGTACTGTCTGCTAGCAGTTTGAATTTCTTGAAGAGCTGCTTGTCCAACATTCTTATTCCTCAAGAGAATGTTTCCGCTTAACATATTTTGACCGTTAGAGTTCTGAAAGAATGTTGTCACTCTTTGCCTTTTCATTCCGATACGATGCTGCTGTAATAAATGATGATGACATCATCTGGCTTCTATCTTACCACAAGAGTTCCTGATATTTCCATGATAAAATAAACTTGAAATATGGTTAGTAATAGATAGTGTAATGTAATCTTAGCAGGAAACATGAATCAGATTCACATCGGTTAGATATAGAGATGATCGCAAAAGCTATGTGAAAAATATATCAGATTAAAGCCTGTCAACCTCGAGTTTCTTACCAACCTCGAGTTTAGAGAACCAACCTCGAGGTTATGATTCAGAAGCATTCTTGGTAACTAAAGCAAATAACCTTGAGTCACATATTCTACCTCAAGTTTTACAGTAACCTCGAGGTTTACTTAACTACCTCGAGGTTTATTATGACAAATCCTAGGGAGTTGATCGGAGACTTGATGAGCTCAACCTTGAGGTTTAGTTTCAACCTCGAGTTTCTAATTAACCTCGAGGTTAACTATCCTGCCTTGAGGTTTTCACTATTTAAATTAAGACCAGCGTTAGCGAAGGATGTAGGCTCAACCTCGAGTCACAATATCAGCCTCGAGTTTTGGACTAACCTGAGGTTAGCATTCAAACCTTGAGGTTGATGCGAAGAAGATTCAGAATAACGTTGAGACTTTGAACCTCGAGGTTTAGTTGTAACCTAGAGTTTCACTGTAACCTCGAGGTGATTCCCTCAACCTCGAGGTAATTTATCAGCAACCATCTGATCCCATTTTTCATGACTTGACAGATAAGCTATTTTTCTCTGTAATGTTTAGTCATCATCAAAACATAAAACTAACAATCTCCCCCTTTTTGATGATGACAACATTAGTTTTACCTTGACATGTTATTTTTCTTCATTACAGATTAAGAATTTGATTGCTGAGTAAAGTGTGATCTCAAGTTTCTATCAAAGAGAATATGAGACAAAATTGCTGAGCAAAGTGTGATTTCATGTTTCAAGCAAGTAAATTAATTAAAGAGAACATGAAATAGAACCATAATATTAATCATATCATATTACATGAAGTTCAATAGAAAACATTAGAGTACTATGTCAGAATTCTAAACATCATTAATCTGCATTTCCTAATACTTCAAAAAAAATCTGCAGCTGTGAGTATTGCCAAAGTTCAGCTGTACTGCCAAAATTCTTCTGTTGTACTTGTCAACTGACCTCTCCCCCTTTGGCATCAATCAAAAAGGTGGGAGTTGATGCTGGGAAGAAAATTGATGAGAAATGGATGGAAAGGGCAATGGAGAAGAGGTGAAGGAAGGAGGTGGAAGGGAAGAGGATATCTCAGGATGAGGGTCTGTTTCCTCAAACAAGTCTGTAGTAGAGCTGCCAGAATAGGCAATGTTTAGAGGAAGAGGTGAGGCAGAAGGAACTAATATTGGAGTGGAGTCAAAAACAGGTAGAGAAAATGCTTGAGAAACAGGAAAAGAGCTGGAGGAGAGGTGTAGATGGGAACAGTTGGAGTGATATAGGACTGAATTGGAGAAGAGGGAGGAGGATGAGAAGGACCTGTAGATGCTGGTGGAGGAGGAGTTTGCTGAGTTTGCTGAGCAGCTAGCAACTTGTCTACCTTTTCCATCAGAAATACTACCATATTGGACATGTTTGTCATACTGTTGCTATGATCATCTAGATGTCCAGAAATTGCTTTTACTTGCTCAGTGAGTTCTGCATGATCATCTTGAAGATTAGTGACCTCTTTTACCAACTTGCATATTGCAATCTAAAGCTTGACACAGAGGGAGTTTTGAGCAGCTACATACATTAGAACAGGACCAAGGCTATCTGACACATCTTTCTCTATAATGGCTTTGATTTGAGGACCAAGAGAAAAAGGTGTGTGCTGTGAGGAAATGCCTGGACCAGTGGAAGGAGCCTTGGACTTGCACTTAGAGGTCTGGGAGGCTGATGGGGCTCTAGATTCTCCAGAACCTTCTGGAAAGGATATCTTCCTAAGATTTAGATGAATCTGACCAAACACATCAGGAACCTTAGCCTGTTGGTTATGATTAGTTTTGATGATGTCTTATATAGATGCCATTAGTAAAAGCAAAAAGTTTATAGCACATATATTGATTAATTTCTACATTTAATGTAGATTTGTTTATATGGAGAAAGAATAAGAGAATAAAAAGAAAGAAATAGTTCAATCATGAAGAACTCGAGTTTGGAACTCCTAAACTCGAGTTAGTCACTTAATGACTGGAGTTTAGCAAGCTTTCAGCAACTCTGTCCAACTCTGTTTCACGTTCAGCATGGGCGACCTCTGGTAATTCGATGATATCTTCCAAACCAGAGATCGGATTAAGGTGAAATCAATTTTGTATGAAACTAGAATCTCAATGCGTCATCTTGACAAAGTTTTATGCCCAAAGAAGATCAGATGAGAGAGCTATGAATTTTTTAAGTTTCTCTATCGGTTACCGACATACAGCAGACCAAGGTTTGGTAATTTGAGTATATCTCACAATCTACACATCGGAATGAGCTGAAATCGATGGCATATGAAAGTAGACTCACATACCTTTCTAGAAACATAAAGATCATGAAAAACAAAGATCAAATGAGTGAGGTATGAATCTTTGAAGTTGACAATCAATTCAGGACTGAATGACAAAACGCTACCTTTCTAGAAACATAAAGATCACAAAACGCTAGCCAAAGAACAGTCTTCATTCATCGGATCATAACTGTCAGATTACAAGGAGTTTGGAGTTGATTCTTCTTGCATTGGAAAGAAGACTTAAAGAGTCTTATGGAGATAGAGAGCAAAATGTTTTCATCTCTAAAGGAAATTCCAATTTGAGTTAGTAAACTCCAGTTTGTGTTTCTAAACTCGAGTTTGTGGCAGACAGAGCTCCTCAATATTTTGTTTTGACAAACTCCAGTTTGTGTGTCTAAACTCCAGTCTGGAAGTTCTTGAACTTAGGCTTATCCTCGTAACAAAGCCCCAAACTCGAGTTAGTCACTTAATGACTCGAGTTTAGCCTTAAGTTCAAGTGTGCTCCAAAACTCAAATCGCGACATTCCTCTCTAGAAGACCTAAACTCGAGTTTGGATTTCTAAACTCTAGTTTAGCCCACTGCAAACTCCAGTTTAGTTTTCCAAACTCTAGTTTGCGTCGCTGAAGTATAAGAACCAGATTGCGCCAATTTGTGAAATCTTCATGGGTTAATCTTAAAACGCCATATCATATATTGCTATTGATTCTAACATTGTTTAATGAGTTTTTCAAGTAAGATTCAGATGAATTTAGCAATGATCAAGGTGAAATCAGATCTGGGTCAAATGTAATTAATGAAGAACCAAGAACAAGCCTGAAATTTCTCCTCTATTCCAATCCACCAGCTCAGATCGTTATGAAACGTTCAGATCACTCTCCAATGGTCAAATTAAGTTTATGGAATGACAAGAATTCTGGAAGACCATCTACAACAACTAAATCCAAGATTCCAGCCAAGAATTGAAAAAAATAGAGAAAAATATGGAACGGTCATATTCCAGATTTACAGTTGAACTTTGAAGAATCAAAGAGAAGAAAATGCAACGGCTAGTTCCTCTTCTTCATCTATATAAGAAGCCCAGAAATGAAGAACAAGTGATACATATACAAGAGGGAGAGCAAGAACAGGGACGTGAGCTTACACAGTGAAAATGACAATATTCTAATGTCTGCTTCTTCTACTCTCTAAATATCTCAATGATAATATATTTAGCTTAGAGAGTGAGATTATATGTATTATGCTTCAGTGTTTATTCACTTACTTCTGAGAGAGAAGATTCATTGTAATCATCCTATTATTCTGAGAGTTACTTAAGATTGGGTGATCTTGAGTGGGAAACACTTTGTTGTGATTACAGCTTGTAAGGGGAGTGAATTCGAGTATGGGATTACTTCGAGTACAGAGTGTGTAATCAAGTAAGTGAATTGATTACGGTTTACAAGGGGGAGTGAATCCTAGTGAGGGGATTACTTCAAGTACAGAACGTGTAATCAAGTTCAAAGCAAATAGTGGATTGAAAATCTCAAGTCAAGCTTGGGGACTGGACGTAGGTCAAAGATTGGACCGAACCAGGATAAATCACAGTTTGCATACTCTCTTCCCTTATCTTTTACATTTCCAGTATATACTCATCTTTGAATATCTAATTGTCAATTTAAAGTTGCGAAAGGGTTTTAAAGTTCCTAAAGTTTATCAAACACCCAATTCACCCCTTTGGGTGATAGTCAGGTCAAACATTTGGTATCAGAGGGAGGTCTCTTATTTAAAGGACTTAACAGTCTCAAGAGTCACAATGGCTAATTTTGGGTGTTGCTTTCTTTCACAAGGTTTTCATTATACCATTCCACCATTTTTAAAAGATATTGATTTTTGGTTTTGGAAAGCTAGAATGACAAGTTTTCTTAAAGCATCTGATTTTGATATGTGGAATGTTTTTACTAATGCTTTTGATTTCAAACCAAGAAAGGATTGGACAGAAGAAGAAAAGAAAATGTTCTCACTAAACATTAGAGCAATGAAAATTTTATATAGTGCATTGACAGAAAATGATTGAGAAAATAAAATTTTGCTCCTGTGCTAAAGATATTTGGGATACTATTGATTGTATTTATATGAATTAAATGATAACCTCGAGGTTGGTAACTTAGCCTCGAGGTTGTCTTGAAACTCGAGGTTGTTATTAATCTCGAGGTTCATCATCTTATATCTAGTTTTGGATGACACGCTGAGAGAAACAAGGATGACCTCGAGGTGATTTTTGTAACCTCGAGGTTTGGGCAAAACTCGAGGTTGAATAATCAACCTCGAGGTTTTTCGGGAACCTCCCCCAAATTCATCTTAATTAATTGACAGGTAACTGGACTCTGTTTAGCTCTATTTTCTTATCCCCATAACAGAGTCATGCAACAATCATGTAAACAACTCCGAAGCTTAAGTTAGTAATCATCAAAACATAAACAATCTTAATTCAACATTATTAACTTACAGCTCATTGGGATTTACCATTCTCAATTCTCTCCTGATGAATAAGAACTGCTCCTTTTCAAGTGATTTGGTGAAAATATCAGCAAGTTGCAAATATGTGGGAATAAACATTAGTTTCACATCCTTTCTCAGCACATGATCTCGTATAAAGTGATGCCTAACATCAATGTGTTTTGTTCTGGTGTGCTAAATTGGATTTTTGGCCAGACTTATGGTACTGGTGTTATCACAGAGGATTGGAATGTCTTTAAGATGAATACCCGATCCGACAACTGTTGCTTCAACCACAAGACTTATGCACAGTAACTAGAAGCTGCAAAGTATTCAGCTTCAGTAGATGAAACAGCCACAGTTGTTTGTTTCTTGCTAAACCAGGACACCAGAGAACCACCAAGGAACTCACATTGACCACTGATACTTTTTCTATCAGTCTTGTAGCCTGCATGATCTGAATCAGAATATGCAACTAGATATTCTTGTCCTCCTTTTGGAAACTATAGTCCAAGTTCTTTTGTATCAGCTAGATATCGAAAAATTCTCTTCACATGTTCTGCATGAGATTCCTTTGGTATAGCTTGGAATTTGGCACACATGCCTACGCTAAATTGAATATCTGGTCTACTGGCTGTCAGGTACAGCAGCGAACCGATCATTCCTCTATATTTGGTGAAGTTGAAGTTCTTTCCTTTCTCAGTGTCAGCATCCAGAGAGGCCGTTGAACTCATTTAAGTGTTTGTACCATTGCAATTCTCCATTCCAAATCTTTTGAGCAAATCCCGCAAGTATTTGGTCTGGGAAATAATTATCTCATCCTTTCGTTGCTTGATTTGCAGACCAAGAAACTAATTCAACTTACCCATCATAGACATCTTGAATTCACTCTGCATTTTCTTTGAAAACTTCTCACACAAAGATTCATTAGTAGAGCCGAAAATAATATCATCAACATATATTTGCACAATTAATAGTTCATTAAGCTTATTATTTTTAATGAGGAGAGTAGTATCTGCTTTTCCTCTTACAAAACCTTGATGAAGCAAAAATTTACTTAATCTTTCATACCAAGCTCTAGGAGCTTGCTTAAGACCATATAAGGCTTTCTTTAGACGGTAGACATGATCAGGGTATTTGTCATTTTCAAAACCAGGAGGTTGTTCTACATATACCTCATCTTGTATAAAACCATTTAGAAAAGCACTCTTAACATCCATTTGATAGAGTTTGATCCCTTTGATGCAAGCAAAGGCTAGAAGGACACGTATTGCTTCCAATCTAGCTACAAAAGCATACGTTTCTTCGTAATCAATCCCTTCTTCCTGATTATAGCCTTTGGCAACAAGTCTAGCCTTGTTTCTGACTATGATTGCGGATTAATCTCGTTTTTTCTTGACTACCCATTTAATACCAATGACTGGGTGGTCTTTAGGCCTAGGTACCAAGTCCCAAACTTGATTTCTATCAAATTGATGTAATTCCTCTTGCATTGCGATAACCCAATCATTATCTGATAGAGCTTCGTCAATTTTTGACGGCTCAATCTTAGATATGAAGGTAGAGAACATAACCTGATTTAAAACACTATTTCTAGTTCTAACTCCTTGATCAATGTTTCCTATAACTTGGTCAAGAGGATGATTCCAAATGAATTTCCAAGCTCTAGGCTGAGATTGATCAGGATGATTTTGAGAATCATTTTCAAAAACATCTTGAGAATTTTCAATAGAAGCAGGAGAAGATTTTGAAAAGAATTGGTTTTTCTGAATGAGTTCATCATCTTCATCCATAGAATTTATTGATTTTGACTCACAAAACACTACATGAATTGACTCTTCAACAATACGGGTACGTTTATTGAAAATTCAATATGCTTTACTCCTATTAGAATAACCAAGAAATATACCTTTATCTGACTTAGAGTCAAACTTACCCAGATTATCCTTACCATTGTTATGCACAAAACACTTACAGCCAAAGATGTGTAAATGAGTTAAGTTTGGTTTTCTCCCTTTGTAGAGTTCATAGGGTGTCTTGTTCAATCTCTTTCGCACATAGGCTCTGTTTGAGATGTAACTAGCTGTGCTCATGGCATCTGCCCAAAAGACTTGTAAAGTCTGATGTTCATTGAGCATTGCTCGAGCCATCTCAGTCAGTACTCGATTCTTCCTTTCCACCAAACCATTTTGTTGAGGTGTTCTTGGTGCTAAGAAATTTTGGTCTATACCATGATTTTCACAAAATCCTTCAAAGGCTTGATTCTCAAATTCGCCACCATAATCAGTTCGAATAGCTGCAATACATATACCTTTCTCGTTTTGCACTTTCTTGGCAAACACACAGAACAGATCAAATGTTTCATCCTTTGAAGATAAAAATATTGTCCATGTAAAACGAGAATAATCATCTACTATAACTAAAGTGTATAGATTTCCCCCTAAGCTTTTCACTCTGGCAGGTCCAACCAAATCCATGTGAAGCAGCTGAAGAGGTCTATTTGTTGAAATTTCAGTTTTATTTTTGAAAGATGATTTAGTTTGTTTGCCCTTTTGACATGCATCACAAATCATATCGTTTTTAAAATGAATATCAGGTAACCCAATTACCAAATCCTTTTTCAATAACTTGTCCAACTGGTGCATATTCACATGTGCAAGTTGCTTATGCCACAGCCAACTCTCATCCAAGTTGCTAACAAAACACTTTTCAGAAGCAACTTTTGGTAAATCTAATGTATAGCAGTTACTTTCTCTAGGAACCTTGAATAATACCTTAAGCTTACCTTTATCGATGGAAAAGTCATCTTTGTTGACAATGAGGCATTCTTCTGAGTCAAAAATAATCCAATTGTTCTTATCAGCACTCTGACTTACACTCAGAAGGTTATGGCACAGTCCTTCTACCAGCTACACGTCCTTCATGAGAGGACCTTCTTTTGTCCCTATCTCACCTATCCCAGTGATTTTTCCAGATTAATTTCCTCTGAAAGTGACTTTACCACAATCTCTTGATTGCAGAGCAATGAATTTATCTTCATCACCCATCATGTGTTTGGAACATCCACTGTCAATGTACCACTTGTTTACTCTAGATGCTTTCAGACACACCTACAAGACAAGAGAAATTAAGTTTTAGATACCCATCTTTTCTTGGGTCCTTTGGGGTTAGTCTGAGGCATAGGAACATAGGTTCCTTTGGGTACCCATTAATAATTTCCTACCGGTTTATCTCTTCTTTCCTTTTTATGAAAACATGATGATGTGCTATGAACCTTCCGATAACAATAATTACAATGAGCAAAAGGATTTGATGAATGCACTGATTTTTGAAAATAATTCAAGTATTTTACAATTGAATGAAATAAGTGTTATATAACTCCTCACGAGTGGATAATAAATGATCACTTAAGTACAGGGAAATATTCGAAGATATTGGAAGTAATGAAACTGATAGAAATAATAACTCAGAGTAAATGTGCAGAGTTTTGGTAGCTAGCTGAATTGAATGCTTCTTCAATTTATAATGACCTTCTATACTAGCCGTTGTCTTGATACAGCTGTTGTGTAACCGTGGCAGGTAAAGGTAAGATGACCGTTGGCGTTTTGGTACTGTCTGCTAGCAGTTTGAATTTCTTGAAGAGCTATTTGTCCAACATTCTTATTCCTTAAGAGAATGTTTCCGCTTAACATATTTTGACCGTTAGAGTTCTGAAAAAATGTTGTCACTCTTTGCCTTTCCATTCTGATGCGATGCTGCTGTAATAAATGATGATGACATCATCTGGCTTCTATCTTACCATAAGAGTTCCAGATATTTCCATGATAAAATAAATTTGAAATATGGTTAGTAATAGATAGTGTAATGTAATCTTAGCAGGAAACATGAATCAGATTTACATCGGTTAGATACAGAGATGATCGCAAAAGCTATGTGAAAAATATAACAGATTAAAGCCTGTCAACCTTGAGGTTCATGTTCAACCTCGAGTTTCTTACCAACCTCGAGGTTATGATTCAGAAGCATTCTTGGTAACTGAAGCAAATAACCTCGAGTCACATATTCTACCTCGAGTTTTACAGTAACCTCGAGGTTTACTTAACTACCTCAAGGTTCAGTATGACAAATCCTAGGGAGTTGATCGGAGACTTGATGAGCTCAACCTTGAGGTTTAGTTTCAACCTCGAGTTTCTAATTAACCTCGAGGTTAACTATCCTGCCTTGAGGTTTTCACTATTTAAATTAAGACCAGAGTTAGCGAAGGATGTAAGCTCAACCTCGAGTCACAATATTAGCCTCGAGTTTTGGACTAACCTCAAGGTTAGCATTCAAACCTTGAGGTTAATGCGAAGAAGATTCAGAATAACGTTGAGACTTTGAACCTCGAGGTTTAGTTGTAACCTAGAGTTTCACTGTAACCTCTAGGTGATACCCTCAACCTCGAGGTAATTTATCAGCAACCATCTGATCCCATTTTTCATGACTTGACAGATAAGCTATTTTTCTCTATAATGTTTAGTCATCATCAAAACATATAACTAACACATTGTTCATAATTTATCTGTTCTATAAGAGAGTTTATCACTTGTGAATTTATTATCAAATCTGAAGGTTGTGGAACCTTAAGTTTGTGTACATTTATAGCTAGTAAGGGAGAACCTAGAATGTAATTGTATTTGTTATTGTTATAGTGGATTGAAAGTCTCAAGTGGAGCTGAGGATGGGACATAGCTCAAGGATTGGGCCGAACCAGTATGAATCTTAGTTTCCACATTTTCCTCCTTAATCTCCTATATTTACGCATATATGTTTGAATGAATGTCTATCACTTTATAAATCATTACTGTCATACAAACTACTTTCAGTAAGTCGTATAAAGATTTTCAAAAATAATAAGTTTTTATCATTTACTCAATTCACCCCCTCTTGGGTGATAGCCAACTCTTTCACTTAGGACAAAGCTAAATGACATTTTTACCAACAAATTAACACCGTATAAGTGTTTTTGTGCCCT
Source organism: Acacia confusa (assembly GCA_037074495.1). Classification (NCBI taxonomy): domain Eukaryota; kingdom Viridiplantae; phylum Streptophyta; class Magnoliopsida; order Fabales; family Fabaceae; genus Acacia; species Acacia confusa. Next base: position 19,009,116 of record CM073508.1, on the reverse strand, counting down.
TCTGCACTATCACTTTAATTTCTACGGCCCATAAGCTCTTGGTTAAAATACTCATGCAAACAGGAATGCAAAATGTCTTAAAATATGTCAAGAGGGCACTTAAAAATCCCCCAAATCAAATGACCAAAGTACCCTAGCAAAATATCCTCTTAACTTGTCTTATTTTGCAGGTTTTGTTGACTTTTCTCTCTCTTCCTTGTTTTATAGATGGAACAGATGAAGTATAGAGCTTGATATTAAGATCATCCAAAGTATGATTAAGCCCAAATACATGTTGTTGAAGAGAAATATGAAATTTGGTGTTGATATGTTGTTCTAACTTAGTCAATTTACTAGCCAGAGTCTGAATGAATTTGAATTGGAAACATGCACGGATTCTATCTTGGTGTTAGTAGAAGCCTGGTGACCAACATTAGCCTTGATTAGAGGACCCAAAGCATCTTGAATAGCTTGACTAATTGAGGTAACAGCAAACGATGGAGCCACAACTTAAGCAGTTGGAGAACCAACTTGAGAAGATTGAGCCTTATTAGTTGGTTTGGAGGAAGAGGGCACATACTTCTTTACAACTTCATTTTGCTTAGCCTTACTAGTTACCTTAGTAAAAGATATCTTCATTTGAACCAAATGAGCCTTACTAAATTGTTAGCTCCCAATTTTTGTTTTGATGATAACTAACCTTTATGAAGTCAAGATGATGAGGATGTTGAGATCGGTATGTTTGTAAGAAAATTCAAGAAGTTCTACAAGAAGGATCAAGGCTTCAGGAATGGATTCCAAAGAGGAGGCTCTAGCAACAAACGTGACTCCAAATACAAGGATCAAGTCATCTGTTATGAGTGCGAGAAGCTTGGCCACTAAAAATCCAAATGTCCTCAGTTGAAAGGCAATGAGAAAGAGAAGAAGAAGAAATTCAATCAATTAAAAAAGAAGGCTTATGTATCTGCTATTTGGGGAGATGACTCTTCTGAAGAAGAAAGTGGAGAGGAAGGAGAAACAACAAATATTTGTGTGGTTGCAGAAGAGGAACGACTAGAAGTAAATGAGGTAAATGATTCACTACCTACTTATGATGAATTATTTGATGAGTATAATGAAATATAATCTAAGTTTGAAAAACTTGATGAAAAATACTTTTCCTTGAAAAAGAAAAACATATCTCTTGAATTGGAACTTAGAAAATTTACTGATAAAGACATGATTTGCGAAGATTGCCTGGATTTGGAGAGAAAAAATTGTATCTTACAAAAACACTTGAGAAATTTACTAAAGGAAGTGAAATGCTCAACATGATCTTGAATGCTCAGAGGTTTAAAAATGATCGTTCTGGTATAGGATACAATCCTATTTTCGATAAAAGGAAAGGTAAAAAGAAAATCGGTGGAAAATCTTACTTGAATTATTTTCAAAAAACTGTTCATGCATCAAATCCATTTGCTCACTGTAATTACTGTAATTGAAAAGGTCATAGTACATCATCCTTCTTCCATGAAAGGGAAACAAGATATAAACCTGTTGGTAATTATCAGTGGATACCCAAAGGAACCTATGTTCCTAAGGTTTGAACTAACCTCAAAGGGCCCAAGAAAAGATGGGTACCTAAAACTTAAACTCTTCTAAATTGCAGATTTGTCTGAGAGCATCAAGAATCAACAAGTGGTACATTGATAGTAGATGCTCCAAACACATGACAGGAGATCAAAACAAATTCATTGCAATGAAGTCAAGAGACAATGGCAAAGTCACTTTTGGAGGCAACCAAATCTGGGAAAATTACTGGGGTTGGCGAGATTGGTGCAAAAGATAGACTTCACATCAAAGATGTTATCTAGTGGAAGATGACCTTCCAATCGATAAAGGTAAACTCAAGGTATTGTTTAAATCTCCTAGAGAAGGTAATTGCTATACCTTAGATTTTCCAAAAGTTAATTCTGAAAAATGTTTTGTTAACAACTTGGATGAGAGTTGGTTATGGCATAAGCATCTGGCTCATGTGAACATGCACCAACTGGACAAGTTGTTAAGAAAAGATTTAGTTCTCAGTCTACCCAAACTGTTAGTTCTCTATAGGTTTTAATGATATCAATCAATTATAAAATCAAGGTTGAAGAATTGTCTCAAGAAAGCAAAAACTTGCTAAAGGAGGCAATACTTGAGTTTCGGTAGCAAAACTCGAGTATTAGAATTTCAAAGAAAAGCTCAATGCAAAATGACTAAGGACAATACCACAGTATTCAAATGAATACTCGAGAATTAGATCTTACAAAGAGCATCGCAAGTTTTCCATCAAGGAAAACTCGAGTATTTATATGCATACTCGAGTTTTGGGCCTATGTGATTCTTCAACAATTTCAAAAGAAACAGAAACTTCAGTTTAGAAAACTTCAGTTTCGAAAACTCAAGTTTTGGAATTTGAAAAGATAGTTTTCCATCTTGGCTCCAAATTCAAATGTTTTCATTTTCAAATGAAAACTCGAGTATTACATTAAAATACTCAAGTATTGGACCAAACAAAGATGTTTTTAGACTTTATCACTTATGAACTTTAGTCTTGAAAACTCAAGTTTAGCACTTTTTAAAATGATTTCTGAGTTTCAAAACTAAAGGGAATACTCGAGTATAGGAATTGAAACTCGAGTATTGAGTCATACAAAGAGCTACCGAGGTCACTAAGCTTCCAATACTCCGGTATAGCATGAATACTTCAGTTTTGATGTACTGGACAATTATTCATCAAGAGTCCAAAACTTGAGTATTGGTTGAATACTCGAGTATTGGCTTAAGTTAATCTGGAGCTACAAAACTCAAATTACGAGTCTCGTCTCTGGAAGGAGAATACTCGAGTATAGACATAGATACTCAAGTATAGGCTTAAGTGCATAGTTACAAACTCGAGTATTGTTGCACAAACTCGAGCATTGGTCGCGCCTTCTGATAATTCAAATTTGTGAAATTTGTGTAATGTTTATGGAATGATCCAAATGATTTATATTATTAATTATCATCATTACCAGATATGCTTAATGTATTTGCTAGTGTATTTCAACCAATTTACAAATGATTCAAGGAGATTAAAAGAGTTGTTATTACACAAAGCAAAGTTTTGTCAGAAGCATTAAATGCAAAGCCACCTAACTTGCTATACTTTCATCTACCAAGGCTTACACAAAGCAAAAAGGATAAAGGGATACTCACCTAATTCAAGACTGACATTCCCATCTGATATAAACGACTAGAAATCACTCTCTATCCAAAAAGATCAAAGAACAAAGAATATAGTAGAGAGAAGATACAAAAGTGCTTCTAGCTAATAAGCATCTTCATCAACGGTCAATTGAATGTCTACAACGGTCATTAATTATACTCTAAGTATAAATAGAGCTGCATTCAATTCTCTCAACAACAACTGAGCTGAAAATCGATTAAGCATTAATTTTGTTCATCTACTCTTAGAGTTTTATGTACAGAGTATCAGTTGTTACTAGTTGAGCTTCAATGATTATCTTATCTGCTCTTTAAGAGAGTATTTCATTTGTATTATCATTTGATTGTAAGAAATCTCAAGTAAGGGGACTTGGAGAGTTGGGGATCATTGATTACAACTTGTAAGGGAGAGCAAGTTCTAAAGAGAGAATTGCTTCAGAGTTATAGAGTGTGTAATCAAGTGACATAGTGAAAAACTCAGGGTGCCTGAGGACTGGACGTAGGCCAAGGAGTTGGGTCGAACCAGTATAAACTTTCTTGCATCGCTATTCTTCCCAGCTCACTGATTTTATCTGTTCAATCACCATTAGAGCCAAACTTGCAAAAAAATTTTAGAATCCCCAATTCACCCCTTCTGGGTGATTCAACTCATCTTTCACAAACCTCATTTTAAAAATGACATAATATGTTATGCATGTCAAAAGAGTAAGCAAACTAAATCATCTTTCAAAAGAAAAACTGAGATTTCAATAAATTGGCCCCTTCAACTACTTCACATGGACTTAATCGGACCGGCCAGAGTGAAAATTTTAGGTGGTAATCTATATAATTTAGTTATAGTGGATGATTACTCCCATTTTACTTGGACTATCTTTTTATCTTCAAAAGATTAAACAGTTGATCTGTTTACTGTGTTTGCCAAGAAAGTACAAAAGGAGAAAGAGATATGTATCTTAGCTATTCAAATTGATCATGGAGGTAAGTTTGAAAATCAAGACTTTTGAGAATTTTGTGATACTCACGACATAGATCACAACTTCTCAGCCCTAAGGACACCATAACAGAATGGAGTGGTTGAGATGAAAAATCATGTATTCACTGAGATGGCCCATGCAATGCTAAATAAGAATCAGACTTCACAAGTTTTCTGGGGAGATGCAATGAGCATAGCCAGCTACATTTCAAACAGAGCCTACGTGCGAAAGAAGCTAAACAAAACTCCTTATGAACTTTACAAAAGAAGAAAACCGAACTTGGCTTACTTGCACATCTTTGGCTGCAAATGCTTTGTACATAACAATGGTAAGGATAACCTGGTTAAGTTTGATTCTAAATCAGATGAAGCTATTTTTCTTGGTTATTCCAATAGGAGTAAAGTATATAGAGTTTTCAATAAGTGTACTCGTTTGGTTGAATAATCAATCCATGTAGTGTTTTGCTAATCCAAAGTAGATAAACTTATGGATGATGATGATGAGCTCATTCATAAGAATCAATTCTTTTCAAAAACTACTCTTGCCTCTATTGAAAATCCTGAAAATGTTTTTGAAAGTGATTCCCAAAATCTTTGTGAAAATTCTTATTAGTCTCAACCTAGAGCTTGGAAGTTCATTAGGAATCATCCTCTAAAACAAGTAATAGGGGATATAAATCAAGGCGTAAGAACTAGAAATAGTACCTTGAATGAGGTCATGTTTTCAGCCTTTATATCTGAGATTGAACCCTCAAAAATTGATGAAGCCCTTTCAGACAATGATTGGGTAATTGCAATGCAAGAGGAATTACATCAATTTGATATAAATCAAGTTTGTGACTTGGTACTTAAGCCTAAAGATCATCCATCATTGGCACAAAATGGGTATTCAAGAACAAACAAAATGAATCCACTATTATAGTCACAAATAAGGCTAGACTCTGTGCTAAAGGCTATAATCAGGAAGAAGGAATTGATTATGAAGAAACTTATGCTCCAATGGCTAGATTGGAAGCTATACATGTACTTCTGGCCTTTCCTTACACCAAGGGGATAAAACTCTATCAAATGGATGTAAAGAGTGCTTTTCTAAATGGTTTCATATAAGAGGAAGTGTATGTATAACAGCCTCCTGGTTTTGAAAATGATCAATTTCCGAATCATGTTTACGGCTCAAGAAATCCTTATATGGACTTAAACAAGCTCCTAGAGCTTGGTATGAGTGGTTAAGAAAGTTTTTGCTATATCAAGGTTTCGTTAGAGCAAAAACAGAACTACACTCTTCATCAAAAACATTAACCTTAATGAAATATTGATTGTGCAAATATATGTCGATGATATCATTTTTGGTTCTACTAATGAATCTTTCTATGAGAAATTTTCAAAGAAAATGCAGAGTGAATTCAAAATGTCTATGATGAGGGAGCTGAATTATTTTCTTGGGCTACAAATCAAGCAAATGAAGGATGGGATATTTATCTCAAAAACTAAATATCTGCGTCATCTGCTCAAAAGATTTGGAAGGAACATTACAAAGGTATAGATACTCCTATGAGTTCAACAGCTTCTCTAGACGCCGATGAAGAAAAAGGAAAGGATTTTAACATAACCAAATACAGAGGAATAATCAGGTCATTGTTGTACCTAACTGCCAGTAGACCAGATATTCAATTCAGCGTAGGCATGTGTGCAAGATTATAGGCTACACCAAAGGAATCACTTGCTGAGGATGTAAAGAGAATATTCTGGTATCTTGCTGACACAAAGGAGCTTGAACTTTGGTTCCCAAAAGGCCAACAAGAGTTCTTGGTTGCATATTCAGATCCAGACCACACAGGATATAAATTGATAGAAAAAGCACCAGTGGACAATGTGAGTTTCTAGGAGGCTCACTGATATCATGGTTCAGTAAAAAACAAACCATTGTTGCAGTCTCCTCAATTGAAGCAGAATATATTGCTGCCTCTGGTTGTTGCGCTCAAGTCCTATGGTAGAAGAAACAACTGTCTGATTTGGGCGTCCATGTGAAAGAAATTCCAATCCTTTGTGACAACACTGTAGGATCTGGCCGTCACCCAAGAGGGGGGTGAATTGGGTGTTTGATAAAACTTTAGGAACTTTAAAAATCTTTTTGCAACTTATTGAAATCAGTTCAAATGACAGTTAGTTATACAATAAGCATATACTGGAAATTTAAAAGATAAGGGAAGAGAGTATGCAAACTATGATTTATCCTGATTTGGTCCAATCCTTGACCTACGTCCAGTCCCCAAGCTTCACTTGAGATTTTCAATCCACTATCTGCTTTGAGCTTGATTACACGTTCTGTACTTGAAGTAATCCTCTCACTAGGATTCACTCCCCCTTACAAACCGTAATCAATACACTTGCTTGATTACACACACTGTACTCGAAGTAATCTTCTCACTAGGATTCACTCCCCTTACAAGCTGTAATCAACACAACGTGTTTCCCACTCAAGATCACCCAATCTTGAGTAACTCTCGGAATGATAGGATAATTACAATGAATCTTCTCTCTCAGAAGTAAGTGAATAAACACTGAAGCACAATACAAATAATCTCACTCTCTAAGATAAATTATATGATCATTGAGATATTCAGAGAGTAGATGAAGCAGACATTAGAATATTGACATTTTTCACTGTGTAAGCTTACGTCTTTGTTCTGCTTGTTTCTGTTGAGTTCTTCTCCTTTTATAGTTGATGAAGTGCATTTGATCATTCAAACAACTCTTCAAAAATATGACTGTTGGATGTGCACTAACAACATTTCTGTTAGAGATCCACTTGAAAATGTAATCGTTGGAAATCCACAGAGAAGGTTGTAGTTGGAAACCCACTGAGAATATCGTAGTTTGAACATTCTTGATTTATGCTCTTGGTTTCAGTAATGGCGAGCAGTCTTATAATCTGGAGGATTTTAAGGATAATGTGGATCTTTCCTTTATGATCCTATTTGTTTAATCACAAAACATTTCTGACAAACACGCCTCAGTGCATATTCCACTTTACAGCTCACAATTTGAATCTGAATGCCTTTCAACTAACCCTTCGTTTGATCACTTGAAACTTACTAAAAAATTGTTTAAACAATGTTAGGAATAATAGTAAGTGATGATATGATGTAATGAAATCATAATCAATGATTTCCATTTTATGAGTACGGTGTTTTTTGTCTGCTGATGATCCATACTCGAGTAAAGAACTTTGGTTGCTCGAGTAACATCGTGTTGCTTTTTGAAGTATTCTGCATAATACTGTCTATGGCTGATGCTCGAGTAAGAAATCTATGATGCTCAGGTATGATGCTCAAGTAAGCTTGAAATTATGCTTGGGCAACTGTTAGACAGAGAAGAAAATAATGAAATGAATTTGTATGCTCGAGTACCCATTATACTATGCTCGAGTACCCTTCAAACAGAAAGGCAAAATGTTAAGTTTAGCGATGCTGCTCAAGTATGATTTTCCTGTGCTCGAGTACGATGCTTGAGCAAGCAATAAATGTGCTCAGACATACTTCTGACAGAAAGGAAAGTAGCACAATGCTCGAGTACACATTCCATTATGCTCGAGTAGCATGTTGTTTGCTTCTGATGGACAATGGGAACATCTTTGAACCAACTTCAAATCTGACAAACTACTAACACCCAGAAAGATCTTTAAGTCTCCTTTCTAATGCATCAAGAATCAGCTTCAAACTCATTGTATGTTGAGTATTAAGATCAGATTAATAGAAGCTGTTCTAAACCAACGTTTTTCACTATTCTGAAACAGACTCCGAACTTCCAAAAATCATATCTCTCTCATTCGATCTTTGTTTTCTATGATCTTGATGTTTTTAGAAAGGTATTTGAGTCTAGTTTCATATGCCACTTATTTCACCTCATTCCGATATGTATTTTGAGAGATACACCTAAATTAGTGAAGGTCGTCCAGCTGTATGACGTTAACAGATAGGTCAATTTAAAAAATTCATAGCTCTCTCATCTTATCTTCTTTAGACTTGAATTTTTGTGAGTAATACTCATTGGATGTCTAATTTCATCCAAAATTGGTTTCACCTCAATACAATCTCTGGTTTGGGAGATATCATCGAATTACTGGAGGTCGCCTGAAACAGAGTTGAGCAGAGTAGCTGAAAACCACGCTGTTACTTGAGTATTAGTACCGTACTCGAGTACATAAGTGTAATACTCAAGTAATGATGGGATTTTGGCCTGAATCAGAGCTTTTTGATGAACCATACTCGAGTATTGATATAATATACTCAAGTATTGCTTCAGGATCAGTACCATACTTGAGATTTGCAGTATGATACTCAAGTATTACTTCAGGAATGCACATGTAAGATTGTAACCCATTTGAACTCCATCATTTCAACTTCTCTTGATCATTTTAAACTTCATAATCGACTAGAGGCATATCAAAGAGAAGTATATGAGTAATTTACTTTAGGTAAATTTGAGACTTCAAATTTTCATAGTATATCAACCATTAATTACATTATAATTGTTATCATCAAAACATCAAAAACATGAGAACTAACAAACACAAGCACAATAAGTCTGGCTAAAATTCCCGTTCAGCATACTAGAACAAAGCACATTGACGTGATACATCACTTTATCCATGACCATGTTCAAAGGAAAGACATGAAGGTGATGTTTATTCCCACACATTTACAGTTAGCCGACATTTTCACCAAACCGTTGGCTAAAGAACAATTCTTGTTCATCCAAAGGGAATTGGGAATGGTAAATCCCAATGAACTGTAAGTAATGTTATTTAAATGTTATTAATTATGTTTTGGTAAATGATAGAAAACTAACTTAAGCATCGAAGTTTTTAGATTGAGTTTTTGCAGGACTCTGTCAAGAGAAGAAGAAACAGAGATAATTAGAGTATGCCTTAGCTCAAGCCTAATTTCAAAAACTTGAGCCAGTCATAGCAAGATTGGTCTTTGCCTCGAGTCTCACCGATGACAGAAAAATGAGAAACTAGAAAAAGCCTTGTTAGCTCAAGCCAACAATATCTGCCTCGAGTTCACTCCAACTGTCAGAACACAAACTGACTTAAGCCTATTGACCGTGTCCTGAGTGTAGGCGAAAACTCAAACCAATGGACCCTACCTCGAGCCAACACAACTGTGCTGAGAACTAAAAGTGATGAGTACACTCGAGCCTATCTGAGCCACCTTGAGTTTGATACAAAACTCGAGCCAATTATGTAAGCTTGAGCCAAACTCTCAGAGGTAAGTTTTTTTCTCTTACTTATATTTTTGCACACTCGAGTTTCATTTATCTCTTCTTCTTCCGACCTTTCAACTCTCACTCTTTCTAACAATCTCATCAAACCCTAACTCTTGCATTCCCGTCGGCAATGGCTCCCAAAATTCCTAAGAAATCTCCTACCAAAATGAAGAAATCCACCTTGAAAATCCCAGCTGAACCCAAGAGAGGGGTGAATTGGGTGAAGATAAAAACTTGTGACTTTTAAAAAAAAATTTTGTAATCCGGTGAAATTAATTTGTAAGACAGGAAAGAGTTATAAAAACATTGACTATCATTCAACCATATATGCTGGAAATAAAGAGTTAAGGGAAGAGATTTGCAAACTCAGATTTATACTGGTTCGGTCTAATCCTTGACCTATGTCCAGTGCTCAACCTCCACTTGAGATTTCCACTATCTCCTTGTTTTTACCAGGCACAAGAGACAAACCTTTACAACCTACAAGTTTATCCAGGCACTTGTACAACCTTTACAATCTCTCATAGAGACTCTCCTTTACAACCCAAGGGATACATTCAACTTCCCACTCAAGATCACCCAATCTTGAGCATCTCTCAGAAAATAGAATGTTTACAATGTATCTTCTCTCTAAGAAGTGATTATGATAAACATTGAACTGCAATACAAGTGATTTCACTCTCCATATGATAAACTAAGAAGGCATTGAAAAACAGAGAGTAAGAGATTCAGAATTTTGGCATTATAACAGTGTGAGCTCACTCCATCGTCTTCTTGCATTTTAAATTTGGTTCTATTTATAGGTGAAGATGATCTGAACATTGAAGAATAGAACCGTTGTAAATGGAGACAGTGAGAATATGACAGTTGGAGAAACTAGCCGTTATTTCTACTTTTTGGACTTGACAGCTCAGCAACTTGATCTTTATGTAATCCTTCATTTGATCATCTAAAACATGTCCACAAATGATATAGATATGTTAATAAGTGTTACAAATCATTTGGATAAGTATCTGGATGGTCTGGATTAGATTCAGGATTTTCACAAAGGTGATTTTTCTGATCTGAAGGAGAATACTGCAGTATTGACTTACATATTGCAGTATTGAGGCTTTCAGGAAACTTCAGATTCGTTTCTGTCTGTCCTATATTCGAGTATTGACTTACATACTCGAGTATTAAAGATCCTCTAACATTCATAGCTCTCTGTCTGAGCTATACTCGAGTATTCTCTTGCAAACTCAAGTATTGACCTTATTCTTGACTTTGGTTGCTCTCTGACTTGATATAGCTTCAATTTTGGCAAACCAATTATCTCCATATAGCTCTTTGTGTCTTATTTCTAAAGCCACAAGAATCAGATCTTAATTTGTTAGAATTCGCCCATTATGATCTGTTGAAAGAAGATTGTTCTTTAACCATCATTTTGCATCGTTCTGAACAGTCAATCAACTTTTGAAGACCATATCTCTCTGGTATGATCTTAATTTTAGTTTAATCAAGTATTGATGGATAGCCTTATGAGTCTTCTTTCATATGCCACCAATTTCAGCTCATTCCAACTTGTAGATTGTGAGTTACACTCAAAACATTGAAGCTTGGTCTGATGTGCGGCGTGAATATTTGATCCAACTTTAGAAATTCAAATATCTCTCATCTGATCTTCATTGGGTATGAAAATTTGTCAAGATAACGCATTAGATGTCTAGTTTCATCCAAATTTGATTTCACCTCAATCTGATCTCTGATTTAGGAGATATCATTGAATTACCAGAGCTCGCCCAATCTGATCGTGGAACAGAGGTGAACAGAGTTGCTGAAAGCGTTGGATACTCGAGTAGTGAAGAGGATACTTGAGTATTGTCAGGTCCAGACGCGCCAGGGAAGCTGAAAACACCCAATACTCGAGTATATAAGTTCCATACTTGAGTATTGACTCTCATACTCAAATTTTGATTCTTTGACTCCCAAACCAAAGTTTCCTAAACTCGAGTTTTCTCATCTAGAAGCAAATTTTTGCAGTAAGCTTGTATACTTGAGTTTTGACCTGGAAATTCAAGTATTCTCTTCCAAAACCCAATTTTTGCTATCTTTAACTCTGGATTGAACTTCTCCAACATTCATTTGATTGTGAAGACTTTTAGGATCAATCTAAGACCTTCAATATTGACTTTTCTCATTCATTTTGTCAAGATCTTCTCTCTCTTCCTTCTCTCCACTTGGATATTCTTCACATCTTTATTATTTCTTTCTTTCTTCTCCTTTTCTTAAACATTCTCTTCGTTTACATTTAAGTTGATCTTGGACTTGATATCCTCATTCTATCCATCAACTCTTCCATCTTTCATCATGATTAATTTTCATCATTTGACTTCAGCTCATCATCTTCTTCAATATCTCTTCATCTTTCTTTTCCTTATCCTCATCTACATCCTCAACCTCCTTGATCTTCTTTTTGATCATTTTCAAGATTCAACTTTCTTTCTGAAATCTCTTATCTCCTTCTTGATTGACCTCTACAATTCAACTTGGATTAATCTACATTAAGTACAACAGTTAGTTAATGTAGGAGATAACTATAATACTCAATCTTTTTGCTATTAAGAATGGCATCTACATAAAACATCATCAAAACAAATCATATCTAACACACCTCAGAACCTAAAAGGTCTGATTCATCTTCATCTTCATCTCCACCGAAAATTATCCTTAATGATCAAAAATTCCCCCCAAACGATTTCGCCCAAAGGTTAATTTTGAAGAACCTATGTCTAAGAAGCCAAAGAAGCTTGTAATCGAAGAACCCTCTAAAACTCCTACCAAGAAACAAATTGACCTTGAAGCAGCTGTTCAAAAAGATAAAGAAACTATAGTGGAGGCGCCTAGGAAATCTTCAAAAAGAACCTCATTTTCGCCAGAGCTTCAGAAAAAACTTCCATCCTATTGGTTAGCATCTGGCTCTAGGTCTAAGGGTAACGTGGTTTCTGGTTTAAAGGTACTGCAAATCCCAGCTATTCATGCTATTTACCATGCCCTTGTTTCTAATCCTCCGTTCGATTTCACCTATGGACCTCATTTGTTTTCCCCTGAAGACGGAAAGAAATTTAAGGATGATTTTGCACGTAGGGATTTTTATCCAATAGTTTATGTTGATTTACCTAAACTAAAAGAGGAGTGTAACCTGGATCTTTATCCCTAGTTTAAAGAATATAAGCTATTTCTGTCAATACATGCGCCATACAATCCCACCTTGGTCAGGATATTTTATTTCAATATAACTGCCCACCATCTGTTAGACAAAAACAATAAAATCATGGAAGAGAAGCTCATTACCTATGTTAGGGGCAAGAGGATTGAATTGATTGTCGATTACCTTAACTCATTGTTTCAAATATCAAATCCCCCTCTTGTTCCTATACCTCAATATGACGATGAACAAATTTATTAGATTCTTCAACTTGATTTACCTTTTACTGAGCCTCTTAGATTCTCACTAGTTGCAATGCTTCCAAACTATAGAGCCTTATGGTACATGTACTCAAGGAATTTTGTTCAAAAGGGCAAGAACTTCACACATTTCACCCAAAGAGACTATTCCTTGTTTACCTCATTTGTAGCAAAAGTTCCACACAATCTGGGTCATTAGATTTTTCATGAGATAAAGAAGTACAATCTTCACTCTAAGAAAAACTCCACTATACCCTTTCCTAGCCTAATCTCAAGCATTCTTTTTCATGAGAAAATATGGTATCTTGAATCCCTTGAGCAACCAAAGACACCTGATATGTTTGGCAAACATCAACTGAACCTTATGAAGGTATCCTTTCCAGAAGGATTTGGGCAATCCAGAGCTCTTAGTCCATCTGGTTCCCAAGCTACTAAATCCGGAAATCAATCTGAACCTAGACAAGGACAAGGTTTCTCCTCTTTGCATTCACCATTCTCCCTTGGAGCTCATATTAAATCCATTGTTGAAAAGGCCATATTAGATAGCCTGGATCCATTGATGATTTCGGTCGCTGGTCAAAATTCTCTCTATGTAAAGCTTAAAACTCAGCTTGGAAAACTAGTGGCAAACATTAAACAAATTCAAGATGATCAAGTTGACCTAGCTGATGAAGTTGAAGACCTATCTAGACACATTCAAGATCATGGTGCTAGTCTCACTAACATTCACAATACCTTGTGGTCTCTAATCCATAAAGTTGACAAACTTCAGGCCTCTCAACAATAGATGCCTCCAGCGGTTGCTCAGCCTTCTCCTACCCCATCTCCTATCCAGCATCTAGTCCCTCTATCTCATGCTGCAAACTCTCCCACACCTATCATCTTAACTCCTATTACCACACCTGGGACTATCATTCTTCCAACACCAACCAATATCCCTCTTCCATCTCCCATAGCCTCTCCTGTTAAGATCACTTATTCAGGTAGCTCTACTGCAGACTTATTTGAAGAAAGTGACCTTGGGCCTGAAATCACTTCCTCTCTGTCATTCCTCACTTTCTCTTCATCACCTCTGCCTTTCCCTTAATCTTTTCATCCTTTTTCCTCTCAATTCCAACTTCCTCATCTACATCTCCCTTTTTGAGTGATGCCAAAGGGGGAGAAGAAGTAGAAGTCAAGACATAACAATTTTTGTGAAGCTTGAAGATACTTAAAGATACAAGATGCAATTTATGCAATTTCTTTTAACTGCATGTGGAATTTTTTTTTTTGTTAACTAACTATTTTTATTGCTTTCTTTTTACTGTCAAGCTTATTTTTTGATAACTTATATTTTGTCTTTAATCTAATGTATCTAACTACTTGACTAATGGAAAGATATGATCTTTTATCAAGTGCATTATATCATGACTTGACTGCGTGGTGAATTGTTTACTTCCTGTGCTTTATGATCTTTCATTTAAAAAACTTGGCCATTTCACTTAATTTTTCTTGCCTTAAAGAAAACAAGGTTGTCATCATCAAAAAGGGGGAGAATGTTAGCTCCCAATGGTTGTTTTGATGATAACTAACCTTTATGAAGTCAACAAGGTATCTTATTTTGTGAAAATTATCGTTGTGTTTTAATCAAGAACAAATGAAATGAATATGCAATTATAGTTAGAACTAAGGCTAGACATGTTGCCAAAGGCTATAATCAGGAAGAAGGAATTGATTATGAGGAAATGTATGCTCCAGTAGCTAGATTAAAGGCAATACGTGTACTCATGGCCTTTGCTTGCATAAAAGGATTTAAACTTTATCAAATGGATGTTAAGAAAGCATTTCTGAATGGCTTTATTCAGGAAGAAGTGTATGTAGGATAGCCTCTTAGCTTTGAAAATGATCAACATCCAGATCATGTTTACTGTCTCAAGAAAGCCTTATAAGGACTTAAACAAGCTCTTAGAGCTTGGTATAAGCGGTTAAGCAAGTTTTTGTTAGATCAAGGTTTCATTAGAGGAAAAATAGACACTAAACTCTTCATCAAAAACAACAAGCTTAATGAAATTCTAATTGTACAAATATATGTTGATGATATTATTTTGGTGCTACTAATGAATCTCTTTGTGAGAAATTTTCAAAGAAAATACAGAGTGAATTCGAGATGTCTATGATAGGAGAAATGAACTACTTCCTCTGCTTGCAAATCAAACAACGGAAGGATGGGATATTTATCTCACAAACAAAGTATCTCCGTGATTTGCTCAAGAAATTTGGAATAGAGCACTGCAATTGTGCAGATACTCCAATGAGTTCAACTGCTTTTCTAGACGCAGATGAGAAAAAATGAAAAGATTTCAACATAAACAAATATAGAGGGATGATCGGATCATTGTTGTACTTAACTGCCAGTAGACCAGATATCCAATTCAGTGTGGGCATGTGTGCAAGATTTCAAGCTGCTTTAAAGGAATCACATGCTGAACATGTGAGGAGAATTTTTTGTTAACTTGCTGACACAAAGGAGCTTGGACTTTAGTTCCCAAAAGGTCAACAAGAATTCTTGGTCGCATACTCAGATTCAGATCACGCTGGAAAAAAACTGACAGAAAAAGCATCGGTGGACAATATGAGTTTCTTGGAGGCATACTTGTATCATGGTTCAGCAAGAAGCAAACCACTGTGGCTGTATCTTCCATTGAAGCTGAATATGTTGCTGCCTCTAGCTGTTGTGCTCAAGTATTGTGGCTAAAACAACAATTATCTAACTTGGGAGTCCATTTGAAAGAAATTCCAATCCTTTATGACAACACAACCACAATAAGCTTAGCGAAAAATCTGGTTCAACACATAAGGACAAAGCACATTATTGTGAGACACCACTATTAGTTCTCTATATGTTTTGATGATAACTGACAATTGTAAACTAAGAAGTTTCTCTTTGTTGCTAAAATTCAAAGAAAGGTAGAAGTTTGTTTAATCCTTGTTATGTAAGATAAACTCGAGCCCAAACTTGTTCAACCCGAGTTCATACTTAACATAAAGAAGGATAAGTGTCTTTGAACTTAGGCAAACTCAAGCCTCCTTTGATAAACTTGAGCCTACTCGTCACAGAAAGCAAGTTTCGTGATTTTATCTGAGCTAAACTCGAGCCTACAGGTCACAGAGAGCAAAACAAGTTTATCACTATTAGTTAAACTTGAGTCTGTCATAATAAACTCAAGCTTATGCCTTACAGAGAGCATGTTGCCTTTTTGTAACTCGAATATGTTTTATTTAACTCAAGCTTAACTCTTACAGAGAGTTCTTCGTCAATTGTTCATGCAAACAAACTCGAACCTGCTAAGATAAACTCGAGTTTGTCCCTTACAGAGAGCATTCAAAATATTTTGAAATATAGACTTGAACATGATTATGGAGACTCAAGCCTATCTCTGTTTTCAAAAGCATTTGACTGAAGCAAACTCGAGCCTGGAACTTATGAACTCAAGTTTGACTCAGACAGAGAGCTACCAAAGTTTGCAACACGATTAGACTCGAGCCTACATAATTTAAACTTGAGCCTAACGAATCTCTGTTTCATAGACAACGTCTTCTATCTGTCTAATTTAAACTTATGAATTAATGTACTCACATTTTAAGTTTCGAATCATAATATACATACACTTGATCGATATACTCATTAGTTTCAGATGATTCAGCAAGGATCAAGGTGAAATCAAATATGGGTCAAATGCAATTAATGAAGAACCAAGAACAAGCCTAAAATTTTTCCTCCATCCCAATGGTTCAACTCAGACCGTTATGAAACGTTCATATCACTCTCCAACGATCAAATCAAGTTTATGGAATGACAAGAATTCTGGAAGACCATCTAAAACAACTAAATCTAAGATTCCAGCCATGAATTGAAGAAATAGAAAATTATATGCAACTGTCATATTTCAAATATGAAGTTGAACATTAAAGAATCAAGAGAAGAAAATGCAACGGCTAGTTCCTCTTATTTAACTATAAATACCTAAGAAGACTCATTGCATCGAAACACAGAAACCCAACTGATTACATTTTTTACTTGAGTCTTTGTTGTGCACATTCTGTTAGTTCTCTATGTGTTTTGATGATAACAAGACATTGTAAACTTGTTGCTAAGTTTAGAACAGGTTTAGAGATCCTTAAAATTGATTTTATTCTGATAATACATGTTAAACTCGAGTTTGGATGTAATAGACTCAAGTTTATGCTCAACAGAAAGGAAAATAAATGTTTTGGACTCGAGCAGGCTCGAGCCTAACATAATAGACTCGAGCCTGTGCGTGACAAAGAGCCTTTTTGCTGTTTTGACCCCGAGCAAACTCGAGCCTAACATAATAAACTCGAGTCTGCTCGTGACAGAGACAAAAGTCACATTTTATAACTAAGACAAACTCGAGCCTATAATGTTAAACTCTAGCCTAAGTCTTACAGAGAGCATGTCAAATTTCTTAAGCTGTTAAACTCGAGCATAAATGTTTTTGACTTAAGCCTAAATCTTACAGAAAGCTCTTCAAAATGTTTTTTTTAAGAACAGACTCGAGCCTAAGAATTTTAACTCGAGCCTGTCCCTTCCAGAGAGCAACCAAAGTTTTTCACAATCATAGGCTCAAGCATATATTCATTAACTCGAGCATGTTTCAGTTTGAAAAGCATTTGCACAACGGTTTAGTGAAACAGACTCAAGCCTAAGTCAGGCAAAGAGCTATTCAAGTGACAGAGCCCGAGAAGACTCAAGCCTAAGTATTTAGACTCGAGCCTGTGCATTTGAACTTAAGCATCAGTACGTTGTGAATGGCTCCAGACTCGAGCCTACCCAGATTATGCTTGAGTGTTGATGAACAGACTCGAGCATAACAGTCTTAAACCCGAGCCTAACAGATCCCTGTTATTTAAATGATGCGTTTTTCACCTCTCGAATTCAATCTTAAGCATTGTCTTACACTCAAATAGAATTACGAATCATTATATATATGTTTAATGTGTTTGTTCATGAGTTTCAGATTACTTTAACATGTTTTGAGCATCAAATCAACTATGGGATAAGAGCATTTATTACTGGAATAAAAACCAGGCTGAAACTTCTCCCTGATCCCATTTGTTCAGCTCTGACTGTCATGGATCAATCTAAGCACTCTCCAACGGTCTAAAACGAATTACGAAAAGGCAAGAGTACTGGAAAACATCTGCAACGTCTATATCCAAGATTCCAGCCAAGAATTGAAGAGATGGCTGAAAATATGCAATGACTATTTTTCAGAATTACAGTTGAGGATTGGAGAAGAAAACGCAACGGCTAGTCTCACTGATTAATCTATAAATACTCACAAAGACGAAGAGCAATACACACAACAGAATTACATCTAATTGCTTCTTTGATCTTTAAGCTCTGTTTTATGCAAAATATTTTTTGAACTTCAGTGTTTATGATTATCTACTCTTTAGGAGAGTTTGATTGTGAAAATCATTTCTGATAATTTGTTGTGAGAAAACTCAAGGTTGTGGAACCTGTGAGTTGGGGTAGTTTAATTACAAAGTGTAAGGGGGAGTAAGTCCTAGGTGATTGGGATTGCATGTGATTTACATTGTTGTAATTAAAGCTTTCTAAGATATTAGAAATACCCAGGAGGTATCTGGGGACTGGACGTAGGTCAAGTTGTGATCGAACCAGTATAAATTCTTTGTGTCAAGCTTTTCTTCCCTTACTCTCTTGTTATTTGTTTTAAGATTTTGAAAAGTTTTTTTTGCTTAAAATCCCCAATTCACCCCTCTCTTAGTGATTTCTTCCACTTTCGCATTCTATTTAAACTTCAGTGTTTACTCATTTTTGCTCTTTTTAAGAGTTTGTTTTTGAAAATCATTTGATTACTTGTTTAAGGGGAGTCAAGGTTGTGCAACCTGTGAGTTGAGTCATTTCATTACAAATTGTAAGGGGGACCAAGTCCTAGGTGATTAGGATTGCTTGAGTTACATTGTTGTAATAAGAGAATATTGATAATTGAAAACCCCAGAAGATATTTGGAGACTGGACATAGGTCAAGGTTAGGACTGAACCAATATAAATTTTCTGTGTCTAAGCTTTTCTTTCCTTGCCTTCTTACATTCTGTTTTTCAATCCAAAAACTTGAGTGTTTTCGAAAAGATTTTTAAAATCCCTAATTCACCCCCTCTTGGTGATTTCTTCCATTTTCAACCACTTCATCAGAGATCATGTGCAAAAGAAAGATGTTAAAGTGATGTTCATTCCCACACACTTACAACTCGCTAATATTTTCACAAAGTCCTTAGCCCAAGAGCAGTTCAACTTCATTTAAAGAGAATTGGAAATGGTAAATCCCAATGAATTGTAAGCAATCCCTCTTAATTTAGTCTATTTAAAATTTAAATCATTTAATCATTGACTAACTTAAGCTTCAGAGTGTCTAGAAGTTGTTTTGCAGGTATCTCTACTCTTATCATCTAAGTTAGGGATAAACAGAGGAAGATCAACTTAAGTTTCAGGCTCAAGAACTCAAGTTCTCTCGAGGGCAATGAAAAATGACTTAGAGTAAAAGTCATAGAACTCAAGTTCATAGATCGAGTTTCCTCCTTTATAACTCAAGTTAATGATAACTACCTTGATTCATTTCACTGAAACAATATAAGAACTCAAGTTTGGATTCAAGAACTGGAGTTCATGTTATTCTCAGTTTGACTACTTTTGTCATATGTGCAGGTAATTCACAAAAACTCGAGTTGTTGGATCAACAACTCAAGTTTGAAACTTGAGTTTCTCAATGCAAACTCAAGTTCTTGTAGACAAGAGTCACAATTTCCTGTAACTCTTCAGCTTCCAGAACTTCGCAAGTCAAAACAATTCAAACAAAGCTGTGTATAAGAAATGGATTTCACAGAGAGCAACTCAAGTTTGGAACTCGAGTTGCATACCAACAACTCAAGTTCTCTCAACTCACAAGACAACTCACGGATTCTCATAACGTTCTTGAGACGAGGTCAATTCTTTTGCTTCAGAAAAACTTGAGTTCATGTTCCATAAACTCAAGTTGTGGTTAGGCGAACTCAAGTTCTTAACTAATGAACTCAAGTTGATGTACTTATTATATATACTTGCATCGAGCTCTCTCTTTATTCATTTCTCATTTCTCAAAAGTTTTGAACCCTAAAACTCGAGTCTCTCCTTCAAATCTCTTTGAAATCACACCAATAAGGACAAAAAACCCAGAAAAATGTGATGAATCTTCATCCTCCTCCCTTTCCCCAGAATCTGAATCTCCTAGTTTCTCTCCTCCACCTGATTCCTCACCCTCAGAAAACCCAGCACCCAAGAGACCTCATCGAGAGAAACTACCTTCTCAATGATTCCAACCCAAGTTCGTTAAGGACATTGGTCCTCCTCCACCACCTCCTTCTCGACCTTAAATGAAGGGAGTTGTGATTCGAGAACCATCAGAGACACAACCATCGAAGCCTTCTGTCACTCCTATAAAGGGCAAGGGAAAATCAATTAGAATAGTTGAGCATGCTTATGAATAAGCTCGTGGACCTGCTTCTTCATCCAAAAGGCCTCCATCTCAGTCTCACTCAATGGGTACTCCTTCTCTGTTAGCTATCTCTAGGAATCATATTGCTAACATTGAATTTTATTTGTACTCCCATTTCTATTCCTAAATCAGACTCTCAAACTTTCTTGTCTGATTATGGGATTAGAGGTTTCTGTCCAAACATATATGTTGATTTCTCTCAATTTTTGTCTGAGTATGGGTTGGATCTGTCTTCATATTTTAATTCTTTCAAACCACTCCTCTCTCTTCAATCTTCTTATTGTCCCTTAGTAGTAAGAGCATTCTATTTCTCTCTATGGATTGCAAATAAGTTTAGTCCTGATGGCAATCTCATAGAAGAAAGAATGATATCTCATGTTCATGGTAAACACTTAACTCTTACTGTTGAGACTCTTAATAACATGCTAGGTGTTATTGATCCTCCCTTTCTTCCTATTATAGATTATTTAGATGAGCAAATTTTTCAAATTCTCATACCCGGAGAGCCAATTGGGCCTCTAACCTTTTTCCCTGTTGAGATGCCTGTGTTACACAGAGTCCTATGGTACATATACTCTAGGAATCTTGTACCCAAAGGCAAAAATTTCACTCATTTTGCTCACAGGGATTATGTGTTGCTTGCTGCTAGTATTTCAAAAACTCATTTTAATCTTGGTCACTGGTTATTTCACAAAATCAGAAAGTTTCACTTTGAGGGCCAAAAGAAAGCTCATCTTTCATTTGCTCACCTTGTGTCACTGATTCTCTTCCATCACCAGATTTGGTATCTTGAGATGGATGAGAAACAAGTCAAGCCAACCAAGTTCTATCAAAAACAACTCAATTATATGAGAATTTCTTTTGCTAGGGATCTGGACAGTCTAGAGTCCCTTCTAGATCCAAAACTAAGGCCACTCCTTCTGGAGCTGATGAGGCCTAGTCTTCTCCTACCAAGCCATCTACTTCTGCTCCTACACCTCCTTCTATGTTTGGTCCTTCTATCTAATCCATCCTTGATAAGGCTATCTCAACAGCTATGTCTTCCATACAGACTGCTATGATAGCTCAGTATCATGAGATGACTGAGAAAATAGAGGCTGAGCCTAGAAGGCTAGTCAATGAAGTCACAAAGAGCCACAATGCATTGGTTTTGAGGTTTAGGATAAGCAAGCTGAGTAGCTTGAGGAGATGACTGAGAAACTGGAGAACCTTGACGGTCACTTTTGGGATTTGGATGTCAGATTTGAGGCTATGCATAGTGCCTACCTCTCATTGGACTCTAAGATCTCCAAATTGATGCAGCAACATGTTTTAGCGAGTCCTTCTAGCTCTATTCCCTCACCTTATCCTACCTCTATTCCTGACCCTCCTCTTCATCCAGCCCCAACTCACATTTCCCTATCTCACTCTACAGATAGCCTTCCACCACACCATTCTCCTTCATCTCCCAGACCTTCTTCTCCTACCCTTACTCTATCTCCAAGACTCACCTCTCCCACCTATACTCCTATTCTCTCCACTCCTCTGCCTGATTCCATCACTCCCATTCTCACCTTAACTCCTGTTACAATACCTCTTCCACCCTTCGCCACCTCCACCATTCATATCTCCTCCTCCCTAGACTCTTCCCCTCGTGTGCCTCCATCCTCCCTCTCCGAAGCCATTCCTCTCCTTCATATTGCCCTGCCTGCCACTCCTCTCTCTTTTCTGCCTCCTTCGGATGATGACAAAAGGGGAGAGTAGCTGATGATGCTGATATAGATAGGCTTATTTTCTTTTATATGTTGTACTTATTTTGGGCTTATCTCTTGTACTATCACTTTATGTATTAATCTTCTCATCAGTAATACAAGTGATTTTGGTTTGAAATTGTCTGCATATTATTTTGATTTGAAATCTTTGAAATCATCCATCATCTCTAAAAATATTTTACAAGTGTTGTCATCATCAAAAAGGGGGAGAATGTTAGTTCTTAGTTTGAGTTTTGATTATAACAAAACACTTGTCAAAATTACTGGCTTCAGACTTGAGTTCTAAAGATCCATTGCAAATCGATCTTAAGTCAATAAAGTTGAAAACTTGAGTTCTCAGTTAATAAACTCAAGTTCTCATTTTGAAATGTCTTACAACGACTATCATCTTCTGATCAACTAGAGTTCATAGCCCATCAACTCGGGTTCATGTTATAAAACTCGAGTTCATAAGTAATGAAACCAACTTCGCGGATTCTAGTTCGCTCCAATCATCAAATGACAACAAGCTTTGAGAACTAGAGTTTCGTTATAAGAGACTCGAGTTCCAAACTCAAGTTCTAGAAATGAAAACTTAAGTTCTTCTATTCTGAAGAGCTTATGCCTTACTCGAGAAGTTAACAACTAGAGTTCTAGTTAAAGAACACAAGTTGATAACTCTAGTTCATCTTTTGTAAACTCAAGTTCTTTCATAACCTAATTTGTTTTTAAAATACAAACTCGAATTCATGTAATGACAACTCGAGTTCATATTTTCAAAAAAAAAACTGAATTGTTTGAAGATAAAACACAGAAACTCGAGTTCCTTTTAGACAACTCGAGTTGAAAACTTGAGTTCATGTGAAAGATGATGATGAGCCTTCATCTATGAGATTTCAAATGAATCAATCTTCAATTATTGCCTTTCAAGATTTTTAAGAATTATTTTAAAGATGTTTTTAACCCATTTTCTAATAGTTTCAGTTGGTAAAATGAAGATTTAAACCAAAAGCATCATAAAGCAAAAGTTGTGTCAGAGGCATTTAATGCAAAGCAGAAAATAGAGCTATAGATGGAATGAATACCAAAGCAATCAAAATATGCCTCGTCATAGGTACCATTTTGGCGAAAGAACTCTATTATCTACATAAGTCAACTTCCGTTTAAACGAAGGGATTTACTGATAACGATGAGCTAAAAGCAATGAAGCTGGAAAACATAGTATAACGGAAAACATTCTAGGTCTAACAGAAATATGAATATCTCTCAACGGTTATCTTCTCAAGTCTCAACGGTCATCTATGGAAGCTCATTTATATAGTTGAAGCATTTAACTTGCCACCTACCAAAACTCTACGCATTCATTTCTGAGTTATTGCAATTAATAGTTTCATTTACTTCACTTAATATCTTCAAATATTTATTGTTCTTCAGTGTTCATTTAGTATCTACTCGTGAGGAGTTATTAAACAATCATATCATTCTCTATTTGAAGCTTGAGGTTGTGGAACCTTAAGTTGTAAGTTTACGATTGCAATGTGTAAAGGGGAGTGAGTCCGAGAGTGAAAGGATCATCCCGAGTTGTATTTGTATTTGAAAAGTTAGTGGAAATCCCAAGGTGTGCTTGGGGACTGGACGTAGGTCGAAGTATTAGACTGAACCAGTATAAATTGTCTTGTGTTCATCTTCTCTCTCAATATTCTGTTTTAATTACTGCTTAAGCAAGTTTTGAAAAAAATTTTAAGATCACTTATTCACCCCTCCTTTAGATGATATTCCATCTTCACACTCATTGACTCGAGTCAAGAAATCTTAAATCGAGTCATGCACTCCAGTTTGCCTGAAATTATGTCAAGTGCAAAATGACCTTGTTTTATAATCACCGTCTTCGTAAATGATAAATCTTCAAGTCTGATTCATATATTTCATTTCTACACACATTATTGTTCCTAACTATGTTTCATCAGTTTTCTAGTGAGTATCAAAAGATCAAACAAGTGATTTAATGCATATTAATCAAAAAGCAAATGATTATGTCAAATGCATTAAATGCTGGTTCAAAAAATGAAACACCAATTTGAGCAATCAATCTTTGCATATTCCTGAGGCATTTATGTTGTCTTTCCAATTCTAGTCATCCAACGAGGATGTCATAAGGAATGAGAATGACGGCACTAATTGAAGAATGAAAATGTGAGTAATGATCAAGTAATCAAGTCTCAATGGCCATCTTCATTACTCTCAACAGAGTATTCTTAAGCTTCTCCAATGGTCATAAATGACAATATCTATAAATACCATAAACATTGAATTCTCCAACTACTAAAACATTGTGCATTTACTGTGAAATTAATATACATTTCAGTTTCATACATTTGTAATATCTTCGAATATATATTCTTTAGTGTTTATCTATTTGCTCTATTAGAGAATTTATTACAAAATCATTATTCTTGTAAGAATCTCTAAGTTGTGGGACTTTGAGATTGAGATATTTGATTACAACTTGTAAGGGGAGTGAATTCTAGTGAGAGAATTACTTTTAAGTATAGAATGTATAATCAATTAGAGTGATTGTGAAAAACCCAAAGAGTTTGGGGACTAGAGTAGGTCAAGAGTTCAGACCAAACCAGTATAAATTTCCACTATCGATCTCTCTCTCTCTCTATATATATATATATATATATATATATATATATATATATATATATATATATATATATATATCTATATATCTACTATGTTGTGTGAGACTATTTTCAGAGAGATTCAAAAAGAATATTTAGTCGCCCAAATTCCCCTCTCCCCAGGTGATATTCCTATTGAAGAGACCAGCAAGATCATTACTATATTGGAAGGAATGGGAATTAAATTATCTGAGCTCTCTGATAATAGAATTATAGAAAATAAGAGTTGAGTTATAAGTTGTGGCTTTAAACTTTTGACATATTTATTACATTATTATTAGTTTTTGTTTACATATGACATTTCAAATCAATTTTTTTTTTAATTGTATCATGCTTTCATAATTAATTTCAATTGTTTGTGATTCAAGAAATTTAATTTTATGTAAATGATATTCCTTTTCATAATAGCTCTAGAAAATTCAAATCACAAAAGTTTCTAATGGATTCCTTCACAAATTTCTATATTTAGCAACGAAATTTTGGCAAATTACTGAAAATTCCATCACAAATCTATGACAAAATTTTCAACAAAAAAGTCTATCACAAATTGGCAACAAACTATTCTATCACAAAATTATGATGGAATTAATAATTTGTCACTCCATATTTTTCCTTGAAGAAATTTGCGATAGATCTGTTTTTTGTCAGTAATTCTGTTGCAAACTAGTCGACAAAACTTTTTTGTCACTAATCGTTATTCCATTGGTAATTGATTGTTTCGTTTATAGTATATTGATACATCTCTTCCAACCATAACATTTTATTATTTATTATTTAATAAAAATGCATAGTCCAAAGGGGTTACCGATGGATTAAATGAAAGGATAATTTTTTTTCTTAAAGTCAGTCAAAGAAAAGGCAGTTGTTTGCATAAAGAGGGTGTAAGAAAAGAATGCCCTTGTCATTTTCACAAATCCAAGTGTCAATGTGGTTTTGAAAAAGAATATAAACAAATTCTATAGGATAATTAGGATTTGATAGGATCATACAATATGAGAAAAGTAATTAAGGTTCAAAATCCTTCCATCAAGGTTACTTCTTGTTATAGGCCTACACATTGGGCTTGGAGAACTTGGCTGGCGGCCCAATAAGAAGGCCCTGCAAATGAGCCCTTTTGCTGACAAGTAAAACGCTAATCACCCACTAACCATGCCTATGATCCCGAACAGTACAGGTAGTAGAGCAGACATGACTAGGTAGTAGATCAAACAATACCAGAACATGGGCGCCCGCGAGTGATACTCAGAGGTACATGTGGCATAGGATGCGGTACATAGAGCAATGGGCAAACCCTAGAGGTAATCTCTATAAATAGGGAGGTTATCTAACAGATATGCTCCCTCTACTCCATTTACATTCAACCTCACTGTGCACACACACCACTCCCTCTTGGCTACCACCACAAGAGTGTGGGCACGGTGATCTGAAAGACTCTTTGTGTTATTTACTCCATAAGTATCATAGAGTTGTCCTCCTCTTTTGAATATTCTTGTCATTGAGTATTCATCAGATAACCATTGATCCAACATAAATAAATACTAGCTCATTTGAGCTAGACATTTGTGTTCTATAAACAGAACATTGGCACCGACCATAGGGACATGAAAGTTAGATTCCCAAAGCCGAACCACTGAGAATGGAAAATACGAGAAGCCAAGGTCAAGCTTCCCAACAAGACCCACCGCTGCAACCGCTCCCACAAGATCAACACCTTGGAAATGTTGTGCAACAAAACCTCAAGCCACCCCCTCATCAAGGCAGGTGGCCTTGAACCAAGCTCAGCAAAGTGACCCAGCTATCCCGGGATATAATCCTGTTAAAGTGGAGGAAATGGCTGATACTGGATCCTGATCGACACCAGTAGCGGCACGACAGCATATAGTGCTTCAACCGCAGATTCCGTTGCTCGAGAACCTAGACGACTGATATTTACAAAGTGCCCTTAGCACTATGATGAAGCGTATGGACCGAATGGAACAACAAAGTCGCCTTCAAAAGGAGGATGACCTTAAGCGCATCTAGGAGGATATGGAACGTCAAAGCGCCATCTGGGGGAAGGAAGAGGAGTAGTGAATCCGACTATTTGAGGAAAGAATGAAGCAAATAGAGAATTTTCTGGTTTGAAGCAGCTGAGAACTACTGGCACTGACCAAGGTTACAATTCAGACTTGCCTCAAGAGACAAATGACGGACATCAAGCCAACCGCACTGAAGTTAGCTCAGCAGAACGAGACCATAACCCAGGGGACCAAACTCAAAGTCAGGCACAAAATGATAGGGTTTGAGGCTCGAAGCGCACACCAATGAATGGACAACAGACTAAACTCAATCATATCAAAGAAACTCAAAACCAGGATACTAGTTTCTCCAACCAGGCTAAAAGCATGCCTCCCCCAAAATCCGGGATAATAGGAAAGTACTGGAGGATATATGACGATGGGATAGACAACATCAACCCTTTCTCTGACGAATTTTCCAACGCTTCGTACTCTAAAGACTTCGATTCGACCAAGCTCACAAAATATGATGGTACGCAAGACCCACAAGCCTATTTGAATACTTTTGACTTAGACATGTACATAAGAGGGTATCATGGTCCAATCATATCCCGGCTTTCTGTGGGCACGTTACGAGGAGCCGCCCAGATATGGTTTCATATCTTGCCATCAAAGTCAATTAGAAGTTTTGAAGACCTCAACAATAACTTTCTATCAAACTTCGTAACCAGTAAGAAGCATCCGAAATCCATATATACCTTGAATAAGATCCAATAAAGGCCGAGAGAAACTCTGCATAAATACTTAGATCTGTTCAAAGATGTCGTGTTACAAGTAAGGGAATTGGAAGAAAGTGTGCATGTTCATTTGCTAATATCCAGGTTGGATTCTGAATCCCGATTCGCACAAGCGGTGATTAAGTACGAGGTCAAGACACTGGAAGACTTCAATTCTCGGGCAAAGAAATACTTAGAGCTCGAGCAGCTTCAGATCATTAATGCAGTCAGGAAAGAGAAGTGAATGGAAGACCCCCAAGCCAAGAAAGAGCAACCCGGGAATCCAAAGCATGTATTTTGTGGAAGGAACTCAGATAACAGGCCTCGGGGCGATAAGCTTGAAGAAAGCTATAAGAAGTATACGCCACTAAATGTGTCAAGATCCCAGTTATAAAGAGAGGTCGCCTTAACCGAGATGTGTAAAGTAGATAGACCCCAACCAATGAGCAGTAAAGCAACTCTTGATCAATCCCGCTTTTGTGAATTCCATGACCAACCAAGACACACCATCGACCAGGCAAGTTGAGGGAGTACGTGATTAAAAACACATGGTGTAAGTTTAACAAATGCCAGCAAGAGGTACCAAGCTTAACACCTGAAAAGAGGTAGAAGGAGCAAAGTGGGAAAAAGCTGGAGTGTGACAGCGATCAGTTCCCAGAGCCGGAATTCGAATGCAATGTAATAAGTGGTGGATTTGGACGGGGAGGAGACACTACGAGCTAGAGAAAAAAGTACTTGAAAGAAGTCTTGTCTATCCACAGACAGCTGAAATTCAAGGAAGACTTAAGCAAGCCTGAACCTCCCCCGTTAAGCTTTACCAGGGAAGATTTGAAAGACATAGTACCTGGGCATCATGACGGGTTGGTCATCTCGGGAACTGTTGGGAAGTGCCTAATAAGGAAAATTTTTGTTGATGCTAGGAGTATGTGCGATATTATTCTTTAGGCAGCATTTAAGAAGATGAACCTCGACTCGAAGTAATTAAAACCATGAAAAACCACCCTTACCAAGTTCAATGGTCAAAACACCCAACCCAAAGGCTACATAGATCTGAAATTAACTTTGGGAACAAAGGAAGAGTTCAAGAAGGAGCAGGTCAGATTTATTATAGCAAATTTTTTGTCCAGTTACAACATAATCCTCAGGAGACCTACCATCCATAATTGGTATATGTTGGCCTCTACCAAGCACCAGAAGGTTAGGATGGTAAGCAATAAGAACAAAGTTGTAACGATTAAGGGAGATTAGCATGAATCACGGCAATGCTACTACGCGATAGTTAAAGGAAGTGAAGAGGGATCATCATCTAGGCCGTCTCAGCATGGTAACGAAGGTGAAACGTCCAATGGTGACCAAGCCGGCCAATCTACTAAATCCATACACATGGTAGAATTGGACATGCGCAAGGAGGTGGAAGCGTCGAGACCAGAGCCTAGCGAAGAAATAGAAGACCTCATATTGGGCAAGAAGCTGGGGCAGATTACTAAAATTAGAAAAGCTTTTGACCCTGATGTTAACGCTGGCTTAATCGATTTCCTAAAAGCAAATCAAGATGTATTCGCCTGGAAAGTGTTTGAACTTCCGGGAGTCGACCCAGAATTTTGCTACCACAAACTGGCTATCTACCCAGGGTCAATCCCAGTGGCCCAAAAGAAGAGGAAGCTAGGCTCGGAAAGAATATAGGCCTTGGAAAACCATGTGAAAGAACTTATGAAAGATGGTTTTATAAGAGAGGTTCAGTACACTACATGGTTATCGAATGCAGTACTGGTAAAGAAGTCGAATGGAAAGTGGAGGGTGTGCTTGGATTACACAAATCTCAACAAAGTTTGCCCGAAGGATGCATACCTAATGTCGAGCATTGACCAGCTAGTAGATAACGCATCTGGATTCCAACTCCTGTCCTTCATGGATGCGTACTCCGGATATAACTAGATCGTGATGCACGTGGAAGACCAGGAGAAGACGGCCTTCATAACATAAAAGGCTAATTACTGTTACAATGTCATGCCCTTTAGATTGAAGAACGCTAGGGAAACTTACTAACGGATGATGAACCAGGTTTTTGAAAAGTAGCTGGGCAAAAATATTGAGGCTACATCGATGACATGATAATTAAATTGATAGATCATAAAGCCTATATTCAATATCTCAAGCAAACCTTCGACAAGCTGAGAGCATTTTGGAGTCGACTAAACCCAACCAAGTGTGCGTTCGGAGTACCAGCCGGAAAGTTCCTCTGATTCATGCTAACCAGCAGGGGCATAAAGGCAAATATGGATAAATGTCAGGCTGTGTTAGACATGAAAGCACCAAAGACCAAATGGGAAGTGCAACAGCTCACAAGGCAATTGGCTGCTTTGACGATATTCCTACCCAAATCAGCCGAGAATGCTCTTCCATTCTTTAAACTCCTCAAGAAAACAGCCCAGATTGAGTGGAACTCATAATGTGAAGCTACTTTTGTGAAGATTAAGTAGTGCTTAGCTGCAATCCCTGTTCTATCTAAACCAGACCTGAGGGAAACCTTGATTTTGTACCTTTCAGTAAGAGAAGAAGCCATAAGCGCCGCGCTGGGGAGGGAGTTAGAAGAAGGGAAAATCCTGGTGTATTTCATCAGCCGAGCTCTGCAGGCCTCCAAGTTGAGGTATCAAAAGTTAGAAAAAATGGTGTATGCTTTACTTGTGGTGGCAAGCAAGCTCCACAAATACTTTTAAAGGCACCCAATTGTAGTAAGGACAAGCCAGCCAATTCGTCAAGTGTTGCACCGACCAGATTTAGTTGGAAGGATGACCAGTTGGGCGATAGAGTTATCCAAATTCGAATCTCCTATAAAGCTAGGCAGGCCATCAAGTCACAAGCCCTAGCAGACTTCTTAATAGAGTTAACACCGAGCGATCAAAAAGGATTCGGAAGCTTGCAGATATGGAAAGTATACGTCGATGGTTCCTCGATTGATAAAGGAGGTAAAGCCGGAATCATTATTGAAAGCCCAGAAGGAGTTGCAATAGAACATTCCCTGTAGTTGACTTTCAAAACATCAAACAACCAAGCCGAGTATGAAGCATTGCTAACCAGACTGATCCAAGCCAAGGAAGCCGGAGCCAAGAAAGTTCATTCATTCACCGACTCTCAACTGGTAGCTGCTCAAATTGAGGGAACATACCAAGTCAGGGGGCCGTTGCTAGCGAAGTACCTGACCAAAGTCAAAATAGCTATGAGAGATTTTGACAATGTGATGGTTACCCATATTCCTAGAGGAGAAAACACCAGAGCGAACATCTTATCTAAACTAGCAAGCACCAAGAACCCTGTAACCACAGAACCATGATACAGCAGAACCTGTCGGAACTGAGCTGTATAATGATGATCTCGGTAGCAGGTGATTGGAGGAAGCCGATTGACGATTATTTATAAAGAGGGTTATTACCCGATGACACTTTCGAGGCCAAGAAGTTGATTTGAGATTCCTCAATGTACACCATGGTCGAAGATCAGTTATTTCGCAAGGGGTTCTATTCGTCAATGCTTAAGTGCCTAAACTCGGAGGAAGCAAAGTACATTTTGTCCGAGGTCCATACGGGAATTAACAGACAACATATAGGCGCTAAAGCTCTATCCAGAAAAGCACTCTGAGCCGGATACTATTGGCCTAAATAGTAGCAGATGCTGAGGAACACATTCGGAGGTGCGATAGCTGCCAGAAGCATGGGAAAATCATATGGTCCCCACCTTTCGAAGCTAAAGTTTATGTCGGCTCCTTGGCCTTTTTACAAGTGGGGGATGGATTTGCTTAGACCATTCAAAATGGCTCCTGGACAATTGAAGTAGTTGATTGTGGCAATTGACTACTTCACAAATGGATAGAGGCTGAGCCTCTAGCCATGATCTCATCTGCACGAGTTCAAAGATTCTTTGAAAAAAGTATCATTTCCCAGTTTAGGATTCTAGCAGAAGTGATCACGGACAATGGAACCCAGTTTACCGATAAAGGATTCCAAAACATGATGAAAACCTTCTAAATTAAGCATCGTTTCACCTCAGTTGAACATTTGCAGTCCAATGGATAAGGGGAAGCAGCAAACAAGGTAATCTTAGACGGATTAAAGAAGCGGATGGAGGACGCCGAGACAAACTGGGTCAAATAGTTATACTTTGTCCTATGGGGGTATCGGACTAGTGTACAATTCTCCATCGAGGAGACTTCGTTCAGGCTAACTTACGGGTGTGAAGCCATGATACCGATAGAAATTAGTGAGTCCTCTTGGAGAAGAACCATGGTCGCGGAAGGCAAGCAAACTAGTAACAATGAAGTAATGGCACTCGAACTGGATGTGATTGATGAGGTAAGAATCATGGCTCATTGTCGTGACCTGGCCATGATGAAGCAGCTCATCACGACTAGGTTCAACAAGAAAGTAAGGCCTAGATCCTTTCAAAAAGGTGATCTAGTACTCCACCAAGCCGACATAGGAAACAAAAACACTAAAGATGGAAAGCTAACGGCAAATTGAGAAGGACCCTACTGGATCAGGGAGGAGCTCGACACAAGAGCCTACTACTTAAAGAACATTAAATGTGGATAAGTTAAAGTTATACTATAGCTAAACCGGTATCCCGCTAAAAAGCAACAATATCACCAAGACTATCTTTGAGTTCCTCTCATAGAAACATGTAAGATGACTATATCGCCAAGCCAATGTATAATTCCTTTTAGGAATCTTGTACGATGATTATGTCACCAAAATCCACAATGAATGAATTCTCAATGTAAGAACAATTCCAAGTACTTTGGGTTTTTGTTTTATTAAATGCGAATTCCTAATTCCTTGCTAAATAGGGCTGAGACTTATGAACCAGCCTTAACGAAAAAAGAACATTTGCGAAGGTCCACCGAGACCTAGATGCATCAAAATTTGTTTTCCAGGATAGTGAAGTGACTCGTCATACTGACCCTGTTCAAGTCTAAGTGTTTACATAGTGAATTATGATCCAGTTTTAAACATGAGGTAGGTTGCCTTTATCTCAGACTGAACTCGGATCATTTAAAGATCGAAGTGTTACGTAAAAATTATAGGAAATTTTTACAAAGGTTAAACTCGATTATTATATCAGGTAAACATAAATGCGGATTCCATGACAATATTTGTGGCCGTAGCCTGGCTACTAAATAAGAATGTTAGACTTTAAAGTTTGAATTCACAATTAAGTATTTCTTTATGGAACTAATGACAACAGGACATCAAAGGGCTCTCAGAACATAACAAAGAGTCTATGTCATTAAAACTGAAGTACAAATAGCCAAAATTCGGCGATACAAATGATAACAAAATAAATACAAACGAAACTGGTTTCCCGGCTCTTCAATTTGCGAAAGGAGGGGGAGCCCTAGTCTTATTTGTAGGATCAGGAAGGTTGGCCTCTTCACTCTCATCTTTCGAGTCTTCTTAATCGTCGATGGGTGGAGGCACCAAAACTTGGGATACATACAATAATAGTGGAACGAAGCTCCCACTGTCATCTATATAAGCCTGAAAATGAACCTTTTCGAGATCTAAAGTGGTATCAAGGTTGAAATGCCGAACTTGATCTAGGGCATTGTTAAAGGACTCTATAACTCCTTGTTTCAACTTTGATATCTCAGCCCTCAGCTTGGCCTCAGTCTCTCGTGATCGCGTCTCCGACTCGCTCTTCATGGCCTTCAACTCCTTTATCATCTTCACATCATGAAGATGATTCTGAGTGGCATCGGAAAGTGACGTCTGTGCAGCCACAAGCTCCTATCTAACCCGAGTGAGCTCCGTATCAGATTTCTGCTTCTCCTTCTTCAAGCCCGCTAGTTTAGCCTTAGCCCGGGCAGCCTCCTCTGAAGCACGGTGAAGATACGCTTTAGACTTTACCAGCTACTTGTGAGACTTGGCGCCCTTTTGTTTGAGAAAAACAACAAGCTGCGTAAGCCCGACAGCTTTCACTGTAGCATCCTCTATATCTTTCAATTCGCGAACCTCGGAGGAGGACGAAACCTAATGTAGTTGATACTGTTTACCCTGCCTTCCTATAGCTCGGACTTAACAAGCCGGGTAGGAGTGGGAGAAGTTAGAGGAGTAGAGGGTGAAGGTTGTCGAGGAGAAGAGGAGCAGTTGGAATTCTCATGTCAAGAAGGGCAATCACCTTGGCCTGAGAAAGAACGGAGACCCCGAAAGCTGCTGGAACGGAGCCATTCTTGGCCTCCTTCAACTTTTTCGAATTGGCACCGGTGTCATGAACGCCAGCTGCTGGAGTCACGCGCTTCGTCCCAGTGGCCAGGATCTCGGTGGCCTCTTCACCAAAAGCCTCGGTGTCCAAGTATCCCAGTCTCCCCATTTTTTGAGCTGCAAACAAGAATGCTATTTAGTAATGGCAATAATATGAACATGAAGAAGCAAAAACATACAATAACCAAGGACGGGTATACGCTTGGGTTGGGCAACATGAGTATCGAACCGAGGAATATAGTTGGCCGACTTGATTCGACCATGAGCATCAACATGAGAAAGAATAAAGGAGACGGCAAGAGACTCGTCATCAGAAAAATGCCTCTTCGAGAAGCGGAAGGAGGCGGTAGAAAATTTGTGATGATTCTTGGACTAATATAATAGGAATGTCGTCTCAGCCATATCAGTATTTGAGGTCTTAAGAAACCAAGGTACCTATTCGAATTCGGCCTAAACCTTGAAAAAACTAGTTTTAAAACCCTTAAAAGAGTCGGTGAAGACACTAAAATACTTGGGTAGCTTCCCATCGCCCTGAAGCGAGGTATGAACTTTCTTATGGGACTGACTCTTGCTAACACTAGACTCATGGACCCAAAAAAATGAAAGAAAAGTTGAATTGTGCATGCCACCTTTTTGGACTTGCAAAAATGCTTGAAAGAAATAGCAAAAGCCCAACTATTAGGATGAAGTTAGGTAGGGCGAGATGCAAGTGGTTAAGAAGCCTCATCTGGAAGTTAGTAAACGAGAAGCGAACACCAAGTCTGGTGACTACATCCCGGTAGAGGTAGAAAAAATTAGGGGAAAATCCGTCCTCTTCTAGTTGTGTGCAAACTGACTCAGAGGATGAAGAAAGACTGATGGTGTATCCGTCCCCACTCTGGACAAGCAGCTGCGCTAGCTCAGCAGTCAACATAGTGGACCTTGCATCGAGAATGCTATCTATGACTCATGACTTTGGGTCGAGAAATGGGGCGTCACCACCAGCCTTTTCGACCATGGTTTTGCCATAATGTTGAGAGGTAGTAGTTCTCATACCTATAATAATAGCAAAAGAGAAAACTATCAAAAACCAAGAATATACCTTCAAAAAGGCTAAAGAAGATAAATCAAAGGTCAGACAACTCCTATGAACAACAAGGGTGGATGGCGATCCCAGGGTCTAATTATGTCGGCAAGAAGCTAAAGTTGACCGGGCTTCCTCCTCAAAACCTCGAGAAGAAAAATCATAGGCTACAAAAAGACACTCATCACAAGTTTTGACAACTACCCTTAGCCGAAACTCTGATCTAAGATACAAGGGGTTTTGTGAAAGAAGGATAGGTGTACTTGGGGTACGACTGATCTCATCACGGTCCAAGTTTGGGTTATACGCATTGATCGGATTAGGATTTGAAAAAGACGTTTGGTTTCTTGTTTTACTCCCACTACTCTTATGAGCACAAAACAGAACTTCTCGTTTTTGCTCGGCACTACGATCAAACCCCCTAAGCCAATACAGGGCTCCTGGGGGCAACCTCCGGAGAAAGTCGTGCTCCATTTTGGTGACGGGTTTCCCATCAATCGTAAAGAACGAAGGGGGGCCCTTGTCCATGGAGTTCTAAAAAGAAAAAGAACTGCAATAAATAAAAAGCGCCAACCACTTTCTACTTATTATGTTATTAATATGTTGCTTATGAGTGTTTATGAATATTTTAAATAAAAACTTCCTTGTGGAATTTTATGAGTTGAAATACATGCATTTATATGATTTGAGAACTGATTTATGATGACATGGATATCGTGAATATTCTAGAAATTCCCTTATTGAATTATAATATGATAATTTTGGGATGGGAAGAATTGGGAGAAGATGGAAAGTTATTTACACCACGTGGTGATGCCTCCATTGATGCACGATGGTTGGCTTTTTATTGTCCCAACGGTTCGATGAGGGACTATCCCAACGGTTCGATGAGGGACTAGCCTAACAGTTCAATGAGGGCTTATGACACCCCACTAGTTCAATGAGGGGAAAAGACCCATGGTCTGGGGCAGGTGCTTTGAAGAGTTTGGCCAGTCCTCATCACTTGACCAGTGAGCTTTTGGAGTAACTAGCAACATGGGTGTAACTTAACCCATGGGTCTAGTCGGAGGAAATAAGGCGGTTCGGTTGGATTGATGGGAGGTATTCAGGGAAATAAATTCAAAAAGAATTGTGACACCCATTGTGATACTTAAAAATAATGTGATATTATGTAAAG
Source organism: Acacia confusa (assembly GCA_037074495.1). Classification (NCBI taxonomy): domain Eukaryota; kingdom Viridiplantae; phylum Streptophyta; class Magnoliopsida; order Fabales; family Fabaceae; genus Acacia; species Acacia confusa. The sequence continues at coordinate 18,972,981 of CM073508.1, read as the reverse complement.
AAAATGTTGATTAATTGTTTTAATTTCAATTGGTTTGTTTTATTCCACTTGTCACCTCACTAGCACTTATTGATATTCGTAATGAGCTGGACTGATGGTTACAAAATTTTACCCAGGTGACCAGTCCAGTCCAGATCCTTTTGGGAAGTCGACAGAAGCGTAAGGTATTTAATACAAGTAGGACTTCTATCTGTCTTTTGTTGTATGGATAACTGTATATTACCACACAGTAGGGCTTATCATGCATGCTCTAGAATATTTTTTTTGAAAATTTTAAATTCCGCATAAATCCTAATATTAGGATAACCCTGACATTAAATGTTTACTATGATTAATATAAGGTAATTTAGTTAACTAAACGGTGGTTGTTTCAAAGGTAGCACTCCATGACAATGGAGTCCAAAGTGTAACTCAAACGAAAAACTCCAAGGGAAACTTATTCCAAATGAAGCTGAAGATGTTAACCTGGACCATGCGGGGGCACGGCAAAAACCAACACAGGCAGATTCTCTAAACCCAGGCGTGGATAAGGGCAAGTACAATTATGTGGCGTCTATCCGAGATAAAGTCTTACCCAAGGTATCGTCGGCCCTAATCTGAGCCTAAATTAACCCAGCGAATGACATAAGCACCCCGACAGCTCGGATACCCAAACTACCGAGCTAGGGGCAACTGTTATGGCCCTACACATTGGGCTTGGAAAACTTGGCGGCCCAATAAGAAGGCCCTGCAAATGAGCCCTTTTGTCGATAGATAAAACGCTAATCACTCACTAACCATGCCTATAATCCCAGACAGTACAAGTAGTGGAGCAGACATGACCAAGTAATGGAGGAGACAATACCAGAACATGGCGCGCCCGCGAGTGATACTCAGAGGTACACGAGGCATAGGACGCAGCGCACAGAGCAACGAGCAAACCCTAAAGGTAATCTCTATAAATAGGGAGGTTATCTAATAGGTATGCTCCCTCTACTCCATTTATATTCAGCCTCACTGCGCACACACACCACTCCCTTTTGGCTACCGCCGCCATAGTGTGGGTACGGTGATCTGAAAAACTCTCTGTGTTATTTACTCCATAAGTATCACAGAGTTGTCCTCCTCTTTTGAATATTGTTGTCATTGAGTATTCATCAGATAACCATTAACCCAACATAAACAAATACTAGCTCATTTGAGCTAGACATCTGTGTTCTATAAACAGAACACTTCCATTATATTACCCACCCGAATTAAGTGATATGCCTAAGCTAGTAGCAATAGCATTGCATTGCAAACACTCCACTTAATGCATCATTTTAATATTAGTGATACATTAATCAAGGTGAATGCAATCAAGCTTAAACATGATCAACATCCAAATATATTTTGCAATAAGCATTCATTTTAAGTGCCAAAAGTTGCAAAAGGCAAACCAAGAATAGGGATATATGCCATGTAATCCGTTCTTTCAAGTTTTCACTTTGTACATTCGCTCCAGCGGAACACGTAGAGACAAGATAATATATTGATATTATTATAACTTAAGAACATTAATTATTGTTAATATTAATTATTATATTGATTATACTATAGTAATTAATATATTTGTATTTATTTATTTTAACTATATTATACTTTTTTTTTGGAAAAAGAATATTTAAATTCATTTATTTTAAAATTTATTTACTTATTAAAATTTAATTCGATAGAAATAATATCTCTAACTCAATTTGATCAAACCTTACAAATTTTCTAGTTATTATTTACCCTTATACTTAATCCAAACCCAAATACTCCCTCTCGTCCTTAATATATCATATATTTAGGGAATTGATCTTAGTTATTAATACATAATATATTTTTTATATTTTTCAATACTTTCCTAATTTATCCTTATTGATATATATTTCCTCAATAATACTTAAGGAGGATAACAAATGAGGGAATTGAGTATGATGACTAACGTGTTTTAAAAAAATGCATCTTATATTAACTAACTTTCTTAATTTAATCAAATTAAGTAAATATATCTTATATTAAAAACCGGAACAAATATATATAATTACATTTAAACATAAAATGATATTCTTAATGAAGTATTTCATTTAATATTCATTTTATATTTTGACTACTTCATTAAGTTATATAATTAATTTTAAAATATAGCGCCTTTGTGAAACATGATCTACTATCATTTTAGTGTATACCTTAACATGCAACTGGCTCTCTAAATCCTAAAGAACGACGTTACATTGATGGTTATGATTTTTTTTTTTTTTTACCATGATGATTATGATTAATTTCAAACAAAGATAAAAGAAATATAATAACATGCATTGTCTTCGTTCAAAAAACATGCACTGTCCACTTTTTTAAAATTGGTTATAAACGACTAAAACTTAAATTTTATCACTTTTATTGCATTATTTAAAGTTGAATGTTAAAGTAATGAATTTTTATGTTAATTTTTTAAATTTAATTTGGTTCAGTAAAATGGAATATAATTGGAATTTTTATTTATTTATTAAAATAAAAAAATTATCTATAATAAATTTAATCAAAAATAACTTTTGAATGTACTAAATTAAACACTCTATTTTTCAATATTAAAAATACGATTTATTGCTTAAGAATAATGATTACTAATAATAGGAAGAGAAGGATAAAATTGTCATTAGATAGATTGTCAGGGAAGCCTATTCCCGCCTGACACTTTTGACACGGAGAACTGAGAAATGCAACTGTTTCTAGTGTTGTCATTTAGTAGATTCATAGTGTGAGAGAAACAGCGCGCCAACAAGAGAGCCATTCATTTTTATTATTATTATTTTTTTTTTTGATACAAACAAGACAGCCATTCATAATTTAATTTTAACCATCTGGTTACCCAATTTCCGCACTTCGAGACATGGGCTTATTGAAATCTGCAAAACCATCATTTAAAAAGAACGACACTTTTATAGCAAAAAATGATAATAATAAAAAAAGACGATTATACTATCCTTATCCTATTTATGAGTTATTTTTAACCAAATTTCACATGTTAAAAAAATAAAGTTAGGTCAATAATTATAAAGTGAATTTTTAACTCTAGCCTTATTTATGAATAAATATTTTTCAACTATTCTTTATATCTTTAAAATTTATTGTCACAGGTATAATTAATATAAGTAAAATTGTCACAGTCTCATTTACTACCCTAAAATTGGACTTATAAATAAGACCAATTTTTTTGTTAAGAAATGACTCATAAATAGGACCAGATGATAAATTTTGAATTTTTTTTTCAATGTTGTAATTTTTAATTTTTAATTATATACGAATGAATGTTCAATTTTAAATCAATTATATATGTCAAATAATGAATTTATTAAAAATTGATCAATACGACATAAGTTACACTATTTTTTCTATAAAACTTATTTTTCATAACATTGGCAATAATATTAAGGGTTTAATATTTCTGCCTCTGACTCTAATATTAATTAGTGATGATTGGGTGACAAATGCAAGTATAAACTATCAATGTAATACTAGCAAGTATCCCAGAGTGATAAAATATCGTTCCCACATGGATCAAAGTTCCAACTACCAACTCACTTCACTTTACTTTATAGTTGATGCAATCGTATAAGTTTTTTATGGAAATAATAAATGTCAATTACAAAGAAATTGAATCAAATTTTGTAGAATCAAAATTATCAAAAGCCTAGGGTCATGTATATCATCAATAATTCATTTAATTATTCTTCCTTTACCAAAAGCTAGATTAAGACCTAATCTTCTTTTAAGGTAGAATTTAACTACATAACTCTTGAATTGGAATATGTCAACCGAATTTCTGATTTTAATCTAATTGCTTATTCTTAAGTCAATTAGTCTAATCCTTAATCCAAAAGACCATGTTCCCATGCTCATTAGAATTAATTCTTGCATTAAGTTCAGAATTCTTTATGGTTGCATAAAGCTTTATGTCAAGTTCCCTTACTAGTACCTTATGTTCTTTAATCAATTGAACCTAGAATTAACTAGCCTTTTCCAAGGTCTAATTAATCTTTAAATTCCTTAATTAGGTGATCAAACTAATTAAGATATTAAGTGTGGATTAAAGAAACATATTCAAGACAATCATTATGTAATTAAAAACAGAATTTCAATTAAACTTCATAAAGAATCCATACATGACCCTAGAAAAATACTTAGTTCATGTTATTCATGACTAAGCATAACAAGGGTAAAAAATGAACATAAAAGTAAATTAAAACAAACAATATGAAAGATTAAATCTAGACTTCCATGTAGGAGGTGGAACCTTCCATGTAGAAGTCAAATAAACAAGAAAAATAATGCATAAAAAGAGTAGAAGATGAAGAATATAAAATTAAATTAAAACAATCAAAATGAAATATTACAATTAGACTTCCATGTAGGAGGTAGAACCTTCCATGTAGGAGTCAAATGAACAATAAGGAAAAACAATACATAATAATCATAAAGAAGATCTAAGCACTTCTATATAGGAGGCAAGAAAGGAATACAATGCATAAATCATAAAGAAAATTTAGGCCATACCATATAGGAGGCAAGCACTACAAAAGAAAAATTAGAAGAGGAGAGATCTTGATTATTTCCAAGTGTGTGTTGCTCTTCAATATTCCCTTCTATTTATAAGCAGCTTGGAGCATCCCATTCATGCATTTTCCAACTCAAATTGGTCACTTTTCTTAGTGGCCAACTTGGAGGAATCTTTGACTCACTTTTGCACATCTAAAACCGTGTCCTTTTTGCCAGCTGTTTTTTACCTGTATTTAGGTGGAATTGGGCTTTGTGGTCTTCATATGAAATGAAGCCCCGGATCTTAGCTTTCCAGCCACGCAAATTTCAGCCCATTCTGAGGTCTGTAGCTCTAGTTATGAATCAAACACTGCACATTGGTCCAGAGTCCAGTTCCAGCGTCTTGTTCTGTGTTCCAGGCCCAATTCGATCCTTTAAACATCTGATTTAGTTTCTGGGCTCTTCCTAGAAGTTGTAGGGCTTTCTCTTAGCTTTCCAGAAATATAAATTTCAGATCCATTGAATGTATAGAACTCAAGTTATGAGCACAATACCGAACAGTGTTCACTGCCAATTCTGGTAAAACCTGTTATTTAAGCCCAATTTTTAGCCAAACTTCAAATATAACCAAGATCAATACAAATGAAGTCTAAAAACTAATTATGAAGATGAAACCACATATTTAACTAATTTGATCTATTAAACCATGACAATGACAAACTTTTTAACCGAGTTTTTCATGTAAAATAACATGAATTCAAAGGTTATCAATTAGTATGATTGGGAATTTCCCACAAACACAAGACTAAAAATCTAATCTAGTTTTACTACTACAATCCAATAGAGTTTATGACTTCTTGTCGTCATTAATATAATACTCCATCAGGTTCTTTTTATAAGGAACTTTTTTTTAATAGGAATGGTCCTTAATAAAATGAATAAATTCCCTTTATTTACAATTTTAAACTAGTATTTTCATTTTTACCTTCACTAAGTATATATTACTCAATATCTCTCTGTAATAAATTCTCACTAATTATCTCTCATATATTCTTTTCATAAATAAGGGTATATTTTAAAAAACTAGTACAAATTTGACACATTCATTTTTTTTAACTAACATTTTGAACAGCGTGATTTAAGTATTTGTTCCTTATAAAAAGGAGTTGATCTTAGTTCTACATAATATATATATATATATATATATATATATATATATATATATATATATATATATATTAGGGAAAATTTCCCTCAGGGTTCAAGTAACCAAAATATTGTCAAAAAAGGCTCAAGAGTCTTTTCTGGTATTATTTTAGAAAACATAATAGTTAATGAGTACTGATATAGTTGTTAATAAGTTCTGATTTAGTTGTTAAGATATAGTTGTTAACGTGTACTGATTTATTTGTTAATGGTGTATTGGTATAGTTTGTAACATCCCTAATTTCAAGTACATTGTACAAATTATGAATTAACGAATTATTGAGAAGTTGATGATTATAATTTATTGTTTTCTTTTATGGAATTTTTCAATTTAATTAGTTAGTTAAAATAACGTATAATGTGCATGATTTTAATAACTTTTAAACAATGTGGAAGTCACTAAAAGTGACTTAACTTTCGATCAAATCAAAGAATAGGAGGATGAGGAATTGTATGAGTTAATTAGGGCTAATGAAAGGTAAGTTGACCTATCAACTTTAACAAGTATCTTAAGTATATTAGAGGACAAATTATTAGACCATTACTAGGGCCAATATTTCAGCCAAGAGAGACAAAAAGGGAATGAAAATGATATTCGGGAAAAATACAACACCTAAAGTTCACATGCTAAAGACCTAAGTGATATAAACTTGTAAGGGAATTAAGAAGCAACATTCTTGTCCTCTTTGACATGAAAATTTCGTCCAACATGGAAGAATAATAGGTAAGAATAATTTCCATATAAAAAGAGATATTTTAGAAGTCAAATAATTAATATAGAAAAATATCTTTGAAACCAATCTTACATCATCAAGATGATGATGTAAAATGACTTGTAAAGCAAGAAGTCAAATGAGTATTATGAGACACAAAATCTTCTCCTTTAAGCCCCATAAATTCTACCAAAAGAGGGAAGAAGCAGCCAAGGATGAATCTTCCCAAGTTTTAAGACAAAAGACAACTATAATTGCTTAGATGCCAAATGTCATAAAAAAGAGGATTGGATAAATTTGTGAAAAGGGATAAATGGACATATGGATAAGGCTTCTTGAAAAGAAAAATTAGTTTCCCCAATAAGCCAAAAATTTGGCCAAGAAGGAGACAAGAGGAAGAATAATAAAAAATCACATGCTTGAAGAAAAAGTCAAATGGAAATGCCCTAGCTTGACAAGTGTCAAGTTGGGAATTTAAGTTCACCAAAGGGAGACAAATTGTATAGGTGAAATCAAGGTGATTGAAGACCAAATATTCTTCTCCCATAAGCCAAAGATTTCGGCCAGCTTGGTCAAGAGAAGGAAGATGAATTTTTACTACAAATAAATCTAAGACAAGAAGACAAGAAGCTTAGGAAAATTGACTTAGGAAAAAGAACTAAAAAGGGAATAATTCAAGGCTAATTTTTGTGACCTTTAAGTAAAGAAATACTCCCTCTTCCCTAAAATTTCATCACATATGGGGACAAGAAAGAAAGAAAATGACTTGCAAAAGAAGCCAACAAATAAAGAAGTCAAAATATGAACCAATACGAAGTAGGTTGGAAGGAGTATTTTTTTCATAATTGTAAACTATTATTTAAAGATTTCCAAGTCCTATTTTGGCTGCCCCATTTCGTGCACTCAGAGAGGTAGAGAAGGAAAAGAGAGTTCTCAAAGTCAAGGTGAAGAGGAAGAACACAAACTTGAAGTTAAGGTAAGTAGGTTCCAAACTTGGTTGGATTGTTCTTCCATCTTCTCTAATTTTCATTAGTGACTTAAATATTCTTATGAACATATTTGTATGGCTCTCCCGGCTAAAGCATACAACAAGGTTCAAGGAGGAGAAGAATCAAGAAAACCAAGTCACAAGCTAAGTAAGTCACTAAACTAGCTTGTTTGTTACTTATATCTTGATCTCTTGAGCTTTTTGGGAGATAATGGATGATCATGTGATAATGTTTTTTTTAAGAGGAGGTTCTTCCCTAAGGACTAAAATGAATTATCATATGGTTAAAGTTGAGATCATGCTCTTAAATAGGAAAATAAGCAAGAACTAAGCAAGATAAGAGGTTAATATTTGAGGTTGTGATGTGATTTTGATCTTTTTGATGATTCCATGGGGTATGGAATGGGAACAAGTAAGGAAAATAATTTTAGAACTTAAAAAATAAGTTAGCAAGAAATTGGTAAATTTGCAAGCTTTAAGGATTTTTGGGCAGAAGTGTTTAAGAAATGATTTTAAAATAGTAAATGAAGTCCAATAGCCATGAAATGTTATAGGATTAAAGTAGACATATCAAACTTTAATTTGACATATAATTTGTAATTTTTCAAGGTGTCTACTAAGAGATTCGAATTTTTGAAAATAGCCCATAAATCTGGACTTTGACTCTGACCAAAGGGTAATGTTTTGACATAGGAAAATTGTACATATTTTTCTAGCCTCTGGTATTTTTAGTCAAAACTAGACATGTTAAGGGTCAAATGACTACTATAATCATATTAATTTTATTTTTCCAAAATTAATTATGAATTTTTGAAGTTAGAACATATTTTATGGAATTTCTTGATATGGTCGAATTTCATGTTAAATAAGATGAGAGTTTGCAATAAGTGAATAAAATGGATTGTATTTACTTTGTTTCGGGTAGGCATATATCTATGTTAGCTTCTAAGCACCAGGGAAAATTTTATATTTATTGATCAGTTGTCAGGTAGTAACTGTTTACTTGTATACTTTATGTGACTTTTGTATGTTTTTTTCTATGATTGTGGAACTGGACTTACTACGATAGACTGTCTAGCGTTATATGTATTTGGGTTGTAAGGCCTAGTGTAGCACCCGGCCTTTGGGGCCTTTAATTAACCAGAGTTATCGCGGAAATAGATTGAGGAGATTTGAACGACTTTTATTTATGAAATAAATATTTCTGGAATTTACTGTAATATAAAAATAAGGGTAAATTTTTCGCGATTCGGTCTCATCCTATAGTTGGACATTAGATACAATAATCCAAAAATAAGCGAAATGATAAACATAAAATATATTACAGTAATCCCAAATGTCCAAAAGATTCAACTGCTGTATTCCTTACAGCTACTTCTTACTCTTTGATCCCGAACTGGTTCCTGTATCTTTCACGGGTGCTGGAGTCCAAATGAATGGACCCCAGGGTAACAGTTAATCTCATGCACATGTATGAAAATAGAAATGACATAATAGCACATGTTTAAAGCATGAAAGAAATAACCGTAACCGCAGTTAACGGCCAAGAACCGCAGCTCTTGTCTAGGACCGCAGCCCCATGAGACCTCAGCCTCAATATCCATGGCCAATCAGGATAATATAAACAAGTAGTTCAACCAGCATACATGATCAGCTAATATTTGCATAACATTAACATACATGATTATAAGATTAAAGTTACCTACCTCAACCGTGAATCCCTTTTCTTTGTATTGAATTCGTTGGGATCAGATTATCAAGGTCTGCCTAAACATGTTTATCATCGCTGTCAGAAACTTATTGGAATCGCGAATAAACTAATTACATGAATTAGTTTAAAGGGTTAATAATAATTAATCCCTTAACTATTTTCTAATAATAATAATTGATTATTTATCATTATTTATTATTATTATCATTAATTAATAATGATAATAATAAGCTTCCCAACTATTAAATAATAACATGATTTATTATTATTATGACCCTAATAATAAGGGTCTATCTTCAATTAAGAAGACAATTATTACAAAAACAAAAGTATGCAAATCAAAACCACTAATAACTTGGCATGTATTTGAAATATGATGTGTGTGTGTGTGTGTGTGTGTGTGTGTGTGTGTGTTGAAATTAATATATAATCATACATTAGAAAAGGAATTACTAATATAAATATACATATAATTTCATATGATAAGAATACAACACACAGAGTAGCAAATTCTGAGCAACATGTGATATATATATTCTGTGCAGTATTTTTCCTTCTTCTTCTTTTTAATCTTTCTATATTTACAGAATATATATATATACCAAAAGTAACTCAACCATTTTTAAACTTCCCAAAAGTTCACATGCAGCAACAAACAAGTGTTTTCCTGTATGGTTCATTTAAACACCTACCAATATACCTATATATGTATAATAATTTAGAAACTTTTATGTATGCTACATCAAATTAATCAATTGCCTTTTGAAAAGTCAACGTATATATGTGTGTATATATTTTTCTTTATTTCCAGCGGCAACACGTTTCAGTGATACCCATCAAACCAACGAAAAACATAAGCATTTAATCTATATATTTAGACTCAACACTCATGCAACACCTATACATACACACGCATATTCTCACTGATCTTTAGCAAAGTTTTGACAACAAAACACAAGGGTCCAGCCAAAAGAAATGCAGAAACAAAAACCACTTCTTCCTCATGCACACGTTCTCATTTTGTTTTTTGTCTTGTAGCCATTATAAACACCTACATATTTATGTTCAGCTACTACTTCTCCAACCCATAAGTTTCATCATCGGTTTGTACAGGAAAACATGATATGGCAGTACTAAAAAAAAACAGCCTATACTTATACTATATTTTCAAAGAGCCCGATGACTGTAAGAATAAAAGCTTCAACATTTTCTTCCTGTCTCCTTCACAAAGTCCACTCAAAACAGCCACTAAAGGTATATACATACCGTGATCTATTCATGCATGAGGCAACCAAAAAAAAAATGACAGCAAAAGCATTTACTAGTATGATATATTTTCGGTTAACCAGCCCCACACACAGAAAAAAACAAACAGTAAAAGACGCACATAAATATATTCTCATGCAGCAACAATTATTAACCGAAAACAAACTTTAGCATGCATGTTCAGCTTTTCTCTTCCTTGACAGATCACAGCACCCGAATACACACACTTATACATTATGAAACATGCAGCAACATATACATCAGAAACTTACAATATATATCAGTCATGGTTTAATCAATAATGGAAAGGAGATCATTTCATGCATTTACCATGATCTTATATGCAGAAAACAAAATGTCTATAACAACCCAAAACAGCCCCTGTTTTTCATTTCTTTTTTTTCTGTTTTGATTTCGGTATCCTATATATAACTTTCTTTTAACTTCATGTTAGGCTTAGGCAGTGATGGGAAGAAGAAAACGAAGGAAAGAGAGGTAGCTATCACCTTTGATGCTCTCAATGATGACAGGATCGCCTGCCGGTTCCTTTTGTTCCCAAAACTCCCGAAATAGAGCAAGATGATTTTCAACTAACTCTCGGTCACACCTCTCTCTTTCTATCTCTCTCGGCTTGTGTCTCAATAAGAGTGAAAAACGAAGGAGTGGTGATAGTATTTAACTATCAATGATCTGCTCTTGCATGTTAAATTTCGGACAGCTGTCCCTCCATGTGTTGCTTATTGCTTTGATTATGATTTGCTGAGGTTTATTTGGTTCCTTCGGTTTCAGCTAACACTAGTTTACTGGAAAATGGATCAAGCTTAATTTGTTTATTGTGTTGGGTAATTAATTGCATAAGGGCCCAAGATTCCATTATTTAGAAACATACAACTTCAACGGCTTTTCCCTTTGCTGTCGAGATTGAAGCCGTTGAAAAACAAAGTGGTTCATTTGTCTTTTGTGTTTTGTTTTCTCATGCTGGGTTTACTTTTGTTGGGCCAAACCGTGGCCTAACATCTTCCTCTTTTTTTTTTTATAATCCCTTTTATTTGCAATTTTATATATATATATATATATATATATATATATATATATATATATATATATCACTTAAATTATGATTATACCTAATCATGGAGATTATTTATTTAATCACATCAATTTATTTACAATTTGTCTATTATTGTCATTTATGGAAATAAGTCCCTTATTATTTATTATTTTCCTTAAATTTATTTTCTTCCCAAATAAATTAAGGAAAACTTAAACCTTACTTGCAGACAATTAATTTTGCCCAAATTTAACATTTCATTCACATATATTACTCTAATGTTAAAATCCCAGAAATTTGGGATGTTACACCTAGTGGACTGTTTGTCCTTAGGTCACTATAGTGCCAATGATACATTCAATGTAACTTGGGGTTTAGGCTCGATTACCGTAGTTGTTTTTCCTAGCTGTGGAACTGAGTTTACTATGGTAGGTTGTCTAGCATTCATTGAGGACTAGGTCCTTACGCATTGAACATGTGCATGTGTGATATGTTTTTAATATGTTATTGCGCTGATACTAAATGGATGTGGTATGTGTTATCACTTTGATAATTTTCTCCTAATTATAGTTGCATAGATGCAGTACACACATTATGTATATGAGTTTGACAATTACTCTGGGATTCAAAATCTGGGTCTTAGATTAATTTAAAGATACGGGTGATACTAGCTAAGCTAATCAGGAGTTAAGGTAAGGGTATGAAGTTGGAGGATGAAGAAATAGAGAATTCCCTATCTCATTTTTTATTTTATATTTATGTTGAATGACTGTATATTTTCTTTTACTGCCTAGTACTTACCTTGGATTACTTTACCCTAGTCCTTTAGGGACTTTATTTTGTATACAGTTTATACTTTAACCAGTATTAAGTAGTTGTCCAAAATGATTATATGCTTTGCTGCAAATCACTTTGATATATGTTAACAAGTAATCATTAACCAAGGTAAGGTAATAAACAAGAGCTAATCCTTCTATCTGCCACTCGAGAGGGCGAGGTCGGTAGGGGTATAACATAGTTGTTAAAGTTTTTTGAAATAATAGGGCCCTAGGGCTTTTTGACATGTAATTTTTCTTTGGGCCTTTCTTGACAATATTTTAGTTACTTGGGCTCTAAGAGGGATTTTCCATATTTTTTATATGACATGTATTATCTTTAACACACACACACACACACACACATATACAGATATACATATATGTATATGTGTACGTGTGTGCGCGCACTTTTATTCTTATTATTTCTTTTTTTCTTAAAACATTTATTAGGTTTAAATTTTCTCTTATTTTTGGAATTATATTTTCTAAAAAACTTCTTTTTTGGATACTTTTTAAACTTATATACCTTTCTTCTTTTTCTATTCTTTCTTAACCATTTATCTTGGTTACATCCCCATTTATGTGTTTTTTCTAATTCTGAGCAATTCACCATTAATTTATTTAGTTTATAATATTTTATATTTCTCTATGCTTCTTTACATCTTTCTGATAAATATTTTCTTAAATAGTCTTCTCTTCTACCCATTGTATGTATTATTTTAGCCAAATGTGGATCATTTGTACTTTCCATTGGTAGTATATATTCTTCTACTAAATTTTCTAAAAGTAGTCTAGGTAATTTTCTATGAAACATATCTAAGTAAAATTTCTGTTTTTATGGTTCATGTATCTTTGCTTCATAATAATATTTCTTATATTCACATATATATATTGGTTCATATATTTCTTATTAGTGCTATTAACTGAGCCTTTTTCCATTCTTCTATTATTTTTTATTATCTAAGTTACAATCTAAGTCTAACCATATTCCAGAGTTTGGGATTTGTCTTGTTTCATATTGTTCTAATAGAAGTGGTATAAATTCTTTTCCACTTGTTGTAGGTTTTTTAAAACTAATATCAAAAAATGACCTTGTTATATTACTTAAATCTTCTCTTACTAGACTTTTTTGTCTTCTCATTTCATTTTCTCTTACTCTTTGAGTAATTGTTTCTTCTAGATTTCTTGATGTTTCTTCTTGTTGATCCTAATTTCTTTTTTGTTCTACTTCTCATTGTTGAGTTGTTTGCAAATTTATTTGATTTCCATCTATTATTTTTAATCTTCTAAATCTTGTATTATTGCTTCTAAATTTGTTTCATCCTGACCAATAAATTTTTCAATTTCATCTTTAGAATTTGAATCTTCATTTCTACTTTTCATCATATTTAATTTTCTAATTTCTGCATTTTTAAAAATATTCATTAGTTCTTTCATTCTATCTCCTAATTCAATATTGTTAGTATTTTTTCTTTCTCATGTTCAAACTGTATTCCTTTTCTTTTATCTTCATCAAAACTGGTCTAGTTTTCTTAACCCTTCTCTAATATCTAATACATTTTTATATATGCTTTATATGTTTCCATAAGTTGTCCATAAATTATTATTTATTATAGTTTATCCTTTTTTAAGTTCTTCCATTATTACTCTAGTTTGTTCTACATTCGTGTTTACAATTTGTTTTGCTATATTTGATATTGTAGTGTCAGATTTTTTGTCAATCATATAAAGATTTCATCATATTTATCTGTAGATTATTATTTATTGGTTCTAATTTTTCATAGACTCCTAAAGCTTTTTTAATTCTTTTTATATCATTTTTTATTTCTTTTAATCCTTTAGAATTTTGTTTTATTTCTGATTTCATTTCATATATCTTTTGTTCTAATGGTTTAGCTATTTCTTTTAATCTTTCTAATCGATTTCTATCTTCTACTTTTTCTAAAATATCTCTAGTTTCTTCAGGTAATTGTTTTATTATTTCTTCTATGCTAAATATATGTAACAGATATTCTATGTTAGGGTTTATATAACTTCCTAATTGTTTCATTAAATATATATTAATCCCATTTTTCTGATTACAAGCATATTCTCCTTGACCTCCTAATATAAATGACGTAAAATTACATGTTTCTGTTTCTCTTTCTTGCATTAAATAAGAACTATCAAGTAATTTACCATATTCTATTTCATACATTCTAGGTTCTAATTTATTAATTATATTCATTTCTAAAACACAATTTTAACTTATATAAATATAAATCAAAAATTAAGATTTCTCTTTCTCGTGAAGTAGATCAGATTATACTGCAACTTCAGAGGATACTTGAGAAATTCTTCAAACAAATAGTATATGTAAAGCGATAAGATAAGCAGAGATTTAACAATATCAAAGGAAATGGATCAAACTTTAATTTCATATTATCATTAATTCATAGATCTGATACCATATACGAGACAACCAGGTTATATGCTTAAACTCAGAGAAAATATGGGTATGATGACATTCATATCATAGATTAATCTAGGATTTGACCAACCGTGATTTGGGTTAAAGAAGAACACCTGTCCTTTTTCATACAGGAATACTTTTACAGAGAATAAAAATTCTTAGACCTTCTTCCTTCAGATCATGATTAGCATAGCCTTCCTTCATTTCCTACAGGAGGCGTAACTGGATTTTTCTATAATTTAATGTGATCATAACCAAATCTTAACCTCACTTAAACATATAACCATTTTATGACTCGATGGATCATAATTATTAAATTTATGATAATATTACTCCCTAATTTGATTCCTTAGAAATTTAAAAACTCATACCTTATATTTCTTCCACAACAAATTAAAATATTTTTCAAAGAAAGAAATGATTAAACTTCTAAAATATTATTTATCAAGAAAATTGGATACAAGAGTATGTAAGATAAGGAGAGACTTTGAGTGAGAGTTCAGCTCAATGTGTGTTACAAAGCATTGTTACATGGCTTTATATTGACAGTCGACATTCCAACTGTTTCTAATCCTGACATAAGACTTTTACACGTAATGGAATATTTACAAAACATACTAATAATACCTATGACAACCTAAGACAAGCCTATGACTTAAAGTAAAGTGATAACATGCCTAAGTCTTAAAGTTAATAGCTAGAATATAAAGTGGACAAGCCTACAACTTAAGACTTGTTCGTAAGAAAACTTTTCATAAAGCAACTTTTAATTTTTTTTTTTGTTTTTTTCTACTTTTTTTTTACACATTTTTGGCAAGAGATTTCCAACAGATTTCATTTCTTTCTTTTATGCTTTCTCTCTTTTCATCATTTCATTCTGGGCTTCTTCTATTTCTCTCTCTATCGGCAGATCTTCAAAGATTCTTTAAAGGACACTAATAACTACTTCTAGATCTTCCATATCTTGCATTGTTCTTTCTCTTTCTTCACAGTACTTACATCTATGATTTACTTCTTCTACTAGGAGCTTACAAATTTTCTTCTTTGTCTTTTCTGAGTTTTCCATTTTATTGGTCTTCAATCTATCGTATCACTATGTGAAGAGTGTTTGATCATGTGATTTATTTCTAAAAGATGCAATTAGAGTTGTTAATCCACAATAATATACCCATTTCTTCTGATCCAATCGTTCTTTTCATTTATTGAAAGATGATGTTATAATTCTAGGCTCTAATATTACTCATCTTATTCTAGGATTCTTACTCGTCTTCTATGTCTTCTTTGATCTCCACATCGGTTTCTACTAGCTTCTTTGTTGTTCCAAGTCTGATTAAATTGATAGGTGGATAAACTTTGTCTAGAGTGATTTCTGCAATTGTTGAATGAAACCTTATATAAACTTTATATTGAGTAACAATCCCTACATAAATCTTTACCGCTTCTCATATGGCTTCTGGTAGTTCTATGATCTCCTTCAAGTCATCAGACACATAGATGGAATGTAACATTCCATATTGGTATAAGATCCTTATTAAATTTGGTGAAGTTCCTGGATGGGCTACAACTTTATTAAAGGCAAAATGGGAGGCATATTCAACATGTGGGTCGGATATTTCCATATTTCCGGTTTTCTTTACAAGGGTTCTAAAGAATTTGAATTTGGAGTAGGTATCAAATTATGGACTTCTAGTAATTCTAGGGGCTGAGGATGAAGCTTCTACTGCTTTTCCCTTTTCTTTTCTTTGGGCTTCTTCTTGTAATTGGGCTTTTATAATTTCATTCAAAGGGGTTATTTTATGAAGTGTTTTAATTTGGGCTTGGGCAGTAGGCTCAATAACATTTTGTTGGGTAGATGACCCATTTCTAGTTGTCTGGATGGATGACCCAATATGAGTGAATGACTCAGTTACATGACTTAATTCTAGATCTGTTTGTACTGCTGATTTAGCCGTACTTCTATTTCTTCTTCCATTTCCTTCCAGCTTCTCTATTCTTTTGAATAGATTTTCCACTTACTAGTTTAGATGTACAATGTTGTTTAAGATGCTTTGCACACTTGTGCTACACTGACTATTTAATAGGTTCATATTCATTTTCAAAATATTTAACTCTGTTAAAACAGTCTGGCACGTGTTACAGTTCTGAGTAGATGTCATTTCTAAATTTGCACTTCCTGTATTGGATTCCATCTGCTCATAAAATATGCAATGATGTTATTTTTTCTAGGCACATATTCAATAATATAATCATAATATGTCAAATCTCCTTACCATTTGAATAACATTTTATTAGCCAATTTTTCTGTTTCTATTCCTTTATCTAACCAAGATTTTACTTGTGTATTATCAGTCCTAATTATAACTTGTGCATTCACTATAAACAGTTTAAATTTTTCTACTGCCTTTACTATAGCTAACAATTCTTTCTGATTAGAATGATATTTGAAAAGACCCTTTCTTACAAAACAATAAATAACCCAAATTAATAGGTGATCAAGGAAAACCATTTTTCTTTTAAATTCACACACCTCAGGGTTCAAGGCACAATTCCCGCCCACAAACCCACTACAGGAAATCCATAACCCTGAGCACAATTATCAGACAAGAGTTTACATAGCCCACGAGTCTTACACCAATAGTCCCCACTACAAAAGGTCTACACAAAACAATTGTCGCACAAAATAAGATTGTGGATCCACTATAATATATTAGTGTATAGATAAGGCCTTCGGAAGATACACAGTCATCCAAAAATAGTTAATGTAGTATTTCAAAAATATGAGTGCCTTAGAATGACAATATATAAATCAATACAACACTAATACCAAAAGAGGCCTACAATTACCATGACACCTATGCCTTTGGTTGCTTCCCTTGTCCTCTACTAAGGTTAGAGGTCTCGCCTGAAAAATTTAATAATGATGGGGTGAGACATAAAGTCCCCGTAACCAAAATTAATTTATCAAATATGCAGGAAAGGATTGCAAGACAGAGAAGTAGGTTATGATCGCAACTAAGATATCAATAATAATACATAATAATTAACAATATTTAAAATCACCCCACTCATTCATCATGCTCCTCCTTATTTCCTCTTGAACGTGGTACAGCCTATCAGTGCTAATATACCCAGCCAAGGTTAGCTAGTTACTTCCAGAATACTATCCCCTCCCATGTCACCAACCATATACCGTAATAGAGAGGTGTCTACCCAAAATACTCAACTCAAATTCCGGGCTAGGAATGAGAAAGCTGATGGACACAATTTCACCCTCAATCTCTTCCACATAACCCAACATATCCCAACAAAAGAATTCATATAATACTAAAATTTTCAACAACATTATATTAAATTATGATTCCATACACATTATCTCACAACAAACATTATAACCATCACAACAATAACAATCCCAATAATAGTAATTACTTAAATACATAGATTGGAAAATCACACTGCTTCACTGAATTAATTTTCATATTCAAACCTACACAAAATTTTTCAAAACACATACAAGTAGTATATATGAAAATTAAGCTTAAAAAAATACCTCATAGTCCAAAATAAACATATAAAATAAATTAACCCCAGTTACCTCAATTCCAAGCTTAACCTTAGCTTGAAGAGCCCATTTCGCACAATCACCAATCACAAGAAGGCTCTACATTATCACAATTAGAGCTTATAATTCCCTATAACTGAAAAATACAAATTCTAATAATAATATTATTATTTATCACTATTTGTTTATTTTTATTATAATAGTTATTATTATTTTCTCTACAGTTAATTTAAACTTTCAGCGTTTATTTCCATACTATAAATTAGGAGTTTAAATTAAATATTAACAACATAAAAATTATTTTATTATGATTGATATATATATATATATATATAAAATTTTCTCTTATTTTCCATTATTTCCCACATGTTGCAAGTATATGTATACTTATATACTAAAACATAATTCCATTCATATTTTTATTTATTATTTAAAAAAAACATTTAGACTACATATATGTACACGAAACCAACAAAAACAACTTTATATATATATATATAAAGTTAACTTTATTTTATTTTTTTTTTTTTTTACGCAAATGAGTTAACTTTTGGATTTCTTGTCTACGTACATATGCTTTTTCGTGTGTGTGTGTGTCTATATGTGTGTGTGTAAGGCAACAAGCTTCCTTCCATGATATATCCCTGGCAGCTTACACACACACAAATACTTAAATACCCACAACAATCTTTCTCACGCACAGCAACAACATCCTCCATAAATATATGCATCAGTGTGTCAATAACGTATATACATGAATCTATGCTTCTTCTTAAATAGTGTTATCTTATATATAATAAGATAATAATAATGCTTCTCCTCATATATCTATAAAAGCATGGCAGTAAGAAAATAGATGCAGCAATGTTCTGATGTATATATATGTATTCTCACACTCCTACAGCAACGGCATACCTTTTATATATGTCTATGACTTACATATTTTTCTTGCTCCCATGACAGCGAAAATAAGCGCAGTAAATTCTTCCTTCTCCCATTCCAACGTTTCTCTCTCTCTCTCTCTCTCTCTCTCACACACACACATATGGACTTTAGTTTTCTCATGTTACATGAGAGAGAAAAGTTTCCCACACACATGAAATGGTGGGACCCACCAGTGGCGGACCCAGGAATTTTAAGGATCGGGGGCGAAAATAAAAAATAATATATCATAAATAAAAGTACTTAAAATACAATATAGACCTAATATACAAAAAATTAAAAACAATCTATTATAAAAATTAAGATCATTTTACTTGATTTTTACTCTACATGTTTCCATATTGTTAAATTTATCTATAATTGAATTTATACTAAAACTCAAAACAATTTCTTTTTCAATGTATGTAATCAAAAAATCATTAAGAAATTGGTCTTCTATTCTATTTTGAAGCTTGTTTTTTTTATTATCTTCATAACAGAGAAATATATTCTAGTAATGACTATAGAAACTGGAAGAATGAATACAAGTCTAATCACTTTATTAATAAGAAAGTAAATAATGGACTTTCTAGTTTTTATTAGCCCTTGACATAATTCAGATGTTGTTGATAAATTAATCAAATCTGAATATTTAGGAATGTCATGCTCAAAATATTATAACTACATCTTCAAATGCAATTTTTCTTGTTATGTGAAATCTCTAAAATAAAATTTATCAATAAGCTTGGCAAATATCATTACTATTAAATGACTTGTACTTGTTTTTTAGATCTAAAATCATGTTCAAAGCAATTGATTCAACAATATTATAATTGAACATGCTATTTAATTCTTGCAATTGATAATCAATTACAATATAAAAGAATTAAGCTCGAGTTTGTTATTTGGACTATGTATGATATAATTAAAACAAGGAGCCTAATTATCAAAATATCATTTTATTATATATATAATATTTTTAAAAAAAAAAATAGGGGGGGCGAGGGCCGCCCTCGCCCCCCATATAGGTCAGCCTTTGGGACCCACGTATACATATATGAATTAATATATATATATATATATATATATATATATATATATATATCCCATCATTTCATACGTGTATAACATGAAAAAATTGTTTTCAAGAAAATGTTTTCCCTATATATATACTACAAGCAACATTTTTCTTCCTTTTTTTTTTATCTATATACAGAGACATCTTATATATATATATATATATACACACACACACACGTTCTCAATCATGCGCATATGACAGCCCCCCTGTTTTAGATTTCCTTTTCATTGACCCTATGATTTTACTTCCTACTGCTTTGTTCTCGTAGACCTTCAATGGTAAACAATGGAAGCTAGAGGGAAAGAAAATTGATAACTTACTTCTAAGGATCCAGCAAAGACGAAGGCAATGGCTTGATGGCTCACTCCCCTGTTTCAGCAATGCAAGGACAGAGGAAGTAAATGACTCAACTCTCTCTCTACATTCTCTCACTCTCTCTCTGCTCTGCGTCTCTCACTCTCTCAGGATCTCACTTTCAGCTGGCTGAACGATACACTGAAGGAGAGTCAAGGAACATTAATTAAATAGAGGGATAATGGTCCAGTTCGAGGAAAGAAGAACCGATAGTCTGAGAGGTTGGAACAGGGCTCGAGAACGCTGACTAGAGAAGGTGGTCTCTACTGTCCTTGCGTGTTCAGCTTTCTTTTTCCTTTCCGCTATGATCTCTTCTTCCTTCGCGTAAATGACGCTAAAATCCTGATTTGATGCTGAAATATATATATTTGGTGGTGTTTCACGCGATCTGCTTCTGCTGTGATTTAGACAAGTTGCTGCGTTTTGGGTTGGGAGAGAAAAAGAATAGGTTTCATGAGTTGGGTTTGGAGGTTTTAACATATGGGCCGACGGAATATGAATCAAAGAGCATGGTGGGTGTTACTCATATGTATTTTCCTGCTTCTTTGCAGTCACGTGGAATTGGAGGAATATATTGTGAGGTTACTAAAATTAACCCACTTGATTCTCCTCAAAACTCCTATTGCAATTAAGTCCTTTACTTATATAATTGCACTCAAAGAAAATAAATTAAAACTTTAATCATAAATTTCTTTTAAGGATTTTCTTCCTTAATTTAATTTCTTTTGGCCCTAAAATATCATCTCTAAAATTTTATGAAAAAAATTATTCCCTAAATATTTGTCCTTAATTTATGGGAAAATATGCCCTAAATTCTCATAATTAGTTTCATAATCCTACTTACATCTTAAAATTAAAAATTAGGATGTTACAATATTTCCATTGTGCTTCTTGAAATTTTCAACTAGCATATCTAGTTATAATTTCTTCTCCTTTTTCATTTTCATGATACAAATGTTGCACCCCAATATTCATTTTATGCATCAGTATAAATTATCCATTTTATATCTTTTTGTAATGGTATTGTTAACTTTGGTAAATTTTGACATATTTTCTTTAATTGTTCTATTATTTTAATGGTTTCATTATTCCATTTCTATTCAATTTTTTCTCTTGCTAATTTACATATTTTTTATGTTAATTTTGCTAAATTTGGAACATAATTTCTCACTTGGTTATTAATCCTAAAAATGCTTATAAGTCTTTTTAATTTTTTATTTTATTAAATTCTAATACTTTTTCACTTATATGATCTTGTAATTCTATTCCATTTGTAGTTATAATTTGTCCTAAAAAGGTATGTCTTGTTTTCTTAATATAGATTTTTTCGGTGATATGTTCAAACATTTTTCTTCAATTAGATCTACAAATTGGTTTAGATGTTTTTCATGTTCTCTTTCATCTTTTGAAAATATTAATATACCATCTATATATATTATAGCAAAATCTCTTAAAGGTAATAATAATTTAGATACAAATTCTTGAAATATACGAGGACTATTATGATATCCCATAGGTAATACATTCCATTCATACAATCCTTCAGATGTACTAAAAGCTGTATATTTTTTACTTTCTTCTTCTAATTTTATCTAAAAAAATCCTTATTTACAATCAAATTTACTAAATATTTTCTTTCCTCATATTAAATTAAATAATAATTCCATTTTTGGTGTAGGATATCTATTTCTAATTGTTGTGCTATTTAATTTCTTGTAATTTATAGCCATTCTACTTTTTCATCTTCTTTCTTCACTAAGCCTTTTTACAATCATTGTCAATAAGGAATATTCAGATCTACTTTCTCTTATTAAGTCATACTTTTTCATTTCATTTATATACATTACAAATTCTTCTTTATCTTTAGCTGTCCAAGGATAAGGTTTACAATTTATCTCTTTATTGTAGTCTTTTAATTCTATTGTTGCCATAGGTTTAGATTTCTCCCAATGTATTAATGGATTTTCACTAAAAGTATCTAATATTTTTTGTTCTATACTTTTTTCTTCCCTTATGGTTAATGTGGCTAACATGTGTTCTATCTTTACTGGCTCATTATTTTGTAAGAATTGTACTTTTTCTTTATGCTTTTTCTTTTGAAATATTTTATCTTTTCTTTTATACGGACTTGTTATTCTTACTCCTATTACTTGATGTTTACAAGGTTTTGTTAATACTAAGGCTTTCTCTATAAATGTAAAAGGATAACATTTCTTGTAAAAAAAGTATTAGAATTTAATCAAATAAGTAAAAAAGAATTACTTATTTTAAATTGTAAACCCAGAACAATGATAAATCATTATGCACAAATAAGGCTTTCACCAAAGGGGGTGGTGTGTGTACACAGTGATGGCAAAATATTAACTTCAAAGAGAGTGTGTGTACCTTTAAAGTTTACCTATTATTTATAGAGTTTACCAATAGGGTTTGGACTCATGGGCCCTGTGCGCCTTATAGCCCAAGTATTGTACCGCCACATCTAGGTCGAGATCTTTGATTAGGATCTTCCTTGATTATAGCCTTAATTTTAGGTTGGTTAGGATCTCCTTTATTATAAGCAAATTCTGATATGAATTTCCCCTTGTTGGGTCATGCCACAAATGGACCTCATAAATAGGTCCGTAATAGTTGCCCCTCAACTCGGTAGTTAAGATCTTTGGGCTGCCAAGGTATATTGGTTATTTAACACATATCTTATTTTCGAGTTGTTCAACTTTTGTCCGAAATTCAACGAACTTAAGATTTATTCATATTCTAGTTGTAACTTGCCTCTAAATGTTGTTGGGATCTGTACATGCAGTGAAATTAAAAACTTTTATGAATCCCGAAGAGGATTGGTCGACCGCGTTTAAATCAAGGTTCAAAGAATCTGAATCATACCTATGCCAAACTGGTGTTCGTCTCGTTCTATTTGAACTGGTGGGCTACTCTCTTCAATCAACAGGAGTCGACTCTTCGAATCGCCTTCCTCTACTAGGATCCACACAAATAACCTCGAACACGGACAGCCGCGTGCTAGCACTTTCAGTATTCTTGCGTTTCTCTTTTTATCAAGGGTTTCTCGTGGCTTTCTCATACACTTGACAAAAGTCCCGTAGGTTTTTCTAAACCCAATAGGCATATTTTATATTCAAAATTAATCATCATTAATTTTGAAATTTGAATTTTTGAATCTGGATTAAAAAAAATATTAATTAAATCTATCTAATAGATCTAATCTAATCTATTTATTTAATTCGAATTAAAAGCCTTCTGATTTAATTTATCTCTATAAATTAAATTTGAGAAAAGATATATATCTATTTAATTAAAACTGAGATATTATATCTCAATTTAAATTAAATCAGATGTATGATATATTTAATTTGAAAATTAAATCAGAGATACAATATCTCTATTTAATTAAATGATTGATTTATCTTCATAAATCAAATCTGAGATAGGATATCTCAATTAGTTTTAGTTATATAATGATTAGCCCCTAAGGCATAATTTCCAACAAATGTATAATTTGGGTTAATTTTCTTTGAACTCCATTCCTATTCATGATTGTTTGGATTTCTTATGCATCAACATCCAGGCTTCCGGGCTTGCATGTTCTAGCACTAAGTTTCCCCCAATCTAAATTATCATGAGCAGGAACTAGCTTAATTTGCTTGTCCATCATGTAGTGTTTGATCTCATCTACGTTGATCTCAGTTATTGAGGAGCGTGTTCTTCCTTTCACTAAAGATATTTCAAGGAATTGGGATAGTGCTTGAGATAACTAAAATTAGAAAGGACTTTCACTTCACCTCCTTATTTCATTATGACGCCCTGACAATTGTACACTCCCAACTGTCATGAAGTAAAACAATCACCTTTAGCCATCTTCGATATTTGTGTGCATTTAATGCCCATGTCGCTTCGTGTACCTAACCAACGGTTTTTGGGGTGAATTATCTTCTATGCCCCTACATTTTGCGATTCGTAACTTTAATGGTTACCTTCTATAAGCTCATTTCTCCCTTCCAATCTTCACATTCAAACTTTTGCTCTTACTTCTGAGAGAACGTCCATCGTTTGCTTTCTAAGAATCCTTCCTTCTCTTTAAAAACCTTCCTTTCTCAAGCTTCATGGCTCACGCTTTTAAGTTTCCACCAACCCTTCCAAACACAGGCATTCCTGCCATCTCTTTTCACTTTCTTTGATTTTGCTTTGAACTTCTCTTCATTAGTTGTTTCTAGTTTCTTGTTTTGTGTGTTTGTGGGGTTTCTGAGTAGCTTGGTTCTTGGTTCTTCATACGCACTTTCCATTATTGTTGTATCTTTTATAATGTTTCTATAGCCGATCTTTAGGATCATCGTTGTACCTCTTCCATCGTTCTTTCTACCAAACACATTATGTTTTAGTTTCTAGTAGTGATTTTGTTTAAACATAGGTAGGGATAGTACTTTACTATCTTCGAGTCAAGATAGAATTACTCTAGTCGAGGAAGAAGAGTTACAGAAAAAACCATTCCTCCTATAGCTTGATTTTGGTTATAGGATATTCCCCTAATGAATAAGAAAAGTGAGAGGCTTTCCTTTGTGGGTATCATAATGGGGATAGCAAGAAGGGATCTTAACCTCTAGAATCTAAAAGTCGGGATGAGAACATAACTATTCTAGGATCCCCTACCCCAACACCGAAAACTGAGAGCCGGGGTAAGAGCATATCTATCCTGGCATCATACACTTCTCAAGACAAGGGTATACACCAAGTCAATCCGGGATCCCACACAGAGGAATTTGTCAATCCATGTTTTGATTGCATCTTCCTAAGCCTCTAATTCATCACAAGCGGCCATGACTCTTTTTAGCCAAGTCTACTTTAGCCTCATACCATCATAATTAGTCTTCGAATTGTCGCTTGTGTAGCCAAAGTCATCCTGGTTTCTCAACTTTTCCTTCTTCAAACAGTAGCTCTTATGATTTAGGTATGTCATCCTTTTTTGATTTTTGTTTCTTTGTTATAGGTATAAATGTGTTCACCTTCTTTATACCTCATTGAGGAGGCTCATTCTGATGAGTAAAGTGTTAGTTCTCTATGTGTTTTGATGATAACTGACAATTGTAAACTTAAGTTTGTCTTTGAAAGTTGTAAAACTTTTTGTTTAAGGCAAACTCGAGTTTTGGTATAGAAACTCAAGTTTAGACTTGACAACCAAAAGCTCAGATTTTACAATGTTGGCCAAACTCCAGTTTGTATAAGCAAACTCGAGTTTGCAAAGTTACAGAGAGCTATCAAAGTTTACAAGAGTTGTAAACTCGAGTCTGTGTTTATAAACTCAAGTCTAGATCAAAGGTAGTGACACTTGAATTTCAACTTATTTCCAAACTCTACCCTTGATTCTAAGAAACTCCAGTTTACAAGAAAGTTTATGTGCTAAAAGTTTAAAGACTTGTAAACTTGAGTCTATGATTTGGAAACTCGAGTTTGAGATCAAACAGAAGCTTTAACGTTTTATCAAGTTTTCCAAACTCTAGTTTCAGTTTTACAAACTCCAGTTTGCAAAATGCAATAGCCTTCATGTTTTCAGTTTTCACTGGAAACTCGAGTCTGGATTATGTAGACTCGAGTTTGGCATAAACAGAGATACTCGAGTTGATGCTTGTTTTCTAAACTCCAGTTTAAATTTCAGTGACTCCAATTTGTACTTAAATGAAAAGTTTTCAAAGTTTCAATGTACGCTGAAACTCGAGTCAAATTTCTGGAGACTTGAGTTTAGGACTATTTGAAAATACTCGAGCTATTACATGATTTCTAAACTCCAGTTTTGAAACTGTGAACTTAAACTTAAGTTTTTCATAAAAGCTTCAAACTCGAGTCAGTCACTAAATGACTCGAGTTTAGCCAAGTGTTCAAAATCTCATTCAAGACCAACTCGCGACTTTCCTCTCTGTAAAAACCAAACTCGAGTCAATTACTTGTCAACTCGAGTTTAGGAAAACTTTCATACATACCTTGCTCTCTAGATGAACCTCAAACTCGAGTATGCATCGGTAACTTTTGAAAACCAGATCAAATCAATCTGCGAAATCAATATGGGTTAATCTAAAATTATCATATCTTGTTGCATTATTATTCCTAACGTTATTGATCAAGTTTTTGATAAGTTTCAGAGAGGTTCATCACAAGATCAGAGAGAATCAAAGATCCAGAATAAGTGCATTTAATGAAGAACCAAGAACAGGGTTGATTCCTCTCCCTTATCCCAGATGTTTAGTTCAGACCGTTGGAACACATTAAGATCACCTCAAACGGTCAAATTAAGATCGTGGAATGACAAAGAATATGGAAAACGTTCTGCAACAACATATTCCAAGATTTCAGCAAAGAATTGAAAGAACAGAGCAAAATTTGCAACTGTCATTTTCCAGATTTGCAACTAAACGTTGGAGAAGATATTGCAACGGCTAGGTCATCTAGTTAGGCTATAAAAGGCTATGAAGACTCAGAGCAAGATACACAACGAAGCTACACTTGAACACATTTGCATTTTTGAGTCTGTATTGTGATTCTTTTATCTGTTCTTCAGTGATTATCAATATTCACTCTTTTGAGAGATTGAAAGTCTTTTAAAGTATTTGATTGTGTAAACTCAAGGTTGTGGAACCTGTGAGTTGGGTTGTTTAAATTACAAGGTGTAAGGGGGAGCAAGTCCTAGGTGATTAGAATTGTGTCTTGTCTTCATTGTTGTAGTTAAAAACCTGTTGAACTAGTAGAAACACCCAGAAGGTATCTAGGGACTAGACGTAGGTCAAGGTTAAGACCTAACCAGTATAAATCCTATGTGTCTGAGCTTTTCTTTCTCTACTCTTTCATTATTCATTTCTTAAGCTTTATTTTTAAGAGTTGAAAAGAAATTTTAAAATCCCCAATTCACCCCCCCTCTTGGTGATTTCTTCCACTTTCATAAAGTTCTACACGCCCCTAGAGAATTTTTATGGACAAGTACCCATGGTTTACCCATGACGTGTTGACCAAACTATCTGAAATGATTGCGATTGACATCGCCGGGCTCCCCGTAGGCAATTGTGAGAATTATACCCTTGGCCTACCCCGTCCAGATGAGCCATTTTTCTCTCTTAGGGAAGGGAATGACCCGTCCTTTTCTTCTTCTACCAGGATCTAGTTACCCAACTCGGTATTCACATTCCATTTACTGAGTTTTAGATTGACATTTTAAATCATCTTTACCTTGCTCCCTGCCAACTTCACCTCAATGGTTGGGATTTCGTAATCGCCTTTAAGTGTTTCTGTAGGTCTTTAGGTGTAGCTTTTATAATTCCTCTTTTCGTTTACTTTTTTATGGTTCATACAGCTCACGCTGGTAAAGAGCTTGTAGATAGAAAGGGTTAGACCTTACTCCAAGGGGCGCCCAATAGGAAACTTTTTATTGTATATACCGATTCTTTTAAAAACTTCAAAATTGGCTATTTTAAGGTTGTTGCCAAACCCGATCAACAACCTTAATTTCTTAGCTCCCTTGAGTCCAAAGATACGGAATGGAAAGTTCCATTATACTAGATTCTTGACCACCACAAATTGACTCCTTTTCCAACTACATTGCCAACATGACTTGCCAACTTTTGAGGCCGGCTCGATGGTAACCTTGGTTGACCACATCAAAGAGCATGGTCCCATTAACGCCGCTGAATTCATTTCGTATGACTTTCTTTTTGTATATTTATGTGTGCTTTTATTTTTCGTTAAAGAGGGATCTATTTATAGCTTCTAACTTATTTTCTTGACCTACAGCTCTGGGCATGGGAAAAGAACCTTATTATGTTGACTTGTTGAAACATGACAAGGCTGCTTTAGGTATGGAGACGAGCAAGAAGTGCCAAGCTCCTGAGCCCAATCAGACTACAGTCAGGATGAAACCCTAGCAACCTCGGCCAAGAAATTTAGAGGCATTAAAGAAGGCCCAACCCAAAGAACAAAAGATGCCTCAAACACCGCTTGAACCTCTGCTTAAGGAGTCCCTCATGAAAGCGGAGCAAATCACCAAGAAGGGGTGAATTGGGGCTTTTAGAAATTATTTTCTAAGTGCTCTGAAACTTGAACACTAAAATAGAGCAGAATAGAGTAAGAGAAGAAGAAGCAAGACACAACAAAATTTATACTGGTTCGGTCTAACTCCTTGACCTACATCTAATCCTCATACACTTTGGGTATTTCACCATCACTCAGAATCAGTTACACACTCTATACTTAAAGTTATCCTCTCACTAGGATATACTCCCCCTTACAAGTTTTACCATATTCCCAATCTCTAAGTCCCACGCTTAAGATTCTTATAATAAATTTTTTCAATAAATGAAACTCTCCCTAAGAGTGGATAATAATAATCACCGAAGTACAAATGTATCAAAAGATACTTTACAATAGAAAACCTAAAGAGAAGTTGGAAACTTGAATGATTTTCATTTTCAGTAGATTGGTTGTTGAGAAGACTTAAATGGAACTCCTTATATATTAAGAAAGCATTTAATGATTGTTTGATTCTTCAATGTAACTGTTGGAGACATTAGAGTAGCTATTAGTAACACTTTGGTCTCTTCTCTCTCTACTATTCAGTTGATTCAGCTGCACATAAGTTTATGGTTGACTTCTCTTGAATTAAATCCATTGGAAGAGCAGCTTCTTGATAGGGAGAGAAAACATTAATCCCTTTGCAATGTGTGTAAAATGATTGTCCAAAAGGATGCAAGCTTTCCAAACTTTGCAATAAATGTTCTGACATTACTTTTCACTTTTGACTAAGTCTTCATTTAATATTGTCTAAACCATCTAAAACTCACTAACAAACTGATTAAACATATTAGGAATAGTAATGATTAATGATAAGAAGTATTGAGATTAAACATGAAGATTTCACAAATTCGAGCAATTTGATTTTCAAACTACGCAACACAAACTCCAGTTTGTTCATTCAAACTGGAGTTTGTAACTTTGTTTCAGAAGGCCAAATTAGAGTTTCTAAATCCTAACTTGAGTCTAGTTCTTCCAAAGAAGAGCGTCACAATTTGAGCACTGAAGAACAATTTGAACATATGAGTAAACTCAAGTCAATTAGTGATTAACTCGAGTTTTGGATTTTTGATAAGAAAATAAGTTTAAGTTTGCAAAGCTCAAAACTGGAGTTTTCAAAACTTAACTGGAATTTTCAAAAACATAGAAATAGAGCATAACTCTCTGCTTGTCATAAACTCGAGTTTTCAAACACCAACTTAAGTTTCCTTTAAAACTAAAGAACTTTGAAAACTCTCTTCCAAGAGAAAACTAGAGTTTGTTAAACCAAACTCAAGTTTCCTCAAAGTGAGAAAAACATGAAAAATCTCTATCAATCTCAAACTCGAGTTTACAAAGATAAACTTGAGTTTTCTCAAAAATGTGAAAACTTAGAAAACTCTTGGCCAAGTGCAAACTCGAGTTTGTCATAACAAACTAGAGCTTGCTTAGAATGAGAAAACGTTAAGATTATTGGCTAAGCATAAACTCGAGTTTAGAAAGTCTTAACTCAAGTTTAGTCAAGTTCACAAATCCTTGAAAGCTCTGTGATACATAAACTTGAGTTTGCAGAAGCAAAATGGAGTTTGTCATACTTCAGAAAATATTGAAGGTTCTCTGTTGGTGCAAACTCAAGTTTGTAAAACTAAACTTGGGTTTGTCTTAATGTGAAAAACTGAGTGCTCTCTGTATCTCACAAACTCGAGTTTGCCTATGCAAACTCAAGTTTGTCTTAGTTCATAAAAATTGAGCTACTCTCTTTCAAGTCCAAACTCGAGTTTGACTACCCAAACTTGAGTTTGCCTTTGACAATAAGTTTTTCAACTTATCAAAGACAAACTTCATCTTGAGTTTACAATTGTTAGTTATCATCAAAACATATAGAGAACTAACACCTCAGACTTCCCCTCCTCACGTTACTCAACCTTCTCCTTCTCCACCTACCCAACTTGCTCACGGATTTCTTTAAGAGAAAGGTGTAACAATGGAATTTGGTAAAGCACTCCAGCCTATGAAGCGCTTCTACAAGCCAACTCGCCTATCTGATGTCGAACTTTAAGAGCTTCTAGACATTGAACTGCATTTCTTGAAGGCTGTCGCTGCCTTAACCCAAACCATGGGTATGCTGAAAAACAAATATGTGGTGGCTCATGACGAACTGCAACAAGTTAAGGTGAAAAAGGATGAGCCTCATGAGCGGCTAAAAGCAGCCAAAGCAGAGAAAGAAAAAAAAACATATAAGGAGCTACTGGCGATAAGGGAGGCCTTGAAGAAGGCGGAGTCCGACTTTCTTCGTCTTCAACAAACTCATTTCAACGATGTTGAAGCCTTAAAAGTGATGCAGACATATCATTAGGAGGTCAAAGCTAAGCTAGAGTGGACCAAAACTGTACTTGAAGCTACACATGCTGACATTGTTGAATATGTAGCCAAATAAGACACCGCTGCAAGTGCCTTTAACAATGCCTTAGAGCATATCCGGCTTTTGAACCCTGGTTGTGAACTTAACACTTCTAAGCTACATTATGAGGCTTATATTGAAGATAGGAAGTTAATCCCTGAAAGTGGAAGAAATCACCAAGAGAGGGGTGAATTAGGGATTTTAAAAATTCTTTTCAACTCTTAAAAATGAAGCTTAAGAAATGGATAATAAAAAAGTAGAAAAAGAAAAGCTTAGACACAAAATTTATACTGGTTCGGTCTCAACCTTGACCTACGTCCAGTCCCTAGATACCTTCTGGGTGTTTCCACTAATTCAACAGATTTTCAATTACAACAATGAAGACCAGACACAATCCTAATCACCTAGGACTTGCTCCCCCTTACACTTTGTGATTGAACAACCCAACTCACAGGTTCCACAACCTTAAGTTCATACAAACAAATGCTTTCAAAAATTTACAAACTCTCAAAAGAGTAGATAAGGATAAACACTAAAGAACAGGTTGAAAATAACAATACAGACTCAAATTTCAAAGTATAATCAAGATAGCTTCGTTGTGTGTGTGTTGCTTTGAGTTTTCACAGCCTCTTATAGACTGAATGGATAAGCTAGCCGTTGCAATTCTTTCTCTAATGTTCAGCTGCAATTCTGGAAAAATGGCAGTAGCATATTTTGCTCTGTTCTTTGAATTCTTAGCTGGAATCTTGGAATTTAGTTGTTGTAGAACGTCTTCCAGATTTTTAGTCATTCCTTTAACTTAATTTGACCGTTTGAGATTATTCTTATGAGTTACAACAGTCTGAGCTGAACATCTGGGATAAGGGAGAAGGATCAGCCCTGTTCTAGGTTCGTCATTTAATGCATTTATCCTGGATATTGATCTCACCTTGATCTTGGCTAAACCTTATCTGAAAAACACTCAAAACTTCATCAAGGACATTAGAAACAATAATATCATATCATGAAATAATTTCAGGAAGACCCATTAAGATTTCGCAGATCAACATCATTTGATTTTTCAAAATCCCTGATGCAAACTCGAGTTTGTTCTTCCAGACTCGAGTTTGGAGTTCATCCAGAAAGCATATCCGTTGATTAGAGGTATAAACTTGCAGTCTATAAAAGCTAACTCGAATTTGGCTTTTACAGAGAGAACTATCGGACTTTGGACTTGGCATGGAATTTTGGTCCTGCTCCTAGACTCAAGTCAATTAGTGACTGACTCGAGTTTGGGTCTATGTTTGAAGAACAAGCCTAAGTTCGTGATTTTCCAGACTGGAGTTTAGGAGACAGACTGGAGTTTTGGAAAGATGGTAGAAATTCGAGTGTTTCTCTATTTGTCCTAAACTCGAGTTTACAATGACAGACTCGAGTTTATGTTTGAGCTGAAACTATTCAAATCTTTCTGTTTGGTCTAGACTGGAGTTTGTAACTCTAGACTGGAGTTTATCACTTGGCCTGGAATTCAAGTGTCTTTCTGTTTGGTCTAGACTGGAGTTTAGGAATCCAGACTCGAGTTTGGCTTGCTTGGGATTCTGAGTGCTCTCTGTATCTTCCAGACTTCAGGTTTGGTTTTGCAAACTGGAGTTTGGCTTGTTGTGAAAATTTCTGATTGCTTTCTGTAACTCCTCAGACTCGAGTTAGTCCAAGCAGACTCGAGTTTGGCTTTCTTCGCAGAAGTAAGCAGCTTTCTATCAACCCTCAAACTCAAGTTTACATACCCAAACTCGAGTTTGCCATTGACAGTGAGATTTTCATATTGCCAAAAACAAACTTCATATCAAGTTTACAATTGCTAGTTATCATCAAAACACATTGAGAACTAACAATCCCGCCAGGTGAGGTGGGAGGTCAAGAGGTTCAAGCAGAGGTTAGCTCGGAGGCACAAACAGAGGTTGAAGCTCCACCTAGCTAAAAGGGCCAAGATGCCGATTTTACTTGTACGTTTTACTGTGTACTTTTTTTGTTTAGGGTACTTAACCCTTTTTTGCTTTACAACAATTTTGTTTTGAATTATTAACCCGGTTTTTTTTCCTATTTACAACTTCTTTATACTTGAACAATTTGAACATCAATGAAAATTTATTCATTTGTCCAAACCAAATATATCTCTGAGCTTTATCGTAAACATAACAATATGTTAACAATATGAACTCAAACATATTTTAAGAGTTCTATTCAATGACTTGTCCAAAGTCATAAATATATGATGTAGAATCTACTAAAATATTCTTTTGGTATTAAAACCAGGTATCATATTTGGTAAAGATTTTTAACTAAACCTTCACATTACATTTTAGCTTTCTAAGCCGGAATTTGATCTAGAATAGGGATAATTAGTCACATTTTAAAACTGGATTTTAAACCAATGTTTTAAACATTTCAACCTAATCAGAGTCATCATGGTGATTCGCATCATTATCCCGGAATAAAATTTGGATGAATCACAATTATGAAGGCTTGGTGTACCTTCACTTTATCTGAATCCAGGTTCAACAACCCTAGCTTCATTCATTCATTCATAATTGGCATAATTTGAACATTTTGAAACATGATTCTTAACTAAGAATTTCTTCATTTATTTGGAAATACACTTGCTGACATAGTTGACTTTAAACAATTCCAAAAAGGAAATTTGAACTTGAAAAACTTAACGACAGAACTCAAATTTAACTTAAACAAACTCAGTTTATCCGTAAACCAAAACTTGAACATGGAACTTGGATTTAACTGTCATAAACTCTTAGTTTATCCGCATTCTATGTTCTTTTTACTAACTTCTTCTCCAAAGTTTCCAACATGTAAGCTCCTTTGCCTAGCTTTTCTTTAACCCGGTAAGGGCCTTCCCAATTTGCGGCGAGCTTTCCATCCTTGGCATTTTTATTTCTCACGTCTACCCTTCAAAGCACCAAGTCACATTTTTCAAATGATCGGGGTTTCACTTTCTTATTATACTTGGTGATAATGAGTTTGGTTTCACTTTCTTATTATTTATAGAGTTTACTTGTAGGGTTTGACTTATGGGCCCTGTGCTCCTTATAACCTAAGTATTGTGTCGTTACATCTAGGTAGAGATCTTTGATTAGGATCTTCCTTAATTATAGCCTTGATTGTAGGTTGGTTAGAATCTCCCTTAATTATAGATAGATTCTGTATGGATTGCCCCCTGTTACGCCATACCACAAATGAGCCTCATTAATAGGCCTATAACAAATCTCTTTTTTTTTTCCTTCCATTTGATCATTCACAATAATCCAATTATGTATTTTCTTTCTTTTCTTTACTTGCCCTCCTTCTAATTTACACTATTAACTTATTTCTTAAATATCTTTTTATTTTTCCTCTTGATCATCCAGCTAGATATCTTATTTCTTTGCTTGACTAATCTACAATATATTTCACTATAGTAGTTAGTCAAAGCATAAGATGAATATATAATGCAAATTTTTTTCTCAATATTTAACATATGTATTTGACATAATCAAAACTAATAATATATAACATATAAGACATTTTATATATATATATATATATTTGTATTTTTTCCTCTAATGTCGATATATGAATAAAATATAAATAATACCCCCTCTGATCCTTAATATATGATATATTTAAGGAGATATCTTGGTCCTACATATGAGACATACTTTTTATGTTTGTTAATTTTCTTATAGTTTACCCCTATAGATGTTATCTCAACAAGAATCAATGAAGAGATAGAATGAGGAAATTAAAGAATATAACTATAGTGTTTTGGAAAATAAATGTAAAATTTTAATTAATTTTCTTGATCTAAACAAATTAAATAAATATATCTTATCCTAAAAAAATGAATAAATAACGTTTATAGTTTCATCATGAATCACTATACATATATAAAAAAATTTAAAATAAATTATTCCATTCATGATAAAAAAGAATAGAATGACTTATTTATCTTATGTTATAAATTTAAGAGACCATGCTTAATTTATATATGAGCTTTGGTTTTCTCATGTTACATGAGAGAAAAAAGTTTCCTACACACACATGAAATGGTGGGACCCACATATACATATATGAATTAATATATGTATATGTGGGTCCCATCATTTCATGTGTGTGTAACATGAGAAAATGGTTTTCCTACAACATGAGAAAATATTTTCCCTTTATATATATATATATATATATATATAGACACACACAAACACTCTTTGTTAATTTATTTTTTTCATGTGTATAAGGTATCTCAAACTAATCTGGAATTGAGTAGCCCATAAAGGGGTAGCCCTCCCAAGCTAGCAATTCGATCCATAACCTAGGATTCAAACTCTCAATGCTGTTTTAGGGACCTATTACCTCATCCCGCTAGATCAACTAGACATTGGTAGAATGTCTTGTTATTGATAGAACCATTAGTACTTTTTTTATGGGGTCAAAATGGTCAATTATATCAAAAAATATTATACAACCACTAATAGTCGATTGGGCAAATGTGTCCATAATAACTAGGATGGATATCTCATATCCTAAAACTAGCAGTTCGACCTGGAGGATGGTGCCAAAATTAAACTCTAAAGAAGCCCTATCATTATAAGCTAAGAGACACCTCATCAAAAAAGTAAACAAAGTAACTATTCTATATATTTATTACAAAGCATTCTATTATATAATGTCTTGTTATTGATAGAACAAGTAGTAATTATAATAGTTAAAATGCAAATTTATCTTTTGAAGTTTTTGTTCAGGAGTAATTTTGCCTGTAAGTATTTTTAGGTTTAATATTGCTCTACAAGTATTAAAATAGAGTAATATTTCCCCTTATTATTCAAAAATTAACGATCAACTTTAGTTTTTTTTAATGATATGGGATAGATTGTTACGTTTTGAAACTTCTAGGGGTGACATTAAACCTTAAAAAACTTCTAAAGCAATATTTCCTCTTAAGGAATATTTGTGGAGCAAAATTGCACCTTAACGATACTTTTAAAGGTGATTTTACTTTTTAATAATATATGAGACAGCTACCCCAATTAAGTCTAACACATATGACTAAGTTAGATTGCTATATTAAGAAAATGTTTGTACTAAGGTTTTCGGGAAATACCAAAATCAATTAAAAATTTGGGAAAATTCATAAAAAATATCACTTGAGTTTCAAAATCTTAAATAAATGATTTTTTTAATAAAACAAGTTGGCAATTGCTTTACATTTGTTGTTAATCTCATTACACTTGTGAGATCAACAGGATTTTTAAGTTTAAGTGAGATATATATATATATATATATATATATATATATATATATATATATATTTGGTTTTTCCCTAAAAAAATTTATACTTTATGAGATAAAATTGTTTTCAAGGTAAAATCAGTTCAAATAATCCCAACTACAGTCTAACTTACTCTTTTACTATATTTTCTTTGAAAGATGAAACCGCTAGAAATTGACCCTTAAGATTGACATATTGTATGGAAGAAGTTAATTTAATTTAAACATAATTCTAACAAAATCGTATGAATGATCATTACAATTCTTTGATGAAAAAAAAAAAGAATGATGATTGCAATTATACGTAACTGATCCATTAAAATTAAGAAATAGTAGTTAAGTCATTAAATATGCATAAAATAAAATAAAAATCAAATTTACCCACATTATATTAAATTTTGAATGAGGAAAAATACAAAAATATTTAAACATTAATTATAAGGATAAAATTAAAAAGTAAGCATTAATTACTCTCTAAGTAACTTATATTATAGACCAAATCATTATTCTAGAAGTGCCATGTATTGTGGATGAGAGGGAGTGTACATAATGTTGATTTCTTAAATATAATTATGATTGAATCTCAATCTCCTGTTTGATATTGTCCCTGGAGTTGTATTTTTTATTTGTATTGTTATATCTATTGAATAATATTCTTATCCAAAATACAATTATGTTTCTCACAGAAAAATACAACTATATTTTATATTCGTCTGAAATAAATTAAATTTCTAGATAGAGTCATGCATGGACAACTTGGAAATAAATTTAAAAAGGTTACAAAAATCGCTCTCACAAAAAAGTGTCAAAATATAGTCAAACTTTCCAGCATACGTGCCCATATACAATGCACAGTAATTGAAACAAAGGTTTCTAAATAGAAAACTTCATTCAACAACTATTCAAAAATTATTAACTGGAAAATTTTATGGACAATCAGTCTTTCATTATTCACATTTTCTCATTAAACTAAATTAAAATCAAACCTTTAACATGAAACGCTTGAGTTTCTTCTTTTCCTTCTTAAAAGTTAAAAATCTAAAATAAAAATTAGAGCTAAACGTATAACAAATACGCTGAAATTACACCAAAAACGCCCACGCGGGACTTTAAAAATCAACATTATATGAGCCTATAAGGATTTGATTATGTGTCTTAATTTTATAGAATATATTTTCAATCCGCTAACGTCAATGTCGTGTATCTCAAATGATACTTTTATTTAGAAATTATTTTTATGTTAAAAAATCGAAATGTTGGTGTTTAAGAATATTTTGTCAAAATTTAAAATTTCAATATTGATTTTTTGTTAATAAAACTAAAAGTAATAGGGTTAAAAGACTACAAAGATATCTTACAAAATTAAGGAACCAGAATGAAATTTAAAAAATTTCATAAAAATGAAGTGACTAAAATGAATGGGCAAAAGTATGGAAAAATGCTTAATTAATTAATTAATTATCAAAATGTCACTGAGGCAAAAGTATTAACTCATCTGCCCTCTGTAATCGATTATATGCCTTATGTAATCGATTACAGGGGATCAGATCTCTTTTTTTCCCATTTTTTGCAGTATATAATCGATTATATCACTGTTTAGTAATCAATTATATAAAATTTACATAGTGTAATCGATTACACTAGTATGGTGTAATCGCTTACACCAGCTGCAGAAGCACAATGAAGAAGAGATTTACTAATTTCCAACTTCTTTTTACCTACAAATGCGACTTGGGGAAGGTCTTTTTGCCAATAATTAACCGTCTACACTATGCCTAGTCCATTAATGTCCCTATATCTGTTTTTTGTCCTACGACATATCATTTTCAAACTTTATCACCTTAAATCATATGAACTGAAAGCATAAACATTCATAACTAAAGTAAATGTCATAGTCAGTACAACTTCACCAAGTCTAAAACCAAAAAAAAAAATTACAAGATCAAAATACAAACATCATGTCCGACAAAAAAAAACATAGCTATCTAATTTGCATCCTCCTCTGAATCCTCCTCCTCCTCCTCTTCGGAGACATTAGGCACCTGGTCCTCCTCTCCGGCTGCCTCCTGGTGCTGTCTGTCCTGTAATTGCCATAGTCCGACCTCCAGCCCGTGCACCCGGCTCTGCATCCACCGCTACCGCTCGTTCTCCTTCTCATTGTGGCTCTTCCACCGCTACTCGTGGCTCTTCCACCGCTTTCTCTGTTGGAGGTCCATCTGCCTCATCTGCAGCATGACGTCACGGAGCAAGAATCCACCATCCGGCTCAAACCATCTCCTTATCCTCATCATCGTTATCGTCTGGCATAGGGACCTCAGGATGAACCACGGGGGCAGCAGGCGGTGCATTGTCCTCGTTAGCGGCAGTGCATACCCAGACACCCTGATCATTCTGAATGATCTTGCACTGCTCCAGTAGGCGCCTCCCGAAAACAATGTTCCAATGTGTCTAGTCCACCATCTCAAATGTCTGCATCGGCACACAGAAGGGGAGCAATATACGGTGGACTAGGTAGGCAAGTGGGAGGGCAGCTTTCTCCTTGTGCTCACCTTGTACATCATCCAGCAAACATAGTGTCTCTAGTTCACCGGCCTGGCGTGAAGGGTATCAACCTCCAACACCTTGAAGTGATTGTAGGCTCGGAGGAACAGAATATGGGTCAACACGTAGAAAAGGATCCGTGCATCCACAGTCATCTGGCCCACAGTGAAAAGGGCTCTTTGACCCAAAGGCCTCCTGATATCGTTGACGGCGGCGGCTCAGTTATATCCAGGCAGGTTGACATTGGTATCCCCATTGTACAGATTGGTGCCCGCCCCATCAAAATCATATCCGAGCATGTCGGCCCATATCGGAGCAGTCATCTCTATATCAATGCCGCAGACGCGCGACTTCAGCACTCCATTGATGTAATTGAGGTTATGATAGAAGGCTCTAACCATATCCTCTGAGTAAGGACTGATGAACTCCGCTAAGCCACGTAGTTGCGAACCCTCCATCAGTGGGACTATATCAAATCCCTCCTCTGCAAAACACTACATGTCTAGTGACTTGGGCTTGATCACGGGTTTGCCCGCAAAGTGCTGAACGAAGGATCTGTGGGATGATGCATTATTGCCCAGGAGAATTCCGTATCGGAGATCTACCGGCTGTGCCTGAGAGCTGGATGTCTCACCCTCCATCCATGCCTTTGAACGTCTCTCGGTCTGAGGGTCAACTCGTCTGCGTGGAGGCATGATGACAACAAATACCTACAAATATACAATATAAACCATCAACAAACATGAAACAAACACAATTAATGGCATAATCATAATGCATGATCAATATCGGTCAATAGAGACAATGTAATTGAAAGAAAAATGCACAATCAACAATCAAACTCGACATAATCAATAATCTTCAACATCCATACACACAATAACATGTAATTTGTGCTTCAATCCCACTGCTTACATCAATTTCACATACAAACATACACACATTGTTTTTGAAACGCACAAAAACATCAATTTAATCTATTATTTGTTCAAAAACAACAACAAACAATTCAAATCAATAATCAAAACACTACATACCCAAAGAAAACAAACCCTAATCGATTACATGAACCATATCTTCAGAAAAACAGAGAAAATATAGACAAATTCGCAATGAGTATCGAAAACCTACCGAAATCAATGCAAATGAGAGCAAATCTTTGATTTTTCCTCAACTCACGGCTTGAATCTGCAGCTTTCTGGCCGAAAATCACAATGGAGGAGAGTGGGGGAGCCCTAATCGGTTAGAGAAATGAGAAATAAGGGAAAATGAGGCGTTTGACCTTTTTAAAAATTGATTCCACGATATGTAATCGATTACGGCCCATGCCGTAATCGATTACATCGCGTGGTAATTGCCACATTTGCCTTTTGATTTTATGTAATCGATTACGCCACTCATTGTAATCGATTATTAAACAGTGACGTAATCGATTACATAGTCCAAAAACTGAAGAAAAAGAGATCTGACCCCCTGTAATCGATTACACAAGGCATGTAATCGATTACAGGGAGCAGATGGGTTAATACTTTTGCCTCAGTGGCATTTTGGTAATTAATTAATTAATTAAGGATTTTTCCGTACTTTTGCCAAATGAATGCAATATATATTTATATTGAGAGTGCATTTAAAATTATTTTTAAAACAAATAATGTATTTTGAATAAGATCTTCTGGCTATAAACCTATAACATCTTATATTATAATTTTAATTATTAAATAACTATACACAGGCAAGACATAAAAAATTCTAACATCTGGCACTATGTAAGAATTATGAATGTCATTCTTAAAAATACAGTAAATTTATTAAAATATAAGAGAAATTATTTAAAAAATAAAAAAATATTTCTTAAATTTTAAAACCTAAATTAATTATTTCTTATTAAAATGAATGGTGCTATACTTATGTTGACAATAAGAGTTATTTAAAATTTTAAAATTTAAGTGAAATTTTTTATTTAAATAAATAAATGTGTTATCACTCTGGTCCTATTTATAAGTTCACTTTGACTAAAAAAATTTGGTCTTATTTATAACTCTACTTTTATGTAATAAATGAGATTGTAACAATTTTACTCATATTAATTATATTCATGAAGATAAAGAGAGAAGAATGAGTTAAAAATAGCCAATCATATATGAGGGTAAAATTTAAAATTTACCCTTATAAT
Organism: Acacia confusa; assembly: GCA_037074495.1. Taxonomy (NCBI): domain Eukaryota; kingdom Viridiplantae; phylum Streptophyta; class Magnoliopsida; order Fabales; family Fabaceae; genus Acacia; species Acacia confusa. The sequence goes on along the minus strand of CM073508.1, from coordinate 18,931,869 downwards.
CATTGAGTTACTCACCTCTCCTTGATATGTGAGATTTGACCAAATTAGACTTATAAATAAAACCAGAGTGGTATAAGATAAAAAAATAGTAATAAAATTATGGGTTAAGGTGCAAAAATGCACATGTACCTTATCCCGAAGAAAACCCAACATCAAGTGTTTTTTTTATGTGCAAAAGCACACACCTGGTTACAAATTATGTGCAAAAATACCCTTTGACCGTTAAGTTTGATTTTGACCGTTAAATTTAACTTTTTTACTTTCAAAGATGCAAAAATATACATATGTTTTGGGAAAAAGATCGCTCAGCACTAAGTATTTTTTTAATTTAATAATTTATTTCAATTAAAGAAACTTATTATTTTTCTAGGTATAATTCATGGGAGGCCAAATTTTTTATTTCCATAATTTATTTTCTTTTTTTTAATCCTTATTGGTGCAAACATTTATTTGCATAATTAGAAAATGCAATAAAAATTAAATAATATTGATTGAAAAATTATTTAAATAATTTTTGGTTCAATTTGTTAGATAAAAAATAAAATTATTTTTAATTAAATATAGTATTTATAATATCAAATTATGAATTCATAAATACTTATTTATTAATTATTAATTATAAAATTTAACAAGGATTTAGAAAAAGAAAATAAATTATGGAAATAAAAAATTTGGTCACCCATGAATTAAATCTAGAAAAATAATAATTTTATTTTAATTGAAATAAAAATATTATGATTATTTTTTAAAAGCATTTGGTGTTTGATGTTTTTTTTTATAAAACTACATATGTATTTTTCTACATTTAAAAGTAAAAAAAAAATCAAACTTAATGAAAAAAGTCAAAATCATAGGTCAAAGATATTTTACACCTAATTTTTAACTAAGTGTGTATTTTTCCACTTAAAAAAATACTTAGTGTTGACCGTTGAATGTTCATTCGAAATAATGTATATGTATATTTTTAAACCTCAACTCTAAAATAATTTATAAAAAAAGAAAATTTTATTAAAAAATTCCGTTAAATTAAGGTGAGCAGGGTGTGACACAATCCTCATTAATTGTGGCCAGTGGCCACCATACCTCCCTTTCGTCCTGCTTGTTCATTGGTAACAGTAATATTTGCTTCTCCAGCAGTCAAGCGCCGTTCCTTTTTACTGACACACTCTCTCTCTCTCTCCCTCTCTCTCTCTCTTTTGAAATCAAATCCAGTTTTTTCTCTCTGTGATCGTCACTCTCACCCTACCCTACCTCCATAGCCACAACCTGCAATTCAAAAAACACTTGCGAGGGCCTCCAAAATTCAAACTCCCAAGAGGAAGAGAAAAGAAAAATCATGGTAGGTCTCTCATATTTCTTCTTCCTTTCGGCTTTCCCTTCAAATTTGTCGCTTATATTTTGTTCTGTGTAGGCCTGAGAGTTAACTGATACCAATTTTCATGTTCATGTATTTATGCAGTTGTTTTCTTCTTCACATGTTCCTCTCTGGCTTCAAGTTCTTCTCACCGAGAAATTCTATAACGCTTGTATAATTCACGAGGAAGCGAAGAAGAACGAGAAGAACGTGTACTGTTTGGATTGTTGTACCAGCCTTTGCCCTCATTGTTTGCCCCCCCATCGTTCTCACAGACTCTTGCAGGTTAAAAAAACCCCCCCCCCCTATATGATACCAAATAGATTAATTAACCATCTTTGTTTCTTGCTTTGACTCAGTTCTTTTTTGGGGTCTGATTTTTAGTTTTTCTTTTTCGCTGGTTTTTTATAGATTAGAAGATACGTTTATCATGACGTTATAAGGCTTGATGATGCTGCCAGGTTAATTGACTGCTCTTTTGTTCAAGTAAGTGAAATTTTCTCAAACCCCATGCTCAGTACAATTCAAGAAGAAGATGAACAGAAAAAATAAAAGATACTGGGAATTGAGAAACTGGGTTGTGGATTCTTCGTGCTAGAAATAAGTTTTAACAATAAAAATCTAGAGAGTTGGTGGTGGACACTGGTAATGATATGCTTAGGTTGTGCTGGGTTTATTGATATTTGTGCATGCTTGAAAGAAACCGAAGGATTGATTTGATTTGATTTTTATTCTATTGTTCTTGATTCATTGATTCGTCCATGAAGTTACAGAAGAAGGGTTTGAACAATAAGAATTTTAGAGGATGCGTCTTGTTTATGTTCCTTCTCTCTCTTACTTACTCTTCTCTCTTCTTTCCACAGTCGTATACCACGAACAGTGCAAAAGTGGTATTTTTGAACCAAAGGCCACAGGCAAGGAACTTCAGAGGCTCCGGCAATTTCTGCAGTACCTGTGACAGAAACCTGCAAGACCCATACCAATTCTGCTCTCTCTCTTGCAAGGTCCTTTCTTTTTTACCGTTTTTTTTTTGTTTTATTTTAATAAATGGTAGATTAATAATTAATAATTAAAATTATTGATCATTAATAAAAAGAATTAGCAAACCCTAATCAGGAGCCGTCTATTAAATCTATTTGAATGAATTGAATACACCGAGTTCCAATTCCAATTCCATTATGATTCCACCTTTGTTTTCCACAATCTCTCAGCTTTCTCAAATTCCCATGCCAATTCTCTCTCTCTCTCTCTAATGGCTTCATTTTTTCATATCATTCAATTTCATATCGCTTCAGCTTTCTATTCGCTTAACTTTACAGATCGATTACCTTTTGAGGACAAAGAATGGCCTTTCTGGGTATTTGTTCGAGTGCACCTACTTGCCCTTGCCTGATCCTGGCTTCGACAATGGCGGCCTCATGACCCCTGACTCGGTCCTCGAGCCAGCCGGCTCGAACCGGACCACTTCGTCCGGTTCGGGTGGCTACGGCGGGGTGGACTGCAGGGCGTCACTGCTCTGCACTGCCACGACGGAGATTGTCAAGAAGAAACGGAGCGGCGGAGGCGGCGGCGGGGGCTCGGCGTTCAGAGTTGCGTGTCGGCCAGCGTGTTCGCCGGTGTCGGAGATTTCGGTTAGTCTGATGAACCGAAGGAAGGGGACACCGCAGCGGGCCCCGCTGTATTGAATTGTGTACGGAAGTTATCAAAAGGACAGAAAGGGGATGACTGGGGGAGGTTCTGGATAATCAAGTTTATATAATTTTTATAATATGTACTACATTTTTAATTATATAGTTTGGTGCTTGAATTGTTAAATTTATTTTATTTTATTTTTCTTAATTAATAAGTATACAAGTCTTCTGAGCAAAAATAATAATAATAATAAGTATACAAGTCAGTAATTTTCTTTAAAAACTAACAAACTCACTAACGCTTACTTTAATTGGGTAAAAAAATCTAATGTGGTGAGTTTGTTAGTTAAAAAAAAATTATTAACATGTATATTTATTGATTTTGAAAGTTAAATATAAATTATTAACACAGTAAGCGCCAAGTCATTAATTTCTGTTACTTCAGTATCTCTAGGATTTCTTAGGAACCAAGAAAACTTCCCATCTTTGTAGATTTTTGACCCCATTCATGCTCTTCTTTCTACTCTAAAAAATTATTGTTTTATGGTTTTATTTAAGGTTGCCTTTCACAAAATTTCTTATTTGTGAGGACTATTAATAGCATACTCATAGTAATTTAATTACAATTATATTATTGTGTTCAATTCAATTTTTTTTTTTCAAAGTTCAATTATAGGACCTCTTTCATCTCTGCCGGTTAAAGAAAACAAACTTTGCACCTTTCTAAAAGGAAAATAAGTTATCACCATAAAAATCTGGAAAACACGTCCTGCTTTACGAATTGTTGTTTCGGCGGGGTATATGAAATAAGCCAATTATTTATGGTTTGCCATAAATAATTTTGTTGATATTGGGGACAAAATTTCTTTGAGAGAATTACAATTATTCACGACAATTTTTCCCATGACTTATGACCGAGTTTAGACTTTATAATTATATTGTAATCATAAAAAATATGATTGCCATCCTAAGTTCTAGGAGCTCGTTTAACTCTATTTTATGCTTGCAATGATAATCATAATTGCAACATTAAGAGAAAAGTGTTGGTTGTTGTTTAGCATGGTAATAAGGGTTGACACGGTAATGATGACTACTAAAAAATTGGAAATCCTCATTCATACCTCCCCTTATAAATACTTACTACCATTTCATTGCATGATTGAAAAAGTTCAACTTATCTAATAGTCTCATTTGTCTTTGTTTCACTTTCTCATTTCACCTTTAACATGACACCACAACCATCACCACTATTGCTACCGCCTCCATTGTTGTCGTTGTCATTGCTATGGCCACATCAACTATCACTACTACCTCCTCCTCCACTATTGCCTTTGTAAACCACCTGCTATCGCCACCACTACCTCCTCCACTGTTACACCCCTACCGACTTCGCCCTTTGAGATGGAGGGTTAGAGAGATTCCTTTTATCGGTTACCTTTCCTTCAATATCAGGTCCATTTGACATGTAGCAGAGTGAGCGCAATAGAACATTTTGACCGGTTTGGACGATCTACTGTATTGGTAAGAGTAAATAAAAGCAAAAGTCCCCAAAGAGTTAAGGGTATAGTTATCCAAAAATAAATATTAAAAATATATATAGTCATCCCAAAAATATAAGTACAAAATATAATAGGGCATTTCCTATTCTTTAATTAGCACTGACATGTCTTACCTCTCCAAAAAGGTACTTCTGGCTCAGGCACAATCCCTTGTATCTACAGATCTGTCCGAAGTTCAAGAATGAACCCCAGAGTAATTGTTAAATTTATGTACTATATGTGTATAGTGTATACATGCAACCATGACATGTAAAACCAAATAATAAGCCTAACGTACCGCGTATGCATTCAAAAACATCACAATAACCAATCATCTCTCACCATCGAGCTGCCTCCCTAAGGGAAGCCCTAGAATTATTGGAATCACAATCCTCGCACCGTTGAGCCACTAATCCAGGCCAGCCTCGGAATTATTGAAATCACAATTTTTGCACCGTGGAGTAGTGTGAACCAGACCAGCCCTGGAATTACCGGAATCACAAACCGTCGAGCCGCCACAAAGGCAAGCCACGGATTAATCCTCAACGCTAGGAACACAATAGTTAGGGACTTGAACCCCAACATGCTATATATGTATATTTGGCAAAAACAACACACATGGCAAACATACATATAACAAACACATATCGAGTACTTGAGTAAACAGTTACTACCTGGTGGGGTATGCATTACCTTAATATTTTAATGTGTGTGATAGCTTTCCCAAGTATGCCTTAACCCTCTATAACTCAAAAATGCCTATTTTCAATATTTATGAAAATACCCTTACATTTATTCCTTAAATCGGAGCCCCTTTAAAATTTTCCAGAAATCCAGTGAACCTGACCCAACTTCAAATATTTTTAATAAATTCCATAAAAATCCTTTTTGTACGAATCGGTGTGATATGAACCATTAAGATGTCTATTTTGCAGTAAAAATATTGCCAAAATCCAAACAGTCTCATAATTTGGCTTGTAGCCTAATTATGAGACTGTTTGGATTCTAGGCGTCTCTAGCATCGACAGCCACATTCTAGGCGTCTCCACCGCTTCTCCTAAACCCAAGGGAGTCACCATACAAGAACCAACAAAGGAGCAACTGAGAAAGAAACCAGAGCCTGTCCTGGGGTAAAGGGAAAGAAAAGGTCGGAGAAGAACTAAAAAAGAGCAAGTATCTTCAAAGGCAACTCCATCTACTGCTACCCAAACTGCTAAGAAACCTCCTACGATGCCAAATGCCATTTTTGAAATCTATAATCATTTCTCATCACCTCTTGGTTTTTCTAATGAATCAACCATGTTATCTACTGAGTTAGCTGCCCACTTCAAAGAAACTTTCTTTAAGAAAGAATTATAACCTGTTGTGTCTGTAGATTTTGCAAGAGTGAAAAAGAATGCAATTTAGATCTCTTACCTTGGCTTAGCAATTTTTAAACTCTTTTGTCTATATCTGCTTCTTTTACTCCAAATATTGTGAAGCTTCTCTATTTCAATATGCATTGGGATAATCTCAAGGATTGTGACCAAATATTTGTGGAGGAGAGAATCTTTACTTATGTTAAAGGAGTAAAGATTACCTTATCTGTTGCAATCATAAACACAATTTTGAAAATCGACAATCCTCCTCCCGTTAAACCAATAAACTTTAGCAATAAGAAGTATTTTGAAATTATTAAACCTAATGAACTATCCCTGAGAATATATCGATATCTTTGCATTTTACTCTGGCATCTATGCCTCCCCACCATCGTGCCCTATGATATATTTATTCTCGAAATTTGATTCAAAAAGGTGGAAATTTCACTCACTTTTCTAAAAAGGATTACACTTTCTTTCCTGCTATAGTAAATAAGATGCCTATCAATGTTGGCCACTAGATTTTTAAGGAAATGATCAAATTCAGAATTGGATCTAGGAAACCCTCTAACATTCCATTTCCTTCTCTTGTCTTAGTCATCCTCTTCTATTTAAAAATCTGGCCTCTTGGTACTTATGAAACCATTGAGAAACCCACAGTTTTTGGGAAACAGCAGTTGCACCTCATGAAGATTGACTTTAATGATGAAGGATCTGGCCATTCACGGGCTACCTCCAGAACCAGAGCATCTCATTCTGGAGTTCAAGAGGCTCAGTTAGCTCTTCCACCTCCATCATCATCTATGCCCTCTAACTTTGAAGCAAGAGTCAAGGCCATTATGATTGCTGCACTTGCTGAGATGGCAAAGAAAATTGAAACTAAAGTTGGATGATTGGTAGCTGAAGTCACTAAGGGCAACCATGACCTGGTTGATGCATAGGATGCCATAAAGGAGAAAATTGAGAATTTATGTGGACACATGGTGGATCACAATGCCAAGTTGACCACTCTCCTAGTCTCAAATGTCCATCTAAGTGAGAAGCTAGAAAAGATTCTGAAGCATCTGGGTCCTGATCAACTTCTAAGTTTACCACCAAATCAAACGCTTCACCTTCACCTTCTAACTCACCTTCTTTCGGCTTCACCAACCCCATTGTGCCCTCTTCTAATCCTATTATAACCACCCCTACTATTGAAATTATTCCTCCATCTCATACCTCTACAATCAAACTTGACTCACCTCCTTCTACTCCTTTAGTTAACCCTGTCTCACCTGACCCTATCTTAGCTCTACTCTCTTTTGTTGATGACAAAAGGGGACAGAATCCAGAGAAACCAAAGCCTAGAGTTTGAAGACTGTTCTTGCAGAATGCTTTGTTTGAAATATGTAGCTATGTGTATAGTTTTTGCTTAGCCGCTTAGCTTTTGGCTTTTTGACTAGACTTTGCTTGTGTACTTTTGCTTTTGGCAAACTCAACTATGGTTTGAATTTTTAGATGTATTAACTGATTAACTGATATGAATTACAATAGTTTAGTTGTCAATTGCATTACTTGTTTCTGTCATATTGTATCTAAGAACAATTAAAATCAAAATTATTTAGTTCCTTGTGATTGACTGATTATCACTCATATGCTTAATCTTCAAAATTGCTTGATCTAAATCTTCAAACATCCTTAAGCACGTCAAACCTAAGCTGAATCGTTTCAAAACTTTTACAAAATTTCTATGCAAAACCTTTTTCGAATCTCAAATTTGTCAAACTCTTACAAAATTCTAGTTTACAAGTGTTGTCATCATCAAAAAGGGGGAGAATGTTAGTTCTCTATGTGTTTTGATAATAACTGATAATTGTAAACTTAAGTTGAAGTTTGTCTTTGAAAAGTTGAAAAACTTACTGTCAAAGACAAACTCGAGTTTTGGTTTGAAAACTCTAGTTTGGACTTGACAGAGAGCAACTCCAGTTTTGTTAACTAAGACAAACTCGAGTTAAAACTTTGAAAACTCAAGTTTAGATGATACAGAGAGTTCCTAAGTTTTTCAAGACAAAGCAAACCAGAGTTTAGTTTTAACAAACTCCAATTTGACAAATCTAAGAAATCAAAGTTTTTCCAAGCTTTGTGAAAACTCGAGTTAATGTTTTGCAAACTCGAGTTTACATCATACAGAAAGCTATATTATCCTAAGTTTAAGAAAACTCGAGTTATGTTTTTGGAAAATCCAGTTTACAATTGCTTAAATGTTTTACAAAAGGTTTCCCTTTTTGAAAAAACTCGAGTTTAGGTTTGACAAACTCGAGTTTAGGTTTGACAAACTCGAGTTTAGGTTTGACAAACTCAAGTTTAGGATTCATAAAGAACAATGCATATTTCTAAGGTTTTGAAAACTTAAGTTTCGAAATAAAAACTCTAGTTTGATCAATCCAGAGAGCTCTCCAATTTTCCTAAGTTTTTGTGGAAACTCGAGTTAACCTTTACAAACTCGAGTTTACGCCATACAAAGAACATCACTCTGATTACATCATTTAAAAACTCCAGTTTTGTATGAAAACTCTTGTTTTTAGCTTCAGGACTTAAAATGCATTTTTTAGCTTAAGTGTCCAAAACTCGAGTTAGTCGCTTAATGACTCGAGTTTAGGTCTTGCTCAAAAATTGTTTGAAAGATCAAATCGTGACCTTCTTCTCTGTATGAAGAAAACTCAAGTCAAACATATAAAACTTGAGTTTATGCTTTAAAATGTGAACTACAAACTCGAGTCTATATCATAGAATTCAAAATTTGAATTATTTGAATCTACAAAAAACTATGTGATTGATCTATATGTTGTTTATCATCATTCATCACCATCTCTAGATATGTTTAACCTTTTTGCTAGTGAATTTCAGTTGATATAAAGATGATTCAAAGAGAATTAAATTGCAGTTTCAACACAAATGAAAAAGCATGTCAGAGCATTTATTACAAAGTACAGATAGCTTGCTACATTCTGGACAATCATCCTCCACACAATGCATAGTCGATTAATGCTTCTTACCTAAACTAGCTTCTGACATTCCAAGGGACAAAACTCAAGGAAAGTCAACATTAATCCTCTTAACAAAAAGAATTAACTGAAGAGTAGAGAGAGAAGAAACTAAAGTGCCTCCAACAACTGGATTAATGCCCCAACGGTTATAATAAAGATTGCAATGGTCATTTAATACTCTCTTTGTATAAATAGAGTTGCATTCAATTCTTCTCTAAAAAAAACAAAAACAAAGCTGATAAATAGAGTTGCATTCAATTCTTCTCTAGAGGAAGAAAGGATGATATCACATGTTAGGGGCAAACGCATCACCGTGACCACCAAAATCCTAAAAAACATGCTAGGAATTATAGACTCCCTTCTCCACCTACTGTAGAATTCTCAGATACTGAAATTTTTGAAATTCTCAGACCAGGGGAGCCAATTGGGCCACTGAACTTCAATCCTAAAGATATGCCTTCCCTTCACAGAGTCATCTGGTACGTCTACACTAGGAGTCTAGTACCTAAGGGCAAAAATTGTACACATTTTGCCAGTAGAGACTATGGCCTACTAGCAGCAATCATGTCCAAAACCAATTTTAACCTTGGATATTGGCTCTATCATGAGATTCAAAAGTTCAGATTTGAGGGTCAGAAGAAAGCACATTTACCCTATGCTCATCTAATTTCTATAATCCTATTTCATCACAAGGTTTGGCACCTTGAGTTGGACTCCAAACCTGTCAAACCCACTAAAATGTGTCAAAACCAGCTAAATTATATGAGATTGGACTTTCTTGAGGAGTCTGGGCAATCTAGAGCCCCCTCCAGAACCAGAGCTAAGGAAGGTCAAACATCCCCCACTCGGCCTTCTACATTTGCTCCTCCTCAGGCTCCTGAACCAGTCTCTATGTTTGGTACTTTTATCCAGACTATTGTGGACAGAGCCATCTCAGCAGCAATCACCTCTCTCCAAACAAATTTGCTTATTGAGTTATCTAAGAAGATAGAGGCTGAGGTGAAGAAAGGGGTTGCTAAGGTTCTTAAGAGCTTCAAGTCCTTGGATAAGGTCCAGGATAAACAGGCAGATGAAATAGCAGACATGAATGTGAAGCTTGATGCAGTTACTGGTCACTTTGAAGATCTTGGTCCACGTTTTGAGTCTACTTATGCTGCATATCAATCCTTGGACAAGAAGGTAGATCAGCTTCTGAAGCAAAATGCATTCGCAGGTCCATCTGGCTTATCACCTCCACCATTTTCACCTCTACATACCTCTATACCTGATCCTGTAATTCACTCTACCCCTCTTGTTTCACCATCTCACTCTCCAAAAACCCATTCTTCTTCTCCAATCCTCACTCTTGCTCTCTCTCCATTTGTTCCAGAAACTTCCACTCCTTACCCTATCCATGTCTCAGTCCCTCCATCTACCTCCTCCTCTATTCCTCCTTCATCCTCTCATCCTCATATGACTCCCTCCACCTTTGCAGAAGCTCTTCCTTTTCTTCAGACTCCTCTATCAATTACCCCTATCTCCATGCTTCCTCTAGTTGATGATGACAAAGGGGGAGAAGAGAGTAGCAGATAGAATAGCTGATAGTTGATGTAGTTGTTTTGCATTTTTTTTTGCTAATATTTGATGGATGTAGAACTAATGTAGTTGTTGCTGATATTTGTGATAGACCTAGAATAGTTTCATTGCTATTGTAGTTTTGTTAATAGCTAACTGTTGCTTCTTATATTCCAGCAACCTATCTTATGCACATGAATCTAGAACTTAATAGTTTATTATCATCAGTTTACCATACAATGTCTGGATTTAGTTTCACTTAATCATTTGTTGAAAATTATTGAAATCAGACTCTTAAACTCAATAATTATTTCCAAAACTTGTACAAGTGTTGTCATCATCAAAAAGGGGGAGAATATTAGTTCTCAACCAAGTTTTGATGATAACTAAACACTTGTAAATCAATGATTTAAATAAGAACTCGATTTCATGTTTTAAAACTCCAGTTGTTATATCAGCAAAATGAAGAACTCGAGTTCTTGGATGAAGAACTCGAGTTCTTGGATGATGAACTTGAGTTCGCGTCTCCTAGCAGAAGAGTTCTCAAACAACCAAAGTGAAGAACTCAAGTTCTTGGGTAAAGAACTTGAGTTCGTGACCCTTGGTGATGAAAAATTTTCAAAAGCATGAGAACTCGAGTTCCTTAGCACCAAACTCGAGTTCTAGAACTTGAGTTCTTAGTAAAGAACTCGAGTTCTCAATTTTGAGGAATTCGGTCAAAGACTAAGAACTTGAGTTCTTGGGAAAGAACTCAAGTTCATGAACTTGGGTTCTCAGTAAAGAACTCGAGTTCCTTCATGAGGTATCTGATCAAAGTTTAAGAACTTGAGTTCTTAGAAGAGAACTCAAGTTCATAAACTTGAGTTCATGATTAAGAACTCAAGTTCTTTGAAAATCAATTTGAACCCGAAATGAAAACTCAAGTTCTTGGTTATCAACTCAAGTTCTTGTCTTGCAAATCTAAGACGTTAAAAAGGAAACCAAAAGAACTCGAGTTCTTGTTTAAGAACTCAAGTTCATGAACTCGAGTTCTACTTTGAAAACTCGAGTTCTTGTCGCTGTCTAAGATTTCTGATTCTGCGAATGAGCTGATCTTTGGCTCATGACTTCCCGAATCAATTAGTATAATATATGAAATGATTTTATCATGTTTGCTAGTGGTTTCATGGATTTCAATGGTGTATTATTCAAAAACAACATAAAGTTGATGCTCACGTCACTGCATTTAATGCACAACAGCAGAAATAGAGCAACAAATGTAATGAGTTGTGCAGCAGAGAGAAACATTCTCCTAGGGATTACTTAATCAAGACATTCTTCTGAAAAAGCACTCTCAACGATCAACTCATTTAATGAAGGAACATATTTCATTTAATGAAGTCTCAACGGTCCATTGGGTTAAATGAGGAACAGAGCTGTGTCTAATGGAAAATTAAATAAGTCACAACAGTAACTCTCAAGTTCCTCCCAATGGCATTAATGGCGAAAGAGTATAAATGCGCAAGCATTCATTTCAGCCAACTACCGAAACTCTGCGCATTTACTCTAAGTTATCGATCTTATCAGTTTCATTACTCTCAATATCTTCGGATATTTTCTTGTTCTTCAGTGATCATTTATTATCTACTCGTGAGAAGTTATTTAAACATTTACTTCATTCAATTGAAAAATCTTAAGGTTGTGGAACCTTAAGTGTGGGTGTACGATTACAAGTAGTAAGGGGGAGTGAATCCATGAGTGAGAGGATCATCCTAAGTTGTATTTGTAATCTCTGGAAAGTTAGTGAAAAATCCCAATGAGTTCTTGGGGACTGGATGTAGGTCATTAGACCGAACCAGGATAAATTTCCTCGTGTCCACTCTTCTTTACATTTATGCACAGTTAGTATTCTGCCTGAATTCGGCAAAATCTTGATTAAGCAATTAAATTTTTAAATCACCTATTCACCCCCCCTCTAGGTGATATTTCATTTTCACAATTTACCCCTCTTGGTGATTTACTCCATTTTCACATAATACTCCCTGGTTTTTCTTAAATCAGTAGGCTTAAAATGAAATCTAGTAGGGAAAACATTTAAGGCTACTTGGTTGTGAAAAATCACCTAGAGGGGGTGAATAGGTGATATCATTAAACTTTGAAAAACTTTCAGGCAAAGTAAGACAAAGAGAAGAAGAGATAAAAACACAGACGATATATCCTGGTTCGGTCTTAAACTTAACCTACATCAAGTCCCCAGAACACCTAGGATTTCCACTAATACTCTCAACACAATTACACTCTGTACATGGATGATCCTCTCACAGATCACCCCCTTTACAAGCTATAATTGTTTGCCCAATCACTTGAGGTCCCAACTTAAAGATTTTACAAAACAGTCAAGTAAAAATCTCTGAACTCCTAATGGGTAGATTAAGTGATAATCACTGAATCACAGTTGAATGAAATGCTACAGAAATAGAGTTATAATAAATGCTATTAAATTTCGTAGCGTTTCACTAATCAAATTACAATGACCACATAATGCATCATTAATCTCAGTGCAAATAGGACACCATTCATTATTAGAACATGCACAATTATCAAAGTCACTCATAGATGCAAATTCGGGATAATCAGCATACCATTCAGCAAGAACATCATCAACAACATTGGCATCCATGCTAGAAATTAACCTAAACAAATCTAGAAACACTATCAAATGATTTATATGTTCGTTTTAAAATATGATTTTCCTTCAGCTGACCAAAAATCAGCCCAATTGGAGTAAGTCAAGCAATTTCTGCAATAACCGTTATGTCCCAATGAGACCAAATAAATAAATAAATAAAAAAGGTGGTATATACTAATCTATTCTAATCTACTGTTAATGATTAAATCGATGCAAATTCCCCGGCAACGACGCCAAATTTTGATGAGAGATGCCAAGCCCTCACAAAATAACCAAGTTCAATAAAGATTGCAATATAGATAACCTGGATCATTTCTTTCAAGGAATTCACAGTGGGTCTAAAATCAACAGTAAACAAGTAACACAGTAACCAAAATGGGGGAGTTTTTTCAATGTAATTTAAATGAAGCAAAGACTAAAACAAAATGCAAGAAAACAAGATTAATCAAATTAAAAACGATTAACCCAGAATTAGGATTCCATAGCCTTCATCGGACAAAAACATAATAATAGAACTCATGATTGATTCTAGACAAACCAAAATCTCTGCATTTGTCCAGAAACTCCCTTGACTAGACGATCGCCTAGCATCTGGTCAAACTCATGGCAAGCTCGCTGTGCAATCGAACAACGCTCTCTAGAACCCGGTCTGACCTATGTCATTGGGATATCAATCTAGATATTAAATCTAATACCCAATCCGCAATCATAATCGGATCCGATTAAAATAAACAGAAACGAATTACATTACCGATTGTAGTGCGGGTCTTTTGGATTCACAGAATCCTCAATCCATGGGTCAACCACAAAAACTTAGCCAAGCATTGCTAGGAAAAAGACAGAAGAAAAGATGAAGAACAAGAACATAATGAACAATTCAGAGAAAATAATAAGCTTCTAATTTAATGCCAAAAATCTCATACAAGGTACTTGAGAATATGTTTGTAGCCACCATCTAATTTTCCTTATATAGGAAAGATGACTAAAAATAGGAAACCCCTAATAATAGGAATCCCCTAATAATATGAAATCTCTAATAAATTAGGGAACTTATAATAATTGGTCCTTTATTACAAAATTCGTCCAAAATAGAAATCCAGCAAAATGGGTTTGTCTTTAGCTCCAATTTCATCCATCTTCTTGTCCAAATCAGCCTTCGAGGTCTTCATAACAATTGTAGCTCTCTGAATCATCTGAAAAACAAAAGAAGAATAAGGCTAATCTGATATCTAAATCAAAAGTTATGGCAAAAATGGTGAAGCATTGTAAATCTGGAATTTTATTACCAAAAACGAATTTAATCTAATTAAAAGCTTAATGCCCAATTCAGTAATAAAACCCATTATTTCTCAATTAAACATCCCTATATTATTAACCAAGAGATAAAAATAAGTGGAATAATATTCAATTATCAAACTCCCCTACACTTATTCTTTTGCACTCCTGGGCAAAATCAAAGAAAAGGAAATGGAAGAAAGAAATTCTCATTTCTAGCAATTGCCAACAATGTAAAAATTCAAGGAAACACATGAGGCTTCAAGAGACCAAGCAATCAAGACTAAAATCCCTTCATCTCAAATTACAAAGCATGGTAATCTCAATCAATGATGCTAATCACACGAGATGATATCTCAAAAGATGCCCTCAATCAATCTCTCAAGTGTATAAGGGAATAAGTGTATTACTCAAATTCTACTCAAGAAAATTGTTTAACCATAGGCTTGCTCAATTTCTACTTCTCCACTACTCATAACACATGCATGCATAAATCAAAAGAGCTTATTATTATTCATGGTTGTAATGGGGTTAAGGTGAAGGTATGTATAAGTATGGAAAAGAGAGGCTAAGCACCAAAGAAATACAAAGAGTATAGTTCAAGAAAATGGAATCACCAAAATGATATATGTAAAATTTTTATTTCTTCTTCGTCTTCTTCTTCTTCTTTTTTATTCTTCCCTTTCCTCTTTTCTTTTCTTTCTTTTTTTTCGTTTTTTTTAAGGAAATGCCAATTGATGTATGGCATAAATTCAAATCCTCCCCCTCACTTAGAATGTTGCACTCCTAGGCAACCCCCACACTTAAACACAAAACAAAAGTGAGACCAATACTCAATAGATTTTCAAAGTGCGGTAAGAATTGGTGTTACACTTAGGCTAATAATGTGGTTTATAAAAGAATAAGTCAAATAGGCACAAAGGGGCTAGTAAAGGGAATAGAATGCAAGGGAAAGGCTATTTGGCCAAAGTAGGAAAATGAAAGAAAGAAAATAAGCCTCCATCATATTTATGCATGTAAGTGAAAAATAAAGTTTCAAAAAGAAAGGGAGCAAGTTCTAGAAACCAAAGATCATGAGCAGATGCACACAGGAAAGAAAGAATGGTAAAATATGAGTTCCATTCGTATAGACCCAAAATCTCACATAGGTAAATATCAAATCATGCAATCAGCACTACAAAATCAACTACCAAGACATATAATCCTAGAGTTTAGAATTCCAATCCAACCAGAATAATCCATTAAAACCAAAATGTCCAAGTTCATAATATGTGACAATCATGGAAAGAGAGTGTGTTATTCATAAAATCTAATTTTTATTTTAAAAAGGAAAATCATTCACAAAAGAAAACTTTTCTTCCTTTTCTTGAAGGCAAGGAATAAAAACCAAAGCAAAAACAAAAATATTTTTCTTTTTCTCATTTTGAAAACAAAGAACAAAAACCAAAAGTAAGAACAAAATCCCTCCCCCACACTTAAATCATGCATTGGCCTTAGTGCAAAAGATAAATATAACCAATAATAGTAGGTGATGCAAGTAAAAGAGTAAGGTGGGAGTATGACCGGACTATTAAAATCTTGGAGTCTCAATTGAAGTGGCATGATTGGATTCTTTCCTTTGTATGGTTGAAGTCACATCAAAGCACTAGTGATGTCCCTTCTTGATGTTTAGCAAACAACTCCCTTTTTAAGATCCACAAATAACGTTTCAGCTCAAGTATGGAAGGTGTTTGGATAGGAGTAATCAATTCATGTACCTACATAAAATCATGTACCAAGTAGTATCTCATCTCACATAAATATAATCAATACAACTTGATTTATCAAGAATCAAGGAAGATCCCAAAAGAAATTGATCAAAAGAAACTGTTGGAACTTCCAGATATTTTGAGCAACCCACAAAATCATTATGGCTCTTCTCAATAAGAGTCAAACTCTCTAAAGAATAATTCAAGTGATCACTCAAAATAATTTCACAATGGTTGCTTAAATCATCACACAAGACAAATTCCACATGTGAAACATCATGATTCATGATGGACTTTCCCTGTAAATGCATATTAAAAGCAAGGCTTTCCCTACACTTATCTTTAATAGTATCCCCACTAACAACAGTCATGTCAAGATCATGAATAATATCAATAAAATCAATGGAGATATTACTTTCATCATTCGAAGCATCATTATGGTTAGCGGTAGGTGGAGTATCTTTAAAATCAATAGTGTCAGGGGAATGAACATCAGGGTGAACATCATAATGGATATCATAACCAACATCAGAATCCACAATTAATTCAGAATCACTAATCAAATCACAGTGACCATATAATGCATCATTAATCTCAGTGCAAATAGGACACTATTATTAGAACATGCACAATTATCAAAGTCACTCATAGATGCAAATTCGGGATAATCAGCATACTATTCAGCGAGAACATCATCAACAACATTGGCATCCATGCTAGAAATTAACCTAAACAAATCTAGAAACACTATCAAATTATTTTTAAAATTTATGGGACCACCACATAACAACTTCTACACTATTGTGGGACCCGAAAATGAACTAAAAAAACTTAAAAAATTGAAAAAGTGGTCTAAACAATGGAATTCGGCTAACATATGAGGATCATAGTGCCAAAGGCACTATGTTTGTTTCAAAATATGATTTTCCTTCAACTAACCAAAAATCAGCCCAATCGGACTAAGTCAAGCAATTTCTGAAATAACTGTTATGTCCCAATGAGACCAAAAAAAAAATAAAATAAATAAATAAATAAAAAAGGTGGTCTATACTAATCTATTCTAATCTACTGTTAATGATTAAACCGATGCAAATTCCCTGGCAACAGTGCCAAATTTTGATGAGAGTTGCCGAGCCCTCACAAAATAACCAAGTTTAATAAAGATTTCAGTATAGAGAACCTGGATCGTTTCTCTCAAGGAATTCACAGTGGGTCTAAAATCAACAGTAAACAAGTAACACAGTAACCAAAATGGGGGATTTTTTTCAATGCAATTTAAATGAAGCAAAGACTAAAACAAAATGCAAGAAAACAAGATTAATCAAATTAAAAATGATTAACCCAGAATTGGGATTCCATAGCCTTCATCGGACAAAAACATAATAATCAAACTCGTGATTGATTCTAGACAAACTGAAATCTCTGCATTTGTCCAGAAACTCCCTCAACTAGACGATCGCCTAGCATCTAGTCAAACTCATGGCAAGCTCGTTGTGCGATCGAACAACGCTCTCTGGAACCCGGTCTGACCTATGTCCTTGGGATATCAATCTGGATATTAAATCTAATACCCAATCCGAAATCATAATCGGATCCGATTAAAAGAAACAGAAACGAATTACATTACCGATTGTAGTGCGGGTCCTCTGGATTCATAGAATCCTTAATCCATGGGTCAACCACAGAAGCTTAGCCAAGCATGGCTAGGAAAAACACAGAAGAAAAGATGAAGAAGAACAAGAACATGATGAACAATTCAGAGAAAATAATAAGCTTCTAATTTAATCCCAAAAATCTCATACAAGGTAATTAAGAATATGTTTGTAGCCACCATCTAATTTTCCTTATATAGGAAAGATGACTAAAAATAGGAAACCCCTAAAAATATGAAATCTCTAATAAATTAGGAAATTTATAATAATTGGTCCTTTATTACAAAATTCATCCAAAATAGAAATCCAGCAAAATGAGTCTGTCTTTAGCTCCAATTTTGTCCATCTTCTTGTCCAAATTAGCCTTCGAGGTCTTCATAATAATTGTAGCTCTCTGAATCATCTGAAAAACAAAAGAAGAATGAGGCTAATCCGATATCTAGATCAAAAGTTATGGCAAAAATGGTGAAGCATTGTAAATCTGGAATTTTATTACCAAAAACAAATTTAATCTAATTAAAAGCTTAATACCCAATTCAGTAATAAAACCCATTATTTCTCAATTAAACATCCCTAAATTATTAACCAAGAGATAAAAATAAGTGGAATAATATTCAATTATCATGGAGCTACCTGAGTAGTTGATGTGAAGAGGAGATGTTGTGGGAGATGGAAGAGGCAAGGTGGCTGGAGTAGGTATAGATGCAATAACAGGTGATGGAAGAATGAGGGTAGCAGGATTGGTAAGAGAGGTGGAGGGAATTGGAGCAGGAGATTGATGAGAAGGAAGTGGAGGCATAGAAGACTGTATGGGAGATGAGGAAGGTGGCTGAGAAGCTGGCTGGGCTGCTGCTGATGGAGGAGGAGGCTGTTGAGATGCCAAAAGCTTGTCCACTTTGCTGACTAGAGTCCACAGGGTATTATGCATATTAGTTATACTGGCCCCATGGTCTTCAATGTGTCCTGACATATCTTCAACCTCATTAGCCAGATCCACGAAAGAAGTAAACGATGAGTATTCTTTCTGAGTAAAATAAGTAAAGTTCCTTCCTTTTTGGACAAAAATCCTTAAATATATATACCATAAGGCTCGGTATGTGGGAGGCATTGTACCAGGAGTAAATTTCAAGGGCTCAGTGAAGGGTGCATCAGGTTGCAAAATTTGATAGATCGCCTCATTAGTATACTCAGTGGAAGGCACAACAGGAGGATGGGATATTTGAAGGAGTGAATTCAGGTAGTCTACACTCAATTCTATCCTCTTGCCCCTAACATAGGTAATAAGTCTTTCCTTCATTACTTTGTTTTTCTGGTTCAGGGAATGATATGTCATGTTAAAGTAAAAAATTCTGACCAGAGAGGGGCTATATGATGCTCGAATTGACAAGAATAATTCATAATCCTTGAACTAAGGGTATAAATCTAAGTTACATTCCTCCAACTTAGGTAGATTAGTGCAAACTACAAGACAAAAGTTTCTTCTAGCATAATCCTCCCTAAACTTCTTTCCCTTTTCAGGGCTAAACAAATGAGGTCCACAAGCAAAGTCTAGAGGCGGATTTGAGACAAGGGCATAATAAATGGCGTAAAAAGCAGGAAGTTGAAATGATTTTGAACCTAATGCTAAATTTCCCTTGGACCTATAACCAGATGCAGCAGATTTTTGAATCTTGGGTGATAGTGGAGGTTTCTTCGTAGATTTCTTCGATGTCACCACTATAGTTTCTTTATCCTTTCTAACTGGTGCTTCAGGATCGATGGCCTTTTTCACAAGGATTTCCGAAGGCTCTTGGATCACCAGCTTCTTAGGTTTCTTAGCCATGGGTTCTTCAAAATTAACCTTAGGGCGAAATTGCTTAGGAGGGAGCCCGATGAACTTCAGGAGAGGTTGAATCAAATTTGGTTTTAGGGTTTGGAGAGGATTTTGATGGTTTGACAGGAGATTTGTGGATGATTTTTGACCCATGGTCGAGAAGAATGCCTGTTAGGGTTTAGAGAGTTTTCTAGGAAGAGAGAAAAGTATGGTTAAAAGAAGAGAAAAGTAGCAGACTCAGATGACAAAAAAATGAGTTTAAAAACAGATTTATTAGTGTTGTTTTGATATGACTCGAGTTTTGATTAATTGGCTCAAGTTTTCTATAAAACTCGAGGCTAGTTTGACAGACTCGAGTCTGATCGCAGCACAAGATCAATATATTCAATGGAGTTGACTCAAGTCGATAGTTATTGACTTGAGTTTTCCCCTAGATTCGAGTCAATATAAGTTGACTCGAGTTGGTTTTTAGTCTGCTTCTTTCCCAACAACGGAACCAGTGATAACCATTGACTCGAGTTTTCATCCAGACTCGAGGCACTGTCAGCTGACTCGAGTCTATTTCCAGCTTGCGCCTTTTCAACTTAGTTGATATTAACACTGAATTAAGTTTGTACCAGGACTCGAGGCAATCATATTGGCTCGAGTCAGGTAAGACTTTTTCTGACTCTTCTTCTTCTTGCTCTAGTTGAAGCGATCCATAGCTTAACTTGGATGACTCGAGTCTCTAAAATTGACTTGAGTTAAAGCATGCTCTGATCAACTTTGTTTCTTATTCTCTTAACAAGGTCCTGCAAAAATTTAGTAGACACTCCGATGCTTAAGTTAGTATTTATCAAAACACGAACAATCTTAATTAAAACATTATCAAACATGCAGTTCATTGGGATTTACCATTCCCAATTCTCCTCGTATAAACAGAAATTGCTCCTTAGCAAGTGGCTTGGTGAAGATATCTGCCAACTATAAGTGAGTGGGGATGAACATCACCTTCACGTCTTTTCTCTGGACATGGTCACGGATGAAATGATGTCCAACATCAATGTGTTTTGTTCTAGTATGTTGAGCTGGGTTCTTTGCCAGGCTTATCGTGCTCGTGTTGTCACAGAGGATTGGAATCTCTTTCAAATGCACTCCCAAATCAGATAGCTGTTGCTTTAACTATAGGACTTAAGCACAGCAACTGGAAGCAGCTACATATTCTGCTTCTGTTGAGGAGACTGCAACAGTGGTTTGCTTCTTACTGAACCAAGATACCAGTGAGCCTCCTAGAAACTCACATTGTCTACTGTTGCTTTTTCTATCTGTTTTATATCCAGCGTGGTCTAAGTCGGAGTATGCAACCAAGAATTCTTGTTGGCCCTTTGGAAACCAAAGTCCAAGTTCCTTTGTGTCAGCAAGATAACAAAAAATTCTTTTTACATCTCAGCATGTGATTCCTTTGGAGCCGCTTGAAATCTTACACACATACCAACACTGAACTGAATGTCTGGTCTACTGGCAGTCAAGTAGAAGAGTGATCTGATGCTTTCTTGCTGATGCTTTCCGGGAGCACAGTGCACCATATGCTTTTTTTTGGATCAAAAATACACATGTGGTTACCATTTTGGAGCAAAAGTCACATCTCACCATTATGTTACTGTTCACTTAACGATGGGATGTAACTTTTGCTCTAAAATGGTAACCACGTATGTATTTTTGCTCCCAAAAAAAGCATATGGTGCTGGGCGCTCTCGGGGGTAAAGCACATGTCTTTTATAAGGAAACAAAATTTTGGAAAATTCTGGCAAAATCAGTTTGATAAGGAAACAAAAGTTGTGAAAATGGTGCTTTAAGAATAATATGGGTTCCCATGTCTTTTACGAGAATAAATGGAGTTTTGATTTGCAAACTTTCATTTGAATTTACAACATTTGAAATTTTGTAGTGAACAAATAATCTTGATCTATCAACAATATTAAATCTCTATTGTTTTTTTAAAATATTTAGTAGGAATGATATCTTATTGAAAACAATTGGCTTCATCCCCTATGTCGAATAAAGTAGGTTGTTATAAAATAATATCATTATTGATAATGATTTTAACTTTAATATAGAACCTTTGAATCATAATTTTTGAAATTAGGTTTAAAAATGGCTCAGAAAGTTCTTCTTCCCGGTTTTCTAATACTTGATTGTCATTTTCTTTAAAATGAGTTTATGGATTAGTTTGAAATTCTTGGATTTGGGCTAAGGTTGTTTCATACGTATTATGATGAAGTTTAAGTATTAGTACTTCATTTTTTAGAGTATTAATCTCAAATTGAAGATCTTCGATGGTTATTGGTTTAATAGAATGTTTGAATTTGTTAAGAGTTTTTTTCAAATTGTATTTGTTGAAAGCAACAGAAAGTTTAGAAGTTGAAGATGAAGAAGTTTGATTAAGAAAATATCTTAATTTAGGCAAATATTCTAGCAGTTTGTTAATGACATCAAGGATAAGGTATTGTTCTCTAGTGATGACATTTATTGTAGAAGATGAATCTTCTAAAAACTTATTGTCTTAGATTTGTCTAAAATCTCCAGAAGAACTGCATTCTTCATTAGATTAGAAAAGGTTTCAATGAGAAGGTTATTTATTTGCTCAAGGAATAGTTCCATGATTTGAATGTTTCTGATTTTCCTGGGAAAATGAAAATATTAGGAAATATGTCTTGGTCTTCCACATTTGAAATAAGTTACCCTATTTTGTTTTAGAAAATCAACTTTTGGTTTAGAGTGGAACTCATTTTTGAGTTTTCATGGAGGAGTTGGAGATTTGTACCGTTGGTATAGATGTTTGTACTTCTTGTGAGAAGGTCTATGGTAAGATCTTTGTTTTGGTTTGGATTGTTTACAAGTTGAAAAGCCAAATTGTTCACAAAAAGACATTAATTCTTTCTTGTTAGTGGCCTTTTCTTTGGAGAGTTGATGTTGGATTCTATCATCTTGATAGGTTTTTAAGAGCTATTTTTTGGACATAAGAGACTAATTGCTTGTATGTTAAGATCTCATAATGGATGTAACCATCATTTTGATTTCAAAGTTTGTCTCTAACCTTATCACTGAAAGATTTTGGTAATCTGGCTAGGAACTTTTCTTTACAAAATGATTGATGAGCATCATCTCTTGTGAGTACTCCAGACAGGAATGCATCTCTATACCATCTGAAATTAGATAGAGTCATGCATATTAAGTTTGAGAGGATTTTTGCTAAACGATCTTTCCATAAGGAAGGATCTCTAACAAAATGTTTGGCAATTGTGAAGATAAGAGTGTTTAAAGAATCTAGAATGGGTTGACCATCGTGAGTGATAGGTGTTCTATATGACTCATTTTTTACAGAAGAGAAAATGGTGATTTTATCATCTTAAGAAAGATAATAATCCCACCAACCTTTGATATGATAAGAGTGTTTACAGAATTTGGAATGGGTTGACCATTGTAAGTAATAGGTGCTCTATCTGACTCATTTTTTATAGAAGAGAAAATGGTGATTTTGAAGATGGAAGAAATCACCAAGAGGGGATTGAACTGGGGATTTTTTTAAAAAATTCTTTCTGAGTAATATCCAAATTTTCAAAATGCAAAGTTATATGGCAAAGGGAGAAAAGGTAGGACACAAGGGATTTATACTGGTTCGATCCTAAACTTGACCTACATCCAGTCCCCAGATATCTTCTGGGTTTTTCTCACTATCAAAATTCTCTTATTACAACAATGTAACACCCAAACAATCCTAATCCACTAGGACTTGCTCCCCCTTACACTTTGTAATAAAAAAAAAAACTCAACTCACAGGTTCCACAACCTTGAGTTTTCACAATCAAGCAATCAAAATGATTTTCAAAAAGATTACTCTCAAAAGAGCATATAAAATAAACACTGATGTTCAAAACAAATACACAACAATGACTCAAATGAAAATGTGATCAGTTGTAGTTCTTGTGTATCTTTCCAATGAGTCTTCCTGGGTTTTTATAGCTTGATTAAGTAAACTAGTCGTTGCATACTTCTCTCTTGTTCAACAATGTTCAGCTGAAATTTTGGAAAAATGATTGTTGCATGTTTTTCTCCAATCTTTCAATTCTTGGGTGGAATCTTGGATATAGCCGTTGTAGATGATCTTTCGGAGTTCTTGTTGTTCTATGATTCGTTTCTAACCGTTGGGAAATGATTTAACTAAGATTCAACGATCTGAGCTGAACCTTTGTCAAAAAGGAGAAGTTTCAGGCTTGTCTTTGGCTTTTCATTTAATGCACTTGACCTAGACCTGACTTGCTGAAATCATCTGAAATAAATAGTCAATTTGATCAAGCATATGTATGTATGATGATTCAAACATTAATATGTAAAAAATTAGACTTATGAGAGTAAAACAAATGATCATGAGATCTTGTCTTGAAACAGAGTCCCGATAAACTCGAGTTAAATCCACTCAGGCTCGAGTTTACTCATGTTGCAGACTTCATGATGTTTCTCTGTCTGAGCCAGGCTCGAGTCTATAAGTGCTAGGCTCGAGTTTGCTTCACTTAGTTGTGTTCCATCAGAAGAGATAGGCTTGAGTTTAATCAATTGGGTTCAAGTTCATTTTCCAAGGATGCTCTCTATAAGAGTTAAGCTCGAGCTTAGATCGATGGGCTGGAGTTCACTTTCATGACCAACCA
The DNA here is from genome assembly GCA_037074495.1 of Acacia confusa. Lineage (NCBI taxonomy): Eukaryota > Viridiplantae > Streptophyta > Magnoliopsida > Fabales > Fabaceae > Acacia > Acacia confusa. The sequence continues at coordinate 18,907,567 of CM073508.1, read as the reverse complement.
AAAGATCTTTTCCTGCAAGACTTAAACTTGAGTTAGAGCAATCATGCTTGAGTTTCATTTACTCGACATGCTCTTTGTAAGACACAAACTCGAGTTTATTATGTTAGGCTCAAGTTTAATTATTGGCGAACAACTAGTTTTGCTCTCTGTAACCTGTAGGCTCGAGTTCATCATAATGGGCTCGAGTCTATCTCAAATAAAATCTAGATACTTGTTGTCTGTCACGATCAGGCTCAAGCTTAGCAAGCTTAGGCTCGAGTTTGACCAACAACAAATTGCTACCTTCCTTTGTTCTTTGCTATTAAGAACCATTTCTTTGTTTACAATTGTCAGTTATCATCAAAACACTTAGAGAACTAATAGATTTTAGACGCCTTAGATATGAATATAAGGGCATTGGCTGGAGTAGCAGACTTACCCTTGTGCACAACTATCTTGTACCTCGGCATTGTTTGTTTAGAAGGGACGATTAGAGGATTGGGGTAGAGAGGATTTATAGGAAGGAAGGGAGGAGTTAGGGCAAAGAGGTTCGAAAATGGAGTAAATATGAATTAGAGTAAGGTGGGTATTTGAGGATTGGGCAATAAAGGATAAGATGAAGGTGAATGGTTCAACATTGGGTACTAGATTAAGTGGAGGAGTTTGTGGAGAGAGATTCAAAGGGGTTTTACTAAACAAATTATAAATTGTAAAGACTTTTAAGACCGAACGTTTCTAATATCCAGTAAAAAAGGTAAGACGTCAAGACTTCTTAGACCTGTTATATACAACATCCGATCTTAAATATCTTGCCTTAAGTTTTGTAGAAGAAGGTGAATGGTTTAGTATTGGGTACTAGTTAAAGTGGAGGAGTTTATGGAGAGAGATTTAGAGGAGTTTTGATAAGAAATTAAAATTTGTAAAGACTTTTAAGACCAGATGTTTCTAATATCTGGTCATAAAAGTAAGACGTCAAGACTTTTTAGAGACCGGATGTATCCTAAAAATGAAAATCACCTAGAGGGGGTGAATAGGTGATATTATAAAAATTGAAAACTCTTAAACAAATCAATGTGAGACAGAGCAGAAGGAAGGGATAAGCACAGACACACGATATATCCTAGTTTGGTCTAAAACTTGACTACATCCAGTCCCCAGAACACCTAAAATTTCCACTAATACTCAACACAATTACACTTTGGATTATCCTCTCACTGATCACTCCCCCTTACAGGCTGTAATTGTTTACCCAATACTTGAGGTCCCAACCTCAAGATTTTACAGATAATCAAGTAAAGTTTCTGAACTCCTAATGAGTAGATTGAGTATTAAACACTAAAGTTCACAGTTGAATATGAAACTACTGAAACATAGTTACAATGAATGCTAATTAATTGCGCAGCGTTTCAGTAGGTTCAGTAGTTGGCGCTAATGAATGCTTCTTCCTTTTCCAGCTTCGCCATTAATGCTGTTATGAATATAGTCATTGTTTCTGGTTTGTAATTCCATTAGTTCTGGAGTCAAAATTATGACCGTTGCTACTTCATTAAATGCTGGTGGTTGGTAGGTGAAGGTTTGTCTTGGGAAAATAAACAGGCTTAAGAATATTTCATTGTTCCCGCAAGAGAATGTTCTTGGATTATCGTTGACATTCTTCATTCGACCATTCGATTGTTGAGACAGAAAGCAAAGATTGGGGCTACTTTACAATGTTCAGGGATTTCTTGCTAATATAGAGAATAAGCATTAATTGCAGCTGACCTCATGCGCTTACTTTATTGCAGATTGGCATTAATCTTCACCTTCCTGAAACTCATCAACAAACTTACTAGAAGTAATAATTTGAATTGCATAAACCAACTGAAGCACATTTAAATATGTTATGACTCAAGCAGTGACTTTTCAAAATCCATCATATTTGGCTTGAGTCAAGTTCTTAGACTTGAGTTTTGGAGTAAACTCAAGTCACCAATTTCAGGCTCGAGTAAGGGATAAGATTTTAGAGCAATGATGAAAAGTCAGTTCATGATAACACATAGCTTCTGGCTTAAGTTACGTTTGTCTAGCTTGAGTCTTGGCACAAACCCGAGCCACCAGTTGTAGGCTCGAGTCAGCATAGGTGAATTCAAAACCAATGGTCAAATCTCATTTAATCAAGAATTTTGAAATACTACTGCTGGCTCAAGTCAATATGTTCTGGCTCAAGTTTTGTATCAAACTTGAGTCACATTTCCTTGGCTCGAGTCAATATAACTGATTTGTTAAAAAATTTATCAAGCATTTACACTCGAGTCACATTCTCTGACTTGAGTTTTGGCTAAAACTCAAGTCTAAATCTCTTGGCTCGAGTCAACTGAATAGTAAGCTTCAACATACAAGATTTTCACAGATTTTCCTGTTTTGTTGGCTAAGTTCAGGTTGAAGATGGAATATCACCTAGAGGAGGGTGAATAGGTGATTTAAGAATTTAATCGCTCAATCAAAATTTTGTAAATTAAGGGACTAATTGAGCAGGAGTAGGAGTTTAAAGAAGAATGAACTCGAGAGAATTTATCCTGGTTCGGTCTATCCTGACCTATATCCAGTCCCTAAGAACACCCTGGGATTTTTCACTATCTTTGCGATTACAAATACAACTTGGGATAATTCTCTCACTAGCGGAATCACTCCCCCTTACTACTTGTAATCGTACACCTACACTTAAGGTTACACAACCTTAAGATTTTACAACCGAATGAAAAATGAAATTTTAAATTAACTCCTCACGAGTAGATAAATGAAATACTGAAGTACAGAGAATATCTAAAGATATTGAGAGTAGTAAATGAAACTGATAAGATAATAACTCAGAGTAAATGCGCAGAGTTTCGGTAATTGGCTAAATTGAATGCAGGGGTATTTATACTCTTTCTCCATTAATGCTGTTGGGAGGAACTTGAGAGTTACCGTTGTGACTTATTTAATTTTCCATTAGACACAGCTCTGTTCCTTGTTCAGCCAAGTGGACCGTTGAGGCTTCATTAAATGAAATCCATTCTTTCATTAAATGCGTTGATCGTTGAGAGTGCTTTTGCGGAAGAATGTCTTGATTAAGTAATCCTTGGGAGAATGTTTCTCTCTACTGCATAGCTCATTCCGTTTGTTGCTCTGTTTCTGCTGCTATGTAATAAATGCAGTGACTTGAGCATTTGCTTTATGTTGATTTTGAATAATACAACGTTTAAGTCCCTGAAATCACTAGCAAACACATTAGAAACACTTTAAATATTATTCTAAATGATTCTGGAAGTTTTAAGTCAAGGATCAAATTTTTACAGAACCAGATTTCAGTAACAGTGATAAGAACTTGAGTTTTCAAAGCAGAACTCGAGTTCTAGAACTTGAGTTCTTAACCAAGAACTCGAGTTCTTTTGATTTCATTTCTGGCCAATTGATCTGCAAGATGAGAGCTCTAGTTGATCACCAAGAACTCGAGTTCTTCATTTTTCCTTCAATTTCGCTTTTCAAGGAACTTGAGTTCTTAGACATGAACTCAAGTTCATGAACTCGAGTTCTAGTCTAAGAACTCGAGTTCTTAAACTTTAATCAGATGCATACAAAGGAACTCGAGTTCTTCACTGAGAACTCAAGTTCATGAACTCGAGTTCTTTGCCAAGAACTCGAGTTCTTAGTCTTGTCCGAGTTTCTTGCAGAGAGAACTCGAGTTCTTAACTAAGAACTCGAGTTGATGAACTCGAGTTTGCTACTAATGAACTCGAGTTCTTTCAGACTTTGTACATTTTCCATGGACCAAGGGCCGCGAACTCGAGTTCCGAAACCAAGAACTCGAGTTCTTTATTTCGCTGAAATGAGAACTGGAGTTTTAAAAATTGAAATCAAGTTCTTATGTAAAACATTGATTCACAAGTGTTTAGTTATCATCAAAACTTGGTTGAGAACTAACACAGGTTAGTTATCATCAAAACATATAGGGGAGCTAACATATCCAATATCCGATATTAAATTATAGCCTTAAATTTTTTAGAGGAACATGAATGGTTCAGCAATAGGTACTGTCCAGGTTGGAAAAATCCGTGTTCAATCATTAAGTTAAAAAAAATTAGCTTTTTAATTAAAAATTAAAAGATTGAGATTTAATATTAGACATGATGTTTAATGTTTCAAAGTCTCTTAAATTTCATATTGAGATTTAGTTAAAAGTTACCTTCTTTGTACTCAATGTTCAATATTTTAGAGTCTCTTCAACTTCCAAGTAAACTTCCCAACTATGCATCTCCTCAAAATCTGAAGCCACTTTAATAAATGTAATTAATTAATCTTCATTCGTCTTGATGTATTTAAGCTCTTCATAACTTTAGTTTCTTCATATTCATCTCCACTTCCTCTCATCTATAAAATATCACTATGAGGTCTAATGTTGTTCATCCTCCTTTTTATCCTCCTCCTCCACCACTTGCACCACCTTCAGCCAAGTAACTACTTCAGCAGCTACTTGAGAGGATGGATCATATTGACCAACACCTCGAAAGATTGGTGGAGCTGCTCCAAATTGTCAACTGCAAGCTCAACTTTGTACTTAACACCAATGATAATAAGCACAATTATTCAAACGACCCCGCCTATTCCCCTTCCCCTTCCCCTTCCCCTTCTTCTTCCTTTTCCTCTAGCGATATGGAGGAAGATGAAGGGTTTTTTTATTATGTACATTTTTATCAATGTATTGGTGCAGCCCTTGATCAAGTAGCAAACAAAATATCCCAATGAACAAATATTTTAATTTCCAATTTTCATTGTAATCACATTTCTTTCATCATTTTTTGGCTACTTTTAAATTATATAATTTTTTGCCAGTTTTAATTATATTCATGTTAATCTGAACTGCCGTTTAAGTCTTGACTAGTGTAAATGTTGTTTATTTTTATAATGTTCACTTTTTATTCATGTTAATCTAAACTGTCATTTAAGTCTTGAGCATGTAGCAAATGTAGAGCATATATTGGTTGAAGTGGAGGAGTTTGTGAAGAGAGGTTCAAAGGAGGAGGAAAAAAATTAAAATTTTTAAAGACTTTTAAGACTGAATGTTTCTAAAATCGGATCATAAAAGTAAGACATCAAGACTTTTTAGACTAGTTTTATCCAATATCAAGTCTTAAAAGATTTATTGATAAAAAAAACATAAGACTTTTAAGACCCAATTTGTACAATATCCAATGTTAAAAGTCTAGTTGTAATTTTTTTAAACCTAATATAAATAACATATGGTCTAACTATTTAAGTTTTATTACATTTACACTAAATTTGTTTATTTTACCCACCATCCAATATATCCAGCAAGCAAATGACACAGTAAATTGTTGGAAAAGAATAAACAAAGTTATTAATTATTGAAAATAAATATAACCAAATAAAGCCACAACATTCTATTGTTATGACTCTATAAACTCATAAATGAATTCATGTATACATTTGTAGATGAATTCAAGATGGTCTTCAGGAAAGGGTGTAGTAAGTTCAAACATTTGTAACATGAAAACCAAAAACTAAATTAACTTATGTACTAACTTAAATAGGTACATATATGTAATATACATCCAGAAATATCATATGTAACATCAAATACATTTACCTCTTCAGTGAATTTAGTCACGCCTTGTGTGATAATGTTATATATGTCACTACAAAAAAATGTCTTTTAGTGGCGGTTAAAATTATATATTTGTAGCAATTTTAACCGCTATAAATGACTGTAGTAGCGGTTGGAAGAACCACTACAAAACACACCGTCACAATATGATTTGTAGTGGTTAAAAAAAAACCGTTACTAAATATCAAAAAACTGCTACTGTCTCTGTAGCGGTTACATAAAACCACCACTAAATGTGGCTGAGCTGACACCTCGTGGCGGCATGGTATCAGTTCACAAACCGCTACAAAATGATATCTTGTCGCGGTTTTAGAACCGCTACAAACTTACAAAAATGCTTCACCAAATATGGCGGGGAAAAATAGTTTGAAATTTGTTTGTAGCGGTTATCTAATCGCTACAAACGTTTCCCACCATTATTTTAATTGTAAAATTTATTCGACGCCCTTTTTACAAATTTTTGCACTTTGTAACGAATTTTTTTCGACCGCTACTAGATATTCAGAAATTTTTTAAAATTTTCTTCAGAAATTTTTTAAAATTTTCTTCTGGTTGTAAAAATGTTAGTTGTTCTTAGTAGTGGTTAGATAACCGCTACAAATGTATTCAATTAAAAAAATTTAAATTAGTCAAATAATTTAGTTTAATATAAATTCGTTAATCATTATATTTAATTAGTTAAATGTTGCATTATCAATAATTTATATTTTAATTTAAATTATTACTAATTTTTAATTATAAATTCTTATTAATTGACTTTAATTTATTATAGTTTGATTTAAATAAAATAATGTGTTTCAAAATGAATGGAATAATATTTGTGAAGATATATGGAATAATTTATGTAAAGGGAAATGAAATAATGTGTGTGGAAGTGTAAACAGAGAATAAAAATAATCAGAAAAAAAATTAAGAATACAAATGGTTGGTGAGGGAAAAAATAAATATTGCGACAATAATCATTTTGATCCGAGTTAACAGCACTTACCTTATGAAAACAATTAATCTCTTTAAGAAAATGTAAAAGTTCGAGAGAAAAAGAGTAGAAAATGAAAGTTGAGTGTATTAAATGAGGTTTGATAGGGGTTTTTATATTAGTATCTGTGTACTTGTTTTGTAGCGGTTGATGTTTCATTTTTGTAGCGTTTATTTTTTGTAGCGATTAGTGTGTTGGCTTTCGTAGCGGTTCTATATGTTGTAGCGGTTTTTATGTTATTTGTAGCGGTTTCTAACCGCTACAAATAATTTTCTAAAATTTTTGACAAAAAAAAATTACAGATTAAATCATCAGCTACAAAGTAATCTTTTTAAGAAAACAAAAACACACACACACACATATGATTACAGATGAGACGTTTTGACCCAAAAAAAAGATTACAAATTAAATCGTCAACATAATTTTTTCTCTAGCTCTCAATCTTCATCATGATCCGTACAAAAAAGAAATTTGGATGAAATGTTACTTTTTAGTTGAATATGTTGGAACACAAATAACAATTTAATTAAATGTTATTATTTCATAAAGCGTATATTCAAAAACGTATCGAACTATAGGTAAATTGTCATTGTCGTCAGGGAAGAAATTCTTGAACCTGGCTGGCTAGAACGGCTCACTCTCGTAGGTGACATTATCAGCATCGCCCACATCGTAAAGGTCCCGAGGCTATTAGTGAACAACCATATGCCAATCCCTGTGCCTCTCATCGGCGACATAATAAACTTGATGGGCCTCTAAGGCTAGAATATACGTCTCATCATCTTCAGACTGACTAGTGTGAATCAACCAGGAGAAATTCACTGATGTGATGCCTAAGTCGTCAGTCGTGAGTCCCCAGGATGTTGTCGTATTCACCCACAAACACTTGAACAGCGTCACGGTGAAATGGCCTTGGTAATTTATCTTGACCACATCAAGAAGCTTTTCATAATACAGGACGTCACCGAACTGCATGTTCTCGTCACTGCTGCTCGCATAACTCCTCGTCCCAAACGTTCCATATACACCCAAGTTTTGGGTTAGCAATCCCTGATCTCGTGAAAATGTGCAAAACTTGAAACTGTTGACATTGTATGCCATAAATCTTTGGGCGTAGTCAAGCGGGCCGAGTGCGAGAGCTCTGAAGTCTGGTGAGTGTGAGTTGTGGTCATTCCTTATTCTCTTCCTAAACCAACCTAGGAATTCTCTGTGGACCTTTCTATCAATCTCAGTTGCTGTCAGTGCCCGGATCCTCAGTTAACGCTTGACATGACTCCTGAATTCCCTACAATTAAACATGCGAAGAAGACCATAAAATGTGACTATAAAATGTAAGGAAATATTGAGGATACCATATATCTGTTTGCAATCCTTCCTGAAGGTACGGTTCAACTTTAGTGCAATTTATCAAGACATGTCTATGTGCTTGAAGCTTCTCAAGTGCCGTCAGTTTGAAGTTCTCAGTTCCGCCAACTTGTCTGCCAACACGAGAGATGAATAACTCTGTTGCTGATGGCTTTAGCTCTATCTCTTGCTCTGAACAATCATCGACATGTGGCGATCGGTTGAATGACGTCTCAATGTCATCAAAGTACCTGGAACAAAAATACAAGACCTCATCCCCAATATAACCTTCTGCAATTGAACCTTCAGGCCATGCCTTATTCCTTACATAGGATTTCAGTTTCCCAAGAAACTTATAAAATAATAAATGAAAAATTTTGAAACATTTAATGCTGAAATGTGTGACTATGTAGTAATCGTAAAGTAATTAATTTTAAATGAGTACCTCTCAATAGGATACATCCATCGGTAGTGAATCAGGCCAGCAAGCTTTGTTTCGTGAACAAGGTGTACTGTCAGGTAAACCATGACTATGAAAAATGATGGAGGAAAGATCATCTCCAAATGGCACATCGTAATAATGATTTTCTACTGTACCTGGTCGAGCTCGTCCACGGTCAAAACCTTGGAACACAACTTCCTAAATAAAGAACACAGCTCGACCAAAATGATTGGCACATCGAGAGGCAGCGTATCTTTGATGGCCAGTAGAAGTAGTTGATGCATAAGCACATGTGAGTCATGACTCTTCAGCCCAGTAACCTTTCAACCCTGCATGTCAACATATCGCGAAATGTTGCTTGAATACCTATCTAAAACTTTAATTTTCTTTAAAGTCGCGAGGAAGATTTCCTTATTCGGTTTTGTTAGGGTAAATTTTGCCAGCTGAAATCTGTCATACTTATGTTTGAGCAAATTATCTTTCCAATACAGAAGGGTGAAGAAAATGCTTATCTTCTGCCATTGCTAGGGTGTAGAACCAGAAGCCCTGGAGGTCTTTGTACATACCTTTGCTGGATCGTCTCTTTTTCTATACTCAAATTCAACGTCATGAATCTTCTCTACGATTTCTTCACCGGATAAAATCTGAGGAGGCCTTCTTTTTCCTATTGCCTATTGAAGCGATTGCATTGTAACCTCAACCTGTGCATACCATCCAAAAACCTCCGATGACCCATGAAGCACCACTTGCGATGTGAATGACAGGGGAGGTGTGAAGTGATCGTTAAGTATCAACCTGTTCAAGGCATCGGCACACCTATCCATGTAGTGTTGTTGTCCAACATACCAGCGATCGAATCTCTCCTGCATTCGCCTCTCCCTGGCAGCCTACCTCGCCACCTGTGCAGCAACCCCCTCGTCAACACACTGGGCAATAATCACCTCCAAGTCATCCGGTGGTGGCCTTCTCATGCCAAAGGTTCCTGCCTTAGAGGCGGAGGCCTTGCCGTAGACAACACTTGGCCTGGCGCCTAGGCCTATACCCCTAACGCGTCCAGGATGCTGGGCTGGTCCTGTAGCAGCCTTCAGTAGGGCTATAGGATCCACAAACCCCTGTGACTCCAGGGGCAGCGACTCTTGGAGCTCTGCTTGGCTCTCCTCAATCCGGGCATGACGCACAAATTTCATAAAACATTAATGAAACAATTTAATTCAATTTAAATATATTAAATTAACTATATAAAAAATTTTGTGTAACTTACTATGATCTGCTCTACCTCCTCAGAGATCGGTGTCCTATCACGATGTTTATGGGTACGTGTAAGCAACTCCCCATAGTTCGTCTGTCGGTTCTCCTCTCTAGCCTTCACTTGTTGAAAGAATTAAAAGAATAACAAATTTTTCAAGTGAAAAATAAAACAACCAATCATTTAAACATAAAATTAATTTTACTTTGAATTACCAGCTCACTGTAGGTCATGGCAAACGTCTTGGATCCCGCCGTGTGATGGACCCTTTGATGTGCCCGACTTGCGGTGTTCCTCTGAGACAGAGCCTGCAAGGAGGAGCAAACAAAAAGTTAAGTGAAATTAATTATTATTTTGAAATTTTATAAACTATATGTAAAGTTTAAACTATAAAGTAATTTGGACTATAAATATAATTAACTAATATTTACACAATACATTTAAAGTTAAACTACTAATTAAATAATTTACAAAAAATGTAAAGTATATTTAATTAAAAGACGTACCTATCCAGCTAGACTCCTCCTATATTGGACAAAACCTGCCCAGTCATTTAGGTTGGCTTCGCCGGGGACATTCTCGATCAGCTACTGCAGAGGAACCGTCCCATCTCCATTCTTTTTGTTGTACAGAAGATTCCTCTGGTTCTTCCACCCATCCCCAATCTTCAGCATTGCATACTGTTTCGCGTTCCCTCCCACATTAAACTTTTTCTGTATCATAATTTAATTATTAATTAATTGACTAAAAATAAACAAATAAATAAACCTCAATATTTAATTATTATTAACATGTGAATTGTAATTAAGAAACATAACCTACCTGCACAATATCTGTAAATGCATCATTCTTGTTCTTATCTGGAACACGCTTCCAATTTATGAAGTCGAGTAGGAACTAAGCCCAATTCCCGCCGAGTTCCGATAGGTACCGGTTAAATAGGTGACCACCATTGCCGACTAGCTGGTCCGTCTCCGTGTTCTAGGGGACCACGACTTTTGGCCCCTGCAACAGAGTTACCCCGACAACATCGAGCGACCTCTTGCTGATGTTCCCATTTGTATCTGCACAAATGAAAAAACATGTTTTTATTGCTTTTAAATTTAAGGAAATGAAATTTAAATTTAGTGAAAAAATTAATTATATTTACCTTCGACATCCACCACAAATCCGATGGAACGCAAAGATGACGGTCAAGGGTTCCCTTGGTCCCACTCATTCTCCCTGTCCAGGGACTGCTGCGCCTCGCTCGTGGGCATGCCAAAGTCTATCTCTTCATCTTCATCGAGGTCGCTAATCAAAAAAGTAGCGTCTCGTGCTCTTCCCACTATCTCAAGAGTCTCCGACTCTGGGATTGCCTAACCCGCAAAGAGATCCTCATATGTCTCAGGGGGGAGGGGGCGGAGGGATATTTGCAGGCCCACGCCCCCGCCCTCTCATATGCAATTTGTTGCCACTTCCTCTTATAAGTTTCCTCGCCGATGGAACTCCCTTCCCTTTATCATCGTTAGTCATAATGTTCGACTTTTACCAAACAAGTATATAAGTAAAAGTAAAAATGAAAGAAAAGGACAAGGGTGAGAGAAAAGTTAAAATGAAAGGACAAGGGTGAGAGAAACTGACAGGAGGAATCGCTTAAACCGTGACATTTTGTAGCGGTTATTTTGGAAAAACCGCTACAAATCCATAGACACTGTTGCGATTTCTTCTAACCGCTACACAAACTGCTACAAATTTACCTCGGTATGCGGACACTATAGCGGTTACTAGTAACCGCTGCATCAACCGTTAGAAAATATTTGACCATTCAAATTCAGTAGTGGTTTTGCCACTAACCACTACTAATTTTATTTTTTTTACAAAAAAAATCCAAACTAATTGATTTATTAGTTTCACCAATAAATCAATTAGTTTGGTAAAAAAAACTTATATATATATATATATATATATATATATATATATATATATATATATTTAATAAGTGTGCTCAAAATAGTCTAACAAGCTCGTGAAGATTGGGCTTTCATATAACCACCGATCTCTCTAAAAAGGTTTTCTGACTCATTTTCATCAGAGTTATTTTACAGAGAGAAAGGTGGCTACAATAAAAACCCAACCATCGGTTGCTTGTTAGACGATATTAAGAAGAATAGAAGTGTTCAGGTCTAAGAAATAATCAAATCTTCATTGTTACTAAAGAGCTACATTCGGCTTCAGGATGAGTAAGGCAAATATTTGTCACGCTCATCTCTTGAGATAAGAGATGAGGGCCGCAGATATTCACATGTCTTCGTTTACCAAGATGAGTTAGCTCCTTTCGTGACAATGCAGATTCGATGATTTCTCGTTTTATATATTTTTTGTTTGATGTATGGTCAAGTATATATAGTTTAAATATTAGTAGTGGTTTTCTCAGGAACCGCTACCAATCATAACTATTTGTCGCGGTTAGTATAACGCTATACCCTAACCTCAATAAGACTATGTCCTTTCGCTTTCTTATAGCAGTTATAAAGTAATAATCACTACAATATAACCGCGACAAACATTCTCTCCATTTGGCGCGAACACTAGCGCCAAATTGGTAGCGGTTGTTTCATAAAAACTGCAACAAATATACCGTTACAAAGATTCCCACCATAAGGCACCAAGCTAGCGCCACTTTTGTAGCGGTTGTTCATTGGTAAACCGCTACAAAATACCGTTCCAACACGCGCGCACTTTAGCGGTAGTTTTCCGCTACGAATTTGTGGCGGTTTCGTTGAAAACCGCTACAAATATGTGAGTTTGTAACGGTTTTTTATAACCACTACTGTTTTACCGCTACAAATCAGGCCTTTTTTTGTAATGTGTGCCTCAATACATAAAGGCCATATAAGTTGAATCCTGGTGGTTTCCTCTGAGTCTAAAAAAGAACATGACATAATTGAAATTGAATAGAGCATATATAGCTTATCGACCAAGTTCATAGAAGCAATGTCCAATTATGTACTAACCTTTGGTATGATCCTTTGAGTCTTTGACTTGATGCTTATGCTTACCACCAACAGTGTTTCAGAATGTCCTCATTGCTCTATCATCAAAATCACAAATTCATCAGTAATGATTACTAAAAATTATCTGCAGATAATAACAACAGTCAATCAAAATCACATGCTTATGAGTACATGGTTTGCTTCAATTCATTCCCTGATTTGTTGTGAAGGGAGGATAAGAGGACCATGGTATAATTCCTCTTGCATAAGAGCACCAATTGCCAGTAGCCACTGTAAATTCACAACAGACAAGAACTCAGTGATATATAACATAATTAAGTGAATTGCATACAAGAAATATGATTGAACCTATGCATATATGGTGCTAAGAAAAACACAGGCGTATTTTCACTGAGCCTATGTGCGAAGTAGCTGTGTCTCGACGAAGTAGTGGTATGATTTTCTATTATTTGGTCTGGGCACATGAATCCAAAATCATTGCTTTTTCTTGAGGAAACTAACATACTATACATCTACCTACAATAGTGCAAGCACACAAATTATAATGGCTTGAAAACAGTGTTAAAATATGTACTCATAAAAGAAGATACTTATTTTAAAAATACTAGTCCAATTGCATTAGTAAGCTCCTGTTTAAGAGCTATCAGGGACATTAAATCCATCTTATCAATGTAAATTAGTATCCTTATGATGCCTATAACTTCATCCGTAGACCACAATCTACAGTCAAAAGAAACATTGAATGCCATAAGGATAATTTCTTTCTTAGCATCCAACTTACGCTTCACAAATTCTTATAGGGGTCGGGCTTTGATTAAGATTTGCTCATCTCCCTTAGAAACATATACAAGGTTCTTTAGCTACAAGATGAAGTTTCCCTTGACATCACTCACAATGTTCAGGTTACTAGTTGGGATAGGATAAGTGTATCAGCAATGATCAACGTTTCAACTTATACTCTTACTTGAACATTTGGATTTTGTTAGTGTTGTATAATTGATACCATGTGAACAATCCCACGAGCAACTAATTGTCTCTTAAAGTCCTCCACAAAAAGATCACAAGGTTCAACAAGTCCAAGACCCTTTGATTGTCCAACAATGTCGCAACTCCATTTAGTGCTTTGCTGAATTAGTGCAGATGAATATGCTATGTGAACATTAGTCTCTTGATGTGAGCTCACAATCATTATCTCCATTTTCTCCTTCATCTTGCTCACCCAGGCTTCAAACATTACAGTAATTGAAGCTTCTACCTCTGCCTTTGCTTTTATTATATTAGCTTCTGCTTGTGCCATTGCTAGCGTCTCTATTTCATCCCTCACAGTGGCCAACAAATGTTCCATCTCCTCTCAGGTAACCGCACTTGCTTTATGACATATGAATGCTCCAAAGCAATCCCTTAGGCCTACTCCTCCAATTTCCCTAACACCACCTGCATGATCAGGTTTTCCTGTAGTAAAGTCAGAATATCATTTCTCCCATCCGACAAAAATGATCCCTCTACATCTTTTTTAAAGTTCATCCTGTAAGATAAAAATAACGTAAATCTTAGTAATGAAACTTGTTTATTAACAAAAAAATAACAATAACGATACTTATAATTTTGGGTAAAAGGAGTAAAAATACACATGTGTTTATCCTCAGGAGCCCAGCACCATATGTTTTTTTTGGAGTAAAAATATACACGTGGTTACCATTTTCAAGCAAAAGTTACATCCCACCATTATGTTACTATTCACTTCATTTCTCTCTCATCACGGTGAACAATAACATAACGGTAGGATGTGACTTTCGCTCCAAAATGGTAACACATGTGTATTTTTGCTAAGAAAAAACATATGGTGCTGGGCACTCCTAAGGGTAAAGCACATGCGTATTTTTACTCATTTACCCTATAATTTTTTAAACAATTATATGAGTTTGTTCACTCATATAAGACTCGTTACTCTTTCGATGAGTATACAACTATTTTTCTTGGCGACATATTAGAGATGGTGGATCACATATTACAAAAGATTAGATTCAACTTATTCTTCCAATCTCTTTTGCTTGGCCACCTTCAACTTTTTTTCAGTCTTTTCATAACATCCATGAGACATTGAATGAGAGCAATCATTCTTTCTACCACACTCTTGTACTTTTCCCCCCTTTTCTCTATGAATAAGAATTCAAAACAAATCTTCATTTACTTACTTTTGCAAATCACCAACAAGAGGAAAGAGCTAGTAAGATTCTACCAGGAAAAATCAAGAGCATTCCCTAACTGGATTAGATTGCATGATGTTGTAATGAACAAGTAGAAAGATTTTATTTTTCTTCTATTCACACACCAAACCATCTAACTAATAGAATTAGATGAACACAAAAACATATTACATATTTGCATAGGTTATTAACCAAAGAAAAAAGGGTAAAAAAAAACTAAATATGAATTCACCAAAGCTTCTGAAGTAGTCTGCATCAAAAGAAAATTGTAGCCAAGTGTTTTCATCAATATATGTATACTTGTTGCAAGGATTATGATGATACTGACCATCTTTAACCTTGATATGCACATAATTGTTAGGTAAGGTAGATTTGTCTTAAACTTCCCCTAGCTTCAATCTTGTGGCTCTTCTACCACGCTATAAAGACATGTTACTAGGCTCACTTTGAGATATGCTAGGATCACTCTAATTCACACCAATAGTTGGCGTGCCATGAAGAGGACTAGATTCGCTTTCTTTGTTCATTTTTATGACAAAAAGAGAGGTTGAGTGAGGTGGTTGGAGAGGTGAATGCCTGAGAGAATGAGAGAGTAATAGAGGCTAGTGGTGGTAGGTGAGAAAGAGAGGTTTCGGATAGGAAAAGAGGTTCAGTAAGAGCAATTTTAAGTTTCAATGCAAAGAAGAAATGATACAATAAGCGATTTGCATTTTAGCGCTAATCTTTTAGACCAGATATTCTTAACTACCAATCTTATAAGTTGACATTTTAGACTGGTAATTATTAAAATCCAGTTTTAAAAGTAAGAAATTTATTATTATGTTTTTCTTCTCTTTTAGACATGTTATTATTAAAGACAGGTCTTAAATATTTCATATTTTAAACCTATTGCTAATAACAACCGGTCTAAAAAGTAATCGACATTTTTTAAAACTTTTTAGGTTCGTTATTTGGGAAAAAGATCTAAATAATATATTTTAGACCTTATATTAAAGGAGCTATTATAAAAAGTTCTTTATATTTATATAACTGCCACCGATTATACATTTTATACTCGATCCTCTATAATCTTGTCTAAATATGATGATCTAAAAACCCCTTTTTGTAATAGTGTGGGTAAGACGTGTCTAATTATCTTTCAAAGTAATTGTTTAAGTCTAGGGGCAATAAAGCTTTTCAAATCAAATCATATATCCCATTCTCTAGTGGAGTGTACTATCCACGTGAGAATTGAAGCAATCTATACCAATCTCAAACAATGTATAGAAAATTATTGTTTGCCACCTGATAATGTCAAGTAATCGAGATAGAGGGATCGAGTGTTTTACGAACTACTAAACCACTTGCTTTAGGTATAGTGAAGATAAGAAAGGAAAATCCCAAATTTCTTTAGAGCACAGCATAAGGTTCAATAGAGCTGTCAATTAGGGTCGGCCCGGCTCTCCAGGGCTGGCCTGTGAAGGGCCAAGGCCTAACAGGGCCGGCCCTCCAAGGCCTAGAGTAAGAAAAACATCTGTTTGTTAAAGCCCGGCCCGAGAGCACCAGGGCCAAGGCCGGCCCGCAGGGCCTTGAAATTACTATTCCAAATTTTAATTATTTTTCCTCCATTTTTTTAAAAAATATAATTAGTAAATTACAACACGAATCATCCAATAAATAAGTATAGTCACTAATTCATAATTAAAAGCAAATTATGTTTACAAATAACTCACATAAAACATAAAAAGCATATCACTAAACGACATTAGTATAAGGACTATTATTGTTGTCATCTTTGTGTCACTATCATCGATTTTAACAACATTTGATTGTTCTTTACATTGAGTAGTAGCCTCTATTTCATGAGGAAGAATATCATGAAATTCTTCTCCCGCATCATGAACACATTCATAATCTTTATTTTCAACAAATAATAAATTAAATCATAAAATTAGAGTATAGTTATTATGTATTTGTAGTTAAATGGATAAATAACTTTATAACATACAAAAAATATATAAATTAATACATTTAAAAAGGAAAAAAAGAAAAAGCTACAGTGAAAAATCCTGCAGGGCTGGCCCGAGGCCCTTCAGAGCTTGCCCGCTTAAGCCTGAAGCCCGTCTGGGCCGGCCCTCCAGGGCTAATTTCAAATATCTCATTCATTTTTCAAGTCCAGCCTTTAAAGAGTCAGGGCTTAAACGGGCCGGCCCGATAGGCCTGGCCCGTTTTGACGGCTCTAAGGTCCAACACCTTTAAGTCAGAATATGCCAAAAACAACTGTTATCGATGCCACCATAGGCAATAATATAAAATTTACGCCCTTTTTTTTTTATCAGCACATCAAAACTATCAAGCAATATAAAATGGGTTAAGGTGCAAAAATACACGTGAGCTTTTTCTCCAGAAGCGCCCATCACCACATGCTTTTTTTGGGAGCAAAAATTCATACGTAGTTACCATTTTAGAGTAAAAGTCACATCCCACCGTTATGTTATTGTTCACCATGATGAGAGAGAAAGAGATAAAGTGAACAGTAACATAACGGTGGAATGTGACTTTTGCTCTAAAATGGTAACTACGTGTATATTTTTACTTTAAAAAAAAAAAAAAAGCACATGGTACTGGGCGTTCCTGGGAAAAAAACTTATATGTATTTTTGCACCTTAATCCATATAAAATTTATGCTCCCTCGAGTCCTAGGGTAAAAGAATTTTTTGAAAGCTTTCTGTGGGTCTCCTACACACGATGTTACATAATATTGTCTAATGGTTAGAGATTTTTATTCTCAATGTTTTCATATACAAATTTTTATCCATAATCTTATTTATGAGTCTTCTCAAATAGTTTTGGCTTTCTATCAATTCACTTTATGTGACTTGAACTTTTAAGAGAAATACTTGTATATTTGAAGAATGTTATATGAAAACACAGTGCATATCATTTTGATCCTAATTTATTGATGATTCATATTAAATAATTCACTTTTTTTAAAAGAAAAATATTTGTTGATTGTTTTGTTTTTTTGAAAATTAAAATAAGAAGTTTAATATATTTCTTTAAAAAAAATTGGAATTGTTTCAAATGAATAATGAACCAATTAAGATAAAAATTATTTGAGTTGATTTGTTTTTATAAGTGACATTCCTAAAATGTATAAGTATTTCTCACATTTTAAAAGGGTAAAAGTAGAATTTTTGAGTTTTTTGGGCCAAATTAAAAAATATGAAAAGAGAATATAAACTAAATTACACGGTTTACATTGGATAAACTAAATTTTTATCAATATATTATAAAATTTAGCAGAAATAATTTTTCAAGCATGTGTGCTTTCACACAATTTTTAATGTGAAACCTGTAACTTTTTCTCTTTTCAATAAATATTTTAAATTTGCTCTGTGACCATTATCGACTTATCGTTACTAGTACAAAAACTCCTCAAAAGGTTGATCCGCCTTCAATGCTCATCGCAGTGATAAATAACAAGTCTTATTGTTAGATTATCTCTAAATACCTTTATAAAGACCCAGGACCCAACTAATGTAAAATTTTTGAAAAAAAAGAAAGAACAAAGGGAGTATTATTTGTATAGATTTTACCATCATTTTAGTATGATACTCCTTCCCTCCCTATATATAAGAACCTTATTTTTGAATGAGTTTGTTCCAAAATATATAATATTCTTTTTGAGTTTGTCTCAATAATAAATACATTTTTTTTATCGTGTCCGCAATTAATTATTAGAGAGAATGATTTTTAGGTCTCAACCAATGCAAATAATACATTGAAAAATCTTATAAGTTGATAATAATGATTGATTCACCTGTTAATCCCTATGTACACTTGCTAATGAGCATTTTCTGATATTATTTCTTTTAATTGAGATCTAAAAATTATTCTCTCTAATTATTATATTACTTATATTATCTTTCATCATTTTCTTATTATTACTCTCTCTCATTTATTTATAAATAAAGGCATTTTTTAAAATAATTAAACATCCTATATAATTATTATATTTAACTAATTTTATTATTTTTTAAAATCTTTCGATTAAGTTGTAAAGTTAAAGTATGACAGTAGAAAAGCAAACCAGGAATGGGGACAGGAGCAAAGATCGTAACGAAACCATAGGATGAACTGAAGAGAGCGTTGATTGGTTTGAAAGGGATTCGAACTTAGGCACCTTTCCAACTTTTGTCTTCTCCTTCTTTTTTGCCTGGGGCCAATAGACATAGTAGGAGTATTAGGCTAATACAAGACTAGCTAGCGTCATCGGAACATGAGTCTTGAAGGTCACTTTCAATAGCATTATTTAAATGAGGCTACGTAATTAATGGCTCAATATTAGATTTGACCTATCTGTTATAAAACTGAAAGAATTCTAGAGAGAAGTCAGAGGAAATTCTAGAGAGATGAAATCCATTCAAGTATAATGAATAGTTACAGGAGACCTCTATTTATAGAAGGATGCAAATAGTAGATTACTATGTGTATATACCATGTCATCCTGTATTTGGAGATTATAGGTCAATGGACATCCACATGATAAGAATATTCATAACACTCCCCCTTGGATGTCCATTTATGAATGTGCCTCGTTAAAAACTTTAACTAGGAAAAACCCAGTGGGATAAAAACCTAGCCAAAGAAAAGAGTACAACATTCATTGATACACTGTTGAGTTTTACCTCATTAAAAACCTTTCTAGGAAAAACCCAGTGGGACAAAACCTAGATAAGGGAAAAAGAGTACAGCGTGTATCGTCTCCCCCTCTTGATTACATCAAACTTGCTCCCCCTGATGACCACATTGCTACATTGTCTTTCTATCATCAAGTATTCATTGTATACCTGCAAGATCTAAATCTTTCAAGTAAAATCATAAATATACATGTGCATATTTATTCAGATAATAATATCACATGCACGATAAATGCTTTATGCTACATATGAATTCACTTAATTAATTATTCTCGAGAATTTGATGCTCCTAGCATCTTGAGTCCTTCAGGGACTTATTCTAGCGCCTTATGTTCTTTAGGAACATGTGCTTCTGGCACATACTAATATAGTATGACTCATGATCCTCATTATCATCATTACAGCATATGCTATCTTATAAACATAAATATCATCAATGTCGACTTTATTTTTCGGCCCCATCAGATTTCATTCATAATTTATTGAGATCTCATTATATTCACATATATTAGGTACCTGGGTCTCTTTTTAGACCACAATACACTCTTCTTGTAATATCTCTTTTGGAGATAACATCTCTTCAGGAGATGGCTCTTCTGGAGCTTTTCTTACTTATCCTCGACTTGATCATCTATATTTTATTACTCCTTTTCTCTTTTGAGGATTTTTTTATCTTTTAAAACCGATGGACTTGCAACGCTTCAGGAGTGCTTTATAACAATTCATATAGGAGCATTTGCAGTTGGGATATGTGACTTTGTCACTTTCTTTAGGTCAGTAAATGCTTCTAGCATTCGATTAACTAAACTCTGAAATTGAATTATCATTTTGAACTTTTAGTGCACAATTCCTTGTACGATGATCAATATGAGCCAATGATAATTCATTCTAGTAAATCTTTACCCAATCTGCTTATTTTTCTCCTCCTCATCAAATCATCAATTTTCTTTGTATATCCATCTATGTGCATTGAAGTAGATTAATAATCATTGCACATTTAAAACATTTTAAGATGGAATTATTCTGGCTCCTGACCAAAAGCCAAATTTTACGGGGAGAATTTTGTTGGCTTATAAGCTGCAAATATACACGTATGAACAATGTTCTCATAATCATTGATCTATCCATTCATAGATACTTTAATACATGATTTATGGATCATTCAATCTGGAAATTGTGCGCATAATATATTGCAAACATCTGGTTGCAATCATCACTGCAAACTTTGCAGATCAATAATTTCATATGTACTCTTTCAATTTAATATATTTCCAGAGATCCATTTCCAATAATATTTTCATAATCATATCTATTTGAGAACAAGCAGCACATAATATGACTCGAATGATCAAACAAGTCATGCCAACATTCCATATAATTTATCATCAAATCCAATATCAATCTTGGGGGAATCAACACACAAACATTCACAGAAAATTAACACAAAAACACTCACACTTGATATATATCAATCTCCCCCTCAAGTATGAGTCTGTAGAAATTAATTCATGTAATTTCATACAATATTCCATATATGATATCTATTTCTACAGATATCATTAAAATTCCACAAATGCATTATCAATGCATTATTCTGTTACTTCTGGTAACAAAATTTCAATTTTCCAGAAACAACAATCAAATAAATACAAAATCATTGAAATTATCAAAATACTGTGGAATCACAGATGCATTACTGTGGAATCACAGGCGCAACATGTATCACTGTGGAATTGTCGTATGCATATATAGTCAAAAAGTGTCTAAGCTCGTGCTTGACAGGGTGCAAATCTGTAAAGATTCAACAGGACTGCGCATATCTGCAGAGATTCAATAGGATTTAATTCGGCTATAAATAGAAGAAGGCAAACGAACATGCCTCACAAACATTCAAGCATCTTATAACATTCACTACCATATACTAACTTATCATTTTTCTTCTAATCGCGTATATTATTGCAATGGCAGGTCCAAGTAATTTTATCCCAGTTTCTGATACATCTGACACAGCATTACTTGATGCTTTGTTGTATGATGATCAGACAAACCTGTCATTTACCTCTTTATTATCTCCTAATCCTTTTGAGATGTTTATTCCTCCGTCTACTATTCCTCCTTCTGCTTCAAATATACCTACTTCTCCCCCAAGAACAAATGTTCTTCCTCAATTTAGAAGGAATGAAGGTACAACTGAAGCAGGTTCATCAAGGAGGCCTGTTAAAAGGTGTAGAACTATGGCTGAACTAATGGAGTCTACCAGTCAAATTCAACCAATAGTCACAACAATCAACGAGCCAGCATTCATAAGCCAGCAAACAACCACCAGCCAGCCATCAACCACGATCCAGCTAGCAACAATCAGCCAACCGACAACCATTAGCCAGCCAATAACAATTAGCCAACCAACAACCACTAGCCAGCCATCAACTACAAGTCAATTAGCAACAACTAGCTTATTGGAATGTAGTTGTTGTCATGTTTTACGAGAGATCATACATACCAACGAACTCCAGTACCATAAACTTGAAGTTCACGGAAGAAGAACAGGTATGATAACCCATGCTGTTTTATTTGAAAAAGTACAGGATAAATCTTATAATACTGACAGGCTTCCAATGTTTGATTTCACAAAGAAAAATTTTGAAGAAATCAAACAATTTCTGACACAGTATTGTATAGATTTACAAGCATCAGGATATATCTTGATGCGTGATCCTGTATTAGCCTATCATGAGGTTCTCTGTGTTGGTTCGGAATGGGCTATAAATCCAAATGACCTCCATGGAAGTTCATTTCAAACCAATATTGAACACTCATTAGGCAAAGGAAAACAACCTGCAGTAAGTATACCCTATGATACTTCATCCCTTAACCAGGGTGAATTATATAGGTTATCTATGGAGCAACGAGAAAGAATAAAGAAAACAACGCTCCATGATTTAAGAAATTATTTTCACTTAACCCTTGATGAAGCGAGTAAACAATTAAATATGTCTACTCACACCATACAAAAAAATTTATCAAAAAGGAGGGTTAACTGAGTGGCCACACAAGAAGCTCAAGAAACTTATGACGCAAATCTCGATATTACGAAGAGCTTTGCCTCATCTGGATCCCATCTCAAGAGAAGCAAAAGAAGAAGACATTAAATATCTTCAGAATGAGATGATTAAAGTTTGTAATGATGTTGAGCCACTCGCAATTAAACTTTGTTGAAATAATATTTCCTTTTGCTTAATTATTTTGTTTATGAATATTCTTTTCTCGTATTTATAAAAATTGTTATAATCATAGAAATCACAAAACAACCATAATAATATATTTGCTTCATTCACTTCTGGGAATGAAGTTGGATAAAAATTCATGATCCATAACTCACTGATTTGTTTGATCATGGCAAGAAATTAATCCACAATATTTCTTGACTTTACCACAATATAGCTATTGCAATAGCAAATTGAATATATTTATTTATAATATCAATCATGATCATACAATCCCTTGTCTCATAATTTAAGGGAATATTTAATGCCAAATATACAATTTTGAGGCCTTTATACAATTGATGACATACAAAATTTATGGATCAAATATTGTTTCATAATTTGTCTCATGTCATCAGGCTAACTTGCCTCTTAGCTTCAGGCTATCTTGCCTCTTAAATTAAGGCTAGCTTGCCTCTTGGCTTCAGGCTATCTTGTCTCTTAAATTAAGGCTAACTTGCCTCTTGGTTTCAAGCCAATTTATGCCTCATCTCTCAAGCCAATTTATGTCTCATATTTCCATGGCATTTTGATCTCATGGCCTTTTAACAGTTTATCTTCAGGATAAATAAAATATAAGCATAATAAAATAAATAGATGGAACCCACTAATAGTGTGGTTGCCATAAATAATAAAAGGAAGGGGAATATATAAATTGTAAATAAATAAATAAAAATAAAAGGGAAGGGGGATATAATGCAATAAATAAATAAATAAAATAAAATAAAAGACTGGAAATAAACGTGCTAAATAAATAAAAAGAAGATGAAATAGGAATAAATAAATAAAAAGAAGATGAAATAGGAATGGGAGTAAACTCACAGCGAGACCTATCTCATCCTAAAGTAAGAAAGAAGATGCATATGCAAATGTAAATATATAAAGCAATAAATAAATAAATAAATAAAATAAAATAAATGACTGGAAATAAACATGCTAAATAAATAAAAAGAAGATGAGATAGGAATGGTAGTAAACTCACAGCGAGACCTATCTCATCCAAAGATAAGAAAGAGGATGTATATGCAAATGTAAATATATATATAATATATAGAAAGCAGTAAATAAATAAAAATGAAAGGAAGGGGGATATAAAGCAATAAATAAATAAATAAATGGAGTCCACTAAAATAGTGTCACTACCATGAAAAATAAATAAAGCAGTAAAGAATTAAATTAAATAAATGGAGTCCACTATACTAGTGTCACCACCATGAAAAATAAAACAGTAAAGAATTAAATTAAACAAATGGAGCTCACTAATATATAGTGTTGTCGCCATAAAAGATAAATAAATGTAAAATAAAATAAATAAATAAATGGAACCCACTAATAAATATAGTGTGCTTCCATGAAACATAAATAAATATTAGTAACAATAAAATTAAATGCATAAATTAAATGTTAGTAAAATTAATAACAATAATAAAATATCAAATTAAAAACAACTTAAAATAAAAGAATGAAATCTAGACTTCCAATGTGGAGTCAAATTAACAACAACAATAATAAAATCTGAAATTAAAATCAATAATTATAAAGATAAAGTTAAAAAATGTACTTACCTTGGATTATCAATAACTTCCTTTCTTCCCCCTTTTTTTAATTAAAAATAAATAAATAAATAAAACAAAATAAATAATTTTTTTTTTATTAGAAACAAGCGTCCTGCACTAAAGAAAACAAAAGCGTGGATCATCATTATTGACATATGTGTGGATCTTCTTTCCACTTACATGCAATAATGAAATACTATACAGCATGTGAAGAAGAAAAACCTGGTACAAGACAAACACTCGGTGGACATATAATTATTGACATATGTGGATCATTGTTATTTTGGTTGGGAAAAATACAAAAGAAGGGTAGGGTCCAAAGTAGAAAAAGAAGGCTCCTTATAATTAGATCTCCATGTCATGCATTTTTTTTTTTAAATATCAGTGTACGAGGCAGCAGAAGTATTCGGAAATAGAAAAAGAAAGATAAAGTTGACGGCAATTAGAAATAGAAATAGAAAAATAAAGTTGATGGCAATTAAAGTTGGCCAAAAACATCACCAATTAAAGTTGTCGGCAGTAGCTTGACGGATCTGATCATCCATGGCAGGATCGGCGACGAGGCGGAGCACTTCGAGACCGTAGTTTGGACTGAGGCCAGGAGTAATTGTGATACAGAATCATTGGTAAAACGTTTGCAACTTATTGTAAGACCTTTACTTTTGAAATCTAATTTACCAATTTCTGCTTGGGGCCATGCCATTTTGCATGCAGCAATGTTAATTCGCATCAGGCCAACTAGTTATTTAAAAGTTTCCCCCTTACAAATGGTTTTTGGTGAAGAACCTAATATTTCCCATATTCGGACCTTTGGATGTGCAGTATATGTGCCTATAACACCTCCACAACGTACTAAAATGGGTCCTCAAAGAAGAATGGGAATTTATGTTGGGTATAAATCTCCTTCAATTATAAAATATTTAGAACCATCTACAGGAGATTTATTTACTGCACGATTTGAAGATTGTCATTTTGATGAATCAGTCTACCCAACATTAGGGGGAGAAAATAAGCAGTTGAATAAAGAGATTAGCTGAAATGAATTATCATTGACTCATTTTGATCCTCGTACAAAACAATGTGAACTAGAAGTTCAAAAGATAATTCATTTACAGAATTCAGCTAATCGAATGTCAGAAGCATTCACTGACCCAAAGAAAGTGACAAAGTCACATATTCCAGCTGCTAATGCTCCTATTCGAATTGATGTCCCTGTAGGACAACCGATTATAAATGAATCAAAAGCACGCCTGAAGCATGGTAGGCCTATCGGTTCCAAAGATAAAAATCCTCGAAAAAGAAAAGGAGCTAAGATTATAGATGGCCAAGTCGAGGATAATCAAGAAAAAAGTGTAGCTCTGGATGAGCCACTTCATGAAGAGAAATTATCTCCAGAGAAGAATAATGAGGCCCCAGAAGAGATCCAGGTACCTGAAATGTATGAAAATAATGAGATCTCAATAAATTATGTCACAAATAATATCAAATGGAACCGTAATGAAGTCAACGTTGACGACATTTTTGCTAATCATATGGCATATGATGTGATGAATGAAGAAGAGGATCATGAGCCAAAATCCATGAGAGAGTGCCAACAACGAAAAGATTGGCTCCTATGGAAAGATGCCATTAATGAGAAAACAGAATTTTAAGGCCACAAAATAGGTCTCATCGCATAGATCTCGGAAAAACTAAGATATAGACACCAAGAACGCGAAAAACCGACGTCTAGAACGACGACTATGAAGGAAAGAAGAGTCGGGTCCTTCAGATCTGGAAACTCTGGTGCAACCCGGCTGGAGGTTGAAGGAAGAGCAAACGCACAATTTGGTCTTAGCAAACGGTTTCCTCATTGTTAAGTGAAATAATCTATTTAATTATTATTTAATTAATGTAACACCAAGTGAACGCATAGCTCTACTCGTGTAGCGCTAGGCTTCAGGATGTGTTGCTTCCATATGTTCCGAGTTCGAATCCCTCCGGAGCATTTTGTGAAGTGTTTTAAACGTTTTTGAGATAAAAATGAAGAGACGCGCCTCATGGGGATCGAACTTGCATCACGTTGCTTTGGGAGTAGACGCCTTATCCACTGAGCTGTTGGTGCCTAACTGATGGAGGAAGGGCCAAATTTAATAAAACAAATATTTAATGTGGGGCTCATATGTTGAGCACACACATGCTAGATCTATTGTTCAAAAAAGAATATGCTTTATCCATATATCTCTATTAATAAATATATTAATTTTGATTGATAGGGTAGTTAATAAATCTCCTATTATCTCTCCTTATTTTAAGAGGATTAATTTAATAAAGTAAAGATAATATATATCTTATGACTTAGTTTCATCAGGAGATTTTATTGGTTTTATTAATTAATATTTTAAGTTACATTAGTTATCAAATATGAGATTTTGATATGATAATGAGATAATTGGGTTTATGCCTGTTATTTTATTATTTGTTTTCTAGTTGCAAAAACCAAATATAATTAACAGTTAAATGATGAGCTTTTGTAAAGTCCTAAATTTTAGGATGGAAGGGAAATTTATTCCCATTTAATTATTTATTATCAATGGGAATATTAATTTGTTTGATAATTTATAATCTCATATAATCTCTCCTAAAATCTTGTGAATCTTTTTAAATTAATATGGCTAAATAATAGTGTGGATTTGTTTCAATGGTTTGAAATTGAAACAATATCTTGTTTTAATAAATCTGATGATATTTGTGAATATCTTAGCCACTATTTAATTTATCAAGAAGGGTTTGTTACATGATCAATAAATAAAAATTATGAAATTGTCATATGCTATGATTAATTAAATGAAAACTTAATTAATTTGTTATTTGCTATTGAAGGCAAATTTTGTGAATTATCAAATATTTTATTTGACAAGCATATGACAGTAATATGAAAATTTAATTATTTATCTAGTATAGAGATAAATGTGCTCTAATTTTTTATGTATTATTATTTCTTTTGTGGTATAAGCATGCATGATATCATGAAATATTTAATTTAATGTGAATTATTGATGGTAGAATCCGATAAAATTAATTCATACGATTGGTGTCTAGGAAAGTGGTTCAAAAGCTAAGCCTTGTTTAATGGTTATTTAATTAGTCACCGTTGCAATAGCACAAAGAGACTCCCACTAATTTTGCACTTACCTGGCCAATTGATATGATAAACAGAGTTTATTTCATGTATTGGTAGAAGTGTGATTATAGCCTTAAATTTATAATTATGGATGATTTTGTGGCTATGATTTTATGCTTTTTAAATATTGAAAATAGCAGTTGTATGAATGCTAAATATTTAAGTTTTGGAATTAATATGGTGGATTTATTAATCACCAAAGTAGTCAATTCTTTATGAATTATTTAATTCCAAATATTACGGTGATTACCTATTACCTTGATGCTATGAAGTTATGTTTGTTTTATGGGTGAATTGAAGTTTGTTATGGATCAACTCAAAGGTTGATTATTTGTTTTTATAATTATTAAACATAAATGTTGGTAGTTTTATTTAGACACCCAAAGATGACAAATATTTCAATTTGGAGTATGTATCACCACCAAATTATGTGAAATCTTTATAGCATCATTATGGTTGAATGTTGCATATTAGTGAAAAATAAGACATTGAAAGAAATATTAAATGCAATGTTGATTATATTCGAGTTACCACAGAATTTGTGGGGGAAAGCCATTTTAATGGATAATTTTATTAAAAAGTACCCCACAAAATGACACAAAGCATACCATGCAAAATATATAAAGGAAAGAAACCTTCCTTGGAATATATGAAAGTGTGGGGGTGATTGGCAAATGTTGCAATTCCTAAACTTAAAAGGTTGAGAATCGGACCTAAGACAGTAGACTCTATGTTTATTGGCTATGCACTTAATAGTAGTGCATATCGTTTTCTGGTTTATAAGTTTGATGTATCAAATATCCATATGAATACGGTTATTGAGTTAAGAAACACTACATTCTTTGAAAATTATATTTCCGTACAATATGGGTAATGAGGATAATAATACTGTGATATCTCAAGATACTATGACTAATGATAATCCTGGAGAGGAGGAACTTAGACGTAGTACAAGACAAATGGCTACAACATCCTTTGGTCTTGATTTTCTGACCTTTTTGTTAGAAAATGAGTCTCGAACACTTGGAGAGGCTATGGGTTCTCTTGAAGCAGCTTTCTATGAAGAGGCTATCAATAGTGAAGTTGACTCCATTATGTCAAACCACACCTAGAATTGGTTGACCTTCCTCTTGGCAATAAACCTCTAGGAACTAAGTGGGTCTTCAAAAAGAAGATGGCATTATTGATAAGTACAAAGCTAGGCTAGTAGTAAAAAGGCTACATACAGCGTGAAAGCCTAAACTACTTTGATATCTATTCACCTGTTACAAGAATTACATTCATTTGAATGTTAATCGCATTAATAGCATTAAATGGACTAGTATTATTACAAGCACGCTATATTGCTAAAATTCTTGAGAAATTCAAGAGTTTAAATATAGCTCATGTGTCGAAACCTATAGATTTTAGTCTTCGACTGTTGAGAAATACTAGCGAAGCTGAAAAACAAAAGGAGTATGCTCGAGTGCTAGGCAGTTTTATGTATATTATGAACTACACTAGACCTGATATTGCCTACTCAGTAAGCATGTTGAGTTGCTTTGCAAGTAATCTAAACGAGCTTCATTAGAGAATATAGCGGATCCATTGACTAAAGAATTCCTAGAGAGTTAGTTAGAAATTTTTTCAAAGGAATGGGTTTAAGGCCGATCCATTGTTGATTATTGCGGTAACTCTACCTAGAAGAATGGAAATCCCACGAACTAGATTCAAAGAGACAACTAAGTGATGATCGACTGTTAACACTGTGGAGTTTTAAACTCATACCCATTCCCAGACAAGACAGTGCATATATATAAGGGTAAGCTTTTAAGCTTTTAATAATTTCTTAATCTGATGTATTTAGATGATGTATGTTGACTTACATCACAAGGAATCACCTATGTGAGTGTGAAGTGTGGGTCACTTCTATGAGAATTTAAAACGGCCGATTCTCTAGAACACTCGCAGAACCAGGTGGTGTCTAGGGCCAAAAAGGACACAACATGAGAACCAACGATGCTAGAGGAGCAATTGTGTAACTCCTATTGTCTTGGTATACACTAAAAGGTCGACAGTTCAAGACAACACGTTCACTGATTGACCAGTATATCCGATAGGTTTTTACTAGAGAAGGTTCAAAGGCAACCCCTACCTTTCTCGATACAGTTGTTTCTTGTAGAGGAATCACACCTTACATACATGATCATTTGCATTTTGTCATGATGGACTAACTTCTTATCCATATGGGGGATTGTTGGAATTTATGACTAAATCCTATGGGTTATGAATAAGAAGTCTTACTGGTTCGCCACCACCGGTCGCATTAGTTTGTTACGGTCGTGTCGGTTCACCAACAAGAGACAAGTCCATCTGGTCGTGCTTTTTCAAAGTCTATAAATAGGGCGCCCTAGTCACAAAATAAATAACGTTTTTCTGCATACACTCTTTCTATATACTACATATACATTCGGTGCGTTCCGAAAGCATACTCGTTGGATTCGCTTGGACTTCAGATAGACAGAGTCATTTTTTTGGAGACAAAAAATCCGCTCTATCCTGGGAGACAATTGCTCAGAAACCTTCGGCATCCATATTGAGGGAGCAAAATTGTCTCAAAAACACAACGAAAGTTGGGCCTGGATTTCTTCAAAGTTCATTATCATATTCAGTAGTCTTGTGAGTTTTTACTATTTTTCCTTTTTGTGTAGAAGTATTGTATGTTTACAGATTATGCATATTGATTACACAGATTCTTTCCCTTATGAAAATTCTAATTTGAATGATTTTCTACAACAGTTTATCCTAAACATATTCAAATAAGTGGAGGCAAAATTGTTCCCTGGACACAGCAAATGAAGATTAAAACATTGGTCCATTAATTAAGTCCCCCAACCATCACAGTTGGAGCGGTGAGCTGGACGGAGCAGATATTTTCTTTATTTATGTGGGGAGAGAGGTCACAAGTTTGTTATAGGACACCTCAAACGCTGCACAGAGAGAGAGAGAGAGAGGAGGGGGCTAGTAGTAGTAGTACGTAGTGGGAGTAGCGCAGGTAGGCAGGCATTGGGGGTAGGGACAAACAGTAATAAATAAAGGCAGCTTTGTCTTTGTATTTTGTCACCATGCTGCCACCAGGCATGGCATTTTTTTTTT
The DNA here is from genome assembly GCA_037074495.1 of Acacia confusa. Lineage (NCBI taxonomy): Eukaryota > Viridiplantae > Streptophyta > Magnoliopsida > Fabales > Fabaceae > Acacia > Acacia confusa. Next base: position 18,876,934 of record CM073508.1, on the reverse strand, counting down.
GGTCGAAACGCAGGCATGGCATGAAGAAAGCCAATTTGCACATTTGCACTTCTCTCTGCACAAGACAAATTCTGCCCCCCCTTCTCTTTGCTATTCTCGGATTTCCATTACGCTCCTGGGCCCCCTCGTCTCATTTTCTACGATTTCCTTATTTTTATTTAAATTTTATTTTCTTAATCATTTTTTTAATCTATCGCCAGCTGATGATTGTCATTTTTAGAGATTTTGGCTTTGATGCAAACCAATTATCTTTTTATAATTTTTTAATATTATCTTAATTTCTTTGCCAAGATGACCTTTTGATGGTCCAAAATTTACTTGAAGAAGGCATTGGGGTTTATAACTCATTCTCACTAAACTCTTTCCTTAAATCTTTTTTAAATATACGATTTTGAATTCGAACATTTGATAAGTTATGACAAAAAAATATAACAAAATATTTTAATAAATTAATAAGTAAGTCCATTAAAAAAATCATTGCACTTTTGTTAGAATTCAGGTTATATTTATTAGAAAAAATTGTGTTTAGGAACTGGATAAGAAAAAAATATGGTAAAATAGCCATTGAAATCTCAAAATTGTAATTTTTTTGTAATAAATTTTAATTGTCAAATGCTCATGAACTTATCAATAAACACCATGGACTTGTCATAAGATGCTCATGGACTTATCAGTGCAGCTAGCTCCTATGGAGTTGTCAGTATAGCGTTTATGGACTTGTCAATGTTGTACGCATAAACTTGTTATTGGACTTCTTTAGACTTCTTAGTGGAATTTGAATTTACTGTAGAAAATTTCAATGCGACTTAGATATCATTTTAAGATTTTAAAGTATCATTTTATTGTATTTTCTCTTATTTGGAATCTAAATGTAATTTTCCTATTTATTACCTTTTAAAAAAATCTGCTTGCACAAGATGGATGAAGCGTATGGAATCTTTTGATCTTGAGTACATGAAATACAATATAGAGGGCATTCTTTTTGTTTGTTTGTTTTTGTTTTTTTTTTTTTTGGCATTAATATAAAGCGCACTGCTGATAACTTTTGAATATAATTACAGTTTTCAATAAATTTTAAGGAAAACTATTCGACAAAGTATCTATATATCTTCTTAATTTTTAATTTAGTATCTATATATATTTTAAATGGTTTAGATTTTATCACAATAATAAGAAATTGATTGTTTATCATCGTGATGAGTATGAAATGTGATACCGACAAAATGTGCATCCTTTTGTAAATAAGGATAAATTTGAAAAAATAATTTATTTAATATTTTTCTTAATTTACAAAAATGAGGTATGAAGTAACAAAAAGGTGTAAAGAGGTATAAAAAACACCCGAGGAAGTGACTTATAAGACTTTCGCCCTCACGTCACTGACACTACTTCTATCTTCTTTTTTTTCATATTTTCTTGGATCTCATATAAAGTATAAAGGATATCTTTTACAAACTAATAGTGATACTTTTTTAGAAGACATTTAATAATTTTAAGAGTATTCTATATTTTTATTTCGTATATGTCCATATATTATAAAAGTAATGAAAAAATCGAAATTAATTTGTTATTGATGTCTAATATAGCTGATTATAGTAATATTACAAATTATTTAAATTTTTATGATAAATTTGAATTTTTGAATTTTTTATTAACTAGTATGAATTAATTAGAAGTTAATTTTATTTATGACTAGAATGAGTAATTCATTAGTTTGCAGTGAAATTAAGTACTAAATTTCCTTAATATTTTTATTTTTAGTAATCATCTTTTAAAAAAAACATCTAAAGACCCATTTGGTATAGGGAATATTCAAGAAGGGAAAGGAAGATTCAATGTCTTCCTTAGCATAGAACATTTGGACGCAGCATCTTTTGAGAACGCAAGTTCCAATGGCAGGACATATTGCCTCATCCATGGGAAGCTTGTTTCCTTCCATTTTTGGTGGGAACTAATATTCCCAGGTAAAAAATTTTCAAATAACCCGCTTCTTCTTCTTCACTTGATCTATGTCTTCCTTATTCTAGCATGCTCAATGTTCTTCTTCCTCATTCCCCTTTTTTGTTGTTGCCGATGACTAGCCTCCCTTTGCCACCACCACTGCCTACTATTACCATTAATCAAAACCCCCAACCCACAATTTTCTAAACACACGGTCGCTACAAATCCCATCATCCCTCTTCAACATTGAACTCTCAGCCAACAACATATGTGATTGAGAGAATGAGATAGAAATCGTTGGAACCATGCACTATCCCGTGACATCAACAACGGTGAGAGAGGGAAAATCGTTGAGACCACACATTGTCACCTTTGTTTCTCGATCGCTTCCGATTTGAAACTTTTTTTTTAAAAAAAAAACTGTTAAGGGGTATTTTGGACATTTCAAATATTATATTATAATTATAATTTTTTAAAATTATCATCTTCCATTTCAATTTCCATCTCTACTTAACAGAACACCTTTGAAGTTCCCTTCCAATTTTCCCTCCATTTCCTTTCCCTCATTAAACTTTCCTTGTACTAAACGGGCCCTAACAACTAGTTTGGTTTGAGGGAGGAGGAGGGGGGGGGGGGAGGGAGAAATCTTTTACCATCTCTTTACAAAAAAACCCATGGAAACTTTTTAGTATTCCTAAAATATACTTTCAACAAAAAAAAAATATTCCCTTCATTAATGACAATTTGGTCAATTCCTTTCTATCTACTCCCTTCTCTCAAACCAAACACACCCTAAGAGTTTCTTAAATAATTGGGGTAGTTTTGTTTTTTTAATATTAATTAAAATAATACAAAAGTAGCACCAGGTTTAAGAAAAAGGTGTTGAGTAATATATAATAGGGTTAAGGTGCAAAAATACACATATGACTTTTGTTGGTAAATAAGGTGCTGCCTAACGTTCAAGTACAACCTCATGAGTAGGAAAAACAACAATTTTTGTCTTTCCTTAATTTGCAGCAAAAGCTATAATAAATAACTGCAACTCTTTACAGTTATCTTAACTTACAAACTCTGAGCACATTTGTGAGTTTTAATAAGTGCTTATGAGAATCTATAACTCTTATGGTCCTTATGAGTTAAAACACATATTTAAAATAAATACTCATGGATTCCTATAAGGCTATCATAAGAACCCATAACAAATGATACATTCAATGTTTTCAGACTTCTAATCATGTGATTAAAATTGGTGCTCAAGAGAACCCATAACTTTATAGTACTCATGAGTCATCCCAATACTTATGGGTATTCCTAGAAATATTGATCATGTGATTCCTATAACTCTTACAGGAGGTCATGAGATATTCCGATGAAGGATCTACGCATTAAAATACATTAGGGGTTTTAAGATTACCTTAGATCATTGAAGACCTCAAAGTATATGACGTCCTCTAACATTGATCCACACGGCTATCTCCTAATTGCTTTAAGAACTCCTTTTCTTTGATTCCTTTCTTTCCTTGGATGCTTGCTAGACAATGCAAGGTTGAGAACTCAATGTTCTTGGGTTTTCTTTCTCTTTAGATGACGCTTTTCCTTTGATTTCGTGGTTGCTTTTGCCGAGAATTTTAGTGGCTCCTTTTGAACTATCTAATTTGGCCAATGCTCTAGGTCTTTCAAAAAGAATATGTGAAAAATATATGACTCACGCGTTGCCTTATATTTTTCTTTTCCCTCAAAACCTAGATCCCTATTTTTCTAATTGAAAAATAATAAGATAATTATATCTTATTATTCTAATGATTAAAATCCTAGGTCCAACATGTCAACTGCAAAAGATGAGACTAATAAAAATCTCAAATCCTTTTTCACAGCTCACTCCCTAATTTCTTTTTAGCTATGGTGAAAATTATGAGATTCATAAACTAATAATTTACACGGTAAAAACTTAATTTAGGGTTAAGTGACCAATGAACCATGTGACTGCCCTAACTATTGGGACTCACTTCCCTCAACCAGTCGTTTAGGTTGCTTTTGGAGGTGAGTGGTTACAAGACAAGACGGCATTGATTGTCTAGAATTATGGCTCATTAATTGGTGTTATCCAATTAATTAAGATTATGGATCTCATCCAAATCTTTAGTTAATTCTTGAATTAATAATTGAAGATAATGGATCTTATCCAAATCTCTAATTAATTTAAGATAATAGATCTCATCCAAATCTTTAATTAATTCTTTATTTTTCCAATCTTTATTGGACATATATTTATATTAGATAATTCAAAATTATCTTTTGTAATCTAATTTCTTGAATTTAAAATTAAAATTTAAATCTCAAATTTAAAATTCAAAATGGCCTAAGACCACATTTGGTCTTCTAACATATTTGCGCTTATTAATGAAGAAATTAATTTCCTACTAGATTACCATATACAGTGTCATTTTAATAGATTGGACTTGGAGTCCAACTCCAATCCAAATATACACATTAACTCCAATCCAAATATACACATTCTTTTGAGAAAGCCCAATAACAATTATTGGCTCAAAATTGCTAATTTTAAGCAATTAAGAATAACCTTTGTGTGGGACCCAAGTTATCTAATGACCACATAAGACACTAGCATTGCTCTGTGGCCCTAGAATTAATTGTGTTGATCAAGTGATCTATCTTTTCTAATTTGAATACCGTGCCGGCATCATCCCTCACATCGTCATTCACATTGAGTCGAGAGCAAAGATAAAGTATCATCTCTCTTGGTTGACTAAATATAGCTTTTTCACAGACTAGGAATCTTCTTCTGTTGACTCTAAGATGGAACATGACTGACAAGAGATTTGTGGTGATCTCCTAAAATAGCCAGGATCAATATAATTTTGCAATATAATGGGAACCTGGATCGTTTTCCCAACGAATTCGTAGTGGGTTTAAATTAGTAACAGTGAAACAGAATAGTAACAATTTGGGGGGAGTTTTTTTAATGCAGTGAACATCAAAATAGAACTAAACAGAAATAGATAAAGTTAAGATTAAACAAGTAAAACAAAGATTAAACAGATAAACAGAAGATTAACCTAGGATTTCGAATTCCACCACTTTCCTTCCTCGAACAAAAACAAATTTTGAAACAAACTCATGATTGATTCTAGACGAACCGAAATCTCTTGTTCGTCAAGAAAATCCCTCAACTAGACGATCGTCTAGTGTTTATCCAAATAGTAGCGTGTCACTGTACGATCGTACAACAAGCACTTAAATCTAATTCGGATTGAATCCTTGGGATTTCTTAATCTAGGCGTTAAATCTAACACCCAATCCGAAAGTAAATCGAATCCGAAATTACAAAACAGAAATGAATTTGTTACCATTAAGAACGAGTCTTATGGATAGTGGAATCCTTAATCCGTGGGCTAATCATAGAAGTTTAGCTAATCATGGCTGGAAAAATTGATGAACAGACGAAGAACATGAAGAACATTGCAGAAAAAATGAAACTTATGTGTTTAATCCGAAAATATCTCAAAATGTAATGACATGAGTTATTTGTGGCTGCTGTATAACTTAAACTTAACCTAAAATGGAAATGGGCTAGGGCTGCACAATGGCCCAAAACGAAATAAATGAAAAATGGGTTTTTAGATACAAAATTTAACCCCAATAAATATCCAAAATTATACATCTGTCTTTGGCTCCAAAATTTGACCGCCCTCTTATCTGAATTTGTCCTTTAAGTCTTCATGACAATTGTAGCCCTTTGGATCATCTAAAAGAAAAGGTCATGTCATGTAATTATAATGAGAGAGAAAGAATAAAATAATCTGATTTAATCTAGACTACATCTTTTGAAACTGACATGACAATGAAATAACATGTAATTATGACTCATAAAAGGAATTTATGGCATATCCAAGGGTAGATTTTGTGGGTCCCACGGCCTTGGAGAGAGAGAGTGCGAAATGACTGTTTTACCCCTAGACCTAAAACCTACAACTAGCAATTTTAGAGACCATAACCAGGGGCAATTTTGGAATCTAGTTTTTGGCCTTAGAATGTGCCTCCCATATGCCCTAAAGAATCCTCTAGAAGCCTTGAGAAACAAGCAAAGAAATAATAATTTAATCAAATAATTTTCCCGACTATTGGATCGTGATCAAGGTTGGATAAGGGCCCCACCTTTGGAGTCTATATAAAGGGAACTTCTCCCTTCATTTTCCCCACACTAAGCATGAGAGCAAGGTGAAGAAGGAGGTTGCTCAGCTGAAGGTTTCGGTTTGGGAAGTGAAGGAGGTCATACACAACCAAAATTCCAAGGTAAGCGTCTCACCGACAAACTACAAGTTCTATCTTTTGCCCTATAGCGTTTTTTGTTGAGTTGCAGTAGGATTATGGTATTTTTTTTTAAAGGTCCTCATGGAGTCCAAAACATGTTTTTGTATGGGGCTAAGTGGGATCACCTTTTCCCAACTCAAAAGGTTCAAGTCTTTAATATACGAAAATTTGTCGATTCTTACGGTTTTTGGGCAGTAAAGGGAAATCGTTTTGAAGCATCAAATGAACTTCAAATGATTTTATACATGGTAAAATTAAACATCCTGAGAATGATTTTGATATAAGGTTATGTGTCATTTTGATGTTGCAACCAAGAGCTATTTAAGAATGAAAATGACCTAAAAATAGGATTCTTCTCTCGGACCAGTGGCCAAACATTGGAAACCATAAAAGGATTCGAACCCATTTGGCCTTGGGAATTATTTTTTTTTTCATAAACTAGACATCCTAAAGGTTCGATGGCCACTAATATCATGGCAATACGATTTTTATAGAATTTATTAAAAATCGGTGAAGTTGGGACAGTGATTCTGAAAAATCTTGTGTTAGGCAAAATTATGGAATTTGAATTAAAAGTTTGCATGTGATTGAAAGTATGATGATTTTTGTATCTAGGGTGGTAGCTCGTGTGGATCATATCATCAACATCTAGAGAAGAGTTTCCAACCTCAAGGGGTGCCAAGTAGTAACTATAAACTTGCATACTTTATGTGGCTTTTGTATGTTATGTGTTATCGTGATTGTGGATATTGGGTAGGTAGTATCTATGGGATTCTGTGTTCTATGGTTACTACTGAGGCCCGAGGTATGCAAGGTAGGTAGTACCTGTAGTGGTGCTAGTAAGGCTTAAGGCATGATGGGTATGCAATAACTGTAGGGGTACTATTGATGCTCTTGACATGGAGGGTAGGTAGAGCCTATGTGACTATGTGTTCATAGGTGTCTACTTAACCCCAATGTATGTGGGGTAGGTGGACCCTATATGACTGTGTGTTTATAGGTGTCCACTGAGGCCCTAGGGTAGGTGGTTGGGGTTAGCCGCCCTGACTATTGAGGCCCTTAGCACGTTGGTTCCGGGGGCTTGTCTTTACCAGGTGGTCATGTGGATTGTGGTACATGCCATGTTTGTTTTCCTAATTGTGATTTGCATTACATGCATTGGATACATATTGTCTATGAATTTAACAGTTACTTTGGGGTTCAATTTTGAACTCCAGACTGGTTTAAGGATACAGGTGCTTCAGGTGGAGATGATCAAGAGTTTAAAAGTTAAGGGCTGGAAGTATTGTTACAAAGTGATGAAGATGCTCTAAGGAGGCTTAATGTTGTATTTGTTTCAGATGATAGAATAACATTATTTACTGTTCAATATTTACTTTGGACGAATGTACCCTTAACCCTACGGGGACTTATGTACTTTTTGGTTTATTATACTTTTACCAGTATATTTTATTTGTCCAAATTATCATGCTCTATTGCGTTAACTCTGATATATGCTTAAAGTGATTAAAGGAAAGGTAATAAGTGAAAAGGATCCCTCTAATCCATCACCCGAAAGGACGAGGCCAGTAAGGTTGTAATATTAGTACTTGCTTTATAAATCATAAGCTTATATTTTCTTTTATTTGATCCATCAGCAATAGAGTTAAAATTTAATTGTGAAGGGATTGAAACTGAAATGTATATATTATATAAAGTTTGCATAAATATAGATGTAAAAAACAGGGAGATATACTATGAAGTTTTAAAGGGAGACAAATTATCACTAGTAGGTCAAACAAATCATCAAATTGATATCAAATTCTAAGGGACTTTGCGGACAATTTTTTGAAATTTTAAAATGATGAATTTAACTCGACTTGTCAATGTGCCACTGACAATTTAGGGTATCGCTTCAATTAATAAATCAATATACCACTGATGATATGTTAGTGCAAGATAGATCAAAATGGCACCAACAATAATCAGGGTGCCTCAACTAATGAGTAAATGTATAACTACTGACAAGTTAAAGTGTCACAATTAATATGTCAAGACATGACAAGACACGGTGCCGCCAATGACAAGTAATGACGCCTCAATTGACAAGTGCCGCTAAACCCGTCTTTTCACAATTTCAATAAAATCTCCCACAAGCTCTTTAGTATTTCATACCAATTTGATGATTTAATGAAACCTTATAGTGATAATTTGTCTTCATTGGGTCTTGAGTGTAATCCTCCTTAATATATATATATATATATATATATATATATATAACATACCTTTATAATATTCTTTTAGTCCTTATGTAACACCTAATAAACTGATTTGATTAGTTGGCAAAAAAAATAATTGATTTAATTAGATTAAGAAAATTAATTTAATTAGTTAATATTCCATTTAAAAAAACACCATAATATGGCTAATTTAAGAATAAAATGATAAATATGTGAAATATATATTATATTTAGGATATTTATTAACTTCTTAATTATATCTTACCTTGAGGAGTGGAAGAGTATACAAAATTTAGAACCTTTCGAGTTGTGGCCCCATCAGTTCTCAGTTGTCACTCCCCTGCGTACTATAATCCATAAATTTATATAATTACTTTTTTTTAAAAAAAGTTGTGCTAATCTCTTTTAATTTTCATGTTATATTTGAGTATGTAAAAATTAATAAAAGCTATATACAAAGGAAATAAAAAGCAAAAGTTGCCCAAAGGAAAAAATATACAGTTATAATAAATGTTTAAACTATAATTTTCTTCCTAGTTCCTATAATTAAATAAATGCTTTACCGTGTTTGTTAGCGAAAGGCTTGTTTGCCATGAGAGATTTGGAGGGGTGGGAAAATTTTAATAAATTGAATTTTTTAAAAAATGGGGAAGTGATGTTAAAAAATTTTAATGAAGAAAATGTAAGATTGAAAAGTAAGAAAAATCAATTAATAACTTTAAACCTCACTTTTCTATTTTTTTTTTAAATTAAACCATAAAGCTTTTTTCATTTGCTTATTTTCCCTCCCCTTCCCTCATACCCAGCTCCTTAATTTCTAACCATATTGACATCGTGTTCCAAATCTATATACTGTTATATGATTCGAAATTGCAAAATTACGATGGTACCTACTATCAGCACTCAAATATCGTTTTCTAATTAGCACCTATTAGAGACAAAAAAGCTTATAAGACCTCCAAATTTAGACCATTTTAGGCGTTGACAGTTAAAAACTATAACTGATTATATTTTTGTAAATATTGATATAATTTAAGATCGGTCGCGCTTCCGCATGGTCTAAATAATATTTTTTAGATTGGTTATAATTCGATGTGGTCTTAATGAGTATTAAATATTATAAAAATTTAAATTCTTTGTAGACTGAATGTTAATACATCCAGTTTAAATATCCTTTTAGAGGCTATCATTTCTTTATATATGGTCTTAAATGTTTCAAAGTTTCTTTAGTTTTTTTGAGAAATTTCCCAACACGTCTTTTCGAAATTGGAAACCACTTCAGTAAATGTAATCTTTGTCCATCATATCTATTTTAACTCCTCATTCTTTTGGTTTCTTCAAATTAAAATTATTGTTCAGGCTCCTTCTTCTCTCCCTTCCTGATCAATTTGATGAGACGCATTGGTACTCCTTTAATTAGTTTGTCCTCATTTTCCTCCTCAACCTCCACCGCAACCGTTTGTGAGGGAGGTCCTTTACTAGCTCAATGCAAGGGTGGCTCGAATGAAGAGAAGCCTCGGAAGACTTGTCACTTTGATGCGTACTATTAACAACAAGTTGTACCTTATATTTGACGCTTGTGGCATCGAGTATAATCTTTTAAATGACCCCTTTTCTCCTTCCTCTTACTCCTCACATGCCTTTAGGCAGCCAAGAAAAATTATAATATTAATTAAACTTGTTTATTTCTAGTGTTGATCTTGAACGTCTCTGGTTTCTAAATATGTTTATTTGAATAGTTGTTTATTTATTTATATATATATAATTATGTAAAATATACAATATATTAGTAAATTATATCATGGTGATGATATTTAGACTCATTGTAGTAGCATAAGATCTAAATATTTTAATATGAACCGTCATTGAACTCTTGACCAATTTAAATATTGTTTAATATCTTCTACTGTTCAATTTATTTATTTATTATTTTTTTTTGGCTAGATAAGATGTACATTCAATCTCAATAGTATTATTTAGACCACATCTTAGGAGACGACCGGTCTAAATACATGACATTTCAACTTTCAAATGATATCATCATGTCACATCAACATCATTTGAAGTTTCCAGCCATCAGTCCCAATTATAAATACCAAGGAACTAATCGATGATAAAATATTGCCTTTAGATGTAGCCTTTGGGTGCTTCGCCATATACTTGGAGCGTGGGGGGAATCTTGCGCATGGGGAAGACCTTTAGTTCTATTGTTCAAATTCAAAAATACCTTTTTACTTCTCTCTTTCTTTGAGTGGCAAAAATTCTAATGGCAAGAACAAAGAGGCAGCATTTCCCCTCTCCTTAGTGGTGACAATTACTAACGATTCAGACCTGCCAACACCACCACATATATCATAAGGTTCATTTGCAATGGAAATCTACACAATGAATGTATACATAGCATAGAGGCTGGATGAGCGCCACACATACCACATTGTTTTAAGACTAATTTAGGTGTTATTATTTTTTAAACTAAAATTGCATGCTTCTTAGTTATCATTAAGACTAATTATTAATTCAATCCCTTCTTTGAGACTTCATTGCAATTCCCCATTTATAAATGTGTGTAGAGAGAAAAAAACACTTTAACAAGGGTAAATTAATACAATTTTATAAATTTAATTCATTTCTTAGTATATAAGAATAAGTTATAGTGACTTATGGTAAAAGACATGTGGTAAACTAAGAAGGAAAATTTTCAATAATATTCCATAAAATTACTAAATTCAAGATTCAAATCTCTAGCTGGCATCATATTAGGAATCATATTCTTCTGCTATTTATGACTATTCCATTCCAAGCCTTGGACTCACTTTAATTAGCATTAAAAAATTTTGGTTAAATACCATTTTTGCCATAGAAGTTTACTTTGAGGAGCACTGGTCACTCGGAAGTTTTTTAGATCTCATTTTTTACTCGAAAGTTTAAAAACGTAGCAATCTTGCACATCCATTGATCTTGACCATTGAATTGTTGCACTTCTTTGTAAATTTCCGAGGGCAAAATTGCTCCTAAAAAAACTTTTGGGGCAAATTTGCTCCTAAAGAAAAACTTCCAAGGCATACTTGCTTCGTTTTTAAACTTTCGGGGCAAAAATGAGACCAAAAAAACTTTTGGGTGACTAGTGCTCCTTAGGGTAAACTTCCATGGTAAAAATGGTATTTAACTCAAAAAATTAATAATACTTGCTATTTTTCCTTGGTATTAGAGGAGGCGTCCTCCCTTGGGTGATGGATGGGATAAATGAATAGTCCCTTTGTTTCATATTATAAAAAAAATATCCATTACATGTGCTTCATTCCATATTATAAGATACATTTAGATTCTTTTTACTTCTTATTTTTTTCATTTTGACCTTATTTAATTACCCCTATTTAATGTTAATAGGATAAATTTTTACAACCCCTAAAGACCTATTATTTTTACCATATTTATTTTCTTATTCTCTCTCTTATACGATTTTCCTTATTATAATAATTTTTTTAGTTCTCTCTTAAATAAATAAGGGTATTTTAGTAAAAAAGGTTAAAATTTTGATACACTTATTGTTCTTAATCGCCACTTCAAATGACAAGATTCAGTTAAGAATTTCGTATAATAAGGAATGAAGGGAGTACAAACAGACTATCATAAATTTTTTGTGATTAATTTAAAATATTTGATGCATTTAAGAAATTAAAATATTTTTGTAATTTCCCCTAATTTTGTCATTAAAAAAGTATCTCAATTTTTAGTACATATACACATGGACCATACTTATATCAAGTTCATTATAGTTATTATGTCAAGTTCTATAATTACACATCATTACTATAAAAAATGCCTTCTGTGACTATTATTAAATACCTTATATAATGGTTTTGAACTATCATATATGTGGGCCTTATATAAGCTCAGCCTAAATACAGAACGATTTTGAATATTGAGTTTCTATTATAACGATTCTAATATAACACACGTTATGTCTTGAGGTGTGGTGAATCGATGTTGTGTGTAATTTGTAATGAAAGTAAAATAGGTTCACATAAACAACCATTATATATATCGTAATGTTGGCATAATAAATAATGGTCTCAAGTAAACAACCTCTATAAACTATGTAACATACATAACGGTATTTTCACAATAACCGTTATATAAAATATAACATACATAACAGTAGTTATATTGCAACAATTATTTATTTGCTATAAATGCTAACGAGTTTTATGAAACAACTATCATAAGTTTACACATATATAAAATTTTTTATGTAAGAATAATTAAATTTTAGGATTTTGTTTTTTTTTAAAAAAATAGGTATTCTCCTTTTGTTCCCCCTGCACGAAAATTTGTACATATATCATAGAATAAAAGCTCATACATTTGTTAGTTCTCTATGGGTTTTGATGATAACAAACAATTGTAAAATCAAGAATGAAGTTTTGTCTCAAGAAAGTGAAAACTTGCTGTCTGAGGCAAAACTCGAGTTTTAGGATCAAAACTCGAGTTTTGACTTTACAGAGAAAAGCTCAGTTTGAATGGACAAAGACAAAACCGCAGTTTCCATTTGGAAACTCGAATTTTGACCTTACAGAGAGTATTCTTACAGAGAGTATTGCAAATTTTACATCAGGACAAATTCGAGTATTGGTTTCAAAACTTGAGTTTAGGCCAAAGAGACTCTTCAAATGAAATGCAAACTCCAGTTTTCCAGATTTTCTAAGTTTTCCGAGTTTTTGAGAAAACTCGAGTTTCAATTTACAAACTTGAGTATTGGGAATAAAAAATGTTTTTATCTGAAAACTTAAGTTTATGAAAAGGAAACTCCAATTTTCCTCTTGGCTCCAAATTCAAATGTTTTTATTTTTCAAATGGAAACTCGAGTATGGCATTGAAAACTCGAGTTTTGAGTCATGCACAGATGATCAATACTGTAATGTATTTATAAACTTTAGTTTGGAAAACTCCAGTTTCGGAAGCTCTAGTTTGGAACTGGCTAATGTTCTCTCTAAGTTTCAAATTAAAAACGAAAACTCGAGTATGAGTTTGGAAACTTTAGTTTCGAGTCATACAGAGAGCATCGATGATTTTCAAAGATTTCAATACTTCAGTTTTAAATGAAAACTCTGGTTTTGATGTTTTGGACATATTTTCACAAGAGTCCAAAACTAAAGTTTGGTTTGAAAACACGAGTATTGGTCATAAGTTAAACTGAAGCTCCAAAGCTCAAATAGCTACTTTCCTCTCTGGAAGGAGGAAACTCAAGTATCAACATGGAAACTCGAGTTTAGACTTAAGTGCATAGTGACAAACTCGAGTATTAATGCACAAACTCAAGTTTGTGTCGCGGCTAGTGAGAATTCAAATTTATGAAACTATGAAAAGCTTGTTGATTGATCTGAATGCTTTCTAATATTAATTATCAACTTCATTAGATATGTTTAACGTGTTTGCTAGTATATTTTAGCTGATTTAAGATGATTTAAGCAGATTATAAGAGCTGTTTTCACTAAAGCAAAAAGACTTGTTAGAGCATTAAATGAAAGGCCACCTAACTTGCCATATTTTGATCTACCAAGCTCTGCACGATGTAAAAAGGATAAAGGGACATTTACCTAATCAAGACACTGACATTCCAACGGATAGAAACACAAGGAAGTCAACCTTTATCCTACAACACAAAGAATAAGCAAAAGAGTAGAGAGAGAAGAGACCAAAGTGCCTCTAACAGATGGAAAAATTCACCAACGGTCATATTGATGCTTGCAACGGTTATTAATCACACTCTAAGTAAAAATAGAGCAGCATTCAATTCTTTTGTGTTGGACCTGGCTATCACCCAAAAGGGGGGTGAATTGGGTGTTTGATAAACTTTAGGAAAAAAAAACTTTTCGCAATTTATAAATTGACAATTAGATATTCAAAGATGAGCATATACTGGAAATGTAAAAGATAAGGGAACAGAGTATGCAAACTGTGATTTATCCTGGTTTGGTCCAATCTTTGACCTACGTCCAGTCCCCAAGCTTCACTTGAGATTTTCAATCCACTATTTGCTTTGAACTTGATTACACGTTCTGTACTTGAAGTAATCCTCTCACTAGGATTCACTCCCCCTTACAAACCGTAATCAATTCACTTGCTTGATTACACACTCTGTACTCGAAGTAATCCCACACTCGGATTCACTCCCCTTACAAGCTGTAATCACAACAAAGTGTTTCCCACTCAAGATCACCCAATCTTAAGTAACTCTCAGAATAATAGGATGTTTACAATGAATCTTCTCTCTCAGAAGTAAGTGAATAAACACTGAAGTACAATACATATAATCTCACTCTCTAAGCTAGATATATGATCATTGAGATATTCAGAGAGTAGATGAAGCAGATGTTAGAATATTGGCATTTTCACTGTGTAAGCTCACGTCACTGTTCTTGTTCTCCCTCTTATATCTGTGTCTACTGTTCTTCATTTCTGGGCTTCTTATATAGATGAAGAAGAGGAACTAGCCGTTGCATTTTCTTCTCTTTGATTCTTCAAAGTTCAGCTGTAAATCTGGAATATGACAGTTGCATATTTTGCTCTGTTCTTTCAATTCTCAGCTGGAATCTTGGAATATGTTGTTGTAGAGCGTCTTCCAGATTTTTAGTCATTCCATGATCTTAATTCGACCTTTTGAAGTGATCTTAATGTGTTGCAATGGTCTGAACTAAACATCTGGGATAAGGGAGAAGAATCAACCCTGTTCTTGGTTCTTCATTTAATGCACTTATTCTGGATCTTGATTTCGCCTTGATCTTGTGATGAACCTGTCTGAAACTTATCAAAAACTTGATCAATAATGTTAGGAATAATAATATAACATGATATGATAATTTCAGATTAACCCATAAAGATTTCGCAAATTGGCGCAATCTGGTTCTTATACTTCAGCGACGCAAACTGGAGTTTGGAAAGCTAAACTGGAGTTTGCAGCGGGCTAAATTGGAGTTTAGAAATACAAACTCGAGTTTAGGTCTTCCAGAGAGGAATGTCGCGATTTAAGTTTTGGAGCACACTTGAACATAAGGCTAAACTCGAGTCATTAAGTGATTAACTCGAGTTTTGGACTTTTGAAGTGAAAATAAGCTTAAGTCTACAAAGCTCTAAACTGGAGTTTTCAAATGCAAACTGGAGTTTAGAAGGTTCAGAATATTGATGAGCTCTTTGTCTGCCACAAACTGGAGTTTGTAAACTAAACTGGAGTTTACAGCAAGCTAAACTGGAGTTTGGAAATCCAAACTCGAGTTTAGGTCTTCCAGAGAGGAATGTCGTGATTTGAATTTTGAACCACACTTGAACTTAATGCTAAACTCGAGTCATTAAGTGACTAACTCGAGTTTCCTTCAGAGATGAGAATATGTTGCTCTCTGTTAAGTGCAAAATTGGAGTTTGCTAACACAAACTCGAGTTTTCTTCTCCATGGCTCAGTCAAATATCCTTCTCACAAGTTCTTTGCTTTCTGACCTGATAAAGATCAATCCCTGGAATCCAGTACCTATCTCCATAAAGCTCTTTAAGTCTTCTTTCCGTTGCAAGAAGAATCAGCTCCAAACTCACTGTATTCTGATAGTTATGATCTGATGAATGATGGTTGTTCTTTGCCAGCGTTTTTGCAGCATCTTGAATTTATAGTCAACTTTCAAAGATCATATCTCACTCATTTGATCTTTGTTTTCCATGATTTTTATGTTTCTGGAAAGGTATGTGAGTCTACTTTCATATGCCACCATTTCAGCTCATTCTGATGTGTAGATTGTGAGATACACTCAAATCATTGAAGCTTGGTCTGCTGTGTGGTGTGAATTCCTATTCCAACTTCTGAAATTCATAGCTCTCTCATCTCAGCTTCTTTGGATATGAAACTTTGTCAAGATGACGCATTGGATGTCTAGTTTCATATAAAATTGATTTAACCTTAAACCGATCTCTGGTTTGGGAGATATCATCGAATTACCAGAGGTCGCTAGTTCTGATCGTGAAAGAGAGTTGGACAGAGTTGCTGAAAGCTTGCTAAACTCGAGTCATTAAGTGACTAACTTGAGTTTTGAGTTCCAAACTCGAGTTTACATTGGCTAACTCAAGTTTTGATGATCCAGAGACGCCAGAGTTGCTGAAGACTTTACAAACTCGAGTCATTAAGTGACCAACTCGAGTTTTGAGTTCCAAACTCGAGTTTTCATTGTTTAACTCGAGTTTTGATGATCCAGAGACGCCAGAGTTGCTGAAGACACTACAAACTTGAGTCATTAAGTGACCAACTCGAGTTTTGACTTCCAGACTCAAGTTTTATGTTCTAAACTCGAGTTTTCTCATAATCCAGAGGCAGATCACTTCTTGTAATGCAGTAAACTTGACTTTTGAGTATCTGGCTCGATTTTGCTCATCCAGAACCTGATATATGCTTGTTTTAACTCTGAATTGAGCCATCCCAACTTCCATTTGATCTTGGAGACTTCAAGAATCAAACTAAGAACTTGTATAATGATTTTCTCAGTTTATTCAGCAAGTTCTTCTTTCTTTCTTCTCTCTTCTTGATTATTCTCCATGAATCAACTCTTTCTTTCTTCTATTCTCTTGTTCTTTCTCCATATGAACAAATCTACATTAAATGTAGCAATTAGACAATGTATATGATATAAACTTTTTGATATAAACTTTTTGCTCTTGCTAATGGCATCTATATAAGACATCATCAAAACTAATCATAACCAACATTCTGAACAACTATTGAGCTAGAAAACGAAAAAGCATTCAATTTGTTCATCTACTCTTAAGCTTTTCTGTCCAGAGTATCTTTTAATACTATTGAGCTTTAGTGTTCATCTTTATCTGCTCTTTAGGAGAGTTTATTGATTGTACATCATTTATTGGAAACAATTTCAAGTCAGGGGACTTGAAGATTGGGGTCATTGATTACAACTTGTAAGGGGGAGCAAGTTTCAGTGAGAAAATTGCTCTTGAGTTACAAAGTGTGTAAACAAGTGATATAGTGAAATACTCAGGGTACCTGAGAATAGGATGTAGGTCATAGAGTTGGACCGAACTAGTATAAACCTATATGTCTTATTCTTCTTCCTTGCACTCTATTTTACCTTGTTTCATCGCCTCTAAAACAAAACTTGCGAAAGAATTTTAAAAATCCCCAATTCACCCCCTCTTAATTATTTAGCTCCGCTTTCAACATTGAGTATAATCAAGCAATTTGGGACAAATCAATATATTTTTAGCTTTTTGGCTATCTCAATGGAACTCCCTATCGTAAAGGGCTCAAGGGGTATGTAGGCCTTGAACAAGACTTGATAGAGAAAGAGGGATTTGATGTGACTATAGAATGCCATATGTTATAGCCAGTTCCTTGCCATTGCCCATAGCATATGGCTCTCTGTAATAACATCTAATCCCTCCTTCTTTATAAAGTCTTACCCGAGGCTATATTCTCTTTGAGCCCTTTATGGTAAGGAATTCTATTGAGCCTAGCCACAAAGTAAAGAATGTTTTGATCTATCCCAAATTGCATGGCTATATTGTAGGGATCCGTACACACAGTGGAAGGATTTCATCCTTTAAAATTTTACGAATCTCATGAAGAGGATCTATCAACGACGTTTAAATCAGGTCGTTAATTAGAATCGTACCTTTCAAAAGATCGTGTACGTCTATTCAAACTCATGGGCTAACACCTTCTTACTTGATCAATCTCTAGGAGCCGACTTTACCAATGTGCTCCCTCTATTGATATCCACACCGAATGACCTCTAACACCGACGACAGCGTGCTAGCGCCCTTAGTATTCTCGCATCTCTCTCTATTCTCTTTAGGGTTTTTTGCGGCTTTTCTAATATGCCTAACAAAAAGTATCATCAGTTTTTTTTCAAAACCGATAGGTGTATTATATTCAAAACTATTCCTATTAATTTTGAAATTTGAATTTGGATTAAAATAATATATTAATTAAATCTATCTAATAGATCTAATCCAATCTATTTATTTAATCCGAATTAAAAAGCCATTTATTTAATTTATCTTTATAAATTAAATTTGAGATATGATATATATATCTATTTAATTAAATATGAGATACTATATCTCAATTCAAATTAAATAAGATATATTATAGCTCTATTCGAAAATTAAATCTGAGATATGATATCTATCTATTTAATTAAATATGAGATACTATATCTTAATTCAAATTAAATCAGATATATGATAGATCATTTTCACGGGTACAAAAAAGTTTTTTAAGACCGGACCAGCGACCGGTCTCGTTCCAGGCGGTCTTATAAATACGTAACTTTTAGGATCGGACTCCAACCGGTCTTAAAGAAATATTTCAAGACCGGACGTAAGAAACAATAGGTCTTAAAAATCGTACTATATAGACCTTACATATATTTTGTTTGATCTTAAAACCAGAATTTATAAGACCGGACAAAAAAGTCCAGTCTTAAATACCCCACTTTCAAGACCGGACTAAATGTCATCAGGTCTTAAAAGTATGTAACTTTCAAAACCGGTCAAACATATACACCGGTCTGAAAAATGAAGAATATAAGACTTTGCTTTAACATATAACCGGTCTTAAATTATAACTTTTAAGACCGGACTAAATTAATAAGTGCGGTCTTAAAGGTAAATTTAAGACCGTATAGAATAAAGTCCGCTCCTAAAAGTCTCACTTTTAAGACCGGAGATCAAATACACCAGTCTTAAAGAACGTCTTTAGGACCGTTATTAGTAGTTTTAAGATCGTAAGGAATAGCCTTCGCTCTTAAAAGTATGACTTTTAAGACCGGACCTTCAATATACCAGTCTTAAAAGTGGATATTTCCCCTATTCAAAACAAATTCGCCACAAAATCCAGCATCTAAAGACAGTACTCTTATCTTCAATTTATAATTGAATTGAGAATGGATTACAAATATTATTCACCAGGCATCGTAATGAATGACTAGCTATTACAGTACAAACCTAATAACAAATGAATATAATTAATACAATAAGACAAATACATATTACAATGCGTTACAAATAACAGTGTACAACACCTAAATGAACATATATACCAATTCATCACCTTGTCTTTATCAGATTCCCACCCGGCCAATAACAACAAACATAACTAACATTCCTAGCTTCTTTTGTGACAGGCTAGCCCATTTCGATCGGATCCTGGCCTGCCAAAAAAATAAAAACAAGAACAAAACACAGTTAGTGACATTGTTTAAGAACATAAATATTTAAGAAGGAAATGAATATAGTTAAAACGTAAATTAAAACCTTCAAGTTTTCAAATAATTGTGCAGATGAATATTACCTTATGAATTGATGACTCTTTTATAAAGGGATATCTTCCCATATCCCTTCTTGATGACCATTTCTTATGCCGGGTTCATTATCCGCTTCATCTTCTTCCTTGATGTCCGACAGACCCCTTGAAAAAGGAGTACTCTTATGAAGAGCATAATTTGCATCATTTTCCTCATCAATATCAATGACCCTTTTTCCTTGGAGAGCTACAGACCACATTTTATTTGCTTGATCAGTGATATAAAAAACTTGTTTCGCCTGGTCTGCCATAATAAAAGGTTCATCTCCAAAACTTGTACTATTGAGATCGACTAATGTAAATCCCAGCCGATCCATCTGAATTCCATTATTGACATTAACCCACTTGCATTTGAAAATGAGAAATCTAATGAAGACATAGTCCACCTCCCAAATCTCTTCAATAACCCCATAATATGGCATGACTGCCAATTTAGGCCGCTTGTCTTATGAACTGGAGAAGTGCATGGATTCAGTCTCTAACATTACACCATTGTTCTGGACGGTGCTCCTATCATCTAGGGACTTCGTGTAAAATGTGTACCCGTTGATCACATACGAATTCCAACTAATGACATCAACCTCAGGACCACGTGCTAACCATTTCATTGTCTCAGAAACAGATTTCTCTCCCTCGACCTTTTGTTTGAACCAGTTTGCAAAAGTTCTGTTATGCTCCCTAATCAACCTTTGTTCAGTCATTCGGAGATTTTCTTTCCTCACAGCTTCTTTATGTGCAGGTATGCTGGATTGAACTTCATCAACATTATTCAAGATGTATAAGTCGACTTGTGACAATTCATCAGGATCCACACCCCGTACTGAGGCCCCTCGTCTACCCCCTTCAACATGCTCACGTTTTGGAATCCCGATATGTCTTACTTTGGCCAAATAATTTTGACAAAATTCCATGGCCTCTTCAAATACATACTTCTGAATAATTGATGCTTCTGGCCAGTATGCGTTCTTCACGTACCCCTTTAGGAATTTCATAGATCTTTCAATTGGGTACATCCACCGTAAATGGACAGGGCCACACAGCTTTACAATTAGATGAACCATGATGTCAAAAAATGAAGGAACAAAAAGTTTCTCAAGCTGGCACAATATCAGATATCCTTCATTTTCCAATTCATCCAATTGTTTAATCTTGAACACTTTACTGCAAACAGCATTGAAGAAGAAACAAAGCCTAGTCAAAATGTGTCGAAGATCATACTTGGCAATGCCTCGAATAGCTACTAGAAGTAGCTGTTGCATTAATACATGATAATCATGAGACTTCTGGCCTACTAATTTCAAGTCCTTCATCGATACAAGCCTCTTAAGATTTGAAGAATACCCCAAGGGAACTTTTGTCCCATGTAAACACTCATAAAAACTTCTTTTCTCATCCTTAGATAAAGTATGAGAGGCCGGGGGACAATAAGTTCTCTTACCATATGGCCTTGAATGTAAGTCTTCCCGTATCCCCATTGCTTGCAAATCCAATCTTGCCTTGACACCATCCTTGAAACTACCTTATATGTTGAGAAGCGTGCCAACAATGCTATCACATATGTTTTTCTCAACATGCATGACATCAATACAATGTCTCACATCAAGGTTGCGCCAATATGGAAGATCGAAGAAGACCGATCTCTTTTTCCATATATTTGTTTCTTTTTTACCCTTTGCAGTCTTACCGAAGACGACACTTATATTTTTCACCTTTTCATACACTTGCTCCCCAGTCAATGCCACCAGAGCATCTTCATACTCTTGGCCACCAAAAAAGGCTTTCTTTAATCGACGATATGGGTGGCCCCGTCTAAGAAATCTTCTATGTCCAAGATAAACGGTCTTTCTTCCATGTTGAAGTTGATGGTAGCGTGTGCCTTCTTCACAAACCAGACATGCCTTATGGCCTTTTATACTATACCTTAACAAGTTCCCATATGCTGGGAAGTCTTTTATGGTACAAAATATGTAATACCCGGATAATTATCTATCTTAAATATCATATTTCCCTAAGTAATACCTATTTTTAATAGGTGAATATGTGGTCTCAAATTTTGGTGTTGTATTTATTTATAGGCAATTTTTCCATAGAATTTAGGAGTCTAGAAACTAATTTAGCTAGTTACCATATAAAACACTATATTAGGGATTAAAATTAGGATTTAACCAATTATTCCTAATTTATCTCTAAGGGGCGAAAATTCCTATTTAATGAGGAATAAATAAATTACATTAATAAATGGAAGAACCAAATTATATTAACCTTAATCCTAAATCCTAAATTGGACCAATGAAAGATTTTTCTTTTTAAGTTGTGAGAACAATTAAAATATAAATTGATAATTAAAAATGAAGAGGGGGGGGGACGGTTTTTACCTTGGGTAACAAGAAGGAGAAATGATTTTAAATACACATACAAAGACATGGCTAATTAAGTTAAAGTTCTAGAAGGAAATAAGTGTACTTATGAAGACTTTAGGGGCTTTTGACTTAATGTATTGAGAGAAAATAAGGAGAGAAGAGAGGGGGAGGGGGTGTCGTGTGTATGTGTATGTGTAGGTGTGTGTGTGTGTGTCTAAGAGTTGTGTATGTGTGTGTGTGTAGTAAAGTTACCCAAGATTAAACCAAAGTGAATAATAGTTTGAAATCCAAAGTAAAAACTTAAGAAGCAAGTTAATCTTTAATCAGATATAGGTAAAGGAGAATTCATAGAAATTAAATTATATCTTGAAATATTGGAACTAAGTATTAAATATAAGTAGATATTTGAAACCAGTAAAATATGGGCTTGAACTTGACTATTCCCAAAGTCATTTTCGTATACTTTTAGGATTCATACTTAAGTGTTTTAGGAAGTTTAAAATCACCATAAATCTAGTTATAAAATCATGATTTCAAAAGTGAAATTAGATCTTGAATAAAAGCACCAACTTACACCTAACTAAATTAACATTTGGGGTAAATAGGAGATGAAGCAAAAATCTAAGAGGAAGAGGGGAGAAGGGCGGTTTGTTTTATAGGTGTAAGGGTAGGATTAAAACTTCTTTGCTAAGGTAAAACCAATGGCTAAGATCAAAGTAAAGTTGTTAGAAAGTTAACCCATGTTTTGCTATAAATAGAGGCCATATGCTTCACAAATTCTCACCAATTCACCAAGGCATAGGCCGAAATTTAGAGAGTGGGAAAGTGAGTGGAGGAGCTTCAAGAGCAAGAAGCAAGGTTCTACAAGAGGTAAGGAAGTTTTAGTCTTTTAGTTCAAGTTCTTAGCTTATGTATTAAAAATGTTAGGAAATGTTATTTTGATCTTTAATCTTTCAATTATAGTTTTGTTCTCATGTTTTTATGATTTCCATTGCCTTTATTTCAAAAAAATGATGAAGAAAAAGTATGGCAAAATTTTTGGAAGATTATGATCAAAATAGCGAAGCTCTGGCGAAATTTCATCAGTTAACGATTTCAGGAGCCAGTAGCAAAAACGTTGATATTTTATGAAGGAAATTATGTTCTAAAATTCTGAGTAAATTCATGTTGAAAGTAGACATATAGGGCTTTCCAAATATATATAGAGTCTGTCATTTGAAGTTTTGTGCAAAGAGATAAAAATTCCAGAAGATAAGCTAAGTTTTTGGGGAAAATTCTGGGCAGAGGTTTGAAACGTTAAAACTGGGAATTTTTCTTGAATTCTCGGTGAGTTCCAGTATTTTTCATTGAAAATAGAGATCTCAAGGATTCCGGGAAATTTTACGGATCCTTGTTTCGATTTTTTTGGAATTAGTTATGATTTTTCAAAGTTAGACAAAATTCTGCCCAGAAATGTTGAATCAGCGTTTTTTTTCTGAAATTTTGTGGAAATAATTGAAAATAAATCCTTCAAGGGTAAAATTGTCATTTTTGGCCAAGATATCTCTTGGAATAATATTTGGGAATTAATAGAAACGATATTACCCTTATAGGATAAACTGTGAACGTGTTCCTTTTGCAAACTCTGTAAATTCCCTCACCCCATTCTCATATTCAACACTCGTCCGTCTCGCATTTATCCGACTATGATCCATAGTATAATTCCTATATATAAACGGAAAGATTTAATATACATTATCTGAAAAAATTGAAAATTGCACATAAACTAAGCCAAGTCCATTAAATGCATATGAGTGAGACTTTGTCCATTGAATGCAACATAAATGTATCGCGTACAGTCAATCTAGTATTGTTCCAAAAACAAACAAAAAAAGACTTTGGTCATTAAATGCAACATGAAGAATCACTCGTGCTCATAAATGTATCACGTACAATCGATCCAAGAAGCTAAGGAAAATAAATACATGATGCGGAAAATAAATGCAGACAACAAAAGTAACCTTAAGTGCACTTGTTGGTCATTCGAATATGTCTCAAGTAAAAGTGTAAAACATAAACTTCAAAGTATAGTATCGAAATACAACAGAGTAATCCACGTCAACATTTCACCGATTTTGTGCAAACCATGAATAACCCAGAATGAAAAGAGGAAAAATAAAATATATATGTAACTGATGAAATACACATCTTACTTACAGGTCTATCGCCGTTTAGCTAAGGAACCAACCAGAAGGTGATAAGCTGACTAGCCCTAGCTTGTCGAGAGATCTGTCTCGCGGCAGCGACAAAGCAACACACAAACACTTGAGAGTTGAGAGTGAACAGGAGTTATTATCACTTTCGGCGGGATAAGAGAAGTTCAGAGAGGAAAATTTACCTTTTCCGCTTGACAAAATCATTTATATTTAATGTCATTAAGAATGGTTAATTGTAAAGCATCCGGTCCTAAAGGTATAGAAGTTTTAAGATCAGTTACATATTAAGCATACGCTCCTAAATGAATTCATTAAGATTGGTTACATATTAAGCATTCGCTCCCAAAAGTCTCAATTTTTTTAATATAAGAATTTAGTGAAAGTCCGCATTTTCTTTAAAATTAAACTACAAGATTGCAGCAGCAACAACTGAATATTTTTTTGCTCAACAACAGCAGCAATATAATGAAAATAAAGGATAGTACATTGGGAATAAGGTTTTTTCCATTAATAAGCTTAGTTCATTTTGATTTTTACATTAATGGAGAATGTGCAAGTACAAAGGAAAAATAAGAACAACAAACTTACAAATAATAAAAACAACCTACAATGTGACTAAAAGTCCTAAAGCTAATTATCAGCTAATGTCTTGTCAATATCGGCTTCAGCGGCAGAAATTTCATGCCGGATAACAACAATTTCCTATTGTATGTGCATCAATATCACTTCTTCAGGGTTAGGACCAGGAGGCTGGAGAGGGGGAGCGGGAACCTCTTCATCATCTGAAATAACAATGGGTCCAACGACTCGAGACTCCTCCGTCTGAACAGAACGCGTTTTCTTGGTCTGAGTATGACGTAGCCCAACGAGTTGTCTTAAGATCTTCCAACGAGCTTCAAGAATAGTCCTGCGAGGGGTTATCTTGTATCTAACCATTGTCTAGCTTGGTTTAGGGCAGAGGGGAGCAGAGGGATACGAAAAATGGGAATGTGAGAATATGGGATTTGATTTGAACATAATATCAGTTTATTCAGTTCTGTATAAAATCTTGAGCAAATAAAGTTCTGTATAAAAGAAATAGAATAATTTTTTATTTTTTATTTTTTAAAAGACCTTTAGGACCGTACACATATAAATTGCAAGTCCTAAAGGACTTTTAGGACCAGACATTTATTAAAACATCGCTCCTAAAAGTCTAGCATATTTTTAAATTATTAAAAACGTATTTTTTGTTAGTTCTCTATGTGTTTTGATGATAATTGACAATTGTAAACTAAATTTGAAGTTTGTCTTTGGTAAGTTGTAAAACTTACTGTTCAAGGCAAACTCAAGTCTATATAACGAAACTCGAGTTTCGACTTGACAGACAGAAGCTCAGTTTGTACAAATTTGGCCAAACTCTAGTTTGTGTAAGACAAACTCGAGTTTGCATTACACAGAAATTTAGTTTCGTTACCAAACTAAACTAAATGCATGTGATTTCCATTAATGCAAACTCGAGTTTGTCTTACACAGAGAGCAATCAAAATTCTTAAGAACTATAAACTCGAGTCTATGTTTTGGAAACTCGAGTTTAGGATCAAACAGAAGCTTCAATACTTTATCAAGATTTCAAAACTCCAGTTTCATATCCACAAACTCCAGTTTACCAAATACAAAAGTCTTCAAGTTTAAAGTTTTCAACTGAAACTCGAGTTTGGACGTAGAAGACTCGAGTCAGGGTTATAACAGAGACACTCGAGCTCTTGTTTATTTTGTAAACTCCAGTTTTGATTTCAGAGACTCCAGTTTAAGCTTAACAGGAATTTTTCAAAGCTTCAGCTACCACTGAAACTCGAGTCTAGTTTCTGGAGACTCGAGTTTAGGACAAACTGAAAATACTCGAGTTATTACATGATTTCTAAACTTTAGTTTTGGAAACGAAAACTCCAGTTTGAGCCTTCAAAGATGTTTCAAATGTTTCAGTTCACATTGAAACTCGAGTCAAGATTTCGGTGACTCGAGTTTAGCTTAAACAGAAAACACTCGAGTAAATGACTGATTTGAAAACTCCAGTTTGGAAAATGGAAACTCCAGCTTACACTTATGGAGATATTTCAAAAGTTTCAGTTTTTACTGAAACTCGAGTTTTGGATATCAAAACTCGAGTTTGGATCATACAGAAAGCTATACAATATTTCAGGTCTTTTAAACTCCAGTCTGCAGTTCTAAACTCCAGTTTTGAAGCTGTGAACTTAAAATTAAGATTTTCATAAAAGCTTCAAACTCAAGTCAGTCACTAAATGACTCGAGTTTAGCCATGTGTTCAAAATCCCATTCAAGACCAAATCGCGACTTTCTTCTCTGTAAGAACTAAACTCGAGTTAGCTTTTGCAAACTGCCAGTTTAGACTAATGCTCAATAGTCATGTCTTCTGGATGAACCTCAAACTCGAGTCTAGGATTATAAACTCGAGTTTGCATCGAAGATTTTGAAAAATCAGATTGAATCAATCTGCGAAATCATTATGGGTTAATCTGAAATTATCATATCTTGTTGTATTATTATTCCTAACATTATTGATCAAGTTTTTGATAAGTTTCAGACAGGTTCATCACAAGATCAAGGTGAAATCAAGATCCAGCATAAGTGCATTTAATGAAGAACCAAGAACAGGGCTGATTCTTCTCCCTTATCCCAGATGTTCAGTTCAGACAATTGTAACACATTAAGATCATCTCAAACGGTCGAATTAAGATCATGGAATGACTAAAAATCTGGAAGACGTTTTGCAACAACACATTCCAGGATTTCAGCAAAGAATTAAAAGAACAGAGCAAAATATGCAACTGTCATTTCCCAGATTTGCAGCTGAACATTGGAGAAGATATTGCAACGGCTAGCTCATTTAGCTAGGCTATAAAAGGCTATGAAGACTCAGAGCAAGACACACAACGAAGCTACACTTGAACACATTTGCATTTTTGAGTCTGTATTGTGATTCTTTTATCTGTTCTTCAGTGATTATCAATATTCACTCTTTTGAGAGATTGAAATTCTTTTAAAGTATTTGGTTGTGTAAACTCAAGGTTGTGGAACCTGTGAGTTGGGTTGTTTAATTACAAGGTGTAAGGGGGATCAAGTCCTAGGTGATTAGGATTGTGTCTTGTCTTCATTGTTGTAGTTAAAAACCTGTTGAACTAGTAGAAACACCCAGAAGGTATCTGGGGACTGGACGTAGGTCAAGGTTAAGACCGAACCAGTATAAATCCTGTGTGTCTAAGCTTTTCTTTTTCTACTCTTTTATTATCCATTTCTTAAGCTTCATTTTTAAGAGTTGAAAAGAATTTTTAAAATCCTCAATTCACCCCCCTCTTAGTGATTTCTTCCACTTTCATTTTTTAAAAGCCATTCAGCATTGAACTGTTATGAAATAACGGTCCTAAAAGTCCTTCAATTTTTATGTTAAGATGGCAACTTGTGAAAAACTTCACAAATGCTTATTATTATAGAGCATTTGAGAAGGCCAAGTTAAGTCCTTCAATTTTGTCCATTTCATCACATGGCAGGACATATGCTTCACTGTCTCAGACATGGGAAAGTGAGAATATTGGATACAAGTGGCAATAAATAGTTAGTAATAATATTTAAGACCTAATTCTTAATTTTTAAAAATTAAAATCGGCCTATAGATTACTAATTTTTAAGTTAAACCAATCAGAATTTAAGTTGAAATTTGTAATATCTTTAAAAGTGTCGTCGATACAAATTCTGATATTGGGAGTTGCACCCAAAATTTAATGCTTCAGTCAGATGAATCTCTTCGTATCCTAGAGTAGTTTGTAAGTACTTGGATCCTTAATTAATTGATCTTAAAAATACATATAAGACCGGTTATCTTAGAATATGCGGTCTTAAAAGTTCCTTTGTTCCAAATTCTAAGAGGTGCAGTCGTGATCTATCCTTACACTCTGTAATGATGATTGATAGTCTCTTCGGCTTCGAAAGACAATCCAACGATGGTGCTCCATCTATTCAAGCCCCTCGTTACTTTAGTTTCTTCACATTCTTCTCCACATCCTCATTTCTTATACAATCTCCGATTCTATAATGGCTGCCCCACCTCCTCGTCCACCATCGGGTCCTCCTTCTCCTCCTCCGTCTCTCTTACCTGCGAGACCTCCCCCTCTGCCGTCGAATCCAACGGTGAAGCAGATTGTGGAGCATTTGCTGGCCTGCGACGATCACATGGACCGACACATGGGCAGAATCTGTGGCCTCCTTCATACGATCAACAAGAAGGTCAACCTGGTCCTCGACGAGAATGACGTCGACGTCCCATCCTTTGAAGCTGACTCTACATGTTCCTCCTCCTCCTCCTCTAGCACAAGACGGAGGATTAATTAGTTTTTTTTAAAAAATTTTCTTGTATGTTTTTTTAAATTTTCTTGTTTTTTTTATGTTTTTTTTGTATGTATTTGGTTGCTGCCCTTAGGGGCATCATAAAAAATATATATATGATGATGGCCGCCACAACCATTTTTTGTCAAACCTGATTGTGTACGCTTGAGAAGTTCCAAAAATGGATTTGAAATTAACATAAGTTATATAATGACAATTAATTTGTAAAAAAAATATATAATAACGACATTAATTAAGAACATACAAAACATGCAAATTAAAGTCATCGTGAGTCTTCGCTAATTGACTTTAAAATTAACCATGATATATTTGCTTAGTTGATTTGATTTGAACATTAACATCATTTCTGTATAAAAGAAATAGAAAAATATATATTTTTATTTAAAAAAGACCTTTAAGACCGTAGACATATAAACAGCCGATCCTAAAGATCTACGCATGGACTTTTAGGACTGGACTTTTATTAAAAATTCACTCCTACAAGTCTAGCATATTTTTAAAATTAAAAACGTATTGTTTAAAAGCCATTCAGGACCGAACTGTTATGAAATAAACGGTCCTAAAAGTCTTTTGGTTTCAGATTTTAGTCTTCTATTTTGTGGTGCGTGAGACAACCTGTGAAAAACTCAACAAATGCTTGTTATACAACATTTGAGAAGGCCAATTTCCTTCAATTTTTTCCATTTCACATGTCCTAAAAGTCTCCAATATTTTAGTTTAAATTTCTTAGAAGAAGAAGATTCCTACATAACGAAAGAAATGGTAGGATAGACTTTTAGGACCGGTCATTTAATAACTATCCGCTCCTAAAGTTTCGCATATTTTAAAATTAAATTAACGTATTTTTAAAAAGCCCTTAAGGACCAAACTTTTATGAAATAGACGGTCCTAGAAGTCTCTAATATTTTAAAAAATTATACTAAGACTTTTAGGACCGGACTTATATGAAATAGACGGTCCTAAAAGTCTTTGAACTTTTTAATAAGCTCATCATTGTACAGCATCTTGTCCTAAAGGTTTAAGAACTAATTCCATGCAATACATCCAGCAACGAAAAAATAGAAAGCATCAATATAATTTGTTGGAAATGAATAAACAATTTTATTAATTATTGATCATTAAACTATACAATTGTTCAATTATTATTTACAGAAGATCAGATGTAATATAGGTCTACAACACATGCATATTTATAAATTAATCTTGGGGGGCATTTGTGATTCCCTGAATGACAAATTCACAAATGACTTGCCGTATGCGCTCAATATCACCATCAGGAAAGGGGTCAGCGCAATCAAACGTCTGTAACATCAAAGACAGAAATATATATTAAACTACCTTAATTCCTTTCATCAAAGGGGTCAGCACGCCAAACGTATGTACGTATAATATCATATACATTTACATTTTCAGTGATAGACAGAATTCTTCGCGTGATAATATCATACATGTGTCGCATGAAGTAAAGCCCACATAAGTTGGAAGCATGTGGTTGGCGACGTGTCTAAAATCAAACAAGAAATATATATATATATATATATATATATATATATATATATATATAAGAGCGCATACACAGTGACAGTTCACAAGGCAAAGTTCATAAGGCAGTGTCCATGCGTACTAAACTGTGGTTTGATCCATATAGTATCTTTGACCTGATACCCAGCCTTTCTTTTGGCCTTCTTTTGGTATTCCGACATGGCCCTATTATTGAAATCAAAAATTTCAATTATCAATATTGGTAACTGAAAATTCACAGAAGAGATTTCAGACAAAAATCAGTGACAAAATGACATGCGCTACTTACTTATCAACCATCTACTTTAACATAGCCACTGGTTTGTGATGAAGAGAGCATAGAAAGACTACTTTATTTTCCTTTATGGAAAGGAGGACCAACTGCCAATGGTTAGAATGGTTGAATGGTGCAAGGTACCACCTTTTCATATTGTTAGACAACGTCTTAGATATGTATGATGTTCTTTGAGCCACGGTTGCCCCACTTAGGTACTGTGGGCACAAGAATCCAAAATCCTGTTCTCTGCCCTGTACTCCCATCTCACGATACATCAACCTACAATAATGACATGCATAAGTGAATTAGCTAGTATATATGTATGTGTACGTGTATAAACGACACCTCTTAAAATTATGTACGTACTCATAGAAGAAGATACTACTTACTTCATGAATAACAACACAATTGCATCAGTTAACTCCTTTTTAGGAAAGATAAGGGAGATTAAATCTTCCTGGTCAATGAAGACCGGTAGCTTCTCTTTTAGGCCTACTTCAGCATTTAGAGGCCACGATCTGGTTTCAAAAATTTGATTGACTACCAGAAGTCCAATCTCATCCTTGGCAGTCAACTTAGGAGTGAGCAAAATATCATGCGGGGCTGCATCTTCATCAGCAGGGGCTGGGTCTTGAGGAGGAGTACAAACACGTACAAGCTTCACTGGCTATGGGATGAAGCCTCCCAAGCAATCACTCACAAGTTTCATTTGATCGGTTTGAAGAGGGATAGGTGCATCAGCGATGATCACCTCTTCAACTGACACCCTGATTTCATCATCAGCCATTTTTCGGTGGTGTACAATTATCCAAAGTTGTAGACATTCCCTCTTGCAACCAATCGTCTACCAGGATCCTCTACATAGAGCTCACAATGTTCCGCCGACTGTCTAACAATGCAGCTCCCTTTTGTGCTCTGCTGGACAGGTGGAGGTGAGTATGGGAAGGGAACAATGCTCTCTCCATGAGAGCTGACAATCTTCGTCATCTCCTCCTTCATCTTTTTCAGCTCTTCTTGAAACTTTGCATTTAATGAAGCTTCTCGCTCAACTGCTTTCTTCTCTGCTCTGGCCTCTGCTTCCTCAGTTGCTATGGCCAGCGTGAGTTCTATCTCCTCCCGGGTAACCATTGCTTGTCTTTGGCATTTGGATTTACCAAAGTATTGCTTCAGGCCTACCTGTCCTCCAATTCCCCTTACACACCCCGCGTGATCCGGTTTTCCAGTCGCAACGGTAAGGACATCTTTCTTCCCGTCCGACACAAATTATCCTTCTTGTTCTTGCATTTTGAGTTCTTCCTGTAAGATACAGATAACAAGAGCATAATTAGTAACGAAACATGTTTAGTAACTAAAAAGTAACAAATAACAAGAGCATAATAATTACTTACAATTCTCTCAGCAACTGCATGAGTTTATTCACTAGAGTACGCCCCGCCTTTCTTTTTGCAAATATAGAGCCATAACTCCTCACGGCGTATTGGAGATGGCGGCCACATATCACATATCTCAGAAGGATTGGCTTGAGCTTCATCTTCCAATCTCTTTCGCTTGGCGGCCATCAACTCTTTTTCAGCCTTTTCATATCCGCCACGAGAAGCTGTTTATGGGCAATCATTCTTTCTCCCAATCTCTTGTGCTTGTTGCCTTCTTATCTGTGAATCAGAAAAAACAACTATTCATTATGAATTCCAGACCTCAATTCAAACACTTGTCAAATTCACTTCATCAAGTTTCAAGACTTTGTTAAGGAAGATGGAGAATTGTATGTATAATAAATACGGAGAAACAGAGGAAAGAGAGTTGCAGAACTGCTGCCAACTCAGTCAATTCATTCATTCATCATAACTGGTTCAAACTCAGTCAAGTTTCAATAACAGTATGCACATATACCATTACACACTTAACATACTAACTAACTAACAGCAATGTCTACATGACCTACTATAACAGAATACCTTACTAAGCAAGCAACCTGACTAACGGCCTCATAAATGAACACAATAACATTCACGTATCTGCACAGGTTAATAAGTATACAAGAAGGGACAAAAAAATTAAATAAGACTCACCAAAGCTTCTTCGGTAGTCTGCATCTGAACAAATTGTTGCCATGTTGCTTTATCAAGAAAGGCATACTTGGCGCAAGGATTAGGGGGAGGTTGACCAACCGGAACCTCGGCAAAAATATAGTTGTTTGCTAA
The DNA here is from genome assembly GCA_037074495.1 of Acacia confusa. NCBI lineage: Eukaryota > Viridiplantae > Streptophyta > Magnoliopsida > Fabales > Fabaceae > Acacia > Acacia confusa. Next base: position 18,844,131 of record CM073508.1, on the reverse strand, counting down.
GTGGGTCTTAAACTTCCTCCAGCGATCAACACAATACGACAATGTCTTGATTTTCAACTTCTCATCGTCAAGAACATTGTACGTGAGCTGGATAGAGTCCCAGATAACATCCTTCACCCTCTTTTTGTCGACATTTTTCCACTCGTCGACCAAAATGCTTGCCTTGCTGCGTGCTTGTAAGCTGACATAACTATTGTATATGCTTTTATTAGGGTCGCAGGGAGTCAAATTTCCATCAAACTGTATATTGAGCTTTTCATTGTGACTCCGCCCTAGGGCAAGCTCTTTCAATCGGGTGGGGCCTCTTCTACCACAATAGCTTGCAGGGCGGTTACGAGGAAGCTCACTCTGAGAAGGAGATGGTTCGTTCTGACTAACACCATTCACATCATCAACTGGCCTTTCAGGAATAGAACTACACTCGTTTCCTCCGTTCATTTTCAAAACAAGAAAAGAGATTGAGAGAGGTGGTGCAAGGAAGGAATGCCAGAGCAAATGAGGGAGTAACAGAGGATGGTGGCGGTTTGCAAGGAAGAGAAGTAATGCAACAGGAAGAGGTGTTTTAGTGTTTCGCAACAAGAACAGGGGTTTCAGTGTTCCAACAGAAAGACGTAAGACACAAGTTAAGGTTTCGCGCAAGAAATATGGTGGGCATTTTTAAGACCGACGAAACATAAAACAACGGTCTTAAAGGTTACAGTGAGAATTTTTAAGACTGGACAAACTCAAAACGACGATCTTAAAGGTTAACATTTAGAACGTCCTTTTATTAAGTCCGGTCTTAAAAGTAATAAACTATTAGTTTAAATTTTTCATTATTTAGTACTGGGTAGAAGTCAGGTTCACTCTTAAAAATATTAACTTTAAGAACGTCATTTACATATGTCCGATCTTAAAAGTTTTTTACCATTTTTATATATCTTTCCTTATTATTTTGCATCGCAAAAAATAAAAGTCTAGTTGTACGGGATTTCTCAATAATTTCATATTATTTATAATTATTTTTAATGAGATTTTTTAAGAGCAGTTATTTATATATGTCCAGTCTTAAAAGTTTTTTACCATTTTTATATATATTTCCTTATTATTTTGCACCGCAAAAAATATAAGTCTGGCTATACGGGATTTCTCAATAACTTCATAATATTTATAATTATTTTTAATGAATGTTTTAAGAGCGGTCATTTATATATGTCCGATCTTAAAAGTTTTATACAATTACTTTTAAAAATTTCCATGTTATTTTTAACCGCATAAAATATAAGTCAGGATGTCCGTGATTTCTCTTTAAAGTAATTCACATTTCATTTTTTTTTATAAATGTTTTAAGAGCGGTTGGTTTTTCTTGCGGTCTGAATAATATATTTAAGACCTATCGAAAAAGATACGGTCCAAGATGATCTTTGATATTTACAAAATTGTCACCGGTCATATCTTTAAGACTGGAGATTTATTCATCCGCTCTCACTACGGCGGTCTTAAAAATTGATGCGGTGGAAGAAGTTCTTTATATTTACAAAATTGCCACCGGTCATTTCTTTAAGAGCGGTGCGTCGATTCTCCGCTCTAAATGAGGCGGTCTTAAAACACCTTTTTGCACTAGTGTTTATTTTAGTTATTCAATTTATCAAATAAATTAAATACTACATATGTAATAATATTATTATCTTTATAAATAATAATAATATTATTTTTGAATTTATATATATATATATATATATATATATATATATATCCACATTAGGTTAAATTTTGTATTCATTAAATCTTAGACATATCTAAATTCAATGAATCTGGACACTATTGCTTATGTTGGATCATTCTTGTATGTGACCCTGCAGACCCACATGAGATTGACAGTGAGCCAATATTGTACCAGCCTACAAGTCACAAGCGGTCTCTAACAAGACATTGTGACTACCCAATTCGTATGGGGATTGATGATATGATGCAACCTATCATACAATCATGTCATGTCCCTTTTGTCACACAATAATTTGGTCAAGTATGAGGCATAGATAATGTCAACTTCTTGTTCTTGACCATTACTTTCTCGATTTTTGAGTAGTCTGATAATTGAAATGAAAACTCCTTTCTATCTTAGTATGGCTATTCATTTCTCAGACTCACTCATCGAGGGGCCCAATATTATCTCTCTACAAATGTGAGGGACAAATTCCATCTTGATCATTCACATTCCTCTGCATGAAAACCACTCATCCCGATCATAGCCTTTATCATCATCCGGTCAAAGGCGACTTTTGACTAGGCCAAAGATCAACGGCTCATCATGTAGGATTCCATGATGATCTCAGGTCAAAGGGCGTTGTAACGCAGTTATACATGAGATAAGTTTATGACTAAATCCATTCAGCTTTCTCATAGTGGGTCAGTTCAGCACCTTGTACTCTTATAAGTGCATATGACTTTGATTTGTATCTCTATACCTCATCAAAGTCATACTGGTCTTATTTCATCTTCGCTCCCACATAGATGACCGACCATGGACATTTAAGATAATATATAAGATACATCTAAGAATACAGTAATCACTATAAACATGCAAATTAAAATGATAACGAAATGGAGAATATATTAAATAACGTTAATATTCAAAGTACAATGACTTGCCCCTAGGGCATAATTTCCAACATATACTTAGTATGTGAGCTTTTGTTCTATTATATAATTAAGTCCAATAAGCAAAGACAATTGTATGCTTAAACATTAGTGTCACTGCCTTTCTCTCCAGTTGTTGTGCCTCTTGTATATAGGGTTGTATAGTATATTTATTCCAGAAACCTTATACATAAAGGTAAAATTTTTACCCACTTTAGAGAAAGGAACTACTCCCTCTTTACTTCAATTATTGACAAAGTCCTTCATAACATAGGCCAATAGGTATATAATGAGATAAAGAGGTTTAGATTTCATTCTTGAAAATTTGCTCCAATTCCTTTCCTAAATCCTATGTCTTTACTCTTATTCCAAGAAAAGATTTGGTATCTAGAGTTGAATGAGTCTCTTGTCAAATCTCTCCTCTTTGGTCAATTTCATCTTAACCATATGAGGATCTCATTTAGAGAGAGGTCCATTTAGTCCAAAGCACATACAAGGTTAAGAGCTACTCAGTCAAGAGACAATAAGGCTTAGTCATTTCCAGCTAATGGGGCTCAGTCTACCTCAAGCTCTCCTCTAACTCAAAATCTCCACCTTTAGTTAATCCTTCCCAACCTTCCTTCATATCCCCTACTACCTCATTTATTCCCCTACTTCACACTGCCCTACCTATCACTCCAATCTCCTTCATTCCTCCCTCTAACCCTTCCTTTTTGCTTGATGACAAAGGGGGAGAGAAGTAGAGTAGATAATTAGTAGTGTAGTTGCATTTTCAATTTGTAGCTCAATTTTTGTAATTCTGTTGTAATTTCACTGTATTTCACTTTCTTATGAATAAACATGTATTTTGAATTCTATTAAATAAAATGAAATGCATTTGACTTAATCTCTTTGAGTTTTCTATCTATCATATCTATTTTCTCAAAGAAATCTTTCATTTGCTTCACAAGTATTGTCATCATCATAAAGGGGGAGAATGTTAGTTCTCTATGTTTGTTTTGATTATAACAGACAAGTGTAAATAAAAGGAAGTTATGGATTCAAGTAAGAATATTTTATCTTGATCAAACTTGAAATTAACAATTATTTGAAGTATTTGTCAAAATATGAATTAAGTTAAGATTCATAGACTTGAGTCAAGTGCTTTGAAACTTCAGTCAAAATGTGTTTTAACCTTGATTTATTCTGTTGGTTCTCAGATTAAATTTTGAAAATAACAATACTTAATTGTTTAAACCTTTTGTTAAAAGAGATTTGTATTTTTGAATCAGTATCCGTTATTACCTTCAGGCATTACTCAAGTAATGAGCATTTGGTCTGCAAGTAATTCAGCCTCAATTGTGTTAGTTCTCAATGTGTTTTGATGATAACTAGCAATTGTAAACTTGATATGAAGTTTGTTTTTGGCAATATGAAAATCTCACTGTCAAAGGCAAACTCGAGTTTGGGTATGTAAACTCGAGTTTGAGGGTTGATAGAAAGTTGTTTACTTCTGCGAAGAAAGCCAAACTCGAGTCTGCTTGGACTAACTTGAGTCTGAGGAGTTACAGAAAGCAATCAGAAATTTTCACAACAAGCCAAACTCCAGTTTGCAAAACCAAACCTGAAGTCTGGAAGATACAGAGAGCACTCAGAATTCCAAGCAAGCCAAACTCGAGTCTGGATTCCTAAACTCCAGTCTCGACCAGACAGAAAGACACTCGAGTTCCAGACCAAGTCATAAACTCCAGTCTAGAGTTACAAACTCCAGTCTAGACCAAACAGAAAGATTTGAATAGTTTCAGCTCAAACATAAACTCGAGTTTGTCATTGTAAACTCGAGTTTAGGACAAATAGAGAAACACTCGAATTTCTACCATCTTTCCAAAACTCCAGTCTGTCTCCTAAACTCCAGTCTGGAAAATCACGAACTTAGGCTTGTTCTTCAAACATAGACCCAAACTCGAGTCAGTCACTAATTGACTCGAGTTTAGGAGCAGGACCAAAATTCCATGCCAAGTCCAAAGCCCGATAGTTCTCTCTATAAAAGCCAAATTCGAGTTAGCTTTTACAGACTGCAAGTTTAGACCTCTAATCAACGGACATGCTTTCTGGATGAACCCTAAACTCGAGTCTGGAAGAACAAACTCGAGTTTGCATCGGGGATTTTGAAAAATCAAATGATGTTGATCTGCGAAATCTTAATGGGTCTTCCTGAAATTATTTCATGATATGATATTATTGTTTCTAATGTCCTTGATGAAGTTTTGAGTGTTTTTCAGATAAGGTTTAGCCAAGATCAAGGTGAGATCAAGATCCAGAATAAGTGCATTAAATGAAGAACCAATAACAGGGCTGATTCTTCTCCCTTATCCCAGATGTTCAGTTCAGACCGTTGTAACACATTAAGATCACTTCAAACGGTTGAATTAAGATCATGGAATGGCTAAAAATCTGGAAGACGTTCTGCAACAACTAAATTCCAAGATTCCAGCTAAGAATTCAAAGAATAGAGGAAAATATGCTACTGCCATTTTTCCAGAATTGCAGCTGAACATTAGAGAAAGAATTGCAACGGCTAGCTTATCCATTCAGTCTATAAGAGGCTGTGAAAACGAAAAGCAACATACACACAACGAAGCTATCTTGATTATACTTTGAAATTTGAGTCTGTATTGTTATTTTCAACCTGTTCTTCAGTGTTTATCCTTATCTACTCTTTTGAGAGTTTGTAAATTTTTGAAAGCATTTGTTTATGAGAACTCAAGGTTGTGGAACCTATGAGTTGGGTTGTTCAATCACAAAGTGTAAGGGGGAGCAAGTCCTAGGTGATTAGGATTGTGTCTGGTCTTCATTGTTGTAATTGAAAATCTGTTGAATTAGTGGAAACACCCAGAAGGCATCTGGGGACTGGACGTAGGTCAAGGTTGAGACCGAACCAGTATAAATTCTGTGTGTCTAAGCTTTTCTTTTTCTACTCTTTTATTATGCATTTCTTAAGCTTCATTTTTAAGAGTTGAAAAGAATTTTTAAAATCCCCAATTCACCCCCCTCTTGGTGATTTCTTCCACTTTCAAATTGCTCGCTTTCTAAAGATCCTCGATATTACTTTTGGATATTACTCAAGTAATGGGTAATTGCTCCGCAAGTAATTTAGCTAAATCAATATTACTTTCGGACGTTACTCAAGTAAAGCTTTTAACTCCGTAAGTAATTTAGTCCACTGTTAGCTAAATCAACATTACTTTCCAGGATTACTCAAGTAACGCTCCTTAGCTCTGCAAGTAATTAGTTTATTCAACATTACTTTCCAGGGTTACTCGAGTAATACACCTTTGATTTGTAAGTAATATGGACCCAATTGTTTTCCACTCAAAGATTACTTTCGAAATTACTCAAGTAATGAAGTTTCCTTCGCAAGTAATTTTGTTACTTTCATGTGTTACTTGAGTAAGACTTAATACCTCAGCAAGTAATGTTGAGTCTCTCATCTTCAAAGAACCATTTCGACATTACTTTTATGGTTACTCAAATAAGCTCTTTAAGGTCTGCAAGTAATCTAGTAACGTTGATTTTGTTCAAAGCCTCCCAATATTTCTTTCGAAATTACTTGAGTATGCTTCGCAAGTAATTTCATGAAAATGATTTTAATGCTTATGTTTCTTGAACAACTTGATATTACTCAAGTAAACACTTTTCATCACTTAAGTAATATCTTTCAAAAGTATCTTTTATCTTGAAAATATAAGATATTACTCAAGTAATTTATTAAATCACTCGAGTAAGTTTCCTTCAACGCCAAGAACCATCGGTATACTCCTAATCTTTGCTCTAATCATAATGGGCCATCTTATATCTACTCTTAATCACTCTCAAACTTATTTATATCATATCTAAACATCTTTTTGAGTTGATTTTAGTTTATTAACCCTTGTTTAATGTGAGATTAGCCGAAAAACATTTCAACATGTCAGAAGCATTTATTGAGCTGAAAAAGCAAAACATGCAAACGGAATTAAAGCGTGTAGCTATCGAAGACATTCCTTTTTGGCATACTTATTCCAGCTATTATTCTGAGTCAACCTCTGCTCAAGTACAATCGACGGTGAAGCATTTAATGAAGCAACAGTCGATTAAACTCAACGTAATTCATCTGTGCCTAACGAAAGTTCAAAGAGTCTCAACGGCTAGTTTGCAAAGCTTCTTAAATGGCATTAATGGCAAACACTATAAAAGCTCACCACATTCAATTCCGCCAACAACTGAAACATTGTGCATTCAATTCGAATTTATTGCAATTTGCTATTTCATTAACTTAGCTTAGTATCTTTGATATTCATTTTAGTGTATTTCAGTGATTATTTTACTTACTCAGTGAGGAGTTCATTCCATTCATTTTATCTATAAATCTTAATGTTGTGGAACCTTAAGAGTGGGTGTGCAATTACAGCTTGTAAGGGGGAGTGAGTCCTTGGATAGGATCATCTTAAGTACAGAGCGTGTAAGATTGTGCAAGTGTTTAAGATAGTGAAATACCTAAGTGATTGGGGACTGGACGTAGGTTGACGAATTAGACTGAACTAGTATAAACACTCTGTGTCCATTCTTCTTCTCAGTCTCTATTTTACTGCTTTTAAATCTTTTTCCCACAAGAATTTTAGAATCACCTATTCACCCCCCTCTAGGTGATATTCCCACCCTTCAGACTCAAGTTACACTTTAGTGACTCGAGTTGAAGTCTTTGTGAAATGCTTTTATGAAAAGCATTAACTCGAGTTGATTATGAAACTCGAGTTAATCTTTGTGGACTTGATTTTAAACATGTCTTCTCAAAATCATACGTCCTGTGTTTAAATATTTTCTAACAATTAAAATATTACATTGAGTTAGGCACTAAGTGACTCGAGTCATCCATTAGAGTCATCATTTAATGACTCGAACATACTTTATATTCAAATCTTTTTCAAACTTAACTCAAAGACATTTGTGGAAATGAAACTGTGACTCAAGTTAATGAACCATGACTTGAGTTAACTTCATATAGAAACATCTTCTCTTTTGCTTTCAAACATATTTTCAAAGAAGATGAAACAATGACTTGAGTGATGAATGATTGAGTCAGCAACTCGAGTGTAGCTAAGATCAACTCGAGTTAGCTTTCTGACTCTACAAAACATAGTGTCCATAAAACTTGAATCTTTGCTTATAATTTAAATACTTCTTATCATCACTCATTATTGTTCCTAACTATATTTAGTTAGTTTACTAATGAGTTTCAGATAGTTAGATGAATGTTTAACTCCAGATTAATCAAAAAGCATTGATTACGTCATAGGCATTTAATACAATTGCATAAAACCAAGCATAATCTGGGGCAACCATTCTTTGAGCAAACAAAAGGCATTACTATTCTCTTTCCATAATCGAAGCATGTGAGTACCGAAAGAGCTTCAAGTCTAACAGCTACATTTATTACTCACAATGGTTCATTGAAGCTTTTCAACGGTCATTAATTGCCCTCACCAAATATAAGGAGAGGCATTTAATACAATTCAACCTACCGAAACATCTTATGCTCAAAATGAATTTATTGTGTCTACTGTTTCATTCATTTATTGAGTAATATCTTTGGATATTTGATCTTCAGTGTTTATTAATCTACTCTGTAAGAGAATTAAATTATATTGATCATTTCTGTAAAGAAACTCAAGGTAGTAGGACTTTGAGAGTGAGTGTGTTGATTACAACTTATAAGGGAGAGTGAATCCTAGAGAGAGGAATACTCAAGAGTTATAGAGTGCATAATCAGTTCATAAGAGTTAGTGAAAAGCCCACAGTGTCTGGGGACTGGATGTAGGTTAAGGATTTAGATCGAACTAGTATAAATTTCTTGTGTCAATTTTTCTCCTCCTTTACTCTGTTTTAACTTTAGTTTATAGAGCTCTTTTAGGAAAATTTTTTAATCACCCAATTCACCCCACTTTTGGTGATATTTTGTCTTTCATTATGCTCTCTAAATTTCAGTCATTTCTAAAGGTTTAGAGGGAAAGGAACCATCCAAGAAAGGTAAGGTTCCAATCTTGTTCATCCTATATTTAACCTAATTCCAAGAAACTACCACATTCTTGAAAATAGAAAAACTAAGGAAACCAAACCTTAACCTTGTCTTCACCTAGCAAGCATCCAAGGAGTAGGAGGTTTCAAGAGTAAGAGTTCTCATTGCAATCTGGGGATAGCCTTGTGGATAACCGCTAGAGGACATCAACAACTATGAAGTCTTCAAGTGATCTAAGGTAATTCTAATCTCCAATAGTCGTTTTATCAAGTTATTATAATCATTAATAGTTGTTTTAACGAGTGATCCTGAAACTTATAAATATTATAAATTGTTATAAATTTTCATAAACTAATTAGCGTAATGAACTAAGGTTAATAATTCATGAGGGTAGTGAAGAGTTATGAGATTCCGCAACGATTAGACAATTTTTTTTTTTCCAACCTAATGAAACTTTGCATGAAAGTTATGTAATAGGCAAAGTAAACCATCACTTGTTAATGCCATTACTATTGTTGTCAACATGATTTTAAATTCAAGTATTTTTCTGTCACTCTCTCTAATTACAAACCTTGATTTCCCAATAAAAATTTATCCTATCAACTTCTAAAAATGCCATTCGTTTAACACCCATTCCTAATTGACTCATATATCTAATTAATGAAAACCGGTTTTGGAATACAAATGTTTTTTGGGAGCGCTATTTCCAATCGGGTATGTTGATACTTGAATCTGATATATTTAGATAGTAATATAAAAAATAATAATTTTTGAAAAAAATTTATTCGTAAATCATTATTTCTTTTGAAAAAATATTTTATATTATAAATATGAAACCACTTTTAAAAAGATATTATAAATGAAAAAGGATGGAGCATTAAATTTTATTATCATTCCACTCATTTAACTGGAGAATCTTATTGACTTAGGGGGAAAGCCTTGAATTTTTTTTGGATAATTTATCATAAGTTCATTAGTTATGATATGATTTCGCTCAACTCTAGTTCATTTTTTATTCTGCTTGTTATAAATATTATAATACACATGTCAATGTCCCTAAGTTTTCCAAAGTTGTCTTTTAGAATTTTATTATTAAATCCATATAACCGATTATGTTATAAACGGCTTCTTTCAAGTCAAAATAATAATAATAAAAATAATAAAAAAGAACGACTTCTTGGGAGTTTTCAATAATTAGTATACCAAATGACGTGTAGCTTATAAGTATTAAATAGCATGCATGTACAAAATGATTGTAAGTTTGGACCGAATAAGAATTGCTTCCTCCTTTTCACTAGTTCTTTCTTTTCTTTTTTCTTTTTTTTTTTAAAAATTTCTTAATTTCATCTCCTTTATTTTTATGATTTTCATAACACGTTCAAAGCATGAATTTAATAAATTTTTGATAAATTTTATGAGGCTCCAAATAACTTTATTTATATTTATTTGATATTTTAAACCTAGTTTAGTAAGACATAAGTGAAAAATTAAAAGTACAAACTGTGCAATTATATCAAAATTTTGAAGTTATTTTATTTTATTTTTATTTGGGACAATTTTTATTTGTAATCCAGTATTATTAAAGAAGGTACATTATCAAATAGGCGTGGGAGTTCAACATTTGACCCAGCCGAACTGAGCGAAGGGCACAGATAGCTGTCGTTTTCAACTTCTGGGAAAAGGAGTGACTCCTCAAACATCATATCTCTTTGCGTATCATTCTCGCCTAAATGCATTTAATGCATTTAATCCTTGAAATTTATAAAGTGCATTTTTAATCCTTAACACTTAACATTGTTAAAGTTACTAACCGAAAGTATCCCCTCAATAAAATTAAGTGGTGACAATACAATGCTAACAAAGCAAGCTGAACTTTTACCTTAGCACTTCATTTAATTTTAATCCTACAAAACAATTACTTAATTTACATTATTTTATTTAAGAAATAAATTTAAATAAATTGTTTTAATCAATTTCTTAATCCATTTCTCTCTACTTTTATTGGGGAACCCTAGCTTTTTGCAATAACCCTTTTTCATCTTTATCCTGTTCATCGTTTATCATTGAAATTTTCTCGTTCTAATGTCTGGATTACCACTCTGCACAAAAAGTATTGTTGGGTTGAGCCCATCATCAATTCCTTTGCCATCAGGAAGGAAAGAAGAAGTTTCAAGTCAGTCAAAACAAAAACCAAACATGTCAAGACGAAGACAAGGGCTGGGCCAATCTGATCAACCCAACAATACTCTGTGTTACAATTTGAGAAGTAGAGAGGAATTTTTCCCGAACACTTATCTTATTCTTTATATTTCTTGATGCTCTGACTCTAATTTGTGGAGAATATTTATCGACTTGAGTGGTACAATACACATGCTCAACTAAAAGATGTTCAAATTGCTGTGATTTGTCACCCCTATGTGCCTCACTCCTAAATCTCTTTTTGGTCAATTCTTGCCATGTATTTGGATTAATACTAATTAATTGTTAGATCAAGTACATGATCAAGAGAGCTGACGATTTTATGCTTGGAGGGAACAAAAAAATCATCAGGTCTGATGGTGATGGTACGAGGATCTAAAAGAAGTATGGGGATGAAAGATGAAGAAGGTTGTTGCAACAAAAGAGTAGGGTTTTTCGATAAAGATAGAAGAGAGAAATGGATTAAAACAATTTATTTAAATTATATTTATATTTAAAAAATAAAATAATTGCTTTGTAGGATTAAAATTAAATGACATGTTCTGGTAGAAGTTCATCTTGCTTCGTCAGCATTGTACTATCACCACTTAATTTTGTTGAGTTAGCATTTTCAGTTAGTAACTTTAACGGTGTTAAGTTTAAAAAATTAAAAGTATACTTTATAAATTTAAAGGACTAAAATTATACCTCATGTAAATTTAAAGGACCAAAATCATACTTTAGCAAATAAACTATTATTTATATTACTCCTCCTTTTCTAAATATTTAATTCACAAAATAAAAAAATGATTTAAATTAGTTAGAATAAAATTATATGCCATTTTTCTTAAAATAAGCTTTTTGATTATTTTTTTTAATGATAATGAGGGTATTAAATGTGGAGGAAATTAAATAAGAGTAAGGAAAATAAAATAAAATAAATAAAAATAATCTGAAAATATTAAATTAAGTATTTAGGACTAAATAATGTTTATCAATTATGTCCTTTATTTATGATAGGAGAAAGTGTTATTTTATGTTTTTAGGTAGGGATTAATGTTTTTTATGTTGTAGGAAAAAAATTATCTCATGTCACACATACATGAAATAGTGGGACTCACATATACATATATTAATTCATATAAGTATATGTGAGTCCCACCATTTCATGTGTGTGTAGGAAGTTTAGTTTTTTTATACAACATGAGAAAACTAAAACCCTTTTAGGTATCCCAGAACCAGTGGAAAAATAAATTATAAGTAGTATAATTCAAATTATGTTTAAGTAATTTAATTTTTATTTTTATTACATATCTCTGCCATAGCTAAGGTTTGCATGAATTTTATGTAACTTATTTTATAGATGATCTGTCAGCGTGCATTTGATACTAGGCAGGTTCTAATCTTGTTTCTCCATGATGTCACGTGATCAACTTATATATGATCGTGTGAGAACCTTCTTGTTACGGAATAAAATAACAGGCTTGATGCAGATTCGGCCCAACAAAAATTATTCAATGACCAAATCCCGATAATAAGGTAAAATAATATATCCCACTAATTATGCCTATAATATAGGAATGTGCAGATAATGAAGCCGACAGTTATAGCACAACGAATAAAATCCTAAGGTAATCCTATTAATAAGAGATGAACCTAACAAGGTACACGGCTTCAAGCTCTATCTCTTTTACAATTCTGCCTGCACAGAGCACACTTTCCCACTCCCCCTTTGGTTAAACACCTATCTGTATTATCGAACTACGTAGACTTTGATCCTTCTCATGGGTATGTAAGCCTTGGGCATTAGTCTCCGGTCAAGTCTAATATATCTTGTTTTTATAACAGAACACTTCTGTTAAGTATAGGATGCAAAAAATCTCATAGTGGGCTCATAGTTTAATTATAACAAAATTCTAGAGAAGTGTATTCAATTTTCACAATATATACTAAATTAGGGAAATGCCCCCCCCCCCCAAGGAGCCTCCAAAATAGGAAAATTTCAGTTAGCCGTGGGTAGAAAATTAATTTCAATTAACTCTAAAAATTTCTGAAACTTTATTGTACTCCTTAGTCAAAATGAAATTAATTTTTGTTGGGGAAAAATAATAATAATGTCTTTACTTTATGTCTTGTAAGTACCTATATTTACCTTGTAATTGGCTAAAATATTTTTAATTTCCATAGATTATTTTGAATCATTTTATTTGTCTTGTAAATTTTTATATTTGTTTTGTAACCAAAATATGCTTAACTCACTAGGTTCTTTTGAATTCCTTTATTTGTCTTATAAATACTCGTATTTATTGTTGGATTCCGTACATGCAGCGGAATTAAAAACTTATGAATCCCATCGTAGGATCCATCAATGACGTTTAAATCAAGTTAGAAAAAAACTGTATCTATGCAAGATAATAGGCGTCTCTTTCAATTTGATCTCGTGGGCTACCTACTCGATCAATAAGAGCCTATTTTGCGAATCCACTCTCTCAACCAGTATCCACATGAACAGCCTCCAACACTGACGGTAGTATGCTAGCGCCTTCGATATTCCCATGTATTTCTATTCTCTCTCTAGAGTTTCTTGCGGCTTTTTTAATACGTCTGACAAAAAGTCCTTTAGGTTTTTCAAAACCCGATAGGCGTATTATATTCAAAATTAATTATTATTAATTTTGAAATTTGAATCTGGATTATAATAATATATTAATTAAATTTATCTAATAGATCTAATTAAATCAATTTATTTAATTCGAATTAAAACCCCTCTGATTCAATTTATCTCTATAAATTAAATCTGAGAAATGATATCTATCTATTTAATTAAATTTGAGATGCTATATCTCAGTTTAAATTTAAATTAGATATATGATATCTTTATTTGAAAATTAAATCTAAGATACAATATCTATATTTGTTTTAGATATTTAATTTATCAAATAAATTAAATACAAAAAACATTATATAATACTATTATAATCTTTATTAAATAATATTATTATATTATTTTCGAATTTAATACACACACACGCTAGATTAAATACAGTATTTAATAAATCTTAGATATATTTAAGATTCAATGAATCTGGACACTTTTGCTTGTGCTGGACTATTCTTATGTGTGACCCTACAGGCCCACATTGTAACACCCCTACCGGCCTTACCCTTTCGGGTGGTGGATAGAGGGATTCCCTTCAATAATTACCATATATCATATAATTACTATTTATTAACATGCATCAAAGTTTTATTGTGGCAGAGCATTTCCCAGTTCGATTTTAGACAATATTGGTATAATTAAAAGTAAGTAACAAAATATAATCCCTGAAGGGTTAAATATACAGTAATCCACAGTGTCTATAAGGCCAAAGGAATATATAGTTATCCAATTTCAAAATAAATAACAAAATAGTCTTCCACCACCACCAACGACTCCATCTACTTCTGCCAAACTGTCTTACTCTTTTCTTTAGAATCTACCCTCAAATAACTTCCAGAGACTCTACAAAAATCTGAGATTCATAAATGGATCGCAAAGTAACCGTTAATCTCATAAGTAATGCATAAACAGTGTATGTATGTAACCATAACTAGCAAACACCAAATAATAGCATTTAGTAACAAACGCGCAGTAACACAAATGCAACATAGCAAGTATATCGTGTTGATTGCGGAAGGACTACATGTCTTGGAAACAAGCGCAAGGCTGCTCAACAAAGCAAGCCCTGGATCCACAGCGCTAGGAAAAACACAGTAGTCGGGCTCTGAACCCAGACTACACTAAATGTACACAAATGCATGTCCCTTTTTCAGGAGACACGGGTCCACAATCATGGAAAATACAAACATACAAAGTAATACAAAACATATGAGGATTAAGGTTATTAACTGGTAGTTGTCTATAAGTGCCTGAATTTTTTTTTTTGGGTGCACAAAAATGAAAGTGATGCTAAAATAATCAGAAAATTGATATAAATAACTCATTCTTTAAAGACATTTATTTGATGATTCAAAATAAGCCTTTCTCAATTCTTCAAAACTCCAAATCCTTTCTCAACATTTCTGAAACTTTAATTCTTGATTCGAAGAAAAAAAAAATGATCCAAGCTTTCTCCTATAAAAATAATCATTTTAAACACTTCAGAGACAATAACATTAACAAAAATGAATCAGATTATGGTGTTTAGGAGGCTGGTCGAAATTCTTCCTCTAGATTATGCAATCAATCTTCCATTTTTAACCACCAACTCTTATTATACCATACTAATATTTCTTCATAGACCGTAAGTTTCAGGTTTGATTCTCTATTCATCGATTATATCAATTAGTCAAACCCAATCACATTTATATACTCAAGGAATAGAGGTTTCTAGCTTAGCAACTATAAGATCATAAAGTAGTTAGGGCTATTACTTACTTGATCTTGGTTTTATACCGACTTGAGGCCTTGATCCTTATTGATTCTTCTTCCTCTTTTTCGGCCTCAACCTTTAACCCACCATGGAAGATTTTCCTTAAGGTCTTAGTTTACATGAGAGAAGGCAGAATGAAGTAGTTTAAAAATCTAAAGACCTTACTTAACTCTTTGAACGTTTTGCTTAGCCCTATTTGTATCTCCTTCTTTTCTCCTTCTTCGGATGTCCAGCAACATGAATAGGAGAGACAAGTCCCCTTAAATAAATCTCCAAGGTTGTTTCATTTAGCCCCTAGAGCGTTCTTCATCATTCTAGAGAAATCTAGGGGATTATATATTTTTTTTTCCTTCTGTGTCAGGCACGTTGGGAGGATGAGGGAACAAAAATTTAGTGATTCAAATTGCCTTGCTTAAAACGACGTGCATAGCCCCTCTTATCTTTCATTAATTTTACTTGTCACTTCCTTCCCATCTTTCCTCTCATAAACACTCCCAAGATCATATTACAACTATCAATTTTTTTTTTCCCTTTACACATCCGACGCCTTTAGGAATTAGGGGGGAAATATTCATTTCCTTCTCTTATTTCAAAAAAATTATTTCCTTTGGCTTCTCTTATGTCAGACACCTTGAGACTCTATTAATTGTGATTTGTCACATCATCACTCCTTCCTTCTCTGCAATTTTGAAAGAGCAAGAGGTAATATATATATATATATATATACACCTTCATCTATTCTTTCTCATGTCTGAGGCTATGCATATTTTATTTTATTTTTCCTCCCTCTTGCACGTCTGCCATCAAGGAAAAAAATATGGAGAAAATATTTTGTGTCATAAGTCTCATCCAATGTGTACATTTCTAAAATAAATTAGACTTATATTGAAACTCCACTAATTTTTTATTAGAATTTTCCTCTCCTTTTGTTGGACGAAAAATATAAGAAAAAAATGAGGGAAAAATATATTTTTATCTTCTTTGACATTACTTATCTCGAATTATCTATAGCCAAATTTATTAACCACATCTCAATTAATTCCACATTATTTTTCCCAATAATTAATTTATCTTGTCAGAAAAAATAATATATCATTGACTACTACTTGGTGAGAAATTCTTATATTTCAATAATTAATTTAAATGAAAATTGGGGATGTTACACACATGAGATTGGCAGTGGACCAATACTGTACTAACCCACAAGTCGCAAGCGGCCTCTAGCAAGACATTGCGACTACCCAATTTATATGGGGATTGATGATACGATATAAACCTATCATACAACTATGTCACATCCCTTTTGTCACGCAATAATTTGGTTAAGTATGAGGCATGGATAATGTCAACCATGTTCTTGACTATTATTTTCTTGATTCTTGAGTAGTCTAACAATTGAATGGAAACTCCTTTCCATCGTACTATAGCCATACATTTCTCAGACTCACTCATCAAGGGGCCCAGTATTATCTCTCTACAAATGTGAGGGACAAATTCCATCTTGACCATTCACATTTCTCTACATGAAAACCACTGATCCCGATCATAGCCTTTATCATCACCCGGTCAAAGGTAACTTTTGACTAGGTCAAAGATCATCGACTCATTATGTAGGAATCCATGATGGTCTCAGGTCAAAGGGCATTGTGACACTGTTATACATGAGATAAACTTATGACTAAATCCATGTAACTTTCTCATAGTGGGTCGGTCCAGCACCTTGTACTCTTATAAGTGCCTATGACTTTGATTTGTATCTCCATATCTCATCAAAGTCATACTGGTCTTATTTCATCTTTGCTCCAGCGTAGATGACCGATCAGAGACATTTAAGATAATCTCTAAGATACATCCAATGATACAGTTATCATTATAAACATGCAAATGAATTAATAACAAAAAGGAGAATACTTTAAATGATGTTAATTTTCAAAGTACAATGACTTACTCCTAGGGCATAATTTCCAGCATTTATCTCATGATTTTCCATATTTGTTTTATAGATAACCAAAAAGTTTTTAATTCCCTGGGTTCTTTCAAATCTCACTATTTGTCTAGTAAATACCCTTATTTGTCTTGTATTTGCTCTATTGAAAAAAATTATAAGAAGGGCATCATTGTCTTACTATCCAAAAAATTAATTTCATTTCAACTATGGGTGCAATGAAATTTCATAAAATTTTAAAGGTTGAATGAAATTAATTTATTACTAAGGTGGTTGACTGAAATTTTCTCTCCAAAATAAGAGTTAGCGAAAGCACCAACAAATCAAGCAAACATACTCATACAATGACTTCTCATGAGTTTTCTTTCCAATATTGTCCTCATATCAGACAGAAAAAACTTTTGTTATTTCATTTATGTCATAAAATTTTAAAAAAGTACAAGAGATTGATACGTGAGAGATAGAGAAGATTGAGAGAAAGTTGGAGGAGAAATATGAAAGCGCTTTCATTCACTTCATTGTTTGATGCCAATACATTGTACATAGCCTCTATTTATATACCTCTAACCTTTGAATTCTAGACTTATGGTTACAAGGAAATAAAGATTATCATAATGACATTAATCATAAGAAATTCCCACAAACAATTCATTGAAGAATTTATAGGTTTAGAGTATTAAACACATATGGAATCCTAATAGTAAGAGGTTGTGGAGTGAAAGATATATGAAAGGCCAAGAGTTGAATAGTTTATGGACATCCAAATCATATAATATTTACAACACTCCCCCTTGAATGTCCATGAACAAATATTATGCATCATTAAAACCTTACTAGGAAAAAATAATGGGACAAAAACATAGTAAAGGAAAAAGAGTACACAATACATATTGAAGTTGCCTTATTAAAAAACTTACTAGAAAATTGTCATATCTGATTGTGATTAAATTGTCATATCTCAAGACAATGTCATCACTGATTGTGATTAAATTGTCATATCTCAAGACAATGTACTGATTTCTTAATTGCAATTATCATCAATGATTTTTCAAGCAATTGATGTCATTTTTATCTAAACTATGCATAATACATTGTCATCAAATCATATGTTTCAACGTAATCATTTACCATATCTTATGGATATATTAAATATCAATATATTCTCCACTTGCCTTTTATGCATTGTGGAAATAATAAAAGAAAATTATCCTAAAATCACCATGATATATCTTTTATCCACATATTCAATTTGTTATGAACAAAACATACTTATAAAATACTTTCATAAAATTATCACAGTGAATCTCAATTTCATAGTATCCATAATTTACTTGTAGAATCTTGATTTTACTAGAAAGAATATAATAAAATATGTGGTACTTATAGCCCACTAAATTTAATAATTTTTTCAAACAACATCATCATAACAAGAATATATGATTTTGAAATCTTTAAGGTTTCCAATAACTTGATTTGTAAAATTATTCATTTTTGAATGTATCTTTTAATCAATTATATATATATACTCAAATAAGACTATTAGCTGAAAGTTGTTTCTAGTCTTGAATCACGAAGAAAGGTCATTGGTGATCTCAATAAGACTAGCACGACATCATCTACTTGTATAAAGACATAAGGTAGGGACCTCATGGAATATAGGTATGGAGATGCCTTAGTTGATGCATGGGTGGATCAGTTAGAGAACAAATAGCATTGAACTGACCCTCTGAGAGACTCCACAAAGATTTCTTCTAGAGAGTATCATTAGATATGAAAAGTCTCTTAACACTTGGCAGTACGGATCATCCTAGACTTGAGGATGTCATTGAACACTATATCATAGGGTTATACTTTGACTATACAACTCTATCTGCCTGAGAATGGATAGAACATTATACTCTTGGGTTTGACTCAAATACATAAGTGTAGTTGGACATGCCTAAAAGGCTCACAGTCCTCTATAAGGGATTAGTTGTTCGTAAAACTGGTAGGGCTTGGATGACTTCTAGTTGGCTCAGGATTCTGTGCACAGTAGCGATCATGAAGAGTCATGATCCATTTTAGAGTCAATAGAAGAATATTCCTTATTCCGTGAAAAAACCATATTTAGTCAAACAAGAGAGATGATACTCTATCTTTGCTCTCGACTAATGTGAATGATGTTGTGAGGAATGATGCCGACGCAGTATCCAAATTAGAAAAAGGTAAATCACTTGATCAACTTAATTAATTCTGGGGCCATAAAGTATTGCTAGTATCTTATGAGGTCATTAGATAACTTGGGCCCATCAAAAGAGTTTGATTGATCTAGGGTTATTTATGTCAGTGATTAACTGGGCTTAATGGGTCGTATACAAAGGTTCTTCTTGATTGCTTAAAAATTAGTAAACTTGGACCAATAATTGTTATTGAGATTTCTCAAGAGAATATATGTATTTGGGTTGGAGTGGGACTTCAAACCCAATGTACAAAAATGGCACTATAGATGGTTCCTTAGTGGGAAATTAGTTTCTCTACCGATTGGCTTAAATATGTTACAAAACCAGGTCTTAGGCCAATGAGAATTTGAAATTCAAATTTTGATTTTGAATTTTAAATTCAAGAGATTATGTTATAAAGATAATTTTGAATTATCTAATATATTTATGTGTGTGTGTGTGTGTGTTTATGTGTTTGTCTACACACAAACACACAAAGATATATATATATATATATATATATATATATATATATATATATATATATATTCTCTATGGGTTTTGATGATAATAGACAATTGTAAACTCAAGTGCAATTTTGTCTTTAGTAAGTTGAAAAACTTACTGTCAAAGGAAAAATCGAGTTTTGGAAAAAAAACTCGAGTTTTGACTTTAAAGAGAGTTGCTCAATCTTAGTGATTAAAGGCAAAACTGCAGTTTCCATGTGGAAACTCGAGTTTTGGCCTTACAAAGAGCATTCCAAGTTTTTCATCAGGACAAACTCGAGTTTAGACCAAATAGAGACTCTTCAATGTTTTCTCAAGAAAAGGAAAACTCCAGTTTCCATTTGGAAACTCGAGTTTTAATCATACAGAGGACCTTCCAAGTTTTTGAATTGTAGAAGCTTTAGTTTTGAAGGAAAACTCTAGTTTTCAGTATTTCTAAGTTTTTCCAAGATTTGGGAAAACTCGAGTTTCAGTTTGGAAACTCGAGTTTTGGCTTGATAGAAAATTTTCATGCTTTAAACTTTTAAGACATCAGTTTTGAAATGAAAACTCAAGTTTCTCACTTGGCTCAGATTTTCAAATGTTTTCATGTTTTAAATGGAAATTCGAGTTTAGTTTTGGAAATTCGAGTTTTAGCCAAGCAGAGAGGATCATTATTTTTCAATGTTTTTAAAACTCCAATTTTGATTTGGAAACTCCAGTTTTGCAATAACATAGGTCTCTCAAAGTTTTAACTTTTAAATGGAAACTCGAGTTTGGTTTTGGAAACTCAAGTTTTGGTCAAACAGAGAGCATCGTTATTTTTCAGTCTTTTCTAAAATACCTGGTTGAACCCAAGAGGGGGGTGAATTGGGTAAAGATAAAAACTTGCAACTCTTTAAAATCTTTTTGCAATTCAATAAAATCAATTTGAATGATAATAAAAGGTTATAAAGCTCTAAACAATCATTCAAACATGTATGCTGGAAATAAAGAGTTCAGGGAAGAGAATTGTGAACAGATATTTATACTGATTTGGTCCAATCCTTGACCTACGTTCAATCCTCAAGCTCCACTTGAGATTTCCACTATCTCCTTGTTTAATCAGGCACAAGAGAAAAGCCTTTACAACCTCACAAGTTGATCTAGGCACTTGTGTAGCCTTCACAATCTCTCACCGAGATCCTCCCCTTTACTACCCGTAAGGTTACAACCAATTTCCTACTCAAGGTCACCCAACCTTAAGTATCTCTTAGAGAAATATGATTTACAATAATTCTTCTCTCAAAGAAGTGATTATGATAAACACTGAAGTGCATTACTCATGATTTCACTCTTTATATGATAAACTAAGAAAGCATTGAAAAACAGAGAGTAGGAGATTCAGAATTTTGGCATTATAACAGTGTGAGCTCGCTCCATCATCTTCTGCGTTTTTGAATGAGACTCTATTTATAGATGAAGATGGTATGAACATTGAGAATAGAGCCGTTGAGAATGTAGCTGTTGCAAGAATATAACCGTTAGATGCCTTTTCACTTTGACAACTCAACATTTTGATCTTCATGTAATCCTTCGTTTGATCATCTGAAACATGTTTACAAATGATGTAAATGATGTTAAGAAGCATTACAAATCATTTGAGTAAGTATCTGGATGATCTAAATCAGATTTAGGATTTTCACAACGGTGATTTTTCTGATCTAAAGGAGAATACTGCGGTATTGTCTTGCATACTGCGGTATTGTGGCTTTCGAGCTACTTTAGATTCGTCTCTGTCTGTCTGATACTTGAGTATTGACTTACATACTCGAGTATTGAAGATCCTCTAACGTTCATTGCTCTTTGTCTGAGCTATACTCGAGTATTCATGCGTAAACTCGAGTATTCAAGTTGTTTTGGCCCTTGGTTGCTTTCTGACTTGATATAGCTTCTAATTTAGCAAACCACTTATTCTCATATAGCTCTTTGTGTCTTCTTTCCAAAGCAAGAAGAATTAGCTCAAAGATCGTTGGATTTCATCTGTTATGATCCAATGTATGAAGCCTTGTTCTTGACCAGCGTTTTTACAATGTTCTGAATTGTCAGTCAACTTTCAAAGACTGTATCTCTTTGGTTTGATCTTCATTTTTGTTGAATCAAGTCTTTATGGAAATCCTTATGATTCTTCTTTCATATTCCACCAATTTCAGCTCAATCCGATTTGTAGATTAAGAGTTACACTTAAAACATTGAAGCTTAGTCTGATGTGTGGTATGAATATTTGATCCAACTTTAGAAATTCACAGCTCTCTCATTTAATCTTCTTTGAGTATGAAACTTTGTCAAGATGACGCATTGGATGTCTAGTTTCATAAAAATTTGGTTTCATCTCAATCCTATGTCTATTTTAGAAGATATCATCAAATTACCAGGCCTTGCCCAGAGCTGAACTGAAATAGAGGTGAACAGAGTTGCTGAAAAGAGCTGGGTACTCGAGTATTGAAGAGTATACTCGAGTATTGTTAGGTCCAGACGCGCGAGAGAAGCTGAAAACACCCAATACTCGAGTATATAAGTTCCATACTCGAGTATTGATTCCCATACTCAAGTTTTGACTTTTTGACTCCCAAACTTGAGTTTCCCAAACTCTAGTTTTCCAAACTCGAGTTTTCTCCTCTAGAAGCAAATTACTGTAGTAAGCTTGTATACTCGAGTTTTCTCTTCCAAAACCTGATTTTTGTTGTCTTCACCTTTGAATTGACCTATCCAACATCCATTTGATTGTGAAGACTTATGATATCAATCTAAAACCTTGTATATTAATTTTTCTCATTCTTTTTAACAAGATCTTCTCTTCACTTGGTCATTCTTCACATCTTTATTCTTTCTTTCTTTCTTCTCCTTTTCTTGAACATTATCTACATTCACATTTAAACTGATCTTGAACTTGATATCCTCATTCTATCCATCAACTTCTTCCATCTTCCATCATGATTAATTTTCATCTTTTGACTTCAGCTTATCATCTTCTTCAATATATCTTCATCTTTCTGAAATCTCATCTCCTTAATCATTCTTCAAAAATATGTTTGGGTTGATCTTGAATAAGGATGATCCATTCAATAGATTCTTTCTTCTTCAATTTCTCCTCTTCTTCTTTTTCTCCTCTTCCTTTTCCTTATCCTCATCTACATCCTCGACTTCCTCGATCTTCTTCTTTTTCTTCTTTGCCAAATTGATCATTCTTCATAAACTTTACACCTTTGATTCTACATTAAAGTCAAGAATTAGGCAATGAAGAAGATAAACATATTACTCAATCTTTTTGCTCTTATTAATGACATATATATGAGAGACATCATCAAAACTAATTATATCCAAAATTTTCAAAACTCCAGATTTGGTTGAAAACTCCAGTTTTGAGGTTTTGGACTTTATCACATTAAATGTCCAAAACTTGAGTTTACATTTGGAAACTCGAGTTTTGTCTTTAGTTAAAACTGTGTTCCAAAACTCAAATCACCACAATCCTCTCTGGAAGAAGGAAACTCGAGTTTTGATATGGAAACTTGAGTTTGTACTTAAGTGCACAGTGACAAACTCCAATTTTGATACACAAACTCGAGTTTGCGTCGCGGTTTTTAAAAATTCAAATTTGATGAATTTGTGAAACCTTTCTTGTTTGATCTTAATGCTTTCTAACATCATTCATTAATATTCCTAGCTATGTTTAACCACTTTGTTAGTAAGTTTCAGATGTTTTAAAGGATATTAAATGAAGGGTAAAACAAAAAAGCAAAAGTGACATCAGCACATGAAATGCAAGTCTAGAAAAGTTGCATCCTTCTGGTAAATTATTCTACATGCAAAGCAAAAGGATTAATGTCATGTTTCTACATCCAGTAGCTGCTCTTCCAACAGATTAAAAGTCAAGAAGTCAAGCATAAACTTCTGTGCAACTGGATTAACCAAAGAGTAGAGAGAGAAGAAGACCAAAGCTTAACCTAATCTTGAAGAGAGAATATTGCCTAGAAGGGGGTGAATAGGTGATTTCGAAATTTTTTGATTAATAGAATAAACGATGTAAATTTAAAAGATAAATAACACATGAGAAATTATATTGGTCGGTCAAAGCAAGCGACCTACGTCTAGTCCCCAAAACACTTTGGGTATTTCACTAAACCTCAACTAAATTACAATTACACACTCAGTATCTTAAGACAGTCCAATCACTTAGGACTCACTCCCTATCACTGATTGTAATCGTACACCCTTGCTTAAAGGTTCCACAACCTTAAGCTTCACTGATAAACAAGTAATGAAATTGTTTTTCACTCCTTACTGAATAAATAAATGCTAAGCACTGAAGTACAGAGAAATATTGAATGAAAAGCTAATGGAACAGTGAACTATAATAACTTCGAATTGATTGCTCAGTGTTCCGGTAGGTTGCGATATTGAATGCTCTGGCTTTTTATAGCATTCCACTGTAATGCTTCTTCGCTTTGCATTTAATATAGCCGTTGTCTCTATTTGAATTTCCGTTAGGTTCATCCTTTCTTCGTAGAGCCAAATCGACCGTTGCCTCATTAAATGTAGTCGCATCTTTCATTAAATGTGTTTCCCGTTGTTTGTACTTGTGTCAGAAGAATAGCCGGATTAAGTCTTACTCAAAAGAACATTTGTGTCTGCCTCAGAATTTAATTTCAATTGTTGCTCTGTTTCTCTATCATCATTTAATGCTCAATCCACGTCGGATTGCTTTTTCTTGAAACTTGATTTAGGTGTAACTAATCAATTTGCAAAACACTTAGATGATGATTAAGCGTAATATAAACATGCTCAAGAATAACTAAATAATAATTAGTTAGATTAGTTCTACAAAATTGATACTGATATAAACAATGGTCATTAGTGAAGATAATGTATTCTCAAGAATTATCTTCCCATGCTTGAAAATTATGTTGGTTATGATTAGTTTTGATGATGTCTTATATAGATGCCATTAATAAGAGCAAAAAGTTTATAGCACATATATTGACTAATTGCTACATTTAATGTAGATTTGTTTATATGGAGAAAGAACAAGAGAAGAAAAGAAAAAAATAGTTCAATCATGAAGAATGATCAAGAAAAGAGAAGAAAGAAATAAAAACTTGCCAAATGGAATGAGAAAATTATCATACAAGTTTTTAGATTAATTCTTGAAGTCTCCACGATGAAATGAAAGTTAGAACAACTCAATTCAGAGTTAAAACAAGCATATATCAGGTTCTGGATGAGCAAAATCGAGCCAGATACTTAAAAGTCAAGTTTACTGTATTACTGGAAGTGATCTGCCTCTGGATTATGAGAAAACTTGAGTTTAGGACACAAACCTCGAGTCTGGAACTCAAAACTCGAGTTTGTCACTTAATGACTCGAGTTTGTAGTGTCTTCAGCAACTATGGTGTCTCTGGATCAGCAAAACTCGAGTTAGCCAATGTAAACTCGAGTTTGGAACTCAAAACTCGAGTTAGTCACTTAATGACTCGAGTTTAGCAAGCTTTCAGCAACTCTGTCCAACTCTGTTTCACGATCAGAATTGGCGAACTCTGGTAATTCGATGATATCTCCCAAACCAGAGATTGGTTTAAGGTGAAATCAATTTTGTATGAAACTAGACATCCAATGTGTCATCTGGACAAATTTTCATGCCCAAAGAATCTGAGATAAGAGAGCTATGAATTTTTGAAGTTGACCCATCTGTTAACGTCACCCAGCAGACCCAGGTTCAGTAATTTGAGGATATCTCACAATCTACAAATCGAAATGAGCTGAAATCGGTGGCATATGAAAATAGACTCACATACCTTTCCAGAAACATAAAGATCATGGAAAACAAAGATCAAATGAGTGAGATATGAATTTTTGAAGTTGACAATCAATTCAGGATGTTGGAAAAACGTTAGTTAAAGAACAACCTTCGTTCATCGGATCATAACTGTCAGATTGCAATGAGTTTGGAACTGATTCTTCTTGCATTGCAAAGAAGACTTAAAGAGTCTTATGGAGATAGGTACTGGATTCCAGGAATTGATCTTCATCAAGTCAGAGAGTAAAGAACTTGTGAAAAGAATATTTGATTGGGCCATGGAGAAGAAAACTTGAGTTTGTGTTAGCAAACTCCAGTTTTGGACTTGACAGAGAGCAAGATGTTTTCATCTCATAAGGAAACTTGAGTTTGAGTTAGTAAACTCGAGTTTGTGGCAGACAGAGAGCTCCTCAATATTTTGATTTGACAAACTCCAGTTTGTGTTTCTAAACTCCAGTCTGGAAGTTCTTGAACTTAGGCTTATCCTCGTAACAAAGCCCCAAACTCGAGTTAGTCACTTAATGACTCGAGTTTAGCCTTATGTTCAAGTGTGCTCCAAAACTCAAATCGCGACATTCCTCTCTGGAAGACCTAAACTCAAGTTTGGATTTCTAAACTCCAGTTTAGCCCGCTGCAAACTCCAGTTTGCATCGCTGAAGTATAAGAACCAGATTGCGCCAATTTGTGAAATCTTTATGGGTTAATATGAAATTATCATATCATGTTATATTATTATTCCTAATATTATTGATCAAGTTTTTGATAAGTTTTAGATAGGTTCATCACAAGATCAAGGCGAAATTAAGATCCAGAATAAGTGCATTAAATGAAGAACCAAGAACAGGGCTGATTCTTCTCCCTTATCCCAGATATTTAGTTCAGACCGTTTCAACACATTAAGATCACTTCAAACGGTCAAATTAAGATCATGGAATGACTAAAAATCTAGAAGACGCTCTGCAACAACATATTCCAAGATTCCAGCTGAGAATTGAAAGAACAGAGCAAAATATGCAACTGTCATATTCCAGATTTACAGCTGAACTTTGAAGAATCAAAGAGAAGAAAATGCAACGGCTAGTTCCTCTTCTTCATTTATATAAGAAGCCCAAAAACGAAGAACAAAAAAAACAGATACATGAGGGAGAGCAAGAACAGGGACATGAGCTTACACAGTGAAAATGCCAATATTCTAACATCTGCTTCATCTACTCTCTGAATATCTCAATGATCATATATTTAGCTTAGAGAGTGAGATTATGTGAATTGTGCTTCAGTGTTTATTCACTTACTTCTGAGAGAGAAGATTCATTGTGATCGTCCTATTATTCTGAGAGTTACTCAAGATTGGGTAATCTTGAGTGGGAAACACTTTGTTATGATTATAGCTTGTAAGGGGAGTGAATCCGAGTGTGGGATTACTTCGAGTACAGAGTGTGTAATCAAGCAAGTGAATTGATTACGGTTTGTAAGGGGGAGTGAATCCTAGTGAGAGGATTACTTCAAGTACAGAACGTGTAATCAAGTTCAAAGCAAATAGTGGATTGAAAATCTCAAGTGAAGGTTAGGGACTGGACGTAAGTCAAAGATTGGACCGAACCAGGATAAATCACAATTTGCATACTCTCTTCCCTTATCTTTTACATTTCCAGTATATGCTCATCTTTGAATATCTAATTGTCAATTTATAAATTGCGAAAAGTTTTTTTAAAGTTCCTAAAGTTTATCAAACACCCAATTCACCCCTCCTCTTGGGTGATAGCCAGGTCCAACAAATTACATAGTTGCAGGAAGTTTATATCAATAATATTGCATTGCCTTATAACATTGCATTCTTGAGAATCATGAATTAGTTCTCGAGAATTGGCGAGATTTATGCATAGATCATTATGTTTACATTGATTGTATTCTCGAGAATCCACGTCTTATTCTTGAGAATCATCTTGGAAATGGTGAGATCATCAATTAAGCAAATGATTCATTTCCTTAGGCATTCTCGAGAGTCAACCCCCTATTCTCGAGAATCAGTTAGGAACAAATTGGGGTAAGATGACTGCAGCTACCCATTCTCAAGAATTGAATCTTAATTCTTGAGAATTGCTCATGTGACCAAAGACCATTTTAGGGTTTGAGTGAGATGTATTTTACCGTTATTTTTGAATTGATTAAAAACATTCTTGAGAATTGCTCATTCATTCTCGAGAATTGCCTCAACTAAAGCAACATCCTTAATTTTGTTAAATCAAAACCTTTGGACTTGTTATCATCAAAACACTGAGAGTCAACAAATCCTTGGCTGATGAAGCCAATGGTCATATTGAAGATTATAATGGTCATTTAATGCTCTCTTGGTATAAATAGAGCATCATTCAATTCTTCTCAACAACTAATCAAGCAGAAAACAAAAAGCATTAAAAGTTTTCGACTACTCTTTGAGTTTTCTTGTGTAAAGTATCTTTTGATACAATTACTCTTCAGTGATTATTTCTATCTACTCTTAGAGAGTGTTCATTTATTACAAATCATTTAGTGTAAACAATCTCAAGTTTGGGCACTTGGAAATTGGGGTTATTGATTGCAACTTGTAAGGGGGGAGTAAGCTCTAGTGAGAGAATTACTCTTGAGTTATAGAGGGTGTAATCAATTGTGATAGTGAAAAACTCAGGGAGCCTGAGGACTAGATGTAGGTCAAGGAGTTGGATCGAACCAGTATAAATCCTTGTGTCTTATTCTTCTTCTTTATTCTTTGTTATACCCTGTTTTACTGTTTTAAAATAGAGCTTTAGAAAAGAATTTTAAAATCCTCAATTCACCTCCTCTTGGTGATTAAGCTCCACTTTATATATATATATATATATATATATATATATATATATATATATATATATATAAAGATTGCATAAATAAAGAATAAAGAAATAATTAAATATATGAATGCATGTGATCCATTATATTGAATTATTAGTTCAAGAAAAAATTCAAGATATGGATTTAATCCATTTTATTAATTATTCAGATAATACAAATTAATGGGTCTTTAATCTTGAACCTTAATGAGGGTGTTGGTTGAAATTCACAGGACACTTTTTAGTCTTGCAAAATTTTGGCCAACATAAGAAAACCTAAAGGAGTTGGCCGAAACATAAAAGACTCTTTTAAGCCATTGGAAATATCGGCCAACGCCAAGAAAAGGAGGAAGAGGCTCCATCTAAAGGTAATCCCATCTTCTTCATCTTATCCTTAACATAATCTCAAAAAACCTAATCTTTGTGACATGAAAAAAACCAAGAACATCGATTCCTCAATCTTGCCTTCGCCTAACAAGCATCTAAGGAAAGATAGGGATCAAAGAGAAGGAGTTCTCAAGGCAATTAGGAGATAGCTGTATGGATCAACATTAAAGGAAGTTATATACTTTGAGGTCTTCAGTGATCCCTAAGGCAATCCTAAAATCCATTGTATTTCAATGAGTAGATCCTGAAAGAGCCAATTAGTATTTCTTTATCATTTAATTTGGGATAACTCATGAGCACCCGTAAAGAGTTGTGTGGTTTATAATGATTAATATATGTAAAATCATAATTGAAATCATAATCTATGAGTATCGTAAAAGTTACAAGTTCTCATAAGAGCTCATAAAATGTCACAACTCTTGTGTTTTTAGTTCCATGAGCACTTGTATAGTTACAGGTTCTCATATAATAACTTATTTATGAAACTCATGAGTATCGTAAAAGTTACAGGTTCTCATGAGCATTTGTAAAGAGTCACAGCTCATATGTTCATAATATTTAGTTCCATGAGCACCAGTAAGGAGTTACTGAAAATGGAAGAAATCACCAAGAGGGGGGTGAATTGGGGATTTTAAAACTTCATTTTGAAAGACACCCAAGTTTTTGAAACATAATGTAAGAAGGTAAAGAGAAAGAAGCTTGGACACAAAAGATTTATACTGGTTCAGTCCTAACCTTAACCTACGTCCAGTCCCCAGATATCATGTGGGTTTTTCTACTATCAATATTCTCTTATTACAACAATGTAATACCTAAGCAATCCTAATCAACTAGGACTTGCTCCCCCTTACACTTTGTAATTAAAAGACCCAACTCACAAGTTCCACAACCTTGAGTTTTCACAAACAAGTAATCGAAATGAATTTCAAAAATAATACTCTCAAACAGAGCAGATATTGATAAATACTGATGCTCAAATAAAATGCACAATAAAGACTCAAGTTGAGAATGTGATCAGTAACGGTTTTGTGTGTAGATGCAATGAGTCTTCTTGGGTATTTATAGCTTGATCAAAGAAACTAGCCGTTGCATTTTCTTCTCTTTTATTCTTCAATGTTTAGCTTCAATTATGGAATATGGCCGTTGCACATTTCTCTCCATTCTTTCAATTCTCAGCTGGAATCTTAGATTTAGCCGTTGTAGATGATCTTCCAGAGTTCTTGCTATTCCATGATTCGTTTTTGACCGTTGGAGAATGATTTGATTGAGTTATAACGGTCTGAGCTGAACCTTTGAGAAAAAGGAGAAGTTTTAGGCTTGTTCTTGGTTCTTCATTTGATGCTCTTGACCCAGATCTGATTTTACCTTAATCCTTGCTGAATTCATCTAAAACTAACAATCATATTGATCAAGCATATGTATCTGTGATGATTTGCAATCTAATATGTGAGTAAATAAACTTGTAAATCAGAATCAAAAAAATTTTGGATCTTGTCTATGTAACAGAGTTCCGTTAAGCTTGAGTTAAAAGGGTGTAAGCTCGAGTTTAATTGTACATTAGGCTTTTTGAGAACTCTTTGTCTAAGCCAAACTCGAGTCTATAAGTTTCAGGCTTGAGTTTGCTTTAGTCAGGCACTTTACATATTAGAGATAGGCTTGAGTTTATATGACCATGTTCGAGTTTATATTACAAAGATATTTTGAATGCTCTCTGTAAAGTACAAACTCGAGTTTAGATTAATAGGCTCGAGTTTGTTCTTATGAATAATCAAAAGGAGTGCTCTCCGTAAGACATAGGCTTGAGTTAAGTAAAAGTATGCTTGAGTCTCAAAATGTTGACATGCTCTCTGTAACCCATAGGCTTGAGTTTATCATGCTAGACTCAAGTTTAACTAAGAGTGGATGCCTTGTTTTGCTCTCTATAACCTATAGGCTCAAGTTTAATATAATGGGATTTAGTTTATTTCAGAAAAAATCTTGAAACTTGCTCTCTGTTACGAGTAGGCTCGGGTTTATCAAAGGAGGTTCGAGTTTGCCTTAGTTCAAAAACCCTTATCCTTCTGTATGTTAAGTATGAACTCGAGTTTAACAAGATTATGCTCAAGGTTGACTTACATAGTGAGGATTAAAATTAATGACAGGAAACTTCTACCTTTCTCTAGTTTACATTTGTCAGTTATCATCAAAATATATAGGGAACTAACAGTTATGAGTTCTCATATATTAACTTATTTAAGTAACTCATGAGTATCATACAAAGTTACAGGTTCTCATGAGTATTGTAAAGAGTTATAGTTATAAATTATAAATTCTTCTAAAATTAGTGAAGAACAAAACTTTTTGTTTTTCTTACTCATGAATTTGCGCTTGAACGTCATGCAACACCAAAACTAACTAACACTATATACTAACAAGTTTAGTGCTATCTATTCTCTAATATATCCTCATATGACATCAACTAAGGTGTCACCATGCTTGCATTCGTGATGTCCCTGCCATGTACCTCTATACAAGTAGACAATGTCATACTAGTCTTATTGAGATTACTAATGCCCTTTCTTGGTAATGCAAGACTAAGAATAGGTTTTAGGAAATAAACTCATGATCATGATCCCTATCACAGGTCCTCAAGTAAACGTATGTTCTATTCTTAAGGCTGTTATCTATAAACACATATTAACTGTAAAATATAGGCGAGACATAAATATGATGAAGATAAAATGTGCTTAAATATATAAATCATGAAATACCAAACAATAAAAGGTGTTTATTTGATAAAATAGATTGTCTCTATGACACTTATATACTAACAATCTTCCATTTGGCCTACAGCCAATCAGGTCAATATGAGAAACCTAAAGTCTCATAATGACCATCATGCTTTCTCTATCACTCTGGAAACAAGTGAACCCATTCACTTTCATCTTACCATTACCATAACAAATAAGAAAAAAATCATTAGTCTTTCTTAAGTACTTTAGGATCATCTTTACGGCTGTCCAGTGACCTTCTCTAGGGTCAGTATGGTATTAACATGTAATGCTCAAAGCATAATAGATGTATGGTCTCGTACATAGCATAAATTACATGATGTTTTCAATTGCATATGCATATGAAATCCTCTTCGTGTGCTCCCTTTTGGATGGTGTTTTAAGACACATAGCCTTAGAAAGATGAATGCCATGATTATTAGGAAGAAAACCCCTTTTGACTTATCCATGCTAAACCTCTTTAGCATCTTATCTATATATGTGGATTTAGATAATTCTAGCAACCTCTTGCATCTGTCTCTATAGATCCTAATACCAAGTATATAGGTCGTCTCTCCTATATCCTTTATGGTGAAATTTTTTGACAACCAAATCTTAGGGACTGCAATATGGGAATATCATTTCTAAAGAGCAATATGTCATCCATATAAAGTACAAGGAAAGCAATAGCACTCCCACTAACCTTCTTGTAAACACATGGTTCATCTTCATTCTTGATAAAGTCTTTACCCTTAATAACTTCATCAAAATGAAGATTACAACTCCTGAAAACTTTTTTTTGCCCCTACTAGCCTCGCCTGCTTGGGTGGCGGATAGAGAGATTGCCTCTTATTTATTACTTTACCTTAGTTATTGCTTGTTAACATAGATCAGAGTGATTCACAGTAGAACATATGATCAGTTTAGACAACTGTACAATACTAGTAAAAGTATAAAGCAATATAGTTAGTAAAGTCCCTAAAGGGTTAGGGTACAGTAATCCAAAATAAATATTGGGCAATAAGTAAATATATATACAATCGTCTGACAAAATATAAAATACAATTGATGATAGGGCATTCCATATTTCTTCAATCTCTAGCTCTATGCCCTAACCTTAACCCCTGATCAACTTAGCGAAAACAACCTGTATCTTTCGAATAATTTGGGACCCAAAATTGAATCTCAGAGTAACTGTCAAACTCATATACAATATGTATGCAATGCATGTATGCAACCATAATCAGGAAAACATATCAACAATGGTAACACATACCACATGCATTTAGTACATATCACATGCAGTAACATATAAAAAGTATAGTACACATGCACATGTTCATTGCTTAAGGACCTAGTCCATAAACATTGGACAACCTATTACAATAAGCTGTAGTTCCACTGTGCAAGGAAAACAATGGTAGTTGGGCCTCAAACCCTGACAACATTGAATGCATCATCGCCTTAGTAGTGACCCGAGGACACACAATTTACTAGGCCCTATAGCCCAAACACATATAACGCCAGATAACCTATCGAAATAAGCCCCGGTTCTACAACCATGGCATAACAAACCTACAAAAGCTATATAGAGTATATAAGTAAACAGTTACTTCCTGATAGTTGATTAATAAATAAAAAAAATTCGATGCCTGAATTACTCCAGATATGTACCTTCCCCAACATATAGTAAGTACATTCCAATTCATACGCTTATGCAAACTTCCTCTTTAATTTCATGAAATTCGACCGTAATCTAGAATTTCCAAAAATTATGACTTAATTTTAAAAATTCATAATTAATTCTAGAAAAATAAAATTAATGTGATTCCAGTGGAAATTTTACCCTTAATATGTCTAGTTTTGACTAAAAATGTTTCTTGAGGCCATAAAAATTTGTATAATTTTAGTGTGCCAAAATATTGCCCTCTGGTAAGAGGCAAAGTCCAGTTTTTTGGGCTATTTTAAAAAATTTGTATCTCCTAGTAGACACCTCTAAAAGAAAAAAATTATATACCAAAGTAAATCTTGGGATGTCTAGTCTAAACCTATAAAATTTCATGACGATTGGACATTATTTATTATTTTAAAATCAGGCCTAAAGATTGACTGCCCAAAAATTATCAAAACTGGTAGACTTTCCAAATTCTTGTAACTTAACTTTTGTGTTTCAAAATCATGTTCCTTACTTGTTCCCGTACAAATTTTTTCTCTAAATACTTTGGCATTATCAAAAACACCAAAATCACATCATAACTTGATGTATGCATGGTTGGGCAAAAATCACACTTTAAAAGCAAATTTTTTTTTTTTTCCATTTTGACTTCATACTCATTCATCTTTTTATTTAATCTTCTTTCTAAGAATATTATCTTAACTTCAAATACTTGATAATTCATTTTAATAACTAGCATCGCCTTTTAAGAAATATCTTTATCCCATGAGCAACAATTATCTTGAAAGGAATCCAAGAAATCAAAGCATAAAGTCACAAACAACTACTTTAGTGGCTTATATCACTACTAGAAAATTAATTTTTTGCGGCGGAATTTGCGATGGAATTGTATTTCGTCGCAAAATTGCGATAGAAAAGTTCAACTGTCGCAAGATAGCAATTTTTGCGGCGGAATTGGATATTCCGCCACAATTTGCGGCGGAACCTATTCGGCCGCCGCAAAATGCGGCGGAAAATTCATAACCGCCGCAAACTATGGCGGAGCCGGAGTTTTTTGCGGCTGAAACTCACATTCCGCCGCAAATTTGCGGCGGAACCGGTGTGTTCCGCCGCAAAGTGCGGCGGAACCTCAGGTTCCGCCGCAAACTTGCGGCGGAACCCATTGGTTCCGCCGCAAGTCGTCAGTGGGCAGATGCCCACCGACAAATTGCGGCGGACCCACCCGGTCCACCGCAACTTTTTGCGACGGAAGCCACCGGTTCCGCCGCAAATTGTCGGTGGGCATTTACCCACCGACAACTTGCGGCGGACCCGGCGTTGTCCGCCACAAGTTTGCAGTAGAACCTCAGGTTCCGCCGCAAAGTGCGGTGGAACACACCGGTTCCGCCGCAAAAATTTGCGGCGGAATCTTTAGTTTCTACCGCAAATTTGGTTAAACCCCCCCCACATTTTCATTTCACCGATGCAAAACTCCGTCTTGCTCTTCTTTCTTCCTCTCTGCGTTTCCATCGTGCGTCGTTCAGTCTAACCTCCAGTTTAAGCACCCCGGTGAGCCGTCCTTGCTCTTCTTTCTCCACTTTAAGATACCCTTCATGAAGTATGCATTCTTTCTCTCCTCCTCCTTGACAAACTGCTCTTATTTCTTGAATTTTTTGAAGCCGACAGTACATATGCGTTTTTTTGTCTGTGTGGATTTGGATGATATAGCTTTATGGACTACTTTATATGTTGATTCCTTGTTTTAATATTGAAAATATATTCTTTTATTGTTAAATGAAAAATGCGAATACGTGTTAAAATTTGGTATATAAAATTTAAATTTTTATAGTGATATGGAGAATATTTAAGGTAATTGTTGATTTAAGTGGACTTTGTTTGTGGGTTATTCTTTTTTTTTTTTTTATTGTTATATGTGTAACCATATTGAGAGAAGCTAATAGAGGCACTCAATAAGATTGATAGAAATATGTAATTTAGCCTATATTATTACTCAATACTAGTTAGGTGATTAACATTATTTTAATATAAATTATAAATACTAAATATTGTAAATACAAATATGTAAAATTAAATATAAATTAATGAGTAATATTAGATGTAATATAAGAAATTCATATATTTATAATTTTTTGAAAAATAAATAAATAACTTATACAGTAAATTTATTTTATGTTGTATATATAAGTTAATTTAGATAATATAAACTAAATATACGTTAGAATATATTTAAGAAATTTAAGAATTACGTTAGAATAAATAATATATATATATTTACTTTTTTTATTTTATGTATAATATATTTAAGAATTACATTTTGTGTTAATTGTTACCAGATATTATTAAAAGATATATACATAAAATATATACATAATATATATTTACATTAAATTAATTGTTACTAGATATATAATTATAACAACAATAAAAAAATTATTGGAGTTTGTATATATTTACATGTTGTGTCTTTAATTTACTAATGAAATAATTTTACCATAAAATATATTTAACAATATTTACATATTAGTAAAATTATTCCATTAGTAAACAAAAAGTTGTAAAGTTACAAAGTCCCAGGTCACAACTTTACGTCTTTTATATCTTTATTTATTGCCTCTAAAAAGATAATTATAAGATTGCGTACATATTAAGAATGGGCCTGCAGTCAACAGGTAGTTTTAAAGTATAAAAAAAATAAATATGTTATCTATCACTTAGTTTTAATATGCAGGTATTCAGTGTCAAATTTTCAACTTAATTTTAATATATAAAAAAATAATTCATTTAGTTCTTAAAAATTTAATGCTTATGTTATCTATTACTTTATATTATAATTATTTGTAGATATAATTTGTAAGTTTGACACAAATAAGAGTAAAAAAATTATGGAGAGAATTAGTTAAGTGGCCAGTTGTATTTGTCACTTAGGTTAGTAGTTGAATTAATTAGTTAGTATTATTGTAAAGTATCCGTGCAGGGTTGGGTTGGGGAAGTATGGAAGGCAATCGTGATAGGAGTTGGATGTACAATCGTCTAACTCAGAAAAAATGACTTACTCGAGTATTCTTAGACGGTTTGGAAGAGTTCATCCAATTTGCTTTGCGCACACAACTAATTCAAGTACCTCGATCAGTTGTCCGTGTGCGAGATGTAGGTGTTTGGAATTTCATGACGCAGGAACAGTCAGAATCCATTTGCGTAGAAAAGGATTCATGAGGGATTATGAATGTTGGGTGCATCACGGGGAAGTCTAACAGACACCAAGCGGTTATTACGGAGACAGTACTCATTGAGTCAACCTTAATCAATATCAGCAGTTGGTGATGGATGCGGCAGGACCGTCAATCGGCCAATATTTTGATCCCGTGACTCATGCTGGACCTTCATGCATGAAAGAAGAGACCGGTATGCATAATTAACCATCACACATGGGAGAGGATCCTAATCCGGAGGCCCGTAGGTTGTATCAAATGCTTCAAGATGCCCAACGTCCTTTATGGGAAGGTTGCGAACACATTGAAAATAGTGAATATTCTTCGCTATCGGCTACCCTAGCAACATTAAGCTTGAAGACTGATCACCATATGAGCGAGAAGAATTACAATGAAATGATACAGATCATGAGTAAGGTTGCTCCGAATGACAATAATTTGCCGAAAGATTTTTACCAAGCAAAGAAAAAGGTGAAAGAGCTCGGGCTTAGTTGTGAAAAAATCCATTGCTGCCCTAACGGATGTATGCTCTATTACAAGGATGATGCTGAGCGGAGTACTTGTAAATTCTGTTCACATGATAGGTACAAGAAGATTAAAGGGAAAACAACCACTCAACCATTAAGCAAGATGTGGTACTTCCCCCTCGTGCCCAGACTTTAGAGATTGTATTCGTCAGAACAAACAGCTGCTCACATGAGATGGCATCGAGAGCATCATAGGGATGAAAAATTTGTCACACATCCATCTGATGCCGAAGCTTGGCTGAAATTTGACGAGGCGAATCCATCATTTGCAGCCGATCACTGTAATGTCCGTCTTGGTTTATGCTCAGATGGGTTTGCTCCTTTCAACCAAACCGGTAAGGTTTATTCCAGTTGGCCTGTGATTGTGACTCCGTACAATCTCCCACCATCCATGTGTATGAAAAGAGAGTTGTTTTCCTCAACGCATTAATCCTTGGGCCATCCAACCCAAAAAAGAAAATAGATGTGTACCTCAGGCCTTTGATAGACGAGTTGAAGATGTTGTGGAGTGAGGGGGTTCTTACGTACTATGTATCATTGAGTCAGAATTTCATCCTGCGTGCTGCCTTAATGTGGACGATAAATGATTTCCTTGCATATGGGATGTTGAGCGGATGGCAAACGTCGGGGAAGATTGCATGTCCGATATGTCTTGAACAGAACATGGGGTTTAGCCTGCCATACAGTCGCAAGGTATCTTGGTTTGACAGGCACCGGCGATGCCTACCCCTCGATCATCCGTTTAGAAGAAACAAAAAAGACTTCAGTAGGAATGTGGTTGAACGATCAGCTAAACCTCGTCGTTTAAGTGGACAAGAAATATGGGAGAGGGTGAAGTACATTCAAAGTGTTGAAGAAGGAGCTGCTTACAGTGAGCCTGAGGGATATGGCGTTCAACATCATTGGAACAAACGCAGCATCTTTTGGGAGCTACCATATTGGAAAGACCAATTGTTAAGACACAACCTCGATGTCATGCATATTGAGAGGAATGTGTTTTGTAATATTCTGTACACCGTCATGGACACCAAGGGTAAGACAAAGGATACAGTCAATGCAAGACTTGACATACAACAGATTTGCAGAAGGCCTTCTTTGCATTTGGTAAAGACTGCCACGGGTCCGATTTCCAAACCTAGGGCGCCGTACACCTTGAACAAAGAGCAGAATTTAGAATTGTTGCAATGGGTTAATAGTGTTCAACTACCGGACGGTTATGCATCAAACTTCTCAAAATGTGTGGACTTGAACGAGGTGAAGTTACGCGATATGAAGAGTCATGATTATCACGTTTTCTTTTAGAGATTATTGCCGTGGGCTGAAGGCACTACCGAAGCATGTATTAGATACTCTGACAGAGTTTTCCTTCTTCTTTACAACAATTTGTGCTTTGAAACTTAATGTCGACAAGTTACGGCATTTGGAGGAGAGTGTGCCAAAAATGCTATGCAAGTTAGAGATGGTGTTTCCTCCTAGCTTCTTTGACTCAATGGAACATTTGCCCGTTCACCTGGCGTACGAAGCAAGGGTAGGAGGTCCGCAACAATATAGGTGGATGTATCCGTTTGAAAGGTAATATATATTTGTTTTCGCTGTGATTAATTCAAATACACAGTGACATAGGTTATAAATACTCTCTAATTATCCGTTGTAGGTTTTTACGCACACTGAAATATAAGATCAAAAATACAAGATACGTTGAAGGATCTATTGCAGAAGCATATCTGGTCGAAGAGGCCACCAAATTTGCCTCATACTATTATCCCCCTGAAGTTATATCAAGATGGAGGGGGGTACCTCGCAACGATGATGGCAGTGAAACGAGTAGTCAAATATCAATATTTAATTATCCTGGAAGGGTCATTCGAACAAATTGTAGGTCAACTCTGGAAGGAAGCGATATGAAAGTAGCGGAGTGGTACATTCTAAACAACTGTGAAGAGGCCGCCCCGTACTTAAAGTAAGATTTCATCTTTTCAGTAACTGCTACGGTTTAAAGTATTAATTTCTTTCTTTTTGTTACAGATACTTCTCACAATGGGTCCGATCAATAAATCCTTTGATCTCGGATTCCGACCTCGATGAATTCATGAAGGATAAATTTCCTCATTGGTTACGAGACAACTTCATGCAAAAAACATGGAGTTCAGCTTATGCGTCAGCTCCCCATGATGTTGTATGGAGTTTAGCTTACGGGTCAGTAACAGCTGTTACCAGGATCAAAAAATATGTAATCAATGGGTATCGGTTTGTAACTATTGATGCTAACGGAAATACGGAAACTTGCAATTACGGTGTATGTTGTCGAGGTGGCCAAGTTGACGGGGTGGAGTGCGACTACTACGGCAAGTTAATTGATATAATTCAGTTGGATTACAAGTGGGACAAGTCAGTGATTCTATTTAAATGTGAGTGGTTTGATAACAGTCCGCGTGGTACAAAGGTGGACAAATATGGAAATGTTGAGATCGAGTGGTCACGGAGATATGCAGTTAGTTATGACCCATTCATTCTTGCTCAACAGGCGGAACAAGTGTATTTTACATCATACCCTACATCCCGTCAAGAGTGGGTGGGAGTTATCAAAACCAAAGCACGAAATATTATACCTACTTCAAAAGAGTCAGAAACAAATGACGACATGACTGAACCCTTCCAAGCGGATGTGGAACATGTACTTACCGTAAGTAATGTCGAGGATGATGTACCTTGCAATGTCTTTGATTCCACTGGAGACTTAGAGCTGATTCCTATCCAAATTGAGAATGCGGAATCAGACGATGAGGAACAAGTGGGTTACTCTACTACTGAATCTGAATTCGACGATTATAAGACGTCAAAGGAAGAACAGGAATCGTCCGATTGATTTAAGTTAGTTATTTATGACGATCTATTATATTTGATACTCCGTTGCTTAGTCATTATTGTGTTAAGTAAATTTCTTATAATTATATATATTTTGACATCATGTTTATAAGTGTTCAGAAATGGAGCATCCAGGAGGCCATTCAGGTAGTGGATATAGTAGAGGTAGCGGCCGAGCCCGTCCTATCAGAGGGGGTAGGCCGACATCATCTACCCCCCATGTAGTCAGAGGGCTTAGCTCTTCCCCGGAGCTTCCGCCTCTTTATTTTTCATCTTCACCGCCTACTATCGACTCTGTTATGGGCAATATAGGTGAACCTTTCACTTATACATATCCACCACACCATCAGGCAGAGTAGGTTCAGTTTATGATTTCTGACTGAGTTACATATATTTTGTTAAAACATCTATGTTCTACATTTTCAATATACTTATTCTTTCAGTACACTGCATCGCCTCATAGCCAGGGCGGGCAAGCTAGTTCCTCCAACGACCCAATCTGGGGATCCATTGATCCTGCGACAGGGAAGATGTGGATCTGTCCTGTAGGGAGCACCGAGTAAGTCATGTAATGTTATGATTTTTTACCTTTAGTTTGTATCCTACTATTTGCAACATTCTCTTTTTTTCAGGTTTGATCCTTACAAGCCGGTGGCGGATTTCATGGCCGAGCAAATATTTCGTAATTTTGATCAACCTTGGGCCACATGGAAAGCGATTCCTTAGAGCCAGCGAGATGTTTGGTTCACTGAGTTATTGGTAAGTTATGTGATTTATGGTTATTAATTTTTTATTCTCATCAAAATGCAAACTGATTAACTACTTGTATAATTTAGAGCACTAATTGTTTAGTATTGTTTTTTAGGGAAAGTTTAGCTGCTTGCCCGAGCATCTCCCAAATTTAAAGAAGGCTTATAACTTTAAGGGAGGCAAGTGACTGTCTGATAAATTATATAAATTAAGACATTAAAAGGGAAAAAAAACTTGGATTCAGCCTGAGGTCGCAGGCCAGTTATTTGACAAGTGGGCCACTGACGAAAGATTTTTGAAGCAAAGTGAGCAAAATAAATTAAATAGGTCCCACATGGATGGACTGTCATATGCTGGCGGCAGCATTCCAGTTAGTGAGCATCGACGAAAGATTGTAAGTATACGCTATTTTCTACTTCAGCTTTCAATATTTTGTACTTAATCAATAATTAATGAATGATTATCATTTGTGTTTGCAGGCAGCGTCTGGGGAAGTTCCTGCAGATTTGATTCCTTGGACCACCTTTGAGCGGACCCATACCCAGCCGGTTGAGGGTCAAGGCAAGCATTGGATTAACGCCAAGTCCCAGCAATTCGCGGTGAGATATTAATTACATTTATTATTTGTTTCAAACAGTAACATCTTTCTTTCATTTTATATGCATTATTTGTGTTGTATGTTTGTGCTTGTAGGAGACCTATCAGCAGCTGACGCAGGAGAGAGACTCACAGATTCAGAGCGACCCGTCGTCCTCTTATTCCGATAACGAGAGTATCTTCCTTCAGGCTGCAGGCGGAATGGACAAGAAGGGGAGAGTCTTCGGGATGGGTGCTTTGCCAGCCAACTGAAGTCGACTTCGAGGCGCTCAACCAGCAGTAGTAGAGGTGGTCCTGAAGGTAAACTTATACTTTTGCTATCAATCGCAAACCATTACTCTCTCATTCATTTAAATGAAGTAGGACAAATAAATTGACTTCATAATGTTGGTTTTGCAGAAAGTAATAGGGTAAAGGCGTTAGAACAGACGGTGAGGGAGCAAGGGCAGATGATTAGTGAGATGCGAGCACTTCTCCAGTCCCTATTGAAGGACAAAGGCATGGGGCAGCCTCCTGGTGGTGACGACGATACTGGTGGTGACGATGACCAGACTATTGCTGTTTAGAGTTTTTTTAAAAATTTATTTTGGAACATTATATTTATAATATTTTTTTTTTTGTAATGTAAACTCGTATGATGATTGTACAATTTATTTTTATGATATACAATTTATTTTTTTTTATAATTTTTTATGATTTTTTTTTATTTTTTGGGATTTTTTTATTTTTTTAAAATAATTTTTAATTTTGTGAGGGACAAATTTTCCCTCGCAAAATCCTTTGTTTTGCAAAGGAAATTTTGCCGCTGCAATTTTTGAATTTTGCGAGAGAAAACATATTTCCGCCGCAAATTGCGATGGAAAATTTTTCCGCCGCAAAATTGGAATTTGCGAGGGAAATTTTTTCCGCCGCAAAATTGGAATTTGTGAGGGAAAATTTTGTCCCTCGCAAAATGAGAGATTTTGCGAGGGCAAATTTTTCCGCCGCAAAATTTCAATTTGCGAGGGAAATGAAATTTTTCCGTCGCAAAACTGATTTGCGAGGGCTTTTTTTGCGACGGACACTTTTCCTCCGCAAAATCCGCCGCAAACTATTTTTGCGATGGAAAATGCTTGTTTTGCGACGGAAAAATTCTGCTGCAAAAAATCAATTTTCTAGTAGTTACTTGACTATGGAACTTGGTTTAACTTGAACTTCCTCCTCATTGCACCTTACTATGATTTCGGCCTGGAGCATATGAACACCATAGAAGAAGTGTTCGTAAGAATCTTGAAACTATAATGAAGATTAATGAAGGTCGAAGTCTAATTCAACAAAATTTCGAACTTGCTTACCTAAACTTCCAAGCTTTGTGCTCTCTCTTCTTCTTTGCCTTGTGAACTCTCTTTTTCTTCTCTCCCTCCCTTAGTGCACGACTTGGGAAGCCAAAATGAATGCTTGGAAGTATTTAAATAATAACTTACAACCATGCAAACATATCCCTACAACTTAATTCTCATTGGCACTTGAATTGACTTCATAATTTGTTGTCTTTTCTTGCAAGCCACTTCATTTCCTTCTTGTCTCATATGTGACGAAATTTAGGGCTGTCAAAAGGGAAATGTTTTTGTCTCTAAATGTCTCAAAAAGAAGTCTTTAATTATTCACTTTTTGGTTCTTTTCATTGGTCAACTTTTTCTAACATTTTTGTCTTCTTTCCTTGGCTTTACTTGTAGTAAAATCATCTTTCTTTCCCTTTGACTAAAGCTGGCCAAAATCTTTGGCTTATTGGGGAAGAATATTTGGCTTTCAATTACCTTGGATTTACTTGTACAAATTGTCTACCTAAAGTCAACTTTAATTCCCAAGTTGACACTTGTCAAGTGACAAGAGATTGACGACCTCTTGCAAAATCACCAAATTCAGTAAAATATCTGCAGTATAAGGAACTTGGATCATTTCACATAGAATTCATAGTTGGTCCAGTTTTTAACAGTAAAACAATAAAACAGTAAATGATTAGGAGGGAGTTTTTCAATGTGCAATAAAACAAAC
Source organism: Acacia confusa (assembly GCA_037074495.1). Taxonomy (NCBI): domain Eukaryota; kingdom Viridiplantae; phylum Streptophyta; class Magnoliopsida; order Fabales; family Fabaceae; genus Acacia; species Acacia confusa. The sequence goes on along the minus strand of CM073508.1, from coordinate 18,800,784 downwards.
TAAAACATAAATAGTAAAGGAAAACGAGATTAATCAGATTAAAATGACCAACCCATAATTAGGATTCCAGAGACTTCCATCATCGAACAAAATATTACCTACCTTGCAATTGATTCTGAACAATCGAAATTAGTATTATTATTATTATTAATATTCTTTGTCCAAACCATTTTGCACGCTCTGTTGCGCTATTCATTTTGATGTATGACGGTTATTGTAAGGGGTTGTGACAGTTGCTAGGACACTTACATACCAATAGATTGTTCTTAAAATATTTTTTTTAAAAAAAAAAAACTAGCTTGTACTAAGGCACCAAGTTCCTGATGAATTTTAGATAATAGTGAAAACCTCAAGAGACTTTTAAGGACTATATATAAGTCAAGTGGTTTGGACCGAACTAGTACAAATCTCATGTACTTACCTTGGCGACATCACTTTAACTCTATTTTATTGAAGTTTGCATTGAAGTCTATACTTTTTAATTATCACCCAATTCACCCCCTTGGGTGAAAGTCTTATTCTAACATCCTTGCATTAAGGTTTCTGTAAGTTTAGCATTCCATTGTCGTGGATCTTTTTTCTGTCTATACAAGAATTTGCAAAGTTTACAAACCTTATTCTGTAACAAAAGTTATCAAATCCTTATGGAACTTTCATATATACTTCTTCATGGAGGTCTTCTTCTTGGAATGCATTGTTGACATCCATTTTAAATAGATGCCAACCATACATTACAGCAAGTACACACACAATTCTTACCTTGACCATTTTTACAACCAAGGATCAAAATACTCTATACCTTTTTGCAACCTCAATTATTAACATATGTAATGAGTTTGATAGTTGGTTATTGATGCTTTTCTCTCACCTATTGATATAACATTTTTCAAGTAATAGTTCCCTTTTTAGGACGTCAAGGAAAGCTCTTGAGACATAGATATCTCTCCATATATTTGTATAGCCTCTTTTGGTTTACTATGTCATGAATTGATGTCAATTGCCACTCATAAGGATCATATTCTGTAAACTCTAATTCAATTGCATACTTTTGATTAAATTTCCACTGACTAGTGTGCTAGTAGAAGGCCTAAGGCCTTTAGAATTGCGTGTAAATGAATATGGGTCCACAAACTCATATTTTGGAAACTTTTGATTATCATACTATAATTTGAATACTATGCATGCAGAATTGAATTTGTTATCATACTATGATTTGAAATGTTTATATTATCTCTTTAAGGATAACTTTAGTTTAAAATGGGAAACTCTTTAGAATCATGATAGATTTTTGAATTGTTTGTTAAACTTTAGTTATACGATGACTAGTGTTTGAAAAATGAATCGATGTTATGAAATTAAGGAATGATTTTTACAGCTGGAAACCCGGTCGTACGCGGGTCGTAAATCAGATCCTAGGCGTCGAATGAGGTAAGGAAGCTGACATTGCTTCGGCTTATATGCCAAGACGACGTTGTTTTGGCATATGTTGGTCAGTTCCTCATATAACAAAACACACCGTTTCATTTATTCCATGCAGGTTGGGCTTGCGTTTTGGGCCTGTGATTTTAGCTTCCCGTTAACTTCATTTTTTATGTGGATGTTTTTACGGATTGGGCGTGCTTGTTTTGGGTTTTTCAGTTTATTCATTTATTTATTTTTCTAGTTAATTGGGTCAATATATTTGGGCTTCTAATCTTTAGTCTCTTTGTTGTGGAGCCTAATCCCTTCTGGAACTACGTTGTGGGATCAAATTATTTTTTCCAGTTTCAATTAATTTTGTTAATTCGAATTTCCAGATTGGGCCTGAATGTGGGTCTTGGGTTTACGCATGACTTGATTTTCAAATTCGGCTCTTTTATTTGGGCTTCAGGATTTTGTTTATGGTTTTATTAATTAAAACAAGACTTTGATGTATCAAAAAATAAAGAATAGCTTATGATAATTGGCACAGATGGTAAGGAATTTAGGATTAGGCCCTTGAGCCGTGGGGTTCGATCCCCTTTACCATCGCTGGAATTCCTTTGGTAGGCGATCTCGTAAGTCCCCAGTAAGCTCTCATAGAGCCCGGACCGTGCCTTGGCCTTGGTGGGGGACTAGTGTGGAACCCCTCCAAAAATTTTTTATACCAAAAAAAAAAAATAAAGAAAATAGTTTTTTGCCTTGCATAGTGGCGTCTTTATTCTCTGCTAAGGACTTCGCGGTTTGTGCCGTTAAGTTGACGCGGGGAAAAAAAAAAAAACAAAGGAGGATATCTCCCTGTCACATTTCGATTAATATTTTGTGTCAGGTATTTATTTATTTTAATTCTGAAAATTCGTTGTTATTCAATAAATCGGGTTATTGATATTAAGACTTTCAAGTTTGATTTCTAGATATTATCTTTGGTTCGATATAGCTTCCTTAACTCCATTTTTTGCTGAATTCTTTGGCTTTATTCCCCTCGTGCAAGAAAATAAATATTTGATTAATTGTTTGGGTTTACTATTTTCATCCCATAAAAAATATTTTGAATGATTGTACCATATTTTAATTGTTTCCATATGGGAAAATTAATTTTGGCTAGTTTCGCATTTTGGTAATTTGCAAAATTTTGTTTTGATGTATCATTTAATTACTTCAATATGTATGTAATTAATTTTGGACAATTTTTCAACTGTTTGAATTTTACACAATTATATTTGAGTTGACATATGCTGAAACTGATCTCTTGAACAATTCTTGAATACATAAAATAATGGGAGGCTTATTAATTTAATTTTTGAAATTGATTTTCAACATGTGCATATTAGATTTAATTTAGATGTACAAAATAGTGGGAGAATTTATCTAAGATGATTATTTAGTTACATTTTGTTGATTAAATTAATCAATTAAATTCTCATTAAAATTTTGTGCATATTTCGAATTCAAATGAATATAGTTGATAATTGTGATTAGCATGCATTTTGGGGAGTAGCCATAGTATCCTCAATGTTACATGCGTAAATAATCACTTATAGATTTTAAAACATAAACTCAAATCCATGATTAATTAATTTAATCAAAGTGAGAGAATTTTAGTAATTTAGTCACTCCTATTGATTAAATTAATTGTTTTAATTCTCATTAGGTTATTGGTGCATATTTATGCTTTAAACGCATATGATATTCGTGATTAGTATGCTTGTTTCCTAGGGAGTAGACACAAGATCCTTAATTTTGTTGCATGCACATTTTTATCACATATGGCATTATATAATATCAATTGTAATTAAATATATGGTTATAATTAGTCTTTGCCTAGATAGTTATAATTGGATATTTAATCATGGTGGAATAGAATGACATTATATTTTCTAAGTAACCCATAGGTATTAGAAAATATAAATGCACTCTAGATTCATCAATTCAAGATAAATTCATGCAATGCTAATGTCTTTACCTATAGGTAGACCTTAGTTGAAATGAACTAAGTAACAATTATCCATAATGTTTTCACAAAATCGGATTAACAAGTGATTATAAAAACCTTACACACATCAAAGTCCAAGGCACAAATTCTGCCCACAAACCCTCTACAAAAAAATCCATAACTTTTGGCACAATTATTGAACTAAAAAAATACATAGCGCATGAGCCTTACATCACTTACCCCACAACGTAGGGCCCACATAAAATAGTTTACACACAAGATTTGATTGTGGATCCATCAAAATGTTATAGTGTATAAAATAAGGCATTTGGTCTCACAGTGTACAAACAATCAGCCTAAAAGAGTTAATATGGTTTTTCAAAAACATGATTGTCCTAGAATGACAATATAGAAATCCATACATCACTAATACCAAAAAAGGCCTACACAGTTCACAACTTCAATGGCTTTGGCCACTTCCCTTAGCCTCTAGTAAAATTAGAGGTATGACATGAAAAATATTAATAATGATAGGGTGAGATGTAGAGCTAGTTTGGTTTGAGGGAGGGGGAGGGTGGGGGAAGGGAGAGAGAAAACTTTTACCCCATTCTTTACAAAAAAACCCATTAAACCTTTTTAATATTCCTAAAATATACTCTCAACAAAAAAGTGAGAGTGGAAGAAATCACCAAGAGGGGGGTGAATTGAGGATTTTAAAATTTCTTTTCAACTCTTTAAAAATAAAGCTTAAGAAATGAATAATGAAAGAGTAGAGAAAGAAAAGCTCAGACACACAGGATTTATACTGGTTCGGTCTTAACCTTGACCTACGTCCAGTCCCCAGATACCTTCTGGGTGTTTCCACTAGTTCAATAGGTTTTTAACTACAACAATGAAGACAAGACACAATCCTAATCACCTAGGACTTGCTCCCCCTTACACCTTGTAATTAAACAACCCAACTCACAGGTTCCACAACCTTGAGTTTACAAAACCAAATACTTTAAAAGAATTTCAATCTCTCAAAAGAGTGAATATTGATAATCACTGAAGAACAAATAAAAGAATCACAATACAGACTCAAAAATGCAAATGTGTTCAAGTGTAGCTTCGTTTTTTTTTCTTGCTCTGAGTCTTCATAGCCTTTTATAGCCTAACTAGATGAACTAGCCGTTACAATATCTTCTCTAACGTTTAGTTGCAAATCTGGAAAATGACAGTTGCAAATTTTGCTCTGTTCTTTCAATTCTTTGCTGAAATCCTGGAATATGTTGTTGCAGAACGTCTTCCAGATTCTTTGTCATTCCAGGATCTTAATTTGATCGTTTGAGGTAATCTTAAAGTGTTCCAATGGTCTGAACTAAACATCTGGGATAAGGGAGAAGAATCAGCCCTGTTCTTGGTTCTTCATTAAATGCACTTATTCTGGATCTTTGATTCTCTCTGATCTTGTGATGAACCTGTCTGAAACTTATCAAAAACTTGATCAATAACGTTAGGAATAATAATGCAACAAGATATGATAAGTTTAGATTAACCCATAATGATTTTGCAGATTGATTTGATCTGGTTTTCAAAAGTTATCGATGCAAATTCGAGTTTGTTGTTCTAGATTCGAGTTTGAGGTTCGGTATTACAGGTAAGGAATGATAGGAGCCCCTCCTGCAGTTGCCTCATTGGACGTAAGAACTGACAGGCAATCCTTACGCAGAAGGGTGGAAAACCTTATCACCATCTAAATCGTTGTGTGAGAGCACATCCAGAGAGCAAGATATGTTTGGAAGTTTCCTAAACTCGAGTTGACAAGTAACTGATTCGAGTTTGGTTCTTACAGAGAGGAAAGTTGCGAGTTGGTCTTAAATGAGATTTTGAACACTTGGCTAAACTCGAGTGATTTAGTGACTGACTCGAGTTTGAAGCTTTTATGAAAAACTTAATCTTAAGTTCACAGCTTCAAAACTGGAGTTTAGAAATGCAGACTGGAGTTTAGAAATCATGTAATAGCTCGAGTATTTTCAAATAGTCCTAAACTCGAGTCTCCAGAAATCTGACTCGAGTTTTAGTGTATATTGAAACTTTGAAAAACTTTTCATTTAAGTACAAATTGGAGTTACTAAAATTTAAACTGGAGTTTAGAAAACAAGTATCATCTCGAGTATCTTTGTTTATGCCAAACTCGAGTCTACATAATCCAGACTCGAGTTTCCAGTGAAAACTAAAAACATGAAGACTATTGCATTTTGCAAACTGGAGTTTGTAAAACTGAAACTGGAGTTTGGAAAACTTGATAAAACGTTGAAGCTTCTGTTTGATCTCAAACTCGAGTTTCCAAATCATAGACTCGAGTTTACAAGTCTTTAAACTTTTAGCACATAAACTTTCTTATAAACTGGAGTTTCTCAGAATCAAAGGTAGAGTTTGGAAACAAGTTGAAATTCGAGTGTCACTGCCTTTGATCTAGACTCAAGTTTATAAATACAGACTCGAGTTTACAACTCTTGTAAACTTTGATAGCTCTCTGTAACTCTGCAAACTCGAGTTTGCCTATACAAACTGGAGTTTGGCCAACATTGTAAAATCTGAGCTTCTGTCTATCAAGTCCAAACTCGAGTTTAGCAACCCAAACTCGAGTTTGCCTTAAACATAAAGTTTTACAACTTTCCAAGGACAAACTTCAAATTGAGTTTACAATTGTCGGTTATCATCAAAACACACAGAGAACTAACAAAAAGAATGTTCCCTTCATTAATGGCAATTTGGTCAATTCCCTTCTTTCTACACCCTCCCCTCAAACCAAACACACCCGTAAAGTCCCAGTAACCAAAATTACTTTCTTAAATATTCAGGAAATGATTGCAAGTTAGAGAAGCAAGTTTATTTTCATAATAATACTATTATTTAATAACTAAATAGCATGTAATGATAAACAATGATTAGAACAAATAGTACACAATAATCCAAAATAATTAGAGTCATCCCCACTCATTCATATGGCTCCTCCTTATTTTCTCTAAATGTGATATAGCTTATTAGTGCTAGTATATCTAGCCAAGGTTAGCTAGTTACTTCAAGAATACTGTCACCTCCCATGCCACCAGCAATATACCATAATAAGGAGGTATCCACCCAAAACACTCAACTAAAATTCCGACCAGGAATGAAAGAGCCGATGGGCACAATTTCACTCCCCACCTATTCCACACAACCTAACATAAAACCAACAAAAATATAATATATCGTTATAATTTTCAAGAACATCTTACAAATCCATATATAACATCCCATAACAAACATTATAACAAAAACATTATGCCAAATATTATTCCATATATAGCATTCCACAACAAACATCATAACTATCACAATAGTAACAATCTCAATAATAATATTCATTTATGTATACGAGTTGGAAAATATATTGCTTTACTGAAATAATTTTATATTCAAACATACAAATATTTTTCAAAAACACATACTAGTACATATGAAAGTAAGGTTTAAAAAACACTTTACAGCTCAAAACAAGTATATGGAATAAATTAACCCTGGTTACTGCAATTATAAGCTTAACCTTAATCTGAGGAGTAAAACATGAACAATCACCAGTCACAAGAAGGCTCTACATTGTGACAATTGAAACTTATAATTTTTTATAACTCAAACTATATGAATTCTAATAATAATAAAAACTAAAAAATGACGGTTTTGGGGTTTACATTTTAAAAATTACTATTTAGTCCTTCAAATTTCATAAATGATAGTTTAGTCCTTCCAATTTCAAAATTGACATTTTAGTCTTACAAATTTTAGAAATGACATTTAGTCCCATGAATTTTGGGAATTACAGTTTAGGCCTATGAACTTTAGAAATGAAAGTTTAGTCCTACAAAGTTTAGAAATGGCAGTTTATACCCAAAAATTTCAGAAATTACCATTTAATCCTTCATTTTTGAAAACTAAACCAATTAAAATTTCAATAATATATCCGTTAACACAAATAAATTATTTATATAACATTTAATCAATAAAAACATCATATTGGACATAAATCCTAAACTTCTTAAATAGAAAAATTAATTTTAAATTTTTCTAACAACCAAACAATAAATCTAAATTGCGTAAAATTTACTATTAATCATCCACTACATATATATAGTTTTCTATTATCAAAATTCAAAACTCTCCCAAAATCCTAACTCAAAAATTTCCACTATTCAACACACTATTACCCTAGATAAAAATATGTAGAAAAACTTTCATGGAGAAAGTTTGTTGAAAATAATATCATTTAGCTACCTAAATAATCTTATAAGATAAATAATCTACATACTCTTCTTTTCTTCCTCCCTTGTTTCCTCACTTTCACTCTCTATGTTCACTTGTCATTCTTGCTCACATGCCCTCCTGGTGTGTTAATATAGAGGGGACGGGATGGGGTTAGATAGAGTGGTTTTACCCACTCCAACCACTCCTCCGAAGTCAAGGGGCATTTTATACCTTCCTCTAATGTTGCCATCCCTCCCTTTTTTTTCCTATAATTGCTCTGTGTGTGTGTGTGTTTTTTTTAAATATTTCTTTCTTTTTCTTTCTCTCTTTTGTTAGTTCTCAATGTGTTTTGATGATAACTAGCAATTGTAAACTTGATATGAAGTTTGTTTTTGGCAATATGAAAATCTCACTGTCAAAGGCAAACTCGAGTTTAGGTATATAAACTCGAGTTTGAGACTTGACAGAAAGATATTCAATTTTACATAAAAGCCAAACTCGAGTCTGTACAGACACATAAATGAATCCAAAATTTTCACATTAAGCTAAACTCCAGTTTGCAAATCAAACCTGAAGTCTGGAAGATACAGAGAGCACTCAGAATCCCAAGCAAGCCAAACTCGAGTCTATATTCCCTAACTCGAGTTTAGACCAAACAGAGAGGAACCCAGAAAACTCAATAGACTCCTAAACTCTAGTCTGACCTTCCAAACTCTAGTTTGCACTTGACCCAGATAAACCTCAAATATTTCAGTAGTCACTAAAACTCGAGTTTGCTTCCCAAACTCGAGTCTGAACCATACAGAAAGATCATTCACTTGGCTACACTACAAACTCCAGTCTATGACCCTAAACTCCAGTCTGGAAAATCACAAACTTAGGCTTGTTCTTCAAACATAGACCCAAACTCGAGTTGGTCACTAATTGACTCGAGTTTAGCTTCCTGCCCAAAGTTCCATCCCAAGTCCAGAACCCGACAGTTCCCTCTGTAAAAACCAAACTCGAGTTAGCTTTTATAGACTGCAAGTTTAGACCACTAATCAACAGACATGCTTTCTGGATGAACCCCAAACTTGAGTCTGGAAGAACAAACTCGAGTTTGCATCGGGGATTTTGAAAAATCAAATGATGTTGTTCTGCGAAATCTTAATGGGTCTTCCTGAAATTATTTCCTCATATGATATTATTGTTTCTAATGTCCTTGATGAAGTTTTGAGTGTTTTTCAGATAAGGTTTAGCCAAGATCAAGGTGAGATCAAGATCCAGGATAAATGTATTAAATGACGAACCTAGAACAGGGCTGATCCTTCTCCCTTATCCCAGATGTTCAGCTCAGACCGTTGTAACTCATAAGAATCATCTCAAACGGTCAAATTGAGTTAAAGGAATGACTAAAAATCTGGAAGACCTTCTGCAACAACTAAATTCCAAGATTCTAGCTAAGAATTCAAAGAACAGAGCAAAATATGCTACTGCCATTTTTCCAGAATTGCAGCTGAACATTAGAGAAAGAATTGCAACAGCTAGCTCATCCATTCAGTCTATAAAAGGCTGTGAAAACTCAGCAAAATACACACAACGAAGCTATCTTGATTATACTTTGAAATTTGAGTCTGTATTGTTATTTTCAACCTGTTCTTCAGTATTTATCCTTATCTACTCTTTTGAGAGTTTGTAAATTTTTGAAAGCATTTGTTTGTGAGAACTCAAGGTTGTGGAACTTGTGAGTTGGGTTGTTCAATTACAAAGTGTAAGGGGGAGCAAGTCCTAGGTGATTAGGATTGTGTCTGGTCTATATTGTTGTAGTTGAAAATCTGTTGAACTAGTGGAAACACCCAGAAGATATCTGGGGACTGGACGTAGGTCAAGGTTAAGACCGAACCAGTATAAATTCCGTGTGTCAAGCTTTTCTTCTCTTACCTTCTTAACATTTACTTTCAAAAGGCTTTGAAAAACAATTCAAAAGTTTTTTAAAAAAATCCCCAATTCACCCCCCTCTTGGTGATTTCTTCCATTTTCATCTTTTTTTCCCCAACAATTACATAATAAATACATTCATTATATATAATTCTTTCATAATCATAATTAAATCCTAAGGGTAAACATTAGGATGTTATATTAGTGATATGAATTTATAATAGTATCATTTATATTGGCAAACATACACTTGTTTGTGATGGTTTTTTTCTTTGCCTTGCATAGTTGTTTGTAAGCATGATTAGGTTCTACTTTGACCTTATTGTTAGTGTTTAGGTTCCATAGAGACAATCCATAAGGACAAATCAACACCTTTTCTACGTTGTAGTATTTCATTATTAGTAAATGAAAATATTTTATCTTTATCATATTTATGTCTCACCTTTATTTTAAGATAAATATGTGTTTGAAGATAAAAGCCATAGAATGGAACATCTGTTAATCTTGAGGATCAATGATAGAGATCATGATCGTGAGGACACAAGAACATTAGATATCTATTGTCTAAAACTTGTTCCTAGTCTTGAATCACCAAAAAAGGGCATTGATGATCTCAATAAGACTAGTACGACATCATCTAGACATATAGAGTTACAAGGTAGGGACTTCATGGAATACAGGCATGGTGATGCCTTAGCTGATGTAGTGGGTAGATCTGTTGGAGAACAAATAGCACCAAACAGACTCGTCGAGAGACTCCACAAAGATTCATTGTAGAGAGTATAATTTGATATAAAAAGTCTCTCATCATTTAGTAGTGTGAATCATCCTGGACTTGAGGATGTCATCTAACACTATAACCTACGGTTGTACTTTGATCGTACAACTCTATCTACCTCAAAATGAGGAAAACAATGTACTTTTGGGTGTAACTCGATTACATGAGTATAGATGGACATGTCAAGAGGACTTACAATCCCTTACAAGGGATTAGTCATTCACAAGACCGGTAGAGTTTGGATAGCTTTTAATTAACTTTGAAGTTTGGACACAACAAGTGTCATGAAGAGTTATGATCCATTATAGCGTTAATATAAGAATATTCCTAGTTTTGTGAATTAGCTACATTTAGTCAATGAAGAGAGATGATACTTTATCTTTACTCTCAATAAAAGGCGAATGACATTGTGAGGGATGATGCATGCACAGTGTTCAAATATGAAAGGTAGATCACTTGATCAACTCAATTAGTTCTGGGGCCGTAGAGCATTGCTAGTGTCTTATGAGGTCATTAAATAAATTAGGCTCATTAAAGGAGTTTTAATTGGTGCAAGTTTATTTATGTCAGTGACTAGTTGAGCCTAATAGGTCATACATAAAGGTTGTTCCCGATTGCTTTAAATTAGAAAACTTGGACCAATAATTGTTAGTGGGATTTATCAAGAGTAAAGGTGTAATTGGGTTGCAGTGGAACTCCAAGCCCAATAAGAAGCAAAATGGTTTCACATATATGTTCCCCAATGGGAAATCAGTTTCTCCATAAAAGAGCACAAATGTGTTAGAAAACCCAATAGGGTTTTAGGCCAAGTTGAATTTAGAATTTAAGTTTGAAATTTAAAATTTTAATTTTAATTCTAAAAGGTTAGGTAATATATATATATATATATATATATATATATATATATATTGTAACACCCCAAATTTCAGGCTTTGGGAATTAAGAATTAATTATGGGAAATGTGGCCTTAAAGAATTTTAAAGATTGAGAATTTGAAATTTAAGCTATATTTTCCATAAATTAAGGAATATTATTGAAGGGTAAATTAGGCCAAAGAATTATAGAATTTATAAATTGGTCTTAATTATTTCTAGAAGTAATTTTGGGAATTAAGGCCTATATTTTCCCTTAATTTATTTCGGGAAAAGAATAAAAGTCAAAGAATAATTGGTGAATGATAATTGTAAGCCTAAATATTATTGGATTTATTTCCATAATTTGTAAATAAGGATAATTGCAAACGAATTGGGTTTATCACTATAATTATGCAATAAACCTAATTATAGGATGTAATAATTAATTGAAAATAAATTTTATTTAACTATAAAAAAACTGTGTATATGTATATTGGGCCATGTGAATGAAGTAAACAAATGATTAAATAAAACCTCTAATTTGGTTCTGCAAAGGCGTGAAAGAAGCAGAAGCAAGTTGAGTTAGCAATCAGACCAAAAACCCACAATATTTCATCCAGGCCTAATGCTTCTGATCGACACTCAACTTCTAGGAAACAAAGTGAAGGAAAAACCAGAAGCATATCAGCTGGATCCAGAGCACGAGACCACAAGCCCAAACCCGATCCAACATCAAATTCATTAGACTCAAGTGAATATTGTCATAACAGCCATTAAAAACATAAAGCATTGTTTAACGTCCACGTAGTAGACAGGTGTCCGAATGATCACATGCATAAACTATCATCAGAGGGCAATAAAGCCATTCGCCTCCTTTCCTTCGTTTCAGTGTTCGAATTGAGAGCATAGTGAGAGAGAGTTGAGGGGAGGGTGAAGCCGAGAGTGGGAAGAGTGAAGGGAGGAGAAACCTGAACCGAAACTTCCTCTGTTTGTATCATCAAGAAACAGAGAAAACGAATTAGTGCTGCTCTTCATCATTCAGCGTGTTCTGAAGGTAAGAGATCAAGTCTTAGTTCTTTCTTTGTTTCTGCTTTGGTTGAGCTTGAATATAACTAAGAAGAAACTGAAATATAGGCAACTGAAACCAAGCCGAAAATGAATCAAGAAACAGGGGGTTATTTAGGTTGTTTTAGATAATTAGTTTGCTGCATTTCAGGTTCGGTATACTGCATGAAATGATCTCCTTTTTTTTGCTGCTATCGGTTACCCTAAATCACTGAATGAAAAATGAAAATACTGATATATATATGTGTTACTGTCATTGGAAATCTTTTCGGTCAAAAGGGTGTGGCTGTTGAAGTGTTATTTTGTTGTCATGCATGCATTCGGTTTTTGCCAAGAAAAGAGATATGAGGTGTTCTGTCATGTACTTAGATTCAGTTTGTGTATGAACCGAAGAAAAAGAAGCTTATATATGTGTGTATGTTAGGAGTGTCATTTCTGCTGTTATGAGGATCTGTTTTGAGAGACAAAAGCATATAATTGTGCGTGTCCTTTTCGGGTCTGTCAATGAATAAAAAGGAAAGAGTGAAATATATACATGCATGTTGAATGTATGTGCTGTGAAGGGAAGAAGGGAGAATAGATATATATGTATAAATATGCTGTGTATGTGTGCATCGGGTTGTCAGGAGAAAAAGAGGAAGAAGTGTTTTTGGTCTATATATATATATATATATATATATATATATTCAGGTTTGTGTGTCGGGCTGCATAAAGAAAAGAGAAATGGAATGGTTATATTTCATGTGTGTGCTCTTTTGCTGCTTGCTGATCATATGTTCCTGTATGTGTGTGTCATGTTTTGCATGAAGGAAAAGAAAACATGAAAAAGTCAAAGTTAAAATACATATGTGTGTACGTTTATTTTCTGATAAGAAGTTTTTGTTCTTTTTCTATATATATGTGTGTTTCACATCTGCATTAAAAGAAAAGGAAAGAAGAATAAAGGAATATATAAGTTTGTTGTGTGTTTCCTGATTTTGAAAAACGGATGATGAATGAAAGGTCAAGGTTGGATACATAAGTGTGTGTATAAGTGATGTCATAGGTATATGTATGCATGGTTATTTCCTGTTATGAGCAATATTAAAATACATAAATATGATTGTAAATTAAGGAAAGTTAGTAATAACTAGTGAAATTAAGAAATAGTAATATTAAGGGAGTTTCCTACTAATGGATTAAATAAACATAATAAATTATATTGTGTGATGAGGAACATTTAGTGGTCTTGATAAATAAATGGTTGGTAAGAAATATTAATAATAAAAATTAGAATAATGGGGAAACTTAAAAATTAATTAACTGAAGATAGGTATTTAATTAAATGGTGTTACTTGTTGGAGGATAATAATAACAAACAATGTTATTATTTAATGATAGTGACCAATAATTTATGGGGAACATTATTATTATTCGAAATAATAATAATAATAATAATAATAATAAAATATTATTATTGTTAGAGAAAAATTAAGGGATTAATATTTATTATTAATCCTTAAACTAATTTACATAATTAGTTTATTTGGGATTCGAATAAGGGACTGACAGCGATGATAAACATATTTTTAAGCAGACCGTGATATTCATCTGATCCCGACATCTTCCGTGAAATAAAAGGACACAAGGTTAAGGTAGGTAACTTTAATCTTATAATCATGTATGTTAATGTTATGCATTTATTAGCTGATCATGTATGCTGGTTGAATTACTTGTTTATATTTTCCTAATTGGCCATGGAAATTGAGGCTGAGGTCTCATGGGGCTGCGGTCCTAGACAAGAGCTGCGGTTCTTAGCCGTTAACTGTGGTTACGATTATGTGTAATTTCTTCCATGTTGTAAAACATGTGCTATTATGTCATTTCTATTTTCATACATGTGCATGAGATTAATTGTTACCCTGGGGTTCATTTATTTGGACTCCAGCCTATATGAAAGAATACAGGAACTAGAATCGGGATCAAAAGGCAAGGAGTAGCTGTAAGGACTACAGCAGATGCAACGCCTTGGACGATTAGGATTAATTAGTCTGTATATAGTGTTTATCATTCGTCTATGTTAGAATTATGTAATAATATCCCTCCATGGGATAGATAACAAATCGCGAAAAAACTAGTTCGTATTTTCATATTATTGTAATTTCAAAAACTTCGATTTACAAAATCAAGTCGTCCAAATCACCTCGATTCTTGTATTCTGCACTAACTCTGATTAAACAAAGGCCTCAAAAGGCAGGGCGTGATATATATATATATATCACGCCCTGCCTTTTGAGGCCTTTGTTTAATCAGAGTTAGTGCAGAATACAAGAATCGTATATAAAGATCCAATAAAGACTGGATGAAAGTAGGAGAAATAATAAATGAATATTGAATTAAAAATGATTTTGAATTTTAGTTTAAGAGATGAATGTGATCCATTATCTTAAATGGTTGACTCAATCAATCAAGGTATGAATATAATTCATTATATTGATGTGAATTTAATGTGACTTGGTTGACAAGTAGTGAGTTTATTATCTAAAATCTCTTTTCTTAGTGCATAAGTCTAAAAATTCCTAAGGCAATTAGGGCTTGGAACTTTTAACCCACTAAGGCTATAAAAGGAGGGGGAGGACAAGATTTTAGAAAGGCTTTTGTGCTCTCTAAATTTCAATCTTCACTTAGGTTTAGAGAAGAAAAAGGCACCATCCACAAGGGCAAGGTTCCAATGATCTGGCTCCTCCTATCTTCAACATAATTCCAAGTGATGCTACCAAAATTTAACTAAGCACCACAAGTGTACAAGTCATGAAAATAGTAAGTGGTGAATCAAGGTCATCCCACAGAGACTCTATTCAGCTCGTGATTAGGTGTCAAATTTCCTTTTTCATTTAAGTTGAATAAATCAGCGTTGCTTTCCATGAGTAGAAAGAAATGCAAATAGAACAAGAAATTAATATCAACAAAAAATTTTCATGGAGAGCAAATTTCAATATTAAAAAGACAACCTAGAGTCACTAATCCCTTATTTGTTTATTAGATTTTATTCCCACTAAATTAATTCTAACTTAATTTAATTAGCTAATATAGAGTATTAATGTTTACAGATGCTTGTCGGTCCATTTATATACCTATCTCAATTAATTATGTATGTCTCACACAACAAATTAAGATGCAATTCAAATTGGGCTCACTCTAATTTGATTATGTGGAGCTTCTAAGTATATGTCTATCCTAGACACCCATTAGATTAAAATCTAATTCCGCATTATTTAATCTCAAGGTCAATATAAGATTCAAGTCCAATCATAAATCCCCAAAACATGTTCAATGGTGGCCAATCACAAAACAATAACAATAAAAACAAGATTAAATAAACTGAATTAATATTAAGCAAAACTAGTTAGTGGGAATAATCTCTAAAACCCAAATAAGTTCATAGGTTCTCTAGATTGCAAAACAATTTAGCCACACATGGCTAAATCAAAATTCATTATGGAAAAATAGGAGTTCAAATGAAATAAACAAAGAAAGCAAATCTGTCGAAAACTTTCGTCCAGTTCTTTATGCGCCCTCCTCTGCTTCTTGAATCTTGTTCTTGTTTTGCACGTTTTGTCTCTTCTTCGCAATTGCTCTCTCTTCCTCTTTGCGTTTTCTATAATATATGGATCCTGCTTGCACCTTGTTCTATGATTCTTTATTTTTCCAAATCTCAATTGATTTTCTCGATGAAGCCGTGAGACTGATTCCTTTTTTTTTTTATTGCCGCCAACTTCTCTAATGTTCTTTAGATATATTAATATATCATATATATTATATTAATATATATAGATATTATTTTATTTCATCTAGCTCACATCTTCATTCAATATTTCCTGTGCATCTGCGGATCACTTCTATAATTTCTCTTTTATATTTTCCTCTTTTAGATCTCATAATATCTCTTGCAAAATAAAGTAGAATATGTTTAGATTTTGTATCAAAATATCCTCTTATCATATAATTAATTAAAGGATAGAAAAATATATAAAAGATAATTAAATAAGTATAAAATATTAATAAATTAAATCCAATATATCTCAGAATCTATACTCATTTAATTATAAAATATATATTTATCAACAAGAAACCACCACCTTCCTGAAAAGATAAAAAACCCAAGGAAATCGAATGTCAATCTTGTCTTCGCCTAGCAAGCACCCAAGGAGTTGGAGGTTTCAAGAGAAGGAGTTCTCCTTGCAATCAAGGGATAACTGTGTGGATTAATGTTAGACGACATCAACAACATTGAGGTCTTTAAATGATCTAAGGTAATTCTGATCTCCAATAGTTGTGTTATCAAGTTATCCTAATGTAATATCCTTAATTTTGGATACTAAGACTTGAAAGTAAGCCTAAATCAAGTGGATGACTATGCCCGGTTCGAGAAGAGTCCCAAGAATGACAAAAGAAAAAACAGCTTTCAGGGACTAAGTAAGTGGACCTAGTATGTATAGGTCATAAAATTAAAGTGCCAATACAGAGGGGCACAAAACACTTATACAATGCTAGCCGATTGGTAAGAGATGCCACTCAGCTATATCCTAAGACATGGGACAATTGGCTAGATAAAAATGTGCCAGACTAGGCAAGCACGTGACATTTTTTGAACCAGTAAGGATGCCTTGCGTTTTTGGAAATAATTTATGTATCTTGTAATAAAAATGCCACTTGAAGTCAAGGGACATATGTGTATGTAATTAATATGGACAAGATGACTCAAAGGCTTCTTAGATAAGCCTCAAATTCGTCCAAAATACTAGAACAAAAATAAAAGAGGTGATTTCATGTCAAAAAGTCAAAGATGAGTATTGAATAAGCTTTCCAACTATGTACCAATATTGGCCACATGTTCAAGCAAGAGATAAGTCAACAATCTTGGTCAACAAGCCAAGAATTTCTGCTAAATAGAGAAGAGGAAGGGACAAAGAGAATTATCACGAAATAAGACACATGAAAAGTCAAGAAACTTATACAAAAAGTATTCTTTGACTTTGGTAGAATTAATCATGTATGCTTGCATCATCAAGATGACATAAGTTGACATATTATATAATAGTCCAAAGGCATACAAAGGCACAAAAATTTTCCCCAAGAAGCTTGGATTTTCGGCCAAGCATGAAGGAAATGAAGAAGAGAAAATGTTGCATATGTTTTATTCAAAAGTCAACTAAATTAAGCCTAGGATGACAAGTGTCACAAATGGGAGTTAAATTGATTTTATGAAAGACACTTCAACACCTTTATTTTAGGCATCTTGAAAGACCAATTTCCTTCCCTTGAAAGCCAAGTTGTAAATTTGAAACTCAAGAAGCTAAGTTGCAAAAAAATTGGACATTTTATCTCTAACCAGAGGGTGGTATTTTGATACATTAAATTCATACAAATTTCTCTGGTCCCTGGAAGTATTTTTAGTCAAAAATAGACATGTTAATGGTTAAATGACCGCTAGAATCACCTTAATTGGATTTTTCTAGAATTAATTATGATTTTTTTTTAAATGTTGGACCAATAATTCTGGAATTTTCTCGTTGGTAGTTGAAATTCATGAAAATAAAAAGGAGAGTTTGCATAAGTGATAAAATGGATTATATTGCATTGTCTATAAGGTTGTTAAGTATCTAGGATACCATTCGAGTATTTCTAAATATTTCATAAACTGATCAGCTGTCAGGTAGTAATTGCTTACTTATATACTTTGTGTTGCTTTTGTATGTTTGTTTTCCATGATTGTGGAACGTATCTTGTGAGAGGGACATGTATTTGGGCTATGGGCCTTATTGGACTAAGGGTCCTTAGATCACTACTGAGCTAGTGATGCATTCAATATAGTTTAGGTTTGAGACCTGGCTACTATGATTTTCCTAACTCTATGGAACCAGGGCTTATTTAGATAGGTGGTTTGATGTTTACAAGGACTTGGCCCTTTCATAGTAGACATGTGCATACATGGTATGATGTTTATATGTTGTTGCATGTGATGTGTACTGAATGCATGTGGTATGTATTGTCGTTGTCGATATGTTTTCTTAATTATGGATGCTTGCATGCATTGCATACATATTGTGTATGAGTTTAACAGTTACTTTGGGATTCAATTTTGGGTTCTAGATTATCCTAAATATAGATGTGGTTCTGTTTAAGTTGATCAAGAGACTGGAGGTAAGGGCATGGATTTGTATGGAGAAAACAATAGGGAATGCCCTATCCTCTTTTGTATTTTATATTTATGGGATGACTGTGGATATTTATTTACTACCCGGTATAATGTTTTAGATAACTATATCCTAACCTTTCATGGATTATATCTTGTTTACTATCTTTACTTTTACCAGTATTACGTGATTATCCAAATCAATCATATGCTCTGCTACGTATCACTCTGATGAATGTTAAAAGTAATAATTAATTAAAATAAGGTAATAAATAAGAGGGAGTCCCTCTATCTGCCACCCTAGAGGGTAAGGTTGGTATGGGTGTAACTCATCTAATCCCCAATAATTGTTTTAATGAGTAATCTTGAAGATCATAAATATTATAAATTGTTATGAATTCTCATGAGCATCGTATAAAGTTACAGGTTAATAATTAATAACTAATTAATGTAATGAGTTAAGGTTAATAATTCATGAGGATTGTAAGGAGTTATAGGTTTTCGCAATGATAAAACAATATTGTTGTTTTCAACCTCATGAAATGAAAGTCATGTAATAGGCACAATTAACTAACACTTGTAGCATGATTTTCTTATTCAATCATTTAGTTTCGTAAAATTTGTTAGGGATCATTATTGAGCCTAGAAGGAGATAAAATGTAACTTCTTCATCAAACTTGGAATCAAGAAAGTTCTAGTACTCAATGATACTAGTATGAGAGGTGAGATATCATTATAACATGTAGTTGTCTCATTAAATTAATCTCAATTAAGAGTTGTTCATCATGAGTACATAGTGATAGAGTTAGTGGTGGACCTCAAAGTTTTAATGAGGGGGAAAAATAAATAACGACAGACGAGTAGCAGCAGTAATGATAGAAGATGACCGATGGACTGCCGCTGACGGAGGGAAGCTCATTTGAATGGAGAAGTTATCAAACAACAATTCATTATGAGCTACCTCCAATTTGCTCAAAATGGAACAAACATCATTTTCAAGATTATTAAGCATACATGTATGCATACTAAATTTGCCAGTGTATACATCACTTCACAGCACTTTGGAATTTATGTCAATAAAAAAAGGTCACAACCTTCCTTTTTTAGCTAAAAAAGTGGTAAAAAAATCCATGATAGAGTTGGAAGAATATTGGTTAAATCTATCGCATGGCTAGAAACTAGGAGGGTTCTCCATCTGAATCAAATTTCATTTGACTGAGGGGCAATAAAATCCATAGCAATGCATAAGTAACCTTGGAAGCTTTGATGCAAGCAGCCTTCCTTATAGCTAGTGGCTTAGAAGAAAGTACGTCAAGACAAAAATTATAAACAAGCTGGAAAGAAAATTAAAGAGAAAACTTTCATATTTCAAGGGGGAAAATAATAAAAAGCAAAATATGTATCAATTATAGTATCACTAGTTTAACTATTCTACATAAATTATTTTGGGGACACTAATAAATATAACTGTAAAGAGATATGTACAAAAATAAACAATATTTGTGAGGAAGAATTTGGCTCAAGGCTTAGAAGAAAGCAGATTACAAAAGATGTGAAGAGGGAAGGTTTCAATATGTTAAGCCATCCAAAATATCCAAACGCAGAGACTTGTGGACTTGACTTAATGTGCCTATGGATTGAGCTAAGTCAAGGGTTGCTTATAGTGTAAAAGATGAATTTATAAATTCTCTTAAATGTTTTGCTTCAATTATAGCATTATTTTGTTGACTATAAAGTGATTCTCTATAGTAGAGTAAGATGCCTCCATTAATTTCAGTGGAAGAAATCCTTAGATTATTCTCCATGATAGGGTACATAATCTATTTTATTGTAAGATTTACTTTTGTGTGTCATATAATTGTTAAAGCATATGGAAAATTAGTATCAGACAGGTTTACAACTATTCGAGTTTTACATGATTTTGCTAGAGTTATAATATGCAAGAATTATTTTTAAACTACTTTGGGTGCATAAGTGTTAGACATTTTGTTATTTATGATTACCTATTTTATTATTTAATATAAATTATGCCTAGATATTATTTTATCATTATTTTTTAATAAAATTTCTCATAATTGGGGTGCATACATGATTTGAATAAGAAATATGGAATATCACCTAAGAGGGGGGGTGAATTAGGTGATTTAAAAAATTTCTCTCTAACACACATGAAAAACAAAGATAAACAAAAAGGAAGAGGGAAAGATTGGGCACAAGAAGTTTATACTGGTTCGGTCCAAATCCTTGACCTACATCTATTCCCCAGACACTTTGGGATTTCACTATCTTAGAACTTCATTACACATTTTGTAACTGTCGAGTAATTCTCTCCCTAGAAATTACTCCCCTTTACAAGTTGTAATCAAATAAACTCAATCTCAAAGGTTCCACAACCCTGAGATTAATACAAGATAAATAAGCTTAAAACTCTCTAAAAGAGCAAATAGATGAATACTGAAGATTATAAATATCCGAAGAAATTGCTTAAGAGTTTGAAACATTAAATGCTAAAATATCGAATTGAATGTCCAGGGTTTTGATAAGTGGAGAAATCAATACTTCTTGTATTTATAGGTGTTGACATTTATGATTGTTGAGAAGCTTGAAAATTATCCATTGAGTCTGATAAAGATGACCATTGAGACTGATTAGCTTAATCATTACTTACATTTCTTCATTCTTCAATCAGTGCCGCCGTCATTATCATTCTTTGAGACATTCCTGTTGGATACTAGAAATATAAAGACATATTAAGTATCTTAGGAAAGAGCTGAGATTGTTTCCTCAAAGTGGTAATTCATTTTCTTAACCAACATTTAATGCATTTGACATAATCATAGACTTTTTGATTAATCTGCATTAAATCACTTGTTTGATCTTTTGAAACTCATTAACAAACTAATTAAACATAGTTAGGTGTAATAATGAGTGAATATATGAAATATACGAATCACCCATGAAGATTTAACATTTACGAACATAATGATTGTTAAACAGAGCCATTTTGCAGTCGACATAATTTCAAGCAAACTGGAGTGCATGACTCGAGATAATGAGTCATCTTCTTTATAAATAAGTTTGAAGTTTGAAATAAAAATGTCTTTGTATGGTTTAGACTCGAGTTTGAAAAGTCTAACCAAGTGCATGACTTGAGTTAATATGTCTAGGCTCGAGTCAAGCTCTTCTTTCGAATGTGAACTTCAAAATAACATTTTGAAAGTGGTTTGAAATCATTTCAGCTCGAATCATTAAGTGACTAACTCGAGTGCATTAGATAATTGCAAAATATGTTGTAACCACTAAAACTCGAGTTAATATATGTTGACTTGAGTTAATAACTTATGAATTTGAAAATAAGATTAATTCCATAAAATATGACTTAAGTCAAAAACACACACTCGAGTTAAAGACATTTCATGAGTATTTCATAAGAGTCTATGACTCGAGTTAAGTAATACTGACTCGAGTCAATATATGCTTGATAGCTCTCGGCCTTGCACTAACTCGAGTTAACCAATGACAGGCTCAAGTTAATCACAAGTTCAAGTACTTATAAAAGCTCTCTATCTTGAGATAACTTAAGTTATAATATGACTAACTCGAGTCAATATGACTTCAAATATATTTGAAGTCTCTCTGTTTTATGTTGACTTGAGTTTGACAACTCAAAACTCGAGTTAACTTTGATAATAAGTTGTTGATTTAAGTTTTCATTAGGTTAAAAACATTTTGACTTGAACCATTAACATTATTTTATTTACAATTGTCAGTTATCATTAAAACACATAGAGAATTAACAGACTAGAGATTTAGTCTAGGGTTACGTTGCTTAGTAAGCTATTCCAAGTCTTGATGAGAGGTTATAAATGTTGTAAGAATATGAGTATATGTGTGGGTGTGTCAAAGAAACGAGTCCCACATTGCTTAGGAATAAGAAAGCAAAAGCCAATATATATATATAATCTTATTATGTTGGGCTTGTAAAGAGGCCTAGAGGAGTAGTGGGCTCACGCGCACAATAATGGGCCACCGAAAGGCATGTGTAGTGGAAATCCAGCAATTCCCCCTCCACGCGAGTAATACATGATACCCGAACTTTTGTGAAAATATTTTTGCTCTCGAAAAATATTATTTTAGTTGTCTAAAATAATAATTTGTTTTTGGAGGCTTATCGAAAAGACTCAATATTTAGGGGTTTAAAATTGAGAACCCTTCATGACCAACGTTGTTAGCGGTCGGCCCACGTCCTTGAACGAACTTTCTGTTTTCAACGATGGATTCATCTTTTTCGGCGGTGCCTGTTGGGTCTCAAGGGTTGTGTCATCCAAATAATCCTGCGTCCATTGGTTATTTGTGGACCGTGTTTATAAAAGGGATTCGAGCGAAGTGATGGGTATGATGAGCACATTCTTTCCTCCTCTGATTACTTGCTATTATTATTATAACCTTCCGCTTGTTTTGTTGCCCCAATAAACTTCAAGAAGGGTCTGTTTAATCCTGGGGAGTATTGCTTCTTCTTTGCCGGTGGTCGCATAATAACTCTATAGGACAACGTTTTCGAACGTGACTCGGATCATATATTTTAACATTGTACCAGATTGCTCGTGATTTTTAAACATTTTATAGAGTTATATCTTATCGAGTACGGAGAACAACGCTACTAACACTATTCCTGAGAATCATGATATTCCCAATTCCAGTACTATAGCGGTGCCTTTTGCAATGCCGTTCCCCAAGTCCTTTCCCGACACATCCAAGATCTATGTTTTCTATGGGAAGAATTTCAAGCGATGGCAAGAGCGAGTTTATTCTATCCTTGACATGCACAGTGTGGCTACTACTCTAAATCAACTACAACCTTCCTTAGAATTTGATCAACCTATGAAGGATGTATGGACATATGCCAATAAGTTTTACAGACATACCTTCATAAGTACTCTGTCTAATGATTTGTTCTGTGTATATTGTGTATACAAAGAGGCATAAAAGATCTGGGACTCACTTATCCTGAAATACAATGCTGAGGATGCCGGAAAAGAAAAGTTTGTTGTGGGGAATTTCTATAGATGTGAAATGACTGAAGACAAAGACATCAAGCTGTAGATCAACCAACATGTATCATAAACTGTTAGAGGAACTCTAGGCTGAAAATATCAATATGCTAGATGAATTCGTGACAGGAGTCCTGATTGAAAATCTACCAGAAACATGGAATCATTATAAGTAGCGACTAAAGCATAAGCATAAGCAGAAGCAGTTGTCCCTGTCAGATCTAATTACACACATTATTATTGAAGACACCAACAGAAAGGCGGCCTAAGCAATAAAGGGGAAACAAATGATTACAAAAAGCCAATTTAGTGGAAGTAAAGCCTCACGATAAGAGGTACGATTCTAAATACCTACACAAAAAAGAAATTTGATTATAAGCCCAGTGATTCTAACTCCAAATTCAAAAATAAAGGAGGTTGTTTTTTCTGTGGTAAGCCAAGACATTTTCCTGCTCAATGTAGGAAAAAAACCAGAATTGAAAAACATAAGAGAGACGAAAATCCTCCAAAGCCAAATGTAAATTTGGTTGTAAGAGATGAAAATAGTGATGATGAATTTATTGTTGCAATGATCTCTCAAGCACTATTGGTCTCCGATGTGAAAAAAATTGGGTGGTGGACTCTAGTGCTACCAAGCACATATGTGCAAATAAAGAGATGTTTGCCACTTTCCAAGTAGCAAAAGACCAGATTTATTTGGCTGATTCACAAATTGGAAAAGTTCAAGGAAAAGGAAAAATGATGTTAAAACTCACATCGGGAAAGACATTAACACTGAATGATGTTTTATATGTTCCTAAACTTAGAACAAATTTGATATATGTGGCTCTACTAGGGAAGTTTAGGGTTAAGGTGTCATTCGAATCTAATAAGATTGTTATGATAAAGAGCAATATTCTGATAGGAAAGGGTTATTGTAATCAGGGTCTTTTGTACTAAGTGTTGATGACAATAATGATAATGCATCTTCTTCTGCTTACTTGATTGATTCTTTTGATTTATGGCATGCTAGACTAAGGCGTATAAACAAATCTTGGGATAATTTTTGGGATTAATATTAATGGTATTAATAAATGTGAAGTATGTGTAGAAACAAAACTGTTGGATATAATTAGTTTTGATGATGACTTATACATATGCCATTATTCAGAGCAAAAAGATTGAGTAATATGTTTATCTTCCTCCATTGATGAATTCTTGAATTTAATATAGATGAGGATAAAGAAAAGGAAGAAAAGAAAAAGAAGAGGAGGATAAATTATTGAAGTAAGAGTCTATTGGATGGATCATCATTATCCAGGATTAACTCAAGCTCTCTTATGAAGGATAATCAAGAAGAAGTTGATGGATAGAATGAAGAATGATCAAAAGATGGGAAAAGAGAGAGAAGACACAAAAGATTGATTTTGGAAGAGGTTCAGTATAGCCTTGGCTCTATGGATATTGAAAAATGGAGAAGAGGGAATATTGATCAAGATGGAACTTAGAAAAGAGAATAATTTGCTGAGGATATCATTATTCATGTTCTAAGATTGATTATGAAAATGGAAGAAATCACCAAGAGGGGGTGAATTGGGGATTTCAAAAATTCTTTTGAACTCTTTTTCAAAAACTTGAAAAGTAAATAACGAGAGAGTAAGGGAAGAAAAGCTAGACACAAAGAATTTATATTGGTTCAGTCTTAACCTTGACCTACGTCTAGTCCCCAGATATCTTCTGGGTATTTCCACTAGTTCAACCAGCTTCAACTACAACAATGTAAACTACAAGCAATCCTATTCACCTAGGACTTGCTCCCCCTTACACTTTGTAATTAAGCTACCCAACTCATAGGTTTCCACAACCTAGAGTTTACACCAACAACTATTGATTTTAAAGAATCAAGACTCCCAAAAGAGTAAATAATGATAAACACTGAAGATCAAATCAAAATCACAATATAGACTCAAATAGCAAATATAATCAAATGTAGCTTCGTTGTGTGTGTCTTGCTCTGAGTCTTCATAGCCTTTTATAGGCTAATTAGAGGAACTAGCCGATGCATTTTCTTCTCTAACGTTCAGCTACAAATCTGGAAAATGACAATTGCATATTTTCCTCTGTTCTTTCAATTCTCCACCGGAATCTTGGAATATGTTGATGCAGATGGTCTTCCAAGTATTCAGTCATTCCATAACCTTCATTTGACCGTTGGAGAGTGATTTAATGATCCATAACAGTCTGTGCTGAACCATTGGGATAGAGAAGAAGGATCAGCCCTGTTCTTGGTTTTTCATTTAATGCACTTATTCCAGATCTGATTCCATCTTGATCTTAGCTGAACTTATCTGAAAATTACTCAAAACCTCATCAAAGATATTAGAAGCAATAGTATCATATGGTAAAACATTTTCAGATTGACCCATAAAGATTTCGCAGATCAACATCATCTGGTTTTTCAAAATCACCGATGCAAACTCAAGTTTGTAATTCTAGACTCGAGTTTAGGGTTCAACCAGAGACCATGAATGTTGAGCAACAACCTAAACTGGAGTTTATAAATATCATACTCGAGTTTGGTTCTTACAGAGAAGACTATCGGGCTCTAGTCTTGGAATGAAACTTTAGACATGTAGCTAAACTCGAGTCAATTAATGACTAACTCGAGTTTGGGGCCATGTCAAGAGGATAAGCCTAAGTTCAAGAGCTTCCAGACTAGAGTTTAGAAGCACAAACTGGAGTTTCCAAAACAAACATATTGGTGGTCTTTCTGTATGACTCAGACTCGAGTTTACAGGAGCAAACTCAAGTTTCAGCAAGAACTGAAACTTTGAAATTTTTCTTGGTCAAGTGTAAACTTGAGTTTGGAAACAAAGACTGGAGTTTGTAAGACTTGTGAAAATACTTAAGTTTCTGAATTCTTTCTGTTTAGTCTAAACTCGAGTTTCATGGTCTAGACTCGAGATTGTCTTGTTCAAAATTCTGAGTGCTCTCTGTGTCTCCCAGACCTCAAGTATGTCTGGGCAAACTGGAGTTTAGCTTGTTGTGAAAAACTTTGAACATTTTCTGTAACTCTGAAAACTTGAGTTTGACTAAGCAAACTAGAGTTTGACATTCTTGCAGAATTGAGCAACTCTCTATCAAGTCTCAAACTTGAGTTTACATACCCAAACTCGAGTTTGCCTTTGACAGTAATTTTTTCAACTTACCAAAGACAAGCTTCATACCAAGTTTACAATTGTTAGCTATCATCAAAACACATAGAGAACTAACAGATTATAGAAGTGTCCACAATCAAATGAATGTTGAAGAGGGTCAATTCAGAGCTAAAGGCAGTGAAAAACGAGTTCGGAAGTGAATACTCGAGTTTCCAGGTCAAAACTTGAGTATACAAGCTTACTAGAAATTGGCTTCTGGATGAGGAAACTGTGGTATTGAAAACTATGGTTTGGAAAACTGAGGTTTGGGAGTCAACTTAAGTTTCCAAGTCAAAATTTGGACTATGAAGGTCAAAACTCGAGTATGGGAGTCAATACTCGAGTATGAAACTTAAATATTCAAGTATCGGAAGTTTTCAGCTTCTCTAGCGCTTCTGGACTCGACAAAACTCAAGTTTCCAAATGAAAACTTGAGTTTCCAGTGTTCTTTAGCAACTCTGTTCCACGATCAGAATGGGCGAGGTTTGGTAATTCAATGATATCTCCTAAACCAGACATCGGATTGAGGTGAAATCAAATTTGGCTAAAACTAAACATCCAATGCATCATCTTGGCAAAGTTTCATGCCCAAAGAAGATCAGATGAGAGAGATATGAAATTTTAAAGTTGGATCAAATATCTACGCCACACATCAGACCAAGCTTCAATGTTTTGAGTGTAACTCTCAATCTACATATCATAGGGATTTCCATCAATACTTGGTTCAACTAAAATGAAGATCAGACCAGAGAGATATGGTCTTCGAAAGTTGACTTACTGTTCAGAATGATGCAAAAATAATGGTTAAAGAGCAATCTTCTTTCATCGGATCATAACGAGCGAAATCCAACAAATTAAGATTTGATTCTTGTTGCTGTGGAATGAAGATATAAGGAGCTATATGGGGATGATTGGTTTGCTAATTTAGAAGCTATATCAAGTCAGAAAGCAACCAAAGGCCAGAACTAGTCGAAAACTCGAGTTTACGAATGAATACTCGAGTATAGCTCATACAGAGAGAAATGAACGTTAGAGGATCCTCAATACTTGAGTATGGGAAGCAAAACTCGAGTTTTGGATAGACAGAGACAAATCTTAAGTAGCTCGATAAGCTCAAAACCGCAGTATTCAATACAATACTCGAGTATGCAATGTAACTTCAGAAAAATCAAAGTTGCGAAATTCTTGAATCTGATCTAGATCAACCAGAAGTTTACCCAAATGATCTCTAACATTTATTATCATCATTTACATCATTTGTGGACATATTTTAGATGATCAAACGAAGGATTACATGAAGGCCAAGTTGCTGAGCTGTCAAGTTCTAAAAAAGCAGAAAAATAACGGCTAGTTTTCCATCTGCTGAAGTCTCAACGTCTCTATTGATAACGGCTCTTTTCTCCAACGTTCAAAACACCTTCATCTATAAATAGAATGAGACTCAAAAGAGGAGTAAGCTTACACTGTCATAATGTCAAAATGTTGAACCTCCTACTTTCTGTTTTTCAATGTTTTATGAGTTTACCATTTAGGGAGTGAGATGAATTCCTATGTGCTTTAGTGATCATTTATCCACTTCTTAGAGAGAAGTTTTACTATAAATCACTCTATTTGAGAGTTACTCAAAGATTGGGTAATCTTGAGTGGGTGTTAATTGTAACCTTACGAGTAGTAAAGGGGAGAGTCTCTATGAGAGAGATTGTAAAGGCTGCACAAGTGCCTGGATAAACTTGTGGGGTGTAAAGGCTTGTCTCTTGTGCCTAGTTAAACAAGGAAAATGGTGAAAAACTCAGGGCGCCTGAAGACCGGATGTAGGTCACGGTTGGACCGAACCACTATAAATCACAGTTTGCAATCCTCTTCCCTTAACTCTTTATTTCCAGCATATATGGTTGAGTGATTGTAAACGTTTTTATAACTCTTTCCAGTTTTACAAATTGATTTTACAGAATTGCGAAAAGATTTTTTAAAGGTTGAAATTTTTATCTTCACCCAATTCACCCCCCTCTTGGGTTCAGCCGGATACAAGGCAGAAGTAGAAAATCAATTAAATAAAAATATTAAAAGAGTTAGGTCAGATAGAGGAGGGGAGTACTTATTGATTAATGATTTTTGTGAAAAAGAAGGAATAATCCGTGAAGTAACTCCCCTATATTCACCTGAATCTAATGGTGTTGCTGAAAGGAAAAATAGAACCCAAAAAGAAATAAGGGTAAAGGTGCAAAAATACCCATGAACTTTACCTCCAGGGGCGCCCAGCATCATGTGCTTATTTTTGGGGCAAAAATGCCAACGTGGTTATAATATGGGAGCAAAAGTCACACTTCTGTTAGGAAAGTTGATGTTTGACCGTTAAGTTACAAATTTTGACCCAAAATGTTGATGTGTATGCTGACTAGATGCTGACTGTGTATAGAAAACAAATGAGGAAAGAAAGAATCCTTAAAAACAGAAAATGACATCAGGCAAGGCAAAAATCATTGAGCTGAGGGAGAAATTGAGAATTAGTTGAGCTGAGGGAGAGCTAAGGTTTGGGCTTTTCAAAAATCACTGAGCTGAGGGAGAAATTGAGAAATCGTTGAGCTGAGGGAGGGTTCAAGCGAGGAAAAGTCGAGGGAGAAATGAAGAAATCGTTGAGCGCAGGTTGAACGACGATCGATTGAGCGAGTTGAACTAAGATTCAAGCGAGGTATGAGTGAGCTAACCTACGGGTCATATATAGCCAGTTGGTACTTTGTTCTGATTAATTGTTTCTCGCCTATTGCTGTTGTCTGGAATTTTAATGCTGTCTTAGGTTATGGATAATTTGTTCATCAACTTTGATTTATTTTATGGGCTTGTATTCCTTCAATTTATTTCGGAGGTCGATGATGAGAAATTATTTGAATAGATAGATTGTTAGCTCTCATCCTAGAAGTTAAGTGTATATTATAACCCCAGACTTGATTTCCATCAACCTTCCTGTTCATCTTTTTAATCGATATCATATTCCACAAATGAAATAGTTAGTGGCCAAAAACCAAAACCAATCTGCATTCTATTTTGAAACGTCAGTTTCAGTCTAAAGAAGGAAAAAAACTAAACTTCAGTTTCAGTCTAAATAAATTAAAAAGCTTTCTTCCATGGAAATCTTTTTAAAGACCTCATTAACTTCAATTTTCAGAAATGTTCTTGGGATTATCTTCCTAAGTCACTCTTCAAGATAAATCATCACTGACTTGGCTCATAGATAACTATTAACTTGGAAGCTATTCAGTGATTCAAGTATAAAGAAGGAAGTGAAAGGATAAATAACAGAACATAATAGAAGTGAACCAAAGAACAGAATGAAAAGTAAAATGGAATTTGGTTTTTATGCTATTTTGATTTACATAAAGCTACAGACCCCAAAGGCTAGAAAACCCTTACAAAATTGTCCCCCTTGACATAATATCTTTTCCTTTTTTTCTATATACACCCCATCATGATCAGAGAGGGGAAAAAACTAATAACCAAAATAAATAGCTAAAAAGAAAAAAGAGAAGGGATTTCACACCCTTGAAAAGCATTCTTAACTTAAGTTTCACCTTCATCTAGTCATGCTAGCAGAGAAGCATGACTATACACCTTCTTATAATGTATAAATGAGCCCTTTGCTTTCTCAAGTTAAGCTTGTGTCAACCAAAAAGGGTCTAGTCCAGAAATTATTGCACGCAAGGAATAAGAAGCAAAATTTCGGTGAGCCTAACCCCACAAGACAATAAAAATGCACATTGGACCACAAAGCATAATGGAGGTCTAAATTTGAAGAATAAAAAAACATGCTTCTGATAGTTTTTGGAGAAGACAGAACAGTATTGAAACACAAGTTTCTTAAAATTATGATGCAAAACATAACATGATACAAACGCTATAATACTACTTCCAGTCTTTAATTCACGTTGGACCATAAAGCACTTGCTTAACTCTGTCGTAGGAGCAATCAAAATTCTAGGACACTAACATATGCAATATACAGATGCAACCTTGGTTGATTCTCTTAAAAAGCTAGAAAACCTTGAATCTCAATTGTAACAACACTAAAATTAGAAGAATGAATTTGCTTTGCTGAAATCATTAACCTAGTATCTACTATTTATGGATTTTCAGAGTTTAAGCAACAATAGTGTCAGAAAACATAGAGTTATGATGTAGAAGATAGCAAATCTTGAATGTCCCTAAGAGTTTCACCTAGCCTTCATTGCCTCCCAATATATTGGAGTTAAACCGAAGAAGAGAACGAGCACGAAACAAACAGAAAATGGATAGAAACTTCAGTCCAAAGAAGGAAAAAAACTAAACTTCAGTTGTGAGTTGTTATTTATTGTATATGTGTGTAAACAAAATCCTTGGGAGAGAAACTACAATCATCTACAGAAATCAGAAATTTCAGAAACCCATTCGCGTGACTATGACAATCAAGAAATTAAATTCGAAACACATAAATCAAAATGAAACTCAGATAAATCACCGTTATCGTCACTTTTAGCTCTACTATCGTCTATTTCAACCACTATTCTCGTCACTGTGAAGAACCCAGGCTCACTCTTTTCTTCAGTTACACCGTGGGTCACAACTTCCTACCGACTTGAACTGCTAGCTCACCTTTTTCTTCCTCTCTAACTCAGTTTTCTTCCTCGCTCGAACTGCTCCCCAAACGCTTCGTCCTTCGATCTCAGGATCTCAGTTAGGGTTCTCATTTTCAAGTTCAAGCAAAAAGTTTAACTTGTTCAGGGGGATTTGTTTTCCAGTTGCCTTTGTGACGTGGCTTTCTCAATTTTTCCCAATTAGCATTTCACCTTCCACTTGGTTGTCCACGTCACTCCGTTAGTCAACCTTCACATTTTAACGGTCAAACATAATGTCTCTTAATAGAAGTTGACTTTTGCTCGCATATTATAACCACGTTGGCATTTTTGCCCCAAAAATAAGAACATGGTGCTGGGCGTCCCTAGAGGTAAAGTTCATGGGTATTTTTGCACCTTTACCCAAGAAATAATGAATGCTTTACTTGTGAGTTCTATTGTACCTAGTAATTTGTGGGGAGAAGCCTATTGTTTGCATGTTTCCTACAAAATAAAATACCTTATAGGAAAACAAAGAAGATGCCATATGAGTTGTGGAAAAATTTTACACCAAACTTGAAATATTTGAAAGTGTGGGGTGCCTAGTAAAAGTATTATTACCTGAGCGTAAAAGAAAAAAGATAGGTTCAAAAACTACTGATTGTATGTTTATTGGTTATGCTCAACAGAGTCCTACATATCGTTTTCTAGCTTTGAAAAGTGAAATTATAGAACGCAATACAATTATTGAAACTAAAGATGCATAATTTTTTGAAAGTATTTTTCATTTAAAAGTTGAGCATATTCCTAAGAGAGTTGAACAAGTTTCTGAACAAAACCTAAATGAAGATATTGTTGAAAACCTACAAAGAAGTAAAAGACAAAGAAAAGAAACATCTTTTGGAGATGATTTTTATACTTATTTAGTAGAAGACGATACTATGAATTATTATGAAGCTGTTTCTTCTACAGATGCAAAGTTTTGGCAAGAAGCTATTAAAACTGAGATAGACTCTTTGAATCAAAACAAAACTTGGGTTTTAGTAGACTTGCCCTTAGGAGCAAAACTTATTGGATGTAAATGGGTGTTTAGGAAAAAATATTTTCCTGTTGAGTCAATAGACAAATATAAAGCTAGATTAGTAGCCAAAGGCTTTACCCAAAAGGAAAATATTGATTACTTTGATACATTTTCGCCTGTAACCAGGATTTCCTTCATTAGAGTCTTAATTGCATTAGCCTCAACCTATAATCTTGTTATACATCAAATGGGAGTTAAAACAACATTTTTAAACAGTGACTTAGAAGAGAAAAATTTACATGGCTCAACTGGAAGGATGTATTATTCATGGGCAAGAAAACAAAGTTTGCAAGTTAGTTAAGTATATGGTTTGAAACAAGCACCTAAATAATGGCATGAGAAATTAGATCAAGTTTTGATAAGTGGTGGCTTCTCTACTATTGAAGTAGAAAGATGTGTTTATATAAAGGTTGTGAATAATGATTGTGTGATTATTTGCTTATATGTGGATGATATGCTTATCTTTGGTACTAGTTTAAATATTGTGCTTGAGACAAAAAGTTTTCTTGCTTCAAACTTTGATATGAAAGATCTTGGAGAAGTAAAAGTAATATTGGATGTAAAGATCATAAGGAATGAATATGGTATTCAACTTTCTCAAGAACATTATGTTGAGAAGATACTAAGAAAGTTTGAACAATTTAATAAAGATCCTTTAACTACTCCTTAAGATAGTAGTGTACATTGTAATACCCTAAAAATCCTATTTAGCATCACCACTATATTTTGATAGAAAATACCTATTTTAAATAGGTGAATATGTGGTCTCAAATATTGGTATTGTATTTAATTTTGTTTACGGGCAATTTTTCCATAGAATTTAAGAGTCTAAAATTTAATTTAGCTAGTTATCATATAAAACATTATATTAGAGATAAAATTTGGACTTAACTAATTATTTCCAATTTATCACTATGGGGCGAAAATTTTTATTTAGTAAGGCATAAATAAAATTACATAATCCGAAATCCTAAAAGGGACCAATGAGAGATTTTTCTTCTTGAATTAAGAGAGCAATTAAAACATAAGTTGATAATTAAAAAAAAAAAAGGTAGGGGGGATGGTTTCTTTAAGAAACAAGAAGGAAAAATTAATTTTAAATACAAACACATAAGTCAAATAAAGTAGTGTGTGGGAGAAGATTAAACAACTTAGGAAGCAAGTTGTTTAACTTGGAGAGCAAGTTGTTATATAATTAGACAAAATTAGATGAGAATCTATAGGGAATAAATCATATCTTGAAATATTGGAACTAAGTATTTAATATAAATACATATTTGAAACCAGTGAATTATGAGCTTTAACTTGGCTATTCCCAAAGTCATTTTCGTATACTTTTAGGATTCATACCTAATTGTTTCAAGAAGTTAAAAATCACCATAAATCTAGTCATAAAATTATGATTTCAAAAGTGAAATTAGATCTTGAGTAAAACCACCAACTTATGCCTAACTAAATTAGCATTTGGGAGTAACATGGAGAAAAAGCAAGAAAATCTAAGAGAAAGGAGGGGGAGGTCGGTTTTAGTGGGGTGGAGGGACAAGATCTTTACCTCTTCACCAAGTAAAACATCAATGGTTGAGATCAAGCAAGAGTGATTAGGAAGTTACCCATCTTTGGCTATAAATAGAGGCTCCAAGCTTCATGAATTCTCACCAATTCACAAGGCATAACCGAAAATCTAGAGAGGAAGGGAGTGAGTGGAAGAGCTCCAAGAACAAGGAGCAAGGTTCTTCAAGAGGTAAGGAAGTTTTTAGTCTTTTAGTTCTAGTTCTTAGTTTTTGTAGTAGAAATGTTAGGAAATTTTATTTTAATCTCTAATCTTCCAAATGTAGTTTTATTTTCATATTTTTATGGGTTCCACTGTCTTTATTTCGAAAAGTTTATGAAGAAGTTATAGCAAAATTTTTGGAAGATTATGATCAAAATAGCGAAGCTCTGGCGAAATTTCATCGATTAGTGATTTCTGGAGCCAGTAGCAAAAACGTTGGTATTTTATGAAGAAGATAATGTTCAAAAAATTCTAAGTAAATTCATGGTGAAAGTAGACATATAGGGGTTTCCAAATATACCTAGAGTGTGTCATTTGAAGTTCTGTGCAAAAAAATAAAAATCCCAGAAGATAAGCTACGTTTTCTGGGGGAAATTCTGGGTAGAGGTTTGAAACTGTGAAACTGGAAATTTTTTGTGAAATCTGGGTAAATCCCAGTATTTTTCCTCAAAATTACACATCTCAAGGATTCCGAGAAATTTTACGGATCCTCGTTTTGATTTTTCTAGAATTAGTTATGATTTTTCGAAGTTAGGCGAAATTTTGCTCAGAAATGCTGGATCAACGTTTTTTCCGAAAATTTAGGGAATAAATTGGAAAATAAATCCACCAGGGGTAAAAAGGTCTTAAATAGCTAAAATATCTCTTGAAATAATATTTGTGAATTAATAGAGATGAAATTACCCTTATAGGATATCGGTGATTGCTTTCTGTCAAAGCATACCGAAAGTCATCAACGAAGGTACGTTCGTGTACTGTAACACTAACTCTGATATTTACAGTATGTGTATATGTGGCATGTGTGTTGTATGCATGTTGTGGTGTGTTGTTTGAATACATGTTGTTATTAAAGGATAATTGTACATCTTTATGCACTGGGAGTGATATATCTGTATTCACTGGGAGTGGTACTTTTCGCTGGGAGAGGTACATTTGCATTCACTGGGAGTGACATGTTTGGAAGTGAATCAATTGTTGTGTTTATATACTGTATATGTAAATATGAGGTTAACCATTACCTGGAGTCCGTATGCATGGGACCTCAGCTCTTAACATAGCATCAGGGTCGGGAGAACCAGAGACGGAGGAGAAGAGAAAGCAGCATGCTTAGAGACCCGGCGGAAGACTTTCCATTGTGGTTCCGGCAGAAGCCTTCCTTTTGTTTTTGTACATCACTTTTTGAAACACTCGGTTTCTATACCGCTATTGTATCCAGCCAGACTTACGGCTTTTTGAAATATAAGTATCAGTTACTCTTCCGCTCAAATACTTTACTCTAATGATTTGAAATGATGAAAAATTTATTCTGCTTTTGAAAATTGGGACGTTACATACATTTCACAAAACATGAAGGAGATCCAATAGCTCAATCTAAATATGTACAAATCATTGGGAGTTTGTTGCATTTGATGAATTATACAAGAATAGACATAGCATATGTTATGTGTAGATTGAGCAGGCATACTCACTGCCTAGGCAGTAAACATCGGGAGGCTCTCATAAGGTTATTACAATACTTGAGAGGTACCATAAATTATGGTATACAATATAGTGGGTTTCTTACTGTATTAGAAGGGTACAACAATGCTAACTAGATTTCAGATTCAGACGAAACAAAATCCACTAGTGGCTATGTCTTTATTCTTGGTGGTGGTATAGTCACATGGAAATCAGCCAAGCAAAACATTATAGCACCGTCCTCAAGGGACTTAGAGTTTGTTGCTATGAAGTTGGCTAGTATTGAGGCTGAGTGGTTGAAAAACTTCTTATCAAATATCCCACTACGTGATAAACCAACACCTTCAATATACGTCATTGCATTGTGACAATAAAACAACAATAGCTATAGCAAAGAACAAAACCTTCAATGGTAAAAATAGACATATACGATTGAGACATAATATTATTGTTAGTTCTTTATGGGTTTTGATGATAACAATCAATTGTAAAACCAAGGTTGAAGAATTGTCTCAAGAAAGCAAAAACTTGCTGAAGGAGACAATACTCGAGTTTCAGTAGTAAAACTCGAGTATTGGAATTTCAAAAAAAAAAGCTCAATGCAAATGACTAAGGACAATACCACAGTATTCACATGAATACTCGAGTATTGGACCTTACAGAGAGCATCGCAAGTTTTCTATCAAGGAAAACTCGAGTATTGATATGCATACTCAAGTTTAGGCCTATGTGACTCTTCAAACAATTTTAACAGAAATAGAAACCTCAGTTTGGAAAACTCCAGTTTCGAAAACTCAGGTTTGGAATTTGAAAAGACATTTTTCCAACTTGGCTCTAGAATTCAAATGTTTTTATTTTCAAATGAAAACTTGAGTATCACATTAGAATACTCGAGTATTGGGCCACACAAAGTTGTTTTAAAATTTTATCAATTATAAACTTCAATTTTGGAAACTCCAGTTTAGCACTATTTATAAATAGTCTCTGAGTTTCAAAACTAAGGAGGAAACTTGAGTATAGAGATTGAAACTCGAGTATTGAGTCATACAGAAAGCTACCGAGGTCTCTAAGCTTTCAAGAGTATAGCATGAATACTCCAGTTTTGATGTTTTGGACAATTATTCATCAAGAGTCCAAAACTCGAGTATTGGTTGAATACTTGAGTATTGGCTTAAGTTCATCTGGAACTCTAAAGCTCAAATCGCGAGTCTCATCTCTGAAAGGAGAATACTCGAGTATAGACATAGATACTTGAGTATAGACTTAATTGCATAGTGACAAACTCGAGTATCGTTGCACAAACTCGAGTATTGGTCACGCCCTCTGATAATTTAAATTTATGAAATCTGTGTAATGTTTATGGAATGATCCAAATGATTTATATTATTAATTATCATCATTACCGGATATGTTTAATATGTTTGCTAGTGTATTTCAGCCAGTTTACAAATGATTCAAGGAGATTAAAAGAGCTGTTATTGCATAAAGCAAAGTTCTGTCATAAGCATTAAATGCAAGGCCACCTAACCTGCTATAGTTTGATCTACCAAGGCCTACACAAAGCAAGAAGAATAAAGAGTCATTCACTTAATTCAGGACTGACACTCCCAACGGATATAAACGTCTAGAAATCACTCTCTATCCAAAAAGATCAAAGGGCAAGCTATAGAGTAGAGAGAGAAGAGACCAAAGTGCTTCTAGCTAATAAACATCTTCACCAATGGTCAAATGAATGCCTGCAACGGTCATTAATTATACTCTAAGTATAAATAGAGTTGCATTCAATTCTCTCAACAACAATTGAGCTAAAAATCGACTAAGCATTAATTTTGTTCATCTACTCTTAGAGTTTTCTGTACAGAGTATCCGTTGATACTACTAGAGCTTCAGTGATTATCTTACCTGCTCTTTAAGAGAGTATTTGATTTGTATTATCATTTGATTGTAAAGAAATCTCAAGTCAGGGGACTTGGAGATTTGGGGATCATTGATTAACTTGTAAGGGAGAGTAAATTCTAGAGAGAGAATTGCTTCAGAGTTACAGAGTGTGTAATCAAGTGATTTAGTAGAAAACTCAGGGTGCCTGAGGACTGGATGTAGGCCAAGGAGTTGAGCCGAACCAGTATAAACTTTCTTGTATTGCTTATCTTCCCTGCTCACTGATTTTCTCTGATTGATCACTATTAGAGTCGAACTTGCAAAAATTTTTTGAGAATCCCCAATTCATCCCCTCTTGGTGATTCAGCTCCTCTTTCAATTATAAGGCAACTACTAAAGGATGGTGTTATGTCAGTTAATTATGTAAAGTCAAAAATGAACTTAGCAGATCCATTAACAAAACCCCTTGGGAAGAAAATGATTGTTGAAACATCAAGAGGAATTGGACTAAAGCCAACTTATAATTGACAGCGATGACAACCCAACCTTTGTGATTGGTGATCTCATGAAGAAGGTTCAATGGGTAAGAACAAGTTATTCGTCAGTTCTAACTAGCACAAAAAATATCAATTATCCCTTCCTATGACAATAGGAGAGTGCTAGAATGCATGTGTTTTAGGTTGAGCAAAAGCTCTTAATGATTTCATTGTCTTACAGGACAGTGTGCTAAGTGCAAGTATACTTATATGAGTTCACCTCTACAAATGTGGAGTGTGGTTGCTCCTATGAGATCGTGGCGAAATCTTTAGAGCATTCGTTATGCACCAGGCACGCACAAGGCCGACATAACGCGCAAAACCGTTGTTAACAGTGGAAATATTAGGATATAATCTGACTCTTTATACCTCTAATACACACCAAGATTTGTTAGTTCATGGAAGCATGCTTCACTAACATCTCTTTGTATTAAGTGTTATTGGTTTAGGTCTGGTTCATAGTTCTAAGGACCACCAAATACAATGGTTATAGTCCTATGGGTAATACAACAAGTTTCTTTGACACATGTGGGGGATTGTTGTAAAAATATGAGTATATGTGTGGGTGTGTCAAAGAAACAAGTCCCACATTGCTTGGGAATAAGAAAGCAAAAGCCTATATATATAATCTTATTATGTTGGGCTTGTAAAGAGGCCTAGAGGAGTAGTGGACTCACGTGCACAACAATGGGCCACCGATAGGCAATTGTAGTGGAAATCCGACGATTCCCCCCTCCACGCGAGTAATACATGATACCAGAACTTTTGTGAAAATATTTTTGCTCCCTGAAAATATTATTTTAGTTGTCTAAAATAATTTGTTTTTGGAGACTTACCGAAAAGACTCAATATTTAGGGGTTTAAAATTGAGAACCCTTCATGACCAACGTTGTCAGCGGTTGGCCCACGTCCCTGAACGAACTTTCTGTTGTCAACATACGGATTCGTCTTTTTCAACGGTGCTTGTTGGGTCTCAAGGGTTGTGTCGTCCGAATAATCTCGCGTCCATTGGTTATCTGTGGACCGTGTTTATAAAAGGGATTTAGGTGAAGTGCTCAATACGATGATCACATTCGTTCCTCGTCTAATTAGTTGCTGTTATTATTATAACCTTTTGCTTGTTTTGCCGCCCTGATGAACTTCGGAAAGGGTCTGTTTAATCTTGGGGAGTACCGCTTCTTCTTAGCCAGTGGTCGCAGAATAACTCTATAGGACAACATTTTTGAACGTGACTCAGATCATCCATTTCAACATTGTACCAGATTGCTCGTGATTTTTCAACATTAAATATCGTATGCTGAGTCTTAGAACAGTAACATTGAAGTACATGTACTTGCTCTGTGAGAGTTCCTTGACTTTGGATGGCTATTTCCAGATCATCACTGTGCCTCATCTTTTCGATAGAACACTCATGAGTTATTCACTACTCTTCATTTTAGAGTTATATATTATGTATTTAGGAATCATTTCTATAGTTATTCCAACATTAAATGGTGGGTGAATTTAATTTTGGTTTGTTAGTCATTTTTTTGTTGATTAAATTATTGACTAAATTCTCATTAACGTTGGTGTGCATATTTAGATTTTAAATGTACAAAACTAATATTTGTGATTAGCATGTAGTTTTGAATAGTAGACACAACATCCTCTTGTATGCTGCCTGCAGAAATAATCTAATGTGAATTTTAAAAATATCAATTCTTGCAAGATGAGTAATATGATTAATCACATGAGTTAAGGCCTCCATAATACAGAAATAATCTAACAAGAATTTATTCGTGGATTGTCTGTTGAAGCGGAAGGTGGTGGTGGGCGCAGATCAAGGCCTCCGTATCTTCGTGTTTCCTCTGCTTTATAAGTTGTAATGGGATGTCCACGAGTTTGTTCACAACTGTGTCACATGTTAGCATTTCAAATCTGAGCCAGTGTCTTCACCTGTTCTTCTGCAGCCCTTGCTCATTCTAGATCACATTTGGACAGAGTTGTCGATGGACTTTATTGGTTGTCTTCCCAAGTCTTAAGCTAAAACCACAATCTTTATGGTCGTCGATCAACTCAGTAAGGCTGCTCACTTTATGGCTCTCAAGCACCCCTATTCGGCTGAGGATGTCGCGCTGGTGTTTATGGACAATGTCGTTAAACTCCACGGATTTCCAAAATCCATTGTGAGTGATCGAGACCCTATCTTTTATGGCAGTTTTTGGCGTGAACTTTTCCGTCTATATGGGGTCAAGTTATAGTATTCCTCGGCCTATCACCCTCAAAAGTGGCTTTTGCTGACTGAACTTTGGTACAACGCGAATTTTCATTCCGCCATTAGTATGACGCCCTTCCAGGCCGTCTATGGCACCACGCATCTTCCATACCTTCCCGGTGACTCCAGTAATAAGTTAGTTGATGGAGTATGTTTATCCCGAGAGCTTACTATCCAACTCCTCAAGCGTTATCGGTTGAAAGCTCAAAATCGCATGGTTCAACAAGCCAATACGCACCAGTCGGACCGTGTTTTTAATGTGGGTGATAAGGCGTTCCTCAAATTACACCCATTTCGAAAGAACGTGATTAACAACTCCTTCCTTCACCAGCTGGCTGCTTGATATTATGGGCCTTTTGAGGCTGTTAAACGCGTCAGCTCTGTCGCTTATGAGTTGAAGCTACCGGCGGGTTGTCAGGTGCACCCGATCTTCTCCGTTTCTCTTTTGAAATGATATCGTCGCCCTGCATCCCCTGTTTCATCGTCCTAGCCTTTGGTTAACGAAGGGTTGTTTTGCTATGAAGCCTGTCGCTTTGCTCGGTCGTAAGTTGGTCAGGAGAGGTAACCTTCCTGTGACGCAAGTTCTCTCATACAATGGCGCCACTCCGGACCAGTGGACGCCACTTGGGAAGACTTTTCTTTTATTTAGCAGTATTTTCTGGATTTTCCAACGCCTGCGCCTCCTTCCCACGACATCCTTGTGGACAAGAATCTTTTTTTTTTGGGGGGATGTTATGCGTCAGTCCAATAGCTCCACGTGTCATTTGGGTAGTCAATTTTTTAGATGATTCATTATACCGTTCTTAAATAATAATAAAAATATAAAAAATATATAATAATCATATTATTTATAAGTTGTAAATAATGTGGATCATATTATTAGATGGCAAGTATTACACAAAAATGTCTCTTGTTGGATCATAAAGACACTCGCTTTATCTTTAATAAATTGTTTTTTAATAAATAAAAAAAATGAAAGGTCGGCAAAATAGAAAAGAATAATCTAGAGTTACAAACTTATTATCATATTTTTGGATTTATTATTATTATTTTAACATTTGTTCATTTTTATGGCATATGTTCTGTATAAGAACACAAATGTCTAGCTCTTCTGCACTAGTGAGTTTATATTGAATTAGATTGCTACTCCAAGATATCTATAAGACATATACTAAAGAGAAGATGATTGCTCCTGCAAGATATCTATAAGGAAGAGGAGAATGTTGGATCACTATGTACGTAAATGGCGTTTAGCCAAAAAGGGGTGGGGTTTGTGCACAATGAAGCTGAAGAGTAAATAATGATTAATAGAATTTGTGTATCTTTTAGATTTATCTCTTATTTATAGAAATTACCTTAGGGTTTGGACTCTTAGGCCTTATGTGTCCCATGGTCCACATATTATGCCACCACACTTGCATATTCCTTGATTGTAACCTCCATTATAGGGCAGTTAGAATCTCCCCTCACTATGGGTGGATTCTGATGTGAATTTCTCCTTGTTGGGTCATATCACAAATGGACTTTGTGCAGGTCCGTAACAACTTATTTTTAAAATTACAAGTTTTCTGGGTAATTTTCTTAAAATTTAGTTTATTTTGTAAATGGGGAAAAAATTACAAACACAATTAGATAGTGGGCCTCTTTAGGTTAATAGTAGGAGCGGTAGTTTAAAAGCTATATGACTCTTGTAAAAGCATAATAGAAAAAAAGTTAGATTGTAAATGTAATTGGTGTTTGGATTGCCTGTTTGACTTTTACAAAAGTCAATTTTTTCTAAACTGATCAGTGTTTGGATTACTAGTTAAAAAGTCAGTTGAGATGGAAAATGACTAAAAAAAGGTATGAATAATATTGAATACTACATATACATATTATTTATATATATTGAGATAATTAAAGATAAAAATTTTAATTTGAAAATTTTAATTGAATGGGTAAACTATGGCCAACTTGTTCTATTAATTTTATTAATTTTCCTACCTTTATCGATTTTATTATTAACACATTTAAATTCTTAGCAAATAGAATAAGATACGCAAATATAAGGTTGAAGGAGCAATTTTACACATGGGCACACCTAGCATCACATGCTTTTTTCTGGACAAAAAATACACATGTGATTATGTTTTAGGAGCAAAACTACCACATGCCGTTAGTTGACCAAACGTTGACCATTAATTTGGACGGAGTGAACAGTAACCATGGTGAAATTACCCTTTTGTCCTTAGTTTTAAATAATTAAAAAAACCCCCTCCCACCACCGGGCACACCACCACCAGCAGCTACCTTCCCTATTGTCGGCCACCTTCAGTGACCTCCCCTTAGTTTTAAATAATTAAAAAAAAAAAGAAGTATTGACTTTAACATATTCTTCATCTTTGGTCTTCTATTTGACGCCCTTTGATCATATGAAATATGTACACAAATGATATAAATGATGTTAAGAAGTATTACAAATCATTTGGTTAATCATCTGGATGATCTTGATCAAAAACGAGATTTTCGCAACGGTCATTTTTCTGAAGTGAAGGTGCAAACTAGAGTATTGACTTGGAAACTCGAGTATTGAGGCTGTCATGTTACTTCAGATTCCTCTCTATCTAATCAAAACTTAAGTATTGACTTACAAACTTGAGTATTAAAGATCCTCTGTGTAAGACCTGGATGAACCCAAGAGGGGGGTGAATTGGGTGAAGATTAAAAACTTGTGACCTTTTGAAATCTTTTTGTAATTCGATAGAATTAGTTTGAATGATATTAAAGAGTTATAAAACTATAAACAATCATTCAAACATGTATGCTGAAAATAAAGAGTTCAGGGAAGAAAATTGCAAACAAGATTTATACTGGTTCGGTCCAACCTCGACCTACGTCCAGTCCTCAGGCACCCTGAGCTTTTTACTATTCTCTTTATTTAACTAGGCACAAGAGACAAGCCTCTATACTCACAAGTTTATCCAAGTACTTGTGCAACATTCACAATCTCCCTCGAAGACTCCCCCTTACTACCCGTAAGGTTACAATCAAATTCCCAACTCAAGGTCACCCAACCTTGAGTATCTCTCAGAGAAATATGATTTACAATAACTCTTCTCTCATAGAAGTGATTATGATAAACACTGAAGTGCATAAGAGATCATCTCACACTCTAAATGGTAAACTTAAGAAAGTATGAAAAACAGAGTGTGTGGACAGTTCAGAATTTCGGCATTATAACATTGTAAGCTCACTCCACCATCTTCTTGCATTTTGAATCTGGTTCTATTTATAGATGAAGGTGTTCTAGATGTTGAAGAATAAAGCCGTTGTAAATAGATCCGTTGAGAGTTCAGCAGATGGAAAACTAGTCGTTATTTTCTGCTTTTTCAACTTGACAGCTCAACATTTCAGTTCTTAATGAAATCCTTCAATTGATCATCTGAAATATGTCCACAAATGATGTAAATGATGTTAAGAAATAATACAAATCATTTGGGAAAGGTTCTGGTTGATCTAAATCAAATTCAGGATTTTCGTATCTTTGATTTTTCTAAAATTCCGGTGTAAACTCAAGTTTTGACTTCAATACTGCGGTATTGAGCTTGTTTCGATACTTCAGATTCGTCTCTGTCTGATCTATACTCGATTTTTGCTTCCCATACTCGAGTAATGAGGATCCATTAACGTTCATAGCTCTCTATCTGAGCTATACTCGAGTATTTATGCGTAAACTCGAGTTTTCGACTCATTCTTGACTTTGGTTGCTCTTTGACTTGATACAGCATTTAATTTAGCAAACCAATAATCCTCATACAGCTCCTTGGTTCTTCTTTCCAATGCAACAAGAATAAGATCTTAATTCGTTGAAATTCGCCCGTTATGATCCGATGAAAGAAGATTGCTCTTTAACCATCATTTTTGCATCGTTCTGAACAGTCAGTCAACTTTCGAAGATCATATCTCTTTGTCCTGATCTTCATTTTAGTTGAACCAAGTACTAATGGAAAGCCTTATGTGTCTTCTTTCCAATACCACTGATTTCAGCTCATTTCGATTTGTAGATTATGAGTTACACTCAAAACATTGAAGTTTTGTCTAATGTGTGGTGTTAATATTTGATCCAACTTTGGAAATTCAAATCTCTTTGATCTGATCTTCTTTGGACTTGAAACTTTGTCAAGATTACGCATTAGATATCTAGTTTCAGCTAAATTTGATTTCACCTCAATCCGATCTCTGGTTTAGGAGATATCGTCGAATTGCCAAAGCTCGCCCAATCTGATCATGGAACAGAGATGAACAGAGTTGCTGTAAGAGCTGGCAACTCGAATTTTGAAGAGGAAACTCGAGTTTTGTCTGGTCCAGAAGTGCGAGAGAAGCTGAAAAACTCCCGATACTTGAATATTTAAGTTCCATATTCGAGTATTGACTCTCATACTCAAGTTTTGACTCTTTGACGCCCAAACCGTGGTTTTCCAAAC
This sequence comes from Acacia confusa, assembly GCA_037074495.1. Classification (NCBI taxonomy): domain Eukaryota; kingdom Viridiplantae; phylum Streptophyta; class Magnoliopsida; order Fabales; family Fabaceae; genus Acacia; species Acacia confusa. Next base: position 18,756,087 of record CM073508.1, on the reverse strand, counting down.
TGTGGTCCAGAAGCAAATTTTTCCAGTAAGCTTGTATACTCAAGTTTTAACCTGGAAACTCGAGTATTGACTTCCACAACCCGATTTTCACTATCTTTAGCTCTGAATTGCCCCACTCCAACATCCATATGATCATGGGGACCTCTAGGATCAATCTTGGGACTTGTATAAAAATATTTTAAACAAGTTCTTCCATTTTTCATCATTCATCTTGATTAATTTCTACATCTTCTTTATTCTTCAATATCCATAGAGCCAAGGCTATACTGAACCTCTTCCAAAATCTTTTGTGTCTTCTCTCTGTTTTCACATCTTTTGATCATTCTTCATTCTATTTATCAACTTCTTCTTGATTATCCTTCATAAGAGAGCTTGAGCTGATCTTGGATAATGATGATCCATTCAATAGACTCTTACTTCAATAATTTCTCCTCGTCTTCTTTTTCTTCTCTTCCTTTTATTTATCCTCATCTACATTAAATTCAAGAATTCATCAATGGAGGAAGATAAACATATTACTCAATCTTTTTGCTCTGAATAATGGCATATGTATAAGTCATCATCAAAATCTAATTATATCTAACACTTTGATGTTCATTGCTCTCTGTCTGAGCTAAACGCGAGTATTCACTTGTAAACTCGAGTTTTAAAGTTGTTCTTGACTTTGGTTGCTCTCTGACTTGATATAGTTTCAAATTTGGAAAAACAATTATCCCCATATAGCTCTTTGAGTCTTCTTTCCAATGCAAAAAGAATCAGCTCTAAACTCATTGTGATTTGTTCGTTATAATCCGATAAATGAGAGTTGTTCTTAACCAGCATTTTTGCAATGTTCTGAAGTATCGGTCAACTTTCAAGGACCATATCTCACTAGTCTGAACTTCATTTTAGTTGGATTAAGTCTTGATGGAAATCCTTATGAGTCTTCTTTCATATTCTACCAATTTTAGCTCCTTTTGATATGTAGATTGTGAGTTACACTCAAAACATTGAAGCTTGGTCTGAAGTGTGGCATGAATTCCTGATCCAACTTTCAAAACTCACAGCTCTCTCATCTGAACTTCTTTGAGCATGAAACTTTGTCAAAATGACGCATTGGACGTCTAATTTCATAAAAATTTGGTTTCACCTCAATCCGATCTCTGGTTTAAGAGATATCGTCGAATTACCAAAGCTCACCCAAAGCTGAACGTGAAACAAAGGTGAACAGAGTTGCTGATAAGAGCTGGAAACTCGAGTATTGATTTGGATACTTGAGTATTGCCGGGTCCAGAGACACCAGAGATGCTGAAGACACCTCAAACTCAAGTCATTAAGTTCTATACTCGAGTTTTGAGTTCCAAACTCGGGTTTTGACTTGGAAACTCAAGTTTTGACTCCCAAACTCTAGTTTCCTCGTTTTCTAGAGGTAAATTACTACAGTAAGGTAGGAAACTCGAGTTTTGACCATCAAACTCAAGTTTTCTCATCTAGAACTTGATTCTTGCTGACTTTAACTCTGAATTGATCCACTCCAACTTCCATTTGATCATGGAGACTTCTAGGATCAATCTTAGAACTTGAATAATGATTTCTTTAGCAAGTTCTTCCCTTTTCCATCTTCCATCTTGATCAATATTTCCTCCTCTTCATTTTCTTCATTTTCTTCTTTTCAAAATCTCATCTTTCTTGATCATTATCCATAATTCATCTCTTTCAATTCTCATGAACATTCTCCACATTTATATTTGAGCTGGTCTTGAATATTCATTATCAACTTCTTCTGTCTTCCATCTCTCATCTTGATTATCCCCAAAATCTATCAACTAAGAACTTGAATAATAATATTCCATTCAGTAAGTTCTTCCTTCTTCTTCTTGATTATCCTTCATAAATGAACTTGAGATGATCTTGAATAAAGATATTTCCTTCACTAAGTTCTTTCTTCTTCAATCTTTCTTCTTCTTCTTGATTATGCCCAAAATTCTTTGATAACTTCTTGCTTCTTTGCCAATTCTTCTTTTTGATCATTCTTCATGAATGAACTCTTTCTTCTTGATTAACCTTTACAATTCAACTTGGATTAATCTACATTAAATACAACAGTCATTCAGTGTAGGAGATAACTATATTACTCAATCTTTTTGCTTTTAAGAATGACATCTATATAAGACATCATCAAAACTAATCATAACTAACATTTATAACCCTAATGGGTCACATTAAATATTCAAAATAAATCTTATTAATTTTAAAATTGAATTGGAAATTAAATTTGTCTAATTGATTCAATCCAATCAATTTATTTAATGCGAATTAAAAGTCAGCTGATTTAATTTATCTTCATAAATCAAATCATTGATTTATTTTCATAAATCAAATATGGAAGTTATTTAATGATTAGCCCTGAGGGCATAATTTCCAATAGACTCCCACTTGCATTAGGTGCAATCATTATATATATATCCTCCTTAGATAAAATGTTGTATTCATTAAATCTTAGACATATCTTAGATTCAATGAATTTGGACATTATAGCTCGTGTTAGGCTATTCTTGTGTGCGACCCTGTAGGCTCACATGAGATTAGCAGCGAGCCAATACTGTACTAACCCACAAGTTGCAAGCGGCCTCTAGCAAGACATTGCGACTACCCAATTCACATGAGGATCGATTTTCGATACAACCTATCAAAAAACCACGTCACATCCCTTTTGTCACACGATAATTTGGTCAAGGATGAGGCATGGATAATGTCAACTTCCTTTTCTTGACCATTACTTTCTCGATTCTTGAGTAGTCTAATAATTGAAATGGAAAATCTTTTCCATCATAGTATGGCAATACATTTCTTAGACTCACTCATCAAGGGGCCCAATATTATCTCTCTACAAATGTGAGGGACAAATTCCATCTTGATCAATCATATTCCTCTGTATGAAAACCATTGATCTCGATCCAAGCCTTTATCATCATTCGGTCAAAGGTGACTTTTGACTACATCAAAAATCAGTGACTCATCATGTAGGAATCCATGATGATCTCAGGTCATAGAGCATTGTGACGCAGTTATACATGAGATAAGCTTATGACTAAATCCATGCAGCTTTCTCATAGTGGGTCGGTCCAGCACCTTGTACTCTTACAAGTGCCCATGACTTTGATTCGTATCTCCATACCTCATCAAAGTTATACTGGTCTTATCTCATCTTCGTTCCTACGTAGATGATCGACCAGGGACATTTAGGATAATCTATAAGATATATCCAAGGATACAATCATCATAATAAACATGCAAATGATATGATAACAAAATGGAGAAATACTTCAAATAACAATAATGTTTAAAGTACAATGATTAGCCTTTCCAACAGAAAACTCCCACTTGCACTAGGTACAATCATTAATTTCCCTAATTCCCATGGTCCTCACATGACGTTCATGTATTATATGTACAAGCGGCTTAGTAAGAGGATCAGCAACATTGTCTTCTCCTGGTACTTTGCATATTTTTATGTCACCTCTATCATTGATTTCTCTGATAAGATGAAATCGCCCAAGTATGTGCTTGGTCCTTTGATGTGACCTTGGCTCCTTATCACAGAACAAGTCTATTGGATCTGAGATCGTAGGAACTACCCCCATTTCGGTGATGAACGTTTTGATCCAAACAGCTTCCTTAGCTGCATCCAATGTCGCTATATACTCAGCTTCTGTTGCAAAATTAGTTATAGTGCTATGCTTAGAGTTCTTCAAGCTTACCACACCACCATTCAACAGGAATACATATCATGATTGCAATCTTAGATCATCTCGGTCAGTTTGGAAACTCACATCTGTGTAAGCAGTCACACTGAGCTCTTCCTCTAAGCCACCATATACTAAGAATAAGTCCTTAGTCATTCTTAAGTACTTTAGGATATTCTTGACAGCAGTCCAGTGACCTTCACAAGATCTTGTTGATATCTTCTGGTCATACTTAAGGCAAATGAGATATCTGGTCGAGTACATAATATGACATACATGATAGATCCAATGGTGGAGGCATATAGAATCTTACTCATGCGGTCTCTTTGATCTTGTGTGTTAAGACACAGATCCTTGCTGAGATGGATGCCATGAGACATGGGCCTATAAGCCCTTTTTGAATCCTACATATTGAATCTATGCAGTATCCTGTCTATGTCTGTGCTCTGACTTAGGCCTATCAGCTTCTTGTAAGCGACATGGTCGCCATTTCAATGAAAGCTCTTAAAGAGCCTATTATTTCGTAAGCGACATAGTTGCCATTTACAAGTAAGCTCCGGTGGAGCCAATTAAGATGATCGCGTTGTCAAGTATATATGAATTAAAGAAAAGGAGTCCTAGAACCCATTTTCAAAAATTTTGTGCGATGGTTTTAACCGCCAAGTCTATTACAAATTCTTAGTTGAATTATATATGTCGGCAAGACCGACAAGCCTAAAATGACAAATAAATCATATCCGAGTTAAATTTGTTATGACAGCCTTGATCAAGCTAGTTAAAATAAGATTCGGTCAAAACTAGTCTTAAGTAATGAGGTTGTTAATAACTCGGATAAGGCGTGTTAATGCGATGTAATAATCTAAGTTATTACGTCAGCGTACCAAAGAAAATGCATCAAGAAAAATTCAGCGTCAGAATATTCAACAAGTCAACGAAATGTAAAATGTGTTTCATTCATGAGTAGAGGAGTACAAGTTATAAATCGAGACTTCATCCCGAGCAAAGTAACAGAAAAAAGAAACAAAAAAAGAGGCTATTCAGCTACTTCAGAGGCTGGTTGTGTGTCAGCATTTCCCCAACCCCAAATGGGCCCTCGCCAGCCGATGTGTCCAAAGCACTGGCCAGGACCAGCTTCCCATCCTTAACCACCACATCAAAACGGACATCTTTGAGATTAAGTGTCACACCGGGGTTGAGGAATGCCACTTGTACTAAGGCATTGTTAAAAGACTCCTCCACGTCGTTCTCCAGGTCAACAATATCAACAGCAGAATTGACCAGTTGCCCTTTAAGGTCTTGAACCAAGGTCGACATAAGAACGAGTTTGGCGGTGTCCACTTGACATTTTTGTTTCTCCTCTTCAACCTTCATCTAGGCCACTTTAATGCTATTCTTCGTAGTTTTCTCAGCCTCAGCCTTCGCTTGTTTGACCTCTTCTATCTCTGCAAAGGCCTTATCCCAAACATCCTCTACCGACTTGACTACGGCTATCACCGCAACTTTGATGGCCTCTGTCTTCTCCAAGGCTGCAGATTTAAGCTTGTTAGTTCTCTGTATGTTTTGATGATAACCGACAATTGTAAACTCAATTTGAAGTTTGTCCTTGGAAAGTTGTAAAACTTTCTGGGCAAACTCGAGTTTGGGTTGCTAAACTCGAGTTTGGACTTGACAGACAGAAGCTCAGATTTTACAACATTGGCCAAACTCCAGTTTGTATAGGTAAACTCGAGTTTGCAGAGTTACAGAGAGCTATCAAAGTTTACAAGAGTTGTACTCTTGAGTCTGTGTTTATAAACTCGAGTCTAGATCAAAGGCAGTGTGACACTCGAATTTCAACTTATTTCCAAACTCTACCTTTGATTTTGAGAAACTCCAGTTTACAAGAAAGTTTATGTGCTTAAAGTTTAAAGACTTGTAAACTCGAGTCTATGATTTGGAAACTCGAGTTTGAGATCAAATAGAAGCTTCAACGTTTTATCAAGTTTTCCAAACTCCAGTTTCAGTTTTACAAACTCTAGTTTGCAAAATGCAATAGCCTTCATGTTTTCAGTTTTCACTGGAAACTCGAGTCTGGATTATGTAGACTCTAGTTTGGCATATACAAAGATACTCGAGTTGATACTTATTTTCTAAACTCCAGTTTAAATTTCAGTAACTTCAGTTTGTACTTAAATGTAAAGTTTTTCAAAGTTTCAATAACACTGAAACTCGAGTCAGATTTCTGGAGACTCGAGTTTAGGACTAACTGAAAACACTCAAGTTATTACATGATTTCTAAACTCCAGTCTTGAAAATAGAAACTCCAATTTGAGCCTTGAAAGATATTTCAAATGTTTCAGTTCACACTAAAACTCGAGTCACGGTTTCGGTGACTCGAGTTTAGCTCAAACAGAAAACACTCGAGTAAATGACTGATTTGAAAACTCCAGTTTGAAAAATGGAAACTCCAGTTTACACATAAAAAGATTTTTTCAAAGGTCTCAGTTTTCACTGAAACTCGAGTTTTGAATATCAAAACTTGAGTCTGGATCATACAGAGAGCTATGCAATATTTCAGGTCTTGTAAACTCCAGTCTGCATTTCTAAACTCCAGTTTTGAAGCTGTGAACTTAAACTTAAGATTTTCATAAAAGCTTCAAACTCGAGTCAGTCACTAAATGACTTGAGTTTAGCCATGTGTTCAAAATCTCATTCAGGACCAACTTGTGACTTTCCTCTCTGTAAGAACCAAACTCGAGTCAGTTACTTGTCAACTCGAGTTTAGGAAACTTTCAAACATATCTTGCTCTCTAGATGAACCTCAAACTCGAGTCTAGAATAACAAACTCGAGTTTGCAGCGGTAACTTTTGAAAACCAGATCAAATCAATTTGCGAAATCATTATGGGTTAATATGAAATTATCATATCTTGTTGCATTATTATTCCTAACGTTAATGATCATGTTTTTGATAAGTTTCAGACAGGTTCATCACAAGATCAGAGAGAATCAAAGATCCAGAATAAGTGCATTTAATGAAGAACCAAGAACAGGGTTGATTCTTCTCCCTTATCCCAGATGTTCAGCTCAGACCGTTGGAACACATTAAGATCACCTCAAACGATCAAATTAAGATTGTGGAATGACAAAGAATCTGGAAGACGTTCTGCAACAACATATTCCAGGATTTCAGCCAAAGAATTAAAAAGACAAAATTTGCAACTGTCATTTTCCAGATCTGCAACTGAACGTTGGAGAAGATATTGCAACGACTAGTTCATCTAGTTATGCTATAAAAGGCTATGAAGACTCAGAGCAAGACACACAACGAAGCTACACTTGAACACATTTGCATTTTTGAGTCTGTATTGTGATTCTTTTATCTGTTCTTCAGTGATTATCAATATTCACTTTTTTGAGAGATTGAAATTCTTTTAAAGTATTTGGTTGTGTAAACTCAAGGTTGTGGAACCTATGAGTTGGGCTGTTTAATTACAATGTGTAAGGGGGAGCAAGTCCTAGGTGATTAGGATTGTGTCTTGTCTTCATTGTTGTAGTTAAAAACCTGTTGAACTAGTGGAAACACCCAGAAGGTATCTGGGGACTGGATGTAGGTCAAGGTTAAGACCGAACCAGTATAAGTCATGTGTGTCTTAGCTTTTCTTTCTCTACTCTTTCATTATTCATTTCTTAAGCTTTATTTTTAAAGAGTTGAAAAGAAATTTTAAAATCCCCAATTCACCCCCCTCTTGGTGATTTCTTCCACTTTCAAAGCTTTGCATCTGCCTCCGTCCATTGGGCTTTGAAGAAAGCAACAGCTTGAGCTAGTTCGGCATCACACACTACTTGTTGTTCAATGTCAAGCAACAATTGTTTTTCCTCAGAAGACATCGGTAGAGGGGTGAACCAACTTAGAGGCGGGTGGATGCTGTTTCGAAATCGCCGGGTCAACCCCGTTATCCCACAAAAAGGACGGTATTACATACTTGTTAGGGGATGTGAGCAATAGCGCTTATGTTTAAGTCGCGCTAGAAGAAGGTGGTGTGATATGACAACCAGAGGTTGGAGATGGCGACATAAGTGGGAGGATGGTGGAACCGGATACTGACTCAGTTTGTGCAGTGTTTGATTTCTTGGATAGGGGGGCCTTGCTACCTTTCCCATGCTCAGATGCTTTTCTTTTACCACCAACATCAGCCTCCTTGGCCGCTTCTTTACAAGCTAACCTCTTCATAGACGCCGATATGGCAGACATGATTTATTCTGCAGAGACAACAATGTGGTCAATAAGTCAACAAAATAATCATGAGATAAAAGTTACTACAAGCATCATGCCTACTTGTTACTGTTCTCTTCCTCTTTTTCTTTAAAGGGACTGATAAATAGAACCCAGCATCAAAAGGTCTCATTGTCTGGCCGAGATCTTCTAACAATTTCTTAGCTTCCTCCTCAGCCGGGTTAAGAATGGTCTCTTTGAAGTTAAAGGCTTTAGTTCCTAGATCATGATGTTCGCTGGTCCAGTATAGGGGAAATTTCTCTTCCAGTTCCCTGAGGTTATTTTCACGGAGGAACCATGGTGTTTGGTGGGGAATGGCTTCAACTTTAAAGAAAGCCGACTTAAAGCCTTTGAAAGATTCAGTATAAGTATTGAAAAGTTTTTTACCCTGGATTCCTTTAAGAGTGGTCCACGTAAACTCTATGGGCTTATCCTTGGTTTTGTAAGTTCTTATAGGAGAGAAAAAGTAAAAAAAAAAAAAAAACAAAGGAACTGTACAGGCAATCTGTTACTCTTTACATAGGTTTTCAAAGGCTAAGGCATAAGCCCAGCCATTGGGATGCAGTTGTGTTAGGGCTATATGTAAATGATTCAAAACATGGATGACAAAGTTGGTAAACAGGAATGAGGCACCAAAGAGGGTAACCATATCCCGGTACATGAAGAAGAAATAAGGAGAGTCCCTAACCCTCCAGGATGCTACAAACTCTCTATCTAGGGGCAACCGAACGGTGTACTCGTCACCATCCCTAAGTGTGGGCCCTTTAAACTCCTTCTAGGCCATTTTATTTTGAATTGCCATAACTTCTGGGCTTATAATATAGTGACCCAGGCTATGAGTTACGTCGGTAAACCCTGATTCTTCAGTAGCCTATTGCTCACTAACATGGGGACAAGAAGCCATCTATACCTATATAAAGAAAAGGAAAAGACAAAGTCAGATGGAAATCTACCTCGGTGTGAATTCATGGGACTTAAGCCGCTCTCTGAGTTGAGGATGGGAGCGGATCTATGAGTGCAACTTTCAGTATCATCTCGACTACTCTCTCCTAACCAAGTTGAACTAAAGTTATAAATTCGTGCTGGCAATTTTTGCAAGGTGAAGCTGATAAAGGTGAAACTTGAGGGAGTGGTTCATACGAATATGTCGGCGAAACTGAAGACCGGGATATTGATATCGGGTTTGCTCTTATGGGAGGCGAAGGAAGAGGAGCTATATGTTTATTTTTCCTACTACCACTACCAGAAGGTTTGACGGCATATGCTTTTATAGATTCCTTAGAACGACGAACACCATATAACAAGCTGGCCGTCTTCTCAGGAATGTGTTTTATAAATTCCCTATCTTTTTCAAGAATAGGCCTACCATACATATCTACTGGTATGTCTAGGTTTTTGTCCATTGAAAAGCAAGAACAGGCCAAGAAACCAAAGAACGAAACACCAAAACCCAGAATCACAAGAACAATGTCTAAAGATACTACCCCACAACCCAAAAACACAAGGTGTATTAGAAACGAAGAAGAAGCACACAGAAGAAAAGAAGGAGAATATGAAACAAGTTTACATCAAAAGCATAAAGATCAAAGTTTACCTGGAACAGAAGAACTTGAAAGGGAAGGAGGACGGTTTTTGCGAGATTTGGATTTAGAGTGTTTTCTCTTCATAATGGCAGGAGTCTCTGGTTGTAAAAATGGGAAACATCGTGACATTTGAAGTTATATAGAAGAATGTGAAGAGGTGGGTTTAAAAACGCCAGCAGGCGCGAAGGTGAAACGACAAGACCAATTACGTCATACAAGTGCAGAAAATTAGGTTTGAAAAAACCCTAAAAAGTGTAATCATGGCTCTTACGAAAAGACGCGAGCATTAAATAGGCGCGAGAATCAAAGATGGCTGGCAGAGATATTGATGATATTAGGTTTTATATGTTGCCACGCATTTCGACGTCATAGAGATCAAAGAGCGCCTGTTCATATACCTAAGTTAGCATGGTACCTTGGACTTAGGGACAAGGTGACATGTGGTGAAGAAATTTAACTCAGTACAATGAAATTTAATTAGTTTGAAATTTAACTTGGCAAACACGAAAGTCGAGGCACAATGTGAACTCGGCAAATCACGATTGGGGGCAAAGAAAGGATTATAATCTGAAAGCCGAGATAGGGAAGCAACTCGTTTTTAATGGCAATATCAAAGATCAACATAGAAGCACTTAACCTCAGCATCTCAGAAACCTGAGACACGAACTTGGGGGCATCTATTACGGACAAGCAAAGTGAGCCTTATCACAACAGGCCCAATAAGAGAGCCCAATGGCAGATACAGAGTTATCCGGTAAGCTACCACTCCTACAATCTCGCCAACCATAATGCAACAAGCCGATAGTGGAGCAAGCATGATTCAAAACACGTAGGTGCACTACAAGTGGTCAAAGGAGTGGATTAAGGTCTCAGGTACGCCCTATATAAGCAGGAGGTTACTTACAAGGTACACACACTATTCGTCTATCTACAATTCAGTTCCACTATGCACACACCCCACACCTATAATGGTAATGTGTGACGCAATGATCTACGGACGTTTAGTTAAGCTACTCACATAAGCATTGCTGATTCCCTGTATTGATCCAAAAGTAGCCAATCTTTTGAGATTGGGTACGTATCTGCGTTCTTATACCAGAACAACATATACATTGAATGGGTACGTATCTATGTTCTTATACCAGAACAACATATACATTGAATATATATATATATATAAAATCAATTATCACATTCTAATATCATTTATTTTAATAAAAATATATATCATTGAAAATAAAATATGCAACAAAAAAATATTTACTAATTATTGAAATATTAATAATGTTAGTTCTCAACCAAGTTTTGATGATAAGTAAGCACTTGTGAATCAATGGTTTACATAAGAACTCGATTTCAAGCTTTAAAACTCCAGTTCTCATCTCAGCAAAATGAAGAACTCGAGTTCCTGGTCATAGAACTCAAGTTCATAGATGAAGAACTCGAGTTCTTGGGTTAAGAACTCGAGTTCGCGGCTCAGGTCATGGAAAAATTCTCAAGTCTGAAAGAACTCGAGTTCATTAGTGACAAACTCGAGTTCATCAACTCGAGTTCATAATTAAGAACTCGAGTTCTCTCTGCACGACACTGTATCACCTGATGAACAAGTTTAAGAAGTCGAGTTCCTATAATAGAACTCGAGTTCATGAACTTGAGTTCATATCTGAGAACTCAAGTTCTTTGAAAATGAATTTGAAGGAAAAATGAAGAACTCGAGTTCTCCAGGATCAACTCGAGTTCTCATCACGCAGACCACGTGCCCAGAAAAGTAACCAAAAGAACTCGAGTTCTTGTATAAGAACTCAAGTTCTAGAACTCGAGTTCTAGTTTGTCAACTCGAGTTCTTGCCTTACAGCACTAAGATACTAAAATGGAAAAACAAAAGAACTCGAGTTCTACTTTGAAAACTCAAGTTCTTGTCGCTGTCACTGATATCTGATTTTGCGAAAAATTGAGCTTTTGGTTTGTAACCTCCAAAATCACTCGGAATGATGTTTAAAGTATTTCTAATATGTTTACTAGTGATTTTAGGAACTTACAATGGGTCATTATTCAAAATCAACATAAAGCTGATGCTCACGTCACAGCATTTAATGCTGAAGCAGGCAGAGCAGCAAATCGAAAGAAGCCCAGAGCAGCAGGAAGAAACATTCTTCTAAGGATTACTTAATCAAGACATTCTTCTGCAAAAGCACTCTCAACGATCAACGCATTTAATAAAAGAACGGATTTCATTTAATGAGGCCTCAATGGTCCATTTGGCTGTACAAGGAACAGAGCAAGTTGTGTCTAACAGAAAATTAAATAAGTCACAACAGTAACTCTCAAGTTCCTTCCAACGGCATTAATGGCGAAAGAGTATAAATACTCAAGCATACAATTCGGCCACCTACCAAAAACTCTGCGCAAGTTCCTTCTAACGGCATTAATGGCGAAAGAGTATAAATACTCAAGCATACAATTCGGCCACCTACCAAAAACTCTGCGCATTTACTCTGAGTTATTATCTTATCAGTTTCATTACTCTCAACTTGTACTTCAGTGATCATTTATTATTCAACTCGTGAGGAGTTACTTAAACATTCAATTTTCATTCGTTTGTAAAATCTTAAGGTTGTGGAACCTTAAGTAAGGGTGTACAATTACAAATAGTAAGGGGGAGTAAGTCTGAGGGATCATTCCGAGTTGTGTAATTGTATTCTGAAGATAGTGAAAAATCTCAAGGTGTTCTTGGGGACTGGACGTAGGTCAGGATAGACCGAACCAGGATAAATTCTCTCGTGTTCCTTCTCCTTTAAACTCTTGATCAGTTAATTCATTAATTTGTGAAAATTTTGATTAAGTAGTTAGATTTTTAAATCACCTATTCACCCCCCTCTAGGTGATATTCCATCTTCAAATAATACTTAATATAAATATTATTAATTTGAAGTAAAAAAATTTGACTGAATATTTTGTTGCGGTTCCAAAACACTACAAATAACAAAAATGAAAATAGCGGGAAACTAATTTAAAATGGCAGGAAATTTTGTTGCGATTTGTAACTGCTACAAGTGTGAAATGAATTCAAAATGGCGGCAAACTCATCCCCCCTCAAATAATGGCAGGAAAGTTTGTCGTGGTTAACTAACCACTACTACTTGTTGAATTTTTACAAAATTAGTAGCAGTTTTACAGCTGCTACAATGGTTCACTGAGTAGCGGTTTTGAAGCCACTACTAATTTATGATGTAGACATCATGTCATACTCGTATTGTTGTGGTTATGGTAAACCGCTACAGTTTTAGTAGTGGTTGTTTATCATGTAGTATCGGTTTTTCTTAACCGCTACAAATAAGTTTGCCACGATATAAACCGCTACGAATGGTTCTAGTAGCAGTTAAAAACGCTACAAATACTTCAATTTAACCATTACTAATAAGCCTTTTTTTGTAGTGTAAGAAGCCCAATAAATTCTATCATTGGATTTCCTTTTAGCTTCCCTGAAAAATTTTGCCCTATAGAATATTCTAATATATTTTTTATTGGCTAAAATTAAATAAAATCATGATATATCATATATTCAGAAATATTATTCAACCACAGGATAATAATCAGAATATTACTAATTTAAGCCCAATTATCTCATGATTAATTCAGATTTATATTATTTCCTAAAATTGACTAACAACCCAAATATTATCTAATAAATCCAATTTAGCCAAAAATTGTCCCCAAAATAAATGAATAAGGCGGGATAAAATATATAAAAATTAGGATTTATCATTTAGTTTTGAAAAAGAGAGGAGGACGTGCGATGCTTGGCTGTAAAAAATTTCTCTGCGACGTGCTTAGCATTTTCTCTACGATACGCTTTGGTGATTATGGGTGAAAATGTTCGTCGTTAAGCTTGTGAAAGGTCATGGTGATAGAGGAGACTGGGTTAGAACTTGTTCTTGTGGAAGTAAGGAGAAGCAAAGGCATCGGAGGAGGGATTAGGTTCTTGAATTTGTCCTAATATGGCTATTGAAGTGTGGCGGAGACTTCCATTGCACTTGCAGTTGCTTGTCGGCCATTCAGTCGAGTAAGTTAGTGGATTTGAACATTTGTTGGGTGTTCATATTTTTGGTTTATTGACCATAGGGAGTGGCAAATTTAGATAAGAAATGACGAGAATCCGTTAAGGTTTGACTAAAATTGGATATTGTTCTTTGAAATTTGCTTGAGATTGAGTAGTGTTGTAGAAATAAACTAGTTGACAGTAGGTATTGATGAGAAATGATTGGGAAATTACTAGAAATGGTTAGGGTTTCATTTGATTCAAAAAACAAATTTCAAGGAGTTGTGGAATGAATAAGTTATCCGAAATAGGTAATGACAATAATTGTATAGGAATGTCTATATTTGTTTGTGCAAGACATAGAATGACTATTATTTTGTAAAGCCTATATTTGATAAAGTAATTATGAGAATTATCTAGGAAATACCAATAATATGATTGAGCGTATAAGGAAATGACTAGATTAGATTAGGCAATGACAACATAATTATGGGAAATGACTATACTGTATTAGACGAGACATTGATTGGCTATTTTTGTTAATTTACAACATGCATGCTGTAAAAATGACATTTTGTTCTTACATGTGAGGTTTGGTTGTTTTATTCAGTAACTGAAAATGTTTGTGAGATAATGTATACATGAGGGACTTTACATGTCATGATATGGTTGAGTCATTGGGAGCCTGATTTTGACTAGGAATATGGAAATGTGTAGTTGAGCTCTATTCAATTGAATTTGTTGATGCTATGGGTTAAGCCTCATTTGAGCTTTTACTCATGTTCTGTATAAGAACAACAAATGTCTAGCCTTGTTGGAATAATGTGTTGATATTGGATCAAAGAGCACTCCAAGATATTTGAGGTAGATACCCAGGATAATGATGGATCACTGTACACGAATAAGGCTTTCACTACAAGGGGTGGTGTATGCATCGTGATGGCAAAATAGTAAATCAAAGGAAGTGTCTCATACCTTGGGGTTTACCTCCTATTATAGAGTTTTACCGGTAAGGTTTGAGTTCATGGGGCTTGTACACCTTATAGCCCAAGTATTGTGCTGCCACACCTAGGTCAAGATCCTTGATTAGGATCTTCTTTGATTACAGGTTGGTTAGAATCCCCTTCATTATAGATGGATTCTGATATGGATTACCCCTTATTGGGCCATGCCATAAATGAGCCTCGTAAATGGGTCCAATAACAGCTTTTATGCAGGAACAACATTGTGATTTATAGCATGACATTGTGTGATGGTTGAAATTCATATTTAAAAATGACAAGTTCCATTTTGAGAATGACAAGTTCACTTTAAGAAATACTTAAACATTGACAGCACAAAGGTGTTATAATATTTAAAGAGGTGGACAACTATCTATGACAATACAAAGGTGTTATAACATAATGTTTCCACTTAATGTACCCAATATGTTACTTACAAAATATGGGGTATGAAATTACAAACAGACTGAAACATGAACATGTGACTAATGACAACTGACCATAAGCAAATGACTATTTTAGATTGGGCATTACCAAAAAAAAAAACCAGTAAGGCCATGATAATAACTAGATATATAAAGCTCAATGACAAGTGGACATTAAAATGAAGACCAAGAACGCCATGCGTAGAATCGCGGGATGAAGAGAAGAAGATTGTGGTGTCAAAAATTACTTAGCTCTCTTCCTTTCCATGCCTTCAATGCTAATTCCCTCCTCTCTTTCTCCCCAAATAGCACGTAATTTACATGTTTAATTCACTCTTTTCTTTTAGTTTGCATAGGGGCATTTTGGTTCTTTCATTTTAATTTGAGAAAGGACAACTATAGTACTCATACATCTCAGGAAGTATGAATATTGGAATCACCCTATATTCTTTCCTATTTTCAATGGTATTTATCTTTCTTTTTCTCAATAATAATTTGAGGGTTGGTGAAATTTGTTAAAATAAGCATTTAATTCTAATGGTAATTCAGCTTATTTCTCACCCGCCAACACTAAAAAACTAGAAAATCTTTTTTTCTTAAGAAAAAAGTGGCTTTTCCCCTAAAAGCCCAATAGACAAAGCGCTAAACCAAACACAGCCTAAGAAGCGGAAAGCAGTCAGCCCCACATTTACCCCCTCAAAATAGTGTGTTTTGGGCAACCATCACAAACACACCAGGTGCGTTCTGGCCATTTTTTTTATACATAAACGTAGGAAAAGGGTCAAGCTCACCCACAGTCCAAGGGAAGGGCGCTTGGAGCCCAGTCCACAGGGGATACTGGCTAGAAATTACACATGCCTCCACCTCTGCCAGCGTTACCACTGCTTCCTAGACCCCTAGGATGCCTCCCCCAGTGCCTTGACCAACGCAGGGATCGAACCCCCTCCCTAAAGGTGAGGAAGACCGACCCCCATGCCTCCACCTCTGCTAGTGTTACCACTGCTTCCTAGACCCCTAGGATGCGTCCCCCAGTGCCTTGACCAACGCAGGGATCGAACCCCCTCCCTAAAGGTGAGGAAGACCGACCCCCATGCCAGTTCTGGCCATCTTACGTGCCCAAGGAATCTTCATTGCACTAATAGAAATATGGGCCTTCTTTGTTGGGCTCTGCCGCGGTGATATGGGCTCTTCAATTGGATCAAGGGTTAATGCCTCGGCCAATTCTAGTAAGGCTTTGGACCTCATATTGCATCTTTTTATCCAAACATGAGCAAACCAGAAAAGACGGAATCCCTTTTTTTTGTGGTATGAAAGTAGGCATAGCCTTAAATTAACTCAAAGAAACGTGGGGAGTAGATCCCATACAATCATTTAAAATCATAGTCCACACAAATGGTGGACATGAATCAAAAAGGGAAGTACAAACTAAGCCCTCCTTAGCAAGTCTATCAGCAACAAGATTCTACTCCCTGCTAATATAGCCCCACTGGACAGACCATTCTTCATTCAATAAGTTGTTCATCTGTATCATTATGAGGCTTTGAGTATCAGCTATTGAGGTGCGTGACAGCAAGTTGATCAGCTCCTGGGAATCAGACTCAATGATGATCTTACTAAAACCTCTTCTCTTTGCAAGTGATAATCCTTTCCAAAAGGCCCATATCTCTGCTTCCAGTGGATTGCAAATAAAGTACCATAAGGGTGAATCGCCAACTCTGTCTTCTAACATGTGACCCTCACTTCTTAACATATATTTATGCAGAAGGCTTCAGTCCATAGTCCCCCAGATCCTGAAATTAGTTTCCAGGCCAGCTTGGTTCTGAATGCCTTATTCATTGAGATTAGATCTTTACACCCCAGACCCCCAAATTCCTTTGACAATTTTAGTGTTTGCCAAGTGACATTGTGATAGCCACGAGTGTTTATAAAGTTGCATTGAAGCTTCCCAATCTCCATACATGTAGCAATAGGTAGTTGAGCCACTTGCATTGGATATAGTGAGATTGAACCCAAAATTGATTTCGCTAGGGTCACTCGTCCAACCATTGAGAGTGTATTTGCTTTCCATGCTGATAACTTGGAATTCACTCTATCCACTATATAATGAAAGGTCTCCCTAGGCTTTCTCTTCCTCGAAAGTGGAAATCCTAAGTATTTGCCAATCTCAGTATTGATTTCCATTCTAGTAATTTCCTGTATCTTTGTCTTGGCATCCCTACTCACCTTAGGGGAAAAGAACATGGTGGACTTGAAAATATTAACCTTTTCACCAGAAGCTTCACAAAACTTATGCATACAATCCATCATGCATCTTGGTTGTCTCGTTGTTGCTTCTCTAAATAAAAGGAGGTCATCCGCGAACATTAGATGAGAGATTGCTAGACCAAATCTAGATGTCTTGATTGGTGTCCATTTTCCCTCATTCACAGCCTCATAGATCAGGTGAGAGAGGCGATCAATACATAAAACGAAGAGATAGGGAGAGATAGGATCTCCCTGTCGAATACTCCAGTTAGGTGTAAAGAATTTTGTCTTCTCTCCATTCCAAAGAACATTGTAGGTAGTCGAAGAAACACAGTCCATGATCAGATTAACTAATTTCTAATCAAATCCCACTTCCTTGAGTGTTAGTTCCAGGAATCTCCAACTCAAACAGTCGTAAGCTTTCTCCAAGTCTATTTTAAGAGCCATGAGACCTTTACGCCCTCGTGCCTTCTTCATTGTATGCATAATCTCCTGTCCTATAATGAGGTTATCCTGAATTTGTCTTCCTTTTATGAAGCTTGACTGGAAGGGAGATACCAAATCGTTCATAACTTGTTTCAATCTACTAGTCAAGACCTTAGTAACACATTTGTAATGGATTGAACACAAAGATATAGGTTTGAAATGGCTAACAAGCTTTGGGTTATCTCTTTTCAGAATCAGGGTAATTAATGTTTTGTTTGCTTCTTTCACAGACATGGTACCATCAAACACTTTCTTGACGAAATTACATAAATCTGGGCCAACCTTAATCCAATTAGACTGAAAGAAAATTGGAGGATATCCGTCGACCCCCAAGGACTTATATGGACCCATAAAAAATACAGCAGCTTTGATCTCTTCATCCACCGATATTTCCCCAAGATTCAACAATCTTTCTGCATCCACTCTGGGAAATGATACAATAGTAGACAATGGCCTTCCATGTTCCATTTCTCCCTGGTACAAGTCTTTAAAAAACACCAAAACAAAGGATTTAATATCATCCTTGTTATCTAACCATCTGCCATCGTTATCTTTCAATGCTAAAATCTTATTCCTCCTCCTTCTTATGTTGGTGCTGAGATGATAAAACCTCGTATTCCTGTCACCCTTTGCTATCACACACTTCGAGATTTTTGGAACCATTTTAGTTCCTCTGCTCTGAGTACTTCCTCCAATTCTTGCTACAGCTCTTTTTCTAAATTACACAGGAACCAAGAATAAGGATAAGATTTGGAATTTTGTATGCCCCGTAGTCTGGCCAGTAATTCAGATTTTTTCTTCTCCACAGATCCGAAAACCTCCTTATTCCACAAAATTAAATCCTATTGCAAATTTTCCAGACCAGTCTTAAGGTTATCTTGGACTGACCACTTGTTATTAATAGAATCATTAAAATTATCATGTAATAACCACTAAGCTTCAAAACGAAAAGGATTGTTAAGATTGTTGTGGTTACCTTGATCACCCATATACAGAGCAATAGGATTGTGATAAGAAAAAAATAGTTCTTGGAAGTACCTTGAGAAAAGACTCTGGCATAGCTTGAAGCATATAATTGTTCACCAATGCCCTGTCAAGGCGTTCGTAAAGTCTAGCACATCCGGCTATACGAGGTCCCTTCCAAGTCATTTTAGGACCTAATGCTCCCAGATCAATGAGGCCGCAGTCATTAATTTGCTCACGAAACTATTGCATTTGCCAAAAGTTTCCATTTCAACCACCAATACGTTCATCAGACGAAGCGATATCGTTGAAGTCTCCTAATACGCACCACAACTCTAAAATTCCTTTCGACATCTGCCATAACCTATCCCAGAGTGCCTCCCGAAAGTTTGAGTGCAGGATAGCATAAACTGCTGTGACAAGGAAGGTTGGACGAGAAGCAGTATGACATTTAAGATGGAAGCATTGATTATTTTCTTCCATCACTGTAATAGAAATCTGAGACAATTTCCATAAGATTGCCAAATCCCCAAAGCGTCCAGAGCTAGGAATAATCCGAGATGAATCATACCCAAGTCTGCTTAGAGCTTTGAAACAATGCCCATCGCCTGTTTTGGTTTCAATTAACACCAAGAGACTAGGCTTTAACCCATGGCAAAGGAGTTTAATATTTCTGATGAGGCCCTTCCCGCAAGCACCTCTCACATTCCAATAAAGCAAAAAATCCATAAAAACAATCAGAATTAAGGCCCAAACACTATAGAGACATTTGAGTCTCCGGAACCATAGAATCTTCACTGCGCACATTTCCTTCAAAGTCCAATATAATTGGACTACTTGTAACTAGCCCCTCCTGGGCCTCATCATGGGTCACCGGGTAAAGATGAGCAGGTCCAAGGTCGTGGGGCCCCGTTCCTGAATCAATTGGGCCTACATGTCCTTCGGTTAAGATGTTAGGCCCATGGCTATTACCTCTATCCTCTTCCATCATATCTTCCTCCCCCATTATTAAGCACAAAACTCCACCTTCGTCGATATTTGCCAAGCCCAAATTATATCTCCCTCTTTTATCCGCACATCTGGTCCCCACTGGCCCCTATCTCTCTAATTCCATTACCTCAACCTTTCTCATTCCCGTACTAACTACCTCTGATGACCCCCCATCTTTCTGCTTCGTCTCGTGTCGTACATTTTTAGTGCGCTTTGATGCTACACGTTGAGGTCCTGCTACTCTTTTCTCAGGGACTGCCAAGGCCACGTCCCCTGATCGTTCTTGTCCTTTCCATCCACGTCAGCCAATAACGAGAACCGAGATCCGGTCGAAAAATTGTTGGTGGCTTCCCTTGGTTTCCCGGACACTTGCCGTGGTCTACGAGGTTTCTGGACCACCTTCCAAATGTCATCCTGAATGCTGGAGCCTTTCCGCCAGGAAATTTCCCATTACCTTCCCCACTGCCTTCTTCTCCTGTGCTCTGATTTTTCTAATTGGTGCAACTATCATGTCTGTGGCCATAAAACCCACAATTAGAACATAGCATGTGGAGGCCCTCTTATTCAACATACCAATCAACTCCATCGACCGAGAATCCTGCCATGAGCTGCTTTGTTAAATCCACCAAAACGCATATTCTTGCGTAGTGTCCCCTTAATTGGCATGATGTATTAATGTCCACCTTAACCGTTTCTCCAATTCTGTTTCAGATGAAGGCCAACGCTTCTTTATCGTAGTATTCCAAACTTATGCTTGGAAGTCTAATCCAAACAGCCACACGATCAATCGTTGCAGTCGAAGAGTTAAAATAGGGTTCCCAAGGCCTGACCACCAAATAATGATCATAAATCATCCATGGACCCCCTGTCAGCGCATTCTGATAGTCATCCTCATTTGAGAGTTTCGACCTATATTGATCAACTTAATAACACCGTGTTTTGCCCACAGTGCTTGAACTCTTAACTCCAGAGCTTTATATCCTATATTACGACCCAACAGCTTGATAATGACCGAGTTATTCCACGCTTTATACATCTTCCGCTTCATCTCGCCTGAAAATATAAAGGTCGGAAAATTCCTCCTAGGATCCTCAATAATTCTGCATAATGGTTCAGTAGTTTTCTCAATTTGCGAGCTATCAGCAATAGAATCCTCCGTCATATCTTCCTCTTCCCCTATAAACTCATTATCAGCCGCTCCAGCAACTTCCTGTTGAATCCCTTTAAGCTTGTTGGCAAAGGAGGTTCCTCCTTTCGTAAACAAAGAGTCATTTCGCCCAAGCAAAGGCCAAGGATCCCTACTTTGACCTTCTGTCATTTGGATCACATTTTTAATCTTCTTAGAGCTACGATGTAGCTTATCTTCCTCCTCTTTTGAGGGAGGAGCTTGCAAGGATGAAGAACCAGAGAGAGCCGTCGTCGTTCCAAGCATCGTAACCTCTCTGGATTCCCTGTAAAAAAGACGGAATCCTGATTCTCCTTTCATTAGTTCAAAATAGACCTAAGATGGATCCTCCTAACTTCAAAGCACTTATGGGCTGTTTGCCAGTTTGATACTAGGAATTTGGAGGGGCAAGGGAAAAAATTTTTTGAGTTGGATTTAAAAATAAAATTGGAGAAGTGATTAAGAAATTTTAATAAAGAGAATATGTAAGATATAAGAGTAAGAAAAATTATTTAAATATTTTTAACCCACTTTTCTATTTTTTAAAAAAAAAAAATTGAACCCAAAATAATTTGCCCTACCCTCGTACCAAACAGCCCTTTAATGATCTTGGTTCAAGAATATCCTGACCTGCCAAAGGTTAAAACCTCATGCACTTCTCATTGTGCTCAAGATGAACGCTTCTACACTGGTACTACTATTTGTGCTCACATTCCACCTCACTTTGTTTTTGCCTATGCGTCTCTCTGCTCCAGTTCATCTTCAAAGATTAGCACACTCTTGCTCCAAAGTTGAGCTGCCTTAAATCCACTGACACTGAGTTTGGGGTTTCAATGTTGATAATTCTTTGGAGGCATGTTGTTTTTGCTTTTGTTAAATACTTAGTTATCCCTTCCAAGCTTTCGCTCAAGATACCTTGTGAGAAGAATCCAGCAAAAAAGGAGGTTTGTCTAAGAGCTTCACGGGGAAAGCTTCGAGCTCTTCATTTATGTATTCAACAGGGGCTTTCTAAGTTGGAGAGCGTTGCTTAGAAGCCCAACATCTCAACTTGGTCATCTCTTTGTTGTTTTTTTGCAAATTTGTGTTGTTAGTTTTCGGCTTGCATTATATCAACAAAAAATTTAAAAAAAAAAAAAAAAAAAAAGTTTTCGGCTTGCTTCCTCCATCAGCTCTGGCCCTGTTTCATGTTGGCCACGCATACGGTTCCAAATCTCTCTCTTTTTTTTACCAAATAAAAAAAAAATCTCTCTTTGGTCTTTTGTATCAGGGTCATTTTGGAAGCTCGATATATTTCACCAGGAACAAAGTGGCAGACTCCCTTGTTATTTAAATGCAAAAGGATTGCATAAAAAAAAAAAAAAAAAGTTGCACAATTAAAAGAGGAGTTCCATTTCGACATGTTATATTTCGTGAAGCAGAAACTATTTTATCATGCGAGTTATCAATTAGAGGACCGCAAGGTGGGGTAAATTCTAATTAGCAAAGAAAGTGTGACTTGATACGGGTGGTCACTTTGATATGAGCAACTCAATACAAATCATTGGCTAAAGCAAAAGAACCAAATAATTAATAAAATTTAAATGATACTCCCTCCGGTCCTATTTATAAGACATAGTTGACTCTTTTAGAGAGAATAAGGAAGCTAATTAAATTACTTTAGAATATTTTTATTTTTATTTTTTTTCTTCAAACTAATTAGTTTAACTACTAAACTAATATATAATATAATAATACATAACATATTAAATGATTAAGTAACTTATTTAGCTTTCCTAATCCCTCTAGAAAAAAGTCAACTATATCTTATAATTAGGATCGAAGGTAATACTATTTATTTTAGTTAGCTTTTCTAGTAGATAGAACCAGTTCACGTTTTGATCAAAGAATGCAATAATTATATTCCCCGGAAGTAGAGCAAAGAATTCTCACCACCTTCATTATCCTGATTTAAACAAACAAATGATTCCAAAAAAAAAAAAGAATAATGATAAAATCAAACAATTTGAAAATCAAAGGGAGGAGCAAATATAGCATGTTACACTAAAAAATATTATATGCTATTCATTAAGATGGAAGAGAAAATATATTGAGTCCAGACTAGTTGGTTGTTTGGATATCGGGACTAGTTGAGAAGGTCAAGATCTAGAAAAGAAGCCAGATACCAGGTAGCGGGGTCTCCCATTTACGGGGGAAGAGAGAGAGAGAGAGAGAGAGAGAGAGAGAGAGAGTATAAAACTCAGCAGCACCCTTTTTCAACAAGTGATGGGAATTAACCTCATATCAGTATACCTAACACTCATTCTTTAAGAGGTTGCAGAAACAAATCAGAAGTCATTTCAGTCCAGGTTATAAGCACCATAGAAACAACTCGTTTGAAAATCTGATAGGTAGAAATGATAATGGAGTGGAAGGAGATGAAGGTTTACGAAGCTTACCTGACACTAGGAGGCCATTTTCTGCTACATACAAGGAGGATAAGATGGAGAAGCTTTGAGAGCAGTTGTTCTTTGTTTTCTTGCTTCCACTCCTTGATTTGGATTTTCTATGGATATATTGGAAAGAGAAATCATTATATATAAACAACTTTAGTATGGAGTATATAATAAGCTAGAGAGGGCAGTAGAAAAAGAGAGGAAGAGAGAGCATGAATTTGAAATTTGAAAAAATTTATGTCAAGAGAGCGATATGAGAGAACGGCAATAATAATCCCCATGCAACGAGGACACATACTCTCAGATGATAACATATCCGCATCACATTTTCTTTATTCTCATTTGGAGAAGTTTCCCAGCTAATGATTTCGCGTAAACTATTCTCATCGCAACAGAATTCAGTAGCTATAAAACAACATAAGCATAACCTATGCTGCAATTTTACAAGAACTGGGTGCTTCCCTCAAATGAGAGAAGCATGTCTCCTTCATTAGGATAATCAGGACACATTATCCGGAGGCTCTTCATGAATCCAATTGGTGTATTAGGGGGCAGAGTTAATGATTCCTAAGACAAACTGCAACTGTTTCACTGTGACGACCCATAAGAACTTCCTTTGTTCTTCATCTGTATACTACATGACCAATTTGACACAAGGGAATACCTCAATTTCTAGAAATCTTCCGACTTAAAAATCCACATGAGAGTGTGTCTGTCCTTGCATTGTGCTGGGGAGCTATATCCGATGACAAAGGTGTGCCTTCAGCTACAACCAAGATTGACCGGGATGCTTTTTGACACCTCTATGATGCATTAAACTCCTAACCCTAGCAACCTCATCCCATCCACAATTATCTGCACACATATTCGATGACAAAATATAGGCTCCCGCATCAAAAGGTGCGACTTGAAGTAGGATCTCAGAGACCCACTTTCCCATCTCAACATTTTTATGAAGTTGGCAAGAAGATAAAAACGATTTCCATACAGAACTGAGGTGAGAGATATCATGTTCGAAGATAAACTTCTTCACCTCATGTAAGCACCCTGCTCGACCATAAAGATCAACCATACAAGTAAAGTGTTCAGGTCCTGGGTCAATGCAGTAAGCATCTTTCATCATCTCAAAATATCTACATCCTTCTTCAAGCAGCCCTTCGTGGCTGCAAGCATTTAAAACCCCTAAAAAGGTAACCTCATTTGGTGTAATACCCAAATTCATCATTTCTTTAAAAAGGCCAATGGCCTGCCTCCCATCACCATTCAACGCAAAACCAAATATCATTGAAGTCCACAAAACAACACTTGGATCATTGATTTGTTCGAAAATCATAATAGCATCAACCAAACTTCCAGATTTAGAATACATATCAATTAAAGACGAACCCACATAAGCATCTATTCCATGTCCAACTTTCTGAATGTAGGCATGGATCTGCCGACCAACCTCCAGAATCCCAGTGTTGGCACAAGCAGAAATAACACTTGTAATGGTCCGGATGTCAACTATAAGCAGTTCATGAACCATAATCTTAAATAACTTTAAACCTTCTGCATAATTGCCATTAGAAACATAGCCAGAAACCATTGAACTCCATGACACTATTTCAGCCACTGGTTCATTGCAAGAAACTTCAGGAATTTGCAATTTCAGAAAATTCAGGGGTATTTCTCTGAGAATTAGAGATGCTTGATCCATTCTTGAACACTTGCAATACATTTCTACAAGTGAACTCCTTATAAAACCATCTCCATTAATACCAAACTTTAGAACACGCCCATGAAGTTGCCTACCTAGCTGCAAAAGGAATAAAGAAGAAGCCAAAGTAAGAGCTATGGAGAAAGTGACTGCAGAGAATTGAACTCTGCTTTTCATCATATAACGGAGCTCCTCCAACGCACTTCTTTTATAACCACGTTGCAGCAGCCCATCTATGACAATATTCCAACTTACAACATCCTTGTAAGGCATGTTCTTGAATAAGTCAAGAGATTCATCCACATGCCCTGCTTGCATATATGCAGCAATCATTATGTTCCATGACACGACATCTCTCTCTTCCATCACCTTGAATAATCTGTTTGCATATTGAAAATCTCTACATTTCAAATAAAGAACAAGCATAGTATTATGCAGCACAACATCTCCATCAACACCATTTTGCAGCATCCAGGCATGGATTGCCTTACCGAGCCTGAGATTGTTTCCAATGGAGCAACACTTGAAGACACTGGATAATGTATAATGATTTGGAGCTGTAGATGATGCCACCATATATCTGAAAAGGGTAATGACCATAAGGGAAGAGCCAGATCGAGCATAACCTGATATAAGAATGGACCATGTGTGGGTGTCTTTGAGGAGAATTTCATCAAACAGCTTATGAGCGCTTTCCAAGTTATTGGATTTAAGATAAAGAGTCAAAAGATAATTTGCAGGGGAAGAAGTTTGAAGAGAAGAATTCTTGAGAGCCATAGCATGAAGAGCATCAGCTGGCGGTGCATTGGTGAAGTGGGGAAGGGACGATGAGTGGTGCCAACGAGACAGACATGATTGAGTAATTAAATACTTGAAAGAGGAAAGGCAAAGGATACGAGAACCCATAAATAGCAATATTGTTCTCATTTCACAGAATGACCAAAACCTCGCTCAGCTCCCTCCATTCTAGACCACCCAAGATATCTATGGCCATAGTAAGTAATGGCATCCCATCCGTAGGCAATGGAAAAGTGCCACCATACAAAACTTCCCGTCATATGCAGGATCGGCAATATGAGCAAGAAAAATTGCTTAAAAGCTACAAATTGTCACAAAAAAGTGGAAAAAAGGTAACTAAGAAGTATCATATCACTGGATATCATAAAAGCAGAAAAGCATTGAAAATAACTGCTAAAGGTTGTTCGAAGCATGGTTTATTCAACATGACAAAAATGAAAAATAGCAGGAAATAAAAAATTACGATCTTCAAAAATTATAAACAAAGTGCATGCCTCTATAATTTTATCTGTAGAAAATATGAAAATACAAGTAGTTTAGCCAGAACAGGCTATTGAGAGAAAGAAATACAACTGATCACAAGAGCAAATAGCATGCCATTAAAGCTAACAGCTTACAGCAGCTAGATGTATACAAGTAAGACTGTTGCTTAAAAATAAGCTAAGCTGGCACAATTTATGTATAGTATCATCCCTTAATAACACGAATGAGAGGATTCTTTCATGTTCTTGACTGGCTGTCGTCCATATAGCAAAAAACATTGAAATTCACGTATAAAGCACTATTAGAATGTTAAAACATACCAGCAATTTGAAAGAGCTGAGTAAAAATAACTCAAGCAAAATGCAGGAGCATATATGCCAATAATACATTCTTTATATCTAAGAAAATGTAGAAATGACTCGTAAAATCGAAATAGCAACCCGGACCACAATTTTAACATCCAATTTTAACCAACCTAATCATTTGGACAAAAGAAACTCTCACAACCTTTTTTATCAAACACTTCACGAGCATACTTAAGGAGAAGCATATAAAATAATCAAGATGCAGTAACAACGAAGATGAGGCTGGTATGAGTAAGGAACCATTACGTGTTCAAGCACTTCGAATCACTCCGTTGATGGCACGAAGCACTCCAACTCCATCGCTGCAACTTCCTCCTTTTCCATTTTGCCTTCAGTTTCGGCTTCCCTATTCTGTCTTCTCATCTCCTTCAAATTCCTTCTATATTATACTCCAACTAAGATGAACCGCTCTCTCTCGGAATCTCTCCGTCCCTGAGAATCCTCAAAATCTCAGGACAGCGGGTTCTCTAGGATACAGTGGCGGAGAACTTTTGAAATCGCTGCAAAAAGAATGGCTCCCTCTGCTCCCTGATTATGTGTTCGTTTGGTTTACGGTCTCCCGTTCTCTCTGACTCCATATTCATTAATACTGGGAACATAGCCGGCCTTGAGAAGCTGGATATTTCAATTGCTGGCATGTTTACAGGCTGTTTGATACGATATATTTGCAGGGAAGAAGGGTGGAATGAAAATTTTCTATGAAAACATAATAAAAGAAGTGGGGCAATTAAATGTTAATAACAAGAATATACAAAATAAATTAGTAAGAAAAATTAGTTACAATTTTTTAAACTCATTCCTTAAATTCAACTCAAAATTTTTTTTTCCTTTCCTCATATTTTGTATCCCTCGTACCAAACAATTCCTTAAGATTTGGTTCAACTCACAGGATGGGATAAGAGAGATTTTAGTATTTGGATTGATGAAAATGAAAGAAATAAGAGAGATTTTAATGTTACCTTATTTAATTTAAAAAAAGAGGGGAGAAAATTTATTTTGACAAGGACAATTTTACCCTTATATTATCTTATGAGACAGATTTTAAATAAATGATAATAGTTTATGTTATGAATATACTGATTATGTGGATGTCCATTGACTCCCGATATCTAAATATTACAAGATGATATGGGACCCACGTATAGTAATATGC
Organism: Acacia confusa; assembly: GCA_037074495.1. NCBI lineage: Eukaryota > Viridiplantae > Streptophyta > Magnoliopsida > Fabales > Fabaceae > Acacia > Acacia confusa. Next base: position 18,728,282 of record CM073508.1, on the reverse strand, counting down.
ATAGTAATTTACTATTTGTATCCCTCTATAAATAGAGGTCTCTTGTAACTATTCATTTGACTTGAATGGATTTTATCTCTCTAGAATTTCCTCTGACTTCTTTCTAAAATTCCTTCAGTTTCATAACACGTTATCAGCAGAATGGCTTCTTCCTCGTGCCTTCCTTCTTCCCTTTTTCGGCAACAACTTAGAAACAGAAAAGAGATCCACCGAAGAGCAGAAGAGCAACCAGCATCTTGTGGGAAACAACTTTTGCTTTTGCAAATCAAGACAAAGGCGATAATAATTCATGGATAAAGACGAATCAAGCATGGAGGAGCAGCCATGGAAGATTTCTTACGATATGATAATATCAAATTCTCTCTCTTATCAAAGAAGGATGAAGTGGTAGAGGAGGCGATTGGTGAAGAAGAGAACTCACAGGGGCTGATATTTTTTTTGAGCCTAGAATAATGAATTCACAAGGGAAATTCCAAACTTTGTCTTCTCCAACCTGCAAGATCTCAATGTCTCCAACAACAAAAAAAAATGACAGGGTCTAATTCTTGAAGAGGAGGAGTTGCTGCGCATGTGAATGATGGTGGCGGCTGAGATTTAAAAAAAAAAAAAAAAAAGGGATTGAACTGCCGGCACCACAGGACAAAAAGAGAAAAAAAATTGTCCCTCCATTCCAATTTGTCTCTCACGGCCCCACCTCCCATTGCATCCATTTAATCTTTTCCATTTACATAGTGACGAAAGGAGAAAATTGATTCAATTATTTATGCTCTTCATTTTGCCACGGGACCCACCTTTTAATTCCATTGAATATTCATCAATTCATATGGTTTTGGGCTACGTAGGAACTGAGCTTGGATGAAATAATTGCTAATAATGGAATCATGCACGTGGAGTAGCAGGTAAGGTGTTCTAACTTTATTATCAATTATTGTTTAACAATAAAGTATAAGCACGGGAACTCTAGATTTTTCAAGTATATCTTTCTTATTGTTGTAATTTGACTTCGAAATAGGTTTAATTTTTCCTTTAAATCTTTTACTTATTTACTTTTATGTTATTTATTTTAATTTATCTTTTATGGCAGCAACACTATTTATTAGTGGGCTCCATTTATTTATTTTATTATACATTTATTTATTCTTCTTGGAGGCACACTAGTATCTATTAGTGGACTATATTTATTTATTTTATTTAGCGTTTATTTATCTTTTATGGTGGTAACACTTTGTGGGCCCCATTTATTTTATTTTATTTCTTTACTGCTTAATTTATTTTTCATGGTAGCAACACTAGTATAGTGGGCACCATTTATTTTATTATTTATTGCTTTATTTATTTTTCATGGTAGCAACACTAGTATAGTGGGCACCATTTATTTATTTTATTTACTGCTTTATTTATTTTTCATGGTGGTGACACTAGTATAGTGGACTCCATTTATTTATTATTTATTTACTGCTTTAAATCCCCTTCCCTTTTATTTTTATTTATCTACTGCTTTCTATATATTATATATATATTTACATTTACATTTGCATATGCATCTTCTTTCTTACCTTTGGATGAGATAGGTCTCGCTGTGAGTTTACTACCATTCCTATTTCATCTTCTTTTTATTTATTTAGCACGTTTATTTCCAGTCATTTATTTTATTTTTATTTATTTACTGCTTTATATATATCCCCCTCCCTTTTATTATTTATGGCAACCACACTATTAGTGGGTTCCATCTATTTATTTTATTATGCGTTTATTTTATTTATCCTGAAGATAAACTGTTAAAAGGCTATATGTATCATGAGATCAAAATGCCATGGAGATATGAGGCACAAATTGGCCTAAGTGATATGAGGCATAAATTGGCTTAAGACCATGAGATAAATTAGCTAAAAGCTAAGAGGCAAGTTAGTCTGATGCCAAGAGACAAGTTGGCTTGAAGCCAATAGACAAATTATGAAACAAGGCTTGATCCATAAATTTTATATGCCATCAATTGTATAAAGGCCTCAATATTGTATATTTGGCATTTAATACTCCCTTAAATTATGTAACAAGGGATTGCATGATCATGATTGATATTATAAATAAATATATCCAATTTGCTATTACAGTAGCAATATTGTGATAAAGTCAAGAAATATTGTGGATTAATTTCTTGTCATGATCAAATAGATCATTGAGTTATGGATCAAGAATTTTATTCAACTTCATTTCCAGAAGTGAATGAAGTAATAAATAAATGGTGCCCACTATACTAGTGTTGCTACCATGAAAAATAAATAAAGCAATAAATAATAAAATAAATGGTGCCCACTATACTAGTAAAGTAATAAATAAATTGTGATTATGGTTGTTTTACTATTATTTTGTGTTTAGATAATTATAACATTTTTTTGTGAATACGAGAGAGGAATATTCATAAACAAAATAATTAAACAAAAGACAATATTATTTCAACAAAGTTTAATAACGAGTGGCTCAACTCCATTACAAACCTTAATCATCTCATTTTGAAGATATTTGATGTCTTCTTTTGCTTCTCTTGAGATGGGATCCAGATGAGGCAAAGCTTTTCGTAATATCGAGATTTGCATCATAAGTTTCTTAAGCTTTTTGTGTGGCCACTCAGTTAACCCTCCTTTTTGATAGATCTTTTGTATGGTGTGAGTAGACATATTTAATTGTTTACTCGCATCATCTAGGGTTAAGTGAAAATAATCACTTAAATCATGGTGCGTTGTTTTCTTTATTCTTTCTCGTTGCTCCATTGTTAATCTATATAATTCACCCTGATTAAGGGATGATATATCATATGGAATATTAACCGCAGGTTGTTTTCCTTTATCTAATGGATTTTCAATGTTGGTTTGAAATGAACTCCGCGGTAGTTCATTTGGATTTTTAGCCCATTCCGAACCAACACAAAGGACCTCATGATAGTCCAATACAGGATCACTCATCAAGTTATATCCTAATGCTTGTAAATCTATACAATACCGTGTCAAAAAATGTTTGATTTCTCCAAAATTTTTATTACTAAAATCAAACATTGGAAGCCTGTCAGTATTGTAAGATTTTTCCTGTACATTTTCAAATAAAACAGCATGGGAAATCATACCTATCTTCCTCCCGTGAACTTCAAGTTTATGATATTGAAGTCCATTGGTATGAATAATTTTCCGTAAAACATGACAGCAACTACATTCCAATAAGCTAGTAGTTGCTAATTGGCTTGTAGCTGTTGGCTGGCTAATTGTTGCTGGCTGGCTAGTGGTTGTTGGTTGGCTGATTGTTGTTGTCGGGCTGGTTGTTGCTGGCAGACTGATGATAGTTTGCTGGCTAGTGAATGCTGGTTGATTAACTGCCAACACTATTGGCTGAACTGGATTGGTAGACTCCATTAGTTCTGCCATAGTTCTACACCTCTTAACAGGCCTCCTTGATGAACCTGCTTCAGTTGTACCTTCAATCCTTGTAGATTGAGGAAGAACACTTGTTCTAGGGGGAGAAGTAGGTACATTTGAAGCAAAAGGAGGAATAAACATTTCAAAGGGATTAGGAGATAACAAAGAAGTAAATGACATGTTATGCTGATCATCATACAACAAAGCATCAAGTAATGCTGTTTCGGATGTATCAGAAACTGGGATAAAACTGCTTGGTCCTGCCATAGCAATAGAATTTAGAGAAATATGTGTGAGTATTTGGTAGTTGATATTATCAGATGCTTGAGTGTTTGTGAGGCATGTTCGTTTGCCTTCCTCTATTTATAGTCGAATTAAATCCTATTGAATCTCTGCAGATTTGCGTAGTCCTGTTAAATCTCTACAGATTTGCTCCCTATAAAGTAGGAGCCTGGAATCTTTTTGACTTTATATGTATACGACAATCTGAGTTGTTGCGCCTGTGATTCCACAGTGATGCGCCTGTGATTACACAGTATTGCGCTCGTGAATCTGCAATTATACACATGATGATTTTGTATTTAATATATATTTGTTTGTTGATTCTGGAAAATGGAAATTTTGTTACCAAAAGTAACAAAATTATGCATTGATAATGCATTTAGAAATCTGTGGAATTTTAATGAAATAGATATCATATATACTATTATCATGGAATATTGTATGGAAATTCCATAAATTAATTTTTAAGGTCTCATACTTGAGGGGGAGAATGATATATATCAAGTGTGAATATTTATGTGATAATTCTTTGTGAATGTTTCTATGTTGATTCCCCCAAAATGAATATTAGATTTGATGATAAATCATATGGAAAGTTGGCATGACTTGTTTGATCATCCGAGTCATATATTATGTGTTGCTTGTTCTCAGATAGAAATAATTATTGGAAATGGATCTCTGGAAATATATCAAATTGAAAGTTTACATATGAGATTATAAATCTGCAAAGTTGGCAGTGATGTTTGCAACCAGAAGTTTGCAACATATTATGCGCGCAATTTCCAGATTGAATGATCCAGAAATAATGTATTAAAGTATCCATGAATGGATAGATCAATGATTATGAGAACAAAATTTATATGTTGTGTATATTTGCAGCAATTATATAATCCAACAGAATTCTCCCCGTATAATTGGCTTTTAGTCAGGAGCCAGATTAATTCCATCTTGAAATGTTTTAAATGTGTAATGATTATTAATCTATTACAATGCACATAGATGGATATACAAAGAAAATTGATGATTTGATGAAGGGGAGAAAAATAAGCAGATTGGGTAAAGATAAAGTGAAATGAATTATCATTGGCTCATATTGGTCCTCATATAAAGAAATGTGCACTAAAAGTTTAAAAGATAATTCATTTGCATATTTTAGCTAATCAAATGCTAAAAGCATTTACTGACCTAAAGTGACAAAGTCACATGTCCCAACTGCAAATGCTCCTATATGAATTGTTATAAAGCACGCCTGAAGCGTTGCTGGTCCATCGGTTATAAAGATAAAAATCCTCGAAAGAGAAAAGGAGCTATAAAATATAGATGATCAAGTCGAGGATAATTAAGTAAAGCTCCAGAAGAGTTATCTTTTGATGAGATGTTATCTCCAGAAGAGATATTACAAGAAAAGTGTATTGTGGTCCAAGAGAGACCTAGGTACCTAATATATGTGAATATAATGAGATCTCAATAAATTATGAATGAAATCCGATGGGACTGAAAATGAAGTCGACGTTAATAATATCTATGATAGCATATGCTGCAATGAATGATAATGAGGATCATGAGCCACAATATATTTGTATGTGCTAGAAGCACATAAGGCGCCAGATACCCATATGTCCCAAAAGGACTCAAGATGATAGTGCATATAGCATCATTATCTGAACAAACATTTATTGAATTTCTATATGCACATATATATTTATGAAAAGATTATTATGACTTTACTTGACAGATTTAGATCTTGTAGGTATATAATGAACAATCAAATTGGGCGTTTCTAACAGAATATTTGATGACATAAAGTATAATATGCTCAGAAAGACATTGAAGCAATGCAGTCATCAGGGGGAGCAACACTGATGTAATCAAGAGGGGGAGACGATACACGCTATACTCTTTTTCCCTTATCTGGGTTTTATCCCACTGGGTTTTTCCTAGAAAGGTTTTTAATGAGGCAGCACTGGATAGTGTATTAATAGATGATGTACTCTTTTCTTTGGCTAGGTTTTTATCCCACTGGGTTTTTCCTAGTTAAAGTTTTTAACGAGGCACATTCATAAATGGACATCCAAGGGGGAGTGTTATGAATATACTGATTATGTGGATGTCCATTGACTCCCGATCTCTAAATATTACAAGATGATATGGGACCCACGTATAGTAATATGCATAGTAATTTACTATTTGTATCCCTCTATAAATAGAGGTCTCCTGTAACTATTCATTTGACTTGAATGGATTTTATCTCTCTAGAATTTCCTCTGACTTCTCTCTAAAATTCCTTCAGTTTCATAACAGTTTAAAAGTTTTGTTAAAGTATTAAAGGAAAAAAAAGAGAAAGTTTTGGTAGCTGTTGCTATTATTAGCTTTATTAATCTCTTATAGAAGACCTAAGGAGCAAGAGGAACAGAGTCGTGAAGACTGGGGGAAGGCAACTTCACTGTTCATCTTTCTCTTCAGACCGTGAACGACTGAACTAGAGAGAGAGCAAGGTAAGAGAGAGAGGGAGAGAGAGGCTTGAGGCTTGATTCATCACCTTCATGGGAGGATGAGAGGACTATGGAGGTGACTGAGTTTTGAGCACCAAAAGGAAGGTGAATAACGAGAGCCAAGAAAATTACTTATGTTCATCACCTTCTGCCTTCTGATAAAAGAGGTGGAGGTTGATCAATGATACAAAAAGTACTTCAAGACTATTTGAAAGTTTTTCTAATAAAAAGACTCTGTGAAAGTTTGGTTAGATAATCACTGCTAGCATTTTCATCTCTGTTGATTCTCAAAGTTTTGATAATAACAAGACTTTATTGATTAAACCTCTTTAAAGAAAAGAAATTGTGTTTTTGAACCAGTAAGCATATGATTACTCGAGTAGGATGGTTTAGTTACTCGAGCAATCCTTCTATTAATGTTGTTCAGTAGACACAGAATGCAAAAATGTCATTAGGGCACTACTACAAAAAAGGGTTACTACTACCTTAAAAAACGTCCTTATTTAAAAAAAAGAAATTAAAAGTAAAACCAGTAGCATTCTTGTAATTATTTTGTTAAATTATATGTATTTGGCGACCTAAACAAATATTTAGGTTGTCTAAATTCAGTTAATGTGTCCTGAAACAAATTAAGAACGCCTATAATTTAGCGCTAAAAATTAATTTTTAGCGCGATGGGTGTAATCTAGGGAATTTTTTACGCGCCAGGACATATTTATTTTTTTTATTTAAGGCATCTTGATTATTCAGTTGGACGCTTTAATATAAATATTTAGCGTCTTGGTAAAGCACTAAGACGCCTTAATTTACTTTTTGGTGCCCTAAATATAGTTTAGGGCGCCAAAAAGCTTCTTTAGGCACCCCAAATGTAATTCAAAGCGCCAAAAAACTTGTGAAAAAAATTTGTTCTTATTTTTTTTTTAATTATTTAAGGCACCCTGGTAAAGCACCAAGACGCCTTAATCTACTTTTTGGCGCCCTAAATACTAATTCAGGGCGCTAAAAAGCTTGTGAAAAAATTTGTGTTGAACTTTTTTTTTTTATTTAAGGCGTCTTGGTGAAGCACCAAGCACTACTTTTAATATAGTAGCCTAAGCTTCTATGGCCTTTCCTAATGGACTCAGACGAGAGCTATCCCTTAGAAAAATTTGGTAACGATCAATCCAACTTATTACAAATATTAATATGTGCTAGTGAGGTGCCAAATAGAACAATTTATACAATCGAATATTAAAAATATATCTCGCAAATATCGGTATCACAAAATCTCATGCTATAAATGGAATATCATCAAATAGGTAATTATGCAATTCAAATTAAAAACATTCATCAACATCCTCTTCATAAAACATTATTATTATATATCATGATTGGTTGTCACAAATCTTTTTGAATTTAATTCCCAGAATACCTCCCATTAATCCAACCGAACCACCTTATTTCCTCCGACTAGACCCATGGGCTAAGTTACACCCATGTTACTGGTTACTCCTGTTAGTTCTCTACGGGTTTTGATGATAACAATCACTTGTAAAACCAAGGTTGAAGAATTGTCTCAAGAAAGCAAAAACTTGCTGGAGGAGACAATACTCGAGTTTCAGTAACAAAACTCGAATAATGGAATTTCAAAGAAAAGCTCAATGCGAATGACTAAGAGCAATACTGCAGTATTCAAATGAACGCTCGAGTATTGGACCTTACAGAGAGCATCGCAAGTTTTTCATCAAAGAAAACTCGAGTATTATTATGCATACTCGAGTTCAGGCCTATGTGACTCATCAACAATTTCAAAAGAAATAGAAACTTCAGTTTCGAAAACTCCAATTTCGAAAACTCAAGTTTGGAATTTGAAAAGACAGTTTTCCAACTTGGCTCCAAAATTTAAATGTTTTCATTTTCAAATGAAAACTTGAGTATCACATTAGAATACTCGAGTATTGGGCCAAGCAAAGATGTTTTAAAATTTTATCACTTGTAAACTCCGGTTTGGAAAACTCTAGTTTTGGAAATTCCAGTTCAGCACTTTCTAAAATGATCTCTGAGTTTCAAAACTAAAGGGAATACTCGAGTATAGAAATTGAAACTCGAGTATTGAGTCATACAGAGAACTACTGAGGTCTCTAAGCTTTCAACACTCTGGTATAGTATGAATACTCCAGTTTTGATGTTTTGGACTAATATTCATCAAGAGTCCAAAACTCAAGTATTGGTTTAAGCTCAACTAAAACTCTAAAGCTCAGATCGCGAGTTTCATCTCTTCAAGGAGAATACTCGAGTATAGACACAGATACTCGAGTATTGGCTTAAGTGCATAGTGACATACTCAAGTATTGATCCACAAAACTCGAGTATGGGTCACGCCTTTTGATAATTCAAATCTATGAAATTTGTGTAATATTTATGGAATGATCCAAATGATTTATATTATTAATTATCATCATTACCAGATATGTTTAATGTATTTGCTAGTGTATTTCAGCCAGTTTATAGATGATTCAAGGAGATTAAAAGAGCTGTTATTACACAAAGCAAAGTTTTGTCAGAAGCATTAAAGGCAAGGCCACCTAACCTGTTGTAACTCAATCTACCAAGGCTTACACGAAGCAAAAAGGATAGAGACACTCACCTACTCATGTACTGATAATTCCAATAGATACAAACGACTAGAAGTCACTCTCTATCCTAAAGATCAAAGAACAAGCAATAGAGTAGAGAGAGAATAGACCAAAATGCTTCTAGCTGATAAACATCTTCACCAACGATCAAATGAATGCCTGCAACGGTCATTAATTATACTCTAAGTATAAATAGAGTAGCATTCAATTCTTGAAAATTGCAATTCTATTTATACTCTAAGTATAAATAGAGTAGCATTCAATTGTATTAAGCCCATTCATTTGGTCCATTCATTATCCTTTAAAAATATCTTAATTGCAATTAAACTTAATTTGCAATTATTGAATAATTTATGGAAATAAATCCTTACTTAATATAGGAATTTTTCTTCCACAAATTATTTTTCCTAGACCATAAAATATTAATCCTATAATTATTTAGGCCCAAAATTATCACTTGCAAATATTCATTGAATCTATTCTTTTCCCATAATAAATTAAGGAACAAAATATGCCTTAACTTCCAATAATTATTCTCATAATTATAATAGCCCATATTTCATAATTTAAATTTCCCATAAAATATTAAATTTAAACTCCCAAAATTTGGGATGTTACACTCGAGTATACCTTTGATTATACTCGAGCATGCTCATTCTGATATATTTGCTTAAGTGTTCTCAGGTCTATACTCGAGTATGAGATTATTGTTACTAGAGTATGTTTTAGGAACTGTTCTCTACATTAATACCTAAGGAAGTATACTCGAGCATAAGATTGCTTCTACTCGAACATAAGTTCAAAGTTCAAAGTTCAAAGACTATACTCAAGCATTCCTATTTGCCTACTCAAGTAAGGCACTCGAGTACAATCTGTTTCTATCTAAGAAATGCCATTGTCATATGATACTCAAGTATCAGGTAAGTATTCCTTGAGTATGGGTAAAATTTCTCTTGAGTATAAGTGTTTCATTTCTTACATTCACCTCTAATATGATCTTGCAGAAACTCTATTCGAGCACATGAAATGTCTTACTGGAGTATGGTAGTTGAGTAAGAGATTTTGGATACTCGAGTATAGGTGAACGTTAGCATATGTGAAGGAATTTTTGGAAGCTTACTTGAGCATTGAACATATGGTATTCAAATATTGTTTATCAGTTACCTTTTATACATTCGCTAAAACGATAATCATAAATTTGAATATTTTGATTAATCATTCATTTTTGCTTAAATGTTAATCAATCTTTCTTACACTATTTACTAATCATCTATTCGAGTTAGCTTCATGACATTAAAGATTGGTTTGCCTACTAATTGGCTAAAAAGCATGAAAGTGTGTTAGAAGCATTTAATGCTTATATGGCTGCACACAGAATGAAACTTGGAGCAAGCAAAATGATCACTATAACAGATACCTATTCCGTCAAAAAGACTATACCAACTCTTCAAGTCAACCACTGTCTAGACCAGAGGCATATCTAATGATGACGATGATCCAAAAGGGACTTAACCGCGAAAAATCAATTAATGATCGATTGTGTTTAACAGAAGCTTTCTGAGTCTAACAAAAATATGAAAAGCCCACAATGGCTATCTTAAAAGCTTCTTCAATGGTCATTAATGGCAAATGATATAAGTACCAGAAGCATTGAATTTGCCACCTACCAAAACATATGAACATTTAATTGAACTTATTGTGATTTACTGTTTCATTCATATTTCATAGTATCTTCGGGTATTTGTACTTCAATGCTTGTTTATATATACTCTTGAAGAGAGAATATCGCCTAGAGGGGGTGAAAAAGGGATTTCAAAATTCTTTTCGGTTAACAGAAAGGATAAAATATGTCAACTGAAAGATAAATGACATTGTAAGAATTATACTAGTTCGGTCAAAACACACAACCTACGTCTAGTCCCCAAAACACTTTAGGTATTTCACTAATCCACAAATGAATTACGATTACACACTGACAATCCTATCACTTAGGACTCACTCCCCCTTTACAGTTGTAATTGTACGCCCACGTTTAAGGTTCCAAAACCTTAAGCTTCACTGATACACAAGTGATAAAATTGTTTTTCACTCCTTACTAAGTAAATAAATGCTAATCATTGAAGTACAGATAATGTGGAATGAAAAGCTAATGGAACAGTCTGTAATAACTTTGAATTGATTGCACAGTGTGTTCCGGTAGTTGATGATATTGAATGCTCTGACTTTTTATATGGTTCCTCAATAATGTTGTTTTGACTCACTTTTAATATAGTCGTTGTCTCTATTTGAATTTCCGTTAGACTCAGCTGTTCTTCATAGAGCCAAAATCAACCGTTGCTTCATTAAATGCAGTCGAGCCTTTCATTATATGTATTTCTCGTTGTTTGTACTTGTGTCAAGAGGATAGCTGGAATAAGTATATCTCAAACGAATATTTGCTTCTGCCACAGGGTTTAATTCCAATTGCTGCTCTGTTTCTTTGTCATCAATTAATTCTTAATCCACGTCGGATTGCTTTTCCTTGAACCTTGATTTAAGCAAAGTTAAACAACTGCAAAACACTAAGGATGCTAATTAAATATAATATAAACGTGTTTGAAAATGATTAAGTGAGAATAAACAATGACCCATTAGATTCTAGCTAATTAGTGATGTGAAAAGGCTGATACTGTTATTAACATTGATCATTGGTAGAGTCAATGAATTCTCGAGAATCACATAACTTCATGAAGTCTATATCAAGCATATGACATTGTTTAGGAGAACCATTCTCGAGAATTATAAACCAACTCTCAAGAATTATCGTATGATTTGAGCAATACAACGTGTTTGTGCTAGATGCATTCTCGAGAATTGATACCTCATTCTCGAGAATCATTGAGAAAGTCAAGAAATGGATAGTCATGTGGATAATCTTTTGGTCAAGCATTCTTAAGAATCATTCTTCCATTCTCGAGAATTACTTTGATAACAAATTCTAGTCTGATAGTTGAAGCAATCCATTCTCAAGAATTAAGTCTTAATTCTCAAGAATCACTTATATGACCAAAGACCATATTTGAAACTTGGGATGGGAATTCTCGAGAATCATCCTCATATTCTCGAGAATCATTGTAACATTATTTTTGAAATGATTAATCCATTCTCAAGAATTGCTTTAACTAAAGCAATATCAATTTTGTTAAATCAAAACCTTTGGATTTGTTATCATCAAAACACTAAGAGTCAACAACTCTTTTGTGAGAGAGTTGAATCCTTTTGATCAATTATTACTTTAATCTTAAGGTAGAAGGACATTGACTGTGGATGTACGATTACAACCTGTAAGAGAGAATGAATCCTAGTATGAAAGGATTACTTGAAGTGCAGATTGTGTAATTGTAATTGTGAGCTAGTGAAAAACCCAGAGTGTATAGGGACTGGACATAGGTCAAGAGTTTGGATTGAACTTATATAATTTCTCTGTGTTCATATTCTCTTCTCTTTGTTCTATCTCTGTTTTCGGTGTTCATCAACAAATTTGAAAAAAAATTGAAATCACCCAATGCACTCTTCCTCTTAGGTGATATTTTGCTTTCATTCACTATCTTCTAAATAGCCTCACACACAAGAGGAAGATTGTTACCTAACAACCATAGATGACATAAAGGGCTTAGGGGACAATGAGGATGAATAGTTTGGTGCTAACCTGAACCAAGTACAGGAGTGACAGTTAGTCTAAGAAGCATGCACTTATCGAGAGTCAGTCCACCAACAATTCATGCTACTTCAAGAAGCCATTCCAAGAGGAAGAGAGGAGAAGGGTCAGATCATAGGAAAAAAACAAAAAATTCCAACTTCTAAACAAATTGCAGATGCAGTTAGTGTTATAGCAATTTCATCCAAGGATAGGGCAGAAAGATGAATGATATCCATGGTCACAGTTTCCAAAACGTGATGCTTGAACTACTTGCCCTTTTGAAAGTCCAATATGATGAGGATTTTCAGAACCAATGTGTCGTGCTTCTGTACGATAAGATTAATTGGGAAATGTTTGTTTCACTATCAAGGAACAAGGAGTACTTGCTAAGCCAGTGAAAAGAGAATATCGCCTAGATGGGGTGAATAGGAGATTTCGAAATTCTTTCGGGTTTGTAAAATGAATGAAATATGTCGACTGAAAGATAAATAACACAAAAAGAATTATACCAGTTCGGTCAAATCCCACGACCTACATCCAGTCCCTAAAGCACTTTGGGCATTTCAATAATCATCAAACGATTTACAATCACACACCATGTACTCGAAACGATCCTATCACCTAGAACTCTCTCCCCTTACAAGTTGTAATTATACACCCACACTTAAGGTTTCACAACCTTAAGTTTCACTGATAAACAAATGATCAAATAGTTTTTCACTCCTTACTGAGTAAATGCCAATCACTGAAGTACAATAAGGATCCGACAATATCGGATGACAACTAATGGAACAATTGACTGTAATAACTTTGAATTAATTGTGCAGTGTATTCGGTAATTAGCAATATTGAATGCTCTGGATTTTATATGGTTCACCATTAATGTTGTTGTGAAGAGCTTTGAATATAGCCGTTGTCTCTATTTGAATTTTCGTTCGACACAACTGTTGTTCGTAGTGCCAAATCGACCATTGCTTCATTAAATGCAATCACGACTTTCATTAAATGCATTTGTTGTTTGTACTTGTGCCAGAAAGATAGCTGGAATAGTTATGCCTTGAAGAATGTTTTTATCTGCTACAAAAGCTCATTCCAATTGTTGCTCTGTTTGTCTGTCGACATTTAATGCTTCTGCCACGTCAAAGTGCTTTTTGCTTGAGATTGAATTAAGACAAAATTAATCAACTGAAACTTAATCAAGATAATGATTAAATATGATAATAGTGGGTTCGAGGATGAATAATAGATAATGAATAATAACCCAGGTCATTAAATTAATTAATGATATGCGAAAAGCTTACACTGATATTAATTCTGATAATTTGTACAATTAATATATTCTTGAGAATCCATCACTTATTCTCAAGAACCATATAATTGTAAGAACATATCAGGCATATGTCATATTTCAGGTAACCCATTCTCGAGAATTATGAACCTATTCTTGAGAATTAACGTATGAATTGAAGATATTATGTTCATACATTCTCGAGAATCCTTATGTTTATTCTTGATAATCATCGTGAGAGTTGTTGAAAGATATAGTTATGTGTATAATCCTTCGTTCAAGCATTCTCGAGAATCAAGTCTTCATTCTTGAGAATTAGCGTGTGAAATGAGTCTATTTGATGATTTGAGACAACCCATTCTCGAGAATTAAGTTCTAATTCTCGAGAATCATTTATATAATGTAACATCCCAAATTTTCAAAAGCGGAATATTATTTTTTCATTAAAAATCATTTAAAATCATCAGAGTAGATCATTTGAGCGGAAGAGTAACTGACACTTATATTCAAAATGCCATAAGTCTGGTTGGATACAATAGCGGTATAGAAACCGCGTGGTTTAAAAGTGAAGAAAATCAATAATAGGAAGGCTTCTGCCGGATCAACAACGGGTATCCTTCCACCAAGTCTTTAAGCATGCTGCTTCCCCTTTTCCTCCGACACCGGTTCTCCCGTCCCTGATGCCATGTAAAGAGCTGAGGTCCCATGCATACGGACCCCAGGTAACGGTTAACCTCATATTTACATATACGGTACAAAATCACAGCAAATGAAACACTTCCAAACATGTCACCAACTATGTCACTCCCAGTGAATGCAAATGTACCGCTCCCAGCGAAAAGTATCACTCCCAGTAAAAACAGATATATCACTCCCAGTGTATGCAGATGTACAGCTATCATTTAATAACAACATGTACTCAAACAGCACACCACAACATGCACACAACACACATAGCACATATACACATACTGTAAATATCAGAGTTAGTGTTACAGTACGCGAACGTACCTTCGTTGACGAGCGTTTAATATGTTGACGATATACTGTACTTTTGACGGAAAACAGCGGAACGACGGCGAAATGACAGCGGAACAAGATTACTGATATCCTATAATGATAATATCACATTTATCAATATTTGATATCATAACAGGCATTTTAGGTACAAATTACCATTTTGCCCCTGATCCCCTAATCGGCGGAATTTCGCCAGTACTTCGCTATCTTGACCCTAATCTTCCAGAATTTCCACATATCTCTAACTCTATGATGGTTTTCGAAATTAATACCTTAATTACCCCTAGAACATGATTTCTAAACATACTTGGAAGATTAAAGATCAATCTAGCAGTTCTACTACAACTACCAAAAGAGACACTAAAACTAAAGACTAGGGACCGAAGAACTTACTCAGAGCTTTGCTATGAACTTCTTACTCCTCTTCCAGAGCTTCTCTCTCTAACTTCTCTCTAGGATTGTAAGTGAATTGGTGAAGAATGAAGAGGAATGATGGCCTATTTATAGAAAAGCCCAATGGCATTTTCGTAATTTCGTTGAACTTTATCTGGTTGAATTCTGACCGTCAGATCGCACTTTCTTGAGGTGGCTTGATCTTGGCCTTACACCTCTCTTTGCTGATGTCATCTTGAGTCATCAAAGTGATGTCATGCTTGCATCATCTCTTCACTTTATCTGATAAATCCCTGATTCGGTGTCCTGTTCACGAAATTCCGTAACACCTTAAAATTCCGAGAACAACACTCTGAAGGTCTTTTCTTCCTCTTTAAGAATACTGGGTTCTTCTTCCCTTATACTCCCAATAAGGACATTCCGTTATCTGCCGAAAATCCTCGGTATTCGTGACCGGTTTCAGAAATAACTTCGTTCGGTACTAACTTCTGGATAAAAATCCACTGACCAATAATATATTCTGGTTTTTCCTAACTTATTCCCAGAATCTCACAACGGAATTACTTTCTATCTGTGGTCATTTATCCTGTTCATCTTTCCTCTGATTATTATATTATTATCTAATTAACACATGTTTTAATTATATTATTATTATATTCTAAGATCTTATCTCTTATTTTATTTTTTTTATTTTATTTTTCCTTTTTTTTACTATACACACACACATGCACAACACTTAGGCACACACACACTCACAACTCACACACACTCACAACTCACAAATATCTCTACCTTCTCTCTCTCTTTATTTATGTCTAAACAATTAGCCATTAATTATCTAATTAATCATTTACTAATTTTTGACAATTTTCTTAATTAGTAATAATTATTATCTCACAACTATTTTACTGACATTGGTAATTTATGTACTATGCATAATATTAAAAATCATTTAGTCAATTTTGGTTCCAAAATACTTTTTAATTTTTCTTCTTTTCATTTTCAAAGGAAATAATTTAATAAATTGTCTAAATAAAGGACAATATTCTTTCTAATTTTTAATAATTATTCTCATGCCCTCTAGAATTTTTCATAATTCTTTTTAGGATGTTTTATGACCCTAAAATGCATTTTTCACATTTTTGGAAATAAATTCCATTTAATTTTCTTAGTATTTCCCTTTGAAAATAGACCAATAATACAACATTTTGAGACCATATCTATCATAAATGGACATAATATTCCAGATAATAATTATCCGGGTATTACATATAACCCGAAATCCATATCTGAAGTGTGAGACAGGAATTCTCTGTTAGACCTGGCTATTACCAAAGAGAGGGGTAAATTGGGTGTTTGATAAACTTTAGGAACTTTAAAAACTTTTCGCAACTTATAAATTGACAATTAGATATTCAAATATGAGCATATACTAGAAATGTAAAAGATAAGGGAAGAGAGTATGCAAACTGTGATTTATTCTGGTTCGGTCCAATCTTTGACCTACGTCTATACCCCAAGCTTCACTTGAGATTTTCAATCCACTATTTGCTTTAAACATGATTACATGTTCTGTACTTGAAGTAATCCTCTCACTAGGATTCACTCCCCCTTACAAACCAAAATCAATTCACTTGCTTGATTACATACTTTGTACTCGAAGTAATCCCATACTTGGATTCACTCCCCTTACAAGCTGTAATCACAACAAAGTGTTTCCTACTCAAGATCACCCAATCTTGAGTAACTCTCAGAATAATAGGATGATTACAATGAATCTTCTCTCTCAGAAGTAAGTGAATAAACACTGAAGCACAATACATATAATCTCACTCTCTAAGCTAAATATATGATCATTGAGATATTCAGAGAGTAGATGAAGCAGACATAAGAATATTGGCATTTTCACTGTGTAAGCTCACGTCCCTGTTCTTGCTCTCCCTCTTGTATCTGTATATCTTGTTCTTCGTTTCTGGGCTTCTTATATAGATGAAGAAGAGGAACTAGCCATTGCATTTTCTTCTCTTTGATTCTTCAAAGTTCAGCTGTAAATCTGGAATATGATCGTTGCATATTTTTCTCTATTTCTTCAATTCTTGGCTGGAATCTTGGATTTAGTTGTTGTAGATGGTCTTCCAGAATTCTTGTCATTCCATAAACTTAATTTGACCGTTGGAGAGTGATCTGAATGTGTCATAACGGTCTGAGCTGGTCCATTGGAATAGAGGAGAAATTTCAGGCTTGTTCTTGGTTCTTCATTAATTACATTTGACCCAGATCTGATTTCACCTTGATCATTGCTAAATTCATCTGAAACTTACTTGAAAAACTCATTAAACAATGTTAGAATCAATAGCAATATATGATATGAAGTTTTAAGATTAACCCATGAAGATTTCACAAATTGGCGCAATCTGGTTCTTATACTTCAGCGACGCAAACTGGAGTTTGGAAAACTAAACTGGAGTTTGCAGCGGGCTAAACTGGAGTTTAGAAATCCAAACTCGAGTTTAGGTCTCCCAGAGAGAAATGTCGCGATTTGAGTTTTGGAGCACATTTGAACGTAAGGCCAAACTCGAGTCATTAAGTGATAGACTCGAGTTTAGGACTTTTAGAGAGAAAATAAGCTTAAATCCATGAAACTCTAAACTGGAGTTTTCAAATGCAAACTGGAGTTTACTAACTCAAACTCGAGTTTTCTTTTCCATGGCTCAGTCAAATATCCTTCTCACAAGTTCTTTGCTTGTTGACTTGATAAAGATCAATTCCTGGAATCCAGTACCTATCTCCATAAGACTCTCTAAGTCTTCTTTCCAATGCAAGAATAATCAACTCTAAACTCATTGTAATCTGGCAGTTATGATCCAATGAACGAAGGCTGTTCTTTGGCTAGCGTTTTTCCAGCATCCTGAATTGACTGTCAACTAACTTCAAAGATTCATACCTCACTCATTTGATCTTTGTTTTTCGTGATCTTTATGTTTCTAGAAAAGTATATGAGTCACTTTCATATGCCACCAATTTCAGCTCATTCTGATGTGTAGATTGTGAGTTATGCTCAAATTACCGAACCTTGGTCTGCTGTATGATGGTAACAGATGGAATAACTTCAAAAATTCATATCTCTCTCATCTGATCTTCTTTGGGGATGAAACTTTGTCAAGATGACATATTAGGAGTCTAGTTTCATACAAAATTGATTTCATCTTAATCAGATCTCTGGTTTGGAAGATATGATCAAATTACCAAAGGTCACCCGTGCTAAACGTGAAACAGAGTTGAATAGAGTTGCTGAAAGCTTGCTAAACTCAAGTCATTAAGTGACTAACTCGAGTTTACATTGGCTAACTAGAGTTTGGCTGATCCAGAGACGCCAGAATTGCTGAAGACACTACAAACTCGAGTCATTAAGTGACCAACTCAAGTTTTGAGTTTCAAACTCGAGTTTTGTGTCATAAACTCGAGTTTTCTCATAATCCAAAGGCAAATCACTTCCAGTAATGCAGTAAACTTGACTTTTGAGTATCTAGCTCGATTTTGCTCATCCAGAACCTGATATATGCTTGTTTTAACTCTGAATTGAGTTGTTCCAACTTTCATTTAATCGTGGAGACTTCAAGAATCAATCTAAGAACTTGTATGATAATTTTCTCATTCCATTTGGCAAGTTTTTCTTTCTTTCTTCTCTTTTCTTGATCATTCTCCATGATTGAACTATTTCTTTCTTTTCTTCTCTTGTTCTTTCTCCATATAAACAAATCTACATTAAATGTAGCAATTAGTCAATATATGTGCTATAAACTTTTTGCTCTTACTAATGGCATCTATATAAGACATCATCAAAACTAATCATAACCAACATTCTTGAGACTCATCCTCTCATTCTTGAGAGTCAGTGTAATGAAATAAAACATATAGTTTGATCCTAAACATGCTAACTCATCAATTCTTGAGAATCATTCTTCTATTCTCAAGAATCATTGTAACGTTATTTTAGAAAACAAAAAGCATTTTGTATTTAGGTTTAACCATTCTCGAGAATTGCTTATGTATTCTCAAGAATTGCATCAAATAAGGCAATATCAATTTTGATAGAGTATCGGATCAGCAAGAGATAATGAAAGTTGTGGAAAGTTTAGAGATTTTAAGAATTAATATTTAATTAATTGAGTCTGTTTTTATAATTATTTTATTATTATCTTTAGGAATTAGAAAATAAGAGGAATATCTTATTAGATATTATCTTTTATTATTATTTTTAGGAATTAGAAAATTAAATGATTAGATATTATATTTTATTATTATCTTTAGGAACTAAGAAATAAGATGAATATCTTATTAGTTAAGATTTAGTTGTTAGGATTTATGGTTGTTAGTTATCTAAATCTTAGATTTAGATATATTTTGTATTTATATTTTGAATAGAGTCTACCCTCTGTAAATCATTATAAATAGGCCTAGTGCCTCATCATTAAAGTATCGAATATTCAGAGAGTAAACCAGTACGGGAGATTCTCCTTGGACTTTAATAGTCCGATGAGTTGCAGATTCTAGCTCATCTACTATTAAGGATGTGGGCTGATTTAGAAAAGAGGTGAGATTCTTGCCAACTCTCTATCTCAAAGAGGTTGTTCTTAAAGAGTTAGTGAGATCCTTGCTTCTCTTTAGAAACAGAGTAATTCTATTTTCCTTTTATTTCCTAAGTTCTCCTTACATTCCCATTCACATTTAACCTTCCCATGATCCGTACCCTATCAAATTTTTTGTCAAATAAAAAACTTTGGAACTTGTTATCATCAAAACGTTGAGAGTCAATAGCCGGTTGTGCTATATGCATGGTTCGCCTTCCCTAGATATACTTGAACTATAAATGTAGAATGGTTGAACAATGATATGTATTGTAAGGGTTTTATGTTACTGAATGGTTTTATTGTATTGTAATATGATATGTTTTATGTTGGTTGCACTATATGGTTCGCCTTCCCTAGATGTTGGTTTTATTGTAAGGGTTGTAGATGCATGTTTTATTTATCCAGGTTCAATGTTATTGATTGTGGTTTATGGACTAGATATGTAGTTCTATTTTGGGTTCTTGGATTCAAGAAAAAGTATAAATCTAGAAGTAAAAGATTCCTTACTAGCTACTCATTTCTAATTCTACTTGGCTCTAACTTCTTTTTCTTCATTCTACATTTGTTATTTCTAAATGTTTATGTTGGTTGCGCTATATTTATCCTCAGATATACTTGCTAAGTTGTTACTGATTGTTCAATGATATGATGCTTGAACAACGTAGAATGGTTTTATTTATCCTTAGATATACTTGCTAAATGTAGAATGGTGGAACAATGATATGATGCTTACATTTGAATTTAATCACACTCACAAGACACATAAGCAATGTCAAATTTGAAGAAACAAATTATGTCTAAGCAACAAGAGGAAGATGACGAGTCTCAAGAATTATCTGTTATGGATGAAGAGCAAACAAAGGTTGAACAATTATATGCGTATTTGTGTCAATATGTTTTTCCTTATGTGTCCAAAGAACCACGTAATACTAGTGCACACACAGGACATTCATGTAACATCCTAATTTTATTATTAGGATTTAATTGTAATTATGAAATAATTATATTTGATTATTGTAATTGTGAAAAAAAACATAAATAATAATGATAATAGTATTAAAAACAAGCACAAATAAATAAATAAAAATAAAGTTGGGTCTTTTGTGATAATTTCTTTCATTTAAAAAAAAAAGAAAGAGGAAGCTAATGCGTGCAGTAGAGAAAGAAAGAAAAAAGGAAGGAGCGTGTGGAGGAAAAAAAAATTCTCACTGCCTTTGACCAAGAGGTGGGTGTAATAAATACACCCCTTCTTGCCTATATATATGTATGGCCCACGGAATTGAGGGGAAAAGAAAGAACAAAAGACAAAAGTGAGCAGGAGACGAGAGAAGAGGAGAGAAGAGAAGAAGAGTTGGAGTATATTTGGGTTTTTGAGATATATTATTTATTTTATAAGATTATTTAGGTAGATAAATTAACTTCTTTTCAATATAATTCCTTTATGAAAGTTGTTCTATATATTTTCCCTTTCCAATGAAGGTAATATTATATTGGTTAGTGAAAATTTTGAAGTTACAATTTTAGAGAAATTTTGATTTTTAAAAATAGATGACTGTATATATGTATAGAATGATTGATAACTAATTTTAATCGGTTTAGTTTTGAAGTTTGAAGAACTGAAATATTATTTTTAGTTTTTATGATAATATATTAGATTAGAATATTTATAATATAAGTTATATTAAATTATAATTGTGATGATGTAGAACTTTCTTATGATGGGTGATCGTTCATGTTTGACTTCTCGAGATTTAGCTTAGAATTATCGTAACCGGAGTTATTTTATTTTATATGCTTGTTTTGGACTGTAAGGTGCTTCCTAAACTTTACTATTATATGTACCTTGGTGTGTGTTCTGAAAAGTTATGCCTACATTAGAACATGAAATTGTTTTAGTGAAGTGTAGTAATTGTCGTGATAGTTATGATATTTGTTATAAGATGTTATAAATGGAATAATGTATTGTACAATGATCTTGAAAAATTATAGGAATAAATTGTTTATCTGTTATTGAATATGCTGGTTTGTGTGGAAGAGAGTTAGGGTGAAATTGTGCCCATTGGCTCTCTCATTCCTGGCCCGGAATTTGAGTAGAATGTATTGAGCGGATATCTCCTTGTTACGGTATATCGATGGTAACATGGGAGGGGACAGTATTCTTAAAATGACTAGATAACCTTGGTCAGGTATACTAGCACTGATAGGTTGTACTATGTCCAGAAGATATAAGGAGGAGCATGATGAATAAGAGGGGATGGTTCTAGTTATTGATAATTATCATGTTTCATTTAATTATTGTTAATATTATAATTATGCTAATAAATCTGCTTCTCTGATTTGCAATCCTTTCTTACATATTTGATAAATTAATTTTGGTTATTGAGAATTTATGTCTCACCCCATAATTATCAATATTTTTCAGGCAAAACCTCTAATCTTACTAGAGATCAAGGGAAGCAACCAGAGGCATAAGAGTTGAGAAACTTTGTAAGCCTCTTTTGGTATGAGTGTTGTATGGATTCCTATATTGCCATCTTAGGACACTCATATTTTTGTGATACTATGACTATTTATCTACCATTAGACCGAAGATTTTATTTTATACATTGTAATATTTTGGTGAATCCACAATCACACTTTGTATGGAAAATGTTTGGTATAGACCATGTAATATAGAATTAGTATTGTATGACCATTGGGCTATGTGCTTTCTTTTCTTTTCGATAAATGTGCCCAGAATTATAGATTTTCAATTGTAAGTTTCCCCTAATCATTTATTAATATGATTTTGTGAAAACAGTATAATTAATTATTAATTAGCAAGGAATGAGTCATTTTAATTCATGGGTTCAAGAAATATTGGCAAGTCATAGTACACGATGTCATTAAATGTTTAGAGTAGAGCCACATGTCTTTTACAACTTATGCAACAAATTAGTTAGACTTGGGTTATGGAATTCTAAGAACATTAGAGTTGAAGAAATGGTAGCCATGTTTTTATTCACTATTAGACATGAAGTAGGTTGTTCAAGAATTTTTTCAACATTCAGGGGAAACTGTAAGTAGGCTATTGGACATAGTATTAGAAGCTTGCCTTAGTCTAGGTAGGGAAAATGTCAAACCATCTGATCCCGAATTACGTGGCTACCACCCAAATATAAAAAATGATCGTCGATATTACCCTTATTTCAAGGATGCCATTGGAGCAATAGACGGAACGCATATAAAGTGTGTGGTCAATGGTCAAACTAGAGATAAATATATTGGGAGAAAAGGATTTCCAACACAAAATGTCATAGTTGTATGTGATTAGGATATGTTCTTCACATTCGTGTTGGCAGGATGTGAAGGTACTACACATGATGCTCGTGTGTTTCAAGTTGCTACCCCAAATCCGTCTATGAATTTCCCTCATCCACCTTAAAGTATCTTTTTGTATGCTTCAATTAAATAACTTTGTCTGCATTTCACATTTGAATTTATCTCACAGCTTCAAAATGTTTTTATCATTTATCAGGCAAATATTATTTGGTTGATTCTAGATATCCAACACCTGTTGGGTATCTTGTTCCCTACAGAGGTCAGCGTTATCACTTGGCAGAATTTAGGCGTTAATATGGATTTGGAAATAAAAAAGAGGCCTTCAATTTTTATCATTCAAGTTTGCGATCCACTATAGAAAGGACTTTTGGAGTGTGGAAGAACATGTTTCAAACATTACAAAAAAATGCACAAATATAGGGACCGAACACAAATCCACATAGTTTATGCAACAATGGCTATACATAATTTTATTAGGATAAATTCTTAGTTAGATGTTATTTTCATGGAAGCTGAAAATGAGAATATTAGTGTAGATGAAGATTTTTCCTTGATTGATTTTGCTGAGCAATCTTCAATCCAAATGAATCAACCATCTTCAATTGAAATGAATCAAATTTGTTACACAATTAGAAACCAAATTGTACGATGCCTAAGTTCCTAGTTACTTATGTAGTATATATTTGATCAAATTATGTATTTTAGGATTGAAAAATTTTGTAATTTAGCATTTTTCATATTTTTATTAATTTTGATTTTAATTTTTCTCTTATAATTATATCAAAAGTCACTTATGCAACCTCCCCTTCAATTTTCCTTCTCAACAAGCACATGATCTAGTTAAAGCCCGTTTATGTCTGATACAAAAAATAAAATGATTTCAATCAAATCATTTTCTCCATTTTTTATTATAGTAGCATTATGGGAGTTTCACCTCCCTTCCCACTTAACAAACAATCTATTCTTCTTACCAAAAATTTTATTTTACCTCAACTTAAGTTTCATTCCTTTATCTACCAAACAACTCACATTTTTAAGTTTCCTCCCGATGTTCTATTCCCTTAATTTCCTTCCTCATATATTCCGTGTACCAAACAAATAGGCCCTAAGTTTTCTTAAATAAATTGTCCTTGAAAAATAAAAGGAAAAAAGAAAAGGGTACTAGGTTTTCAACCTACCTTGCATGCGAATCATAACTAAACGGAAATTAAATTTTAAGATTTTTTAATCATCAGGTTTTGCTTTTTCTTTTCTTTTTTTTTTCTTTGGTTGTAATAATGGATCATCAGTTTTGTTTTATTCTTTTTATTAATCTGAAAAGAAAGCCAATAATGTTTATTGTAAACAACTGGGGCAAAAAAAAAAAAAAAAAAAAAGAACTCAAATTTGAGGTATCTAAACTAACAAATATACCACCTCCAATACTTAATATAAGACACAATTGGCCTTTTTTTTTTTTTGAGATTAAGAAAATTAAATAAGTTAGTTAATCATAGCGTATACTATATATCATTTTTTTATACTTCAATTTATAAGTCAGATAAATCAATTTGATATAAAAAAATATATAAAAATATTTTAAAGTAATTTATTTTTTTTCCTTAATCTATCCAGAAAAGTCAACAAGGTTAAAGACTAGAAGTAGTATTATACAAATCTCTCGCCTCCAAACGACTGCCAGTGGCTTCCTTTTTATATATCAAATCTTACATAAGCTGCATAGGAATTATAAAAACTATGATCTACCGGGTGACCCATGAATTGAAACAAAAAATGCATGATCCATCAAATAAAAGAAAAAACGAAGCAGCAGCTAAGTTCAATATTAGATTGAAACATCATAATCTTGTATTACCTTCCGTATTTCAAAATGCTTAATTTTCTTCCTTATATTTTGTTACTTTGAGAGCCAATAAACAATGAGAAACAACGTACAGGCAGCAATGACCGCTGACAATATAAGAGTATCCCTCGATCGTCTCCTTTGTATTGAACCTTAAAGAGAGGAGATATAGATTAACAAAATAACAACCGAAAAGAGAGAGAGAACAACAAAACATCAAAAGCAAAGTCAAAAGATACACTACTTCACAACATACCAAGCAAGCTCCGAATCATCGGGAACTTATCCCCGAGAAGCTTCACTTTTCCATGAACATCGCCAAACAAAGCCCTTTGAGACCCCAAAACAGCTCTTGTTGCTTGAGCTTGACTAATCACATCATCAATCTGGGAAGCACCAAGAACATTAAGGTATGCATCTTCCAGGAAAATAGAGGTAAAATTTTTTTTTTTGCAAAACAGCTTATATGAAACAAGTTGGTATAAACCCATCGTCATGTAAGGGTGTAGGCAATCATATTTTTTCAATCAATAACATCCTTGAAGAAAGCTCCAAATGAAGATATGAACATTATAACGGATGCAATTATGGAAGCACCATGAACCATTAAAGCAGCATGAACTTTAATACGCCTCCAGTCCTAGATATTGGACTTTGTAGCCCAAAACCTACATTTAGGATCAGAGGAGTGGTAGATAACCATATCATGCCCAAGTGGCAAGAGCTTGACATGTAACACTCTGAAACTTAGAAGGAAGACACTCCAGCATAAGTATTTCCATAAATATCTAAGACCATCAAATTTTTATTAAAAGTAACAATTGTGAGTACAATAATATTAAAATACAGACTCCAACAGACGATCAGGCTAAACAAATTGTTACCTAAAGCAACATGAAATCCTACTAATTTTATCATATTCAGCCATAACTAGAGCAATACTCTGCATAAACATGCAGCTACTTTTTCCATACCACTTTTACCTGATGATTTATCCTCATGGTATTGAAACTTTAATTCATTAGCTCGTTTTGTACATCCACTTTATATATGGCCTTAACAAAATATTTTAGACGGTTTTCATATTATTTTCAACTAAGACCATGGTAACCCAATTTTACTGTGTTCATTAGGGCTTCACAGAAAACAATATATAATAAACAATAATATTTTCATGAAGTTAATATTGAATTTTTTTTTTCCTTTTGCAAAAATCAAGACATAGTTCCACACTCAGGAGGTTCCTTTCATGCTAACATTTTGACACACGTTCCTTCCAGTTTCTGTTTCACTCATGTTGAAAAAAATTGACTGATGTTTTATGAACTAGTCCTATATAACTTAATATACACCATTTTCTCTTCTGTTGTGATTCTACTTACAGTCCCTTCAGAAGTTCAGATTCTAAGCTTTTCCAGAAGTTCCTAATTCTAATTAGAAGAAACCTTCAAGTGATAAATCTTAGTAGCGTAACTAACACAATAATGATATAAATCAGAGGGAGGGAAACAACTGTTAGTTAAGGTAGTCAGAGTCAGTTAGCAGGGTGGGCAAGTAGTAACAGAAGTAATAAAGCGCCAAGTCTTTTATTCATTCAGTATCTAGCAACATTCAGGTGTTAATAACTTCGGCCACCATTATTCTATGTTACTGTTAGTTGCATGTAAGACTTACTCATTTATCGTTTATCTATCATAAGCTAAGATCATGCACTAAAAAGCCTCCCTGGGATGGATCTTATCATGATTGAAAACTATTTACAGGCACTATTTCTAATCAGTTATTCCTCTTTCATGACACCAACACCAATTAACTGTCTCACTGCTTTTCTGACAGTATAGGCAGTGTGTGGAGCGTAAACTTGAGGAGTTCTCTTTTGAAAAGAAAATGAAGTGACCCTCACAATAATACAACTCTAAACAACCGTTGCAATGGTGCTAAAAATGTAAAAACATTTAGTAACCTAAACAGATGAGAACAAGTTATATCGATGAACACAATTTAATCAAGAAGTGAATCAGCCATCATTTTCTTTTCATTTTCTGTTTTTTCTTTTTTTATAAAAAAATAATAATTATTATTATTAAAAAAAAAAAAAAAAAAACTATTGAGACTGCAGTTGCAACATGTGGCATCCCTCCAAAGTCCACCCCGATATGAATAAGATTAAAGAATGAAACCAAGCACAATTATGTCAGAACTCCTACACAACAAGCTTATCAAAGATGTGGGAAATTGGAATCTTATCTCTAATTCTGCACAAGTACAGTTTCTATTCAGATATTTACATAAATAGAAGGCCCAGTAAATCTGGTAGAATTGATGCATTTAAACTGAATTATTCTAATCCCATGAAATCTGGGATATATAAACAGAAAGTAAACTAAGGCAAAACTAATAACTACAGCTACTTGCATTTAGAAGGAAGGCCAACACGGCATCCAACAGGGGTAAGATGGGAATTAACAAGATGGTTGGTTATGACAAAATTTGGGGCAAATGAGGGTACACTAAATCTATGAGCTACACTTGTTTGTAGAAGGTATGGAAGATCTTGAGTGAGATCTGGGATAGCCTATACCTCTCAAAAGTATAGGGTACTGTTTCTTTTACTTCTGTTGTTCTTCCTTGTTTGTAGATTAATCCATTAGACCTCCACTCTGTGGATTAATATTTGCAGTTTTAACAACAATTCTACTGTTTTATAATGCAATTCTGTAATCTTTAACAGAATTGTGTAGGTAGAATTAGGTAGAAGAAGAGTAGAAAGGGTTGAGAGAGAAAGAGAGACAGAGACACAAAGGATTCACAATTGAATCTGCATTTATTAATTCATTCATGGTAATAACCTATTACAATAAGAGGGATGCTTCTTATATAGAGGAAAGGGATCAGGGGTATTAATGCTCTAATCCTATCCTAATTAGTTGGGAGACACAACTAGGGCTGTATTTGGCTAATGCTATTCTTAATAATAGCTAGTGGTACAAACAACTAACTTGCTATTCCTACTAACTAACTAAAATACCATTTGAAATAGGGAATTTACAATTTCATAATATTTTAGCTCGTATGTTTTCATCAGTGTGCATTATAGTCCATTTCCAATTTACACCCCACTTGGTAAAAGAGGAGGTTTATTCCCTTCCCTGCGCACCAAAATTGAGATATACAATATTTACTTTATCTTTCATGTGATAACTCATTAGTGATCATATTTTTTTAGGATGGAGGAGCAAAAATACCTATAAACTTTTCCCAAAAGCGCATCAAACACCATAAGCTTTTTTGGCACACAAAAATGCCCATGAACTTTTCTAAAGGGAGCAAAAATGCCACTCTCATTAACTCATATCAACAACTGTTACTTTTTAATCTGTGGGCCCCACCAAGTGCCATGTGTCAACTATTAAAAATGCATTAAGTCTATGTTCCCTCATCATCTTGGTCATCTCTCTCCTCTCACCATCTCTCTCTATTCTCTCTCTCATCCAGTAAATGGGTCATCACTGGAATCACTTTATGAGGAATGTTGAAGCCAATTCATACGGCAGAGAAAGTTCACAGCGGTGATGAAAACATGGTGGAGGAGTGTCTTACGACGCTAACAAGGGAAGAGTCTAGAATCCAACCGATTTCCACATGCCCACTGGCTCTCTAGAAGCTAAAGCCTCCAGCGTCTGCTATCAAGTGCAAGTATCTCCGTGGCTTTTACAAGTTCTTCACTCCTACAGATTTGGATACTGTGTTCATACGCCATGTTGAAAGAGCTAGCTAGCTAACTGATCATCTGCTATATATATATATATATCTTCTGCAGCTCTCTTATTTAGTCTAGACCTCTTTCAGTTTCAGTTGCAAGCAGAGAGATTCATTAGCTTGGAGCTATAACCATTTGTATAAACTAGTCTGAATCAATAAAATGACATCTCTAATCTGGGTTTGCTTTTAGCTTAAAACTTCACAATACAAACAGCCAAATTACTCACCGTGCTTTTCCCATTGGAGAATGAAATTGGAAATTAAGAGCCATCAAGAACCTATTCTTTCATATTCTCTCTCCCATTTAGACCCATGTATGCCCATCGGAGAATGAAATTGCAGATTAAGAGGCACAGTAGAAGAGGAGTGAGAGAGAGAATAAAGGGAGAGAGAGTAGAGAGATGACTAAGATGATGAGAGAACACGGGTCTCTATGTATTTTTACAAATTGACACATGGCACTTGAAGGGGCCTGCAAATGAAAAAGTAACGGAAGTTGATGTGAGTCAGCGGGAGTGGCATTTTTGCTCCCTTTGGAAAAATTCATGGGTATTTTTACACCCTAAAAAGGTTTATGGTGTTGGACGCACTTTTGGAAAAAGTTAATGGTTATTTTTGTCCCTTAACCCTTTTTTTATATTCTTGTTTATCCAAGCCTCCAGGGGCATAATTGACACGTGTCATTTACAAAATTACTTTTTCATAAGATTCCCTTTATATTCAATAGCATTTTGGATAGCAGAGTACAAAGCTTGCAGCAGTTACCTGACATAATAAATCTGTTCAGCAAAGGAAGGTTACATTAAAGAAGAAAGTTTATGCCAAAGAACACTTAACATTGTGGGTTTCAGAGAACAAGAATGTGGGGAAAAGAATTGCACTAGTAAGGATTGTTTCGAATTCGACTGATTTACATTTCTATCATGATCATAATTTTCTTTCTTCCCTCAATATACTCATAATGTTAAAGAGTAAATTGCCACTTATAAGAAGTTGCAGCATCAAAACCCTTGTGAAAAGGAACGGAGCAGAAGATTATGAAATAATGACAAACATTGCTGAAGCAAAATGTGATGCCCAAGTTAAATTATTTACTCAATTCAATTAAGACTTTCATCCAAACAGAATCGGTCAAGTACCTGATAGCTAAAAAGCAAACAAGCATCTTCTTTTCAGCTTAACCCAGTCAGACTTAAAACTGAAAAGAATGGGTACAATCAGCATCACTAAAATCTGCTGATTTACAGTATACATTTCAATTATTATGAACAACCAACTACAAACATTTCTTGCTTTACATATTAAGAATCAATGAACTATCTAATAATAGAATATATACTTACATGAGATATACTTCCATGGATTGCTGATCTCTCCCGTAATAACTGCATACGTGGAGACATACTTCCTGATGCCTGCCAGAAGAAGGAAAATCTAATACTGATAGGAAAAAATCAACCATATAATTAGATTCATATAATGCCCACCTTAAAGTCACTAATGTCATCCCTGACTGAACTCAAAAGCTCCGCATGTTCTCTCATTGAGTTTGTGTTCCCCTTAATACGTCTAAATTCCTGAAAAGAATAACAAAATTCAACATGGGAAAAACATTGAGTCAGCTCTCTAGCATAAAAGAGAAGCATGAGATAAACATAGAATATTCAACATATGCTTGCTTGGCACGAGGAAAATTACATCGAATAAAATGAATGTACCATTTTACATCTCATCATTAGCATATAGATTACTTAGGGAAAAGTTTTGTTTGTTCTTAGGGAAAATGGGGGCAGGGAGTGTCTGCTGAGTCTTCAGTGATGCAGCCCCTGCTGCCCCTCAATTTTGGGGCATTTCCCAAGTGTTTTTTTCCATGATATCTTCTGATTATTAGATTTTACATGAAATGAGTGACATTTTGACAAAATGTCACTCATTTCATGAAAAATATAATAATCAAAAGAACCATAAAATAACATTTCGGAAGTGCCCCAAGATTGAGGGGTAGCAGATGGCGCATGTTGCAAATCATTGGATGGAACTTTAAAGTAGCAATATGGTGACTAATGACACCATGACATTTCATTGAGAACGAGTGGGAGAAAGGGGGAGGGGGTTGGGGGAGAGTTATCACGTAGTGATGATTTCATTGTTTATATACCCCAAATAATGAAGGATGACCTCATTGAATATTTTCATTAGCATTTCCATTAGGTGCTTCAAACTTTCCTTTACCTTCTGGATTTGATTGGCCCAAAACAATTTATTTTGTCAAAACAGAGGCACGCTTGAATCTTAAATGAAAAATAACAGCTCAGATGCCAAGATACATGTTCGCAGATGGCATGGCAATCTTAATTTAATCCAAGCACCACTTGTTAAAAACAAGAAAAATCATTTTCGTATAAATCTACAAATACTGTCAAGCAAGACTCATACAACTTTTATCAAATAAACAAAGAACATAAAAAGCAAAATAGACCTTATGAGTTTCTCAAACAATTAATACTTTAATAGTTTCCCTATGCAAGTGGCAAATGTGAACTAATTGTGTTACTAGTTGAAATTATATAATAAAACAAGAAAAAAGTAGTGACAAACAAAGGAAATGTTGTTTGATAAAGCTGTAGATGAAGACCAAGAAGAAAAACAAAAGAAGTTTTTGAATGGGACCTTTCAGTTAATGGTATGTATAGATAGTGGCTTATAGATAGAGCACAATAGCATAGTGCGATCCATGTAGTCAACCAACCCAGTGGGATAAGGTTTGTTGTTATTTTACACAAATCATACCTGGGTAAACTCATGAAGAATGTCTCTGTGCCTGGCTAGTTTCTGGGTTACAGAAGTAGCTGATGCGGCAGATGCAGCACATCTACTCATCGAATCATTTATGTCCAGTAGTTTCTCAAGCAATGATTGGATTTCTATTTCCATTGACTTCCATGACCTACTAGACCCAAGAGGTGGCGACCCACCTTCCACATAACCTGATGCAAAAAGTTAGGTTAATACACATGTATAGGACTGTGGCAGAGCTAGAAATTAAACACCACAATCCGAGTGCCAGAAAATGATTGAAACCGCTCAATTATATATGAATAAAAACTAAGCAGATAAGCACTGACTACAAGTTATATGTAATAATAATAAATAATCAACCAAAAGTAATGCAAAGTAAAAGATAAAATGCATTTTAGGGGATTATACTCTTCTGTAACTATAAACAGTTACTAATCCCAAACAGCTGTATAAACAGCCAACTTGTAAAACTTTAATATGCTTGAATTTGGCTAAGAATAATTGGTTTATGCTTTCAGGAAGTAACTATTTTATTACAGCTCTCCTTGCAAGAAGACAGCAATACTAACAGCCAAAAGCCACTAATGTATAGGAACTGATTAACGAGAAGAAAATAGCATAAGAAGTGACAGCAACAGGACAGGAGAGAAGAGATATTAAAGCTTCTCAGAAAAGAAGAGTGCATAGCCACTAATTGAAAGTGGAAGAAATCACCAAGAGGGGGGTGAATTGGGGATTTAAAAAAAAATTCTTTTCAACTCTTAAAAATGAAGCTTAAGAAATGGATAATAAAAGAGTAGAAAAAGAAAAGCTTAGACACACAGAATTTATACTGATTCGGTCTCAACCTTGACCTACGTCCAGTCCCCAGATACCTTCTGGGTGTTTCCACTAACTCAACAGTTTGTCAATTACAAAAATGAAGATTAGACACAATCCTAATCACCTAGTACTTGCTCCCCCTTACACTTTGTGATTGAACAAACCAACTCATAGGTTCCCCAACCTTGAGTTCTCACAAACAAATGCTTTCAAAAATTTACAAACTCTCAAAAGAGTAGATAAGGATAAATACTGAAAAACGGGTTGAAAATAACAATACAGACTCAAATTTCAAAGTATAATCAAGATAGCTTCATTGTTTTTCCATTGCTTTGAGTTTTCACAGCCTCTTATAGACTGAATGGATAAGCTAGGCATTGCAATTCTTTCTCTAATGTTCAGCTGCAATTCTAGAGAAATGGCAGTATCATATTTTGCTCTATTCTTTGAATTCTTAGCTGGAATTTTGGAATTTAATTGTTGCAGAACGTCTTCCAGATTTTTAGCCATTCCATGATCTTAATTCAACCGTTTGAAGTGATCTTAATGTGTTTCAACGGTCTAAACTGAACATCTGGAATAAGGGAGAAGAATCAGCCCTGTTCTTGGTTCTTCATTTAATGCACTTATTCTGGATCTTGATCTCACCTTGATCTTGGCTAAACCTTATCTGAAAAACACTCAAAACTTCATCGAGGACATTAGAAACAATAATATCATATCATGAAATAATTTCAGGAAGACCCATTAAGATTTCGCAGATCAACATCATTTGATTTTTCAAAATCCCCGATGCAAACTCGAGTTTGTTCTTCCAGACTCGAGTTTGGGGTTCATCCAGAAAGCATGTCCGTTGATTAGAGGTCTAAACTTGTAATCTGTAAAAGCTAACTCGAGTTTGGCTTTTACAGAGAGAACTATCGGGCTTTGGACTTGGCATGGAATTTTGGTCCTGCTCCTAAACTCGAGTCAATTAGTGACTGACTCGAGTTTGGGTCTATGTTTGAAGAACAAGCCTAAGTTCGTGATTTTCCAGACTGGAGTTTAGGAGACAGACTGGAGTTTTGGAAAGATGGTAGAAATTCGAGTGTTTCTCTATTTGTCCTAAACTCGAGTTTATAATGACAGACTCGAGTTTATGTTTGAGCTGAAACTATTCAAATCTTTCTGTTTGGTCTAGACTGGAGTTTGTAACTCTAAACTGGAGTTTATAACTTTGGCCTGGAACTCGAGTATCTTTCTGTTTGGTCTAGACTGGAGTTTAGGAATCCAGACTCGAGTTTGGCTTGTTTGGAATTCTGAGTGCTCTCTGTATCTTCCAGACTCCAGGTTTGGTTTTGCAAACTGGAGTTTGGCTTGTTGTGAAAATTTCTGATTGCTTTCTGTAACTCCTCAGACTCGAGTTAGTCCAAGCAAACTCGAGTTTGGCTTTCTTCGCAGAAGTAAACAGCTTTCTGTCAACCCTCAAACTTGAGTTTACATACCCAAACTCGAGTTTGCCTTTGACAGTGAGATTTTCATATTGCCAAAAACAAACTTCATATCAAGTTTACAATTGCTAGTTATCATCAAAACACATTGAGAACTACCATTAATGTCTCTGCACTGTTGTGACATACATTCTGAAAAGTACCGCCAAGATAGACAAAGAAACACTCAACCAACTTATAGCTTATTAAGCGAGGGAAAAAGGAAACAAAATCCCCGGGCCTCATCCAGAGCACATGGGTGAAAAATAATGCAGATATCTTTATCATTGATATTCATCTTAAGAGATCAAACTCACTTTTTAAGGCATCGACCTTCTCAGGAGAAAATTACCACATAATGCTTTCTGTCTACTGTTTTTAGATCTTCCTAATTTGTTAAATAGACCATTTTCAGCAGACAAACAGAAGTCACACCAAACGAGAGGAACTTATCTTGATTTTATTTCTCCTATAACTTGTCTATCCATAACTTGCATTTGAATTCCAGTTTTCCATCGTACAGTGGCGATCAATAATCATAAAACCTAAGAAACATAGCAAACAAGAAGTACTTTCAATAAATAATCCTAGAAAATGATGGATCCGATGAAACTTCTTCGTAGAGTAAAAAAAAAAAATAGCAACCGCAAGAATCAGGCAAACGAAATATTAAGAGCAACTGGAAATTTCATTCGCTTCATCATTAAGTTTATCATGGAGAACGGGATATGTATCATGCCTCATCAGAATTGAGTGAACCCCTTCTCCCCCATGCAGACAAATCATAGTTGCAATTCTCAGAGGCATTCAAGAAAAGAAATGGGAATTTGGGGAATCCAACACTAACCCACTACATCATACTGCTAAAGTCAACATTCATCAATATGTGAAGTAGTAAAGCGAGAGTTGAAGAATTGAGTAAGCAACATCATGAATAAACAAACCTCCTTGTGTGAACCTAGAGCCAAGCTTAGCATAAGAAGACAGCTTAACGTCAAGATCACCCTCGATCTTGCGCGCTTCCTTTCTCAGTTCCTCCCAACCAGATTCCTGCAACTCCATAATCGGATCCGACAACGGATCTTCTAAGAAACCAAATCCAGATCCTCCTTCTTCTTCCGTTATCTTCTGATCAATATTCGAGGAATCGGTTATTACAGTTAAAATTCTGGTTCACTCGCATCAATGCCTTTATTCAAATTCAATCCCTGGCTCAGGCTTCGCATGCTCTCTCACATCTCACAATTTTACAAACAGGCACAATGGAGAAGGAGAAGGATCGTCTGCAGATAGCCCACCGTCACTATACCTACAACCTGATATCTTTCGATCTTGATGCGGTTGATCGCTTCCTCTCGTGGAGAGATCAATGCCATGGACCCAAATTCACATGTTGTTGGCCTACTTTTTTTTTTTTTTTTTTTTTTTGCTCTGAATTATGGGAAAATCCACAAATACCGGTTCCTAAATATAAATTTTATTAGAAACTAGGGAAAATTTCATATAAATATCAGTTAAATTTGAAAAATCTCCAGAAACCCATTGAATTTGTAAAAAGGATGAAAGGATATGCAAATTCGGGTGAATTTACTCTTTTATCCTTAGTTCTTAAATAAATTAAAAAAAGAAATATAACCCTCGTCAGAGGGCCACCATGGTCGGCGCCTGGAGGGCCGTTGGACGAACTGCGGGCTTCAACTGCACACAGCTTGAGTTCCGGTGAGGTTTTTTTTTTTGTGGGGAGTTGAATCTTGGTTTTTAGAAAAATATTTAAGGAAAGTAAAGGGGGTGGGGTTCAAACCCACACCCTCTAAGTGGAAACACATTGGGCTGCTTGGTCTCTTTTACATATAAATGCACTAATAAATATATATTAGTTATTTACGTGGAGTTTAAAAAACGAACTGGTAAATACTATTGCCAAACCAGTAAATGTCATTGATAATTTCGTAATTGCCATTACAAGTTTTGTAATAATTGACTTTTATTTCTCCTTTAATCAGAGACACAAGTGATAAGCTTGAAAAACGAATTGGTAACTACCATTGCCAAACCAGTAAATGCCATTGAAAATTTTGTAATTTCCAGTTCAAGTTTTGTAATAATTGACTTTTATATCTTTTTTAATCAGAGACACAAGTGGTAAGCCTGAAAAATGAACTAATATTTATATGAAATTTTCCCTAGAAACTATGTCATATATTTACACTAAAAATTATATTATATATTTAGTACAAGAGGAAGTATTTGGAGTTCTAAATTCCAACACACGTTTTTTCCAATTTGCAAAAGGGTTAAAAAGGTTTAAATGCCTGAAAGTTTTTCACATATATGCATTGGGCATCTGGAAATTTATGAGGAGGCAAATGTATTTTGAAAGTTTCAAAAAATGAGCAACTTTCCCCCTTTGTTTACCAGCCCTAAAGGTCAATGTTTGTTAATCAAATATGCAAAGGTCGCATACCTAATAATGATATTTAACCCTAATAATGAAATACTTTAATGTAGAAAAGGTATTCATCTGTCCTTACAAATTGTCTCTAAGACACCTAAATACTAATAGTTCCACAATCTGCTCCTCTCTAAACCAATCCTCCTTCACCTTATGATATTACATTTCCCTCTCCCTTCACCCTTTCTGCTGATGACAAAAAGAGGGACAAGAGTGGAAGTTCTCCAAGTTAATAGAACTTTATTTAATGTTTTTGGGTTTTGTATATGTTATCATGATATGCTAATGAATTATGTACACTAATCCTGTGAATATTAATGAGCATATATGGTAATCTGGCATTTTTAATCTATGAGCACTTTATGGAAGTTTTCTTGATTTGACTTAGTTTTTCAAAAGTAATTCAAGTTTTGTCATCATAAAAAAGGGAAGAATGTTAGTTCTCATATTGTTGTGTTTTGATGACAAAAAATTTTGATATATAAATATATTTTGAAATAAAATAAAGTTTAACAGAAAGTTGACTTAATGATTCAAGTCACTTGAGTGACTATTTTTCACTTCAAGCGATCATAAAGGATCACTCAAGTGGTAATATAATGGATGCACTCAAGCGAAGAATCTTCACGTTGAGAATTTTTGCAAGTCACTTCATAAAAATATGAAGTTGTGAAAGATCACTTGAGTAGTGGGGGTAAGCACTCGGGTGATTAAACATCATCACTTGTAAGCATTTGCAAGTGACTCGCAAAAGTTCTACAAGTTGGATCAGATCGCTTGAGTGATAGGTTTGGGCACTCAAGTGATATGTGCAAGATCACTCGAGTGATCTAGTGATAACTTGAGTGATGTCATCCACTTATAAGTCACTGCGAGTCACTGATAAGTGAAATGAAAGTTATTTGATCTTATCATAAAATACCTCAAGTGATTAAGAGAATCACTCGAGTGATCCATGGTCACATGCAAACTCGGATGAGTGATCCTAAAGTTCACTCGAGTCACTCAGTAATGTCGAAACTTTATAAATACAGTGAAAGATCACTCGAGCGATTGTTTAGGCACTTGACTAATAATTCTTCTCACAAAACTTCACTACTAACGAGTATCAAACAAGATCACTTAAACACTCGAGTGACAGCGCAATAACTTGAGTGATAAGAAAACACTTGAGTGATCCTAAGTCAAACTCAAATTCATGTTTATTGTCTTTAAGAATCGGCATCTTGATAAAACTTGATACCTATCATGAACATCTGACTAACACTATAATCGCTTATACTACTTCTATATGTTACTAATCTCATTTATGTACAAGTTTCAAGTGATCAAAGTATGGATTAATTTCAAATTCAAAAAATAAAAAAAAAAAAAAATCTGTCAAAAGCATTAAATGCATAGCAAAGAAAGCCAACATAAACATTCAATGTCATCAATGGTGGTGGGTGCGACAATTGTGTTGAGCGGTCAATGCGTTTGAGGGTCAATATTGTGGCTTTGGAGTTTGTGTTTGATGTTGGTGTTCTAGTAGTTCTTGATCTCATTGTCTATTCTTCCCAGCAACCTCATGTTGATCTGATAATACAACTAATTCTTTGACCGTGTAAGGAATTATCAGGTTAAGAATCATATATTAGATGAAAATGTAGAGAGTGAGAAATTTGAAGGAAGGATAAAGGAGGGAGGATTTGTTTATGAAGTTCAAGATGTGCTTGTTACTAAGGCAAGGAGGTTAATGAAGAGCTTGTTGTAGATATTGTATCTGAGTGTGCCAAAGAAAAAGGACACGGCTAGCGTCCACTTTCCTTGTGGTCCTCTACCATCCACTTCTTTCAAAACTGCGCCATTTTGGCGCAAAACAGGTAAGGTGATGCCTTTTTTTTTTAACATAATCTTAAAAAATTATTTTAGGATAATGAAAAAATTTCAAACCAGTAATGGTACTAAAATGATACTTCAAAATCCTAATTGGTACTAAAAAAATATTTCAGATACTAACCGGTAATAAAAAAATACTTCATGATCCTGAAAAAATAATTTTAGGGTAATGAAAAAAGTATTTCAGAGCACTAACTACTAAAATAATACTTTAGGATGCTAACTGGCCCTATAAAAATATTTCAGTATATTGACCGGTACTAAAAAAATACTTCATGATCTTAAAAAAATATTTTAGGGTATTGAATAGTACTAAAAAAAATACTTTAAGATCTTAAAAAATATCCTAAAGTATATTTTTTGTACCATTCAGTATCCTGAAATATTTTTTCTAGTACCTGTTAGAATCTTGAAGTATCATTTTAGTGCCTTAAAATATTTTTCAATATTCTAAAATAATTTTTTAAGATTATGTTTAAAAAAAAGGCATTACCTTACCCGTTTTGCACCACAACAGCGCAATTTTAGAAGAAGTGGACGGCAGAGGACTACAAGGGAAGTGGACGCTAGCCGCGTCCAAAGAAAAAGGTCTTATAAGATTGAATGTGACCATTGGAGCTTTATTGTGTTTTACTTCACTGATTTTAATGACATTTAAAATATATTATTATGTTAAATAATTATAAATTCTTATCATTAAGACATCTTTAGAAACCATTATTGCTGCTCAATGGTCACATGGTTTCTACCTATAGTATGACCGAGTTAGAGTATTGAGGTTAGGTGACACTGAACTTTATCCATAAACCTTTTTCTTCTCTCTTCTTCTGAGTTACAAAGTCAACTTTTTGTTGTTATGCCACCCTACTTTATATAGGCAGAATTTATTTTATCCTAGGGAGTGCCGCTTCCTAATTTATTAAGGGGTACCGTTGTGGAATACCTTTAGTGCCCTCCGGTGTGACTTTTATTGTGTTTCTACCAGTTCTGCCGCAAAACAATTTGCATGGGGTAAGGCGTTGACAGCAACATATATAGCTCGTCTTATTCCTTTGCAACTCTTGCCACATGGACTGTTCCTTTAATTTGTCGGTGTGCTCTTTCTCGCAGAAATGGGATATGTCATATGCCCATGGATGTGTGGAGGAGAGGAGAATTGAGGGAGGAAGAAGGTGGGAGAGGAGTAAGAAGGAAGGGTGATGAAGAGCATGAAGAGAAAGAGGAGCAAAATGCAATTGAGCTAGTCATGGTTGGTCCCCAAGTGAGAGAGAGAGCCTGGCTTGGGGGAGAGGAAAGCGGCTCTCATTGGATTTATTAACGCAAGGACTTGCAGCTAATGCAATACACACACACACAGACACACATATGTATGTATATGGATGCAATAAAAAGAAATAAAACTAGAGAAATCTGATTTAAAATGAGATGCAATTACAAGGACTTGCAAATTAATTTTCCCAAATGTTTTTATCGTTTTGTTTTGCATAACAATTTATTTAAAAAATTTCATAACAATTTCGATTTTTTTCTTACAATCTTCTCGTTCTTTTTATTTCTTGCGTTTTATAACATATATTTTATGCTAAATTTCAGTAGTTTCATTTGTTTTTTTTTATTCAGATATTTTTTGTTATCAATTATGACAAAAGCATAACTTTTATTGCAAAAAACGAAAAATAAAATTTTGTAAAGGGAAAACTTGTATTATTGAAAACATTTTAAGTAACCACAATGAAATTTGTCTTTTTTTATTTGGAGAGACCATACATTTTTACATTAGTAACAAATAATAATATTTTAACTAGATTTTTTCCATGTTCCTATTATCTCCAAGTTGTCTTCTAATAAATAAAAATCAATTAAAAAAATAATTTTTTTGTTCACAGAAAATGAAGAAATAATTTTTAAACTATTTCCTTTTAAAAAATGTCAATTCATTTAATAAAACAATACAACCATACGTATAATGCCTCTCACTAATATTGAGTCAAGGGAAGATTAGAGGCCCAGAGTGTGAAAACATAAACCCATCACAACAAGCTAACATAAGCACTGGCATAAAAGTATTTAAAACAAACAAAAACATGAAGCTGCAACCGGAAGACCAAAGACCGAGTCCCATCTCAAACCACCAGCTGTAATCCCACCAAATCAGACACTACTTGAGGTCCCAGAGAGTAGGAGTAGATACTACTTGGCGACATAAAAAAAAACTAGGGTCTTTTAAAAAAATTTCCTGTGTTTTTTGGGTTGAGGGGAAAAATATGTAGTTTCTCTAATCCTAATCATAAGACATATTTAACCGATTTTAGAAAAATTAAGGAAAAAAGTTAAATTAGTTAATTTTATTCATTTTCCTAAAATGTCATTATATACATTTAAAATGATATAAGTAAAAGTTAATCAATAACTCTGCCACATATCTCTCCGACCAATTTTCCTTTCCACATGTTTTCTAATTGAAATGATGGTCTTGTTAGATATACATATATGTGTATATATATGTATACATATAAATCTATCATGCACACACACATATAGACACATACACACACAACTATGTATCTACACACATAGGTATATATATTGACCCACACAAACATAGACACACACACACACATACACACACACACACACACACACACACACACACATATATACATACATACATACTTTCATACATACATACATATGTTTACAGACATACACATGTGTGTGCATGTGTGTGTATTGCAACCCATATATATATATATACTTACCAAAAACCAAACACACTTGAGATAATAAAATAAGGATATTTTAGGAAGAAATTGGCAAAAACTAAGAAGTTTTCTTATAATTAGGACCAAAACCAACCCGCAAATGTTTTCTTATAATTAGCATCGGAGGGAGTAATATTTTTTTTTTATCCCTTAATAATTTTGAAATAATGATATTGGAATTTTATCTTTTTTATAAAATATATTTTTATTTTTATTCTTTTTTAATAGTTTTTAGTAAAAATATTTTTCTTGTTACTTCAAGAAGGATTCAGTTTCCTTGTCTATCGAAAAGGATAGGTTTGGGGAGTTTGGCTCTTCTAGATTGTCTAGATTTAATTATTTTTACTTTTAGTTTTTTTTTAAAAAAAATTAATAGGTAGAACATCTAAAGTAAAAATAATCTCTCAACTAATATTTTTTTAAAAAAAAAATAGTTTCTTGGTTAAAAATCATTGGATGTAAAAACTTAAATATAGATTTTCTAGATCTCATATCAACAGTCTAAAAAGGCAAGCTCCCAGAAACTGGATTCCTTCAAGAAGGTTTAACTGATTCATTACTTCTACCCATACCTTAGCTCTCTAGGTGGATGACGGCATAAATAGTGGTTTTTTTATTAAAAAAAAAAAGACAGGAGGAGATAGTTTGGTTCTCTTCCAAGCTATGTTTGGTGCATTGAAAACTGAAAAGTATTGGTTTGAAAGAGGCTATAAATTCGATCTCGATTGTGACATCATACCCTTGTATTAAATTGGGTTCTCTCATTTACACTTCTCCGCTACTCTTTACTTTCTCTTCAAATTGACCTTTGAATTAAAATTTCAATCATCCAAATTTAATATTTTATAAATTGGTAATATAATATTACTGAAAAAAATAACAAATAAATTAGAATTGCTAAAATTTATTCTGAAGAACTCACAACAATATATTATTACTATTATAAAGTAGATTCTCTTCCCGTTTTCCACAACAGTTGTGGATTATTTACATCAAATTTTAGCAATTTAAATTTATTCAAGCATTTTAAAGTAAGATTATAATAATATTTTTATAACATGTTAAATTAGGACCATTAAAATTTTAATCTAAAGTGGTAAACTAAAAGGAAGGGGTAAAGGACAGAAGTGAAGTCCTTTAGGTTTTGTTTGGTTTGAGGGGAGGAGGGAGGATGGAAGGATTGTGGCCCCTCCCCTCGTTTGGCTGATCATATTTTTTAGGAGGGGAGGTGAAATTTTTTAAAATTTCCCCTCCTCTCACCTCAAAAGCCTCCCCCCCCCCAAAAAAAAAAAATCGGATGGATTTGGAGGGATTATAAAAATTAGTGTCCTAGTAGACTAAAATGCCCTTATACTTTTTCTATTATTCCAAAGATAACCCAGTGCCTTTTTCAATTAACTCGTTGCATTGGTGCCTGACCTGCGAACCCTATTCTATTCGGCAGCTGTTGGTTTAGTGAGGCGAGAAGGAGAAGAGTGACAGCCATCGAAGACACTTTCCAGTGAGTATCTCTGGTAGCTGGTCTGTTTTCTGCTCATCCCTGGTTTGTTTGTCTTCCTTGCTCTGTGTTTGTCGTCGATGGTCTGCTTGTTGTTTGTGCTTCGTTTCTGTCGTTGCTCTGTTTCTCATCTATTAATTGCAACCTAGTTTTTGACATTGAAGTTTGATTTTTTGTTTTGGGTTTTAACATCAATTGCTTCAGTCACGTTATCGTGGTTCACTTGATCGCTGATCTCATCTTTGCTCTGTTTTTCAATTCAATAATCAACCTAAGTAATCTTGCAGATTCTGGTAGATGAAATATGAGTGATAAATGCTATCTAGTTGATCTCATCTTTGCTCTGTTTTTCAAGTCACTTTATCGTTGTATTACTAGTAATTTTTACAATATCGTGTATATGCTATCTAGCTGGAGATTATCAAATTTTGGATCAGTTCTATTTCATTTTTCTTAAATGGTAAATGTTTAATGCTATTTTTCTATGTGTTGTCATAGTTTTCATGATTTTATTCATTGTTACAATATTTGAAGGAATAAATAACAATTATGGCATAATCTTCTTTTTTAATTGAATATCACAATGCTACTTGTTTTCCTAAGACAATGAGACTCATAAAATTGCTGTCCTCTGTGCAAGGAAATTAAATTTTGATAAAAATGACGTGTATTAGAAAAGATTAGTTTTGATGATGTCTTATATAGATGTCATTATTCAAAGCAAAAAGATTGAGTAATATAGTTATCTTCTTTACTGACTAATTCTTAGATTTAATGTAGAATCAGAGATGTGAAGTTCAATGATCAAGAAGAAGATTAATAAAGAAGTGTTAAATGACATGAAGAAGAATCTGCAAAGAAACAAGAAGGAGAAAACAAATTTTAGAAAGAAGAAATTGAAGAAAATTTTAAGTTCAAGAAGAAGAGGAAATATTGAAGAAGAAAATAATGGTTCCATGTTAAATGACCAAGAATGATCAAGATGGGAGATGAAAGAAGTTGATGAATGGAATGAGAATATCAATATTCAAGATCAGCTCAAATATAAATGTGGAAAATGTTCAAAAGAAGAGAAGAAAGAAAGAATAGAGTTGTGGAGAATGACCAAGTAAAGAGAATAAAGAAAGAGAAGATCTTGCCAAATGGAATGAGAAAATCAATATTCAAGGTCTTAGATTGATACTAGAAGTCTTCACAAATTAATAGAAGTTTGAGTAATTCAACTCAGAGTTAGAACAAGCAAATATCAGGTTCTGGATGAGAAAACTCAAGTTTGATGGTCAAAATTCGAGTTTACTACCTTACTGCAGTAATTTGCCTCTAGAATGCGAGAAAACTCGAGTTTGGAAGTCAAAACTCGAGTTTGAAACTTAATGACTCGAGTTTGGAGTGTATTTAGCATCTCTAGCATCTCTGCACCAACAAAACTCGAGTTTCCAAATGAAAACTCGAGTTTTCAGTGCTGATCAGCAACTCTGTTCACCTCTGTTTCACGTATAACTTGGGCGAGGTTTAGTAATTCGATGATATCTCATAAACCAGAGATCGGATTAAGGTGAAACCAATTTTGGATGAAACTAGACTTCCAATACGACATTATGACAAATATTCAAGCCCAAAGAAGTTCATGAGAGATCTGTGAATTTCAAAAGTTGGATCAAGAATTCACGCCATACAGTAGACCAAACTTCAATGTTTTGAGTGTAACTCACAATATACACATCGGAATGAGTTGAAATCGGTGGCATATGAAAGAAGACTCACAAGGATTTCCATCAAGAGTTGAAAGAATTAAAATGAAGTTTAGACCAGGGAGATGTGACCTTTGAAAGTTGACTGTCAGTTCAGGACGTTGCAAAAACGCTGGTCAAGAACAATTTTCATTTATCGGATCATAACGGACAAAATACGACGAGTTTGGAACTGATTCTTTTTGTATTGGAAATAAGACCCAAAGAGCTATATGGGGATAATTAGTTTTCCAAATTTGGAGCTATATCAAGTC
This sequence comes from Acacia confusa, assembly GCA_037074495.1. Taxonomy (NCBI): domain Eukaryota; kingdom Viridiplantae; phylum Streptophyta; class Magnoliopsida; order Fabales; family Fabaceae; genus Acacia; species Acacia confusa. Next base: position 18,683,867 of record CM073508.1, on the reverse strand, counting down.
AGAGAGCAACCAAGGCCAGAACAACTTGAAAACTCGAGTTTACAAATGAAAACTCGAGTTTAGCTCAGACATAGAGTAGCAATCATCAGAGGATCTTCAAAACTCGAGTTTTCGATCAGACAGAGAGAAATCTGGAGTAACACAACAAGCTCAAAATTCGATTTTTCAAATGCAAACTCGAGTTTACATCTTTGCTTCAGAAAATCACCGTGCTGAAAATTTCGTTTTTGATTAAGAACATCCAGATGATTATCCAAATAATTTATAATATTTCTTAACATCATTTATATCATTTGTGTACATGTTTCAGATGATCAAATGAAGGATTACATAAAGATTCATATGCTGAGCTGTAAAGTTAAAAAGCACATGTAACGACTATATTTCCAACAGCTATATTCTCAACGTCACTATTCACAACGGTCATATTCTCAAACGTTTATATGATCTTCATCTATAAGTGAGCCACATTCAAAACGCAAAAAGAGGAAGGCAAGAGATTGCACTGTCATAATGCCAATCTTCTGAATCTCATACACACTTTGTTCTTATTAGTTTATCATAGAGACTGAAATGATTTGTATTACACTTCAGTGATTATTCATTTACTTCTTAGAGAAAAGATTCATTGTAAATTATTCTATTTGAGAGTTACTTAAGATTGAGTGATCTTGAGTGGAAGTTGATTGTAACCTTACATTGAGTAAGGTGGAGTATCTCGGTGAGAGATTTGGCTTCACAAGTGCCTGGGTGAACTTGTGGGTTTGTAAAAGGCTTCTCTTGTGCCCGGATAAACAAGAGAATAGTGGATTGAAAATCTCAAGTGGAGCTTGAGGACTAGATGTAAGTCAAGGATTGGGCCAAACCAGTATAAATCTCAGTTTGCACATTCTCTTCCTTAATCTCCTATATTTATATATGTTTGAATGATTGTCTATAGTATTATAACTCTTTACTATCATACAAATTGATTTTACCGAATTACAAAAACAAAATTTCAAAGATTCTAAGTTCTTATCTTCACCTAATTCACCCCCCTTTTGGGTTTAGCCAGTTCTTACAACATGGACGAAAAGCATTTGAAAGAAAGGGTTGTAGTTACAAAAAGTAATGTTTTAGCTTTGGGGTTCATTTATTCCTCTGCTTATCTCCTCGTTTTCACACTAGTGAAGAAGTCTGAAGTAGGTATAGTGAACTTGCTAGCACAATCACATCTTTCTGCCTTGTTCTTTTATATTCCATTAGAGTGTTCAGGTTCCTGACAACTCTTAGATTTGTGAAACAATGTAGAATATGAAACTGTGTTAGTCCTTCTTCTTTGGATTTAGTACTGTAAATATGAATTCTACTTAGAGACAATTCACCATACAAATATATAGCCTTGTTTCTTTCACTTTAACTAGTAAAGCATGCTTCTGGTACAAAAGTGTATTTGAATGGCTTCAGATTCATGAAACAACATGTTTGGAGGAATGAATTGATGCAAATAGAGTATGGACACATTTCATTTGTACCCTCTTAACAAGCATACTTCCTCCCCCTGTACTTGAAGTTCAAATACAGAACCTCTATTGGTACAAGCCAAAGAAAAATAGTGAGAAAGAGAGAAGAACCAAAAGTAATTTCTTATTCCACAGTTCCTAGTGAGTACAAGTATAGTTATTTATAAGTCTTCTATAGTTCACTAGTCCCAGTATAACTTTCTAACCGTATGTAGTTAGAAGTCTTGTTACTAATCTGTGGCTTATTCTTCTATTGCCATTCTAATTACTACAATTATAATACTATACTTTCGCTTGTAAATATATTACTAGTTGTTCATTGTTATAATTATTCTTTATTTGGCTTATGGAGTAATGTCATATTTAGAAGTTGAGATTTATTTTCTTTTGGTTTTTTTTTCTTCATTGGTGTATTTATATTTTTCCTTTATGTGATAACTGAAACTGGGTATGCATAGTCACATCCATTCTACTTGTGGTTGTCTCAAGACATCACTATGAAGATAATATCATTTTCCTAGCAAGGGCCGCGAGCTATATGCATTCTTTCAAAAGTTTGTGATTTTATCAAGTGTAGCAGAGCCAAGTTATTGCATTAAGCCGCAAAAGTTTATCATTGATGCATGTTGCATTCTACATAATTATTTGATAAGAGCCTGATGCAGAGCTTATCTTTCAATTAGTTGATAATGAATTGGCAAGTGAAGATCACTTTAATGATGATAGTGCTCCAAGAGGTGATAGAAGCGAGGCAGTTCAAGGCAAGCTTATAAGAGATGCACTAGCTCGACAAATGTGGACTGACTACGAAAATAATGCTGGGAACTAGACTTTGTTGAATGATTGTAATGTTGAAACTTTATTGTCATGTTATTGAACTAAACTTGATTTGTGATGTCATTTGATGCTACTATTCATATTTTGGTATTAAGAACTTCTTATTTTGGTAAATGACAGTATTTGGTTTTATTATCTTTACATTTGATTATCTTATAATTGTGTGTTATATATTATCGTTTTGTACTTGAACCTATAATAGATTTAAGATTAAACCACAATTGTAACATGTTTTACCCCTTTAAAAACAATCCTGTATTTTATTTTTACAATTAATTGATCAAAATTATGGTGTCATGTTGTCTTCATTTTCAATATTATATATATATATATATATATATATATATATATATATATATATATATATATTCTCTTCGACATGCAAACTACATATACTAGGTCATTCACCCATAAGGCAGCTTCGCCTCTGTCAAGTCCTAGAAGATATCTCCATGAGCATATAATGAGTACCCTTTTGAACTTGGCGTAAATGCATGCTTCCTCAACACTAAAAAAGTGAGGTGATAAGCCAATGTGATCACTTTGAAAATCATATTTGTTTTTAAGGCATAAAAATATTACTTACAATTAAACATTATTGTACATTTAATAAAGTTTTGGAAAAACTACTTATAACATAAGTAAAATTGTCCATGTGAAGATAGTTTTCCTTCCCTCCCCTCTTGAGCCAAACAAGCTAACATTAAAATCCCTCTTATAAAATAAGGGTACAATTGTCAATGTCAACAAAATTTCCCTCCCCTCCCCTCCTGAACCAAATAGGGTAACATTAAAATATCTTCCCTCCCCTTGATCAATCCAAACAAGGTATTAGTGGCCACCTCATTAATTCTTTTTTTTTTTTGTTTGGGGTAAAAATAGCCCTAATGACTTAACATATTATTTTTCAAGAATCTATTCTTTTGTCGTGATTACTCTTTTGGAACTAGAAGCTGTGGACTTGGCTTGCGTCCTTTTATGCTTTGCGTCTGCTGCCTGGAACGGTACCGTTTTTGGCTCATTTAACACACACTTGGTCCTTAAAAAAAATAATTCAGAACACTGCCAGAAAGTAAAAAGATAATTCAAGATACTGAATGGTACTAAAAAAAATTCTTTATGATCTTGAAAAATTATTTCAGGATTTTGAAAAAATATTTCAGGGCACTAATTAGAACTAAAAGGATACTGACTGGTACTGCAAAAATAATTCCTAATATTAAAAAAAATTATTTTAAGATCTTGAAAAAATATTTCTGATTCTTATTGTTATTAAAAATATTGTTTAAAATATTTTTTCAAGATCCTAAACTAATTTTTTTTAATGTCAGGAATTATTTTTGCAGTACCAGTTAGTATCTTTTAGTACTAATCAGTGCCCTAAAATATTTTTTCAAAATCCTGAAGAATTTTTTTTAGTACTAGGCAGTGTTCTGAATTTTTGTTTTTTTTGTTTTAAGGACCAAGTGTATGTTAAATGAGCCAAAAACGGTACCGTTCCAGGCAGCGGACGCAAAGCATAAAAGGACCGAAGCCAAGTCCATGGGCTGTAGCTGTAATTTTGCTTACTTGAAATATTCATTATTTTTGTATAATGTATTGTTTTACTTTCTAAAAAACATGCTTTTTTTAAAAAAAAAAATTTGAATTTTATGATAAATTAAAAATTCTTTAGGACGATAAATAAAATATCCTCGACAATATATGGCTGTAGATTTAAAAAAACAAAGCTTTAAACGAGTCCTATGCCTAAAATATGTCTTTACGTACATGTACATGATAAATTTTTTTAATTGGCCAACTTAGAGAAAATATCGGGTCTAGCTAGTGTCATTATTTGTACAATAAAAACATTTAAAATTTTTGGGAAAAAAAATAAGTGAAAAGTCCTTATTTAAAAATGTTATTTGTTCTGGTGTAGAACACAAGAGATATTGGATTTGGCCTGGGGTGAAATCCCAAGGGCCTACGTACCGCTTTGTGGGATTAAAGTCCATGTAGTTCGATTTCAAACAAGAGGCGTATCGCCAGAGGGGGTGAGGTGTGTGCTCTGTGTGTATTGAATGCTAAGAGTTAGGTTAGAGCGTATGTACCTTGATAGGGTTGGTACCCTATTTATAGACTTACTTGGGGCCCTCCATCAATGAGCTTTGTTATCTTATTATTTAAAAGATATTAAGATATCCTTTAAATAATATATCCTTATCTCGTGGGTAGTTGTGATCTTTGATAGATATCATTGATAAACTGCTCCCTAATTCAAGGGGTTGTTAAGATTACAAAGGGAGCCTTGCATTTGAGCTCTGCTAACCGTTGGGCCAAGCCCATTTTTAATGTCTCCGTAACATTATTGATCTGAAAGAATTGATATGTTTGAATACACAACAAATACTAGTACTCTATAGGATTTTATATATGCACAAAATAATTCAATTTCTTCTCATCAATAAAGTTCTTAAATTGGACTTTTCACTAATTTTCGTAAAATTTTTTATAAGAAGCATACAATTTTATACGTAATTCCATGAACTTAAAAATGAGCTACAAGATGGCCCAGTCAAAGCTAAAAATCATCCATATCCAAAAATGAGCCCTTGGGTTCCCGAAATCAACAAAAAACCACAATCCTCTTGACAATCAAACCAATTTACTAGCAAATAATAAATGACATAACCTACAATACCGAATGTTTAAATCTTGAAGGGGAAAAAGTACACCTAACTAATAGCCAAAACCTTAAATCGGATCAGTCGTGGTGGTGGCTAGTAACCCCACAAATTCTGCAAGGGAAAAAAATGTCACACCATAACAACAATTTCCAATAACAATGAAAGAAAACATAGCATATCACACTGAATCAAATAATGACTTAAAGAACCACTGTTAAATACTTCCAAAAAAATCATTAACGCCATAAAACCTTATAAATGCTACCTTTGGTTTAAAATATAAGATCTAATTGATTTTTTCCCCCTGAAAGATTAAAGAAGTTAAATGAATTACTTAATTATAGTATATATTACGTATAATTAGATTATATATTAATTTATAAGGAAAATTATTTTTTAAAAAATGAAAAAAATAAATACTTTAAAGTAATTTATTTAATTTATTCATTTAAGACTGAAGGTACTATCTTGACCCGAGGTAGTATAACTAGATACTACAATCCTCAAGCTTACAATTCTGGAATTTCCAAATCACAATATTTGAAGTATCAACTTCCCAAGTAACAATAACAACGAGAACACAACAGCTAAAACTATTAGTATCCACACTTTCATGATACATGAAGTTTAACAACCTACAACTAAGGCTATATCTTCAAGAAATACAGGAGATTCGGTTATGTAGTTGCTTCTTTTATCTGAGCAAATCTTTCGCATGAAAAATATTGAGCAACAAGAGTAAGATAATAATCTCAATAATCAAAAGTATACTTCTATCCAAAACTAATAACAGGCATAAAATCAGCTTATTAATGCAATGATGCCTCAAACATATAATCATGGAAAGGCCCAGCAATCGTCACAATATGATCTTGATTATAATTAGTGTATGGCATAAGGCAAGTGGCTGACTCACAACAATAATCACAATAATAGTTGGTTTCCCATCTAAGATAGATAATATTGATGCTACAATGTTTAAAACTTGGCATTAAATTACTTGCGAAATAAAAGGCTTTGATAAGACTCGAAAGAGGAAGATACTAATAAATGCCAGGGACCAAAAAAAAAAAAAAAATCACATTTCTTTTTGTAAAGCCAAAAACTTGCATGAAGAAGCCAAGGATTAATTACTATTTTTTTCCCCTTTTTTGCATCAAATCAAGGATTTATGATTGATTCAAGTGTTCAGCTTTCTTTAGAAGAATGAAATAAAGTGACATTCAATATAGATATTATGACAATGACATGAACATAGAGTGTAGATAGGGCAACACACTATTACCAACCGCAAGCAAGTGTGAACAAAGGAAGCTGATGATATGTACTCCCGAGTAATATAGCAGAATCGATCATTTTATATTATTGTGAGGATGGTACTATGTTGATCAAACTGCAACATGTGATAGTTTCCTAAGTTTCAATCTGGAGGAATTATGCGCAGCAACCGATGCTGTAATACTGTAGGATTCAACTAGGTAGAGATTCAGTCTAATGCTTTAAGTTGTCAAAATAATTCCATGAGGAATATTTCCTTTAATGCAAATATTTGTAATACAGGAAAAGAGAGCATATCACTATGAGATATCTCATACTGTGAAGGAGGTTCTCCTCATGCTTTCCTCCTCGAATCATTGTAGTTTCTTTCTCAAGTGATTGACAACAATCGCTTCGTTTTGGGAGAGACCTAAATAATTAAAAAAAAAATTGAAAGTGAAAAATGAAGCCAATAAGATCGACATCCTAAATAAATTTTTAACTATTCATGCAATGGACTAGACATTTTTTAGATATAATGCCGATCATGCAAATAAATAACTGTGATGGATTATTCACTACTACTACTACCAAAAAAAAAAAAAAAGATATGGCATCCTCAAAAGATGTACTTTCTTGAAAAAAGAAAATAAAAAATAAAGACGGTGATTTTTTTGTATTGATGCAAAGGCTTTTGGCGTCCTAATTGTGTACTTTTAGCGTCCTCATATCGTTATATATGTTCATATACATTGGTTTAAAAATACAGTTCAAATAGTACCGGCCATTTTGAAAAGGTTTCAGGTTAATTACCTGTGCTCACAAAAAATACAAAATCAGTGACCTTCTCTCAATTTAAATACTGAAAAAAGGCTCTTTGATAAAATGAGAGTGAAACAAGGGTAAATGTGCGATTTTACATATAACCTTTATCCTGAGGAGCGCACCATAACCTTTTTTTGGAAGCAAAAGTACACATAATGTTACGTTTTGGGAGCGTTCAGCACCACGAGCCGTTAGTTGACCGATGTTGACCGTTAAGTCTGATGGAAATGAACAGTAACTCTGTTGAAATTACCATTTTGCCCTTAGTTTTAAATAATTTTTTTAAAGAAAAAACACTAAAATAACTCCTCCCCGCCGGTGGGCCCCACCACCTCCCACAACGCCGGCGGCAGCCACCCTCCCCCCACCGCCGGCTACCGGCGGCCACTTCCGGCAACCTCCTCTGGTAGCTTTTTTTTTTTTAAAAAAAAAACTAAAATAACCCTTCCCTCGCCGGTGAGCCCCACCACCGGCCACACCGCCGGCGGCAGCTGCCTTCTCCACCGCCGGTGACGTCCTCCGGCGATTTTTTAAAAATAATTTTTTAAAAGATAAAAAAGTAAAATACACCGCCTTCTATGATTTTTTTTTTTTTTTTTTTTGCATTATGCAATCAGCAAAGTTTCAAGTTATTTCCTTCACTCTCTTTCTTATACACAACACGTACATATATATATTTATACCTATATCTATATAACCCTTTTTTTTCCTTCACAGGTAGCATGTTTTGTTTATATATGTGTGTGTAAAAGAAAACACTCATAATAACACCAAAAAGCTTTGACAGTGAAATACCCGATGCTAAACACAGAGGCTACACTATATATATACTCACACACACCGCAACCACGTACACACACACACATATATATATACTCTTACAGGAAAACACGTGCACACACCTAGGCATGACAGAAAATTTTTTCCTTTTCTCTGCATATTCACAGACTCACGGCTTCTTCTTTCTTTTTTTTTTTTCCTTCTTCTTCCTAAGGATTCACGCATGATAGCAAGAAAGAAAGCAGGAAAAATGCAACAGTCATCTGGACATTCCCACGGCTTCCTTTTTCTTTTTCAACAAAGGTGGAGCTTATATTCATGCTTATGTACAGAACATACAAAGAAAAGAAAACAAATATCATGCACAAAGCAACCACGACATGCAATATATTTCTCTCTAATCTTCCTTGAGTTCCAGCGACACACACACACATATTAAAGATCCTATATATATCTATATTGATGCTCATGACAGTGAAATCGATGACAGCCCCCCCTGTTTTTCTGTTCAGTTTTTCAACGAGCTTAAGTTTCACTACTATGGCTTACTCTTGACAAAAAATTGATGGAACTAAAAGGAAAGATAGCTTGAAACTCACCTTTGTTGAATCAAGCTGAGTGACGAGAAGAGTGACTGATTTTCTCCTCTGTTTTTCGATGCCAAAACAGGGAAAACGCTGAGCCTTGGTTTGCACTCCTATACTCTCCTTCAGCCCGTTCTTTCACTCTCCTTCTCCCTCTCTCTCGGCCTCACACACTTTCTCGGTTTTCTTTCTGGGTGAACGCCGAAAGAAATGAGTAAACTGGAACCATAAACCATTTTTAAAAAAAATTATAAAAAAAAAGGGCCGCTGGGGGTGGCTGCCGGTCGCTGGCGGTGGGGAGGGCGGCCGCCAGTGGTGGTGTGGCCGATGGTGGGGTCCACCGGCGAGGGAGGGGTTATTTTAGTTTTTTTTAAAAAAAATATTTAAAAAAAAAAAGCCACCGGAGGAGGTCGCCGGTTGTCGGCGAGGGCCGGCGATGGGGGGAGGGCGGCCGCTGCCGGCAGTGTGGGCGGTGGTAGGGCCCATCGGCAAGGAGGAGTTATTTTAGTTTTTTTTTTTAAAAAAATCATTTAAAACTAGGGGTAAAATGGTAATTTTAGCTTAAAACTAGGGGTAAAATGGTAATTTCAGCTGAGTTACTGTTCATTTCCGTCAGACTTAACGGTCAACGTCGGTCAACTAACAACCCGTGGTACTGGAAGCTCCCAAAATATAACGTTATGTGTGCTTTTGCTCCCAAAAAAGGTTATGATGCTGGGCGCTCCTCAGGGTAAAGGTTATATGTAAAATTGCACCTTTACCCGTGAAACAATGATACCTCCTCCAGCGATACAATTGGTTGTCAAGCCTTTGGCAGTGCTTCATGGTGGTGGCTGGTTTTGTGATTCAGATCTAAATATATTTAGATTGGCTACTTCCATTGTACTCCCTCCAATCCTAATTATAAGACATATTTAACCGATTTTAGGGAGATTAAAGAAGGGAGTTAAATTAGTTAATTTTATTTATTTCCTAAAATGCCCTTATATAAATTTTCAATATCATTAACATATTTCCCCAACCTAGAATCTTTTTTTCCATGCTTTTTTATTGAAATGATGATTTTGATATATATACATATATGTGTGTGTGTATGTACACACATATTTACACCCCCCGCAAAAAAAAAACACATACACCCCCCCCATAAACACACACAAATACAAACTCACACACCCCCCAGATACATGTACACACTTCCACACACACATATAAGTGTGTGTGCACATATTTATATATGTACACACACACATATAGACGTACACACATATTTATGTAAATATATATAAGTGTGTGCGCGCACATATTTATATATGTATACACACACATATAGACATACACACACATTATATAAATATATATGTGTGTGTGGGTTTATGTATATACGTGTGTGTACATACACATACACACATATTGGTAAATTAACGTCAACTTATCGATAAACAAATTAAAATCCAACAATTTAAGAGTTTTATTGATTGAAAAATTCTATGCACCTAAATGCATATACTTACAAAAAACCAAACACGCTCGAGAGAATAAAATAATGGTGTTTTAGGAAAAAATTAACAAAACTTTAAATTTTGTCATATAATTGGGATTAAAACCAACTCTCAAATATTATCCTATAATTAGGACCGGAGGGAGTACCAAAGAGAGTAAGCTAGAGAACAAGGGAAAACAAATTGCTTATACATTGTTTGGAAATGTGTAAATTCTGGTTAACATCACATTTTGCCCAAAAGCTAGTTTCATATCACTTGACAGAAGTAAAACCTCAACTCTCTTACCGAATGTTTTACTATGAAGCCAAGGGATATTAATTCATGATGGCAAACAATTGATTTATTACTTGCAACTCTAACTCAAATCCCGTTGTCCCTATAGAGTCTAGACCACAAGTTCAACAAAAATATATTGAATTTTGTTGAAAATACAGATAACTTCCCAATGTATTCAAAGGTTGCCTAAATTTTTTTCCTAAAAGTAGAAGGTAAATTACAAACAAATCGCCAATGAGTGCAGGTCTCTGATTTTCAGAAACCCATAGAAATCAGCCTTGAAAACCAGAAAAAAAAAACAGAGAGAGACAGAGAGTGTGTATTTCATTTTGAATTTGACTGAATTTTACTAATATCACACCACTTCCCTCATAATTTAAGGGGAGATTGGTGTACATTTTAAAGAGTTTATTTTAGTGAAATTTTGAATAACATTTAATCAGTAACTTTGTTCAATTTATTCAGCATTTTGAGGAATGCCTGCGTATGTTTTAAAAACATTAGGGGACAACTCAGCAAATCTAAGTGTCACTAGGCAAAAGTTCAAAAATGAATCAGTAAATAATCATCTGCCTTTTATGTTAAATATGAGCAACAGAATCATATACCTTCTCAACTGATACAATGGCTTGTTCATTCGTTGCATGTGCTTCATGCAGGTGACTAGGAAATTTTGTTGTAAATGTCCTCAGTTTGCAACAATGATACACATTTAGTAGATTTAACTGGGGCCATTCCAAGTGGTGCAGTCCCGAGTAAAAATACTTGAGCTCAGGTAACTCCCACAATGTCAATGAGCTCAAATTGTGAAAGATAAACACCTTTTTACAAGACGCTTCTGTTTTATCGTGTGCAATAATCTCCTCCAATCCTTCACAACATTTCAATTCAAGTTTTTCAAGTTTATCTATGGCCACTGATGTTGGAAACAAACTTTTAATGCTTTTACATCCATCAACACAAACTCGTTGCAGACACTGAAGGCTAAGGATTCCTTGAGGTTCCCCATTCCATATATGCTCCAGATTCGGCAGCTCTTCCAGGATCAATTTCTTCAACTGGAGAGAGGAGGAGGAGGGTGGTCCTGAATCCTTATTCACATCAAATATTGTCTTCACAGAGACACATTTTCTTACTTCCAATGCTTCCAAGTTGCTAAGGTAAGGAAGTAAATGAAAAGGAATAATCGAACAAATTTTGCAACCCTCCACTACCAAAGATTTCAATTTGCTAAAACTCATTTCTCGGATGTGAAGAATACCATGCCACATATATTCTAGCTCAGGGTGATCTCCAAGTTTCAAATCCTGTACATCACGTACCTATGGGTGCAAAACAATTTCATACAGAAGGTATGAGTTTAGGCATGTCATTTTTGCAAGTGGACTCATTCGTATGTTTATAATTGTGACTTTCTATCTTTGCATATTCTCTTTCAAGACACTTTTATTTTCCTCTCAAGTATCATAGGTTTTATTTATTCAAAAAAAAAGGAAGATAAACATCTTGTAAAAATCTATGATAGGTATGTATGATATCTAAGGGTGAGTTTGGTTTGAGGGGAAGGGAGAGAGGGGAGGGAGGAGAGAGTATGTTACCTTGTTTGATTTGTTAGAGGCTAGGGAAGGGGAGGGGGAAAAAATCATTTGTTTGGTTTAAGAGGGGAGGGGGAGGGAAAGGGTGGTAATAACTAATTGACCATTTTACCTTTACATGTTATTTTATGCTTTAATAATTATAGATTGTTTAAATTAATTTACACTTGGATTTAAATTAAATTATTACATTAATATTGTAATATGTGAATAAAAATGATATTTTTATCCATAGCTGATATAATAAATATATTAAAAATACTAAATTAACAAAATTTTTCTTTTATCCATAAGCATCTTCATTTTGCCCATTGATTCATTACTTTTTGGGTAGAAGTGTTCAACTTTTGATTATTTAAACTCTATTCATCCAAATTTTGCATCTGCTCATTCTTAACTCATGATTCCATCTAGATTTTATATCCCTATGTAATTCGTCAACGTAATGAAATGAACGTGTTTTATTTTGAGCATAAAAAATTGTAGGGGTATTATTAGAATTTCAGAATATTCATTAGGGTAAAATTGTAAACAACTTTAGCTTCCCTCAAAAACCCCCAATTTGAGGCAACCCAAAATAAAGGGAGGGATGAGAATTTAACCCAAAATTTTGTCTTCCCTCCCACCTAAAAATTTAAACCAAATGAAGGAAAGAGATCCCTTCACACCCCTTCTCATCCCCTCCCCTCAAACCAAACACACTCTAAGTATTATGTATATAATAATAGAATTACACATATATACTTATATAGTAATTTGCTTTTGAGGGCATCTGGTATCTTTGTTCCCAAATTCTATATTGTATATTATTATATAATTAACAAACAAAAATGAAAAAGAAAACAAAAAGTTATGCATACATAGAGTAGAAAGGTATTTCAAATTCCCGCCTCATTTCAATTTTTTTTATAAACCATCACTTTTAAAATAATATGAAATTCATATATACTTTAATTTTTAAAGAATCATTTGAAAAGCTAAGACATAATAATGACACTAACCAAAGTGGCTTGGATTAAAAAGAAGTTTATACCTGGATCTATACCAAGAAACTAAGGCTATGATTTAAAATGAGGCGAACTTTGGCCTATTCTACGGGTGGCATGCAGTATATATGTGAGTTCGCATGCATGCATGTAGAAAAGAAACAACACATACCCAATCCCAGAACAACTTTTCCACTGTGGAATTAAGGCCTTCAGAGTAGTGTAGATCACAAGGGTCACGTGATGCTTGAATGGCTATCAAGTTAGGCGCCTCAATGACTCCTTGAGAAAATATTTTCATCATTGGGCAATCAAAGATACTTCCAAATTCTAGTATTGGGAAGTGTATAGCAGCATTCCCCGAATAAAATGTCACTAGGCTTGGCAAAGAAATTAGATTTATGTCTGTTAGCTTCTCAAATATCACCATATCTGAAGCTAATTCACCTGTATCTGGAGACACTATTTGTTCCAATGATTTACACTTCCTTATGTTCATCTTCTCAAGTTGCACCAAACTTTTGGCTATTGAGCTTCGCATCAGAAAAACTAATCCGTGACATTCAGTTATGGTCAATTGTTTCAAATTGTAAAATGATACTAGAGAAGGCACCAGAGTCATCAAACAAGGACAACTTGTCACTATCAAGACTTCAAGATTCTGAAACATAATACCGTTTGAATTAATTTCTTTGGTCTTTTGAGAGGGTAACATCTCCTTGAGTGAGTTGAAATGATCTATCGAAAGACTTATTAAATTGGGTAACTTTAGAAGAAATTCAAAGGGCAAACTAGTTGCTGCATCGTCATCATCATCTCCAAAGAACAGCTTGAGCCCTTTCAATTTGTGAAGCATGCATGCATGATGTTGGCTACAGCATAACATTGAAGTCATTTTCTTGTTGAGCCATAATGTCTCCAAGCTTGGAATAACCTACAGCAAGGAAAAACAAGCACAAAGGAAAAGATATACAAATTATTCGATAGATGTTATTTTTCGCAATATAAAAAAAAGTAGAGAAACAAAAAGAATGACAAAAATGTATATTGATGCTTTATTACCGTTTCAATTAAGAAAAGGGGTTGTTTATGGGTTGAAGTACCCACTTCATCCTCATGTCCATGTGCTCCTTGGTGATTTGGAACTTCAGATGTGAATACATCCAACTTAGTACACTTGATAACCCGTAAAACACCTAACTTTGGGCATTCTAGAATGCTTATCTCAGGATAAAAGCATTGAAGCTCTGGCAGATCATATAGAAGCAATGAGGTTAAACTTGGCAGCTGAAAAGTACTACTTCGTTTGGAAGCTACAGCTTCAGCCTTTCCAACAATTTCTACCAATGCATAACATTTGGATATCTCAAGTTTCACTAGATTTTTAGCCATGGATGCTGGCAAAAGAGTTTCCAGCTTCACAATGACTAACAACCACTTCTTGCAAATTTGGAAAGCTGACAAATCCATGAGGATCCTTGCTCCACACACATTTAAGGAACGGTAGCCCATCTAAAGTCATTGTTTTCAAGCGAAAGGAATCTGCATTCATTTCCGTTAATTCATCTATATCAAAAATAACATCCATAAAGCCGTCACCTATTTCCAATTTTTCCAAGTTCTTTAAGTAAGAAAGCAACTTAGAAAAAGAAGCACTTGACATGACACATTCCACCACCACCAAATTTTTTATATTTCTAAAGCAATTATTTGGCATTGGAACTTGGCCCTCGCACACTTTGTCTAATTTTGGATGTTGAAAAAGCCGCAAGTCCTCAGTGTATTGAAAAAAAACCTGCAAAAATCAAATAATAAAAGATAAAGTTGATGCTTATGAAATTTGTTTTTTGTTGTTTATATTCTTCATTGAAATCTGAGAAAAATATTATTCTTAAGATTATTATTTGAATTATTTAGAGCACCTTCCCAAAACAGTAGAAACATATAAAAATTAAAACTTTGAAATACAATAAAGTTGATTGTATCTACCATGTCCTCAAAAATTTTTTTGACTGTAGTATTCAGATCATCTTCCCAGTACCATTTCGTCCCCGCTTCTTCTTGTGTTTTTTTGGGCCAAACTTCCCCCTCTTCTTCTACAACATAAACTTTCCTTAACTTCGGAATGCATGTAATATTCTTGCAGAAATATTCCATCTTGAAGCAGCCTCTTAAAATCAATTTTTCAAGGGGCGGAAACTTAAAGGCAAGACCTTCCTTGCAGCTACAGAAGCTTTTGAGGTTTCTCAAATACATAAGCTGAAGACTTTTCAATTTACTAAAAACAATCTCATCAAAACTTTCTTTCTCCTCCTTTATCACGATTTCTTTCATCATTTCACATTGAGAAATTTTCATTCCAATGAGTTGAACCAATGACTTAGCAGTGGACGATGTCATCAAGTTCTCTAATCTCGAACACCTGCTAACTTCCAAGTATGTCAAGTGAGTGAAAGATATTAAGGAAGGAAATAAAGTGATCAAACCTGAACAACCAACTAGGTATAACTGCTCAACTCTTTGGACAATGGGGTGATTTAGGAAGCCTATGTTTTGTACGGGAAAATACCACAATCTCAAACTCCTAAGGTGTACAGTAGTACCAATTTTCTCATGTGCAACAAGGCTTCCACCAGACAAAATCTCTTTGTTGAAATACCTGACCAAACACATGTTTTCTAGATTAGGAGTTCTTTGAAGAAACCAAAACAGCATCTCCATACTCAATCCATCCAAATAAAGTGTTTTTATATTGAGCAATTGATTAACATCATTGCCAATGCAGTTCCGCAACCACTGCATTTCCTTTTGGCCTATTCCCATAGCTTCCAATTTGGATATCACCTGCAAAAATAACACAAGAAAAATTTAAACTACTAAATAGTGATATAACAACCCATGTTGCACAGATAAAAATATGCACATTACAAGTGATCTCATGTGAGAGATGGTAAAATTTGAAAGTATAGGATATATAAGCACAAGAGGATAGTGTACATATATCATAGAATAATGTAAGGAAATTAGCAAGATAAGAAAACGATTGAATTTTAAAAAAGTATTTCAAACATAAATATGATCAAAACAAGCTACTAATTAGTATTATCTTTCATTCTTGCAGTTTTTTTTGGAATATTTTAGACCAAAAAGAAACCAATAACATATATATTATTAAATATGTATTTGATTGAGATATATCTACTTTTCTATTAAAATATTAGTCATATAGTCAGGAAAGGTTAAGTCTCTTATAAGAAATTCAAAATTCAAACAGCCATCATATAACAAATCATGCGAAAAAATGAAGAAAATGAGACAAACTTTCATGTAGAAGGATTTCTTTATCACAGGGAATTTCTTTGATCAAGTATCAAATTCCATTTCATTCATGCATTTAATCTATATACCTGTTTTACCACAGAGAACTGATTTTTCTGTTACTAACTAGTCACATCGAATCAAATACAGCTGCTTCAATGCTGAGAACTCTACACTATGCCCTTCCGGATAGAAGCTTGTGAGCTGGGGTAGGTGTTGGAATGCAATAGTAGTTGGTTGATGAAACTTAAACTTGATATCATTTTCCTGTGACCTGCCTTCATTAGAAACAATTTCTTTCAATTTAGGACACGTAGATACTCGAATGTACTCGAGTTTTGGAAGACCATTAGCAGCAGAAATTGGAAAGACATTTTCTATGTCAGGGCAGCCCATGACTTGTACAATTTGAAGATTTTTGAAATGAAGAATTGTTTTCCAATCCATACTCCAAATATGCTTCAATTTTGGCATCATCTCGATACGAAGATTCCACAAGTTTGTTTCTCTCTTGTTACCTATTTCTTTTGAATCTTAAAGATCAAATATCTTTTCCACTAACTTGCAATTCATAACCTCTAATCTGCCAAGACTACTAAATCTTCCCACCATGTAATTCGGGAAAATAGTTACAAGTTTGTTGCAGTCTTTAACAATCACATAATCCAAACTACAGAAGGATTTTAAGCTAGCTTGGTCATACCATACAGTTTCCAATTCCTCCATAAAGGTGACTTCCATTTTCCTCAATTGAGGGAAGACATCAATCCCCTGAATAAGGACCAAAGTAGCCATCAAATCATGACCAGTCCGTAGTGAAACTAAATATAAATAAAAAAAATACTAAAGACATGTAGATCATCTATTCAAATCATAAGAAATTACATTAATTAACCAGTATCATTTCCAACCTGCAATCTATGCGTTTAGAAAGAGATATACTTAGTGGTGGGTTTCTCATATGACATGGACTGCACAGTTGAAGAAGATCTAGGTTCAAACTACATACCTTCCTTGCTTTGTTTGTTCTATTATCTTCGCGCTTGAATATATGCTTCATCATCGCACATCTTTCTACAGAGAGGCTTTGCAGATTGCCTAGACTCCCAACCATGGATAATGAGAATAAATATTCCAAATTATGACAATCTTTCACATTCAGTTGTGTTAGATTTTGAACAGAAATCTGCAGGCTCGAAAAAATTTATAACATCTTGAGTAATTTGTAGAAATTTTCAAAAATAACAGGTAAAATATTAAAAGCCAATCCATCTCCCTGGGTTAAAAGAAACATGATCTAAAATGTAGACATTGAAAAGCAGAGTGAAGCATATCTACTAAGGAAGTTTATAGATTATACGTACATTTATGTTGAAGAGTATTGCAACAGAAGTGGAACTTTGCTCATCTGCAACACTAATTTCATCCTTTTGAGACCCTGGAGGCATCTTCTCATTAGTATAGAAACTAGTCAATGTTGGTAAAGACTGCAATGTCAAGGTGCGCAATTGAGGAAACTCCACAGCATTGGCTATATCCTGTCTTTCCCCGAAAACAATCTCTTCTAAAGCTTCGCATGCAGAAACTTCAATTATTTGAAGCTTTGTAAGATGTCTAACCAAGGAAAAGGGGAAGAGATTCTTCAGTTGACTACAAATTTTGATCTTGATGGTTCTTAGATTGCAAAAGGAGGTCATGGCGAGCAAATTCACATTGCATATCTTCTCCATGTTTTGTAATTCGCACAAACACATTGACTCCAACTTGGGAAAAGCCATTATATCCTTTCCCAAGTCCTTTGAATTTATTATATACTGAATGTCAGAGTTCTTTATGATTGTCAAATGTCTAAGACATAGAAATCCTTCCAAATTTAACTCATGGATAACATTTTGAACACCATCTACTTCTCCCAAAAACAAATGGTCAACACTCTTGAGCAACATTTTGATAAACCCCATGTGGAAATAGACGCTGGCATTGCCTTTTTTCAATTGCAATGCCAGTTCTCTTGATGCTCCAAACATACAGTGCAGTGCATGTTGAAATCTTCAAAGAAAACAGGCTCAAAGTGACCAACGACAATTTTATAACCATCCAACTTGTCATAGGACAAGCTCCTAGGCAAAGTTGCAACATCTTGTACACATATGTTCAAACGTTTCAATTGTTGCAAATGCCATAATTCATAAAGACAAGCAATTTTGTTTCGGTTCGTCTGTCCCTCAACACCCCACTGGATCAAGTCATTTTCCATATATAACTCTTCCAAACCAATCAACTTTGAGATTACATTAGGTGGAATAACTCGAAGTTCAGTGCAATTACTTATGTCAAACAATTGTAGCTTACCCAGTTGTCCTAATTCACTGGGAAAATTTTCAAATCTAGATCCTGAGAGACTAAGAACTCTTAATTTCTTCAACTCGCCTATAATAGAAATGTTTCCACCTATAACACATTGCTCCAAACAAAGCATTCTCAGCTTTTTTAAGCTTCCAATTGAAGAAGGTAAACTTGAAAGATCTATACCAACTAATATCAATACTCTTAGTTCTCCCATTCCTTCAAAGAGTTTGTCTGGAATTGTCAAGGAAGGGTTGTTACTTTCAACATGGAAGACTTTGAGTCTAGGGCAATTTAAACTTTCAGGAATCCCATCATAAATATCACAGTGGTGTAAAGATATAGTGGTATACCTTTCAAATTTTTCCTTGTCAGGCCATTCATCTAGCTTGCCATATCTCATTGCAAAAATATCTTGCTCCTTAAATGCTATTGATAGGGCAGCATCACGAACCAAATCATGCATGGTGACCTGATCAGATGAACGAGCATTCAACAACAAACTTGAAGCTCTGAGCTTGTTCACCAATATTTTAGTTCTATCCCTTGCTTCTTTAACTGTATAGACTCCTTGAAATATGCCTAATCCAATGCAATATTTCACCAAGTCTGCAATTGATGGATCCTTACTTATACGAGCACAAAGTAAGAAAAAGGACTTGAGCTCTGCACTTTGCATGTGATCATAACTCAACTTTGTAGAAAACTCTACTGGTTTTAGTGCTTCAAATGCTTCCTGCCTTTTCATTTGTTCCAGTGAAGTTTCCCAGGCCAATTTACTCTTAGTGTTCCTCAAAGCCTTTGCAACTGTAATTATCGCCATAGGCAATTCTGAACACCTGTTGGCAATTTTGGCGGATAATAATTTCAACTCCGCATCTTCTTCAGTTACTTCTGCTACCTTTTTGAACAACTCCACTGCCTCCTCTTTTTCCATGACGTTTAGAGAGAAAATTAAACTCTCTTTTATACCCATTTCACTTGACAACACCTCCTCGCTGCGAGAAGTTACCAAAATATTGCAGCCTTTGGAATCACCAGGAGACTTTTCTGTTTCCAACTGGTCTTGACTATCATTAACCGTGTCTTTGGCAGTCATTTGACCGATTTCATGATCTCTAAATAGAATCCCCAGCATATTCAGATCATCCAAAATTACTAGAGCATTCTTCTCTCTCTTCAATCTTTGTCGCAATCGACCTGCTCTTCCAATTGGGCTTTCGTCATCCAATCTTAAGCCCAACATGTCAGCCATCTCTCCTTGAATCTTTCTTACATCAGGGGTGCTTGTGATATTTGCAATCACCACTACACTGAATAGCTTCTCTTCCTTAGTTTTCCTGGCAACTTCTTTAACTAAAGTGGACTTGCCTACACCACCCTGCCCATAGATACCAATCATTTTAGCTGTGGGATCTCTCAGTGCATTCGTAACTTTCTCCATGACATCCTCTCTTGATTTGAATGGTACATAACCACTATCATAAAGAGCAGTCTCTGTTGCTTCCGGATGTGGCTGATAAGAAATTGCATTAGAATTTGGCTCTTGCTGCAGCAACTGATCACAAGCTGAGGTCATCTTTTTCGCTTTTCTTCCAAGGTGGTGCCTCAACTTCAAGTTGGGGAAACCTTGTGAGCAGCCCGTCTTCTGGTGGCATTCATCTTTCAGAAACTTGTCAACTTCAGCGAGATTTGATTTTGCTTTTTCCAACCAATCGGTAACAGAAACTTCAATGACCTGCGCATTTCTTTCCGCAGCTTCAACCTGATGGTTTAGGCTCGTCAGTTTACCTTGGAGCACCTGAAACCGTCCCTTCAGCTCCTCAGTGTTGTCCCCATACTTGCTGACGTAACCCAGTTGACGGCCAACGGGTTGCACCAACGGATTCAACGCTTCAACAACAATCGATACAAACTCCATGTTTTTCTGTCTTCCCCTCTCTATTGGGAATTTCTTCTGCTATATTTACCACAAATTTCGAGAATGGAAAAAAAAAAACAGCGAACAAAAAAGAACTAGAACATGGATAGCAGGATCGCGTGATGTTTCAGGCCCTGTTTCAGGTCCATGGCCGAGATAATCCAAAGAGAAACGAAACACAAGGAAAAGAAAGTAGCAATTTTACCAGCTAAGTGGGGGAAGTGAAGTGACTGAGTTAGTAGAGCACAGCAGGAAAACACCAGCAGATTATAAGAAATGAGAACGCAGCGAAGAAATCAAGCAACACAAGGTTCAAAAAGTTGAAGACTAGGAACAGCAAAAATGGTCGTTTCGACCAAGACAAAGCATGATGTTGACTGAGGAAGAAAAGACTGAAGATCCGGAAAGCACATTGGAAAAAAGGGGAGAAAGTTGCATGAGCTTTCTCGTCTATCCATATCATCAATCAAACTGCTAATAATGCAAAAGGTGGGGTCGTTCCATTTTTCTGTTTTTAGTGGGCAGGGAAAGTGAAGGCCTTTAATGTGACCTTATTTGTCGATCAGTCCCAATAACTTTTGATAATATACGGCAAAATTTCGGGGTTAATGTGAAATAAAATTGTGAAGTAAAATAGGTCCTTACTCACGGGCATTATTTAAGGTACTGACCAGATTTTAGTGTTTTAACTTTTAACAAGCAAGTATAATGAAATTAACAAAACATGATATCGTTACAAAAATAAAATTTACTCCCTCTGCTCATAATTATAAGATATAGTTGAATATTTTGGAGAGATTAAAGAAACTAATTAAATTACTTTAGAGTATTTTTATTTTTATTTTTTCTTCAAACTAATTAATTTGATTAATAAACTAATATATAATATAAGAATACACAACATAAAAAATGATTAAGTAACTTATTTAGTTTTTTTAATCCCTCCAAAAAAAGTCAATTTATTTAAGGTACTGACAAGATTTTAGTGTTTTAACATTTAACAAGCAAGTATAATGAAATTAACAAAATATGATATCGTTACAAAAATAAAATTTATGTTTTTATGATGATTGATGAGTAAGACGGTAAGAGTTGGCAAAATATCAGTGGGTTCATATTTGTTTTAATAGTACTTTAAAATATTAAAATATTAATATTAATAATGTGAATATGTTTATTTAGAAAAAAAAACATGACTTAAACTTTAAAATTCCAAATCATTTTTATTAAATATAAGAGTAAAGGTACTAACAACGCTTGTGTAATAATTGAAAATTCATTTTAGCATAAAATTATTGATTTGGAATTTTAAAGTTCAAATAGTAAAGTTAAATTGCTTACACGCACTTGTAAAGTTTATTACTAGTTGTTTTTATAATGCAAATTGGGAGTTATAAAGTTTGTGATTTTAGATATGAAAAGTTTTACACGCTTGTAAATTTTCACATACAACTTGTTAGCATGTAAATTAGGATACTTAATGGCAAAATAAATTTAAGGAATAAATCTGTCTTAGAAGTATACGTGAATGAGTAAATTACTTTGAAAGTTTATTTTAGTCTTAATATCACCTCGAAAATTTAAACACAATATCGCATTCTTGTTAACATCACACCTAATAAATTCCCAAAAAGCTAAAAGGTCACTTTTTTTTTTTTTTTTGTCTGAAAAAGGTCACATGAAGATACATATATTGATGAGAGGGTATGAAAGTTTAGGTATTTTTACAAAATTTCCCTACAATTAAAAAACAGAGAGAAAACTGAAAAGTCCCCTCGATGGTCGATGGAGCACCACTACCAGCCAAGAACCTCTAGCTGCCGAGGCTTTCAATAACAATGATTGTGTGTGTGTTTTTTTTAAGCATATAATTTTTTTAGGGAAATTTACCAAAATATTTTTTTTTCTAAAAAAGATATTAGATTAAAATATGTGGGAAAATATTTTTCAATCTAAGGTAAAGCAGTTTGTGACGTCAACAATGTTGACACCACTAGTGGCGTCAGAACTGTTGACACCACTGTGGTGTCAATAGTAGACGCCTAAAAAGCGTCAATATTTTTTTTAAAATATAATTTTATAATTATATTTAAAATTATAAATAATAACTCTATTAATTATAAGTAATAAAATTAATAAATAATAATTTTAATTAATAATTAATAAAATTAAATATTTAAAATTTATTTTAATCCTAGGATACAAAATTAATTAGTAAATTTTTTAATTAGTGAATTTATTATAAACCATAAGATATATGACTAATTATTTAATATTTTGTACATTAATAATTTGATATATAAATTGTAAATTATTATTAGCTAAATTTAAGTTAATAAATTTCTGAGAATAATAAATAGTGAATTAATAAAAATATTTTGTGAAACATGTTGTATATTATTTTTTATATAATACACTAGGATAGATAGGATAAGCTTAAATAGTTTATAAAAACACAATAATTATTTGAATAATTAATTAGTATTCTCTAACTAATTAATTATTTGACTAATTATTATTCTCTATTTAAACTTATCCTATCTATCCTAGTGCCTATTTGGATCCTCTTATTTTTATCTTCTCTTCTCCTTATAAGTAGAAGTTAAGCCAAACAGATTTTTACATATATAATAAAAAGAGTTTTTTTTTTTATAATGAAAAAAAAAAACCATAAGCAATCTAGGGGAGCTTATTTTTATTTTTAAGCTCTTATTTCATACGCAGAGTCGGGTATTGTCTTCCCCAAGAGGAAATTGGTTCTCTGCTCTCCTCGCAAACTGCAATGGAACTTCTTCTTCTTCTGGATCCCAATCACTTGTGCTGGTCATCTTTCCTCTACTCAATGCCCACAACTTATTCTGCAAATGTCCTGAACCAAAAACCTAGCCACACTCCAAAGCTGCGTCGTTTCCAAAGAAGGACTTGTATCGAATTCTCAGAACGAAAACAACTATCAGCAGTATTGAGAATAAGGTTAATTTGAGGAAGTAAAAACTACTATGACCCAAGGCTGTTCTGGAAGCTTTGCATAAGGCTATCAATGAAATTCGTTGGGAAGCTGCCCTTAAGGTTCATGACGCTTCTTTTAGTTTCAGTTTTCATTAGTATGTTGTCGAGAACCTTTATCGATTATATGACTTCATCCTCAATCCCGTCAAAAAAGCAAAAAGCTGTTATGTTAATTGATTCTTAATTTTTAAAATTTGTATAGTTTATTTAAATCCAAAAAGAATAGAAATTTTTTATGTTACATGCTCAAGTATTTTGTTAATTAACAGCAACTTAGCACCGCTGCCACTGAGGGAGGCACAGATGTTAACATTACTTCTGCGGCATAAAACATAGGATGAGATTAACTTTAGCCTCAAGATTTGTCTTGAAGATATTTCCCTTTTGCAGATTTTTGCTCTTCTTCGCAAGCAACTTTGGTATGAAGCAAGATGCCAAACATACACAAAATTATTGATGATGCTTGGCTAGTGCAGGAAAACCGTTAGGAGGCCAGCCTGCTATTTAGATCATGTTGTCTGAAGGGCTTAAACCTACTGTTGATGTCTCCTCTGCTCTTGTAAGTGCCTATGCTCAAAGTGGTCTCCTTCACAAGGCTTTTGATTTAGTGGAAGATATGAAATCAGTCACTAATTGCAAACTTGATATATATACATATTCTATTCTTCTCAATAGTTGCACAAAACCCAGTCGGTTTGATTTGATTGAGCGCATTCTTGCTGAAATGTCATATATGGGTATTGAAAATAATCAATAAGTGTTTGTGATTAAAATTTTACCAAACAACTTCTAGCTTTTTCTTAAAAGTTTTTTTTTTTTTTTTTTAACTTAAAAAGAGTTTCTAGCTTAAAAAAGAGAGGATTCAAACAGCAGGCTCCTAGTGTATTCTATAAAAAATAATATACAAAATATTTCAAAAAATATTTTTATTAATTCACTAATTAATATTCTCACAAATTTCTTTAATTAAATTTAGCTAATAATAATTTACAATTCATATATCAAATTATTAATGTACAAAGTATTAAATAATTAGTCATGTATCTTATGGTTTATAATAAATTCACTAATTAAACAATTTACTAATTAGTCTTGTATCCTAAGATTAAAATAAATTTTGAATATTTTAATTTTCTTAATTATTATTTATTAATTTTATTACTTATAATTAAATAGAGTTATTATTTATAATTTTAAATATAAAATTATATTTTAAAAAAAACATATTGACACCTAAAAGGCGTCTACGGTTGACGCCATAGTGGCGTTCACAGTTCTGACGCCATTGACTGCCTCAGATTGTGAAATATTTTCCCACCTGCTCTAATCTGATCTGATACTTTTTTTATATATATATATATATATATATATATATATATATATATATATATATATATTGGTAAATTTCCCAATTTTTTTTAGTTGGGGAAACTCAACTAATGGCAGGTGAAGAGAGTAAAGTGCTTTAACTAAAATTGCCGTAGGTGAGGTGCTTCAATGGGAAACTTCGACTAAGATTGCAATAAAGTTACATTGTAATTTTCACAAATTGCCAGTAGGTGAAGTGCTTTAATCCTAGATTTTCAGGACAATTTTAGTGAAAATTACAATGTAACTTTATTTATTAATCAGTCTCCAAAATTTGTTTGAAAATATATTGTAAATTTTGGGACTATAAAATTGTGAAGTAAAATGACCAAAATAACCCTACTAAAAGAAAAGGAAACAAAATACGTTACTCAGAAGTATTATCAAAGGAATTGATTGACAGTTGACAAGTTGTTAGAGTAACAAGCACAACTAAATTAACAAGTGAAGATATGATCAAAAGAATAAAATCTGCATTTTTATGATGATATTTGGCCTTACTCAGTTCAAAGACCAGCCAAAGAGAGCAAAATGATAAATTGGTTTATAAAAAGGGTTTTAGTTTTCTCATGTTGCATGAGAAAACTAAACTTTCTACACACACATGAAATGGTGGGACCCACATATACATATGTGGGTCCCACCATTTCATGTGTGTGTGACATGAGATAACTTTTTTCCTACAACATGAGAAACATTAATCCCTTATAAAAATGACAAGCTGATTATTTTGTATTTTTATTGTATTGACAAAAAAGCTATTGATATAAAGATGAAATTGAAGCAGCCCGTTTGAGTCCCCCATCACACTAAAAAGGGTTGTGACACCTTTATTATCTCACATCTCATCCCATCTCAAAGACTTCTCTATCCCGTCTTGCGAACAGGACAGGATGAGTTTGGGATGGTCGTCTAGTTTTTTTTAAAAAAAAAGTAAAAAAGACTTTTGTTTTTTTAAAAAACTGAACGTCATCAATAAAAGAAGGCATTGGAGGTCTCAATGCACAGACAAGGGAAGAAGTATGTGTATTTTTTTCTCAGCAAGTTACTTGTATTGATAAATCAACAGTAATATAATGAATACATGAGTAGAAGCATAAAGAAATATGTTGTGTATAAGAACAACAGATGTCTATGAGGTAAACATCTTTATAAGAACAACAGATGTCTAGTCATGTTGGACTAGTGTGTTGATATTAGATCAAATAACTATTCCAAGATATCTGAGGTAGATATCCAGGAGAATAATAGATCGATGTGCACAAATAAGGCTTTCGTCAAAGGGGGTGGTATGTGTGCACAATGATCTATGAATATTAACTTGAGAGAGAGTGTGTCATACCTTAGGGTTTACTTCTTAATTATAGAGTTTTACCTGTAGAGTTGGACTCATGGGCCCTATGTGCCTTATAGCCTAAGTATTGTGCCGCCACACCTAGGTCAATATCCTTGATTTTAGGTTGGTTAAAATCTCCCTTCATTATAAGTGAATTCTGATACGGATTGTACCTTGTTGGGCCATACCATAAATGGGCCTAAAAATGGGTCCGTAACAAAATACATTTAGAAAGAAAACATAGCTAAAAAAATGAACAAAAGCAAAGTCCATAATAGGATTACATAAACAAACAAGTTACGGTCCATGAAAAGAATGGGGAAGAGAAGAATCATTAGCCAAAACATCATTTTTCCTACGCATCTACGATTAGAAGTAATATAGTAAAGAAGGTCTTAGTTGTAAAACACACCCAATATGGCACACCTTTTTATAACCATCAGTTCCAAGGGAATCAACTACATAATTGCCCCGTCTTGAGGTAAAGAACATAGAAAACCCAACCTTAAAATACATGAGTCAAATGGCATATTGTACAATACTTCTACTTCTCCAATCAAACATATCTAGTGACTTGCAATAACAAAAGCAAGCATGGAGATACAGTTAGTTTCAAAAACCACTTTACTATATCCTAGATCCATAGTTAAGAGCAATGCATGTTTCATAGCTAAGGCCTTAGTCATAAAGGCTGAAATAGATTTAACCTTATCCACATTACCCCATTTGAAATTGACAAATTTATCCTAGCATATCACCCCAATAGCACCATCTTCCTTACTAAATGAGAAAGTCCCATCGTAGTTAATTTTTAGACTGCCTAAAGGGGGGTTCTATTTAGAAATAGGAGCAATATTAACACTAGGAACCTCCAAACCCAAATCCACAATATCACAGGTAACCTAATAGTCTAAGTTTCTCTTCATTGTCATTTCAATAGCATCAACAGGATTTGGTTCATTATGGTTAAACACCATATCATTTCATTTCTTCCAGATAAACCACAAGATCTAACAATTTAGAGAGATATCTTGTTTACTAAGTAAGATCATATATGTTGTTTGCATCTACCAAGCATTGAAATTAGACATTCCAGATTCATCAATTCTAGCACTCAGCATACAACTAAACCAGATACACCTAGTCCAGGAACAATGGAAAAACAAGTGCTCAACAATCTCATCAACTTCATCACAAACTAGATAGAGGCTAACTTGGGACCTTTTCCTTTAAGAGAGGGCTACATTAGTGGCAATAGCATTATTGAATAGGCACCAAATAAATTGCTAAACTCATGGGATAGTTTTAATTTGCAAGATCAATTTCTAGCATACTGTTAGAAGAACAATATATGACCTTGCTTTGTTGGCATTAGCCAAATTATCTTTTTTCCAGCTGTGATATCCGAATTTTACCATATACTCCATATTATTGGCTTTAGTCCATACCAACTTGTCTTTCAAACCATTGGTAGAAACAGGATTCTCATAGATAGCAGTCTTAACTTCACTACAAAAGTACTAATCAATGGGAGTAAGATCCCATTCACCATTAACTATGAGATCACTAACTCTACCATTTGTGATGAAGAGATCCTCCTGATTACTCAATTTCTATGGGAAAGTAACATTAGGAACCCAATTGTCACCCTATATTCTAATATTAACACCATTCCCCACATCCCAACAGAGGTCCTGATTACTCACTAATTCTAATGGCGTCTAGAATAGTAGACTAACACCACAATGCCTTGTAACCTTTCTCTGCCTCAATAAACTCATTTCTCAGGAAATATACACTCTTAAATACCTTAGCCCATAGATCATTAGGCTTCATTAGTAATCTCCATGCCATTTTAGCCAACCATGAAAACCCATGCCACCAACACTTTTTCCTTTTGTCATAGCATCCTAGGCTTTCTAGTAGGTTCTACCTCAGGCACTGTCATCCCACCAGAAAATTGCAATAAGGCTATTAAGCTCCTTACAGGTCTTTAGAGGAAACCTAAAACAATTCATAGGAGATATTGGAATCACCTAGATGACAGCTTTAATCATAAATTTTCAGCCTACAAATGATAATAGAGATTGCCCCCCTCCCTGAAGTATGCTTACTACTCGTTCTCTGATATAATCCAAAGCCTGATGTTTGGTCTTCCTCCATATGCTTAGAATGCCAAGATATTTACTAGGGTATTATAATGATGGAATACCCAAAAATATTGCCCACCATATTTCTAATTTCATCTGGAGTATTAGCAAAGAAAAAATACTAGATTTATCAAGGTTAATCACCTGACTAGAAGTAGAACAGTGCATATTCAAAATCTTCACCAACATAGTACAATTGTGCTACCTAGCAAACATATATAATAGAGCATCATATGTAAAGAAGCTATAAGTTTAGGACATCCCTGGCTTAGATTAACACCCTTGATCTTTCTTTCATGTTGACTCTTACAAATCATAATAGAGAGTACTATAGCAATGAGGATGAACAGATATGATGACAGATGGTCACCCTGACATATTCCCCTCTTAGGTAAAAATGAGCACACATTTTCACCAGATAAATAGCTATTCATACTAGTAGAGCACACACATTTCATAATTAAAGTCACGCATTCAATGTAGAAGCCATATCTCAACAATACCTATTACAAAAAATCCTACTCAACCCAGTCATACACCTTACTCATATCTATTTTGAGGGAGAACTCACACTTACCCCCAACTTTCTTCCAGCAAAGATAGTGATAAACCTCATGAGCAATAATAATGTTATCATGTATACATTGACTAGGGACAAAAGCCCCTTGATTATTGGAAATGCAACCATTAAGCAGTGGTTGCATCCTATTGGTTATAATCTTTAAAATAATTTTATAAGAAAAATTACTTGAGTCTATAAGACGAAAATGAGATACATGTTCAGGTTTATACACTTTAGGAATACATGTAACATTAGTCGCATTAATCTCATTTAATTGCAGTTTTCTTACAAAAAAAATCTTGAACCATATTACAAAAAAAATTCACCAATTTTTGGCCATGCATAATGATAAAATTTACCAGAGAAACCATCAAGTCTTGGTGCCTTTGTACTCTCAAGACTAAAAGCTACAACTTTAATTTCCTTTCTCAAAATAGGCAACATAAGAGTCTCATTCATTTCAGAAGTGATTTGCACATCAATGAAATCCAAAACTACATCTGTATTACGTAACCCAGAAGTGGCAAACAGGTTATGAGAAAAGCTAGAGATATTATTAGAAATAACATCTTTCTCTATTAACTAGTAGCCAGAATCGTCTCGAATGCATGATATCTTGTTTTTCTGCCTCCTCTTAATAGTAGAGATATGAAAGAAGTGAGAATTTTTGTCTCTAGCATTCAATTATTCAATATGGGAACGTTGCCACTAATACTGCTCTTCTAGGTCCATTAGCTTTTCCAATGCCACTTTATCATCCACAATAGCGTGAGAATTCATAGGATTTAAGAATTCCTAAAGCAGATTTGTAAGCTAAGATTTTAATTGTTCAATGCTCATAGCATTATTTGGGAACCCCTTCTTACTCAATCTTGTAAGAGCACTTCTGCAAGTTTCCAATTGGCCAATAAAGACATCTAGAGTAGATCACTCACATGTATCAAAAGATAGTAGACTCTCTTTAATAACCTATGAAAAATTAGCACGAGATGTCTAGTTTGATTCAAATCGAAATACCTTGCTTTTTCAATGTTCATCAAGCTGACACCGAATAAATAACAGGTGATTGTCAAATCTGATGGGGTCTATATTAAAAACTTAGAGGTTTGGAAATTTCTCCCTTAAATACAAATTACGCAATGCTCTATCAAGGCATTCTCTAATGTTATCTGGGCTTTCTCTATCGTTACACTAGGTAAAGCTATGCCTATTAAAGCCCAAATCCTCAATATCACAATCAGCTACAAAGCATTTAAAATTCACTGTTTTCCTCCAAGTTTTAGGCCTACTACCATACTTTTCATGTTAAGATAGAATATCATTAAAATCCTTGAGACATAACCATAAAGAATTAATATTTTTACTAATCCTAAAGACCTCTTGCCAGCATAACAATCTCTCTTATTGAATAGTTGATATGTAAATAAAAGTAATATATGAAGGAGTCTAAAAAACATCATAAGTCACACTAGTATGAATTATATTCGGGGGCAAAAAGGATGCTTACCATAACTAAATTGGACCGCCATAGTGTAAGACCTCCACTACTAAACTAACCATTCTTCAATGAAACCACATTTCCTCCTTACCTTTATCACTCTTCTAGCCTTCTGTTTAGTTTCTATCAAGAAGACTAGGTGGGGTTTTTTCTGGAAGCATTCTTCCTTCAGATTCTTAGCAGTCAAGGCAACACTAAGGCCTTGACAATTCCAGGCTAACATATTCATAGTGAACTGGAGGTTGGTCCCATCCAACCGTCGACATTGTTCGAAGCAAAAGAATCTTGAACATCAATACTTCCATTACCTACAACCAGTCAGCTATCAAGAAAATCAATCTCCACTAGGGAGGAAGGATCAACCGATGTTTGCAGATTTGTTTTAGCTCTAACCCTCCTGAAGTAATGTTTAACCCACTGAAAATTCCTCTTCTACCCTCTTTGTACTCGCCCCACTATTTTTTTCTTCATGGTCAATTCCTTATCAAAATCAAAATTCAGCCTACTACGCTTATTTTGCACTGCTACTCCCGGTTCTTCCTCATAGGGCCTTTTAATGCGAATCACTTGCAGAGCAACATACATAGTTGGGACTGGAAATAGCCCACTAAAGGGAATTATATTAAGTGATTTTAGCTCATCCTCACTGGGGAATTCAACTTTATATGGCAGATTAATATCTTTAGAAATTAGACACACATCTATAGAGTTAATTGGGCTCACTAATGGTGAGAAGGGGCGTTCAACATCCCAATTAATGGGCTTATTAATTGTGAGAGGTGACATCTAACATCCACGTTTAATGGGCTTGCTTCTTGGGCTGATATTAGAGAGGGGGAAACTAAATCAATCACCAAATTAGAGAGGGGGCGTCCGGCATCCACCACGAGCCCACCAGAGTTTAAATCCATCCATTTTGTTTGGACATGTCATACTTACCTCACACTCCAGGCTTACATCAGCAATGTTCTTTCTTGTCTTCATCCCAACGGCTTGTGTTAGAGGAAAAGCATGCTCTGACTATACCATAGTTTGCCAAGTAGGTGTTGGAAATTATGTCCTAAAGGCAAGTCATTGTACTTTGAACATTAATGTTATTTAAAGTATTTCTCCATTTAGTTATCATATCATTTGCATGCTTATTATGATAATTGTATCTTTGGATATATCATAAAAATTATCCTAAATGTCCCTGGTCGATCATTTACGCGAGAGCGAAGATAAAATAAGACTAGTATGACTTTGATAAGGTAAGGAGATACAAATTAAAGTCATAGGCACTTGTAACAGTACAAGGTGATCGACTGACCTGCTATGAGAAAGTTGCATGGATTTAGTCATAAGCTTATCTCATGTATAACCGCATCATAATGCCCTTTAACTTGATATCATCATGGATTCCTACATGATGAGTTGCTGATCTTTAACCTAGTCAAAAGTCACCTTAGACCAGGTGATGATAAAGGCTTCGATCGAGATTCGTGGTTTTCATGCAGAGGAATGTGAATGCTCAAGATGAAATTTGTCTCTCACATTTGTAGAGAGATAATACTAGCCCCTCGATAAGTGAGTCTAAGAAATGTATGACCATGCTACGGTGGAAAAGAGTTTCCATTTCAATTGTCAAATTGCTTAAGAATCGAGAAAGTTATGGTCAAGAATAGGAGGTTGACATTATTCATACTTCATCCTTGACCAAATCATCGCGTGACAAAAAGAACGTGATATGGTTTTATGATAGGTTGTATCATATCATCGATCACCGTATGAATTGGGTAGTCGCAATGTCTTGCTAAAGGCCGCTTGCGACTTGTGAGTTGGTACAGTATTGATTTGCTGCCAATATCAAATGGGCCTGTAGGGTCGCACACAAGAATAGCCTAATACGAGCAATAATGTTCATATTCATTAAATCTTAAATATGTTTAAGATTTAATGAATGTAACGTTTAATCTATTATGGATATATATATATATATATATATATATATATATATATATATATATATATTCAAAAATAATATAATAATATTATTTAATATAGATTATAATATTATTATATAATATTTGTTTTGTATTTAATTTATTTGATAAATTAAATAACTAAAACAATTAAAGATATTTCATCTCAGATTTAATTAAATAGATAGATATAATATCTCAAGATTTAATTATAAAGATAAATTTAATTTTTTGGCTTTTAATTTGGATTAAATAAATAAATTAGATTAGATCTGTTAGACAGATTTAATTAATATTATTTTAGATCCAGATTTGAATTTTAAAATTAATTAAGTTTAATTTGGAATATTTTAATACGAGCCTTTAAGGTTTTAGAAACCCTATAAGATAATGATCTAGCCATATTAAATTTATAGAATAGCCACAAAAGAAAAACCTTAGAGAAAAAGATGCAAGACGCAAAGTAAGGAGCACTAGCACGCTGACGCCTGTGTTGGAAAATTGTTTGGTGTGGATACTGATAGAGGGAACAAATCCGTAGAGTTGGCTCTTAGAGATTGATTGAGTAAGAAGGCGTTAGCCCATGAGTTCAAATAGATGCACACAAGCATTCACAAAAGTATGGTTCTTAATAAACAGCTTGACTTAAACGTCACTGATAGATCCTCTTTATGGGATTCATAAAATTTTATTCGATAGAACACTTCCGCTGTATGTACGGATCCCAACAAGAAGTTCCTTAGGTTCCCTAGCTAAAGCCAATAGGTGATCTCTTTCATTATCTGTTGGATTTAAGTCCCGCTTGGAATGTTGCCATTCATCCTAAGTAATCTTGTTGACCAAAGATAAATTCTAGAAAAAGGTGAGATTGCTTTTTATTATCATATATTTTAGCCTCTAGCCTCCCTCTTTACAAACCTCTAAAATGTCCTCAAAGGTATGAATTACAAGTGTACTTAGCCAACTACCATATACATACTCTTCCCCTTTACTGTTATAATTTTAGAATCCTTACAACCTCTACCCTTATTATGTTTAAAGTGAGCATTATTTTTAAACATGTTTCAAAAATGAATCTCTCATTCATCAAAATTTCAATTTCATGATCCATTATTATGGTTTGAGAGAACATTCAAGATTTGAAAAAAATTGCATTTTCATTATCATTTGTGAAAATTTAATCTCATCCATGGATTACATGAGATTCATATCAATGACATACTTTTCTACATGAAGTGTATTTACAAATTGTCATTGAGAAACAACATTCTTGATATCATTTATTCGTTGACTTGTATGTTTAGTGACATGAACTCATTGAATATTGTTGAGTTAGATATACCCTTTACTCAAATATGTTTTCAATTATATGAGAGAAAGAATAGGAGTTATCATGACTAATATTAAGTGGACCCAAGAGAAATGGGATACCAAAGTGCATGTATATTTTATGTGCAGGATCAGAAAAGGAAATACTAGAGTATATGTTAGGATGCTCAAGCAATATCAAGGAGATTGCCTTTGGAACAACTGCATAATTCAGTTAAGCTTGAGCATATTGAAGGCTTGAGTAACATACTTGAGCACAATCAAATGCTGCTTGAGCAATGTCAAGGATTGGACACAATTATTTTGAAACATTAGAGCTTACTTGAGCATGGGACAAAAGCACAAAACAAGTATGATCAGGCAAGCCTTTAAGTGCTCGAGCATGGCCCTATGTGAACACCTAAATAAAGTCTCAGCATAAGGTTTAGTCAAGCAATCTCTCAAACACACTTGAGCAAACCCTCAGTCAACTTGATATATGCACAATCTGGAAGAAGAAATCTGTTAATTCTCTATGTATTTTGATGATAACTGACAATTGCAAACTCAAGATGAAGTTTGTCTTGGATAAGTTGAAAAACGTATTGTCAAAGGCAAACTTGAGTTTTGGATGTCAAGCTTGAGTTTGAACTTGACAAAGAGTTGCTCAATTTTTATGAATTAAGACAAACTCTAGTTTGCGTAGGCAAACTTGAGTTTATGAGATACAGAGAGCACTCCAAGTTTTTCACATTAAGACAAACTCAAGTTTTGTTTTACAAACTCGAGTTTACACTAAACAGAGAACCTTCAATATTTTTTGAAGTAAGACAAACTCTAGTTTGCTTCTGCAACGTTGAGTTTATGGATGGCTAAGAGTCTTAATGCTTTTTCATCTTGATCAAACTCCAGTTTGCACTTGGTCAATAATTTTCTAATTTTTCCATAATTTTGAGAAAACTCGATTTTATCTTTGTAAACTTGAGTTTGGGCTTTACAAAGCGCTTTCATGTTTTACACACTTTGAGGAAACTATAGTTTGTTTCAACAAACTCCAGTTTTCTCTTGGCAGAGAGTTTTCAAAGGTTTTCAATTTTAAAGGATACTCGAGTTGGGTTTTGTAAACTTGAGTTTATGCTAAGTAGAGAGCTATGCTATAATTCTGTGATTTTGAAAACTCCAGTTAAGTTTTGAAAATTCTAGTTTTAAACTTTGAGGACTTAAACTTATTTTCTCTTTAAAAGACCAAAACTAGAGTTAGTCACTAATTGACTCAAATTTTCTCATATGTTCAAAATATATTTCAAAGCTTAAATCACGACATTCTTCTTTGGAAGAACTAAACTCGAGTTATGATTTGGAAACTTAAGTTTGGCCTTGTAAAGCAAAGTTACAAACTCCAGTTTAGATAAATAAACTCGAGTTTGTGTCGCCTAGTTTAAAAATCAAATTGCTTGAATTTGTGAAATCTTCATGTTTGATCTCAATACTTCTTATCATCACTCATTACTATTCATAATTATGTTTAATCAGTTTGTTAGTGAGTTTCAGATGGTTTAGAGAATATTAAATTAAGATCTAGTTGAAAGCAAAAAGTGATGTCAGCACATTTATTGCAAAGCTCAGAAAGCTTGCATCTTTTTGGACAAACATTCTACCCACATTGCAAAGAGATTAATGTTTTCTTTCCTTATCAAGAAGCTGCTCTTCCAATAGACTAAATTCAAGAGAAGTCAACTATAAACTTCTATATAGCTGGATTAACTAAAGAGTAGAGAGAGAAGAGACCAAAGTACTCCTAACATCTACTCCAATGTGTCCAACAGTTACATTGAAGAATCAAATAGTCATTTAATGCTCTCTTCATATATAAGGAGTTGCATTCAAGTCTTCTTAACAACCAATTTGCAAAAAAGCAAAAATCATTCAAGTTTTCAACTACTCTTGCTATTTTCTACTGTAAAGCATCTTTTAATACATTTGTATTTCAGTGTTTATTATTATCCACTCTTAGAGAGAATTTCATTTATTAAAATAATTTATTGTAAGAATTTCAAGTCATGGGGCTTGGAGATTGGAAATATCAGTTTAAAACTTGTAAGGGGGAGTGTATCCTAGTGAAAGGATAACTTTGAATACAAAGTATGTAACTAATTCTAAGTGATAGTGAAAAACCCAGAGTGTTTGGGGACTAAACATAGGTTAAGAGGTTAGATCGAACCAGTATAAATCTTATTGTGTCTTATTTATTTTTCTCTTACTCTGTTCTACTCTGTTTTGTGTTCAAGTTTCGGAGCACTTAGAAAAGAATTTTTAAAATCCTCAATTCACCCCCTCTTGGTGATTTGTTCTGCATTCAAAATCAACTAATGAAGATTAAGTCTCTCTCTATTGGGTTCAAGTGTTCACATAACACACTTGGAGTGAGGTATTGTACTTATGGTAAATCAAAAATATTTGAGTATCTGTGTTGTATTGATTCCAGTAGTGATATCTTTTTCTTCAGCCTTCATTTTCAAAAATTAACTTATCACCAATTCCTCTACAAAATTTCCAATATTTTTTACTTGAGGAAAAGTTCTTAATTCTGAGGTATTATATTATGTCCACTAAATAGGGATAATTCTAGACCTCATAACATTTGATATCACATTAATATTTGATATCATTAAGGGGAAGCTTCTCATTCACACATGTTTTATATGTTAAAAACCCATGTTATTTGAAAAAAATCCTTTTAAGCTGCATTCACTATATTATATTAGTTTTAATAATGAGTTAATTTTATATTTTCCTTCATTATCTTAATATGAAAATATCATATGAAAAGGAAAATATTTTTGATATTTGATTGCACTAATAAATTCTCATTTGCAAGAAAGTTATAAATATGTAGCAGGAGAATTTATCCTATGTGAAATCATTCCTCATTGTACTACAATGAGAAAACTATCACAATTGAGAAAAGATTCTTTGACGATCAATCAAGACAAATATATTGGCTATTTCATTCAAAGCTACATGATATTTGCCAATACAAGTGAGTAATTGGCCTCACATGATCATTATGGAAGAAAGTCCAATCTCAATAAAGAAACTTGGACCTCATGGATCATATATCAACTTGCTGATGAATATAAATGAGCATTTCTACATTTTATCTCTTTATATTCTGTGAATATTTTGCACATCTTTTATATTAATTTATTTTACTTTCTTAAAAACCTCTCCATATTTTTCGTCTTGTTTTCATAAAAACATTCCAACTTGCATCATATTAAAAACATATTTTGTAATTTTGTTTTCTAACATAATACCAAAAAAGGCTCGACATATGAATTTTCTTTAGACATTTTTTGAGAATATTTTGAATTTTCTTTGGACCTTTTTTGAGAATATTTTGGTACCTTGGGTCCTAAGGTGGATTTTCCCTAAAGAAAAGAATATATGTGTGAGTAAAAGAAATAAAATTTTAAATTATTAAATAACCTGAAAATAAACTTAAACAATTGAATTTTATGATAGATATCTCAATGCAAGGTATCATGCTTTCCCTACTAAACACGGTATGTTATGTTATGTCTGTATCAGAATTATTTTGCATTAGACCGGCGGTTAAGGGAAATTTATGAGGATTTATGTGATTCAATCAAAATAAACGGCTTAGAAACATTACCAGGTTAAATGTCCTGTAATTTTACGACTACTACAGAAAGTGGATACTACTTCCCCAAAAGACGTCCTTATTTTAAAAAAGGGAGTAAAAAGTATAAGCCAAGACTTTAGGCGCCCTAAATATTGTTTAGGGCGCCTAAAATATATTTTAGGCGCCCTAAAAAATTTAGGGCGCCTAAAGTTTGCCACAATTTAGCGCTAAAACTTAATTTTTCGCGCGATCGGTGTAATCTGGGTAATTTTTTATGCGCCAAGACATATTTATTTATTTATTTTTATTTAAGGCACCCTAAACATGTTTCAGGGCGCCAAAAAGCTACTTTAGGCGCCCTAAACTTATTTCAAGGCACCAAAAAACTTGTGAAAAATTATGTTTTAAATTTTTTTTTATTTGCCTTAATATACTTTTCGGCGCCCTAAATATTATTCAGGGCGCCCTAAATTATATTTAGGGCGTCATAAAGCTACTTTAGACACCCTAAATTCAATTTAGGGTGTATAAAGTCAAAAATCTACTTTAGACACCCTAAATTTGTCTAAAGTAGGTTTTTGGCGCCCTAAATTTAATTTAGGGTGTCTAAAGTAGCTTTTTGGCACCCTAAATTTTATTTAGGGCGCCTAAAGTAATTAATTTTAAAACTTAAGAGCCAAATTTTTTTAAAAAAATTATCTAGGTAGTAAAAAAATTAGCGCCAAAAAATATATTTTAGACGCCCGAAAAAAGTTTAGGGTGTCTAAAGTATATTTTAGGCGCCCTAAATAAAATTTAGGGCGCCTAAAGTAATTGATTTTAAGACTTAAGTGCCAAATTTTTTTCAAAAAATTATCTAGGCAGTAAAAATTAGCGCCAAAAAATATATTTTAGGCGCCCTAAATAAAGTTAGGGCGCCTAAAATATACTTTAGGCGCCCTAAAGGGCGCCTAAAATATACTTTAGGCGCCCTAAATTTAGGGCGCCTAAAGTATATTTTAGGCGCCCTAACTTATACTTAGGGCGCCAAAACTCACGCTCAAGATATAAAAACCCTAAGCTCTTCCCACCAATCTTCATAACTTCAAGTCCTCAAGAACAGAGCTACTCAAAGTCACATTTCTACGTATTCCTCTTACTTTTTCTCCTTTCTTTTTTTCGTTTTCTTCCCCCCCTTCTTTATTGTATCTATCTTACTTTAAGGCAAGAAATTTTGTGATTTTGTTTCAATCCCCTCGGCGTTTTTTGTTTTAACCCTGACGGTTTTTCCATTTACAGTGATGCTACAACTGCGAAAGGCTCAAAAAATGGAGTTTCATCAAATAATCTTGGTTAGTTAATTATTGCATTCACTTCATTGGTTTATCTTATATATCTTGATTTCCAATTTACAGTTTTTTGATAGTTTGGATCCGTACTCGGAGGAAAACATTGATACGGTTCGAGATGTTTTGTCTGGACATCTTCTTCTACACATAGGTTGAGAGGGTATGGTTTATATGATGTTGTCATGTGTGAATTATAAAATTGTATGTGAGCACTTTGTTGTATGTGAAACTTTGTTGTTGTAGAATTTCTTGTATGTGAGCACTTTGTTGTGGACTTTGTTGTAGAATTGAAGCTCCTTTATAATGATCATTTGAATTGTATGTGAGCACTTTGTTGTTGAAGCTCTTTTAATTTAGAATTGTTCATACAAATCCTTAGTTTGATATGAATGGTGTAGATTAAGAAAATTAAAATTATTTCAATCTGAGTTTTCTTTGCTGGCAGCTGTTTGTAAAATCAAAAGATGTATGTCTGCTTTGCTTTGAAAGGCCATAAATACGCCTGGGAAATTTTAATATATTCGTAAGCAATATGAAAAAAAAAATTACTATAAGGCGTCCTAAAATGTTTTTAGGGTGTAAAAAGTCTATATAAGGCGCCCTAAAACCGTTTTAGGGTGTAAAAAGTCTATATAAGGTGCCCTAAAACCGTTTTAGGGTGTAAAAAGTCTATATAAGGCGCCCTAAAAAGTTTTAGGGTGTAAAAAGTCTATATAAGGTGCCCTAAAACATTTTAGGGTGTAAAAAGTCTATATAAGACGCCCTAAAAATTTTTTAGGGTGTAAAAAGTTTATATAAGACGCCCTAAAAATTTTTTAGGGTGTAAAAAGTCTATTAACTTGCCTTATAATGCACAAACTTATAACGCCCTAAAAATATTTTAGGGTGTAAAAAGTCTTTATAAGATGCCCTAAAATTTTTTAGGGTGTAAAAAGTCTATATAAGGCGTCTTGAATTAATTCAGGACGCCTTTTACAGGGCGTCCTGAATTTTTTTAGGGCGCCAAAAGTTAACTTTTCTACTACCCGTTGACAGACGTCCTTGAAATTTAGGGCGTTAATTGTGTCTTATTCAGGACGTTATTTTACTTTTTTGTGGTAGTTAGCGACTAAAACTTAATAGTAAAATAATACAAAATAATATATAATTTTAAGAAAGCTCAGTAGTAAGTGAATAACAACTATTTTGTATTAACTATAACGTAAATGCTATCAACAATAATTGATAAGGCAGGCATTAACAACTTCTTCCTGCAAGTTCTCTTATCTGCCATAAAATTTAGTACATTCCACTGGTTGAAGTGAAGAACAACGTAACTCTACAATATTCATTACAATGTAAATGCTATTAACAATAACAGAAAAGACATTAACAACTTCTTACAAGTTCTCCCTTTTGCCACAAAATTTAACATTCCTCTGGTTAACGTGAATAACAGCAATTCTGTTAACATATAAGCCATCAAGAAGTTTTTCCTGGAAGTTCTCGCTTCTGCCACAAAATTTAACATTCCCTTGAATAGACAGTGGTGGTATGGTTCCTAGTGATCGGTAGAAGTGAGAGTTTTTGTTTTTATAAATGAGGGGCATTAATGTCATTTGAAGGGATTGATTAGGATTTTATGAATATTCAAGATATTTATTTGTCTGTTTTTTTTATTATAGATTTACCACGCCATCAAAATACTCATTTTAGGTGAAGACAGTTAATGACCTTTTCATGGACTATAGAAATTTTGTTTTGGCATGATCATTGGTTAAAGCTAAAATTGTTACACCCTATCGGCCTTATCTCTTGAAAGGTGGATAGAGGTATTCCCTTTTAATTATTACCTTATCTTAATTAATTATTACTTATTAGCATTCATTAGAGTATTACTCAACAGAGTATTTTATTGGTTTGACAATAACATAATACTGGTAAAAGTAAAGAAAGTAAACAAAATATAATCCCGAAGGGTTAGGGTACAGTCATCTAGAATAAATACTGGGTAGTAACTAAAAATATACAGTCATCCCATAAAATATAATAGGGTTAAGGTGCAATTTCGCCAACGAACTATTGGCTCAGGAGCAATTTTGCTAATAAACTTTCTAGTGGACCAAAATTGCCAACAAACTTTTAAAAACGTAAAATCTGCACAACGCCGCTAACATCCGTTTTCTGCTTCATGCAAAACTTACAGAATAAGACCCAGATGTTTATGAAACTATATTTAAGCCCAAAAAAATTTAAAGTTTTTATTTTAGTCCCTCAACGTACTCTATATGGAGGGACTAAAGTGAAAATTATAAAAAAAATTTGGGGCAACAAGATAATTTTCTAAAACTTTGGGTTCTTTTCTGTAATTTTTGCAGGGTCATTCGTACCCCTCAAAATCTATCGCTAGTTACATGCATTTTTTTCGGCGTTAGCGTAGCCTGTGGCCTATTAAGGAGGTCTGTAATTTTAAAAATTTTGTAAGCAGCCTAACAAACTACAGGCCTCACCTCAAAATAAGCCTACTTCAAACAGAGTAAAAACAAACCTACTTTAAACAGGCCCAAAACAGACCTACATCTAACAGCCTGTTTGAAGTAGGTCTATTTTTTGGCCTGTTTAAAATAATTATGTTTTTGCCCTTTTTGAGGTAGGCTTGTTTTGAGGTGAGGCCTGTGGTTTGTTAGGCTGGTTACAAAATTTTTAAAATTACAAGCCTCCTTAATAGGTCACAGGCCAGGTTAGGCTAAGGTTCAAAAAAAGGCTTGTAACCAGGGGCGGATTTTGGGGGTAGGGATGACCCCACAAAAATTACAGAAAAGAACTCAAAATTTTAGAAAATTATCTTCCGACCCATAAAATTTTTATAATTTTCACTTTAGTCCCTCTATATAAAGTATGTGGAGGGACTACAATAAAAATTGTAAAATTTTTTGGGGCTTAAATATAGTTTCATAAACATCTGGTCCTATTTTGTAATTTTTGCATGAAGGCAGAAAATGGACGTTAACGGCATTGTGCAGATTTTATGTTTTTAAAAGTTTGTTGGCAATTTTGGTCCACTAGAGAGTTTATTGGCGAAATTGCTCTTTAACCCAATATTATATACAAAAGTCTATAGGGCATTCCCTATTTCTTCATCATGCAACTTTATTCCCTTTACCTCCAGTCTCCTGATCAGCTTAAGCATAACCACCTTTGTCTTTAAGATAATCTAGGATTCAAAATTGAAATCCAAAATAACTGTTAAACTCAAATACAATATGTATGTAATGCATGCAAGCAACCATAATCAGGAAAAATCACAATGACAGTACATGCCACATGCATTCAGTACACATCCCATGCAGTAACATAAGACAACATACCACACATGCACATGTCTACTATAGAAAAATTGAGTCCTAATAAACGCAGGGTTGCCTAATAAAACAAGCCCAGGATCTATAGCACTAAAAAAGCACTGTAGTTGGGCCTTAAACCCTAACTACACTGAATGTATAACAGGCTCAGTAACGACCCAAGGACCCTCAGTCCACTAGGCCCTACAGCCCAAACGCTGGTCCCCCTCACGAGACACGGGTATACAATTATGGAAAACAAACATATAAAAGAAACACAGAGTATATAAATAAACAATTACTACATGACAGCTGATAAATAGGTAACATATTTTTCAATTGCCTGAATAATGTCTCGATGTACTTAACCACCCTACAAACAATATAATATGACAAATTTTATCACTTATGCAAACC
Organism: Acacia confusa; assembly: GCA_037074495.1. Classification (NCBI taxonomy): domain Eukaryota; kingdom Viridiplantae; phylum Streptophyta; class Magnoliopsida; order Fabales; family Fabaceae; genus Acacia; species Acacia confusa. The sequence goes on along the minus strand of CM073508.1, from coordinate 18,641,563 downwards.
CTCCTCTTATTTTCATGAATTTTAACCAACTACCAGAAAATTCCAGAACTGTGTTCCAACTTCAAAAATTCATAACTAATTCTAATTCTAGAAAAATCCAATTGAGATGATTTCAATGGCCATTAAACCATTGACATATCTATTTTTGACTAAAAATACTTTCTGGAACCATAAAAATTTGTATGAATTTATTGTATCAAAATTCCACTCTCTAGTCAGAAACAAAGTCTAGTTTCTAGGGTTTTTTTTTTTAAAAAAATTAATATATTTTTGTAGACAACTCAAAAAATTACAAATTATCTATCAAATTAAAGCTTGAGATTTCTAATTTAAGCCTATAAAATTTCATAACCATTGAACACCATTTACTAATTTAAAATCAAACTACTAGCCTAACTGCCACTGAAACTATCAAAGTTGGCAAATTTGCAAATTCTTGTAACTTCATCTCTTAAGTTCCAAAATTATGTTCCATACTTATTCCCATACAATTTTTCATTATAAATGCTTTGGAAACATAAAAAAAAAAAATCATATCATATCACCATGTACATGTGTCTGGCCGAAAATCACAACTCATGAGCAACAATATTTGATTTCCATCTTAACTTCATATTTATTCATGTTCTTGTTTAATCTCCCTTTCAAGACCATCATCTTAACTTTAAACACTTGATAATCCATTTTATTAGTTAGGGTGAACCTTCCCTTAAAAAATATCAATTTTCAATAATCATCAATTATTTTGAAAAGAATCCAAAATTACAAATTACAAAGTCACAAACAAGATAGATAAGTGACTTACTTGACTTTGATCTTTGATTCTTCTTGAGTCACTTATTCCTTGGACTCCTCTATAGTTTCAGCCTTGAGTACAAAAACACCATGCAAAAGTTGTTCATAAGAACTTGGAGATATTCATGAAGATTGAAGAAGATAGAAGGCTATCTTATCGTAATCTTGAGCCTATTTACCTTAATCTTTAATTTGAGAGCCTTCTCCTTCCTCTTTGCATGCAAGCTCTCTTATTATCTCCTTGCCTTAGTGTGTGCTGGAATATGTTATGAGAATGAAGCAGAATAGGTCCTTAAATAATGAGTTACAACCATGTAAAATATCTTAGAAGATTATTTCCTATTGGCTCTTGCTTTTGACTTGTGTTTTTCTCCAAGTTTCTAGACTTGACTTGACTTCTCCTTGTTCCTTCCATTTGGCCAAAATGTTCCCCTTTTTTGGCACAAAATTTGCTTGTCTTATGTACTCTTTTAGCTTAGGTTTAAGTATTCTCTCATTGGACAAGAAGTCAAGGCTTTTTGACTTCTTGTGATATCTTTGCTTGCAAGTCATGCTTTCCCTCCTAGACTCATGTTTGACCGAAATCTGTGGCTTAAAAGGGAAGCATTTTGACTTTCAATGGCCTTTAATTTAACTTGCCCATATGTCTTTCTTAAGGTCAACTTTAATTCCTATGTTGACACTTGTGAAACTAGGGGAATTTTATCTTTGAATTTTTATTCTACATGTGATTTTTGTGCATGACCTCCTTCTCCTTCTTCTTGGCCAAATTACATGGCTTGTTGGAGGAAAAAAATTTATCTTCAAAAGGTTTTAATTAGATGTCCAAATATCTTCTTGCAAAAGTCAACTCAAGTTCTTATTGTGACACTTGTCATTCAAGGGTTAATATGGTTGACTTTTGGGAATTAACACGTAAAAAATTCATGCTTGTCTTCTTTCTCCTCTCTTAGGCCGAAATATTCATGCTTATGGAGAAAGATTTTGTGCCTTTAATTGCTCATTTGACTCTTGCACATTAAGCCATCTTATGTCATCTTCGATGTTGTAAGCTTTCTTAACAAAATTCCAAAGTCAAAGGGGCATTTTCTCATGTCAACTCCTTGGCTTCCATATGCCCCTTTTGTATGCAAAGAATCTTTTTGTCTCTTATTCCTCTACTTTGGTTGGAATTTGTAGGTCGAAGGAGATAGGAATGTTTCTTCTTAATTCCTATACAAACATGTTACATTAAGGTATTAATTAGGTTGACTTTATGTGTCCAACTTCAAAATTCCATTCTTGTCCCTCTTGATCTCCTTTTTGGCCAAAATTTGGCCTTACTAAAGGACTACCAATTTGTCTCTAAATGTCCTTTATCACTTGTTCATTTTAGAAAGTCAATTTACCATATTGACCCTAGTTTATTGAAAAAAATTCCTCACCCTCCGTTTGCATCCTTTAGGTTGAAATGTCACTATTATAGTGACTTTCACATTATCTCATAATCACTATAATAATTTATATGATATGTCACCTTAGCTAATTAATTAAATTATAAGTTCTGTAAAAGAAAACAACTAACTTTGATCAAGAACTTTACAACAATTCATATATTCCATTGACATTCATTAATATGTACTTTGTACATTGTACGTTAGAATATATACAAGTAGGGATGTTACATAAATCACCCAAAAATCCTAACATTCAACTACTTAAAAATATGGAAAATCAGGAGAGAAAGATAGAAATCAAGTCTAGATCACTTAGTTGGATGTTAAGAAGCTTGAAAACATTCCTAATAGATTGCATAATGATGCCCTATTTGTAACATCCGACCTTAAAACAACGGATTTTTTTTTTTTTTAAACGGTGATCAGAGTAGAGCTTTTTTAACAAAACGAGTAACTGAACCTTGATAAAACATAACCACAGTGTAATTGTTCTATTACAGTCCTCTAATGTCCGAAGGAAAGTAAAATACATAACTAGAGAAATAACAAAATAAAAACTCCGTCTTGGGTCCTACACCGCGTGCCTGCCTCTCTCTTCTGACCTTGGTCCTCCCGACCCTAAAGCTACAGCTGAGATCCATTTCCCGATTGGATCTCAGGTAACGGTTAACCTTATGCTCAAATAAGACAGTATATGGATAACAACACGTACATAATCACATAACAACAGTATATCACTACATAAGCACACAGCAGATGCATGATCACATATTGGCAGAACATAAGCACACAGCAGTATGTAAAGCCCCACATAATGTTTGCACATAACCAGGGCCACGACGGCCCATTGTGTCCTCAGCGCTAGGAAAACCCAACGGCGTTATCAAGACTATAACCGGTATAAAGTTGTATGTATACCGACAACCCTAGACAGAGCTTCAGTATATAAGCATGTCTATCACATATATGTATATGAGCAGCATAAGTGTTAAGGTTACAATACACGTCCGTACCTTCGTTGACGATTTCGGACACTTTAGTAGGATTGTGGTACGCTTGACGGCGGTATGACAGTGGAAACAACGATTCGTGATTTCGGGTATCCTATAAGGATAGTATCACCGGTGTGAGCATTTAAGATCATATCAGGCAAATTTCGGTACAAATTACCATTTTGCCCCTAGATTGACTATTTGGCGGAATTTCGCCAGCACTTCGCTATTCTGATTTCAAACTTCAAAGAAAACACCTGAATAATGATCTTAGATGGCGAATTGCCCCGAAATATCTTGGGACCGGGGAGAGGAAAGGTGAGGAGTGATTGAGATAGAGATTTTACTAAAAAGAATGAGACCAAGAAAAAAATAGTGGAAGGACATTTTAGTTAAATTAACAAATTCAGAAATTTTTGTTGAAAGTGCATAATAATTTTGAATTTAGGTATTTTAAATGTGATTTTTCCTAAATTTTTTCTTGATATTATTTAGCAATAACCATTTGATTTTTTTTTAATGAACGGTTTTTTTTTGCTCGAATTATTAACTAATTTAAAAATCATGAATATATAAACATTCTTTTCAGCTCCCAACACATTTAGTACTTTGTAAACCCTAATTTTTTATATTTTATTTCACTTTGCTCATTTATTTTAGGGACTATTTTAGGCTAATTTAAAATTGTTAGATAATTTTTAGATTGTTACCCAATTTTAGGAAATAATATAAATATGAATTGATTATAAGATTATTTAGCTTAAATTATTCATATTTTGATTGTTATTTTATGATTGAATAATATTTCTAAATATATTATAGATCACAATTTTATTCTTGCAAGACAAGGAAAAACATATTAAAAGATCCTAGTGTACAAAATTTTTCTTAGAAACTAAAAGAAAATCTAATGGTGAAATTTTATTAGGTGTTACGGATGCATAAAATGTGGGCTCAACCTAACAGAGCCCAAATACAAAGGATCATTCATAATCCCAACAACCCCCTTGGATCAAGGAATAATCTATCAATATCTCTATCAAGATCACAACTGCCCATAAATCAGGGATATATCATTAAAAAAATATATTAATATCTTAATGATAAGATAACAAAAGCCCATCAATTTTGGGCCCAGGAAAACCTATAAATAAGGTACAAACCCTAGTAAGGTACACGCGCTCTAACCCTAGCTTTTATGATTTTGCATACACAGAGCGCACACCCCCACTCCCCTTTGGCTATAAGTCTATTCTTTACAAGCGAACTACGTGGACTTTGATTCTTCAAAGAGGTATGTAGGCCCTTGGGATTTCACCCCAGGCCAAGTCCAATATGTGTTCTACAATAGAATATTGGTGCTGACCGTGGAGAATTGTAAAGTTCAATCCTCATGACCAACGATGACTAACACCAGAAGTAGAAGCCAAGTGCTTGCACACGAGCAAAATCAGGAACGGAATAACAACGATAATCAACAGCAGGAAGATATCCGAGGAGACAATGAGGGGTCGTTGGAGGAACCCTAGATCACGGACCCTCTTCACCTTGAGGACGACTCCACCAACCAAACGCTATAGCAGGTCAATAAGGCCAATTCCTCACAACTGTTCCAGATTGATAACACAGATATACAACTGCTGCATAACATTGCTGAATCGATGCTTAAACGGATCGAGAATGTTCAAAAACGTGGTGACCTTCAGAATCAAAAGATTGATCGCATTGCCGAGGCAATGGAACAACTGCTCAAATAATTGCATAACCAACTTCAGGGGGAGCACCGAGATGATCGACACAATGAGGATGGAGACACCAATCAACAGATTGTTGATCCACCTCGGTTTGACCAACTCGAAAAAGGCAGGGTAGCTTCAACTACAAACTCTGACTAGAATATCCATCGGGATGGAAACCGGAATGAGCAAACCCGAATGTATCAAAAAATACCAACTGTTGACCACTGTATTGAAATTGGTTAGCTTGAAGGCACGTCATGGGTGGAGCGACAAGAATTTTTTTGAAATGCTTGAGGCTTTTAAGGACATGCTTCCGAATGATAATGTGTTGCCTCACCGATACTATAATGCTAAGAAAATACTTTATCCACTGGGGATTGAGTACAAAAAGATCCATACATACCTGATGATTGCGTGTTGTATAGAAACGAGTTAGAAGAGAAGCTGAATTGTCCGATATGTGAAACCCCAAGGTACAAGTCAAATAAGGGGCCTACAAAAGTGTTGTGGTATCTTCCAATCATACCAAGGTTCAAGCGGTTGTTTGCTAATAGAAATGATGCAAAAATTTTGAGGTGACATGCAGATGAGAGGATTTATGATGGAAAGATTCAACATCCTGCCGATTCTTCTCAATGGAGAAAAATCGATCAACTATTTCTGACCTTCGACGAAGAACCTAGGAATTTTGTCAAAATTATTTGGCCAAAGTAAGATATATCGGGCTTCCAAAATGTCAGCATGCTAAATGGGGTAAACGAGGGGCTTCAGTAAAGAGTGAGGATCTTGATGAATTGTCACAAGTCCACTTATACATCTTGAATAATGTTGATGAAGTTCAAGCCAGCATAACTGCACATAAAGAAGTTGTGAGGAAAGAAAATCCCCGAATGACTGAACAAAGGTTGATTAGGGAGCATAACAGAACATTTGCAAACTGGTTCAAACAAAAGGTCGAAGGAGAGGAATATGTTTCTGAGACAATCAAATATTAGCACGTGGTCCTGAGGTTGATGTCATAAGTGTTAGTTCTCAACCAAGTTTTGATGATAACTAAACACTTGTGAATCAATGGTTTACATAAGAACTCGATTTCAAGCTTTAAAACTCCAATTCTCATCTCAGCAAAATGAAGAACTCGAGTTCCTGGTCATAGAACTTGAGTTCATAGATGAAGAACTCGAGTTCTTGGGTTAAGAACTCGAGTTCGCGGCTCAGGTCATGGAAAAATTCTCAAGTCTGAAAGAACTTGAGTTCATTAGTGACAAACTCGAGTTCATCAACTCGAGTTCATAATTAAGAACTCGAGTTCTCTCTGCACGACACTGTATCACCTGATGAACAAGTTTAAGAACTCGAGTTCCTATAATAGAACTCGAGTTCATGAACTTGAGTTCATATCTGAGAACTCAAGTTCTTTGAAAATGAATTTGAAGGAAAAATGAAGAACTCGAGTTCTCCAGGATCAACTCGAGTTCTCATCACGCAGACCATGTGCCCAGAAAAGTAACCAAAAGAACTCGAGTTCTTGTATAAGAACTCAAGTTCTAGAACTCGAGTTCTAGTTTGTCAACTCGAGTTCTTGGCTTACAGCACTGAGATACTAAAATGGAAAAACAAAAGAACTCGAGTTCATTGGATATGAACTCGAGTTCTACTTTGAAAACTCGAGTTCTTGTCGCTGTCACTGATATCTGATTTTGCGAAAAATTAAGCTTTTGGTTTGTAACCTCCAGAATCACTCGGAATGATGTTTAAAGTATCTCTAATATGTTTACTAGTGATTTCAGGAACTTACAATGGATTATTATTCAAAATCAACATAAAGCTGATGCTCACGTCACAGCATTTAATGCTGAAGCAGGAAACAGAGCAGCAAATAGAAAGAAGCCCAGAGCAGCAAGAAGAAACATTCTTCCAAGGATTACTTAATCAAGACATTCTTCTGCAAAAGCACTCTCAACGATCAACGCATTTAATGAAAGAACGGATTTCATTTAATGAGGCCTCAACGGTCCATTTGGCTACACAAGGAACAGAGCAAGTTGTGTCTAACGGAAAATTAAATAAGTCACAACGGTAACTCTCAAGTTCCTCCCAACGGCATTAATGGCGAAAGAGTATAAATACCCAAGCATACAATTCGGCCACTTACCGAAACTCTGTGCATTTACTCTGATTTATTATCTTATCAGTTTCATTACTCTTAACTTGTACTTCAGTGATCATTTATTATTCAACTCGTGAGGAGTTACTTAAACATTCAATTTTCATTTGTTTGTAAAATCTTAAGGTTGTGGAACCTTAAGTAAGGGTGTGCAATTATAAATAGTAAGGGGGAGTGAGTCTGAGGGATCATTCCTAGTTGTGTAATTGTATTCTGAAGATAGTGAAAAATCTCAAGGTGTTCTTGGGGACTAGACGTAGGTCAAGATAGACCGAACCAGGATAAACTCTCTCGTGTTCCTTCTCCTTTAAACTCTTGATCAGTTAGTTCATTAATTTGTGAAAATTTTGATTAAGCAGTTAGATTTTAAATCACCTATTCACCCCCCCTCTAGGTGATATTCCATCTTCAATAAGTTGGAATTCATATGTGATCAACGATTATACATTTTACTCGAAGTCCCTAGATGATAGGAGCACCGCCCAGAACAATGGTGTAATGTTAGAGGCTGAATCTATGCACTTCTCTAGTTCGAAAGACAAGTGGCCTAAATTGGCAGTCATGCCATATTACGGGGTTATTGAAGAGATTTGGGAGGTGGACTATGTCGTGATTATATTTCCTATTTTCAAATGCAAGTGGGTTAATCTCAATGATGGTATTCAAATCGATCGGCTGGGATTTAGATTAGTCGATGTCAATAGTAGAAGTCTTGGAGATGAACCTTTTATTATGGCAGACCAGGAGAAACAAGTTTTTTATATCACCGATCAAGGAAATAAAATGTGGTTTGTAACTCTCCAAGGAAAAAGGGTCATTGATATTGATGAGGAAAGTCATGCAAATTATGGTCTTCTTGACAGTACTCCTTTTTCAAGGGGTCTACCGGACATGAACGAAGAAGATGAAGCAGATAATGAACCCGACATAAGAAATGATCATCAAGAAGGGATATGGGAGGATATCCCTTTATAAAAGAGTTAATTCGTAAGGTAACTGCACAAATCTTTGAAAACTTTAAGGTTTTGACACTATTATATTACATCTATGTTTTTAAACAATATCACTAACTCTACGAAGTTTGTTCTTGTTTTATTTTGGTGCTAGGATCTGATCCAAAGGGGCATGTTATAAAAGAGGATGTTACGTTGTTGGATGGGAATTAAATGGAGGCATGGTGAATATTGGGCATGTATGTTGATTTAAGTGTGGTATATCTTATTGTAACAACTTATTGTATTTGTATTTGTAACTTATGGTCAATAATATTTGTATTCTGCTTTTTCCCAATTCAATTTATTCATAATTGTTCATAGCTTGTAGCTTAAAGTATAGTCTTTTCTGTGCTGGATTGGTTGGTATAGATTTGTATATATATGATCATTCAATTTAATCATAATTGTTCATAGCTTGTAGCTTAAAGAATAGCCTTTTATGTGCCGGATTGGCTGGTATGAATTTGTCTATATATGATCAATAAGAACAGAATAGGGAAAAAATTTAGGAAAATTTAGACCGATAAAACAAAAACACCGGTCTTAAAAGTTCAACTTTTAAGACAAAATGTACTTGGATGTACTTATATGCACGGTCTTAAAGGTCGGGCGACATATTTGATATTATTGCAATATTAAAAGTTGGTCTTTTAAGACCAATTGTTTAATACGTCCGGTCTAAAAAGTTAATCTTTAAGACCAGACGTATTAATCATCGAGTCTTGAAAGTGAGTCTTTTAAGACTACGCATAATTATTTGTCAGTCTAATAAGCCGCTACTTTGTAGAGCGCATTTAGTTCGGTCTTAAAAATTAGACCTTTTAAGAGTGGCTAAAGTTTTGTCCGGTCTTAAATATTGAGCTTTAGGACTGACAAAAAAATATTTCTGTTATATTGAGTATCACTTTTAAGACCTGATATTTTTAAATGTCTGGTCTTAAAAAAGTTTATTTAAGACCGATTTAAGTCCGGTCTTAAAGATATACTTTTAATATCGACTGGAACAAGACCAGTCATGAGTTTAGTCTTCTGATGCCTCTTTTGTCGGTCTTAAAAGCATTTTTTGTACCCATGCAAGGGTTTAAGAGCAGAGAACCATGGTGAGTTTTATCTTCTCTTTCCCTTTCTTCTACATGTCATCTCTCTATTACCTTCCTCTTCTCACAAATCAAGTGGATGACGAACAACAGTGACGACGATGGCGGACGATGAAGGTATGTGCCATGGGATTTGCCTTGCCTACCCTACCAAGTGGAGTTGTCATCTAGCTGAGGTGTCATGGAGCGTGAGATAACGCACAGCTGCAACGTTGGTGTTGTCATTGTCATTGTCATGGATCGATTCCCATTTCTTTTGATTCACCCTTTCAGATCTAGTGATGAGAGCAAGGATGATGACACGGATGAAGAATGATAGTGACAACAAATGGTGAAGGTGACAACGTTGGTGGATGGCAAAGGAAAAGATCATTGTGATGACAGTTAGCTCTTCGATATGCGATTTCTACTACAATATTGCTCTTCGACGTTGGATGGTGAAGGCGTCAATGGATGGTAATAGCAGACCTATGCTTTCTTCTACTTCCTCTCTAGATGTGTAATGGCGAAGGATGATGGATGGCACTATGGTTTCAGATTTTACCTATTTAGATCTCCGATCTGCAATGATGATGGATGATGGATCTTTATGAGAATTTTTTTTCTTTTCTTCTAAAAAACCTTACAACATGCCTTTTTTAATGGATGTTGTTACCAAGTTTTACTAGGTCACTCAAATAGGCATCTCTTTATAAAAGGACAAAGAAATGGCCTACAAATGAACATTAAATTTTTTTTTTGGTAGTGGTGAATGCAAGCCTGGGGAGATGGACTGTTGGGATCTGTACATGTAGCGGATTAAAATATTCTACGAATCCCATCCGGAGGATTGCTCAACCATTGTCTAAATTAAGGCTAAGGAACCGAATATTACCTATGGCTGAAACGTTCCACGTCTCGTTCTCTTTAAACTGGTGGGCTACTTTTACGATCAGCAGAAATCGACTCTACGAATCGGCTTCTTCTACTGGTATCCACACGGATAATCCCCGAACCCGATTGCGGTAGCGTGCTATCGCCCTTTTGCGTTTTGCGTCTCTCTCAAATTTACTCTTGGGTTTCTCGTGGCTTTCTATAATATGCTCGACAAAATGTCTTGTAGGTTTATTCTAAACTTGATAGGCATATTATATAAAAGTAATCCTCATTAATTTTGAAATTCAAATTTTGAATCTTGATTAAAAATACATTAATTAAATCTTTCTAATAGATCTAATGTAATATATTTATTTAATCCAAATCAAATGCCTTCTGATTTAATTTATCTCTATAAATTAAATCTGAAAAAAGATATATATAAAATTAAAACTGAGATACTATATCTCAATTTAAATTAAATAAGATATATGATATATTTAATTTAAATATTAAATCAGAGATACAATATCTCAATTTAAATTTTAGTTATATAATGATTAGCCCCTAGGGCATAATTTCCAACAAACTCCCACTTGCACTAGGTGCAATCATTATATATATATATATATATATATATATATATATATATATCCTCCCTAGATAAAACGTATTCATTGATTCTTAGACATATCTAAGATTCAATGAATTTGGACACTATTGCTTGTGTTAGGCTATTATTGTGTGCAACCCTGTAGGCCCACATGAGATTAGCAGTGGGCTAATATTGTAGCAGCTCACAAGTCGCAAGCGGCCTCTAGCAAGACATTGCGACTACCCAATTCATATGGGGATCGATGACACGATACAATCTATTGTACAACCATGTCATGTCCCTTTTGTCACATGATGATTTGGTCAAGGATGAGGCATAGATAATGTCAACTTCCTTTTCTTGACCATTACTTTCTCGATTCTCGAGTAGTTTAATAATTGAAATGGAAACTCCTTTCCACCGTAGTATGGCCATACGTTTCTCACATTCCTCTGCATGAAAACTACTAATTTCGATCCAAGCCTTTATTGTCACCCGGTTAAAGATGACTTTGACTAGGTCAAAGATCAATGACTCATCATGTAGGAATCCATGATGATCTCAGGTCATAGGGCGTTGTGATGTGGTTATACATGAGATAAGTTTAGGACTAAAACCATGCAACTTTCTCATAGTGGGTCGGTCCAGCACCTTGTACTCTTACAAGTGCCCATGACTTTGATTCGTATCTCCATACCTCATCAAAGTCATATTGGTCTTATCTCATCTTCGCTCCCGCGTAGATGACCGACCAGGGACATTTAGGATAATCTATAAGATATATCCAGGGATACAGGTATCAATATAAACATGCAAATGAAATGATAACTAAAAGAGAATACTTCAAATAACATAAATGTCTAAAGTACAATGACTTAGCCTTTCCAACAAAATTCCACTTGCACTAGGTGCAATCATTAATTACTCTAATTGCCATTGTCCTAACATGGCGCTCATGTTTTGCTTGTGCAAGCGGCTTTGTAAGAGGATCAGCAGCATTGTCTTCTTGTACTTTGCATATCTTTATGTCACCTTTATCATTGATTTCTCTGATAAGATGAAAGCGCCTGAGTATATGCACAATAGCCCCGCTGTTGTTACAAAACAGGTCTATTGGATTTGAGATGGTAGGAACCACCCCTAGTTCAGTAACGAACTTTCTGATCTAAACGGCTTCTTTAGCTACATCCGATGCTGCTATATACTCAGCTTTTGTTGTAAAATCAGCTATAGTGCTCTACTTTGAGCTCTTCCAGCTTACCGTACCACCATTTAACAAGAATACATATCCTGACTGCAATCTTAGATCATCTTGGTTAGTTTGGAAACTCGCATATGTGTAACCAGTCACACAAAGCTCATACTCCAAGCCACCATATACCAAGAATAAGTCCTTAGTCCTTCTTAAGTACTTAAGGATATTCTTGACAGCAGTCCAGTGACCCTCACCGGGATCTTGTTGATATCTGCTGGTCATACTCAAGGAAAATGACACATTCAATCGAGTACATAACATGGCATACATGATAGATCCAATGGCGGAGGCATATGGAATTTTACTCATGCGATCTCTTTGATCTTGTGTACTAGGACACAGATCCTTACTGAGATAAATGCCATGAGACATGGGCATGTAACCCCTTTTAGAATCCTGCATAGTAAATCTATGCAGTATCTTGTCTATGTATGTGCTTTGACTTAGGCCTATCAACCTCTTGGATCTATCTCTATAGATCCTAATCCCAAGGATGTAAGTGGCTTCGCCTAAATCTTTCATTGAGAAGGACTTTCCTAACCAAGACTTGGCACTCTTTAAGGTAGGGATGCCATTCCCAATGAGTAGGATGTCATCAACTTAAAGCACCAGAAATACAACTGTGCTCTCACTAACCTTCTTGTAAACACAAGGTTCATCTATGTTTTGAACGAATCAAAAACTCTTTGACTACTTCATCAAAACGATGATTCCAGCTCCGAGATGTTTGCTTCAATCCATAAATGGATCTTTGAAGCTTATAAACTTTACTAGAGTCCTCTGGACACACAAAACCCTTAGGTTGTGTCATGTACACATCCTCAAGCAACTTTCCGTTAAGGAAGATTGTTTTGATGTCCATCTGTCATATCTCATAGTCATAATATGATGCAATGGCAAGAAGGATTTTGATTGATTTGGCCATTGCAACTAGGGAAAAGGTTTCATCATAGTCCATATCATGAGTTTGAATGAATCCTTTTGCAACCAGTCGTGCCTTGAAGACATTTACTTTGTCATCCATGTCAGTTTTTTCTTTGAAAACCCACTTGCACCCAATGGTTTTTACACCTTCAGGTGGATCGATTAAGGTTCATACCTTATTGTCGTACATGGATTGCATTTCCGACTTCATGGTATTAAGCCATCTTCCGGAGTTGGGTCCCACTATGGCTTCTCGATAGGTAGTTGGCTCATTCTGCTCAGTGAGCAAAATATCACGACTTCCGGTAATCAGAAATTCATATCTCTGAGGTTGTTGCCATGTTCTATCGGATCTTCGTAGGCCTTGTGTTACTTGAGCAAGCTCAACAACTTGTTGTGAGTCTTCTCCATTTTTCATTTGTGGTTTTACGTTGTCTTGTGGCTCTCGAACTCTCCCATTGGTTCTTTTAGAGATAAACTCCTTTTCCAAAAAGATACCATTACGGATAATAAACACTTTGTGATCCGTGGATTGTAAACATAATATCCCTTAGTTTCCTTAGGATACCCCACAAAAAGGCATTTTGAGGATCTAGATGATAATTTATCAGAGGCTTCTTGTTTAACATAAACCTCACATCCCCAAATCTTAAGAAATGAGAAACTGGGTTTTTTCCCAGTCTATATCTTATATGGTGTCTTTTCAATTGCCTTTGATGGAACATAATTTAGTGTGAACGCAGCTGTTTCTAGAGCATAACCCCAAAAGGACAGCGGAAGATCTGTTTGATTCATCATAGATTGAACCATATCTAATAGAGTTCGATTTCGGGAATGAGTTTAAGATCATATCTGTTTCTAACTCTTGGCTTATGGGAAATCCAAGCCTCTCAAGGTGATTAATGTAGCCTTTCATCTTCAAAACATGAGGGCTAACTGATGCACCTTTAGCCATCTTGCAGGAATGTAGGGCCTTAGTGGTCTCATACCTCTCTTACCTTGCCTGTTGCTAAAACATTTCCTTGAGATGTACAATCATCTCAAGAGCCTCAATATGTTCTAGATCCTTTTGGAGTTCTGGAACCATAGTGGCAAGCATTAAGCGTCCTACATCCACAGAGTCATTCTGATGCTTCGTGTAAGCATCCTTTTGAGCTCTTGGAGCATTGGTTGTAGGCTCCTCAGGAATGGGTTGATTGAGGACATAAGCCTTTCTTTGCTGTTTGAGAACAATTCTCAAGTTCTTGAACCAATCAAGAAAGTTTGTCCCATTAAGTTTGTCCTTCTCAAGGACTGATCGCAATGATAGTGTTGCGATGTTACTAGTCGACATGATTCTACAAACAAAAATATACAAAGTTAATTAATAATCTCCCACTGAATTAACAATCCTCATTATAATTAGTGGGCTAAGATCCATATTTAGCTTAAATTTAAGTCCACTTTGGTAGGACGCTTAAAATCAAGTTATTTAGGTAAGCAACTCCTTTGCCAATTACGTCACATGTAACTCTTAGATCTTTATGGGATTCGATCATCATATGACCGGCATGTTTAATCCCATCTAATGCCTTGAGATCCAAAAATCATTTTTTTATCTCAATTAAGTCAAGACAATAATGAATGTAGAGTATCACCATTACTCTCTCTTGTCTCACCAAGATTACTCAGATGCATCCACTTTGGTGGAACATACAAATGGGTGATCTAGGTTTTTATAAGTATTTATTAATTGACAGCATTGTGACTTAATATTTTATTTAGAGGATTATTATTTGATATTTCATCTAATTAATTTTATTAAATGTACCTATGTGAATGCAATTAATATTGTATATCATATAGTATCTTACTTAATCATGCATTGATCATATCAAAAACATAATTAAAATTTGTGATACAACATGGCTCACCTAACCTAGAGTCCTCTCAAGCCAATGAGGGGACTTCTCTAAATAATAAAAGAAAATACATAAGGAGAAACCACTTTTAACATTCAAGGGGAGTAAGATGAGAAGAGAATGTACGTGAAGATTATTTAGAGAGAGAGGCATGACTTGCAGCCCATATTTAAATTTACAACAAGTGTAAAATCTAGAGCCATGTTGTTCACCATACCCAAACAACACATTGAAAGGTAAATTAGAACATATATTAATTCATACAATTATTAAATAAAATATTATGATACAATATCACAATTGAAAATCTCACGCTACGAACAACTAGCCACGGTGGTCCCCTATCATGAAAACCTTTTTCTGGAAAATCACGTCGTTTTTCGAAAATTACTTCCAAAATTTGAAACCCCAAAACACGTGTTCAACTCAGCCGCCATCATGAATGTTTGAACGTCAGCGGTGTCCGACACGTGATCAACGTTAGAACCTTTCAGAACGTGATCAACGCGACCACACATAAGCGACGTCTCTGAACATGATCGACCCCAGCGTGATCGTCGTCTGACCTTATTGTGATCGTTTGACCTCAATGATTCAGAACTAAATGAAGCGACCGCAGCACCTTACTAAAGATCCGACCAAAACCCTAAAGCGAACTATGCTATAAACGCACAACAAACTCGGTTAAAAACATACATATAGCAATAGCATATAGAGAAACCCAATTTAAAAGATCGGTTGAGTTGGCTTTGATACCACTGTTGGGATCCGTACACGCGACGGATTAAAATATTCTATGAATCCCATCCGGAGGATCGCTCAACCATCGTCTAAATCAAGACTAAGGAACTGAATATTACCTACGGCTGAAATGTTCCGTGTTTCGTTCTCTTTAAACTGGTGTGCTACCTTCACGTTCAGCAAAAATCGACTCTACAAATTGGCTTCTTCTACTGGTATCCACACTAATAATCCCCGAACCTGATTGCGGCAGCGTGCTAGCGCCCTTTTGCGTTTTACATCTCTCTCAATTTTACTCTAGGGTTTCTCACAGCTTTCTATAATATGCTTGACAAAATGTCCTGTAGGTTTATTCTAAACCTGATAGGCGTATTATATAAAATTAATCCTCATTAATTTGGAAATACAAATTTTGAATCTTGATTAAAAATACATTAATTAAATCTATCTAATAGATCTAATGTAATATATTTATTTAATCTAAATCAAAAGCCTTCTGATTTAATTTATCTCTATAAATTAAATCTGAGAAAAGATACATACATACATACATACATACATACATATATATATATATATATATATATATATATATATATATGATTAAAACTGAGATACTATATCTCAATTTAAATTAAATAAGTTATATGATATATTTAATTTAAATATTAAATCAGAGATACAATATCTCAATTTAAATTTTAGTTATATAATGATTAGCCCCTAGGGCATAATTTCCAACATAGAGAAACAAAGAAAACATACTATCGTTTAATCCAAACAAGTTGTATCCTTCGTATAAACAGCAAAGACAAAAACATTATAAAAGAGAGATTAGGCTGAAATACACACACACCAATGAGACAAACCTTGATTTGGATAACAAGTGGTCGCTCCAGAAATGTTGAGGGCTTGAAACCACTTTCTGTTGGAGGGAGGCAGGGAGTTAATATATTCGTTGTCACATGGCTACTATATTTATAACCCCGCTAATAAATAGGTAATTATATTTTATAAATAATAATATTTATGGTTATATTTAAACAATTTAAATCCAAACAAACAATAACTCAAAATGAAATACATGAGGTGTAGTGAACTGTTCCTATCAACTGCTGTCCTTTCCTTCCATTGATTTTAAATTCATAATGGAATATTGACACTTATTATTATTTTTATAACATAATCATAGTTTTTCCAAAAAAATATTATTAATATAACTAAGGATCAAGTTAGATCAGACTGATTAGTCAAAGTTTGTCTGAATTTTGGTTTGACCCAGCTAAACTACCCCGTCTAGCTTACTTGGACCCCACACACACATATAAGATACTCATTTTTAAATATTTAAATACAAATACTACAAGAATATCTAATGAATTATTTTTGAAAAAAATAAAAGTAAATATGTACATGGCCTAATAAAATGTGTAACTCCAATAACTAATTTCATTCACCGAATATGCAGAACTGTATTAACAGTAGCTTAGTTAGATTCACTTTAATTCATTGAGATTAATTTGCATGTCACTTAATTGGATTGATTTTTCGTTAATTAATCAGAACTCACCAAGGGAAAACGATCTAGTTAATCATTTTTAAACCTAGTTTATTTGGTGGTCTCAACAGCGAAGATTAGGAGGAAATGCCATGTACATGAAAGGTTACACTAAATACATGAAATGCTACACACACAGCGCTGTGGAACTATTTTGTAGTAGTGAGCGGCCATGTTTGTTTGCGATTTATTATTTGGGTTAAAGATAACAACGTGCACCTTCCAACCCTACCTCGATCTGGTTTGTACAACTCATTTCTTGTATATGTACTTCAAAATTAATATGCATGTCCTTTTCTTAATTTTCCATTTCCAGTCAATTTTCAAAGTGCAGCTTCCTTCACAACATAATATAATTACATTGATATAATAATATACGCATCACATACAAGTAAAGGAAAAAAAAACTTTCTTAGAGTCATTCCAAATTAAATGATTAATCCTAACCCATGTAATATCCTGAAATTCGGGCATAGAGACTTGAAAAAAGGCCTAAATTAGGTAGACTACCAAGCCCAGTTCAAGGAGTGTGACATTTCCTAGACAAATAAAGATCCTCAGTGTTTTTGAGGAAATAGGAAAAGAAAGAGACACTAACAAGTCATATGTTAAAAAGCAATAGTTAGAGTAATGATTGTAGTGGGACACGTGCCACTTCAGGGGTAAAAGAGGGAAAGTAGGGTAAGAAAGTCAAATCCTTACCCCTTAAGTCATTAATTTCGTCCAACCATGAGAGAGAAGAAGAAATCAGATGATTTTATCCATAATCAGGCCTAAATACGAAAGGCGGGTCCCACAGGATGTTAACTGGTAAAAAAGGGACCGATAGGGACCAGTTAGGGTTCTTTTTAGACTGAATGGGACAAATGGGGGACTACTTTGGGAAGATGGAAGGGTGCCAATGTGAGTGTCTATTTAGAGGAGAATATCTGGAAAAATTGTAGAAAAGTACAAAAAGGGGCACTTTTGTACCCGAAAGGTCCCGGCGGGGGCCGGTTGGTCAAGAATTGGACTAATAAAGTAGAGAATAGGAGGAAATTAAAGAGGGCCAGATGTGTGGGCCCCATTAAGCGCCACATAACCCTCCTTAATTAATAAAAAACGTGGCTTGGAGAGCAAGTAAAGGAAAGTCAACAAAACGTAAACTGTGGGTCTCACGATCAAAGAAAATGGGTAAAATGGGAATAAATGGGTAAAAGTAAATTGGAGTAGATTTGAGGGACCCACATGGCATCCCATATGTGCCCCTGGGCAAGTAAAAAGTTTTAGGCCAAAGTCAGTAATTATCCAGAAGTTCCTAGGCGAAATTATAACTTTTGAAAGTTTCAGGCCAAAACAGGTAATTTTCCTGAAAATTTGAAAATATCCCAGATATTTTTGGGAGCTGTTCTGTGCCACTTTGACTGCCCTAGAAGTCTCTGGACTTTCTTGGAGGTTAAGTCAAAAAAATATCTGTCCAAAATTACCCCCTGTCAGTAAGAAATTACACTGGTTAATTCTAAAGCTACTGGATCAATTTTAACTTTTATTTAAAAGTGTTTTACCTTCATTTTTCACCCTTGTGGGGCAAAAATTCCAGAGAACCAAGGGAGGCAGTTAGCCACCATAACTAGGGTTTGAAGCTTAAGTTCCTAAGTTCTTTCATCACCTCTTTGATTCTAAAATAATCGAAAATCTGTCTTGAGTTCTTCCTAAGGTATTTTCGTGCAAAAGGTAGAAGCATGGTGTTAGGGTTTGATTTTTGTATTTTTGAGGTTTCCAATGGCTCTGGAATGTGATTTTGTGTAGGGTATGGGTTTGGTTTGAGTTTTCAAAATCAAAACACTGAAAAACCTTAAAAGGAAGGTTGTCGCCAATTTTGGGAAATCTGGGCAGAAAACCTCTGGTAACATTTTTGACTGGTAAAATAACTTGGTTTGATCTGAAATTTTACATGCGAAAAGTAGACATCTAGGGCACGAGCCTACATATATAATAATAAAGATTGGGATAAGATTTGCTTATTGAAATGTTTGGTTGAAAATAGAAAAGGAAACAGTGGCACGAATCTGGACCAAAGGATAGAAAAGTGGTATCACGCCCATATACCTGCACTTTTGACCTCTGGGAATATTTTTCCCTTAAAAGTATAACACAGTATTTTTACCACAAGGTAGTAGTAATCTCTTTACTCTGACACTTTTATGTGTTTGTTGTATGTTTTGCTTGCCATATGTGTTTTTGTTTATGTTTGGCCAAATATGCACACAAAATATATTTGTAATTGTGTTCCTAGTGCTGAGGATGCTTGCTGAGGTTGCACACGTGAGTGTGGTGGCTGTATGGACTGGCTTGTGATTCCGCAATCCGGGGCCTGCCTTGGTAAGGCTACTCAACGGTGCGAAGACGCGTATGTTATGTATGTTTTCTGTTTGCATATATGGTATATTTGGCATATTTCCGTATTTGTACTTATCATACGGTTGCACACATACACACCACACATATTGTGCATGAGTATTGATGGTTACTCTGGGGGCTGCACACAGACTTCAGAAGGTGTTAGTGACATAGGAAAACGTGTTTGAACAGTGAAGACCTTTTTGCAGAGGTGAGGGTATATAGTTGATGAAGGATAGGGGATGCCCTATCGTATTTTGCATTTTTACTTTCTGGGATGATTGTACTTATATTTTGATATTTACTGTTTGATGACTGTACCTTAACCCTATGGGGACTTTACTTTTTGTTACTTTTTACCTTTACCAGTACAGTAGTTGTCCAAACCGATCCGGCGCTTTGTTGCGCGTGCTCTGACTAATTATTAAATGGACTTAATAACAAAGGAAAGGTAAATTATAAAAGAGATCCCTCCAACCCGCCACCTGAAAGGGCGATGCTGGTGGGGGTGTAACAACCTACAAGTATATCCATAGAACGAAGAAGGTAGTCAATTATTTTACTCTTGAATATAACTTATTGATACTCACTTCATACATGTGTGTGTGCGCACGCGCGCGCGCGCTCATATTTGTGTGTGTGTATAATATCTCGAAATCCTTGACAGCATTTTCCTGTATTTCAAAACCCAATTGAAATTTGGCATAAATCAAATGATAATAACAATGATTAGATCATCAAAGCATTAACCAAGGAACTATACACATGAAGAGTTGCGATGTTGAAAATTAATATTGCACTCACCAAGGCTTTCTCCAAAATATTTTCTGCCAACTTCATCAACAAAAAGAAAAAAAAAAAAAAGAACTTGTCAATGCAATGGAAAAATTTGACAAATACAGTTTAAAACTAAATGAAACTCAATCTTTTTTTCTGGGAGCAGCAATAAGTTTAGCATTTGCTTTAGCATAATATGCCATATCATTAACTGCTGCATATTCACCTTTTCTAGAGTAAGCCTACCTCTCATATATCTGCTATATAATATATTTAAGCACAAAATCAAGATTATTTGTATTTTTTCTTTCATCAAGATATATTGTCATGAAAGTACATGGCAGATGTACATAATAAAACATACAACAGCTTCACTAAGGACTTTGCTCCGCTAATTAAAATATTTGTATCCCCATTCCTCTTGAGGGTTTGAGTCCCCGCCCTTTCACATAGTAATCTTAGTCTCACTATGTGTTCAACCCTTTCAAGGGAGATTCCGTGGGATTCAAGCACTTGTTGAAAAGCCTCTATGCAAGAACAAAACGGTGATCCCAAACATATGCTGATCGCTATCATCTTTCTGACCCAAATATATATACGAGTAAACCCTTCTTGACACCTTTCTTACAACAAGGCGGCCAACAGTTCTTGTGGATTGTTCAAAATAATATTTATTTTTGAACTAAGCACGCTAAAAATATGAAGGGGCATTATAAAAATAAATTAGTAGACGTTGAGAGAAAAAGATCATGGAAAATGACAGCGATCGACATCATCTCAGAAGCTTGATGAGAGCCTGAAGTGGCCGGTGAAAGAGTGACCAATGGAAGAGGATTCTCTTTTCATTCTTTTTCTTTATATCCTTTATCAGTCCTATTTGGACCGTTAACTAGAAAGAAGAGAGGAAAATTAAAATAATAATGTAATTTTTTATATTGATTAAATGAATGTGATTTAGAGATTATGAAGGATGATGTGAGAAGTTCAAATTGAAACCTATACCTGGTTTCCACGGAGCCCCACTGAAGTTTTCAGAGACACAAACACAAGGAGACGCAAAGAACAGAGAAACTCAAAATGTCTGACGGGCTTGTTCTCCGAGTCCGAGGCATCATGTTCATGCGCACATGGGTCTATGTGAGGGTGTGCCCATGTTATGTTTAGTGATTATATATTAGGATATATCAAAGGCTGCTTCGTATTTGGCGTACGTGCTTTGCTTTTTGGCCCCTTTTTCCGGGGAAATTCGTCAAAATAGACCCAAAAAAAAAAATTTATCAAAATAGATCAGTAGGGAAACATTTTTCACATCCAACCTAGTTGGTGGCGCCATCGTTGGCATGCCACATAAGTGGCGCCAATTTCACAAAGGTTTTTTTAAAATTTTTTTTATAATTATATATTATTATATTTAATATATATTATTTTATATAATATATATTATATTTTACATAATATATGTTATTTTAATTATTTAATTATTTATTTTTAATTATTATAATTATATATTTCAAAAATTTTATGAAAAATTCCTTTTAAAATGATGTTCTATTTTCGAAAAAATTTTCTGGACGAGGTGCTGCCCCTTGACCCCGCCTACTAACCGGCTAGCGGGACCGTCGTGCTAGTTGTTCGTAGCACGATTAAATGGTAGTGATATAGTATCGCGCGATTAAATCGTAGCGCGATTAAAAAAGTAATAATTAAATCCCGCTATGAACATCTACGATTTAATCGCGCGATACTATATCACTATGATTTAATTGCGCTACGAACAGCTAGCATGCGGTCTCACTAGCTGGTTAGCAGGCGGAGTCAAGGGGCAGCGCCCCTTGCGGGGTGCGGGGCGCGCTGCCTAGTCCAGAAATTTTTTTCGAAAATAGAACATCATTTTAAAAGAAATTTTTCATAAAATTTTTGAAATATATAATTATAATAATTAAAAATAAAAAAATAAAATAATTAAAATAATATATATTATGTAATATATATATATTATAAAATAATATATATTATATTTAATATATATTAAATATAATAATATATAATTATAAATTTTTTTTAAAAAAAAACTTTTGTGAAAGTGGCGCCACTTATGTGGCGTGCCAACGCAAGTGGCGCTGCCACGTAGGGTGCCACTAAGTGGCACCTTATGTGGCAGCGCCACTTTGCAAGTGGCTCCACGTGTGACGCCCGCTGATATGACACCACCAACTAGGTTAGATATGAAAAATGTTTTCCTATTGGTTTATTTTGACAAATTTTTTTTTTGGGGTCTATTTTGGCGAATTTCCCCCTTTTTCGCCAGCCTTTGTTTAATTACTAATCAAACTTTCTTGCCCATCACACAAACCAGCATTTTATTTCTTCTAATTATTGAGGCGATGCCTATGAGCTGTATAAACCCAAATACAACTAACCCTTCCACAAACCAGAGAGGCACGATTTAAAGAAGCAATTAACTGATTGCTTAGTTCCATGGATCATCACAAGCCAACCATTCACATAGCAGCAATCTCAATCCCAGCATTTAGCCACCAGGCCTCCATTCTCCAATTCTCAAAACGACTCGTTCAGCTCCATCCTCACCTGCACGTAACCTGCATCTTCCCCACCATTGATTCTCCACCTGAACCCACCATTGATTTCCTCAAATCTCTCCCTTCCTCCTCCATTCACTGCATCTTCCTCCCTCCCATAGCCAAACACGACCTCGTTGATCCCCACGGCAACGCCACTCCTCCTGCCGTTCAAATCCAACTCGCAGTCTCTCGATCTCTTCCTTCTCTCCGCGACGCCATCAAATCGCTGTGTTTCAGCTCTCCACTTGCCGCCTTGATCGCAGACCCATTCGCTAATGAGGTTCTTGAAGCAGCCAAGGAGCTTCATCTCTTGTCCTTCGTGTACTTCCCTCCTTCCGCCATGACGCTTTCGCTGTTCTTGAACTTGCCGAGGTTGGACCGAGAGGTTTCAGGCGAGTACCGAGATTTGAAAGATCCGATCGAGATCATTCCTGGGTGTAGTATGATTCCGATCAACGGCGTTGATCTTCCCGAGCATCTTCAAGATCGAACTAGCCTCTCTTACGATCTCATCCTTCAACGTTGTAAACGCTTCTCTCTTGCTGATGGCTTCTTGGTCAACACCATCTTTGAAATGGAACAGAGTACAATTACATCTCTCCAAAACGTGTTCCCCATCGGACCCATAGTTCAAACTGGGTCAAGTAGTTCTGGAACTGGGTCGGGTTGTGTGGAATGGTTGGAAAAACAAACCCCTCGATCTGTTTTATATGTTTCCTTTGGAAGTGGTGGAACACTGAGTGAGGAACAACTCAACGAGTTGGCCATTGGATTAGAATTGAGTGGTCAAAAGTTCTTGTGGGTCGTAAGAAAACCAAGCGAATCAGCGAATTCTGCTTATTTGGGTGATAAAGAACAAGATTCATTGCAATTTTTGCCGTCAGGGTTCTTGGAGAGAACAAAAGAACAAGGTTTGGTTGTGTCATCTTGGGCCCCACAAAGTGAGATTCTAAGGCATAGTTCAACGGGTGGGTTCTTAACCCACTGTGGTTGGAATTCTATCCTGGAGAGCATTGTGTGTGGTGTGCCGATGATCACGTGGCCGTTATTTGCAGAGCAGAAGATGAACGCCGTTTTGCTGACGGAAGGGCTTAAGGTGGCTGTGAGGCTGAAGGCAAATGAGAGAGGGATCGTGGAGAAGGAAGAGATTGGTCAGGTGGTGAGAAGTCTACTGGAGGAAACAGAAGAAGGCGATGGGATTCGCAGAAGGATTGGGGAATTGAAACGTGATGCTGCTTCTGCTTTGAAACAAGATGGGTCTTCCACAAAGGCACTTTCTCAGGCAGTTGATCAAATTGGAAGTTTTTGGAGGCAAAGGCAGAATAATTGAAATGGTACCTTTTGTTAATTAACGACCTCTTTCAAGTGTAATAATAAGGAAGGAAATATATATCGAGTGCTTCTTCAATAATTTACTTACACACACACATATTCCTCAATTATTTACTTTTTGCCTCAAGTTCTTAAAGAAAAAAAAAAAATGAATTTGATGTATATTGACTGTTTAGTCTCTTGGGTAACACTAAAAAAAACCCAGGCAATTTAAGAAAAAAAATATTCTATTGATGTTGGGATTTTAAGTAAATGAGCAATTTGGAGGCCTGTGGCAAGTTCTTTCTTTTCTTAATTTTTACAAAAAAATTTAGGTAAGTTTAGTCTCAGGGGTTTACTAAGGCCAAAACATACCTTCGAGCTCAGAGATAGTTAGAGAGCTATTTACAAATCACCCACTAATAAAATCATTATATCAAAAGGACTTAAACTCAACTTTATTTTATGATAATAAGCCAACTCCTTTATTTACTGGATTAACCTTTATTAGCAGGATTCTGTCAAGTTAAAAGAGAACAAAAGGCTTGTTTGGTTATGGATAGTTTGGGAAGTCGAAGACATAATGTATAAAACAATAAAACACTTTCTTTGTTATAAAACTGATAAAAATAATAAGAAGAAGAGCAGAGGTTCTAGAGAGATAAAGTAGAGAGATAGATTTTCATTTCATTCAATCCATGAACAGTTACAGAAAACCTCTATTTATAGAAGAAAAATGGGACTTTAGTGTAATTTCTACCTCTGGGTCATTTGGTGTAGTTTTCCCCAAAAACCTAAACTATTCACTCACGGATTTCCTTCCCATGAGTGATTGTATAATTGTGTGCGGGTCCCACCAAATAGTAAACTACTATGCGTAGTACTATGCAAATAGTAAATCACTATGCGTGGGTCCCATATCATCTTTTAATATTTGGAAACCGGGAGTCAATGGACATCCACATAATAAGTATATTCATAACACTCCCCCTTGGATGTCCATTTATGAATGTGCCTCGTTAAAAACTTTAACTAGGAAAAACCCAGTGGGATAAAAACCTAGCCAAAGAAAAGAGTACATCATCCATTGATACACTTTCTAGTGCTGCCTCATTAAAAACCTTTCTAGGAAAAACCCAGTGGGATAAAACCCAGATAAGGGAAAAAGAGTACAGCGTGTATCGTCTCCCCCTCTTGATTACATCAGTGTTACTCCCCCTGATGACTATATTGCTTCAATGTCTTTCTGAGCATATTATACTTTCTGTCATCAAATATTCTGTTAGAAACGCCCAATTTGATTGTTCATTATATACCTGCAAGATCTAAATCTGTCAAGTAAAGTCATAATAATCTTTTCATAAATATATATGTGCATATGGAAATTCAATAAATGTTTAT
This sequence comes from Acacia confusa, assembly GCA_037074495.1. Classification (NCBI taxonomy): domain Eukaryota; kingdom Viridiplantae; phylum Streptophyta; class Magnoliopsida; order Fabales; family Fabaceae; genus Acacia; species Acacia confusa. The sequence goes on along the minus strand of CM073508.1, from coordinate 18,616,063 downwards.
TCAGATAATGATGCTATATGCACTATCATCTTGAGTCCTTTTGGGACATATGTGTTTCTGGCGCCTTATGTGCTTCTAGCACATACAAATATATTGTGGCTCATGATCCTCATTATCATTCATTGCAGCATATGCTATCATAGATATTATTAACGTCGACTTCATTTTCAGTCCCATCGGATTTCATTCATAATTTATTGAGATCTCATTATATTCACATATATTAGGTACCTAGGTCTCTCTTGGACCACAATACACTTTTCTTGTAATATCTCTTCTGGAGATAACATCTCATCAAAAGATAACTCTTCTGGAGCTTTACTTAATTATCCTCGACTTAATCATCTATATTTTATAGCTCCTTTTCTCTTTTAAGGATTTTTATCTTTTAAAACCGATGGACCTGCAACGCTTCAGGAGTGCTTTATAACAATTCATATAGAAGCATTTGCAGTTGGGATATGTGACTTTGTCACTTTCTTTAGGTCAGTAAATGCTTCTGGCATTCGATTAACTAAACTCTGAAATTGAATTATCATTTTGAACTTTTAGTGCACAATTCCTTGTACGATGATCAATATGAGCCAATGATAATTCATTCTAGTAAATCTTTACCCAATCTGCTTATTTTTCTCCCCCTCATCAAATCATCAATTTTCTTTGTATATCCATCTATGTGCATTGTAATAGATTAATAATCATTACACATTTAAAACATTTCAAGATGGAATTAATCTGGCTCCTGACCAAAAGCCAATTATACGGGGAGAATTCTGTTGGCTTATATAATTGCTGCAAATATACACAACATATAAATTTTGTTCTCATAATCATTGATCTATCCATTCATGGATACTTTAATACATTATTTCTGGATCATTCAATCTGGAAATTGCGCGCATAATATATTGCAAACTTCTGGTTGCAAACATCACTGCTAACTTTGCAAATTTATAATCTCATATGTAAACTTTCAATTTGATATATTTCCAGAGATCCATTTCCAATAATTAATTCTATCTGAGAACATGCAGCACATAATATATGACTCGGATGATCAAACAAGTCATGCCAACTTTCCATATGATTTATCATCAAATCTAATATTCATTTTGGGGGAATCAATATAGAAACATTCACAAAGAATTATCACATAAATATTCACACTTGATATATATGATTCTCCCCCTCAAGTGTGAGACCTTAAAAATTAATTCATGGAATTTCCATACAATATTCCATGATAATAGCATATATGATATCTATTTCATTAAAATTCCACAGATTTCTAAATGCATTATCAATGCATAATTTTGTTACTTCTGGTAACAAAATTTCCATTTTCCAGAATCAACAAACAAATATATATTAAATACAAAATCATCAGGTGTATAATTGCAGATTCACGAGCGCAATACTGTGTAATCACAGGCGCATCACTGTGGAATCACAGGCACGACAACTCAGATTGTCGTATACATATAAAGTCAAAAAGATTCCAGGCTCGTGCTTTATAGGGAGCAAATCTGTAGAGATTTAACAGGACTACGCAAATCTGCAGAGATTCAATAGGATTTAATTCAACTATAAATAGAGGAAGGCAAACGAACATGCCTCACAAACACTCAAGCATCTGATAATATCAACTACTAGATACTCACACATATTTCTCTAAATTCTATTGCCATGGCAGGACCAAGCAGTTTTATCCCAGTTTCTGATACATCCGAAACAGCATTACTTGATGCTTTGTTGTATGATGATCAGCATAACATGTCATTTACTTCTTTGTTATCTCCTAATCCCTTTGAAATGTTTATTCCTCCTTCTACTATTCCTCCTTTTGCTTCAAATGTACCTACTTCTCCCCCTAGAACAAGTGTTCTTCCTCAATCTACAAGGATTGAAGGTACAACTGAAGCAGGTTCATCAAGGAGGCCTGTTAAGAGGTGTAGAACTATGGCAGAACTAATGGAGTCTACCAATCCAGTTCAGCCAATAGTGTCGGCAGTTAATCAACCAGCATTCACTAGCCAGCAAACTATCATCAGTTTGCCAGCAACAACCAGCCCGACAACAACAATCAGCCAACCAACAACCACTAGCCAGCCAGCAACAATTAGCCAGCCAACAGCTACAAGCCAATTAGTAACTACTAGCTTATTGGAATGTAGTTGCTGCCATGTTTTACGGGAAATTATTCATACCAACGGACTTCAGTACCATAAACTTGAAGTTCACGGAAGAAGAACAGGTATGATTACCCATGCTGTTTTATTTGAAAAAGTACAGGATAAATCTTATAATACTGACAGGCTTCCAATGTTTGATTTCACAAAGAAAAATTTTGAAGAAATCAAACAATTTCTGACACAGTATTGTATAGATTTACAAGCATCAGGATATATCTTGATGCGTGATCCTGTATTAGCCTATCATGAGGTTCTCTGTGTTGGTTCGGAATGGGCTATAAATCCAAATGACCTCCATGGAAGTTCATTTCAAACCAATATTGAACACTCATTAGGCAAAGGAAAACAACCTGCAGTAAGTATACCCTATGATACTTCATCCCTTAACCAGGGTGAATTATATAGGTTATCTATGGAGCAAAGAGAAAGAATAAAGAAAACAACGCTCCATGATTTAAGAAATTATTTTCACTTAACCCTTGATGAAGCGAGTAAACAATTAAATATGTCTACTCACACCATACAAAAAATCTATCAAAAAGGAGGGTTAACTGAGTGGCCACACAAGAAGCTCAAGAAACTTATGACGCAAATCTCGATATTACGAAGAGCTTTGCCTCATCTGGATCCCATCTCAAGAGAAGCAAAAGAAGAAGACATTAAATATCTTCAGAATGAGATGATTAAAGTTTGTAATGATGTTGAGCCACTCGCAATTAAACTTTGTTGAAATAATATTTCCTTTTGCTTAATTATTTTGTTTATGAATATTCTTTTCTCGTATTTACAAAAATTGTTATAATCATAGAAATCACATAACAACTATAATAATATATTTGCTTCATTCACTTCTGGGAATGAAGTTGGATAAAAATTCATGATCCATAACTCACTGATTTGTTTGATCATGGTAAGAAATTAATCCACAATATTGCTACTACAATAGCAAATTGAATATATTTATTTATAATATCAATCATGATCATACAATCCCTTGTCTCATAATTTAAGGGAATATTTAATGCCAAATATACAATTTTGAGGCCTTTATACAACTGATAACATACAAAATTTATGGATCAAATATTGTTTCATAATTTGGCTCTTGTTATCAGGCTAACTTGCCTCTTGGCTTCAGGCAATCTTGCCTCTGAAATTAAGGCTATCTTGCCTCTTAGGCTCAAGCCAATTTATGCCTCATCTCTCAAGCCAATCTATGCCTCATATCTCTATGGCATTTTGATCTCATAATAATATATATGATCTTTTAACAGTTTATTTTCAAGATAAATAAAATATAAGCATAATAAAATAAATAGATGGAACCCACTAATAGTGTGGTTGCCATAAATAATAAGAAGGGAGAGGGATATATATATATATAGCAATAAATAAATAAAATAAAATAAATGACTGGAAATAAACATGCTAGATTAATAAAAAGAAGATGAGATAGGAATGGTAGTAAACTCACAGCGAGACCTATCTCATCCAAAGATAAGAAAGAAGATGCATATGCAAATGTAAATATATATATATAATATATAGAAAACGGTAAAATAAAAAGGGAAGGGGATTTAAAGCAGTAAATAAATAATAAATAAATGGAGTCCACTATACAAGTGTTACCACCATGAAAAATAAAGCAGTAAATAATAAATGGTACCCACTATACTAGTGTTGCTACCATGAAAGATAAATAAAGCAGTAAAGAATTAAAATAAATGGGGCCCACAAAATGTCACCACCATAAAAGATAAATAAACTCTAAATAAAATAAATAAATAGAGCCCACTAATAGATACTAGTGTGCCTCCATGAAGAATAAATAAATGTAAAATAAAATAAATAAATGGAGCCCACTAATAAATAATGTTGCCGCCATAAAAAATAAATAAATGTTAAAATAAATAAATAGAACCCACTAGTAAATATACTAATGTGCTATCATAAAAGATAAATAAATGTTAGTAACAATAAAATAAATGTTAGTGACATAAAACTAAATATTAGTAAAGTCAGTATGGAGCTTAGTATAGCCACCATGAGATAAATAAATAAAGCAGTAAGTAAAGAATTACAAATGGAGCTTAATGACGCCACCATAAAATAAATGAATAGGAAGTGGGAAGAATATAAAAACATAAATAAATTACTGTAAATAATAAAATATAAATTTACCGTGAATAGTAAAATTATTATTCACTATAAATAGTGAATAAAGTAAAATTACAGAAAGATTAATCTAGACTTCCATGTAGGAGTCAAATGAATAAAATGTAAAAATTACTGAAAAAGGGGTAAATTTACTGTGAATAGTAAATTACTATTTACCGTAGTAAAATAGTAAATAATCTCAAATCTTAACCATGGAACCCAATGTTAAAATAATCGGTAAGAATAGATATTTAATTCCATATAATGGTTAAGATCATCCCAGATAAATAAAATGGAAATATGAAATAGATGGTGAGAAAAATCTTACCTTGGTAGAGTCTTCGTGCTGATAACGTGTTATAAAACTGATAAAAATAATAAGAAGAAGAGCAGAGGTTCTAGAGAGATAAAGTAGAGAGATAGATTTTCATTTCATTCAATCCATGAACAGTTACAGAAAACCTCTATTTATAGAAGAAAAATGGGACTTTAGTGTAATTTCTACCTCTGGGTCATTTGGTGTAGTTTTCCCCAAAAACCTAAACTATTCACTCACGGATTTCCTTCCCATGAGTGATTGTATAATTGTGTGCGGGTCCCACCAAATAGTAAACTACTATGCGTAGTACTATGCAAATAGTAAATCACTATGCGTGGGTCCCATATCATCTTTTAATATTTGGAAACCGGGAGTCAATGGACATCCACATAATAAGTATATTCATAACATTCTTAAAGTTGTTCACTTGTTTGATGGCTACTTTACTTTTAAAATCACGGTTTAAGCCAAAACCATGATTTCAAAAAAGTAAAACCAAACACATGGCGCCAGGGGGAAAAAGCCCTTAAGTACAATGCATTTTATGCACAATCTTCATGTCCCATGTCAAGGGGGAAAACCCCCATTTTGAGCATAAGTATAATACCCCCAAACAAAAATTGCAATTTTAATGATATATTTTTTTAAGAAAAAAGAAAGAGAAAAAGATTGAAAGAAAACACTGTATAACATAAAAAAAGTTTTGGGATTGCAATTTTATATTGATATATTGATTGGAAAAGACGTTTAAGGGAAGCCAAAAACTTTCACTGCCTGCTCTGCTGATTTGCAAGCATGGTCCACATGTTCAACTCTTCTCAACTCACCATACAATTTTAAGAGGAAAGTAGCAACATCACCTACAGCATATACACCAGGAACACTTGTTTCAAAGAAAGCATTAGTCTGAAACCATCAAAATGCCATCTCGGATGTCAATGGCCAGATGCAACAATTATTAAGTAATTTTCCTTTTCTTTTTCTGTCTTTTTTTTTTTCTCTTGAACTTGTGGATATAGTGCCACTGACCTTGATTCCACCTTTTTCCACTTCAACCTGCCCTATGAATAAAGTCGTCTGAGGCCTTCCTCCAACACCAACAACAACAATATCAGCTTCCAAAACCCTACCATCCTTCAGTTTGACTTCTTTTACCTGAATGGAAGATGAAAATCATGATGTAAATCGGCTTTGCCACTTTAAAATTTTGATCTGATTAAAAAATTCAGAGAGCACGTCAAATCATACCACTCCATTTGAATTAGAAGTGAACCCAACAACAACAGTGCCTTTGATGATGCTGACCCCCTTGTTCTTATAATATCCCTCATAGAAAGCAGCTAAACCAGATTTGAAAAGGTGTGGCACTGCAACAACATTTCAAAACTTCAGAACTTAGAATAAGAAGAAGAGTAACAAATAGATAAGATCAGCATAGAGAAACAGAAATACATCTTCACTTGCTGCACCAAGGTTTTGGGTACACCATGGTAACATCAAAATTATCAAGTCTCAGCACTGCACTAAGCTCTAAACCAATGATTTTGGCATCTGCTCCTCGCGTACCATAATATGTCAACCTTATGACCTGCAAAACAAGAGTAAAAAGAATCAGCATATCTAGAAAGCCTGGAAAATACTGGATGAGGAATTTCCGCATCATATCCACAAGAATTCTTACTGTTGAGCCAGTAGCAACAATTAAAATCAGGCAATTGATTGTTTCTCCTGCTACACTGATAAGAGATTTTGAGGCAAGATCTGCTTTCACTGTTTCTGTGCTAAGGATCAACTCTATCCTTGCAATCAACTGTTAAATTTGCATGACAAAGCCACTTTTAGGTTCAGTTCCATACTTCTATTTTGTTTAATTTTCATTTGACTTGATGACTTGGATATAGGCTTGAATAAACCATCTAAGAAAGCCTACATCACTATTCTCTGTGTACCACTCAAGAAGCAATCTTTCTCCTCCACTTACAACACACCAGGAAACCTAGCAAGAGCTGCAAAACCAAATGTGGCATATATTTAACAAAATGAGAAAAACAAGAGACCAGGATTAACAACCACAAAGCTAACAATTGACTTTGAAATTCTTAAAAATTTAACAAAAATGCGTGCAACATTACAGTAATAAAATCCATTGGTACAGAAGAGTTGGTCCAAGAAACAAAGGGAGGGAGAAACGGGGAAAAATAACACATGCACATATAAAAATTTAGATGCTTACACTCTGGAAATAGGTAAGCCTTACTCAAAGCAAAGGTAAGATTCAAAAGAAAAATTGTCAGAGAGCAGTAAAGGATGTACAACGTGTAGAATGAACAATAATGATTTTCCACTCGTCATCATTGACAAAGACAAATTGCACCAAAGGACAGGTTTTTGCAGAATTTTTTTCTCTCTAGAAAAGGATGACAAATGGTACTCACATGCCCCCATTGAATTTGAGGCATGCATAAACTATATTATGTCCAGAAGCCTCAACACTCGCTGTATATTGTGTATTGTTAAGATGAAGAGAAGTTACAATATTTAGGCTAAGGAAGAGAACTAAGAGGAGGGAGATTAGGGAAATTATTAAGACTAGGAAATAGGAAATCGGATATGCTATAATCAGGATCCTATAATCAAGAAATCCTAATCTCCTAATTTATTTCCTAATATTCTGAAACTCCCCCTGAAGCTGGAGAGTATATGTCAATTGTTCAAAGCTTGCCTCGAAATCCTTCAAACTTCATCTCGCCTAGTGGTTTAGTCATGATGTCTGCAATTTGGTCTACAGATCTTATGTGAGACAGATTCGTAATGCCTACTTCAATCTTTTCTTTAATGAAGTGTTTGTTTATCTAAATATGTTTTGTTCTATCATGATATAATGGGTTCTTGATCACTTCAATGCTAGCCTTGTTGTCATACTAGGTTTGCATTGGTCCCTCATGTTAAATTCCCAACTCCTTCAGTAATCTTATAACCCATATTCCTTCACATACTCCATTGTTAACAGCACTTAGTTTTGCTTCCGCACTACTTCTTGACACCACTATCTTTTTCTTGCTTCTTCTTGTAACAAGATTTCTCCACACATGTGCATTACCCCTAAGGTTAACCTCCTAGTCTCTCTATCCCTTGCATGGTCTGCATCCGTGTAGATTTCAATGTTTCTAATAGTACCTTTCTTAAAAAATATTCCTCTTCCAGGATTAAGCTTCAAATAGCTCAAAATTTTTGTATACAACCTCCATGTATTATTCATGTGGCTGAAACATCAACTGACTTACTATTCCAACTGCATAGCTAAAATTGGGACATGTGTGGGTTAAATAAATCAATTTTCCTAGAAGTCTATATCTTTCTGAGTCAACTGGAACACATTATGGCTTGATCCCTAAGTACCATCCCTCTTCCAATGGAGTCCCCTCTGGTTGGGCGCTTAACATTCATGTCTCATGTAATATTTCAAGTATATACTTTGGTTGAAATACATTGACACCCTTCTTGGCTCTTGCCACTTGATGCTTAAGAAATACCTCATTTATACAAGGCCTTTCACCTGGAATTCAGTCGACAAGTCCTCCCTTAGTTGAGTAATGGATTCTTTATTGTTTCTTGCAATGAATATGTCATCAACATAGACAATCAATATGGTGACTTTAGCATTAACACGTTTGATGAACAACATGTCATTTTCTTGTCCCTAGGTATACCCTAGACCTTTCACTACTTTGGTGAATCTGCTGACTTGGGAGATTGCTTAACACTGTACAACAACTTACTAAGTTTACACAGAGTTATTAGGAGCTAAAACTTCATTTGGAATCTCCATGTATACTTCGTCCTCCAATTTTTCCATTCAAAAATGCATTCTTCACGTCCAGTTATTGTAATGACCAATCCAAGTTTGCTATAATTGATAACAGTACTTATATGGTATTAAACTTAACTACTAGGGAAAATGTCTTCTAATAGTCGATCCCATATGTCTAGGTATATCCTTTTGTGACAAGTCTCGCCTTGTATTTGTTAAAACTGCCATCTGAATTGAATTTTGGGGTGAAGATCTACCTACATCCTACTAGTTTTTATTAAACAACCATCACATCCCAAAATAAAAAAAGAAAAGGCATTGAGTTTTAACGACGGGGATTATAAAACCATTCGTTGAATTTGAACTTTCAATGATTGGTTTTGAAAACTAGTCGTTGTAACTAAAACAATATTAATTATTTTTAGTTGTTGGTCTTAAATTTTAACAACTGTTTTCAAGAACACTCATTGAAAGTTTCTTGCAACGACTATTTTTATTGAAATAGTCAAGGAATATGAAGACAAGATTTCAAAAATGCCACTGCCTCCTTTTTTTACTTTTGTTTCCAAAAAACGGACATTAATTGATGTTGTTAAATCTACTTTTTGTAGTAGTGAATATAGAAGACTTATAGGGAAGCTAATATATTTAACCCATACACGTCCACATATTAGCTATGCAGTTGGAATAGTAAGACAGTTCGTGCATTAACCCACAAGAAGAGCACATAGAGGCTGTATACAAAATCTTGAGCTATTTGAAGCTTAATCCTAGAATAGGAATCTTCTCTAAGAAATGCATTACCAGAAACATCAAAATTTACACCATATAGACCATGCAAGAGATGGAGATAATAGGAGGTCAACCTTAAGATACTACACATATGTGTGGGGGAATCTGGTTTATGGAGAAACAAGAAACAAACATTGGTTTCAAGAAGCAATGCATAAGCAAAATTAAAGGCTGTTAATAAAGGAGTATGTGAAGGACTCTAGGTTATCAGGCTATTGACATAATTTGTAATTCCATATAAGGGACCCATGCAACTTTGGTGTGACATCAAGGCCAGCATTGAAATGACAAAGAATCATGTTTATCATGATCAAACGAAACATGTTGAGATAGAAATGCACTTTATTAAATAAAAGGTTGAAGCAGACATCATGAATCTGTTCTACATACGATATACAAATCAGATTGTAGTCATAATGACAAAACAACTAGGCAGAGCAAAATTTGATGGGTTTCGATGCAAGCTGGGAATGATTGACATATATTCTTTAGCTTAGGGGGGAGTGTTAGAAATCAGAATCAAGATCCCTTAAATCTCTTTGATTGAATGACCCTTTATTATTGCTAATCGGTATTGATCTGATTAGGGTAATTATCATTTAATGTGATTGCATGATTCTCTCCTCTAGTGGCTCACTCTTAAGACTATATATTATAATGCTTTCTATTGAATAAAACACACAACCCAAAGAGTGTAGATACCTCTTATTGAATAATGACCAGAGTCTCAAAGTTAGGAATAGGGACATAACTAATCTTGATTTATAATTCCTCAAACAAGTCCAGCAGACCATATCACACACAATGATCGTCTTATTAAAGCACCTATATTTTGAACTTAGAAGTCAATCATGCCCATGATGCTTGGGTGAAATCCAAGGTTCTAGTAACAAATTGATTGATTAAAGATATATTCCCATAGTCTTCCATTTAATGGTTGTAAAGTAATGTAGAGAAACACTGCTATAATCATAGTTATCAAGATACATCCATTATTTCTACTTCCAAGTAAACTGAAAAATTTCACATGGTATATAAACAAACTTCCCCAGGATATATACAATAACTATTATTTCTTTTCCAAGATCTCAAGTTTGTCTAGTAACAAATTGAAAGATTGGCTCTAACTTCTAAAATGACATGCATATATTAGAGACCTTTTGTTTCTTTATAACATTATTGCCCCCATTGATTAAAAAAGAAAAAGAAAAAGAAGAACAGCTTGTTAATGGTCACTCTAAGACTTATCAATATAGGCATATACACTTGTCAACAAGAACTATTTTAAATTGTATTGGAAAAATGACATTAGTTAATATAGATGTGCATGTCAATAGTCACTCTGAGACTTGTCAATATAGGAATGTACATTTGTCAACAAGCACATTAGTTAACATAGATTGACTTATCAATGGTAATTATTTGATTTGTCAATATAAGCACATATACTTGTCAACAGAAGATGTTTTAAATAAAATTGGAAAAATGACATTAGTTAACATATATGGACTTGTCAGTGTAAGCACATATACTTGTCAAAAGAGGTATATACAGTCTATATTGCATCAACACCAACATACAACACGAGATACAACATGATTCGACACTCCAACACGTTAATCCTAAAAAAATATAAATTTTGATATGTTAGGACATGTTTTGATATTAAATATATATTTTTAATATAAATAGTATAATTCAAATTTAATATACATTCATAGAGTGTAGACTACTCATAAGTTCAAATATTTTCATCTCCATCCCGTAAAATCATGGCCTCTAGCTCCGACTCATCAAGTGAAAAACTAGCAACTTCAATATCTCCAATATCATCAAAGTGAATCAAATATATCTCCAACAATGTCCCATATTTGACGTTCCCCTTGTGCATGACTTGGATTATTTTTTGATAAGAGTTGAAGATTGCTATACACATAAACCAAGTCTTTAGCACATTTTGGAGTGATCCTATTCCTCTTCATGGAATGCACAAAAGAATAAGTACTCTAATTGCATTCAGAACATGATGAAGATGAGGGTTGTTCACAAGTTTCAATGCTATCTTTTGAAGCAAAGGTGCAAAAGTACCATGAAGTAGCCATCAAGCTTTTGGATCCATAGTGGATTTAGAATTGATGGCATCTATATCGCCAAAATTTCCACCATTGGTAATAAAATATGTATACTCCCTTGTAATATTGTTTCAATCCTCTGAGGTAGGAAAGAATCTCCTTAAGCATTTTTGTTGCTCTTGAGCAATCTCTACATCCATATGTGTACTCAACTAAAATCTTCTTGGAGCCATTGGTGACTATAGTATCAAAAAGATAAACAAAAAAAAAAAATCAAACCATATCAAGAGAAGTATTAATTTTTAATTCAATCATTTTTTAAAAACTTACTTAGGATTCAAAGCATGCGCCAAACAATGTAGTGGAGTTGAATTTTTCGTCCAACGATCCACAAGAATATGATGCACCACATCATAAAAAGAAGACGTCTCTTCTTCCCTTTTCCTCTCTTTATAGTATATAGCTTTCTTCACTTTCTCAATCATCTCATCCCTCATATCATATATCAAGTGAAGACAAGGTTTATTAGTGTCACACACTCTAATAATATCATAAATAGGAGCAATGAAAGCAAGCATGTAATCAATTGAATACAAAAAATCATCATCCAATATTTTTTCCTTCACAAATCTGGCCCTCCCAAGATTATCATCTTTATAAATACTCCATTTTTCTCTTATCACCATATTTAGGAGACCATCTTTATTAACTTAAACCTCTTTATGATCATAATCATTGAAGCAAAACGAGTATCAGCAATAGAAAGCAACTTCAAATTCACAAACTCATTATAGGTGGACAATCTCATAGGATGATTCATAATAAAATGCTTTATTTGAGTAACATATCCTATAATATCAATAATCTAACTGCATTCCTAATATGATAGTTCATTGTTCTTTACATTCTTTGCAGCACAAATATTGTTCACATTCAAATTCAATGTGTGAACAACACACAGTTTCCATGTAATAGATGGAAATTTCTGCTCAATTAGTTGCCCTGCTCCTTACAATTTGCAATATTATCTTTGATTACTTCAAACAGATTCGCCTCTCCTATTTCTTAAATAACTTCCTTGAGCAATTTGAGAATGAAATGTCCTTAATCTCCTTGAGCAATCAACTGATTTTAAAAACATTGCTCTACCACCAGATATTGCCATGAAATTAATGAGTGGCCTCCTTTGTGAATCACTTCACCCATCACTTATAATACCTACCCCCTTATGAGTCCAATCCTCTTGAATAGGTTCACACAACCTATCAACATTTTCTTTCTCCCATTACAATAGAGTGGTTTGCAACATGTTGTAGCCTAGTGGGAAATAACCTATAATAGTATGATTTGTTGTGAAAGTATATGAAGCTTGGAAGTATGAGTTCTTTGTCAAATTGAATGGTAATCATGCTGAATAAAACATTCTAGCAACCAGATGATTTAATTCTTGTTGCTCCCCAACATTGAATGCCATATCAAGAGGACTCTTAGTTCTTTTTTTTTCTTTTTTTTGAGTTAGTGGACAAGCTAGAATAAGAGGGGGTAAAGGTACGTTTTTAGGTTTATTAGATTGCATTCTTTAAGTAGCTTCTTGTTCTAATATCTCCATCTCTAATAGGTCTCTATTTTGCACTAATAAAAATCTTGCAATTTCTTTACTTGTTAATTTAAACAAATGAGCCCCCTTACTCTAGTATATGAACTTTTATAATCTTTTTTTTAAGAAGTTGCATGACCAAGATAAATTCCCTCTTGCTTCCACTCCAACATCTAATTTAGTAACATATTTCCATAATGGTTTACTCAGTAAGTCATCAGCAGTGGCACTGGCAATAGCACTAGCAGAAGTATTAGGAGCAAGAGGACTATTAGCACTGGCAGAACTTGAATGATCCATATTATAAATGAGTCCAACAAAAACAAAATTAATCAAAAAAATTATCAAGATGTATGCCTACTAGTCCTAATATATTTTTTTTGACTCAACTAGTTATAAACATAGCATACATTACTAATTATTAAATACTAACTAAACTAACACTAAAAATGAAATACAATGTCAAAGACATACTAGCACTAAAAAATAAATAAAAAAAACTTACAGTGTCACAGTCTCAAAGACACATCGGCCAAGCAACACTAGAAAATAAAAAAAAAGCATGAGTCAAAGTGTCATAGCTCACACCCTTTTTTTGTCAATCGAATAAAAAAGCAAGAGTCACAGCTCACAGCTCACACCTCACAGCTCACAGTCTGAGACGCTAAAACAAAACAAAAACACAATAGGGTTAAAATGTCACAGACGCAAGGTTCATACATGGTACCTATCATTGATTCTTATGGAATGAAGGCTATTGAAGGCAAAGGAAGCTAAGGGTTAGATCTAAGATAAAGAGAACGACAACAATTCAACAAACTGAATAGCGGCAATTTGTCCAAGGGTGAAGCTTAGGTTCAGAAGGAGAGAATGGTGGTGAAGAGTGAAGCTTAGGTTTGTCTCAGTCTCAAAATGCCAGGCTAATAACCTAGTGTATCGGTGACTCAATCTCTCTATCTCAATATTTCCATCTCTTCCGGGTTTGCGTTCTTTATAGGCTGTTTTAAAAAAAAAAATCCAAGATTGCACTTGACCGTGTTAATACCATCAAAGAGTTGTGTCGAACCGGTCAACGCGTTGGACAGTGATGGCATTTGACACTCATCTGACACACAAATTTTCCCATAAACAACATATCTGTACTTCAGAGTATACAGTTACTAATGTATCTTTGCCAATATAGGCACATAAACTTGTCAAAAAAAGACATATACACTCACTAATGTATAACTTGTCAGTACATAAACATAAACTTATTATAAGAGGTACATACACTTGCCAATTTATAACTTGCTAATATAAGCACATAAACTTTTCAAAATAAGGACATATACTTGCCAGTCTAAGGGCCAATTAACTTCAATTATCAATTACTAATGGCAAGAAGCTAATTTCACACATAAAATCAATATCACAGGTTCTTAAGGAGGTTTTTTATAAGGGAGTTTACAATGTGACTTTTTATACTTTTTCTAATTCTTGGGACCTGAGTACGATTTTCTCAAAACTTTTTTTTTATCAGACTCTTCTTTTTTCAAGTGAAAGGGGAAAATTAGTCTTTTCTATGCATACCATAATTTCACGAAGGCCCCATGAGACTACAATTTTCTTAGGGAAAATTTCAATTAGCCCCTTCTGTAGTAAATTAATTTTAATTAACACTAAAACTTTTTGAAACTACACTCAATCCCATCGTCAAAATGAAATTAAGTTTTGTAGGTGAAAAGATAATGATACCCTTACTTTATTTGTTTCATAAATATGCATATTTGTCATGTAAATTTCCATTTGTAAATTGCCAAAATACTTTTAAGTGCTTGTGACACTCAATACATGTTTCTTCTTATTCTCTTAGTGTGTTTCTTTTCATTTTATCTGTTCTGTGTTGGGCACTTTTCATGTTCATCATATAGCACACGTTACATTTTCTTTTAGTATATCAATTTTAATATGTGCCAATATCAATGTCAATCCCTGTTTATGTAGCTCTACATATGGGTTTGGAATTTAATAGCCTTACAATACATATGAGGGGAAAAAGTTGTTATTTAAAGGACCTATCCTAATACATACAACTTTGGCACCATTTGGTTTAGTAGCCAAACACCATGAAAATACAATAAAATTAACTAGATTTATGCAGAAGTTTTTCACATGGATGGTGTAGTACATATGTGCACCACTTCACAACATAGTAAAGCAATTATGAATAGCTATTAACATCACAACTCAGCAGTTCTAGAATAATGACATATTTAACAAAGCACTTAACATAAACAAGTTTGTTTACACTTATGAATAAATCCAAATTTCATGCATGCAAGAGAGATAACCAAGTACATAATGCATTCCTTATCCTTCCAGTTTGCCTATGAATTTGCAGCAAAGGAACTTAGTACAAGACTACTTGAAACAACAACAAAACCAGTTACACAAGCTTGCTAGTGCCAATGTACTGGCTTTGTCCTTTTCAGGTTCGGAAAAAAAAAAACTTGAATAATCATTCCAAATTGGAGAAGTTGGCTGCATTCCATCTACTTGAATTCTTGAGTTATTAATAGATTTCCCTAGTAGAGAAGAAGGTGAGTTGGAAGCACTTCCTGCACAAAATTAATTTCATAATCATCTTAACATTAACTCGACAAATAGGTTTAACAAAATTTTAGAGGTAATGTGGGTTGAAGTCTCACATACCAAAAGACAGATTATGATTAGGTTTGAAACTTTTGCTATTAAATGTTGCAATTAGTTCTATTTCCCAAGGGGACACCTTCTTTGGCCTTGGGATTGTAGCAGGTTCATCCCACTGAACCTAATATGGGAAGAAATCAGGTATGCTTTAAAATGAAGATGATGCAAGTGAAAGAACCAGCATGCATGAGACACATAATTAAGAAAAGTTATACATGCAAAGATCTCTATCTGGATCCTGGCCATTTAGGAGATAAATCCCCAATACCAACAAAAGTTCCAACGTAACTAACGAAAAGAATTATACGACATTAAGCCACAAATGTTGAATGAAACATAACAACCTTTAACTTTGATAACAACATACAAGGGTACCTTATCTCATCAAGTGAGTCCTCTATCGAAAATCCCATCTTGAACCTCATTCCAACATGAATATCATTGTCCATTGCCGCTAAATATTTGTTCAAACGAATAATAAACTGACTAGCCCCGAATGAGATAGTAATCAAAACATGTTATATTATATATACTAATGATTTGTTAGCACAAATCAAGATGCACACAAATCTAACCTTTGTTTGTAATAGACCATAAACATGGTGCCACTCACGACTGCATATGCGGCAATCGCAAGTACTCCTATATGCATACTCTAGATTGGACTCACAGATGAAGGAATAGGACTATGTTGCCTATCTGAAACTCCATGTGTAGTTGTAATGGAGGCCATTAATACTTTCCAAAATGAGTGCCTTTCATGTTTTTGTATTTCAGTTAGGGATGGATCTAGAATTGTCGGATCAGTCTGAATAAACCAAAAAACAAAGGATAACCTTTTAGTTATAAGGGCATGTTTGAAAAGAACAAGTAACTTGAACTTCTACATATGCCAATAGTGAAATTATGTCTAGATCTCCCTCATTTTCTCATTAACAAGTAGAAAAAGTTGAAGGCATAAAAATTTCTCACATCCATGTTAGGAAGTAGAGTTATGCGAAAGAAAATTTTGTTGGTGCTTGGTTCAACCTACAAAAAGTAATTTCATGATAAATACACATAATGAATAAGACAATTTATGAACAATGTGAAATAACAATATTAATTAACCAAACATCCACAGTACCAAAAGTTGAATGTTTATAACTCTGCAAAGAATCAGAGAAGGGAGATTAAAATGAGCACTTCCATGGTGGAATTCTTGCTTTCTAGAAAAACACAACTGCAAATATTATAGATCACAAATTTTCATATGCAAGTGCAAGAAAGAAAGGTATCATGGTGAAGTTTGAAATCAATTATAACATAGAAAAATGTTAGAAATGATACAAATGAAAAAGATATACTTGTTCAAGGTGCCCCTGGATAAAATAGAAGGCCTTTTCTCCCTCTCGGGGAATATCAACCACAAGTCTTTCACATAGATTCCATAGTTGCTTATTCTGATCATCTTCTCTCAAACCTACCATATACATATTAAAATAGATAAGCAATTGTGAAGCTTATACCCCTTGTAATGGTTATGAGAGAGCAAGAAAATTAAATGAACGAAAGATGGTCAAAGAAAGTTCCTTTCCACATTTTCAATTTACAAATACAAATGTTACCAAATACTTGTTGATCAATAAATGAAGAGCTAAATTTCACAAAAAGGAATATCATTATGTATAATAGTCACTCCCAATTCAAAAGAATACCCAACGTAAAAAGCTATCAACAATCCAGGCATTTTCCTTCTTTGCTCAACTCCTTCAGTAACTAAATAGAACAATTCATTATATAAAGCAATCTCAAACCATTAACTTGTTTGCCCATGATAAATTGGTGAAACCTTGAGATTTCTCTCATGATAAGCCATATTCAAAGGTTTAAAACAAAATCAAAAGACCAAAGAATAGCTACTTCTACCTACTGGCTAGTTTAAACTGAAAAATCGTTCTTCGCTTGCCCACTAGGTATAAGTTTACACCAATTATAAAGCCTTCACTAAAGTTTTTAATGACCATCTCACCAAAAGTTTGTTATTGTGAAAAGTAGTATTCTACTGTAGAATGAAACAATTGAAAGAATACTTCATGAAAAAAAAAGTTGGATTAAGATGAGATCCTATAGGTGAAGTAAGAGAGCATGTTAGCATCATGATTATTCAAGACAATTATATCTTTTTCCAATAAGGAAAAGGGGTAACAAATAAAGAAGTAAAGAACACTATGCAATACCTTATATGATCGACATGGATGATTTCGAAGATTTGGTCGTCAGCTAATGCCTAATTGTGACGAATTAAGGATTTTCAAATCGACGAGGATGGGAAAAAAAATCTAGTTAGCTAGAACATCAATAATTATTTGCACAATTTCTTTTCAATAAGAAAGAGAATCAACAAATTTAAGAAACACATATTAAAGAGAAATATACAATACTGCACAATAATAAGGGTTATCTCTAAATTAGCCAAATCCAAACCCTAGTTACAAGCTTGAATGTAGTGAATTAGTGCTTTTTATGAAGGGCGATGCTTGTATTGCTTGGTTTTTGGGTGAAATCTTCCTTTTAAGATGTTGAATGCGATGAATACAGGATTTCTAGAAAGGTCAAGCTTACACAGTAAGGTTCCTAAGCAAAATTCACTTTAAATAAAGCGAGTCATATTTCTTCTCAACCCTCTAAATTTAATGTTATAAAGGTTAATGCATCTTAATTAAATTCTTATAATATGAATTTTATAAGTTGGAAAATTTTGATTGTCATACTTGATTTCAGATCTGAAACAATAAATGTTATACTGAACATTCATGAATCTCAAAATATATCTAATAAAATTAGTTTTTTTATGTTTAATATATGCCGTCAATAGCCTCGCATCCTAATTGCATAAAAGCTCCCCAAGCATTGTTGTCAAAAACTAGTGTAAAAACATAAAAAAACTTACGTTTTTACAATTTTAATGGAGTGATATGTGTTAAGACATAAGTAAAAATTGTCTTCAGTAAAAACTAGTAAAAACACCGCGTATCAACTTAAAAATGGTAAAAAATTACATTTTTACTATTTTTATTTAAAACAAAAGATTAAAAATAAAAATAAAAATAAAAATAAAAACAAAAACAAAACCCTATTTTCTTTTCCCCCAAATCGAAAGACTATGAATAATGTTGTTTTTGTGATGGCCAATTTAACATTGAGCAAGAAAAAGAAAGCTCAAAACTACCATATAAATAATTCTAATGGTCTTCCATCCGATACTGATTAGATAGTGGAAAATGAAGAAGGTTGGGAAGATGCAAACAACTTAGATGTTGATGCTCATGATAAGAAAAACTTGATTGAAGAGTAAGTGAGGGAACATGTAGATGGTCATGATTTGAATATTCCAAGTTTTTCAAATGAACTTGTTATAAAAACAAGAGAATAGGACATTGAGGACATGCAAGTTGATGTGTGTTTGATTTGAATCAATTGATATAATTTAGGAATTGCTAAATTGTATTCTTTTGATGTTTTGGAACTTAGTTTTAGGATTTGTTAAACTCTATGTTTTTTGACTTATGTTTTCTATGGTTATGTGACTTTTATCTTTTAAATATGAAGTTGTTCATTAAATTTTGAGTAGTAATTTATGTTTTATTACATGCTATCCACACACACACACACACACACCTGTAGCTGTAATGTATAGAATACAATATAAGGTCTCAAACTCTTCTGCACCAAATGTTCATCGTCTGCCTGATAATGGACAAACAATTGTTTTCTTAACAGATAATTCACACACAAACACTACAATCCCTCAAACTATCATGTGGAAAGATGTAACTCTTTTTGATGAATGGGTAATGGAAAAATCTATACAACCTATTCCAAAACTTGTTTCTCAAATAAGTAGAATTTCCCAAACTCAGTCAAGATCTGTTAAAATGACTTTTGAAAGACATAGGAGTTCTACTTCATCTACATCTTCAAGATATGAGGATTTTATATCTGTAAACTCAGAATTACTAAGAAGCTCTAGTTTTTCTAAGCACTCTTTACCAACGGTAATTCATCTTCCACCACCACCACAATCTCATAATCCTCCACAAACCCATATTCCTTAACAAACCCTTGGTCCATCACCTCAACAATCTAAGAGCCAATCTACTAATGTTTCGATTCAAGGAATTGACAATTCTGGAACAATTCCTTATGCAAACTATCAAAAGGAGGATGACCAAAATTCTATAGACTCCATAAGTTATACAAAATTAGGTGAAACTTCAACAATTGGTGTTCTTGAATATCAATTTCAAATTGATAAACAAAGTTTGCAAAAGGAATTTTATTCAGAATCAAATACTTGCCAAAGAAATTGGCTCTTAAAGAATTTTAAAGAACTTGTTAGACAATAGGTCCAAGAAAAATTCTACAGTTTCCTTGACAAGTATAAAGTGAATATTCCATTTTTTGATTGGTTCGAAGCATATGATTTATAACAAAAAATAGAATATCCATTTACAAAAATGGTAAACATGACCAAAAGAGAATGGAAAACTCCTGAAGGACAAACTATTTCTTTAGAAGTTCCTCCAAAAAGGTCATATCAAATTCCTGGAGTTGTAGACAAATCACAAACTCCCCTTATTGCCTCTCCATTCAAAACTCGAATCTTTGATGAAGCAATTGGTCCAAAAGATATTAAAAGTCTTATGGAGCAAAATAATTACACAAATCAGTATCTTCAAATTATTGGAGATCAAGTTATCAAAACCTCTCTGGCCTCTCCCTCTTCTCAAACTTCTTCTAAACCATCTTCACCAATTCAACCTCTTTTCAAACCATTCCAACTTGATCCAAAAATCAAGGCTGGAATCCAAAATAAAAACAAGGCAAAACTTATAGCAGAAATTGACCAAAGATTAAGACATCTTAATCAAGTTTCTAAGCCTCAAACTCCTAATATTACATTAAAACAACAGGTTGTACCTAAAACACCTTCTTCTGAATCTTCTTCAAAACAAGTTACGAATTTTGATAAAATTTCTGATGTTGAATCTTCAAAATCTATTTTTGCAATTAACCGTCAACATTGGAAAAAATCTTCAAAAGGCTTTTCAAACTGGCAAAATTCTTCCAAGTTATATTATTCACAGCCTAGTCCTTTGGATATTTTAATTGAAGAACATCAGACTCAAACTTTTAAATCTCTTAATTCCAATGATATTTATGAATGGAATACCGATGGACCAAGTGAGACAAATATTTTACAAATTTTATAACAAATGACTATGGTAAGTACTGCTTGTCAAACAACAAATAATTATTCAGAAGAACAAATAACTAATCTTTTGGTCTCTGGTTTTATTGGACAACTTAAAGGTTAGTGGGATTTCTATTTGTCCTCTGATGAAAAATCAAATATTTTTTGTTCTATTAAAACTGAACTTGATGGGTCTCCAATACTTTACAATGGTGAACCCCTAAAAGATTCTGTTAATACCCTTCTTTTTACAATTGTTAAACATTTTGTTGGTGATCCAACTATTTGGAAAGATGCTCTTCATAACTTCTTTCTAACATCTGATGTCGGACCTTGTTTGATTTCATATGGTATAAAGATACTTTCCTAACTAGAGTCCTTATAAGAGATGATGCCAATCAAGGTTTTTGGAAAGAAAAGTTCTTAGCCGGATTACCAAAATCATTTGGTGATAAGTTTAGAGACAAAATACAAACTTTGTATGATGGTAACATTCCTTATGGAACTCTAACATATGGAGAGTTAATTTCTTTTTTTCAAAAAACTGCTTTAAGAATTTGTCAAGACGATGGTATTAAACATCAGCTTGCCAAGGAAAAGGGTATAAACAAGAAAGAATTGGGATCATTTTGTAAACAATTTGGTCTTCCTTCTTGTTCAAAACCAAAACACAGAACTTCCTGATTTACTTCTTCTTCAAAAGACAAACGTGTTTATAAAACTTACCCTCATTATAATAAAAAATAGTTTTATAAAAGAAACAAAAAAAAATCCTTCAAATCCTCAAAAGGATTTTAAACAAACTTTTCCAGGAAAAGGAAAGGTAACTTGTTTCAGATGTGAGGAAATTGGTCATTATGCTAAGTATTGCCACTTCTCCAACAAAATTAGAAACATTCAAATTGAGGAACCTCTCCTTGATCAAATAAACAATCTTCTTTTAAATACAGATTCTAAATCTGAAGAAGAATTCTCTTTTGTCTCTTCTTAAAACTTGAATCAAGTTTAGGATGATGAATTCAATTCAACATCTGATGATTCTTCTCCTGCAATAAATGTCATCACTAAAGAGCAAGATCTGCTGCTCGATGTCATTAATAAACTTTCTGATAGTGATAAAACTGAATATCTCTTGAAATTCAAAGATATTTTATCACAATCTCGTCTTCCATCTTCTTCTAAATCTTTTGATAAACTATCTATTTTTCAAAATAACTTTGATTTGACCAAAACATTGGAAAGATTCAAACGTTCTACTAAACCTGCAACCATTCAAGATCTTCAATTTGAGGTCAATAACCTTAAAATTGAAGTCCAAAACCTTAAATCTTCTAGAGACTCTCATGAATATGCCTTATCGCAAATTCAAGAGATTCTTTCTCCAAAACAAACTTCTTCATCTAATGAGAATGTTGATCCAGTTTTGGAAAAAGAAAACATAGATGAAACTCCATTTTTAAATGTCATTTTAAAAATTTTCTTGCAGAAGTTTTATATACAAGCAAAAATCATTATTAATAATGATCTTGTTATAGAACAATCTATATTATTTGATACTGGGGCACAAGCTAACTGTATTTTAGAAGGTTTGGTGCCAACTAAATATTTTGAGAAAACTACTGAACGGTATAGTGTTGTGAATAAATCTTCATTAGTTGTCCAATATAAACTCGCAAATGTTATTGTTTAAAATGGTAGCTAGCAAGTTCAAACATCTTTTATTTTAATGAAAGATATGGGAACTCAAATCATACTTGGAGCACCTTTTGCCCAATTATTGATTCCCTTTGGTGTTAAATCTAATGGATTTGTTAAACTATATTTTGGAGAAAATATTTTCTTTCCCTTTACAGAAAAACCAAAGCTAAAGGAGTTGAATCCTATTTTTCTTGAACAAAATCAAATCAACTTTCTCAAAGATGAAGTTTCCTTTAAACGACTTGAACAACAACTTTAAGATCCTGTTGTTCAACAAAAGGTTCAATCTTGTCTTCAAAAAATCCATCAAATTGTCTTTGCGGATTTGCCAAATGCTTTATGGAATAGAAAACAACATATGGTAGATCTTCCTTACGAGCCAAACTTTTCTGAAAAACAGATTCCAACAAAGGCCCAGCCAATACAGATATCTCAAGAACTTCTTGAAACCTGTAAAAAGGCAATTCAAGATCTTCTTGACAAAAAACTTATTTGAAAAAGTCAAAGCCCTTGGTCTTATGCCCCATTCTATGTCAACAAAAATGCTGAAATAGAATGTGGTACTCCTAGACTTGTCATAAACTACAAACCTCTTAACGAAGCCCTTCAGTAGATTCGTTACCCAATTCCAAACAAGGTTAATTTACTAAAACATTTACATTCTACAAAAATCTTTTCTAAATTTGATATGAAATCTGGATTTTGGTATATACAAATTTCAGAAAAGGATAGGTATAAGACTGCTTTTACTGTACCATTTAGACAGAAAAGGTTATTCATTATCATGTTAAACTTCTGGTTCTATATTTGGTTCCTGTGTATGTTCATCATGTATGTTTTCCCCTTTTTGAACAACTACAGGAATAAAAGCTGGAACTGCCTGAGGTTGCGGTGAAACTTGATCTAAGACTAACTCATCAAGAATAACCTTACTCCTTGGCTTATAATTTGTCATATAGTCTTTCTCTAAGAAAGTTGCATGAGTGCTCACTATGACTTTCTTTTCTTTTGGATTATAAAATAACCAACCTCTGGTTCCTTTAGGATAGCCTATGAACATGCATACTTTAGTACGCAAGTCTATTTTATATGGTTTATGTTGTAAGACATGTGCCGGAGCACCCCAAATCCGAATATGATTCATGGAGGGCTTACACCCTTTCCACAATTCTATTGGTGTCTTGGAAACCGACTTGGATGGTGCTAAGTTCAATAGATACATAGCAGTTTCTAAGGCATATCCCCAGAATGAATCAGAAAGAGATGAATAACTGAGTATAGATCTTATCATTTCTAAAAGGGTTCTATTTCTCCTTTCAGCAACTTCATTCTGCTAGGGTGTCCCTGGAGAAGATAATTGTGAAACTATCCCCTCTTGTGTCAGGTAAGACCTGAACTCTCCAGATAGGTATTCACCCCCTCGATCAGATCGAAGAGTCTTAATTTGAACACTAAGATGCTTTTCTGCCTCAGCCTTGAACTCTTGGAATTTTCCAAAAGCCTCAGACTTGTGATGCATCAAGAACACATGTCCAAATCTAGAGTAATCATCAGTAAATGTGATGAAATACTGATACTCGCCACTGGCTTGGACAGTTATTGATCCACATACATTAGTATGTACCAATTCTAGCTGAAGTGTGGCACGTTTTCCCTTGGCCTTGAAGGATCTCTTGGTTATTTTACCCTCTAAACAAGATTCACATACTGGTATCGGTTCAAAGTCCAGGGATTTTAAAATCCCACTTTTGACCAAACCTTGTATCCTGTTAGAGTTAATATGACCCAATCTCAAAATGCCAAAGATAAGTTTCATTTGAGACTTTTCTTTTCTTTGATGAATTAATATGCTCAACATCTTTTAATTCAACATGATTTACTTCACAGGGAGCAAGATTAAGGAAATAAAGACCATTAAACTTTAGACCAGAACAAATAAAAGAAGATGAACTTCTTATAAAAACTGAGGAATTAAACTAAACTGTCAAACCATGTTTATCCAAACAACTAACAGAAATTAAATTCCTTTGAAATTCTGGAATAAATAAACAGTCTTCTAAAACCAAAGTTCTACAATTATTAAAAGATAAAACAACTTGTCCCATTGCTTGTGCAAACACAAGATCCCCATTTCCAAGCCTCAAATCTCTTTGTCCTTTACTTACAGGCAAACTATGTTTGAACCACTGCAAAGAGTAACAAACATGGTTAGTGGCTCCTGAATCAACGATCCATTTATCATTGTGATTCTCCACTAAACAAACCTCAATCACATGTAAATTACCCATACCTGGTTGTTTCATACGTGGGGCAATCTTTCTTCTAATGCCCCTTTTGTCCGCACTTGAAGCACTTGCCTTTTAGTTGCTTTATTGCAACTGTTTTGGCATCTGGAGTACCTGATTTCTTCTTTTTCTTGTTATTGTTCTTTCCTTTAGGTTTCCCCTTAGGTTTCACAGAACTTTCACCAACAAAAAGTGCACTTCCCAGCTTGACTAGAGACTGTTCAGCACTCTCAAACTCGTGCATCAGTTGAGTAAGGTCAAGATTCATCTTATTCATATTATAATTCATCTTGAATTGATTGAAGTATTTAGGCAGTGATTGTAAGAGAAGGTCAACTTTCACTTCTTGTTCAAACTTGATACCATGGTCATCAGCCTTCTTGAAGTTTGCTATAATTGTCAGACAATGATTACACACACTTCCTCCAGACATCACTGTCTTGGTGACTGCATTCAGCGCATTTTGCCTGGCAGAGCTACTAGGCGTAGCAAACATGCCATCAAGAGTCTGGAGCATTGTTGCTCCACTCTCAATCATGCTCACTTGCTCCTGAAGGCGACTGGCAAGACTGGCTAAAATATAGCAGCGAACTGACACATTCGCCTTCTCCCATCTTTCCTTCTCCTGCTGAAATTGAGTCCGAATTGCATCAGACGTATCTGCAGCAGGCTGCACTGGCTTAAGGGTAGTTAGAACAAAGTGGAGCTTTTCATATTGAAGAGCAATATCCAAATTAGTTTTCCATTGTTTGTAGTTTGTACCATCCATAGGTTTTTGGCTCAAAAATAGTAGCTAAAGGATTGTATGAAGACATTTTTCTGAAAAAATAAGGAAAAGCACACTAATTACAAACTATAATTAACAACAAACAGATATAGCGCTAGTAGATTATAATAACTACTATTCGTTTATTGTTTAACAATCCATTAGTTATCTTTACAAGACTTACAATGGGCAAGATACTTGTAAAACCAATATTGTTAATTTGGGCCTTCAGTTCCATTGCCAGAGCCTCAATGGGAGGGTTAATAATTTTACTAAAGTTGAATGTATTTAACAATTGTTTACTTTTAAAAATATCTTTAGTGTCTAAGTATTGCCGACGATGGGCCATGCAAAACTTTACTAAAATTTTGAAAATATTAGGGTTTAATCTAGCGAAATCTGATTATCCTTATCCAATGGGCTTCAGCGATAACCATTTCACTAATAAACCCACAATTGGAGCCCATAGGTTTTAAAATTAAATGCTTAATTTAAAACCTTCACCCATTCAATATTTTAAATTTAGAATTTTCAATTTCCAAGAATTTGTTCAATTTAGAGATATTATTAGGAATCTAAAATCTAGTCATGTTTGGCACAGTGTACTTCACATGACCATTTTAAATAACCCACCAATTACTCTTAAAATTACAATTCTCTTAGGAAATTTCCTAGATTATTTATCTAGATTTTAATTCCACAATTAATTAATCCAATTATTATTCTAGATTTTAATTTAAAATCATAATAATTGATAATTAATTTAATGGTTATCTAGATTTTAATTCTACAATTAATTAATCCAATTATTATTCTAGATTTTAATATAAAAATCATAATAATTGATAATTAATTAATGGATAACCTAAATAATCTCACATAATAACTATCATACTAGTCGATTGAAGACATATAGCTACTATGCAATTATGGCATGTGATTATGAAACAATATGGCATCTTCCTATTCTATATGGCATGTTATTTCTAATCATGTTAATCGCACATATAATTCATACTATTCAATAAAAGCATTAAATAATTAAACAAATAACTTTAATCCATGGCTTTGCTATAAAAATTAAAAGATAAAAATTTGCAACTTTGGAATTTCTCTTTTGTCCAGCCCATAATATTTCTCCAAGCCCCTTTAGGGTATCCATAGGCCCAAAAGCCCAAAAGCTCAATCTTTAGCTAGAAACCCTAGAACACAAAAGAAAAACCCTAGCCTCCACTTCTGCCATGTCTTCATCCGAAGTCATCTCATCACAAAACTCCAAGGGAAGGACCGCCACTAGGAGACGATAACACGGCCGCCGGAACCACCGCAAATGGATGCTCCACGTGCCCTCACACGCCTATTCTTTGCTGGCGTGTGAAGGCCACTCGCAGCCGCTTTTGGCGGCGCGTGGGGAGGATTCTGGCGTCACTGTTTCCAGATCTATGCTTGTCTTTCTGTCCTCTTTCCAACCATATGTGGTTTGTCCAATTCTAAGGTCCAAAGGTCCACGAAAAGTGTTTTACAGTGTTAAATTCTCATTTTCTTTGAGTTTCTTGATTTCCAACTTTTACATAAATTCAAAAATTACATAGAAATTTCGAAAATAAAATAAAAACATCAAGGAGAAAACCTAATCATATGGGATTAGCCTCCTTGTTACAAATCAAGAAATACATGAAAGAATCTAACCATGGATTAAAGCAATCAACCGATTAAAATTAAAACTAATATCCAATATGAATTATAAAAGAATAATTACCATGAAATAAATAACAAATATAGAAAAAGATGCCATATTTTCAAGAAAGTAATTTTCTAAAAGAATCACATGAAATATGAAAGAATATCAAAACTGGGTTCTTTTCCTCATCAACCTGGCTCTGATGCCAATTGTAGGAATCTCATCAAAAACGCGGAAGCGTATTTAACCATTCGATGTAGGAAAAATTAGAACCTTCATCATTTTGATTACCTGGAAGGATGCAGTGATCTGAAAGCCTCTCCACAAACCATCGTAGTCCTCTTTATGATCAATCTTCTAGACTATCTCTCGAGTGGGATGGGATAGTTGTGTGGGCAACCATTCAGATAATGAACGTCTGCCTCTAGGGTTTTTTTTTATGAGAGCCTCCTATTGTCTCTTATAATTCACAAGTAAGTTAAAGTGTGTTTATATACTACTACATCCAAGACTTAACCCTAGACCACATGGGCCATAGAGTTCTTGGGATGTAGTCTCACTTAAGCCCAATTGGGCTTAAGTGAATAAAGAGCACATAAACCTAACAGTATAAACATGGTTAGTGGTATTTCTTCACTTTTTGGGTAGCAGGAACGAGTCAGTAACAAGACATGCTGCTTTCTGACCTTGCCTTAGGGTTAAGATTTATGATAATGGCGTTGTTTGTGTTTATGTTGTATTATTTGGGCTTTGACCCCTTTTTTGTTTTGTTTTCGATCTCTTTGTTGAGCTGTTGTTTTAAACTTAATAGTCCCCAACAGTGTCTCCTATAGGATTACTTCTGTTAAGTGAATGCATGTATTTAAAAATAAAAAATAAAAACAACTACCAGAAAAAAAATGCATATAAACATGGGTAAAGAAAATTCAGTTGTTATTAGTCAGTAATAGATCTGGAGTGGCTGATGCATTTGGTCTTTGAATTCAAAGAATTGTAATTAATGTTGATAGATAGTTGAACTAGGGACGAATGTAATTGGGGGATAAGGACTGATACTTGTCCCTCCGTTGTGTTCTTAAAATATTGGTCACTTTATTTGTAAAATAAATTCTAAATATATTGTCTCTCTTTCCACCCTTCATCAGACTATCAAATTTGCCCCTCTAATTCCACAATTGCATATTGGTCTTTGATTTGAATGGAGATTTTCCTTTTCTTTTTTAATAGGATCAATTGTAAAGAACACAATATGTTTGCATACATACAAACACCCAAAACAAGAGGGCTTCCTCTAGTAAGAGAAAGCTAGAGAGAGAAAGTTTGCATTCCTTCTCATCATTTGGGAAGGGTGGTTCATAGTTCATGTTTGTTCTCATTGTTCTTGTTTTTCTTATTCTCAATTTTTGCTGATCTACATGTTGTAAATATTGCATATGGGTGTGTCAAAGAAAGATTTTTTTCAATATTATAGAAAATATTTAAATGAAATGATGCGTTTTAAGAAGTTATGTTCTTATAAATTAAAAGATTTATCTTTTAAGAGTTCCCTCACAAAATCTAAATTAGCAATTTGAGCGTGATTTGCAGTTCATTTATTGGAAGTAGTAATCTTTTTTATTCCCAATACTACGAAATTTTGACTTCTTGAGGCCCATTTCTTTCTTGCAGTCTAGGAAGCCAAAGATATAAGAACTAGTCATAACTGAGTTATTAATATGCAAAGTCAACACAATTGATAGTAGTTATTAGAAGGAAAACTGCCTTTTTCAATTTGGAATTTTTGCCTTTCAAGGAATTGCAATTGTTTTGGAAATCCACTAGCAAACACATTAAACATATCTAATGATATTGATAATAAATATTAGAAAGCATTCAGATCAATCAACAAACATTATGCAGATTTCAGATATTTGAATTTTCAACTGATGTGATGCATACTCAAGTTTGTGTGTCAATACTAGAATATGTCACTATGCACTTAAAATCATACTCGAGTTTCTACGTCAATACTTGAGTATTCTCCTTCCAGAGACGAAACTTGCGATTTGAGCTTTGGAGCTTCATTTTAACTTAAGCCAATACTTAAGTTTTGGACTTTTAATGAGATTTTGCCCAAAACATCAAAACTAGGGTATTGATGTAATACCCGAGTATTGAAATCTTAAAAACCACGGTTGCTCTCTGTATGACTCAATACTCGAGTATTCAACATCATACTCAAGTATGGGTTTCTATTTTGAAACTCAAATAGAACATTAGCCAGTGTGAAACCGGAGTTTCTGAAACTGGAGTTTTCCAAACTAAAGTTTTGTAAGTGTAATAAATTTTTAATCATCTTTGCTTGCCCAAATACTCGAGTATGTTAATGTCATACTCGAGTTTTCATTTAAAAATGAAAACATTTGAATTTTGGAGCCAAATTAGAAAACTAGAGTTTTCCAAACTGAAGTTTGCATTTCTTTTGAAAAATACTAAAGAGTCTCCTTAGCCTATACTCGAGTATTCATACCAATACTCGAGTATGCTCTGATGGAAAACTTGCGTTGCTCTCTGTAAGGTCCAATACTCAAGTATCCATTAGGATACTGCAGTATTGCCTTTAGTTATTAACATTGAGCTTTCCTTTGAAAGACTAATACTCGAGTATTGTCACTGATACTCGAGTATTGCCTCAACCAACAAGTTTTAGCTTTCTTGAGACAATCCTTCAATCTTGGTTTTACAATTGATTGCTATCATCAAAACTCATAGAGAACTAACAAAGAAAGCATATCTTAACTATATAAAAGTAGAGTAGTAAACATCTATCTAACTGACACATAAGCAAAATAGTTTCAAAACATTAAAATAAAAAAAACGGTTATGAAAGATGGATAATGCAGAAGATAGTTATACAATATTTTGTTAATTAATAATAAAAAGCAAGAAAGTTATGAAATACGGAAAATGAGGAAGATAGTTAATGAGAGAAGTAGTTATATAATATTTTAAGATTGTGATATGAAAGTTGTTTTATTATTTTATCAACTAATAATGAGGATTAATAAAATAAAAAAACAAAGCGGTTATGGAAGATGAATAATGGAGAAGGTAGTTACATAATATTTTGTAAATTAATAATAAAAAGCAAGGCGGTTATGAAAGACGGAAAATAGAGAAGATGGATAATGAGGAAGGTAGTTATAATATTTCAAGATTGTGTTATGAAAGTAGTTCTATTATTTTATCAATTAATAATGGGGATTATAGGTATAAAATATTTAGTAAATATTTAATTCAATATTTTGATTATTCCCTTACAAATCTAATAAAAAAATAAAAAGCAAAGTTGTCATTGAAGAGGGATAATAAGAAAGGCAATTATATAGTATTTTGTATACTAATGATAGGGGGTGGTAGGTGCAAAATATTTAGTAAATATTTAATTTATTTTTTTTATTATTCCCTTAAAAATCTAAACAATTTTTTATATAACAACATATTAATAAATATCTACCCACGCATCGCGCGGGCCTTAGCTGTTAGTTCTCTATGGGTTTTGATAATAACAGACGATTGTAAACTCAAATTGAAGTTTGTCTTTAGTAAGTTGAAAACTTACTGTCAAAGGCAAACTCGAGTTTTGGAAACAAAACTCGAGTTTCGACTTGACAGAGAATAGCTCAATTTTAATGATCAAAGGAAAAACTGCAATTTTCATGTGGAAACTCGAGTTTTGACCTTACAGAGAGCATTCCAAGTTTTTCATCACGACAAACTCGAGTTTTGGTTTAGAAACTCGAGTTTAGGTTATACAAAGACTCTTCAATATTTTCTGAAGAAATGCAAAACTCCAATTTTCATTTGGAAACTTGAGTTTTGATCATACAAAGAGTCTTCCAAGTTTTTGACTTGTGGAAACTCTAGTTTTAAAGGGAAACTCTAGTTATTAGTATTTCTAAGTTTTTCCAAGTTTTGGGAAAACTCAAGTTTTAGTTTGGAAACTCGAGTTTTGACTTGACATATTGTTTTCATGTTTTAACATCTTAAGACTCAAGTTTTGAATTGAAAAATCAAGTTTCTAACTTGGCTCCGATTTTCAAATGTTTTCATGTTTTAAATGGAAATTCGAGTTTAGTTTTGGAAACTCGAGTTTTAGCCGAGCAAAGAGGATCACTAATTTTTAATATTTTCAAAACTCCACTTTTGATTTGGAAACTCCAGTTTTGAAATAACACAAATCCCTCCAAGTTTAATTTTTAAATGAAAACTCGAGTTTGGATTTGGAAACTCAAGTTTTGGTCAAACAGAGAGCATAACTATTTTTCAGTGTTTTCAAAACTCCAATCTTGATTGAAAACTCCAGTTTTGAGGTTTTTGACTTGATCACATTAAATGTCCAAAACTCAAGTTTACATTTGGAAACTCGAGTTTTGTCTTTAGTCAAAACTGGGCTCCAAGACTCAAATCGCAACACTCCTCTCTGTAAGAAGGAAACTCGAGTGTGTACTTAAGTGCACAAAGACAAACTGTAGTTTTGATACACAAACTCAAGTTTGCGTCGCAACTTTTAAAAATTCAAATCTAATGAATCTTTGAAATCTTTCTTGTTTGGTCTTAGTGCTTCCTAACATCATTTATCAATATTACTATATATGTTTAACCCGTTTGCTAGTGAATTTCAGTTGATTTAGAGATTATTAAAGTTAATTAAAGGTGTTGTTTCCACACAAGCAAAAAGCATGTCACAACATTAAATGTAAAGTATAGCTAACTTGCTATATTCTGATCAAACAACATCTGCATGATGCAAAATGGATAAATGTTTCTTACCTAAACTAATCTCTGACATTCCAATGGACAAAACTCAAAGGAAGTCAACATTTATTCTATGAACACAAAGAATGAACAAAAGAGTAGAGAGAGAAGAGACCAAAGTGCCTCCAACAGCTGGATTAATGCACCAACGGTCACAATGAAGATTGCAACGGCCATTTAACACTCTCTATGTATAAATAGAGTTGCATTCAATTCTTCTCAACAACCAATCAAGCAGGAAACAAAAAGCATTAAAAGTTTTCAAATACTCTTTGAGTTTTCTTGTGTAAAGTATTTCTTGATACTATTGCTCTTCAGTGATTATTTCTAACCACTCTTTAAGAGAGTTCATTTATTGTAAAAAATCTCAAGTCAGGGGTCTTGGAAATTGATGATTATTGATTACAACTTGTAAGGGGGAGTAAGTTCTAGTGAGAGAATTACTCTTGAGTTATAGAGGGTGTAATCAATTGTTATAGTGAAAAACTTAAGGAGCCTGATTAGATATAAGTCAAGGAGTTGGACCAAACCAGTATAAATTCTTGTGTCTTATTTTTCTTCTTTATTCTCCTTATACCCTGTTTTACTGTCTTAAAACAGAGTTTCGAAAAAGAATTTTTAAAATCCCCAATTCACCCCCCTTTTGGTGATTAAGCTCCACTTTCATTAGCTAGTTAAAATAAAGGAAGAGCATGATCATTATTATCATGGACAAAATGCCTAATTTCCCCTTTAGCCGGACTCATTTTAATCTTTATGGTAAAGAGATTTTGAGGGTGTGATCCTTGCAAACACGGGCAAGAGGCAGAAAATAAGTCTACACTCTGAATAGAAAGCAAGGATGTCTTTCCATCTTTTAATGGATGCAACATAACTATACGGAAAGATGATGATGAAGAAGAAGAAAGGCAGCAGATCATCCCAAAAAACTGATGAAGAAAGAGTGGCATATTTATCGCTTTAATCAAACCGCATTGATTTTTGGGAGAGGAGACATTTGATGATCAAATTGGTTTTGATTCTTGAGTTACCGTCTTGACGCCCTCTTGCTGATTTCTCCACCAGGTACGCGTCGATTTAACACTAACCAAAATATTTGTGGTAATATATAAAAGGTTTCTTCTTACAGTTATAGATTTTGGTTTCATGACGGTTAGAATTATGTTTATTTTTAATGTTTTTTATAATGAAGATTATATATATATATATATATATATATATATATGAAGAATAAGAAAACTTAATGGAACAATTGATATTTTATCTAAGAAAACATTTAATTGCTTCGTATTTGATTTCGGGAGAATATTTTTAGTGAATATATTATTTTGTTTGATAGTTACTATATTTTCTACATTTTCATATATTCGGATAAGAACCATGAATATATTTTATTTTTATTGATAAGAGTAGTTAATAAATCTCCTACTATCTCTCCTTATTTTAATGAGGATTTTATAAATATTAAATTAATAAAGTGAAGATAATAAATATCTTATGCCCTTAGTTTCATCGGGAGATTTTATTTTATTTTTTTAGTTAGTATTATGAAATTTTGAAGATAATAAGATCATTATTGGATTCATGCTTGTTATATTATTATTTGGTTTCTAGTGCAGAAATTAATTATAGTTAACAATCAAATGATGAGCCTTATTAAAATAATAATAATAATTTTACAAATTCCTAAATTTTAGGATGTTATATATTTGGAAAATTCTAATTTAATTAGTTAGAATGAAAGGGGAGTTTATTTCCATCTAAAGCTTTATTATCAATGGAGATATTAATTTGTTTGATAATTTCTAATCTCCTACAATATCTCCTAAAATCTTATGATTTTGTTCTTTTTGGGAATTAATATGACTGAATAAAAGTGAAAAATTGTTGTGTTTAATGTGATAATAGTTGAAAATTAAAACAACATTTGTTTTAATAAATCTAGTAATATATTTGTGAACATCTTGACCCCTATTTAATTTACTAGAAGGATTGTTATCATGATCAATGAATAGAAATAAGAGTTAAGGTACATTTTGGTTAGCGAAGTATTATGCTAGGAGTGTCTGACACAAAAAAGTATTGATGGTGCCAAAGTTACCAATGAACAATTGAAAATATGCAAAAATACCAATGAACAATTTAAAACTTCAGTGAATATACTAAAACAAAGATTGCATTATTTTTACTAGAATTAGTTTCGTCATTGGTATTTTTGCACATTTTCAATTGTTCATTGGTAGTTTTGGTACCCTCAATACTTTTTTGTGTTAGACACTCCTAACGTAATACTTCATTGGTCAAAATGCACCTTAATCCTAGAAATAATAAATTACATGTTTTGTGATTTATTTTGATATACCATATCAGTCAGTTTGAACCTTGAAAATCATATATTTTTAATGCTACAAATTATGTTTTTTTCATAGATAATTTGTTTGACGCATTAGTTTCATGTGTTAAATACATGTGAATGTTATTAAATATTGGTAGTTAAAATAAATAAATATTTACAAATTTATGTGAAAACTTTTGTGTGATGACAAAATATTAATATATAAAATATATATTATTTTGACAAAAGTAATCAATGCCAATATAAAATATTTATAAATTTATGTGAAAACTTTTGTGTGAGGCTTAGTCTTTTTCTGTGAAAAGGAAAATTTTGTAATGTGAAATAAATGCCAATGTTTGAGACATTCTCATTTAATTAAAATGGAAGATTAACTTGGCATGACCTTTTGTTATAATAGACAGCCTCATGATTATGTAGTTTTATAAAGTGTGAATCTTTATAAATATATTATGTGAGATTCTAATTCAATTAGAATTTTATTGATTATAAGAGATTCTGATGCACTGAATCGACCACCAAATAGCAAGACCCCCACTATGACCCATTGGTGCAACCAACCACTCCTCACTAAAACCACATTGCTTACGCACCTTCCTCAGATAATTAGCCTTTTGCTTAGTCTCCATTCTTCCTTCAAGTTTTTAGCTGTCAAGGCAACCCTGAGACCTTGATAGCTCCGGGCTAAGATATTCATGATGAACCAGTGGTTGGTCCCATCCAACCACCAACATTCTCAAATGAAGAAGGAGCTTGAAGTTCATGAGAAGTATCTAATCCTTCCAGCCAGCTTACCGAGAAATCAATCTCTTCAGTGACTGGTGAACTTCCAAAAGACTCTAATTGCGTAAAGATATTCTTGCACCTGATAAAGGATTTCATGCTTCTGCAATTTTTCCTCTGTTCTTGCTGTGATGTTCTTTTTTTTTTTTTTTGCTGTTGGAGTTGGATGGATGACTTTTAGCAGGGGAGGGGGGATCACGTGATTGACTTATGTCAATGGCAATAAATGCCCTTTGCTTCTCAGGATCAATCTACACCTCTATACCCGAGCCACTCGCCAAAAGTTCCTGTCCTACTTTAACTGCTTTATGGCAATGTGTTTCCTTACTTGGGCAACCTAGAATCTGACAAGGTTGGGTCAAAGGATATGATTTGCCAACTAGTGTTTCTGGTGAGTCCAATGTCCATCTCCGGCGATTATTATTGGGAGCTTCTCTATTGATGAAGGGAACTTCACACCATTCTTCCAAACATACCTCCAGAGCTTCTTCGATATTCCAAACAACATGAGTACTAAGCCAATTCCCATACTCTTTCACTGTATTTTTCTCCTGATTTTGAGCCGTAGCTTCAGTATTGTTAGTTCTCTATGTGTTTTGATGATAACTGACAATTGTAAATTTAATTTGAAGTTTGTCTTTGGTAAGTTGTAAAACTTACTGTTTAAGGCAAACTCGAGTTTTGGCAGCAAAACTCGAGTTTGGACTTGATAGACAGAAGCTCAATTTTTAACAAAGCAAGCCAAACTCTAGTTTGCTTGGGCAAATTCGAGTTTGCAGAGATACAGAGAGCAATCAAAGTTTCTAAGCTTTGTAAACTCGAGTCTAAGTCTTGAAACTCAAGTTTAGCTCAAAGGCAGAAACACTCAAATTACAACCTGTTTTAAAACTCTACTTTTACTATTGAGAAACTCCAGTTTACAAGAAAGTCTAAGAGTTAAAAAGGTTAAGACTTGTAAACTCGAGTCTGGGATATGTAGACTCGAGTTTGGAATGCACAGAGACTCTCGAGTTGCTGCTTGATTTGTAAACTATAGTTTAGATTCTAAAGACTCCAGTTTTCTTTTGATAAAAAGATTTCAAAGTTTCAAGTTTTACTTAAACTCGAGTCTGGATTTTGGAGACTCGAGTTTAGGACTATCTGAAAAACACTCGAGTTATTACATGATTTATAAACTCAAGTTTTATAAATGAAAACTCCAGTTTGAGCTTACCAAGATATTTCAAATGTTTCAGTTATTACTGAAACTCGAGTCTGTGTTTTGGTGACTCGAGTTTATCTCAAACAGAAAGCACTCGAGTTAATGACTATTTTGAAAACTCCAGTTTTGACAATGGAAACTCCAGTTTACACTTACAAAAAGATTTGAAAGTCTCAGTTAAGACTGAAACTCGAGTTTTCATATTAGAAACTCGAGTCTGGGTCATACAGAGAGCTATGCACTATTTCAGGTTTTGTAAACTCCAGTTTGCATTTCTAAACTCCAGTTTAGAAGCTGTGAACTTAAACTTAAGATTTTCATAAAAGCTTGAAACTCGAGTCAGTCACTAAATAACTCGAGTTTAGCCATGTGTTCAAAACTTCATCCAAGACCAACTCACGACTTTCCTCTCTGTAAGAACCAAACTCGAGTCAATCACTTATCAACTCGAGTTTAGGAAGTTTTCCAAAATACCTTGCTCTTTGGATGAACTTCAAACTCGAGTCTGGCTTTGTAAACTCGAGTTTGTGACGAACAAATTTGTAAAATCAGATGGCGCCAAATTGCGAAAACCTCATGAATGTTGTTAATACTTCATATCTTTCATTGCTACTGTTCCTAACATTATTTAATCAGTTTGTTAGCAAGTTACAGATGATCTAATGAAGAAAACAGTGAAGATTCAGATTATGAGCTGTAAAGCAAGAGAGAGAAAACATGTTGTCTCTTAAAGTGCTCCAACTTGGATTAAACAAATACAACTTAAGTACAGCCCATTCCAACACAGGGACATCAACATTATCTTCATATTAATTAAGTCCTAGATTGCAAGAATGCTTGCAGTAGTTGGAACCAAAATCGAAAGAGCTCCATCAAGAACATTTTTAATGGATTCTCAACAGCTAGTTTCTGGAAGTGGATCTTCAACAGCCAAATTCATAGTGCTCTTCCAACAACTATATTTTTCATTAAAAAATGATCTTCAACTGCTATAAATTCAATCCAGATTCAAAGAAGAAATAGAACAGACAAGAGACTCACAGTGAACAACATTCAAATTTCTGTATTCTTTCTTGTGTGTAACATCTTGAGAGATTAGAGATTCAGTGTTTATCATTATCTGCTCTTTGAGAGAGTTCTTGTTTTGTTAATATCACTTGTTTGTGAAAATCTCAAGTCTGGGGACTTGGAAATTGGGAATATCAGTGTACAACTTGTAAGGGGAAGTGTATCCTAGTGAGAGGATAACTTTCGAGTATAGAGTGTGTAACTGATTGAGTGATAGTGGAAATCCCAGAGAGTCTAGGGACAGGATGTAGGTCAAGGATTTAGAGCGAACCAGTATAAATTTTGTTGTGTCTTGTTCTCTTTTCTCCTTCTCTGCATTACCCTGTTTCAGCAATTAATTTTCAGAATTAAGCAAAATAATTTTTCAAATCCCCAATTCACCCCCCTCTTAGTGATTTGCTCCGATTTTTCAAGTTCATCGATGACCATCGTGTCCGATATGGCCACAGTTGTAGCAAAAGTTCAACAATCTCTAATACTTAATGGTAACTCAGGCAAGTTCCTTCTTCTTGCGTGGAATCCAAAAACCTGGAACTAGCGGACTATTTAAGGGCCTGTTTGGGTTGGCGGTAGCTTAAAAGCTATCTGACTTTTATAAAATTCAGTTAGGAAAAAAGTCATGTTAAGTTAACTGATGTGTGTTTAGATTACCCGTTTGGCTTTTTGCAAAAGTGGTTTTTTTTCTAACTGAGGTGTGTTTGGATTATTATTTGAAAAATTAGTTGAAATGGAAAATGACTGAAAAGAACAAGAATCATATTGAAACTACATATACATATTAGTTGTATATATTAAATTAATAGAAATTTTAATTTTAATTTTAATTTGGAAAAAAAATTAAATATTATATAAAAAAAATAAACAAAATAATAATAACATTTTCAACCCCAATAAGACTATGAATCTAATTTCAGTTTAGCACTCGATTGAAGATTCTTAATAATAAAAAGTATGGTTGAAATACCTTCCAAATCACCACTACCAAACCAATTTCCTATATATATATATATATATATATATAATATATATATATATATATATATAAAAGAACGCCACAGAAGACAAAAAGTTGTGGGGTCTAAATGAAAAGTGGATGAAAGTGAGACAACTGGTAAGGAGCATGTGGACGAGAGGCTGTTTCAGGGAAGGGGGCTCCAAGGGAAACACAAAACGTAGGGTCTAAAATGCAGAAAAAGCCAGGAAATGTGGCTTTTAAAAAAGCCCACATTTTGTTACTTTTTTTGTTGTGGCCTAGTGAACGTACTGTGACAACCAAACAGCCTACGTTTTTTCTTTTCAAGATAACTGGCTTTTTTGGCTTTTTTTATAGAAAAAGTTGAGTTAAGAGGATATCCAAACAGGCCCTAAGTTGATAAGGCACCAAACGCGGATAAAACTTCTATCAAGACGGCCCTCCTTCAATGGGCTCTCGTACATAACCACTTTTCCTAATGTATTACCAAGTATCTTCGCATTTGTACTGCTAAATGCTTCTAAAGGCAGAACATAGAATTGAACCCAATATGGCGCCTCATCAAAGTTGACATCTTTGAAGACCATAAAATCATCCCAAACCTGAAGATTGAGAAGGAATCCTTGAATCGACCAAGGCCTCCCTTTAAGAATACGAGCAAAGTCCTTAACATTTTTAAAATAGAACAGGAAGATAAGATGTGAATGATCAAGTTCATGTACCTCCAGGTATTTGTTTAGTTGCCAACCCTTTTTAATCATAGAAGTAACTACTGAAATATTTATATTTTTACTAGTGAAAATCTTTCCTACTAGAATACCACCATATTTCTCTGGTTCACTTTCCAAATCCAAGACCACCTGTTTCCCTCTTGAAAAACCACTGCTCTGTCCTACTTCCATTCCTCCACCATTCGAAACAACACCGCGACCACTAGAGAGGAGGGACGGCTATGGTTATTTTGCACTTAATACGCCGAACTGAGGGCTCAAAGAGAACCAGTAGCTCTCACCGAGGAGGAGAGAGCTCTCATGATGGGAGAGAGAATTCATTGGACACTATTTACTTATCCAAAAACATGTTACAAATTGACTGTCTCATCAAAATTTTCACTAGATAGTTTTGGGATTTTCACAATTTAATCATTATGCTTCCAAAATAATTGTCCAACCATTATCCTACATAAGTATTAATTTTAAGCTCATTGAAAGCATCAAAACTAACAAATTTACACTCTTTTATGCTTAAATAGAGTCTAGACTAAAATAGGGCGAACCCAACAATTCAAAAAAAAACCTCAAGAACCATAAAAATCATAATTTTTTAAAAAGGAAGGCTAGTGACAAATGGTAGAAGGGGTAAAAAGTTGGGAAAATTAAAGTGAAGGACCTAAAAAAATAATATTTATTAGAAAGAACCATAAAAATTATAATTTTTTAAAAAGGACCTAATATCAAAATATAAAATTTAAAGTACTAAGTTGCCCTCCAGGCTTCTCGCTCATCTTCTCTTTGATTTTAAGTTAAGCAAGCATCTCACAAACCCAGCTTAGCATGAAGGGTCCGTACCTATCTGCAACTTGACTAAAAATTGTAATTAGATTTGTCAATGGATTATTTGTATCCAAACCTAGCGAGACAAGGGAAAGAACGACGAAGTCCATTCGAAAGAATAAGATGCTTTCATTCCCTTCTGTTTGTAGCTCGAAGCAGTGCAGTCTTTCCTAACTAAATTAAATCAAGGTTTTGGAGCCTAACATATATGAATCAAAAGACCGACCCACCCATCTAGCCTATTTGATTTAGATTTTTATATCATAAAGTAGCTCTACTGCTATGGATGGCAGAGGAACCATAGTATCCAAGGCACTGAAGTGGTTCGTTAGCCATGAGAATCACAGTTGAGAGGAAGATCTTTGGAGTAAGAGAAGTTCAAGAAGTGATGAGGGATTTGTTCTTGAGTTACATTACTGTGATTTATAGTTAGATTTAGAGCCTATATGTTAGTTTATGGGTTTTAGATGCTTGTTTCACTTGAAGATGGAGGAGAAATACATTGAGGGAAATTTGGTATTTTTAATTTTATATCATTGTATTTGGTCTTTTTAAATAATTATGATTTTTATAGTATTTTCTAATAAATATTATCTTCTTTAGGTCCTTCAATTTAATTTTCCCTAAAAAATTTTGTTATAATATTGTTTTCAATTAAATTTTTTATTAAGTTATGACTAGTTTAATTATGAAATATAATTAATTTAAGTATTCCTTACCATCCAATATTTTTCTACACCAAACATAATTTAAATGTCTCAATATCAATGCCAATCCTAATAATAATAACAATCCAAAAAACTCAGTGTCACTGTTACGTACCAAACACTACTAAAATGCACTTCCCCTCCAATGACATGTATGCCATGCATTTAAAACCTTCACCGTAGAAGATAGCTGGTTTATTCCCTATATCCTAATCTCCTTTTATTAATTACCTATGTTCTTATTTTTAGATATTGTTCTTTTGATTGAATGTATATAGACTTTGGATATAATGTAATTTGGTTTCTTTGTTGTTGGAATCCTTATTATTAAGTGTATGTATAATATATTACAGGGGCAACTCCTCCTTTTTTTTTTACATAAATACTGTATGGTTATATAAAAAGACAAATTATATGCGTCTATTTAACGTTTATCTTTGTAAAAACTGTAAAGTATGTACTAGTAATATGGTATTATTATAAGAATGGATATATTTTCCCAATTTTTAGGATTCTTAATCTTGAATGTCCTAAACCTCAACGTCCCTAGCCTGTGAATGACTTGGAAGGAGTTTCTCATAATTAATTCAATATATCATTTAAATGATACATATGGCACCATTATACTACTTTTGATCCTTGATATAAAAATCAGAGAGAGTATTCTTTATTTCTTTTTTTCCTTCAGGGTTAGACTTTAACAATTGGAGGTCTATAAATAAAGGTCATATGGAAATCATCGGTGACAAAAGAAAAGAAATTGATGAATGATAAATACTCAATTTTTGTCTCTGAATTTCTTGTCTTACTATTCATTTTTATTTTTCTACTCTATAACTTTCTTTTTGATAACAATATGCACATTTTTATTTGAAATTTTCAGACAAAACCTACTTTAATTTCCCTCCAAAAGAACACAGTTCATTAATATAGTAGTACAAAGTCAACTTCCATCATGGGAAACTCCATTTCAGTTAACCCTCTTAGATTAGGAGAATCTTATTTATTTTTTAAGGGATTTTAGTTGAATTAAAATTTAAGGGAAATTGACATAAATGTCCTTATTATTTGAAAAATAAAGGAAGTTATAAAATTCAAAACAGTAGTTGTGAATTTAAAAAAAGAAAAAGAAAAAAGAAATCACTACAAGAAATTTGACCAACTACAACAGTCATTCTCAAGCGGTTTAGGTGGAACCGCTGTACGCATTCAAGCGGTGGCGGGTCTTCAGGCAATTCTTTGTAGCCACTGGAGAATGCTTTGCTTTTAGACGTGGTTTATCCATTGGATTTCTACTATTCAAATGTTTTAGTCAGCCCACCAAAACGCGCGTTTTTTCCCTCTAAATTTTCAGTAATACTTTTTTTATTTATCTTTCCAATCAACTAAAGTAAAAAAAATTTAACCCCAAACTTAGCGTTCTGTCTCCTTCCTATTGCTCCCTGCTCTCTTCCTCTTACTGCTTTGCATCTCCGCCTGGTCCATGAAGCTACGGTGTGCTCTTTGCTTGGTCTATTTGCCTTATTCGTGTCCCTGCATCTAGTCTTTCCTATTATTGTCTCTGCTAGACCCATTTGTGGTGGCTTGAGTGCATCACCATCTTTAGTGCATCAGGTATTTTGTCACTTTTGGTCTCTGCTTCTAACCCCCTACTACTGTTTTTTTTTTATTTGTAAATTTCTCCCTTATATTAGCTATTACGTTGCTTTGTTTTTGTGTGGGTTGTTCTTTGTTTATTCCCCATATTGTTGTGTCTATTTTCTTTTTATTTGTGAAAGGAAAAAGGGGTTTCGAGTTCTATGTACTGTGTAGTATATCCTTCTGTATACAGTAAAATATTATGTTCCTGTATGTTTTTTAGTGTTCATGATATGGGAAGTTTTATTGGAGACTGAATGGAGATTGAACATAAGGTTCTGAATGTCGGATTCTTTGAGTTAGGTGGTTGAAAGCATATCAGACAAGGGTTTTTTTTTTCTTAATGAGGAAGAAAGCGGTAAAGACTAATCTATATTACAAGACATAAATAAACAAAAATTTTCTAATGGAACCAAGTGAAATCCAAGCGCGTATCACGAAAGCACCCTTAGCTAGCTAGCATATCAGCTTCAGAGTTCTTCCCCTTTTGAGATGATGAAGATCAGCCAAACCAGCAATCACATTTAGGAATAGCATGACTTTCTATGATTAAATTCCTGTTTTCATGAAGATCATTGTTTCCATCCTCAATAAGTGTAGTTGCATCCAAAGAATAATCATTTCTCGAGCAAATTCGTTTATAGTTCACATTACATACTTTTTTATTTTTTTTAAAAAAAAAATATTGCTTTATTATATAGGTAGTTTGGGATTCCAAAAGGGTGATGAGTAGTATATAACTCAGCCAAACATTGTTTTGTCTGGACTGTGCATATGTGGGCCCATTGCATGAAGGGTTTTTTTTTTCCATGGAAGGGAAATTTCATTACTTCAAAAATCTGCTTATTTTGTCTTTTTCAAAAGAAGAAAATAAGGAGTAATTACCTATAACTAGCCTGCACGGCTGCACTGGAATCCTTAGGCAAACACTCTTGACGCCACCAAACATCGTTTTGTCTGGACTATGCATATGTGGGCCCATTGCATGAGGTATTAATCACCTCATTGTTCTTTTTACTTTTTTTGATAAAAAATCTTCTTATTATGTCTTTTA
Source organism: Acacia confusa (assembly GCA_037074495.1). NCBI lineage: Eukaryota > Viridiplantae > Streptophyta > Magnoliopsida > Fabales > Fabaceae > Acacia > Acacia confusa. The sequence continues at coordinate 18,572,636 of CM073508.1, read as the reverse complement.
AAAGAAGAAAATAAGAGTACTTAACGATAACTAGCCTACACTGGAATCTTGAGCCAAACAGCCTTTTCTAAGGTACTCTTTAGGAGGTACAATTGTGCATATATATGAGGTAAAATATTATATTCTCCAATAATGAATCTTGTATGTAGGCTTAGGTGTAATTGTGCATATATAAGAGTATCTCTCTTTAATTAATTAATAGTGGTTAACAATAGAAGTCAAAACCACTATTAATTAATAGTGTTTTGATAACACCTAATAAGGTGTTAAGCTCCTAGGCAATATAATTATGGAATGATATTATTTTGTGCATTGCGCTATTTACCTATTTGTATAAGCAACTAGAATAGGACAAAAATTTATGATTGAGAAAATTATTTAAATCCACTTTGCATGTCCTTATCCAGGAGTATTGAAAGCTATGGATAAGTCATGGATTAACATGACAGGTAGTTCACAAGGGTATGTGCACAGAGTAAGGGGTTTTATTGAATTTGCTTTTCAATATAGTTCAGTTGAAGGGAAAATAATATGCCCTTGTCCTCGGTGTGGTTTTCAAAAGTGGCAAACACGAGATGATGTATTTGACCATTTAATTTTCAAGCAATTCCCTGTAGGATACACTTTCTGGTCTTACCATGGAGAGATTACCGTTGTTGAGCCTATTAATGTTGTTGATAGAAACATTGAAAATGATGAAAATGTTATACCAGATACTTGTGTTGATGAAGATCCAATCTTGAACATGATCAACGAAGCTTTTGGTAATGAAGCATACAATGTACGAAACGAAGAAAATGCACAAGGAGGACCATCAATACCAAACATTAATGAAATGGGGAGTGAAGCTAAAGACTTTTATAGCTTAACAAGAGATGGTGCTGAACCCTTGTATGAAGGTTGTACTAAATTTTCAAAACTTTCTTTCTTAGTCAAGCTTTACCACATTAAATGCTTATGTGGGATGAGTGATAAGGCTATGACAATAATTTTGAAGTTACTACAGGAAGCATTTGAGCATGCCAAATTCCCGACTTCATTTTATGAGGCAAAGAAAACTATAACAAAGTTGGGTTTGGATTATGAGAAGATACATGCTTGTCCAAAAGATTGTATGTTGTATTGGGGGCCAGATGATGAAAGTCGAGAAACATGTAGGATTTGTAACACTTCAAGGTGGAAGCCAAATACAAAGAGCAAGATAGCTGCTAAAGTTGTTCGTTACTTTCCTCTAAAACCACGTCTTCAAAGATTGTATTTGTCATCAAAGACTGTAAAGGATATGAAATGGCATGCTACAAATAAAAATAATGATGCGATGATGAGGCACCCTAGAGATTTTGAATCATGGAAGAAGTTTGATTCATTATACACAAATTTTGTTGTAGAACCCCAAAATGTGCGCCTTGGGTTAACAACAGACGGATTCAATCCGTTTGGAAACATGAGTACTAGTTACAGTATTTGGCCAGTTCTCTTAGTTCCTTACAACACCCCCCATGGTTGTGCATGAAGTCAACATCTACTATCTGTCCACAATAATCCCCGGGAAACAAATGCCTGGCAATGACATAGATGTTTATTTACAGTCTTTAATGAAGGAATTGAAGGAGTTGTGGTATGAAGGTGTAGACACATTTGATACTTCCACACATGAGATGTTCAAATTGCATGCAGTTTTGATGTGGACAATTAGTGACTTTCCGAGTCTTGGATTATTATCTGGGTGGAATACACACACTGGTCTAGCTTGTCCTTATTGTAACTTTGATTCCAATCCTTGTCATCTTCATCATAGCAAGAAATTTCACTATATGGGAGCTCGTCGGTTTCTAGATAAAAACCATAGATGGTGTTCAAACAAGGTTAGATTTGATGGAAAACAAGATATGCGTGATCCACCTAAGTTATTATCTGGATGTGAAATTTTGGAGCAAATCGAACCTATAAATGTCACATTTGGTAAGTGCTTAGAAACAATAGAAAAGGGGAAAAGGGCACGTGGCAATGAACATAAAAGTCAAGGTAGCACTCAACAATGGAAAAAGAAGAGTATTTTTTTTTTTTTGAACTTCCATATTGGAGGCATAACTTGTTGTAACACAACCTTGACATCATGCATATTGAAAAGAATGTGTGTGATAATATCATATACACAATTCTAAATGATGTAGTGAAGTCGAAAGACCATATAGGTGCTCGTAAGGACCTACAGGAAATGGGTTGTAAGCAAGACTTATGGCCAGATGAAAATGGGAAATGCCCTATGGCTATTTATACATTGTCTAATAAGGGTAAGAAGACATTGCTTAATACATTGAAAAACATCATTGTGCCAGATGGTTATTCATCTAATATTAGTAGATGTATTGATGTAAATTCAGCACAGTTGAGTGGGACGTTAAAAACACATGATTGCCATATCATCATGGAGCAATTGTTACTATTTGCCTTGCGATCAGCATTACCGGATGCAGTGTCCTCTGTTTTAATTAAGTTATGCTCCTTTTTCAAACAGATTTGCTCTAAGGTGTTGTGTGTTACAACATTGGACAAGTTGCAACATGATATTGTGCTCACATTATGTCGCATGGAAATGTTATTTGTTCCTTCATTTTTCATGGTCATGGTTCATTTGGTTGTTCATCTTATGGATGAGGCTAAGCTTAGTGGTCCGATCCAATATAGATGGATGTATCCCATTGAGAGATATTTAGGACAATTAAAGTCATATGTATGAAACAAGGCATGCCCTGAAGGGGGTTGTTCCATCTCAAATATTCAGACCTTCAAGTAGCTCTAGCACATCAAGTAATCATTCAGTAGAGGCTTATACTGTAATGCAATTAAAAATTAATAGTTTGGAAGAGAAAGTCCAATTTCTTCTCCAAAATTACAATGGTTCATTACCCTCTGGTTTTAGCTTGTCTGAGTTGGTAAGATTTTTCACTCAACACTCTTATAAGTATTTGTACTTGGTTGATTGATTTTTGGAATGATAATGACTCTACTAGTTGCTTTGGTAACTTGACTACTTTGATTCTTTTGCTAGAATATTATTCCTTTAATTTGTGGAATATAATGCCTACAATGATATTGTCTAAACTGCCTGAATTAAGTACTTCATTGGTTTGATTGATTTTTGGAATATAATGCCTTTAATGATAATGATTGTACTGGCTGGATTGATTTACTGAACTGCTTAGATTTAGTAACCTTATGCTATTCTATTATGATAATTGAATATTTTACACACTTTTTTTGTATTTTTTTGGGTAATAAATTTAGGATTCTTAGCTAATAAATAATGGGTTTTAATGTTTATTTGGGTTTTAGGCTTTTATTTGGATTTAATTCATTTTCATAATAAAATTCCAGATTTAATATGCTTCACTGTTTTAACCATAACTTTTGAACTAGACATTAGATTTGCCTCATTTTTGTCTCATATTTCAGACGATTCAAATGGCTACAAATGTTATGAAGACTTGAAAGACAAATTCGGTCAAGAGGATGGTCAAACTTGGAGCTGAAGTCAGAGACATTTTTTTGGATTTTTATTTGGGCCCGAATTTTGTAAAGGCCCCTTTGTTATTTTAGACTATTTCTTTTGGGCTAGATATTTTATGACTTGGAGCCCCATTTCGTTTTTCCATTTTTAGGTTAGGTCAGATGGTGGTTAAAAACAGTTTTGTATTTTCGTTTTTGAGACTTTTAGAGATCAAACATAGACTTTTAAAATTCTCTAGAATGTTTTTCATCTGTTCTTCGTGTTCTTCACTGTTTTACTCATCTATGCTTGGCTAAACCTCTCTGATTAACCCACGGATTAGAGATTCCATATTCCAGAGGACTCGCGCTTAATTGATAACATCTAAACTCGTTTCTGTCTTCTTTTTTCAGATTCAATTCTGGATTCAGATTGGGTTTTTGATTAAAAACTCAAACCGATTAATCCCAAGGACATATTTCGAACTGGGTTCAAGTGATTACTGTGTGATTGTTTGGTGTTACGCCACTGTTTCAAAAACATTATGGACGATTGTTCAGTTGAGGGAAATTCTGGGCAAACGCAGAGATTTCGGTTTGTCCAGAAATTGATCACGACTTTGGTGTTTTAATTTCGTCTGATGAAGGTTCTGGAATCCCTGGTTCTGGGTTAGTCGTTTTAGTTTAGTTAATCTCGTTTCCTTATTGTTTCTGTTTTAATTTCACTTTATTGCAATTTGAAAAATTCTCCCCAATCATTTACTGTTTTATTTCTGTTACCATTAAACCTACTGCAATTCTGTGGGAAACGATCCAGGTTCCTTATACTGAAAATCTTTTTATTGAACTTGGTTATTTTGCAAGGGGTCAACAATCTCTTGTCACATTACGTATTACTTTTTAATTTGGGTTACTGCATTCACAGTTACCTGGTGATTTGGATTCTCCGGGATGTAGGCCTTCCTCCTCTGCAAGTCACGATCCGCACCATGAAGGACCATATTCACCTGGCCCTCCTCCAATTTAAGGATTTGGTCATTCACTAGTTACTCATTACAAACATCTTATTTTGAGAAAATTGATATTGTTGATGGGATCATTTCAGTTGTTATTTTGAACAATTTGTTAGTTGATAGGATCATTTCAGTTGTTATTTCAAACAATTTATTTTGTTGATGGGATCATTGCAATTGTTATTTTGAACGACATTGTTGATTTATGTATTTGTTGTTAGTGCCAATTTTTTGGTAATTCAATGTAGCAGATATAATTGGCACTTCTTTATATAATATGCTAGTTTTGACTTTTGTTCCAAATATATTTTTTTACAATAATACTGTATGTTAATTATGCAAGGTTTGTAAATAAAATTGTATAAAATTTAAAAAATGTCCATGGCGGTTAGGTTGGTAGTTTAAAATTGTCGTATGCACGTTGCATACTTTCTCGCATTTCCCCCCTAAATTTGCGCCAAACAAACACCAATGGTTCTTGCGGCGGTTCTTACGAGGGTTTGAACCGCCGTTGTTTACCATATAATCTGTGGACGCTCACACAGGGGTTATGAACCGCCGTTGTTTATCTTGTAATCAGCGGGGGTTTGTATGGGGGTTACAAACCGCTGCTGTTTACCTGTAATCTGCAGGGGTTACAACCACTGTACAAACTTCCGCAGGTTGAACTTACAGTGATTATTCAGGTGGTCTTGAAAAACCGTCATAGTTTGACCTTACGGCGGAGTTAACCGCAACGGAATTTAAACCGTCACGTGTTGCAATTAACGAGGTTCAAACGGCCGCCGGTTGACCACTTTAACCGCCGTTAAATGCAATTTATCTTGTAGTGAATCAAGCTTATATCATTTTTAAAACATAAAAGCTAAAGCATAGGTTAGGTCCTTTATGTTTGCATTAAGTTTCATTTTAGTTTTATAAATTTATAAAGCATAATTTTAGTGCTTCAATTTTAACATCATTAATCTCATCAAACAAAAAATATTGGTTCATCGAAATCTCATTATTTTGATCTTAGGTCGCTACCACGTTAAGTCAACTTTTTAATAAATTCATATTTTAATTAAAATAACAATAAGAGGAAAAAAAGATCCCAGTTTTTAATCATTTTTTCCATCTCTTCCTTGCTCATCGAGGACCTTTCCATCTTCCTCAATGAATTTCCCAATTTAACCCTCTGCCCCCTCTTCCTCAAAGTCTTCATGCATGAAGAAAGGTTTCCATTCTTCTCCTTCGCTTCATCTGATTCTATTTGCCCTTTCCTGCACTCTACACTACAAAATGGTATGCCCCCTCAGCGCATTGCACAAATTTAACAAATCACCATCAGAATGAGGGTCGCACAAAATCATATAATGAGCTTGAAATCTAATACCAACACAAACTCCAGATTGTCAACATACAAATGAAAGACTAACCCCCAATCAATTTCCAGCAAAATCTCTTAACGTAATGATCTCAAACTGTACTATTAGAGGATATGAGAATAATTTATGGAGAAATTTTGTTCTTGGATTGAATTGTAAACCACAAATTACAGATCACAAGAAAAAGTTTAATCAATAACAGACTCTGGGTCGCTAACATGTAAATGAGGATGTCTCTATTGTCCTCAAGGGGCTTCTTGAAGAGAAAATAAAGTATCAAAATAGGCTTGGTGATCCTCAAATTTAGCGTCTCAGAACCACCCATATCTTAGGAAAGAAACCAAAAGGTTTCTGGAATGGGTTCAATAGAAAAGATGGCCAGTGAAAAGGGCATTGGACCCGGATGGAGATGTGGGGGGGATTAAAATCTGATAATATTTTTTTTATTTAATTAAACCATGATTTTTTTTAAAAAAAACTGAGTTCATGTTACAGCCTATTAGGATTAAAATAGTGTGACTTAATGAGTTAGCATTAGCATTTTCTGTTAAAACTTAAAAGAGACTAACATTGTTAAAATTGTGGGTCTAAAATTATATTTTATAAATTTAAAGGACTGAAATGAAATTTGATACAAACATAAGGGATTAAATGTATGCTTTAGCTAAACAATATAAGGGGTTAAATGTATACTTTAGCTAAACAATATAAAGAGATTTCTATAATTTATTTTTTATTTTTTTAAACATGTGACAATATTTATTAAGAATTTAGAAACTCCAAATAATCTAAGAAAATTTAATTTATGTTATAATTTTCTTATAATTTCGTGAAAAAGTACGTATTTAAAATTTTATTAGTTAAAATGATCTAAATTAGAACAAAGATACTTTATATGTATAAAATCTTACATAGCACCAATATTTTCTGTGTTTGTAAAACATATGTACCTTCTAACTAATAAAATTTTGAGAAAATGATAGGAAAAACACATGAAAATTGAAAAATTTTAAATTAAGTATTTCCTTTTAAATGAGTTGTAAATTGCTTACCCAATATAGATAATAAATTTAATTTTAGACTTTCCAATTTTCAAACCTATCATTTTCCCTACAATTTTTAAAAGAAAAAATTTTTACTAATTTTTTCTTTTAAATAAATTCGTTCATATTGCAAGTAAGGACGAAGGACCAAGCAATCTATGGTTTTCTTCTTACCATCGCATTAAATTCGTTCTTATTAGGAGTCGTTTGGGATGTTAGACACGTGTCATGCACTTCTTTTGTTTTTTTGTTTTTTGTCTTTTTTTTTTTTTTTGACCTTTCATGTGTAGTTCATAGACGAGTAGACGACCGACACTACTCAGAGGAGGGCTTCAAATTAACAATTTCAGTCAGCTATTTGTTTGGTTACGTCCGTCCCCCCCCCCCCCCCCCCCCCCCCCCCCCCCCCCCCCCCCGGGGTTTTTTCGAATCTCAGCCTTCATTGCCAACGAAAGCTCAACTCCTTTTTTTTTTTTTTTTGTCTTAAATAATTATCTTTTATCATAGAAGACCAAGAAAAGTCCGTTTCACACAATTATGTTATTTTATATTTAAAATAATCATATCTTTTATTATTCAACAAATCAGATCACTCCAAGTGGCGAGGGGCCGACCCTACATTAGTAGTTCGAGTGAATACATCAACTGCCTCACACCACGATAATTTATTTTTAATACTCTATATATGTATTTATATAGTACAGTATAATGCATTTCTTTCCCAATATTAATTTAACTATATTACCCCATTAATGCTGCCCCTCGAAGTTACAATATATTATATATTGCTTCGACTGTATAAATTCTTGGGATTTGTCAATGATTAAGTGCTTAAAGCAACTTAGTTTATTTACATATGTTTGTTGATTAATTGATTTTTTTAGTATAGTCTTTAAAAAAAGTTTATAGGGGTTAATTTGAGAACCTCATTAAAGTTAGGGTTGTTACGTTCACACGGCTTAATCTGTTTAAATATATATTTTTTGTGTTTAGTAATGCTTACTGTTTTAAATTAATTTTGTTGTAGTAGATTGAAATTTTGATGATTTTTTTTTTAAATACATGTGGTAAATCTTGTTAGTGATTTTCAGAAAAATTTTTTGTTCCTTTACGATCTGAAAACCCATTAACTCTTATATCACTCACTATCAAGATTAAAATAAATCGTATTTTTAATATTTTAATGGAAATCAAATATAAAATAATAGTATTTTTTATGGTTAATTAATTTTTTAAATAATATTATTTTAATTAAAATAATAATATATAAATCCAAAATCATTTAAATCAAATATAAACCATCTCAATATTGTTTTATACAAAATATGATGTATGTGTTCTTTTTTATAGACAAATATAATATATTTGTTTATTCATAGCTTTATTAACTTTTGTTGTTGGGTTGACGATAGAAAAGTACGTTCACTCAAATTAAGACAAAACTCACCTCACAAACTGACCTCATATACTATAAATCACGATGGAAAATTAGTTTCTACCACTAATCCAAATATGCACTCAGTTGTATTTATTATACTACTTTTTAGCTGATTTATTGTATGTTTGTACAAAAGTACTATTTATATTTAGGAAAAATTGCACACAGGTCTCAAACCAGAGAAAACATTACTCAAGGGTCTCTTTGAAATCTCCAATTTGCAAGCAAGTTTCGTGATATTTGGGTAATATAACCCAATTATGAAAATACCAAAATACACTTAATAAAATGAAGAAAAAGCCAGACAAATCAAACTCATTGCTCTTCTATCTCACTTCAGATCTTCATCCTTCCACTACTCTTTGTTTCCTCTATAATGGAAACTCACATCAAGATGCGAACCTCTCACATGTTCTATTCCTCCTTCGGCTCTTGCCACGCCCGCAGCTTCTTTGATGTTACTGAAAAAGCCGTCTTCCCCACCACCACAACCATTGTGGCTTCCTCCCTATCGACCCTTCATCGTTGCCTAAACCCCATCCCTTTCCTTCCATTTGTGGGCCCAAAGTTTTGGAAATCTCTCAAACTACTGATTCGCTTCCCAGAAAGAAAGTCTCCAGGCCCTTATCGATTATCACCATTTCTCTATGGAAATCATGCCAGAAGACCCTGCCCTTAGTTTCATGCCCCCAGATCCACCAACATTGTCAAGTAGTTCAATGCCTACAAGGGTCTCAAATCCCACATTATCATACCCTATATGAGGGTTAATCCGTCAAGTTCCTTCTTCATTACGCTTAAAACCAACGAACCAAAGCTGTTGACATCACCGTTTTCTTGAGATCTTGTCTTACTGCCGGTAGCAGAAAAGTATTTTATGTTGGCAAAGGCAAAGGAGGTAGATATGGCGAACTCTATACCGATGGGAACACTCGCAGTGATCCCTACCAATATGGTCGGGATGTGAAGGCTATAGTGGAGGTGGTAGATATTGTTCGTTACAAAGTATCACTCAAGAGGGGTGAATTATAAAAATTAAAACAATCTTAACAAATATTAAATTAATAAAGAAGAGTTAGAAAGATATCACCGAAATATGCACATAAATTTATATTGATTCTTCCTTAATATCTTGACATAAGTCCAATCCTCAGAGCATCTATGGTATTTCCATTATCTTTCAACGATTATACAAGCTTAGAGTAATCCTCACCAGGACTCACTCCTAGAGGTGAGCATTCGGTTTGGTTTTTTGGTAAAAACCAAAATACACACATTCTCACCACTGAACCGACACCAAAGTGGCTAAAAAATCGAACCAAATTAACTGAAATATTTCAGTTCGATTTTGCAATTAATTTGATTTTTGGGCTTCAATTGGGCCTTCTTATCTTCTTTTTTTTTAATTTTTTTTTTGTGAGAACAGTGATTAAAGTGCTTAGAGTAGATGTGTTTTGTTGGGTTGGGCCTCCATATCTTGCCTACCAAATGGATCAACACATAACCTCCATATTTTTTATCTAAAAAAAACCTTCATATTTCGGTTATTCTGTTAAAACCAAATCAGTTTTACAAAAAAATGAATCGAAAACCTATAACCGAAATACACTTATTTTACAAATCGAAAAAAAAAATGAAAACCTAATAGACCGAAACGGAAAAACCGAATAGCCTTCAGTTCGGTTTGGTTTGGTTTTCGGTTTCGGTTTTGATTTGCTCACCCCTACTCACTCCCCCTTATAAATGTAAACGGACAACCATAGTCAACGATCAATTGAATGATAAAAACTCTCTCACAGAGTAAATATATGAACATTGAAGAATATGAATATCACAAGATATTTCAAAGAGTTGAATGCTCTCGTATTTATTGATGAATACAATAGATGACCATTGAAACTTTTCTGTTGAATGTGTTCAATCTTACGATTAGACTGGAGAAAATATTCATTAGGCAAGAACAAGAGTCGTTGGAAGGATTGAGGACAAGTTGCTTTCGTATTGCTACAACATATCTTCATATGACATCCCTTTGATCTCTATATTTGTCTAAGGTTGAGTTGCTTTCACCTTCGTTGGAATGGGTGTTACAACGTATGATCATTTGGCCTATTCTGATTGAGTTTCCATGTGTACTCTATTTTCTGCTACGACATTTAATGTTTTGACAAAAAAATTTCTTTTTCAGAATTTTCATGTAATCCCTCAACTAATAATCTAAAACTAATTAATAAATATGTTTAGAATCATTGAGAATAATAATGAGTAATATCAGAAGTTATGAAATGATAATCAATGAATTTGAATTTATGAAGATGAATGTTCAGTGCAAGAACAAGTAATACTCGAGTGTCATTCAACCTACACTAAAGTGTTGTTCCTTTGATGAATTCCCTTTATGGAAGAAGACTATTCAAAATGAAGCCCAGTTGAAAAGATATATTTTCTTTCAGACACTTGAGTATCATTTTAACCATACTCGAGTTGTAATACCCTAAAATTTGACTTAGGGTAAATATCATAAATTGGTAAAATATACCTATTGATAATAGGTGAATATGAGGTCTCAAACACCTTGTATTGAATTTACCTTATTATTAGAACAATTTCTCCTAAGATTAAATAATGTGCGAAAAGGGTCCCTAAAACATTAGATAATTTGCAAATAGGTCCCTGAAATATTTGTGGGTCATAAAATATCCTGAGAAAATTATGATAAAATCCTAAGAGGCAACTAAATATTTATTAAAAATTAGAAAGTATGTTGTCTCTAATTTAGGTAATTTATGAGATTATTTTCCTTGGGAAATAATGAAGCAAAATTAAATATCATTTTGAGGAACATAAATTGCCCCATGGTTTTTAATATTTTGCATAATGCATAAATTATCAATTTCAGTAAAATAGTTGTGAGAAAATAATTAATCCTAATTAAGAAAATTGTCAACAATTAGTAAGTGATTAAATAAGTAATTAATTGTTGATTGTTTAAACATGAATAAAAGGGAATATCCAAAGTTAATTATATGAAACCCCTAATTTGATATTAATGACCAATGGAGGGTTAAGGTTGGCATAAAGAGTGTTGCTAATTAATTTAGCATAATTAAGAGGTGTATTAAGTAAATTACAAATATCCTTAATAGAATAAGCTTGCACTAATTAAGATTAGTTGCACAATTCTTCAAGATGATTAGAGACAAATTAAAAGAGGGCTAATTATATTTAAAAATAATTAAGCCAAAGAGAATGAAATAATATCTTAAGTAATTAAGTCTAAATCTTCATATAATTGAGTTAGCTAATGGCAAAATATAATTAAGGAGCATGTAAACATTTGATTAACATGATAATTAAGAATTGCTAATTAGTGTTAAAAAGTCAACAATGACACCTAAGCCTTGATTATGTCATCAAGATGACATCACAAGAGCACATGTGTATGAAAAATGAGAGGAGGTGGCATGTTCATATATAGGTGTAGGGATGAGATTTTAATTTCCTTCCTAAGTTAGATCTAAGGGATTAGATCAAGGAGATATGAATTTTTGAAGTTAAGACATTTTTACTGGAATAAAATCTGGGCAACGTTGAGAAACGTAAAAACTGGTAATGACTCACTAATTCTAGGTGAAAATGAATATTTTTCCTCAACAATAGACATCCTAAGGGTTCCGGGGAATTTTACAGATCCTCACTTTGATTTTTGTAGAATTAGTTATGATTTTTCAAAGTTACTAAAAAAATCTGCCCAGAAAACTCTACACTACGTTTTTAAATAAATGTAAGGGCAAAGTTGTAAATAACAAATCCACCAAGGGTAGATGAGTAAATAGAGGTGGAAGTATATCTTAGGATATTATTCTAAGTGATATGGTGATATATTAGGATATCCAGGAGGTCCAGGGCCGGATCCAAAGGTCAGACGTTTGACAGTTACCCGGTGAAAGGTACGGACGCGTACTGTAACTCTAACTCTTATGTTGCTTGTATGCTCTATACGTGATGTGATGATTCATATAGTCATGGACAAGACTGGGTCTTGGGTCATGCACCGTGATTAAGACCCTATCTTAAGTCGCTGTTTATACATTTAGCTATTATGTGAAAACGGGTTACAGTCTTGGTAATGTCGTATGGATGTTTTCCTAGCGTTGAGGACACGCTTCGGGGCGTGGCACTGGTTTATGTGCAAACTATGTGGACCTTACATGGGCTGTGTGCTATGTAGAGGTATTGTTGTGATGTGAACTATGACATGTGCTGTGTGCTATGTATAGTTATATGCTGAATTGTAAATGAATACTGATAGGTCAAAATTTATAAAGCCTAAGATTCCGCAAGTGTACGGGCCGTATTAAGTAATAAAAATGAGTAAAGTATCGTTCCCACGAGGACTTAGTACCTACTACTTCAGTTAATAATTAATCTTGCACTTTTCGTTTAAGTTGAACAATCAAATTCAATTTAACTAAGGAAATAAAACCAAAATCAAACAAATAATCTATGCAATAATCAAACGGGCAACCTAGAGGCACTAATCCCTTATTAATTTCATAAACATTTGTTTCACCAATTTAATTACTCTTAATATTAATTTTGTCAATCTCGAGTATTAATAGTTATAAGTGCCTTCCGGTCCACTTACAACCCTCTCTCTTAAGTATAAATTGTTATGTCTAACAAATTTACTCTAGAGGCAATTTAATCCGGACACACTCTTCCACAATTATATGAGGCTATTAGGTATATTCCTATCCTAATCGCAAATTAAATTATAATTTAATCCCATATTGCTTAATCTAGAGCTAAATTAAAATTCCCTTTGCCAAGGTAAATCCTAATTCTCAAAATCCTATTTAAAGATGGCCAGTCAATAAATAGTCAGAACTAACCAAGATTTAAGCAACCAAAATCAATATTAATCATAATTAAACGATGAGAAATAAATCCTAATCCATTAATAAGTTCATAGGTCTCTAAGTTGCAAAATAAAATTAGCCAGACATGGCTTTAATCCAGATCACAGCAAAATCAAAATTCAGGTTCAACATCATACTTTGCAAATTCAAAGTTACTGGAATGATGGAAAAGAATGGCTACTAGAACCAGAGTTACTTGAAATAACAAGTCAAAGGCAAAAGAATCAGCAACAGCCTCGTCTTTATGATTCAGTACTGCAAATTCCGCTGCTCTCTGGTTCTCCGTCGAAATGCCTTGCACCTCCTCTTCTCCAAAAGGCCGTCACGTGTCTGCTTGATTTCTCTGGAATGAATAGTCGCTCACCCTCCTCTGTGCGTTTTTCTCTTCCTTTGTGCCGTCCAATTTGTGCCGCATCTCTTTTTTTATTTGCCGTCCAGCTGCTCCGACGCTCTCCCCCTTTTGTCCAGAGCCTCTTCTTTTTTAACGCGTCTCTCCTCTCCCATTAATTGCCGCCTCCCTTAGGTTTTTGTTTTGATTCATTCATTCATTCCATGTCTTATGGGCCCACTTCAATTGCCATTCATTTAGCCCAATCCGAAATCACTCCCTCCTTATCCATTTAATTCAGCTTGTGGGGTCCATTTCCAATTAATTGAAACATTCATTTTGGATTGCGTATGTCCCTGTGCAGCCAAAGATAAGAGAGAAATATAATTATAATAATAATAATAATAATAAATAACAAAATTTTATTTCTTCTTTATTGATTTATTTGTTTTGTTTTTTTTTAGAAAACTTCTACTTATATTATTTATTTCCTAACTCAAAAAAAAAACTTTTATTTTAAACTGAAATCCCACAAATGATGTGCCAACTTGATTTCTTTTAAAATCTTAAGAAAATCTCTTTAATTTAGGATTAATGACTTCCTAAATATATCAAAATATACCTCAAATCTATTAAAATTAGGAAGTCATCACATACATATACTGTTATACTTGAGCATAAGGTTAACTGTTACCTGAGGTCCAATGGGCATTAGACCTCAGTCTTAATGAACAGTTTAGGAAAGAAACCGGGATAGAGAAGGTGCCGGTAGATGGAGCCGTGAGAAGGCACCGATGGACGGAGCTGGGAAGGGTCACCGGTCAAAGCAAATGCCAGAAGAGCGTCCTCAAAGTATTCATTTTGGCATGATTTAACAAGGTTATCCCAAACGGTTTGGTGCCGAAGGCAGGGCTAGTCTATGTGGGCCAGTCAATAAGTCGCCGTGAACTCAGTGAGACTCCTATGATAGACACCTACTTGGCCAAACTGTTTGATTAACTGAGTTAGGTTTATTGCCCCAAGTCTAGCTACAGCTTGGTTGAAGATTGTATGATTACCATGTAAGAATTGTAATTGTACAAAGCTCTGGATTGTATCACATAAATATTCCTTCAAGAAAATTTTTAATATACCAGCTTATGTCGGGGCATCATCATATGTCTTGGCATTTTATATCAGATACTCATTGTTCGAATATTAGCGCACGCTATCCGTTTCCGCAGTATTCTAAGCTGTAGCACCTTAAACTCTGTTAACTTTCTCAAAACTAAGTGTCAACCAACACGATTTTCAAGCATGGAATTTGGGGTGTTACACGAGTGTCACACTCGAGTATTGTTTCTCTACACTTGAGTGTTGATGCTTTGTGTGTTTGGTAGAAGACTGTTCAAAAGATAAAGTTTAAAGGAAATATATTTATTTCTACTAGACACTTGAGTGTCACACTCAAGTTGTCATTGAATGACACTTCAAATGTGTCACAAAGTCCTAATTCATCATTTTGTGTTATGCACTAACCTTATAACTGATTCAAGATTTGATTAAGATAAAATATTTTTACTTCAATCATTAACTTCCTTTTATTTATAATTGCATGTTATCATCAAAACAAACATAGAGAACTAACACTCTTGGGACCACAGTACAAAGAGAGCTCCTCAGCGTGGAAACTTACTTCCCCTTACACTTCGTAAAAGACCACATCACTCTTGGCACATTTACGAGTGACTTTCTAAAAGGCCACGAGTTGACACTATTACTTGAGTGATCACTTACCTACTCAAGTGATCTTTACTAACTCTTACGAAATATTGCAAGTGACTTGCAAAGAGCTTTTGAGTGATTACTATCACTCAAGTGATCACTTATTTACTTGAGTGATCTTTGAAATCATCATTCAAGTGATCTGCCATAACTTCTAAAAAACAGTATGAGTGACTTGCTGAAAGTTGTGAGTGATGGAGAATCACTTTAGTGCTAACCCAATCTCTTAAATGATCTTGCATCATTTTTAAACATTTCACCGAGTGACTTGCAAACTCACTGGAAGTTAAGATCATCACTCTAGTGCATTAACTACCACTCAAGTGATCATCTCATATCACTCGAAATCCCTCTAGTGTCTTGTTGATTCAACTTGTAGTTCAAATATAGTTATATCACTCAAGTAGTTTACATCATCAAGTCCACTTTGTATATCAAGATTTATTATCAAACAAAACATAATAATCTAAGAATTAACACTCTTAAATTCTATTTATAAGAGTTTGATAACCGAATTATACAATTTTAAAAAGTAATTAAAATTAGTTAAAAACCATAAGTAAATTTGAAATAAACATTTTTTTCAAGTATGCTTTTATTTGTAAGAGGAAAAGTGAGAAAGACAGAGTAAATATAAGTATTACCAACCTTTTAATCAATGATATATATATATATATATATATATATATAGGCAAAAATGAAAAAAGTTCATTAAATATTCCGACAACTTTTATTGTGCTCTTACAAAAAGAATCAGGACAATTGAAATTTTAGATTCTTATAAAAAAAAAAAGACCCAAAGTAGTATTTTTATTCATGGTAGTTTATTATAATGTGTTTCTATTTTTTGGCTTTGGCTCCCAATTTTTTCCTAACTCACATCAATTAGTAGTGGGTTTATAGGTATGTTTTATGGTTTTGTTAGATAAAATGGCTTTTACTCCCAAAAACCCTACACACACACACACGGGACAATGGACCCTACCATATTGTCTATTTGTTTGTTCTTGTTTTTTTTTTTTTTTCTTTTTTAGCTATTGTTTGTTTGTTGGGAAAATGATAAAATAGTATTAAAAAAATCTCATAATTTTTCATTGATAAATAAAACAACAGTTATTAATAAGTGCATTAACAAATTATATATATTTTTTAATATTATTTTCTTCAACGGAGCATTGTATTACTTCTCCTGATTACTAATTCAATTATCTCTCCTTATGTTGTTCGTGTCGATTAGAGTCCGGGCACTCATCTTGACCGTTATGGAATCTGACCCTTTGACAATTCTGTCTCTCTTTCTCTTATAAATAGACTTCCCACAGAACAACCCCTCCTTCCCTGCCTCCATATCTCACTTCCCAGCATCACCTTCCTTCCATACATCCTACCCACCGCCGCCGCCGGAACCACCGTACCTACCAAACTCCGAGCACATGGATCTCCTTTTCACTTTCCGTCAACACCAATTCTGAGTTCAGAAATCAATGTCCAACATTCCTTCTTCTCTCTCTGAAATTTGCCTCACCCAGTTTCGCCTTATCATGTCCGTTGCAGATCCATGGCCTTTCTCATAACCTCTCTAAAATCTTATCCCCAAAATCCTCTCTCTCTCCATTCATATTTCTCCATCAAATCAAAGCTATCTACTGCTCCGTTTCTTAATTTCTTCTTGTGACTCTCTCACCGGAGAGGGCTATTCAGAAAAATATGAGGAAGATTCGGGGATTTAAGCTTGGACGACGCCTTATCCGAATCTCCAGATGGATCTTTTATAGAACCCGACCCGGAGCATATCGGAGGTTAGGTTCGAATGATTTGCCGGCGACGAGGACCGTAGCGAAGATTCTCAAATGGGGACGCAAGCTGACGAGCGGAGCCAGATCCCTCTGCAGCGCGAAGGCCCGGTTGGGGTATATCCCGATGGGATCCGACCCGGTTCAAGAAAAGCCTCCTGCGGTTCCGAAGGGTCACTTGGCGGTGTACGTTGGGCAGAAGGATGGCGAGTTTCACCGTGTGTTGGTGCCGGTGATCTACTTCAACCACCCCTTGTTCGGAGAGTTGTTGAGGGAGGCGGAGAAGGAGTTCGGGTACGACCATCCCGGTGGGATCACGATTCCGTGCCCGGTCACCGAGTTTGAACGGGTTAAGACCCGAATAGCATCCGGGTCAACCACCGGAACAGGATGGAAATGGGGGTGGAGCGGGGTTCATTGAAGGAACAAGCAACCACACACGAAGAGACGCGTCTTAAATTTTCAGCTATCAAGAAAGGAATTGACCGTGGAAGAGAAATTAAATCGAGATTATTTTAATTAACATTAATTTTAATGTTAATTACTTTCACTCTTTTTCTCTTCCACATGCACACAACAGAAGATTCCATTTTTCATTTCAAATTCTCTCAATGTATCACATATTATTCGTAGAGTAAATAAATAATACATATAATAGATATAACCTATAACTGATATTTTTTTTTGGTAGATTTATGATTTATATGTATAGTTATCTTGGGGTTGGCAAAAAAAATATTATGTGTTTGGGACGCATGAAATCGTCATAGTGGAATCCTAATCCTAATTTGAGTGATCCTGATTCGTGATTGGCACAAAGTATAATCATCATAATAAAAGTCTGATCTATCTCATGAATACAAGGAAATAAATGACTTTACCATCTACCAGTGATTAAAAAAAAAAAGACAAATCTTAAGAAAATACTATTTAAATTTTAAAATCTCAAATAATTGATTTTCAAACAAAACAAATTGTCAATTGTTTTATTCTTTTTGTTAATCCCATTACAGTTATTATTAACATGATTTTATAGTTCAGATGGTAAGTTTCTGTTATTTTTCCTCATAAAAAAGTATTTATTTTTACAATTATTCTTTTTTCAAATTTATGTTTTTTGCTCCAAACAGATCTTTAAATTTAATCAAGAATTTTTTATCACTAAACTTCCCCGCCTCTTTTTTTTTTTTTTTTTAATTGTTCCAGTTGTTATTAAGAAAAAGTACTACTAATATTCAGATAGATAATTTATTTGAAGGCTGCTTTATTTAAAAAATATTATTTTTCATGATCTTTTAGTTTTGTACAAGATGAGCCTACATGGGCTAGTTAAATTATTACAGATTATGATATGTACTTGAACCAAAAATATTTGTGAAGTTACGGAGTACAAGGCGACAGACGTAATAGAAAATAGACCCCAATTAATAGTGCTATAAATAAAATAATACTCCATTTAGCTCTAATTATAAGATAATATTTGAGAGTTGAATTTAGTCCTAATTTTAGGACAAATTTCTCAGTTTTGTCTTTTATTTTTTTGCTAAAATGCCCCCCATATACTTTGTCAAAGTGATTGATTTTTTTGTCTAAAATTAACCTAATAAAGTGAAAGGAAAACATAAATTCTTTGTAATCTCGGCTATTTCCATATCCAACTTCAGAGTTTGTTTGGGTCTGCCTAAGTATGTTTAATATAATCTAACAAGGTAGCTATGGTATGGGCCTCAATGTCAGTGAGGGAGAGAAGTTTGAGTGAGAGCTATCTTTTGATTGATTTCTTTACAAAAGGGCATTTTAGAAAAATAAATATAATTAATTAATCTAACTACTATCTTTAATCCCTTCAAAATCTGATAAATATATCCTATAATTAAAACATGAGGGGGTAATAAAAGAGATTTAATGGTTGACCTTGATGTGTATGGCTTAAAAACCAGTTCAGGGGATTCTATCTTTTTGTTTTTTGGGTTAAGGTGCAAAAATACACATGAACTATTTCTTCAAGAACGCCCAGCACCACATGTTTTTTTTAGTACAAAAATACACATGTGGTTACGTTTTAGAAGCAAAAGTCACACGGGCCATTAATTGACAAACGTTGACCGTTAACTTGGATGAAAATGAACAGTAACTCCGCTGAAATTATCATTTTGCCCCTAGTTTTAAATAATTTTTTTAAAAAAATAAAACTAAAATAAACCGGAGGTGGTCGCCAGTCGCTGGCGGTGAGGAGGGCAGCCGCCGGCAGTGGGATGGCCTGTGGTGGGGCCCGGAAGGGTTCATTTTACTTTTATTTTTTCAAAAAAATTATTTAAAACTGGGGCAAAATGATAATTTTAGCTTAAAAATAAGGGTAAAATGGTAATTTCAGCAGAGTTACTGTTTATTTCCGTCCAAGTTAATGGTCAACATTGGTCAACTAACAACCTGTGTGACTTTTGCTCCTAAAACGTAACCACATATGTATTTTTGTACTAAAAAAAACATGTGGTGCTGGGCGCTTCTAGAGAAAGAGTTCATGTGTATTTTTACACCTTAACTTTAAAAAAAATTTGAATCATATTTACCGTATTGTATCAATACTTTATTAGGCATAATTTTTGCCTCCACTTATTAATATTCTTAGTTTCCTCACCATTCCGTCTACACACACATATAGAGTGGTAGTTATAATAAAACCGTTGGCTTCCATCTTCTTTACTTCCCATTCTCTTTATCTTAATTGTTGGAATGAAATCTGAAATCATTTATGAAAATATTACTCACTTTCTAGTATTTTTATAAAATTAATTTAATATTCTTCTAATATTTTTATAAAAGATTAAATGGAAACTATTCATATTTTAATCCAATAACTTAGATAGGAAAGAGGATAGGGGCGAATCCCAATAAAACCCAAAGTCTATAGAATATATAAAAAGTAACATATTGTTATGAATATTCTTATTATGTGGA
Source organism: Acacia confusa (assembly GCA_037074495.1). Taxonomy (NCBI): domain Eukaryota; kingdom Viridiplantae; phylum Streptophyta; class Magnoliopsida; order Fabales; family Fabaceae; genus Acacia; species Acacia confusa. The sequence goes on along the minus strand of CM073508.1, from coordinate 18,552,521 downwards.
TGTCCATTGACCCATAATCTCCAAATACAGGATGACATGGTATATACGCATAGTAATCTACTATTTGCATCCTTCTATAAATAGAGGTCTCCTGTAACTATTTATTATACTTGAATGGATTTCATCTCTCTAGAATTTCCTCTGACTTCTCTCTAGAATTCTTTCAGTTTTATAACACGTTATCAGCACGATCACGATGGCTTCTTCTTCATGAGCATCACCGAAAGCTAATGATCTCTAAACCCACCATGATTGCTCCTCCTCCATCTACGGAGAAGAGCATCCCAGATCTTCAAACGCTACTGCGATTGTTGATGGCCACCCTCTATTCTCGATCTACCTCTTTCTTTTCTTAGTTTCTGGATTCTCTCATCCAGATCTAATTCTGAAAGCTTTGGGGGAGGATTCCTGGGTTTTTCAAAGTCTTGCTGCTCTCTAGATCCATCTTCGTTTCTTCAATTTCTTATTATGGCCACTAATTTCAACAGCCGAGGAACCGCCAGCGTTGGAAAGCGATTCGGCAAACAGATCTGGCTATCTAACACTTCCAGATCTGTAGACCTTTTCAGTTTCTTGATCTGTGCTACTGGGATCTCCATCTATGTCCCTTTTCATCATCTCTTTGAAGTTTATCTTCAATCTAAGCTTCCCGACATTCCTATCTCAACCCACCTTCCACTCTACTCCTATGTCTTCCGGTCTACGCCCTTAAACAATAACCATCGACCTCCTTCCTTCCCTCTTGCTTTTTCCAAAGTCGATCTGTATGTATGTCTGCTTCTGTGCGGCTGCTTCTGTGTGATTCTCAAAAATCTTCATGGAGTAGGTAAGTTTATATTATTATTATAATATATTATATTACATTTAAATTACATTATATTAAAAAAAAAAGGGGGAACATAGATATATCACGGGAGTAGTCTTACTCCTACCACCTGCTCCCAAAATACACACACTTTTCATATTATTATATTAAAAAAAAAAAAGGGACACTTAGCCCAATTGTTGCCGACAGGAGAGGGAAAAATAGATGTCATTTATGACACTCTTATCTCTATCATTTCCTTGCGTGCATCAGGTAAGGGTATTAGTTAGGTATATATTTTATTATATTTATTTTATTGTTTTTATTTAATTTAATATTTTATTATTATTGTTATTAATTTGACACCACAATGGAAGTTTAGATTTAATTTTCTCTTTTAATGGTTTTAATTTGAGATTTTATTATTGTTACTGACATTTAATTTTGTGCATTTATTTTTATGTTACTAACATTTAATTTTATTGCTACTAACATTTATTTAACTTTTATGGCGGCAACACTAATATTAGTAGGCTCCATTTATTTTATTATTTACTGTTTTATTTATTTTTCATGGTTGCAACACTATATTAGTGGGCTCCATTTATTTATTTATTTATTTACTGTTTTACTTATTTCTCATGGTTGCAACACTATAGTGGGCCCCATTTATTTTATTTAAATTCTTTATTGTTTTATTTATCTTTTATGGTAGCAACACTAGTATAGTGGGCACCATTTATTTTATTATTTACAGCTTTGTTTATTTAAATTCTTTATTACTTTATTTATCTTTTGTGGTAGCAACACTAGTATAGTGGGCACCATTTATTTTATTATTTACCGCTTTGTTTATTCTTCATGGTGGTAACACTAGTTTAGTGGACTCCATTTATTTATAATTCATTTACAGCTTTATATCCCCCTTTCCTTTTATTTTTATTTATTTACTGCTTTCTATATATTATATATATATATATATATATATATATATTTACATTTGCATATGCATCCTCTTTCTTACCTATGGATGAGATAGGTCTCGCTGTGAGTTTACTACCATTCCTATTTCATCTTCTTTTTATTTATTTAGCACGTTTATTTCCAATCATTTATTTTATTTTTATTTATTTATTTACTGTTTTATATATATCCCCCTCCCTTTTATTATTTATGGCAACGACACTAATATATACATATTAGTGGGTTTCATCTATTTATTTTATTATGCTGAAGATAAACTGTTAAAAGGCCATGAGATCAAAATGCCATGGAAATATGAGACATAAATTGGCCTGAGAGATGAGGCATAAATTGGCTTGAGACCAAGAGGCAAGTTAGTCTTAATTTAAGAGACAAGATAGCCTGAAGCCAAGAGGCAAGCTAGCCTTAATTTAAGAGGCAAGATAGCCTGAAGCTAAGAGGCAAGTTAGCCTGATGACATGAGACAAATTATGAAACAATATTTGATCCATAAATTTTGTATGCCATCAATTGTATAAAGGCCTCAAAATTGTATATTTGGCATTAAATATTCCCTTAAATTATGAGACAAGGGATTGTATGATCATGATTGATATTATAAATAAATATATTCAATTTGCTATTGCAGTAGCAATATTGTGGTAAAGTCAAGAAATATTGTGGATTAATTTCTTGCCATGATCAAACAAATCAGTGAGTTATGGATCATGAATTTTTATCCAACTTCATTCCCAGAAGTGAATAAAGAAAATATATTATTATGGTTGTTATGTGTTTTCTATGATTATAACAATTTTTATAAATACGAGAAAAGAATATTCATAAACAAAATAATTAAGCAAAAGGAAATATTATTTCAACAAAGTTTAATTGCAAGTGGCTCAACATCATTACAAACTTTAATCATCTCATTCTGAAGATATTTAATGTCTTCTTCTTTTGCTTCTCTTGAGATGGGATCCAGATGAGGCAAAGCTCTTCGTAATATCAAGATTTGCGTCATAAGTTTCTTGAGCTTCTTGTGTGGCCACTCAGTTAACCCTCCTTTTTGATAGATTTTTTGTATGGTGTGAGTAGACATATTTAATTGTTTACTCGCTTCATCAAGGGTTAAGTGAAAATAATTTCTTAAATCATGGAGCGTTGTTTTCTTTATTCTTTCTCGTTGCTCCATAGATAACCTATATAATTCACCCTGGTTAAGGGATGAAGTATCATAGGGTATACTTACTGCAGGTTGTTTTCCTTTGCCTAATGAGTGTTCAATATTGGTTTGAAATGAACTTCCATGGAGGTCATTTGGATTTATAGCCCATTCCGAACCAACACAGAGAACCTCATGATAGGCTAATACAGGATCACGCATCAAGATATATCCTGATGCTTGTAAATCCATACAATACTGTGTCAGAAATTGTTTGATTTCTTCAAAATTTTTCTTTGTGAAATCAAACATTGGAAGCCTGTCAGTATTATAAGATTTATCCTGTACTTTTTCAAATAAAACAGCATGGGTAATCATACCTGTTCTTCTTCCGTGAACTTCAAGTTTATGGTACTGGAGTTCGTTGGTATGTATGATCTCTCGTAAAACATGACAACAACTACATTCCAATAAGCTAGTTGTTGCTAATTGACTTGTAGTTGATGGCTGGCTAGTGGTTGTTGGTTGGCTAATTGTTATTGGCTGGCTAATGGTTGTCGGTTGGCTGATTGTTGCTAGCTGGATCGTGGTTGATGGCTGGCTGGTGGTTGTTTGCTGGCTTATGAATGCTGGCTCATTGATTGTTGTGACTATTGGTTGAATTTGACTGGTAGACTCCATTAGTTCAGCCATAGTTCTACACCTTTTAATAGGCCTCCTTGATGAACCTGCTTCAGTTGTATCTTCATTCCTTCTAAATTGAGGAAGAACATTTGTTCTTGGGGGAGAAGTAGGTATATTTGAAGCAGAAGGAGGAATAGTAGACGGAGGAATAAACATCTCAAAAGGATTAGGAGATAATAAAGAGGTAAATGACAGGTTTGTCTGATCATCATACAACAAAGCATCAAGTAATGCTGTGTCAGATGTATCAGAAACTGGGATAAAATTACTTGGACCTGCCATTGCAATAATATACGCGATTAGAAGAAAAATGATAAGTTAGTATATGGTAGTGAATGTTATAAGATGCTTGAATGTTTGTGAGGCATGTTCGTTTGCCTTCTTCTATTTATAGCCGAATTAAATCCTATTGAATCTCTGCAGATTTGCGTAGTCCTGTTAAATCTCTGCAGATCTGCTCCCTATAAAGCACGAGCCTGGAATCTTTTTGACTTTATATGCATACGACAATTTGAGTTGTTGCGCCAGTGATTCCACAGTGATGTGCCTGTGATTACACAGTATTGCGCTCGTGAATATATTCCACAGTGATGAGCCTGTGATTCCATAGTGATGCGCCTGTGATTACACAGTATTGCGCTCGTGAATCTGCAATTATACACCTAATGATTTTGTATTTATTTGATTGTTGTTTCTGGAAAATTGAAATTTTGTTACCAGAAGTAACAGAATAATGTATTGATAATGCATTTGTGGAATTTTAATGATATCTGTAGAAATAGATATCATATATGGAATATTGTATGAAATTACATGAATTAATTTCTACAGACTCATACTTGAGAGGGAGATTGATATATATCAAGTGTGAGTGTTTTTGTGTTAATTTTCTGTGAATGTTTGTGTGTTGATTCCCCCAAGATTGATATTGGATTTGATGATAAATTATATGGAATGTTGGCATGACTTGTTTGATCATCCGAGTCATATTATGTGCTGCTTGTTCTCAAATAGATATGATTATGAAAATATTATTGGAAATGGATCTCTGGAAATATATTAAATTGAAAGAGTACATATGAAATTATTGATCTGCAAAGTTTGCAGTGATGATTGCAACCAGATGTTTGCAATATATTATGCGCGCAATTTCCAGATTGAATGATCCATAAATCATGTATTAAAGTATCTATGAATGGATAGATCAATGATTATGAGAACATTGTTCATACGTGTATATTTGCAGCTTATAAGCCAACAAAATTCTCCCCGTAAAATTTGGCTTTTGGTCAGGAGCCAGAATAATTCCATCTTAAAATGTTTTAAATGTGCAATGATTATTAATCTACTTCAATGCACATAGATGGATATACAAAGAAAATTGATGATTTGATGAGGGGGAGAAAAATAAGCAGATTGGGTAAAGATTTACTAGAATGAATTATCATTGGCTCATATTGATCATCGTACAAGGAATTGTGCACTAAAAGTTCAAAATGATAATTCAATTTCAGAGTTTAGTTAATCGAATGCCAGAAGCATTTACTGACCTAAAGAAAGTGACAAAGTCACATATCCCAACTGCAAATGCTCCTATATGAATTGTTATAAAGCACTCCTGAAGCGTTGCAGGTCCATCCGTTTTAAAAGATAAAAATCCTCAAAAGAGAAAAGGAGTAATAAAATATAGATGATCAAGTCGAGGATAAGTAAGAAAAGCTCCAGAAGAGCTATCTCCTGAAGAGATGTTATCTCCAGAAGAGATATTACAAGAAGAGTGTATTGTGGTCTAAAAAAAGACCCAGGTACCTAATATATGTGAATATAATGAGATCTCAATAAATTATGAATGAAATCCGATGGGACCGAAAAATAAAGTCGACATTGATGATATTTATTTTTATAAGATAACATATGCTGTAATGATGATAATGAGGATCATGAGCCACAATATATTTGTATGTGCTAGAAGCACATGAGGCGCCAGAAACACATATGTCCCAAAAGGACTCAAGATGATAGTGCATATAGCATCATTATCTGAATAAACATTTATTGAATTTCTATATGCACATATATATTTATGAACAATCAAATTGGGCGTTTCTAACAGAATATTTGATGATAGAAAGGATGATATGTTCAGAATGATATTGAAGCAATGTGGTCATCAGGGGGAGCAAGTCTGATGTAATCAAGAGGGGGAGACGATACACGCTGTACTCTTTTTCCCTTATCTAGGTTTTGTCCCACTGGGTTTTCCTAGAAGGGTTTTTAATGAGGCAGTACTCAACAGTGTATCAATGAATGATGTACTCTTTTCTTTGGCTAGGTTTTTATCCCACTGGGTTTTTTCTAGTTAAAGTTTTTAACGAGGCACATTCATAAATAGACATCCAAGGGGGAGTGTTATGAATATTCTTATTATGTGGATGTCCATTGACCCATAATCTCCAAATACAGGATGACATGGTATATACGCATAGTAATCTACTATTTGCATCCTTCTATAAATAGAGGTCTCCTGTAACTATTTATTATACTTGAATGGATTTCATCTCTCTAGAATTTCCTCTGACTTCTCTCTAGAATTCTTTCAGTTTTATAACACATATAAATTTATTAATTATTTCTGATACTTTTATGTGAAAAACATTTGCAGTTTAATTAGGATCTAAAATGTTGTGGTGATTGACGGCGTTACGTACGTTGGTCCAATGTGAAAGTCGTGAATGAGTGATGATGAAGACGATAATGATTTAGTGATTCACAGTTAACGGAAAGGGACAACCAAAATGCGTTTGGCCTTTTCAATTTTTTTTTTTTGATATACCTTTTCAAATAGCTGTTCAAAAAAAAAAAAATATACCTTTCAAATTTCTTTTGCTATTGGTTGGTTCTAAATTTCTTTGGGCCTAATAATAAATACGTGGTTGTAAAGGTGTTTATAACGTAAATACAAAACAGATATTTTTTTCTCTAATTTTGTTCTGTAGCGATAATTTATTTAACCTCAATTATGTCTATGATAATGATATCAATTTGTCAGCAATATTGATATTTTATTTAGTTTTTTAATTTGGCTTTTAATTTGCTTTTTTTTTTTTCCCTTATTTATGATAATATTTGTGTGTTGGAATAATTGGTATCTGGTTGTTCTAAAAGGAAAAGGCTTAGCCAAGTCCAGTTGCATGAATGGCCCTTCCCCTTCGTAGACATTTTAGTCAATTAAAATTTATGCATACAACATATTTTTTTTAAAATAAAAGTAAAATTGCTTCTTTTTTTTTTGAAAAAGCATAATATTTTAAACTATATTTTACAAGGATTCAACCAAATTTTGGAACAAGGAAAGCACAATTTTTGGTAAATATTTGTATTTTAAAAAATAAAAATTGCTTCCCTCTAAAAAAAAAGATTAAATAATTTAATTACTCAAATAGCATTCAACTTTCAAGTCTCTAGAAAAAAAAAAAACCCTAATTTTAGTTTAACCAACATGAAAAATACTAAAGTTAAGGCCAGAGCTCTAAAGAAAACACATATAGTTTATGTAGGCTAGAATATGTTGTGAATGCAAGAAACGTTAATTGAACTCATAAATACTTGATTATAATCAAACAAATATATATATATATATATATAAAGTAGTGTTTACCATGTATAAAATTGAGTTCAAGTTTTATAGGAAACACTTGTATTTAAAGGAGTAGTTAGCGGGTGATAATATTTTAAAAAAAAAATAGTTTAAATACAGAGAAAAAGGAAGAAACAAACAGGTACTTGAATGAATTAACGGATATCGCATGTATGTGAAGATATCAATATCTAGTCGAACCAATTAAAAGGATTGCTTTCTTATCTCCGAGTCACAAAGAAAAAGTAGAGACGAAAAGAAATAAATGTTCCAATTTAGGTAACGTTCATTGTCTTGAAGAATTTTTTGCAATAAAATTGATTAAATAATTTTCTTTCTGTTTTTTCTTTCTCGTTGTTGTAATAATTATGGAGATCGAAGTTGAAAAGGAATTCACACCACCTGCCTCCATACTTTTCTCACCAAAAGAAAAGGGTTCTTATCGTTGAAGATGATGCCAGTGGCAGAGAATCATACAATTCTTGAGCATACTTCTTTAGTTTTATAAGAATTCTCTCCTTTGCGAGGGAATATATTATAAACTTGTATTTGAATTACTTTTCTTATAGGAAAAATAATTATTCCATCCTACCATTTTAATTCGGTAGTAACTTTAATTTTTAAATCATTAAAAAAAATGGATGAATGATGGAATTCAGGGAGTGAATTTGATTATTTTTTTGTTAAATAGACTATCACTTATTGATGCGACAACATTCAGTTGGCTAATTTACTATGATTTGTAGTGAATTTTGACTCAATATAATTTAGTCTTTATAGTTATGACTTAATTAAAATTTGTTCCCTAAACTTTGACTTAGTCCCTATAGTTGTAACCATTTAAAATTTTGTATAGCTATAAAATAACCATTTAAAATTTTATTCTTCTAAGTTTCATGTGGTATATGTGTGTGTAATGTAGGAATTATTATTTTAAATGGTTAGAATACTTGGATTGAAACACCAAGTTGTATCGAATTAAAGTTTAAGAATTGAATTATAATCGAGTTAATACTATAAAAATTGAATTGTACTAAGTTAAATTTTAGAGATTGAGTGAATTCCTTTTTTTTTTTTTTTTGGCCTAACGATTAAGTGATAATTCAAAACTATAGAGGAAAAAGAATTAAGGGTTAAGGTGCAAAAATACACATGAGTTTTTTCCCCAGAAGTGCCCAACATCATGTGCTTTTTTTGGAGCAAAAATACACACGTAGTTACCATTTTGGAGCAAAATTTATATCCCACCGTTAAGTCACTATTTACCGCCGTTATATTACTGTTCACTTCATCTATTTCTCTCTTATCACGATGAATAGCGACTTAACGGTGGGATGTGACTTTTATTTCAAAATGATAACCAAGTGTGTATTTTTGCACTAAAAATAGCACGTGATATTGGGCGTTCCTGGAGAAAAAACTCATGTGTATTTTTGCACCTTAACCCAAGAATTAATTTTCTCCTTAAAAAATTTTTCCCCTAAAATAATACAGGAAATGTAAATGTCTATTGAGTTTATATTCATATAATTATGCTGATTCACTTTTCTTTACTTTTTTACATATACAAAATATAAAGGATTTTAGTATAAATTTGAGGGATTAAGGTGCAAAAATACACATAAGTTTTTTTACCAGGAGTAAAAATACACATATTTTTTTGAGAAGAAAAAATACACATGTGGTTATTATTTTGGAGGAAAAGTCACATCCCACCGTTAAGTAACTGTTAATCGTCGTAAAGTTACTGTTCATCTAATATCTTTCTCTCTCATCACGGTGAACAGTAACTTAACGGTGAGATTTGACTTTTACTCAAAAATGGTAATCACATGTGCATTTTTACTCTTCAAAAAAACATATGTGTATTTTTACTCCTTGGGAAAAAACTCATTTGCACCTTAACCCTAAATTTGAGTGAATAAATTGTTGAAATTTATAAATATGAATGAGTGACATCACTGGAATGTTCTATAAAAATATGAAGTTAAAATAACGTTCTATAAAAATGAGGAAAATGTTGAGTCATAAGTTGGCCCAATTAATTACCAAATTGGGCCAGACTACTTCAAATTTGGTTAATTGATAATTCTTCTCTTTCTTATAAATTTGTTCCATTGCACAATTTTACCGTTGCATTTTTTTTTTACATACATAATCAAAATAAACACACCCACACTTGTAAATGTGTCCATGGTCGAGCCTGAGAGCTTCATTACGTGCTTATGCCACCACAGCCTTTTTAATCGTACAAAAAAAGGGAAAAATTTTAATAAAAAATAAAAATAAAAACATAATCCATATTTGACAAAAGGTTAGTTGTTGTGATAAAAAAGGACAAAAAAATAATCTATGTCAATGTTAGTAGACGCAGATCGCATTGGATGAAAATAATCAAGTTATTTTTAAACAAAATAAGTTAAATAATTTATTTTTAATCAGTATGACGCAGAATAAATGTTTGAATCAATGCGTGATATAATCAACTGACATTTATCTGCTTGAAATAAATTAGACCCAACCAAATTTTTGTCCACTCATATCTTCGTCGGGTATTTTCTAGAGTAGTCCATTTAGGCCCAAAAATAGCTTAGGCTGGTTTTGATATCAAGGGCTTCAAAAGGTATTTGGGCTTACTCATTTAATTTTGAGGAATTAAAAATAAAACTATAGGTTAATGTGCAAAAATACACATAAGCTTTTTTCTTAGGAGCGCCCAGTACCATGTACTTTTTTTGGAGCAAAAATACACACGTGGTTATCATTTTGGAGCAAAAGTCACATCTCACTATTAAGTTCACTGCCGTTATGTTACTATTCACCTCTTTCTCTTTCATCACCATGAACAGTGACTTAACGGTGAGATGCGACTTTTGCTCAAAAATAGTAACCACATGTGTGTTTTTACTCCAAAAAAAGCAAGTGGTGTTGAACGCTTATATAGAAAAAACTCATGTGTATTTTTACACCTTAACCCTAAAACTATTGTGAAAAAAAAGTCACCTTTCCTTTCCGCTTTTATTTCCTTTTCTTTCCCTTCTTCCAATCATTTTTCGGTTATTCTTTGTGCTCCTAATTGGATGTAAGGGTAATTTGCATTTATTTTGTTAGAGTATTATCTATGTATTTTTTACCACTCAAACTTATTTGTAGGATTGAATTTAAGAGAATGGTTTTCTTTATTTAATTTTGAACAATAGTTTATTTGTCTGGATTGATTTATACAGTAGATAATTATTTATGCTATGCCTATTAGTATTTCTTAAAAAATTTATCAAGGGTATCCCTATATTAGTTTATACTTGAAATTAATTCATTTTGAATTTTAAATGCATAAAGTTTTTATTTGTTCATACAAGTATGCTTATTGGGACTCAAATTTGTGTCTTAGTGTTTTTTTTAAAAAAATTATACCATGTGATTTATATATTTGAATTAGAAATTTTATGATTTTTAAAATTTTAAGATATATATATATATATATATATATATATATATATATATATATATATATATATATATATATATATATATATAAAGGTGAATATAACAAAAACACCCATGAATTTTTATTGCAAGTGCGCTTAGCACCACATGTTTGTTAGAGGTGCAAAATACCAAAAAATGTGAATAATAATAATACCAATATCATAAAAGAGCCTAACCTTTATTGGTGGGGTCCGCACTATTTAAGAAAATAAAAATGTCCACATTTATAAATTCTCTTGCCGCCCTTCCCTTAATTTTGAATATAGTTGGCAAAAATACAAAAAACTCTTCAACTTACCTCTCTCCTTCCCTCATTCATCTCTTCACTTCTCTTCTCATATGCCAACTATCCTATAGATATTTGCCTCTCCCAAAAACCTCATGAATATGGTTGGCAAAAGTACAAAAAACTCTTTAACTCAACTATCCTCCAATATCTTGTAGATTCTCACCTTTGCCAACATCTTGTAGATCCAAGGTTTCGAGTGATGAAAACTTGTTTAGTGGTTTGAATCCAGTCAAATTTGACACACTATAACCACTTCCACACAAGGGTGCTTGCTATGGCGACGGAAGGCCAAAGGGAGACAAAGAAGGTGGAGGATAGAAGAATCAATTTTGGAATAGAGAGAAAGTGATGGTTTTCTTGGTAATGAAAAACAAAGGGACCAATTTTGACCAATTTTGGAAGAGGGATATTTCCATGCTCTAATACTTTTTGTCTTTAATTTCTTTTTTGTAGCTAGCCTAGTTTAATGGTAGTTCATGGTGGCTCTGGTGGGCGTACTTTTAGATTGATGAATTAGAGGTTTGCAAAGGGGAGAGAAATGAGATCAAGGGTGTGTAAAGTAGAGGACAATGGTTCATGGGGGCTCTGATGGGTATATTTTTTTGGGTTAAGTAGCAATTTTTCCCTAGAAGTACACACCTCGGAGCAATATTGTTAGTTTTCTATATGTTTTGATGATAACTAACAATTGTAAACTTAATATAAAGTTTGTTTTTGGCAAGTTGTGAAACTTGATGTCAAGAGCAAACTCGAGTTTAGGTACCCAAACTCGAGTTTGGACTAGACAGAGAGTAACTCAGATTTTACAAAAGAATCCAAACTCCGGTTTGCCCAGACAAACTCGAGTCTGGAAGATACAGAGAGCACTCAAAGTTTTGACAACAAGACAAACTCGAGTTTAGACCAAACAGAAAGAATTCAGAAACTTCAGTATTTTCACAAGTTTTGTAAACTCCAGTCTTTGTTTGCAAACTCCAGTTTTGTCTCAAAACAGAAGAGATCTCAAAGTTTCAATCTTCATTGAAACTCGAGTCTAACTTTGTAGACTTGAGTTTAGGACACACAAAAAACACTCAACTTGCAACTTAGCCCCTAAACTCCAGTCTAGATTGTAAACTCCAATTTACAAAAGACTTCAAAGTTTCAGTTCTTGCTGAAACTCGAGTTTCCATTTGTAAACTCGAGTCTGAGTCATACAGAGAAGCTCAACAATGTGTCTGATTTGTAAACTCCAGTTTATGTTTCTAAACTCCAGTCTTGAAGTTTTTGGATTTAGGCTTATCTTTGTGTCAAAGCCTAAAACTCGAGTTAGTCATTAATTGACTCGAGTTTGGCCATATGTCCAAAATCTCATTCAAAGATTAGAGCCTGACAATCTTATCTGTAAGAACCAAAACTCGAGTTAGCCATTTCTAAACTCAAGTTTAGGCTTTTGCTTATCATTCATGCTTTCTGGATAAACCCAAAACTCGAGTCTGGGATTACAAACTCAAGTTTGTATCGGTGATTTTGGAAAACCAAATTTTGTCAATTTACGAAATCTTTGTTGGTTAATCTGAAAATGTCTTATCATGTGATACTATTACTTCTAACATCTTTGATGAAGTTTTGAGTAAATTTCATATAAGTTCAATAAAGATCAAGATGAAATCAGATCTGGAATAAGTGCAATAAATGAAGAACTAAGAACATGGCTGATCTTTCTCCTATATTCCAATGGTTCAGCACAGACCGTTATGGATCAATTAAATCACTCTCCAATGGTTTAATAAGGGTTATGGAATGACTGAATATCTGGAAGACCATCTGCATCAACGAATTCCAGGATTCCAGTTGAGAATTGAAAGAACAGAGGAAAATATGCAACTGTCATTTTCCAGATTTGCAGTTGAACGTTAGAGAAGAAAATGCAACGACTAGTTCCTCTAGTTAGCCTATAAATAGCTATGAAGACTTAGAGCAAGATATACACAACCAAGCTACAACTGATTATATTTGCAATTTGAGTCTGTATTGTGTTTTTGAACTAATCTTTAGTGTTTATCAATATTTGCTCTTTTGAGAGTCTTGTTCATTGAAATCATTTTTCAAATATTTGTTTGTATAAACTCAAGGTTGTGGAAACCTGTGAGTTGAGTCTTTTAATTACAAAGTGTAAGGGGGAGCAAGTCCTAGGTGAATAGGATTGCTTGTGGTTTACATTTTTGTAATTAAGTCCTGTTGAGATACTGGAAATACCCAGAAGATATTTGGGGACTGGACGTAGGTCAAGGTTAAGACCGAACCAGTATAAATCCTTTGTATCCAGCTTTTCTTCTCTCACTCTTTTGATCTCTGCTTTTGTTTCAAGTCTTTAAAAAAAAATTCAGACATCTTTCAAAAGAATTTTTGAAATCCCCAATTCACCCCCCTCTTGGTGATTTCTTCCATTTTTATATATTGCCATGAAAATTTTTTTGGACTCAATGTTGCACTGAAAGTATTAAAATATAGCAATGTTTCCCTCTATTAATGATGAGACTAATAGACGTCTGTCACATAAGATTAGTTGACACGTTGAACACCAAGTTGGATAGCCACATTGAAGTTCATAGGTTAAATGCGTTCTGACTATGTTAGGTCAGAGTGCTTAGGCATGGGTGTTTAAATGGCAAAGGTTGTCAATGATTTGTGCCGTGCGACATCTAGGGATGGAGTAGAGAAGAGGAATTTGGGAGTCAACAACATCTATAACATTGACAAGGAAGACGAGGGAGATGATGCAACCGCGTGTTCATGGAGATGTTAGAGAACCTTGTCCGTCGATGATGTGCCACTAGGGGGTGGTTGCACGATTGTATACATCTTAGACTGAGCAAAACATAGGTAGGAGATTCTTTGGATGCATAAATTATCAACATGTAAGTATAAATCATTAGAATTGATTGTTATGATTGCAATGAGGGGTGTATTATCCAATGTAATGATTTTGAGAGGCGTTTATTTAGTTGATCTCAATGTATAAGGAAGGGGCTATGGTTTTTTTTTTCAAATGATATGACAATAAAATGGGAGAAAAAACAAAAGAGGTGATAAACGAGCTACTGGGACATGTGGAGAATCTGAATTACGAGAATGTGGGGTTAAGGATAATGGATAAGGGAGGATTTGCTAGATATATTGAACATGACATAGCTACCATTTATGCTAATATGAGGAAGAACAAAAGGAGATTGAAGTAAGCTTTATGTGAATTGCTCATGACTTGGTTTTTTTATTTACTTTTATTGATGCGTTAATTTATGAGGGTTTGGGGATGCTCTCCAACATTAAATGTAAGTGGTATGGTGGGGAAAATGTTTTGGTTTGAAAACTATTATGAGATAGTAAGTGATATGAAATTGGGGATGAAATGGAATGTTTTAATGATGTATTTGTCTCTATTATTTTAATCTATTTGCTTTTTCTGAATTGTTGACCATGTTTGGATTTAAGAAATCTTAGGAATGGAAAGGAATGAAAATGAAAAGAATGGAATGTAAGGTAAAATTATACCTCGATGCGTTTGTTTTTGGAAAAGAAGATGGGTTTGCAGTAAAATTTGTGTTTGGTTGAAAAAAAAAATAAGGTAGGAAAATGAGGTAAACTATGTACACCTAACAATAAAATATTATTATAAACTTCTTAAAACCACGTACTGTAAAGTCAAAGTGCTCACTTGAGTGTACATATTTACACTTGAGTAGACTCGCCTTCTCTTACACGTCCTTGGATCAATTTGCAATTCAACAAAACATCATACTAGAGTGCGAACATGGCACACTTGAGTGTCCCCTTAATTTGCCTTCACACCACATCACACATTGGAGTGTGAAAATGGCACACTTGAGTGTGACATCTCCACACTTCAGTGTAGTGTTCTTTCTTATAGGTCCACCTTGACAACACATCACACTGTGGAGTGTGAAGATGCCTCACTCGAGTGTGCCATTTTCACACTCTAGTTCATGTTTTAGGTATCAAGAGAGTGTAGATCGTTGGTGTTTTTTCTTCAAGAGTTATATGAAATAATTCCGTAATCATCAACACAAAAACACAAGGAATAATAACTTCTCATCCATAATCATAAACATAATATAAAGGACTTGATAAAAAAGATAACCTACAACACCAAATACATAATACAGATATCATAAAATGCTTACTCACTCTCCCCCTTTCTCATGAAGCAAAAAGGTAGGGAAGGTCACATCATTGGAGCTGGAAATGGAGAAATATGTGGGTTTTAAAGTGGGTCTAGATCATTTAAGGTAGAAGTATGTTGGTTATGATTAGTTTTGATGATGTCTTATATAGATGCCATTATCAAGAGCAAAAATTTATATCATAAAGTTTATACCATATACATTGACTAATTGCTACATTTAATGTAGATTTGTTCATGTGGAGAAAGAACAGGAGAAGAGAAGAAAGAAAGAGTTGATTCATGGAGATAATGGCAAGAAAAATATGTTGAGTCAATGGCAAGAAAAATATGTTGAGTCTAATTAGTTTTCATATTCATACATATTTTTCTTAAGGTATTTGCCATCATTAAAAAGGGGGAGAATGTTGGTTATGATTAGTTTTGATGATGTCTTATATAGATGCCATTATCAAGAGCAAAAATTTATATCATAAAGTTTATACCATATACATTGACTAATTGCTACATTTAATGTAGATTTGTTCATGTGGAGAAAGAATAGGAGAAGAGAAGAAAGAAAGAGTTGATTCATGGAGAATAATCAAGAAGAGATAAGAAAGAAAGAAGAACTTGTTGAATAAACTAAGAAAATCATTATACAAGTTCTTAGTTTGATTCTAGAAGTCTCCATGATCAAATGGAAGTTAGAACAGCTCAATTCAGAGTTAAAACAAGCATATATCAGGTTCTGGATGAGCACAATCGAGCCAGATACTTAAAAGTCAAGTTTACTGCATTACTGGAAGTGATCTGCCTCTGGATTATGAGAAAACTCGAGTTTAGGACAAAAACTCGAGTCTGGAACTCAAAACTCGAGTTAGTCACTTAATGACTCGAGTTTGTAGTGTCTTCAGCAACTCTGGCGTCTTTGGATCAGCAAAACTCGAGTTAGACAATGTAAACTCGAGTTTGGAACTCAAAACTCGAGTTAGTCACTTAATGACTTGAGTTTAGCAAGCTTTCAGCAACTTTGTCCAACTCTATTTCACGATCAGAACTGGCGACCTCTGGTAATTTGATGATATCTCCCAAACCAAAGATTGGTTTAAGGTGAAATCAATTTTGTATGAAACTAGACATCCAATGCGTTCTCTGGACAAATTTTCATGCCCAAAGAAGCTGAGATGAGAGAGCTATGAATTTTTGAAGTTGACCCATCTGTTAACGTCACCCAGCAGACCCAGGTTCAGTAATTTGAGGATATCTCACAATCTACAAATCGAAATGAGCTGAAATCGGTGGCATATGAAAATACACTCACATATCTTTCCAGAGACATAAAGATCATGGAAAACAAAGATCAAATGAGTGAGGTATAAATTTTTGAAGTTGACAATCAATTCAGGATGCTGGAAAAATGTTAGCTAAAGAACAGCCTCCGTTCATCGGATCATAACTGTCAGATTGCAATAAGTTTGGAGCTGATTCTTCTTGCAATGGAAAGAAGACTTAAAGAGCTTTATGGAGATAGGTATTGGATTCTAGGAATTGATCTTTATCAAGTCAAAAAGCAAAGAACTTGTGAAAATGATATTTGACTGAGCCATGGAGAAGAAAACTCGAGTTTGTGTTAGCAAACTCTAGTTTTGCACTTGACAGAGAGCAAGATATTTTCATCTTGAAGGAAATTCGAGTTAGTCACTTAATGACTCGAGTTTAGCATTAAGTTCAAGTGTGGTTCAAAATTCAAATCACGGCATTCCTCTCTGGAAGACCTAAACTCGAGTTTGGATTTCCAAACTCCAGTTTAGCTTGCTGTAAACTCTAGTTTAGTTTACAAACTCCAGTTTGTGGCAGACAGAGAGCTCATCAATATTCTGAACTTTCTAAACTCCAGTTTGCATTTGAAAACTCCAGTTTAGAGTTTTGTGGACTTAAGCTTATTTTCACTTCAAAAGTCCAAAACTCGAGTTAGTCACTTAATGACTCGAGTTTAGCCTTATGTTCAAGTGTGCTACAAAACTCAAATCGCGATATTCCTCTTTGGAAGACCTAAACTCGAGTTTGGATTTCTAAACTCCAGTTTAGCCCGCTGCAAACTCCAGTTTAGTTTTCCAAACTCCAGTTTGTGTCGCTGAAGTATAAGAACCAGATTGCGCCAATTTGCGAAATCTTTATGGGTTAATCTGAAATTATCATATCATGTTATATTATTATTCCTAACATTATTGATCAAGTCTTTGATAAGTTTTAGACAGGTTCATCACAAGATCAAGGTGAAATCAAGATCCAGAATAAGTGCATTAAATGAAGAACCAAGAACAGGGCTGATCTTTCTCCCTTATCCCAGATGTTCAGTTCAGATCGTTGCAACACATTAAGATCACTTCAAATGGTCGAATTAAGATCATGGAATGACTAAAAATCTGGAAGACGCTCTGCAACAACATATTCCAAGATTCCAGCTGAGAATTGAAAGAATAGAGCAAAATATGCAACTGTCATATTCCAGATTTACAGCTGAACTTTGAAGAATCAAAGAGAAGAAAATACAACGGCTAGTTCCTCTTCTTCATCTATATAAGAAGCCCAGAAACAAAGAACAAGAGATACAGATACAAGAGGGAGAACAAGAACAGTGACGTGAGCTTACACAGTGAAAATGCCAATATTCTAACGTCTGCTTCATCTACTCTCTGAATATCTCAATGATCATATATTTAGCTTAGAGAGTGAGGTTACATGTATTGTGCTTTAGTGTTTATTCACTTACTTCTGAGAGAGAATATTCATTGTAATCATCATATTATTCTGAGAGTTACTTAAGATTGGGTGATCTTGAGTGGGAAACACTTTGTTGTGATTACAGCTTGTAAGGGGAGTGAATCCGAGTGTGGGATTACTTCGAGTACAGAGTGTATAGTCAAGCAAGTGAATTGATTACCGTTTGTAAGGGGGAGTGAATCCTAGTGAGAGGATTACTTCAAGTACAGAACGTGTAATCAAGTTCAAAGCAAATAGTGGATTGAAAATCTCAAGTGAAGCTTGGGGACTGGACGTAGGTCAAAGATTGGACCAAACCAAGATAAATCACAGTTTGCATACTCTCTTCCCTTATCTTTTACATTTCCAGTATATGCTCATCTTTGAATATCTAATTGTCAATTTATAAATTGTGAAAAGTTTTTTTAAAGTTCCTAAAGTTTATCAAACACCCAATTCACCCCCCCTCTTGGGTGATAGCCAGGTCCAACAAAGTAGACAGAGGAAGAGGAGTAGGGGCAGGTGGTAGAATAGAGGAAGGGAGATACTTGTTAAGCATAGGAGTGGTTGTAGTATTGGGGATGGTGTTGGGTACGTTGGCAATCTTAGTTGGTGCAAAAACTGGAGTGGACTCAATGATATGTGTGGATCCAAAAGGTATAAAAGTTTCATAAGGTAGGAATCTCAAATGATCTATATTGTTCTCAAGTTGGCTGATCCTCTTTTCTTGCTCATCTTATTGTTCAAAGATTACCTAGAAGTTGTGATCAATATGACTGAGCAACGTCTTTACTATGTCCTCCAAGGTAGTCACCAATTTGTCATTGGCCGCTTCTATTCTAGTTAGGAAAACCTCATTTTTCTTAAGAATAGACTCGTTGGATCACAAAATGGACGCATTAGATCTTAGTACTATATCAACAGCTTTCTTTAAGGCATCCTAGATGTAATATTGTATGGAAACCCCAAAGAATGAGGGAGAATGACCAGAGGCAGTAGATGAGAGTGCTAGTTGGGAGGATTGGCTTGATTTGCTGCCTTTGGCAATAAAGTCATCTTCTTAGCTACCTTTGTTTTCAACTAGCTCGTACCCTCGGCTAAAACAATTTGCATTTTGTGCAATTGATCTTTACCAAACATTAACGGCTTCACTGGTTTCTCTTCATCCATAAGATACCACACGTTGTTTGCCTACAGAATAAAGGAAACTATATTAGGAAATGGAATAGTGGATGTTATTTTAGAGTTGAAACAAAAATTATGCATCTCATTCAGTACCAATTTACCAATTTCTTGGGGCTCCTGAGCTATGATAGAAGCAAATAGAGGATAGTTTTTTGACGTGAAATGGGTAAAATTGTTATCCTCCTAAACCATGTTCCTTATATAAATAAACCATATCACTCGGAATATATCACACATAGAAGTAGGTTTGAAATCAATTTATTTGATACGTTCACCTAGCTTCAGTATGGAGTAAATGTTTGCATTAGATAGGGGCTTCATAGACATAGTCAGGACATTTATAATACCTAAAATGTTGTTGATGGACTCAGCAGTGATTTTGGTCATGTTTCCCCTCACTTGGGTCAACATAACCTCTTCGACAATGTTACACTCTACATTAGTCATATTGGTAGTTATCATGTTGAAATAAAATAATTTGACTATGGTAGGACAATATACAGTTTGTATATTCAACAAAGGTTCATATTGCTTCAACTACTATCACAAGTCTATATTGCACTCAACTTTCAATTTACCTAGATCAACATACATAGTGAGGCAAAATTTCATCTCATCAAAATAAAATTTAAAAAAATTTTGATCAGATATATGAATTATAGCAATGATAATACCCAGTTTAGGCAAAGGTTGCATCTCTTCTACTATCTCATTAGGCGTTAGGCTAGGCGGAGCAAACTAAGTCGCTTAACTACCAGTAGGCTGATAGATACACTAGTAAAGCTAGATTTTCTTTGAAACTTATATTGTATGCGCATATGTTTGAGAGCATCATGTACCCCTATCTCTTCTACTTGCTTATCATCCTCCCTTAATTTCCCCTTTCATCTACTAGTAGGTAGAGATGACATTGATTGAGTTTAAGGCCTCATTGGTTCATTGGTAACAATCCCTTTTGCTTTCAGCGTATGGACCATTTCTTGATCCTTTAGTCAATACTTACTCTCCTTTGGGTTAGCCCTCGTCTTTGCCTTCTTTGATGCCAAAGGTGGTGGAGGTGATTCATCTTTCTCTACATTAGGAGCCTTTGTTCTTGCCTTTAAACTCTAGACTGAGACGTGGAAATTGGGGGTGTAGCCTTCAGCTGATTCAAGGGAGCAAAGTAAAGTCAACGTGTGGGAATCAAAATAGTAAACCAAAGGATTTTACTAAATCCAGTTTACATTTCAAACTTTGTTTTAGCATAAGCAACAAAATACCATTCCAATTATATAATTGTCTTAAGCCTTAAGGAAAGAACTCCAACTTCTAAAATACAAAAAGTTGATTCAAAAAATAAAGTAATGAAAGTATACCATCCAGAGTGGTCTTTTATCACACATTTACATTAACAAATTGAGTCAAATGAACACGCAAATTAAATTGAGTGGAGATCTCTCTCTCTTGGGTCTGACAGAGCATTATATTATTAAAAGTACAAACCAAAGGTCCAACATAGACCAGAGAACAGAAAACAGAGAGATATAAAAAACAACAACTACACACGTAAACTATTTAGAATAGCTCTTTTAATTTGATTACTACAATTAAACTGAACTTGTTACTACACTTCCAGAACATTAATAATATATCCAAACTTGATACAACATGAACAATTGAGGTATCCTTAAATCCCAAATTCAAGGGATCTCCTTCAAATAAATCCCTGTCTTGAAATAAGAACAACGTTAAGCCCCATCAACTAAGTGTAAGGAGAATATAATGAATGAACAAAAAGAGAGAAAAAAGAAGTAAGGAGAATATTATAATAAATCAAGAGATATGATTATGGAAGTTACCTACAAAATAAAGTCTTGGTATTACTTGCAACTTTTAGAACCTGATTGTAGCCAAAAGTTTAGAAATAATGCTCATTGGAAGACACGTGGAGAATCGTGCTAAGATAGGGACATTAAAATGTTCACTCTACAGTTGCAACAAAGTAATGCAACCACAATTCATGATGGGAGGCACTACTTATAGGAACAACCATAGACAAAGCATACTACAATATAAACTTTCATACATAAATGTGTACCATATAAACAACTAACTAATAGAGAAGAAATTGAATGGACTGAAGCATGAATAATTGATAAGATTGAATCAGAAAATAAAAGAAAGCCAGAAATTTGGAAGATTCTTATCTGAAAAAGAAAAAGAAAAAGAAGATTATTGATGCATACTAGGCTAGAATGAGGCATGATCAGATCATCATGGGTTCGTCCGATTTCAGGAGCCTCAACTCCGTTGTTGGTTCAAGTGGATTTCGAATGCCTCAACTCGGTCGTTGGTCTATCTTACAAACACCTTTGCTTCATTGTCGGTCCGTCTTTCGAATAACTCTGCTTTGTTGTTAGTTCGTCTATCGAACAACCTCGTTAGCTCCACTGATCAGGTTGGGTCTACCCTATTTCACGCTTCTCTCTTGGTAGGGAAGGTCTCCGTTTGTGCAGGAGTTTTGGCATTTAGAGGAGTTAGGAGATGTTTGTGGAGATAGCACTAGAGTGTATGCGGTGATGGCTATGTTATAATAGATAACACTCAAGTGTGATTTTATCTGATTTTTTTACTTCTCAATTTCATTTCAATATTGTACTAAAATATAAGAAAAAAAATTTCATTTTCTATTCTATTTCAATATTGATCATGATTATTTATTGAAAATAATAATAAAATATTTAAAGGTTATTATAATAATAAATAATAAATATTCCTATTTGAAATTCAAAAAATAAATAGAAAAATGAAAATGATATGTATAAATTATAAATCCATTTTCTTAATTTTAAATAGTATAAAAAAAATTATAACGGACGTACATCAGTTATCACATTGGAATGTGATAACTTCACACTCAATTGTACACTCCAGTGTGTGATATATGGAGCATCCATCATATATCACTCGTTGGAGTGTGATAAGTAACGATGGCAGGAAAGTGAGTCAGGAGGACATTACACTGGAGTATGATAACTTTACACTTAAGTGTGCTAACGTGTGTCACAAAATGTGTATACTCGAGTGTAAAGTTCTCACATACAATTGTAAATGGCATGACAACATTTTAAAGTACTTTTTCTTAGACATTTCTATGATGGCACTCAAGCATGCATGATTTCACTTGAGTGTGACACATATGAAAGTAGCCTTTATTTATAAGTTAATTGAACAAGGGTTGAAGGAGGAGGTTGATAGAGGAACAATAAATTATGTAGATAACTTCAAATTAAAGGTGGTTAGATACATAGAGGTTAATCCTTAAGCGACAAGTACTAGACAATAATTTATCTGATTGGGAATATGTTACAATATAAACCAAAATATACCACATGAAGTGGCAGTGAAGGAAATAAATGACAACAACTCCAATTAGCCACCTCCCCTTCTTATTCCCCTTCCTATTCTTGCAATGGTCTTCTTCCTAGTCGGCAAAGTATTCATGGTTGATTGCTTGTGTCAAAGAAGTTGTGATGTTGTTATCGCGTGTTGCCCCCCACAACAATTCTAGAGGCTTAAATGGCATATAAGAAGGAATAGGGACTCTTGACCTATCATTGTGATACTGGACTGTTTGAGTTCCTATGCTTTGTTAAGATGAACTCATGCTCCTTTTTTTCTCATTGTGGCCTCATTTGGGATTAGGAATCTTGTTTTAGGGTCTTCTTCATGTTTGTTCATGTACTATGCAGCAGTGCCCTCATGTAGGACAAGTTCTTGATTCGTACTAAGCTACATAATAATGAAAAGAAAAATATTGAGTTTGGAATTGAAGAATGAGACAAGTTAAGCATTGCATAATTGCTTACATTGTACACAGTATGTCTAAAGTCCTTATCAATTTGAACTCCCACGCTACTTCCAACTCGACTCTGATAGAAAGCCTATCTATCACGTGGTTTTGAGCTTGTTTGAGATTGTTGGGTGCTAACATTAAATTCAACAATCTGCATTACGGTTTGATTTTTGTAGAACAAGTACCCATATAGAACAATAATTAATAATTAATAAAACAATTGACATAAGTAATAAAAGGTAAATCAACATCAACAAGTTTTAAGGTTATGCAACACTTATATGCTTGCACATGGCTCTATTGTGCCCTTCTTGGTGACAAATAGAGCATTTTCAAATTGATCCTTTTTTGGACATCTTCTCAGGAGAAGGTGGAGGAAGATTAGTGTTTGTGTCCATATTGGGGAAACTCTTGTATTGCCCACCACTTTCTCTTTTCTTTCTTCTCTCTTAGATTCATTTTTCCTCTTCCTCTTCTTGTTAGGTCTACCAAGTAGGACACACACTGGAGGTGGTTCCATCGGCTAGAACTCATCTACTATCAGAAGCCCTTCCCTCTAATAGGTTAAAACTTGGTTCTATAACTATATAAGTATATGTCCTAGTGATGAAATCTTGATATTTGAGTGATTGGGTCTATTTGAGCATGAAATAACGCATAAATGTCATGTTGACATGGGATACAAGTTAGGTCCCATACCCTACCAGTATATTGCTTTCTAGTTAAGAAAACATTGTGTCTATCATCCCCTTTAGATATTACATATGCATTGTCACCATTAAAAAAACAAAGTATACCTCATTGACAACTCCTTATTTGTCTCATAGAAACTAACACACTTAGGACTATAGTTTCCTTTACACCTCTACACAGTAGTTTTGCTCTCTGCCTACTTAGTCATCATTTTTACCCTAATGTCATGTATCATCCTTATAATAGGTAAATACCTAAAGTCATCAATCCAGGAATTGAAACTTTCACTAAGGTTGTTGTCTACTATCCAACATAAACACTTACAACATAAATATGCCCTTACCCAGCTCTGTACAGGATATGTAAGAACTGACTCTGCTGCTTCTTTTTTCAATCCCCCAAGTGTAGTCATGTTGTTCTTAAATTGTTTATGGAAGGTACTCCATGCATAGGAAAAAAACAACTTCTTCAACTCTTTGCCATACCAAGCTTTTCTCTAATTGGCATAGATATGCCTCACACACAATTGATGCTTAGCCAGCGGTAACACATCAGAAACAACATTATCAATCCTTACATTGTAAAGGAAAATAGTGGCTCAAATATTTCAAAAAAAATATAGAAGGTAAGAGCAGGACTACAAGGTAACAAGTGAAAACAACTAACCTTTTGCATATCAAACATTATTGTGACATCATTACCATTGTCCAAGTCTAAGGATCTCCTTATCCACTTAAAGAACTACTTCCAGTGTTCTCCTTTTGTGTGATTGCAAAGGCTATCAAGTACAAAGAATCATTAGTATCTAGTCCAGTGTTTGTAAGCATCATACTCTGGCATTTCCCTTCAAAAATGTGTCATCAACTTTAATAATTGGCTTGCATCCATCCTTCCACCTAGTCTAGCAAAAGTTAAGGTCACTATAAGTAATATTATATAACTCTGTCACAGAAATTAGAGGTAATACCATATTAAATACATAAGTAGAAGATGTCAAAATTGCACCTTTGCAGCATTACAACACACATACATGCAACTGAATGCTCTCCTTCCACCTTTAAGTGCCTCCTTACTAATTTCAACTAATATGTCAGATCCAGGATTAGAAGCCTAACTCATGACAATATGCCTCAAGCTTCTTGAACTCATCCACATAATTCCCTTCTATCTTTTCCATAATCTTCTTTATTGCCCTTTTACATTTGTAAGTACTTACATGTAACATCAACTCATGTTGACAATCATTCTTCATGTTCACCACTTTATACTGTGGCCTCTCTCACACCTTCTCCTTGAAGTACATAGCCAGCTACTTCATTGATGCCCTAGGGTTTTTGAGCACCCTGCTGCAACTATGCTCTAGATTTTAGGTTTTCACAACAAGCCTTGGGTTGGATCCATCTTTTGAAGCAAAAAGGACAAAAGGACAACTCTTCTTACATTGGGCTCTAATAAGCTCCTTTTGTTGTTCAAGCAATCAATTAAACTAAGTCTTAATTAATTATGCAGTTTAAGGTCAACCTAGGTCATTCTACCAAGGAGCAAGTTGTGGGTTTTCTTTAGGACTAACTTTCAGATGATAAAGATGCAGTGGAATGTAAATGGACCTAAACTAGGATGTAAAACACAACTACCTATATGCAATTAACTAACTAAATGTACTAATGCAATTGACTCTAAAACCTATATGAAAATGAGACTAATATATATGAATTTTGAAAGCAATTTTTAGGGGGTTTTCTTATGAGAGAAGAATTAAAATCCTAATAAAAAGATTGATTAAAATCAAGTAAAATAATAAAGATCTAGTTTAGTTATGATGATGAAGAGGGCAACTTAGGATTCACATGGAGTTAACTTTCTTAACCCAAATTAATTAATTAATTAGACCAAAGAGAGGTTAATGAGAGATTAGAATTACCTAATTTAAACCTAATTTAAACCTGGGAAACCCTCAAGCTCAATAACACATATTTCATTAGAAAACTCATAATTATCTAAAACTAAATAATCTCAAGTCTTGAACTAAATGAATAAAAGGAAAAACACTCCCTTGTGATCTTCAAGTGTAAGCTCTAGGTCTTAGCTTCCTCCATGCTCTTCCCAAGTTGCCTCCTAAATAGCTTACACTGCCATGGAATTTCCTTCACCAAGCCTTCCTTCACCAAGCCTTAAAAACATCACTACCATATAAAGAAATTATGGAATAGTAATTGATATGGCGTGGGACCTGTAAGATCAAACTGAGAATTGAGATCGATGAGCTGTGCATGAGAGGAATGGAATGAATTAATGGATATTGGAGGTGGGGCCTGGAGTGTGAATGGAAAGAGGATGAAGAATTGATGAATTCAATCCTGTAGCCTCTGTCTCTCGCGTCTGCTATCCGTCTCGGTCTTTTTCCTCTCAATCTCGCTGCATTTCAGCGTCTCGTTCTTCAATCTCATCGTCTGTTAGCTCTCAAAGAGAGCATGGACCTCTTGTGGTGGCTAGCTAGGTTAATTAAAAGAGTAGAAGAGAGAGTTTTGGATACCATCTTGAGCCCATTGAAATCTAAGAAGCACAATAAAGTTGCACCATTAGATCTCCTTTTAGCTTCTAAGGTCAATTTTGCATCGTAGGATATTGTAATATGCTTTTAAACTCTTGATCTGTCATATATTTAGAAATATTATTCAATCACAAGATATTAATCAGAATATTAATAATTTAAGCCCAATAATCTCATAATTAATTCTGATTTATATTATTTCTTGAAATTGGCTAACAATCTAAATATTATTTAATAATTCCAAATTAGCCTAAAATAGTTTCCAAAATAAATGAATAAGGTGAGATAAAATATATGAAAATTGGTATTTATCAGACTCAAACTCTCAATGGCTTACTTTTGGTTAGGTGTAAATTTACTCTTCACTTTATTGCATAATGATCTAGAGCTTGGAGTAATTGCTTCTTGTCAGTAAAAGTAGCCTCTAGAGTGAAAAAGGGTCTCCCATTTGGCACAATGTTTTATGATCTCCCTCTCACTTCTGGTAAAGCTGGTAACGGCCCATTTCCCCTAAGTTGGCTCAATTCATCCTCACTGTCCTCATCCTCATAATTAGTCCCTTCCTCACCATCATCAGCTATCACTACTACTTTCACCTTCCATGTTTGTATCACCTTCATCATAGTCCTTACCCTCTTCCTCATCACCTTCATCTGAGTCTTCACCCTCTTCCTGATCACCTTCACTTACACTCAAATTATCATTGTCCCAGTTGTCATCTATAGCTTCAACCACATCCTCCTCAATTGTATTACCACAAGCACTCTCAACTGCTTTGTCCCCATCTACGACATCCACTCCCTCCATATCACCATGCTGAATAGCTACATAGGAAGCTCTAACATCAAGTACTTCCCTTCCATCATTAATATCTATTGACTCCTTAACAACAACATCTTTTATCTTCTTTAAGAAGTCACTCGGGTTTTTTTTCAATACATCCAAATAATTTCTCTTCTCTTTCCAATAAAACCAATCAGCCCCATCACCTTTGTCCTACTATCCACTTTCATGGCGTCACCCTGTAGATTGTTTTTAGTTTCGCTCACCAGCTATTTCGCAATGTCAACCTCACAACAAAAAGGCTCCACTATCGACGACTTTCCTTGACTACTCCCACCACCGTCAGGACCACCAGAGGGTCCTCCACCGCCTTTTGATTCCATCTCAACCAAACCGTAACATATTTAGGGAAAAAAAAAGCCTTTTACACATAAACAAACAAACAAAGGGCCAATTTGTGAAATCACTTTAAACAGTCATAATCTACATAGCATACACACATCTCCCTAAAACTCACAGATTCCATACCTCTTAAATCCAGACAAATTTCTGCTTTTCCTTTTTTCCCCAATGTCATCCACGTCTCACGAGCACATGTGACCTACTTCCTTTGTCAATGTCACCTTTTTTGAACCCTAAAAACTAACCTTATGTCGTAATGAAAGCTCATAAGCAATGAAACTTTTGTTTATTATCTCATCTTTTTCCTTTTCATTGATCAAACCTTTGGATAAAATGTTGGTCTCTGGGTAAAATATTGGTGTCTTGGTTACATGTTTTCAAACTTACCTAACTCCTACTCATTACCCTTCTCTACATGTCTTCCAATTTGGCTCACACGTTATTCTTTTTTTACTGCCACGCTAGCATTTTAACAATCACTGTTTGGTCATCATTAATGGAGGGCAACATTGCTACATTTTAATACTTTTGGGGCAACATTGAGCCTAAAAAAATGTTTAGGGCAACATTGCTCTTGGACGTGTACTTCCTGACCAAAATTGCTACTTAACCCTATTTTTTTAATAGCATTTTTTATTTTCCTCCTTTTCAATCTCATTTTAGAAGGGATGATGAGCCACGATGTCTTGCAACAAAATGTTCATGATTTAAATTGTATTCTTGTTGGATTTCTTATCAACAATTTAAACTAGAAATGCACCAAAAAAAAAGAGCCATGGAGATTGCAATGGAGTTTTGGAGCATTGCAAGAAGAAGTTTGATGAAATTGCATAATTTAGTTGTGGTATCTAATTCATCTGTGTTCTGTAATTCATGTTGATATTTGGCAACTACCATTTCTTTTGGTATGTGGTAATTTAATTGTTCTTTGATTAAAAAAAAGTTGCAGAAGATGAATTGAGATGTGGGAGGGAGAGGTTTTTGTTTGAGTTGAGAGACATTTTGGTATTTTTATATTGTATTTAACATCTATTAAAGCAGTTTATTGATTTTAAAAGTTAACAAGACTTTCGATCCATGCGTTGCACAGATATCTTAAAATTGTAAATGGGATAAAATGAAGAACATATACTACAATGTTATTATTTAACTATTTCATTACATCATAAACATAATAAATCTAATATAATCATATGGTGATAAGGAAGACTATCTTCATGCTATTAATGTAATAAAATGTTTTGAAATACTTATCTATGAACTACATTTATTGTAGTACTACTACATTTATTGGACCCATCCAACATAAGTAATTCAACCCATTGAAACTCTTAACCCTGGATAGTACAACATATAGCTGCCCATGTGAGAAAACCAAGCTTGGTAGGTAGAGACCTACATTAGACATTGATTGACCAACATTCATTGAAGATAATCCACAAGAAGCCAGTACTTTCATCTTCAAATTTCACAGAATATTCATGATCTTTCTATTGAGCAAACTTCAGTTAATCTCATACAAGATAGCACGCAAATGGACTTCTCAAATTCTTCATCAATTTGCAAAACCTACATGAGCATTTCTAATCTCTATCTTTTTATATTCAGTGAACATTTTGCCCATGTTTGGTATCTATATGCTTTCATTGTGAAAATTTTGCACATGCTTTGTTTTCATAAGGGGGACATAAAATACTTTCGAATTGGGGAGAACAAATCATTTTCTTGATTCATTCTAATCATTTTCATTGTGAAAGATTCTTTGAAAATTTCTCTAAATTCTCTCAAATTTGTTTTCATAAAAACATTTCAAACTGCATCATATTCAGAATAAAAGATCTTTCAAAACGGGGAGAGAAAATCAGTTTCTTGACTCATTTCTGATTTCATATTTGTCTCTCCAAGTATTTCTCTACTCCAACTTTTTGCTAATGACAAATAAGGGGGAGAGAATGACAAGAAAAATATGTTGGGGTCTAATATATTTTCATATTCATACATATTTTTCTTAAAGTATTTGCCATCATAAAAAAGGGGGAGAATATTAGATATGATTAGTTTTGATGATGTCTTATGTAGATGCCATTAGTAAGAGCAAAAAGATTGTATACTATATTTATCTCCTCCATTGATTAACTCTTGAATTTAATGTAGAATCAAAGATATAAAGTTCATTTATGAAGAATGATCAAGAAGAAGATCAATAAAGAAGCAAGAATTTATTAAAGGTTTTTGGGGATAATCAAGAAGAAGAAGAGAGATTGAAGAAGAAAGAGTTTATTGTATGGAACATCTTTATTCAAGATCAGTTCAACTTTATTTATGAAGAATGTTCAAGAGAAGAAGAAAGAAAGAATAGAGTTGTGGAGAATGACCAAGTGAAGATCTTGACAAATAGAATGGGAATATCAATATTCAAGATCAGTTCAAATATAATTATGAAGAATGATAAAAAGATGAGAAGACACATGAGATTCTGGAACAAGTTCAGTATAGGCTCGATTTTCTGAATTTTGAAGAAGGTAGAAGCTACAGAAAATTATGAGCTAAAGTTAAGTAATAAAAATGGATCAAGATGGAAGAACTTGATGAAAATATCATTATGCAAGTTCCAAGATTGATTATAGAAGTGTTCATGATCAAGAGGAAGTTGGAATGACTCAATTCAAGGTTAGAACAAGTAAATATCAGGTTCTGGATGAGAAAACTCGAGTTTCTAGGTCAAAACTTGAGTTTACTACCTTACTGCAGTAATTTGCCTTTGGAAAGCGAGAAAACTCGAGTTTGGGAGTCAAAATTCGAGTTTGGAACTTAATGACTCGAGTTTGCAGTGTCTTCAGCATCTCTGACATCTTTGGACCTGACAAACTCGAGCTTCCAAAGCTGATCAACAACTCTATTCGCCTCTATTTCACGTTCAGCTTGGGCGAGCTCTGGTAATTCGATGATATCTCCTAAACCAGAAATCGGATTGAGGTGAAGCTAATTTTGGACAAAACTAGACTTCCAATGCGTCATTTTGACAAATTTTTAAGCCCAAATAATTTCAGATGAGAGAGTTGTGAATTTTGAAAGTTAGATCCGGAATCCACGCCACACATCAGACTAAGCTTTAATGTCGAGTATAACTTACAATCTAATCTACACATCGGAATGAGCTGAAATCGGTGGCATATGAAAGAAGACTCATAAGGATTTCCATCAAGACTTTAATGAACTAAAATGAAGTTTATACTCGGGAGATATGACCTTCGAAAGTTGACGGTCAGTTCAGAACATTACAAAAACGCTGATTAAGAACAACTCTCATTCATAGGATCATAACGGACAAAATTCGGCGAGTTTGAAGTTGATTCTTAATACATTGGAAAGAAGACTCAAGGAGATATATGGGATAAATGGTTTGCAAAATATGGACTTATATCAAGTCAAAGAGCAACCAAAGTCAAAAACAACTTGAAAACTCGAGTTTACAAATGAAAACTTGAGTATAGCTCAGACAGAGAGCAACGAACATTAGAGGATCTTCAATACTCAAGTTTGTAAATCAAAACTCAAGTTTTGATCAGACAGAGAGGAATCTGAAGTATCACGACAGCCTCAATACTCTAGTTTCCAAGTTAAAACTTGAGTTTACACCTTTGCTTATGAAAAATCAAAGTGTCGAAAATCTTGTTTTTGATCAAGAACATCCAGATGCTTACCCAAATGATCTATAACACTTCTTAACATCATTTATATCATTTGTGTACATGTTTGAGATGATCAAATGAAGGATTACATGAAGATTCATATGCTAAGTTGTAAAGTCAAAAGGTACATCTTTCTAACGGCTAGTTTCCAACAGCTACATTTTCAAATGGCTCTATTTACAACAGTCATATTCTCTAACATTTAGATCGTCCTCATCTATAAATAAAGTTATATTCAAAACGCACAAAGAGGATGAAAAAAGATGATGCTGTCAAAATGCCAAAATACTGAAGCTCTTACACTCTCTATTTTTTCAATGCTTACTTAGCTTATTATATAGAGAGTGAAATGATTTGTAATGCACTTCAGTGATTATACATTCACTTCTTTGAGAGAAGAATCATTGTAAATCATATTTTCTGAGAGATACTCAAGATTGGGTGATCTTGAGTGGGAAATTGATTGTATCCTTATGGTTTGTAAGGGGGAGTATCTCAATGAGAGATTTGGCTTCACAAGTGCCTAGGTAAACTTGTAGGTTTATAAGAGGCTTCTCTTGTGCTTGGATAAACAAGAGGATAGTGGATTGAAAATCTCAAGTGGAGCTTGAGGATTGGACGTAGGTCAAGGAGTGAACTGAACCAGTATAAATCTCAATTTGCAATTCTCTTCCTTAATCTCCTTTATTTCCAGCATATATGTTTGAGTGATTGTCTATAGTTTGATAACTCTTTACTGTCATACAAATTGATTTTACCAAATTGCGAAAAGATTTTCAAAGGTCCTAAGTTTTTATCTTCACCTAATTTACCCGCTCTTGGGTTCAGCCGGGTATTTCTTTAAGATTTTGAAACACTTCTCTGTAGACAATGTTTGTCGTCATGTTGGTACATTTTTTTTTAATCTAATATTGTAAATGGAAGAAATCACTAAGAGGGGGTGAATTGGGGATTTAAAAAGTCTTTTTAAAAACACCCAAGTTTTTGGATTGAAAACAGAGTATAAGAAGGCAAGGAAGAAAAGCTTAGACACAGAAGATTTATACCGGTTCAGTCCTAACCTTGACCTACGTCTAGTCCCCAGATATCTTCTGGGTTTTTCAAATATCAATATTCTTTAATTAAAACAATGTAACTTCTCAAGCAATCCTAATCACCTAGGACTTGCTCCCTCTTACACTTTGTAATCAAATGACCCAACTCACAGGTTCCACAACCTTGAGTTCACTCAAACAAGTAATCAAAATGATTTTAAAAAATAAACTTTCAAAAAGAGTAGATATGGATAAACATTGAAGTTCAAAATACTGTAGAATACACAATAAAGACTCAAATCGAAAGATGTAATCAGTTGTAGTTCTATGTGTCGTTGCTATGAGTCTTCCTGGGTATTTATAGTTTAATCAAAGGAACTAGCCATTGCATTTTCTTCTCTTTGATTCTTCAACGTTCAGCTTTATCTCTAGAATATGATAATTGCATATTTTTCTCTATTCCTTCAATTCTCAGCTGGAATCCTAGAATTAGTCGTTGCAAATGGTTTTCTAGATTTTTTTGTCTATCCATAAACCTTATTTGGCTGTTGGAGAGTGATTTGGACGATCTATAACGGCTTGAGCTGAACCATTGGGATAGAGGAGAAATTTCAGGCTTATTCTTGGTTCTTCATTAATTGCATTTGACCCAGACTTGATTTCACCTTGATCCTTGCTGAATTCATTTGAAACTAATGAGCATATCGATCAAGTATATATATGATGATTCGCAGCTTAAAATGTAAGTAAATTGATTCATAAGATTGAATCATATAGAAGAAGACATCATTTGTAAAACAGAGATTCATTAGGCTCGAGTCTAATCGTGTTGCAAACTTTCATAGTTCTCTCTGTCTGAGCTAAACTCGAGTTTGTAAGTTTTAGGCTTGAGTTTACTTATTCGAAATGATTTCAATCAGAGATAAGCTTGAGTCTACATAAACATACTTGAGTTTATATTTGAGAAGGATTTTGAATGCTCTCTGTAAGGGACAAACTTGAGTTTATCTTCAAAGGATTGAGTTTGTTCATATGAAAAATTGTTGGAGAGCTCTCAGTAAGACTTAAGCTTGCGTTGAAGAAGACATGCTCGAGGTTAAAATAGCGATATGCTCTTTGTAAGGCATAGGCTCGAGTTTATCATGATAGACTCGAGTTTAACTAAGAGCGAACAACTTGTTTTGCTCTCTGTAATCCGTAGACTTGAGTTTAACATAATAGGCTCGAGTTTTGTTCAGATAAAATCATGAGACTTGCTCTTTGTCACAAGTAAGCTTGAGTTTACCAAGGAGGGCTCGAGTTTGCCTAAGTTCCAAAAACTTGTCTTGTTTTATGTTAAGTATAAACTCGAGTAAACAAATCCAGGCTCGAGCTTAACTTTCATTACAAGGATTAAATCAATTTTAACAAGCTTCTACCTTGTCTAAACTTTAGCAACAAGGAACAACTTCTTAGTTTACAATTGTCAATTATCATCAAAGCACATAGAAAACTAACAAATATAACCAATTTAAAGCCATTAAAACTCTTGACTCTTGATAGTGCAACATAAGTTTGACTATGTGAAAAATCAGACTCATAAGGTATAAGCAACGTTTGTCATTGATTGACATTGGCTTTTATTTATTGTCATCGCGAACGAAATTATGATTGAGAATTGCCTATTTGTCATGTTGAATGGTGTCTTTGATTCAGAAAGATTTATGTCCATATGATGAATTAGAATCTCTTCTCCAACACTTATCCAAATGAAATCATATTGCATTGTTGACGTTTGTTCTTCAGGATCACAGGATGACTGGAGTCTCATGTTCTTTGTCATATTGAGTATCTTGTACTTGGACCAAAGGGGTAATGTGTTTATGGCAGTGTCACCAATTTCAGCTCTACTGCCCTTTGTCATATTGAGGATCATGGTATAACCCACAACATTTACCTAAAATCACCTCGACTGCACATCCCCTAAACGTTGAAGTAAATTATTGTGTGTAAAACTAACCTAAACCCTCATAAGCTAAAGAAAAAAAGAAACTATTTTAGGGACGTCATATTTAAGTGTAGTAAATGCATAATGTCCGTAAACACTAATTAGAATAAGTTGTCTAGGCCTGAATGAACAGTTTGAAATTTTGAGTTAACCTCTTCATCCATTGATATCATTCCAACTTTCAAATAGGATATGAGAAAGCCTTCCTCCTGATGACTCACTTTCTTAGGACCTTAATATGGATAGACCATTTTAACATTCCTTAATAAATCTTTCTTTGACATCTTGTAATAAAAGGTTTAAGACTTGGGTTGGTACTTCAAAAGCATTCAAATACTTTAGATTACAAATTCATGAATATAAATTTGCAAGTAGATGGCTTACTATAACTCGGAATGGAATAACAACTAGATGCACTAATTGGTAATGATAATGATATTTGCAGGTTCTGTTCTAGCAACTTCTTCCAATTAAATATACATTATTTGGCGGGAGTTGGAAAAGTGGCAATGTTTGTTTCTTTTTTTTTGGAACAAAATAATATACTCCCTCTGATCTTTATTATAAGACACTAACTATTAAGTGTTTTTTGTCCTATTTATAAGGCACTTGCAAGTTTTCAATGTGCAATTAATTTATTTTTTCATATCTACCTATATTTAATAAGGGTAGCATGAGAGAGTGCTATATTTGAGTTTAGGATAGTTAATAGGGATAATATTGAAAATCACTTGAATTTAATGACAACTTTAATGCTCTTAAATAACTTTATTGGTTTGTGATAATTGATAGTTGATGCCTTATAAAAAAGACTAGAGAGATTATTTGAATTGTCTATATGAATAACTATTTACCAACCAGTGCATTGGTAATTTGCATTAGTCATTAAGTTAATTGGTTGACCCATTGGAGACCTCTAAAACATGCTAAGTTTGAAAGCCATCTCCTGGTACTCCTATAGTAATCTCCTACTGGCTGTCATGGCTATTTAGTCAAATGTGATAATTTGACCTACTAGACACTTGCACACACAAAATTGGTGATGTATTAAATTACTTCAAAGGAATTTTCTGAACATTTAGGTTAATAATAACAGCATTGTTCTGAAAGCCCCCTACTGGTACTTTTTCAGTAGTCATCTACTATTTGCTATCACGACGATTTAGTCAAATGTGATCATCTGGTCTGCAGGACACTTGCACACACAAAATTGGTGATGCATTAAATTATTTCAAAGGCATGTTCTGGACATTTAGGTTAATAATAATAGCATCATTTATATGTAAAATAATTAATATACATGTATTGCGAATTGGGTTGTACATAACGAAAATGACCTTGTATATAGGCAGTAAAAAGTAACAAAAAGAATGAACAGATTTTTTAAATACGTTGCAAGTAGAAAGTTATTTCAATTTTTTCAACACTGTTATTGCGACCTGACTTCACTATTTTTAAATATCCTGCTTAAATTAAGTAATAATTGCATGGTAATTCCAATACATTTGCTTATTATTAGGCTTCTTCTGCTGATGTTTATTATGTATAAATGGACGATGTTGATGAAAGCAGAGTTAAAATCCATGTAACATACAAATGTTAATAAAACAAAATCTTAATAGTTGTGAAATGATAAAACGCATGACTGACATGTCTTGGAAACTCAAAGTTTGGTGAAAGTGTGATCAATAAATGCAACAACTATTAAATGTTTACACTTAAATAGTAATCAGGTTATAACAATATGTACATTTTCCAAAATATTGGGAGCAAAAAGCTTGATTTTTAAAATTCAAAATGGTCAAAATAAGTATGACTTAATTTTGTAACAAACAAACAATATTTACGAAAGATGTATAATTGAAACTGTAAATGTGTCAACAAAAATAATTTTTTCTTGTAAACAACCAAATCTTTCAAAAGTTGAAAAACGTATAACGCAACTAATGGAATGTTGGTACATAGTTTTTGATGATGCATAAGCACTTGGTTTTTATACTAATTTTTATTGCCAATGAATTTATTAAAGGAAACTATATTAAATCAATAAATGCAACAACTGTTAAATCCTTACACTCTAAACTTAATTAGGTTATAATAATATCTACATTTTCCAAATAATTGGCAATAAA
Organism: Acacia confusa; assembly: GCA_037074495.1. Taxonomy (NCBI): domain Eukaryota; kingdom Viridiplantae; phylum Streptophyta; class Magnoliopsida; order Fabales; family Fabaceae; genus Acacia; species Acacia confusa. The sequence continues at coordinate 18,516,267 of CM073508.1, read as the reverse complement.
AAGCTTTTTGTTATAAACTTAAAATGGTTAAATTAAGTATGAATAAATTTTTTAACAAACCTAGAACATTTACGTAGGATATATAATTGAAACTGTAAATGTATCAATGAAAATCAATTTTTTTTATTAGTCAAATCGTTCAAACATTTACAAATTTAAAACGTAACTATTGAAATGTTGTTACATAGTTTTTAACGATGTATAAGCACTTGGTTTGATACTCATTTATAAAATGCACTGAGTATTTTAAATTTCATGACACTTTTATTTCACGGATCATGCAAACGTTATTATGTATGATATGGAGCAAACATTAATATGAATGATATGGAGACATTGAGAGATCAAGAAAAAGTATCTTGATAGTACTGCATATATTGAAATCAAAACATCCTTATAAGATTGACATTAATAGACATTTTTCAAGGTTACATTCGGGATTGCATAACAGAAGATGATGGACAAAGTAGAATACCAAAACTTAGGCAATAAGAGACTTAAGTAGTTCGAATTCATTCAGAGAAAACATAAGCGACAGACATATAAATAAGATAGGTTGACTCAAACATCCATTACTCCTTCCACCTCTTGAGCTTCCTTTGTAGGAAGGTGATAAAGCTTTGCTTGGAAATCATCAACAATAAAATGGTTGTAGTAGTTAAAAATGGCTATGAACATGGTCTTTCCACTTGCAAGATTAGAAATAAGTTAACATCCAGAAACTGTAATCATGACAAGGCAGAATTGATAGATTGATCACGATTAACCTCGAAGGTGCTCCATCTTAACCTAGAGTAGCGCAATATAAACATTGTGAACTCTTGCATGGTTGATGGGTGCCCAAAATGCTAGGCACCTCTAAAGCAATAGTGTAATGGATTCTCGCTGGAGAAAAAAAAGGAATTAAACATTTATTAATCTATTGTTGACTTCATGTTAATGTGTTGTTTTAATTTATGCGGTGAACTTCCTTATTCATTTGTACCACTCATCCATTATCTCAAAGTTGAACTGAAACAGTGTATCCCCATTGACACGCATTTTACTCCTTCCAAAAACCCCGAAAAAAGTCATATAACATCTACAACATAAAGCAAACGATTAGAAGACAAAAGTAAACCTAGGGACCAACACACCACAGAACCTACTGATAACGTCTTGACGACGCACAACTGCCAGCACACCATATCCATGGAGTACATATAAAAAAGAACCACATTTGGGTAATCATAAGTAGTTTTAAAAGTCAGAATGTAAAAATGATACCACTCTCGACCTTTTGATAAAAAAAATTTGGTTCTATTTGTAAGTCCCTTTTCAGGTAATAGATAAGATTATGATAATTTTTCCCATATTAATTATACCAATGAATAGAGAAAGAAGAAATAGTTGAAAGATACACATTCATAAATCAGGGTAAATTTTTTAATCATTGACCTAACTACTTGTCATTAGTATATGTGATTTTTTTTAGATAAAAGAGACTTATAAATAGGATCAGAGTGGTACACCGACTATACCAAAAAATGATAGAATACATTGGCATAAGCCAGCACAATGTTGTACGTAACACCTGATAATGACTTCCAGCATGAGGGACGTCCAAAAAAAGACTCAATGACCTTGACGAAAACGATCTAGTTGTTGTGAGAATCATCTACTTTGGTGAAAGATTACATTGCCCATGACGCCATTGTTATGTGAGGAATTGATTATGCGGAACAAAAGGAATTTTGATGAAGGATGAGTGTGAGAGGAATATTTCTCCGGGTGACTTATATAGGACTAGGTATTAATTCCTGGGCATGGAAGGGTTTCATGAAAAAACTTTGACTGCAACTAAAAACCAATTAGAGATAGCCATTCATATTCTCACTGATGTGGATTATGCAAATGTTGACTAGTGTGTTGGACAAAAGAGGGCGACGCAGGGAATGTGCAGAGCAATAAATGTTGTTGCATGATACACATGTGTGGCCTAATTGAGTTTTGTTCTGTTTAGATTGACAGAGATGTCTAGTATGTTGGATTAGTATATTAATCTTGGATCAAATAACTCTCTCCTAGGTATATATGGATTAGGTACCTATGAGTATAGCAGATCATTGTGCACAAATAAGAATAAAATGACTTTAGCCAATGGGGTGGTGTGTGTGTACAGTGATGGCATAGCAGTAGTCGAGAGAGAATAATCATACTTGTAGAGTTTACCTCTTATTTTTAGAGTTTATCTATAGGATTTGGAATTATGGGTCTTTGTGCCTCCAAGCCCAAGTGCTATGCTATCATATTTAGGTCAAAATCTTGTATTAGTATCCTCTTTGATTATCGGTGGATTCTAACCTAGATTTCCCCTGTTGAACCATACAATAAATGGGCCTCATATATGAGTCCATAATAGTTGCCCTCCAATCTGATAGTCAAAGTCTTTGGGTTGTTGGGGTGCATTCATTATTTAACTCGAATCTCATATCCGAGTTGTCATAAATTACTTGATTTTCATTCAGCTTTTATTCGAGCTTTAACAAACTTTGGATTCATTTGTATTGTAATTGTGAATTTCCCCCAAACATATAATATGGGTTAATTCAATTGTAAATTATCTATTCCTTTTCACTATTGGTGGGATCTCTTTTGCATCAAACATATGAGTTTCCAGGTTTATCAGTTTTAGCAACAGGTTTCCCCCAATTTGGATTATCATGAAAAGGAACAGGCTCAATTTACTTGTCCTTCATCCATTCTTTGATCTTGTATTTGAGATATATAATCCTGAAAGGACTTTTATATTTCCTCTTCTTTTATCATTATAACGACTTTATAATTGTCCACTTCCAATTGTCATAACGTAAAACAACCATCCTTTGTCGTCTTCGATATTTGCGCACATTTAATGCACACATTGTTTCACATATCTCATCATTTCTTTTGGGGTGAAATGTCTCTTTTTCCCCTGCCTCTTATGATTCATAACCTCGACAATTACGACTGTAGCTATGGATGTGTTGGAGATGAAGAGCCGAGACGGTGTGTGATATTGCTGGTGGCACGATCATCTTTATATAGACAATGTATATGTGTTTTAGGATGTTCACTAAAGGATTCATTATACATTGCACTAAATGCTAAAATGAAGAGAATGACCAATAGGATTAACAGGTTGGCTCATTCATCGAGGGTGATGACTATTGTTGGAGTGGTCCAGGCAAGTATACATGGGGAAATGTTAAAGATGGTCTTTTTTTCAAATTGTCATTAATGGCAATTGAAAAAAAGGAAGGTTGTGATCAATGATGTTTAAGCAATGAAGTAATACTAATGATAAAGACTGTTGAGTAATAGGTTAGTAGTGCATGGGGAATAGGTTAATAGCGTTGGAAATAAACGTACATTAAATGGTATATTGAAAAAAAAAAGTTTTACATATCCTATGGGTTGATATTCCTGTTTGAAATGATGTATGAATGATAAATGGGTTTGAAAAAATCAACACACGGATACTTAAGTCTTCGTCCAACTAAGGACCATTCAATGGTATGGAAATTGCTATGTAGGTGTTATAGGTGAACCAATAACTAAATGGCTAATAGGTTTAGATGGATATATTTGATGATTGATGAGTCACTACTACAAAATATAGTTTTACTTCCCCAATTGGCATCCTATTAACGGAAAAGGAAGTAAAAAATAAAGGCGGTGACATTTTTATAATTATATGTTAAAAAAGTTGACTTTTGACGTCTAATTTTTTAACTTAGACTTCAAAAGTTATGTTTTTGGCGTCTAATTAAATTATTTAGATGCCAAAATGGACAAAATAAGAGAAAAAGAGGCGGCAACGAAAAGTTTGGCGGGAGATTAACATGTTTGGCGTCTATTAATTGTGTTAGATGCCAAAATTGAGGCAAAAATTTTTCAGCGCCAAATGTTTACCAATTCTTATGCCAAAAATCATATAGGGATTTTACACCTACGAAAAACATATAGTATTAATCACACTTTCAGTAAAAATTTATGAATATTTTTGCACCTTAACTCTATATTAAAAGAATTGGACCTGCCATAGGGCTAGGCTTCACAGGTAGGAGGAGCCCTATTGCATATGAAGGGTTTTTAGGCTTCCCCCAGGATTTGGATTAGCATCTCGAAAAGTTGAAAAATATAAACAAAAATTTTGTTCAGAAGGTCCGTAAATTTTATTTATTTATTTTTATTTGTTTCGACTGTGAATTTTATGGCCAATTTGGGACTGAGTTAAACTGCCCTATTGGAATGTGAACAAGACATTTTTTTTTCTTTCAATGGTTGGTTTTCATTTCAATCTCTCTTTTCTAGGTCGTCTTTGGAAATCTTTAAAAACTTACTAAATAATAATATTAATAACAATTACATGATTTTTTTCCTCGTGGAAAATATTTTAGATGCTTAATTTGTTTACAAAATATAACTGATAACTTTTTTTTGAGCAAATGTATACTCTTGTTGAAAGAAAAATATATATTTGAGACACCATCATATACTAAATACAAGCCCATTTCTAACACCTAAGTGATACCCCTAATCTCAAAACTTCAAAGCTTGGGTACACATTCCATGCCAAGCATGTTAAATGCTTGTTATGTGCCCATCCCTCTAATAGGGATGGGTATATATTTTTTTTTATATTTTTTATATATTGTATTTATTTATATTTAAATTATATGCTGCTTTCTGAATTTTTTTTTCACCAGTATTTCAAATTAATTAGTTTCTGGTCTTGCATTCAGTAATACTTATCTGTAACACCAGTATCATGGAAACTAATTAATTTGAGATACTGGATGAAAAAAAATCAGAAAAAATATATACAATATATTAAAAATAAAAATAAAAATAAAAATAAAAATGAGTTATAGACACATAACAAACATACATGTAACATGGTATGGTATGGAATGTGCATTCTCAAAGCTCAGGTCTCATTTGTTGCGCCAAGCGCTCAATGATCTTACACCGTAACCCAACCGCCTCTATTCTTTTGATTGGGCTTCTATTCCTTTTAATTGCTGTATTGAAGTAGAAACATGAGAGGCGTTTTTTGGACGAGGTACTCATATTTTTTGACGTACAAACATGCAAGATTTCGGTTTATTTGTGATATTAGTAAGCAATCAGACTTGTAGAAAAGTTCAATTGGCTAAAAGTCAGATTGTGAAACGTGATTTATGTTTATGTTTGGATTGATGGTTGCATAAGTAGCTTATGGAAAAGTTCGATTTGGTAAAACTTGTTTGGAATGACTTACGAATAAGTGACTTTTGGGATAATTATAAGAAAAAAATTTAAAATAAAATTACTAAAAATATGAAAAATGCTAAATTACAAATTTTGGCAGAGATGATGAACAATAAAGAGATGAAGAACAATAAAAATAAGCTCAATTGGCTTATCAGAAGCCAGGTAAGGGAGTTTCTCAAATAAACTCAGTTTCATTTATAAAATCAATTGGCAACCGATTAAAAATTTGAAGCAAAATCCATAATCTTAGTTGAAAATTTCCGTAAGCTTCATAAGCCACTTGCATAAGCTGTTGGCCAATTACAATGTATTGAATAAGATTGTTTTTAAGAAGTTTTTTTTTTTTTGGGGGGGGGGGGGGGGGAGCCATTTTCTTATCTTCAAAATCACTTTTATTCTACTTAGCATTTTCGAAGTTCAAACTTGACTATGATTAGAAATTAAATCATCTTCTGATGATGGGAACAAAAAAAAAAAAAAAAAAAAATCTTAGATCACATTCATCTTGCTTATGATTTTTTTTGGAAAAAAAAAATACAGAAGTAAGAAAAGGTACAACATTATAAACCACTGCTTTATAAAATAGGGAAATATTGTAAGAAATACAGGGAAAAAATCCTAAACAAGGAAATATTGTAATAAATACTCTTTCTGATTTTTATTATAAGGCATCCACTACCATGAAATATATGTCCTTATTAAGACATCAACTACCATTTATTACTATTTTCTCATTATACCCTCATTCTTAACTAACCTTTTAAATTCACATAATTAAAGTAGGGGTAAAATTGAAAACATTTATGAATTCTGAATCAATTTAATTACTTAACTTCCATTCTTTAGCCAACAAAAATAGTAGTTGGTTTCTTATAATAAAGACCATAGAGAGTAGTTACTTATCCAGTTCTAAATATATAACGTATGCTGCACTACAAACTATGTTATAATAGTAGTAATAATAATAATGTATTGGATTTCCAGATTCACCAAACCAACAATCCCAGATTCTTTCCTCGAGTATTTTTCCCTACCAAGGCCCCGTACCCTCTTGGCTTAATTGCAATTATATTTTTTCCCATCTTGGCTTGACTCTGTTTGATATTGAAAAAGGAAAAATTCTAAATAAATAATGGCTCCTCTAACAAGAATTATAATTATATGCCCACTTCAACTAAATGAGAAGTATTTTCGCATAATAAGGAATATATTAAATTGATAAAATTTTCTACACTTGCCCTTATTAATGTTTGTTTCTCTCTCTACTTTATAAATGATTTTCACATTTATCTCATTCTTTCCCATAGAAATTTAATAAGAATAAACCTGAGAAAATGTCATTAATTACCTTATAAGTAAATTATATTTGAACCAAACTTTTTCTTTACAAGTGGCTTTATTCCACTTTTGTGGATGCAGGGGACATACTGTGTAGATGAAAGGAATCCAACAGAGGCCATGACGGGGAAAGCTCATTATAGACCTAACAGTTTAGAAGGAGAGAGCATTAAGAGAAGACAACTTGCACGTGTATGATATAAAACAATGGCAACGAAATCACAATGCCCATACAATATTAAAAAAAAAACAAATATTATTGGCTTCGATGGAAGAAAAAGTAGAGGGCAAAAATATGCGCAACAAAATGTGACCACAAAATAATGCAAGGAAATGAGTGAAGGGGCCGGCAGAGACCTGTGAGTGGATATATCATTAGCGGTACACGCTCGGCTTTTCTGTAAAGATTAGACTCAATTAATTACTTAGCCCAAAAAGCCCTTACCTGTTCTTTTTGGGCCTCTTCTCTAATTAGTAGAAATAGATAGTAAGCAGGGGCGGAATGATTTTTTTTTTAGGGGGCGAAAATTACAGAATAAATCTAAATATTTATGAAACTATATTTCAGTCCATAAAAATTTTAATATTTTCATTTTAGTCCCTTCACGTAACATTACATTGAGAGACTACAGTGAAAATAATGAAACTTTTATGAGGCGAAAGAAAATTTTCTAAAATTCTGGGTTATTGTCTGTAATTTTAGGCAGCGGGGGCTACCCCTAACCCCCCTCTGTCCGCCCCTGATAGTAAGCCATATTACCCACGGTGTTGGGTCTAGCGAAAGATGCTAATCCCTCAATGTGACAAATCAAAATTCAAATCTCTACTAGGTAGGAGATGTGACCACATTAAGCACTTGACTATGCCTCAAACTGGGTATATCAGTACTTGGCCACATAAAAATAAGATAGTAAGCCATATAATTCTTAGACTTTGCCACATCTAGCTAAGATTAAAAAAAAGTGCTCTCCCACATCAAATGCAAGGCATTGGAAAATTAGAATAGAAGATGGTGCTTTCTTTCAAAGCGCAAATAAAGCTTAACTTCTTTCCACGTTCTTGAGTGAAGAAAATAGGTTCTCTCTAAGTTGTGTAATACCCTAAAATTTATATTTCTCCTAAAGAACCATATTTTGGCAAATAATGCCTATTAAAATAGGAGAATATGTTGTCTCTAAATTTTTAACTGATTTATCATCATATTTAGGGAAATTTTCTTTGGATTCTAATAAATCCAAAATTTAATTTCCTAAATCTTATTAAGGATCATAAAATATCCTAAGATTATCATAACCTTAGTTATACCATTTTAACAATTTAAAATCATCGGAGGATGATAAATTCACTTGGAGAAAATTAGTAACAATTATTGGGCAATTGAAATTGTAATAATTGAGATACTTTAATAATTTATGAAATTAGTTAATAATTAATTTTTAAAGGTCATACTTAAAGACCAAATGATATTGATTAGCATCAAGGAGTTGTTAATCATCAAAATTAAATTCGAAACCTTGTTAAATTTTGGGTAATTAAGCCTAGTGGTTTAGGATATTGTTTGTGTATTCAAAGGCACATTTAATGGTTATTGGGGGGGGGATTTCGGTCAACATTTTGAAGGAAGGAGAAAGAATTTATAATGTTATAAAATAGAGTAGCACATGGGATAATTAGCTAAGTGTATGGGAGAAGCAAGTTGGGAAACTTGAAAAGCAAGACAACTTGGGGAGCAAGTTATTGCTTTATTAAATGAAATTAGATGAACATCTATAGAAATTAAATCATATCTTGAAATATTGGAACTAAGTATTAAATGTAAATACATATTTGGAATCAGTGAATTAAGAGCTTCAACTTGGCTATTCCCAAAGTTATTTTTCGGTTACTTTTAAGATTCATACCTAAGTGTTTTGGGAAATTAAAAATCACCATAAATCTAGTCATAAAATTAGGATTACAAAAGTGAAATTAGATTTTGAAGAAAAACATTAGTTGATGCTTAACTAAATTAGCATTTGAGATTAAATAGGAGATGAAACAAGAATTTAAGGAGAGAGATGAGAGAGGGACGAATTGGGGAGAGGTGGAGGGAGAGGATTGAAGCTTCTTGACCAAGTAATAACCAAGGGCTGAGATCAATTGTCTTTGCTTGGAGGCTACTCATTTTTTTGGCTATAAATAGAGGCTTAGGCAACACAAATTCTCCACCAATCCACCAAGCCACAACCGAAATTTTAGAGTGTGTGGGAGAGAGTGAAAGAGCTTCAAGAAGTAGGAAGCAAGGTTCTTCAAGAGGTAAGAGAGTTTTTAGTTCATAAGTTCAAGTTCTTAGTTATGAAATAGAAATGCTAGAAATGTTGTTTTGATCTTCAATCTTTCAAATATAGTTTTATTTTCATGTTTTTATGGGTTCCACTGTCTTTATTTCGAGAAATTTGATGAAGAAGAAGTTATAGCAAAATCTTTGGAAGATTAGGATCAAAATAGCAAAGCTCTGGCAAAATTTCAGTAAATAGAAACTTCTGGAGTCAGTAGTAAAAATGCTAGTATTTTATGATGAAGATGATGTTCTAAAATTCTGGGAAAATTCACAATAAAAGTAGACATTTAGGGCTTTCCAAATATATAAAGAGTGTGTCAATTGAAGTTCTGTGCAAAAAGATAAAAATCCCAGAAGTTAAGCTACATTTTCTGAGCGAAATTCTGGGCAGCGGTTTGAATTCTGGGAACTGGGAATTATCCATGAGTTCTGGGTAAGTTCCAGTATTTTTCCTTGAAATTAGACATCTCAAGGATTCCGGGAAATTTTACGGATCCTCTTTTCGATTTTTCTGGAATTAGTTATGATTTTTCGAAGTTAGGAGAAATTCTGCCCAGAAATGCTGGATCAGCATTTTTTCCGAAAATTAGGGAATAAATTGGAAAATAAATCCACCAAGGGTAAAATGGTCTTATATAGCCAAGGTATCTCTTGGATTAATGTTTATGAATTAATAGAAACAATATTATCCTTATAGGATATCCCTGAATACGTTCTGACCAACTGTCGCATCGTATTCCGCCAGAAGTACCGTATAGCGTCAAACGAAGGTACGTCCGCGTACTGGTAACTTTAACTTTGATGTTTACTGTATGCTTATATGTGCTATGTGTTTGGTATGTTTATATGAGATAGTTGATAGCTCGGTGATATGTTCATGTACTGTTGTTATGATTATTCTTGCTGGGTATTGGGATACGCTTGCTGGATGTGAAATGCTTGGTGTGAAACAAGTGCTAGGTGTGAAATGTATACTAAGTGTGATATATCTGCCAAGGCGCTTATATGCCAAGGATACATTTGTCTAAATGCTTATGAACTGTTTATGTTTGCGAATATCTGTGATCCATATATGGTATATATAAACATGAGGTTAACCGTTACCTAGGGTCCGTATGCATGGGACCTCAGCTCTTAACATAGCGTCAGGGTCAGAAGAACCAAGGACGGAGGATAAAGGGAAGCGCAAGTAGGACCCATAGTAGACTCGGCTGAAGATTTCCTTTGACATTCTAGCGGAAGTCTTCCTTTTGTTGTTGTACATCCCTTTTGAATCACGCGGTTACTACACCGCTATTGTATTCAGCCAGACTTACAGCATTTTGAAATATAAGTATCAGTTACTCTTCCGCTCAAATGCACTACTCTGATGATTTTAAATGATTTTAAATGAAAAATAAATTATTTCACTTTTGAAAATTGGGATGTTTCAAGTTGAGTTCCAAAAGGAAAATTAAAAGAAGACAGAAGAGAGCCATTGTGAGATTTCAGACCTATAATAGGAAAAGGCCATCGAAAGTAGAGGCCCAAAGCTGAATTTCATCAATCCAAATATCCAATGGGATTTAGCAGCTCATGAGTGATTTTCCTCAAAAATTTCAACCAAGACAGGAACTTGAACCATATTTTCTCATTAGTTCTATATTTTCAGCAATAGTTGACCCAGCAGTTCCAACAAAACCAAGAGATGCACAGCTGCATACAACTTGCTCTATAAATAGAAGTACATCAGGTAATCTCTTGGTGGAACAATACCTTTTGACAACATTATTTTCTAAATTTGGAACCAACTTCTGCTAGTAACTTGCAGCCATAAGACTTTTGGCTGCCTTTATAACCAACTCATCATCCTCTCTCAGAAAAGAAACCTTGTAATAAACCGAATCACGAACTAAATCACCTATGAAGATGGAATATCACCTAGAGGGGGGGTGAATAGGTGATTTTTAAAAAAAACTGCTTAAACAAAATTTTCACAAATTAATGAACTAATTGATCAAGAATTTAAAGGAGAAGGAACACGAGAGAATTTATCCTGGTTCAATCTATCCTGACCTACGTCCAGTCCCCAAGAACACCTTGAGATTTTTCACTATCTTCAGAATACAAATACAAATACACAACTCGGAATGATCTCTCAGACTCACTCCCTCTTACTACTTGTAATTGTACACCCTTACTTAAGGTTCCACAACCTTAAAATTTTACAAACAATGAAAATTAAATGTTTAAGTAACTCCTCACGAGTTGAATAATAAATGATCACTAAAGTACAAGTTGAGAGTAATGAAACTGATAAGATAATAACTCAGAGTAAATGCGCAGAGTTTCGGTAGTTGGCCGAATTGTATGCTTGGGTATTTATACTCTTTCGCCATTAATGCCGTTGGGAGGAACTTGAGAGTTACCGTTGTGACTTATTTAATTTTCCGTTAGACACAGCTTGCTCTCTTTCTTCCTTGTGCAGCCAAATGGACCGTTGAGGCCTCATTAAATGAAATCTGTTCTTTCATTAAATGCGTTGATCGTTGAGAGTGCTTTTGCAGAAGAATGTCTTGATTAAGTAATCCTTGGAAGAATGTTTCTTCCTGCTGCTCTGGGCTTCTTTCTATTTGCTTTCTATTTGCTGCTCTGTTCCTGCTTCAGCATTAAATGCTGTGACGTGAGCATTAGCTTTATGATGATTTTGAATAATAACCCATTGTAAGTTCCTGAAAGCACTAGTAAACATATTAGAAATATTTTAAACATCATTCCGAGGGATTCTGGAGGTTACAAACCAAAAGCTCAAATTTTCGCAAGATCAGATATCAGTGACAGCGACAAGAACTCGAGTATTCAAAGTAGAACTCGAGTTCTTTTGTTTTTCCATTTTAGTATCTCAGTGCTGTAAGGCAAGAACTCGAGTTAACAAACTAGAACTCGAGTTCTAGAACTTGAGTTCTTATACAAGAACTCGAGTTCTTTTGGTTACTTTTCCCCCTGTGTGATGAGAACTCGAGTTGATCCTGGAGAACTCGAGTTCTTCCTTTTTCCTTCAAAGTCATTTTCAAAGAACTTGAGTTCTTAGTTATGAACTCAAGTTTATGAACTCGAGTTCTTAAACTTGTTCATCAGGTCATAAAGTATCGTGTAGAGAGAACTCGAGTTCTTAATTATGAACTCGAGTTGATGAACTCGAGTTTGTCACTAATGAACTCAGACTTGAGAATTTTTCCATGACATGAGCCGCGAACTCGAGTTCTTAACCCAAGAACTCGAGTTCTTCATCTATGAACTCGAGTTGAATGACCAAGAACTCAAGTTCTTCATTTTGCTAAGATGAGAACTAGAGTTTTAAATCGATCTTATGTAAACTATTGATTCACAAGTGTTTAGTTATCATCAAAACTTGGTTGAGAACTAACAACCTAGGTAAGTGTCAGTCCAATTATCTCTAGGAAGATCAGCCATTATAAAAATATTGATGGGTAGAGGGCTTTGCTGCTTTAAAGATTCTAGTTTTCGTTTCAATCCCTGGAATGTAGCCTTGTGATGATTCTTAAACTGCCCATCCAACAATCTGAGCTGCACACAAAGAAATGGATCATTGATGGTTTCATGTACAAACTTTTCCCCTGAGCTCATAATTTCTGGGATGAAAGGAAGGAATTTAATCTTCTTCATCAAAGATTGAAACTTCTGGTCCTGGGAAGATTCACGGATATCAACATACAGTTGAGAACCTTTATATGGGGCTGTGAACAGGCTTCCAAATGCCAGCAATGAGGCTGATTCAGCTTCCGAACTAGATCCAAGATTCTTATGTACATCTTTCCGCCTTCTAACGTATGATAGTTTCTTTTTCTTTTTCAGTTGCTCATCCGTTTGAAATGAATCTAACATCATATCCTCATCACTGCTTTGATAAGTCCATACTGTAGTTCTGCAATCTTCATTGACAGCATAAACACACTTGTTTAAACTACCATCAAGACCAGATAGCAGAGATCAGCATTGCTTTAGGCTGCCAGAAAAAGATGACTGGAGTTTTGAATCATGTGAGCAAACCATATTTACGTTGATACCACACCATATGGACACAAAATCCCTGAGGTCGATCAGTCAAATGAGAGAGGAAGAAACTAAAGATGAGATGTCTATAATCTCAGCAATGGAAATATACCTGCAAAAATGGAAAATTATACAAAAAGAGTGAGATCAGTAGAAATAGGCAAACAAGATATGACCGCAAGAAGATGAAAACCTAAAATTTCATTATTCAAACAAATGATGATGAGCTCATGAGATATTTGTTTCCATTTCCTTTTGTACTTTACACTAAACATATGACATTTGGTTTCATATGCATATAGATAAATAGATACGTACAGAAATACACGAACATATGTATATAGTAAGTAACAAAAGACTTGAAGGAAGGCAAGCCAACTCCGAAGTAAAATTTAAAAGATCATTGTTTTGCTAAAGTAAAGATTATTATGCAGAACAACTTGGTGAGCATCTGTCTGTGAAAAATCAGAATAGATTGAAAAGCTTCCATCATTCACTTTATCCCTTCTGAAAAATCACAAAGCATTCTCATCAAGATACTGATGCACAAGTAGCATAAGGCCATAAGCCTTTCAGTTGTTGCCTTCTTTCCTGCCCAAGAGTGACAAAATTTACAAACCTTTCACCTTCAATGAGCTCAATAGCATGATCCCAAACAAAAAGCCTAATGTCCTTTGGATCCACAACACGAAATTTTGGACAGCTACCTAGAACAACAGCATGGTGATCTAGAATTGGAGGAACAATCAAAGTCCGATTCAATATCCCTGCTATTAAAATAGCATTTTTGAACTCTGAAAGCTGATTGCTGAACCCACTGTGTGGTGCATACCATAGGAATTTCTTTCCAAAGGCTTGGTCATTGCATTGATGGGATTGTGAGTCATAAGTTTTAGGTGATACAGGTATGAGAGAATTGGGTATCAGAGAGTAGTAATAATAGCACAAGGGTAATGCAAGGGTGAAAATAATAGATAGAGGAATAAGAGGAAATCTGTGCCGAGGTTTCCTTTTCAACAACATTCTAGTTGGTGTACTCATATTGAAAATGTTCATCTTGGATATATGGATAAGATTCCTTCACATCAAGGAAATATGTAGTAATTCTTCCCTAAATTGAAGTAATGAGAATCAAAATTAACGAAGCACGAGTACTTCAACAATGGAGTGGCATCATATTTGATATCTTGTATACCATACTTTGAAATTGCATATAAATGCCACGTATCTTGTAGTGAAACTCTGAGTTAGTATCGGTAATTCTAGCCCAAAAGGACACAAAACTAAAGTTCTCCAAACATATTGCAGCAGCATATTCATAATCATCTCACCACATCAAACAGCCGTAGTTTCCCTTTCTGGAAAAAAAATCCAAAATAAGGTATCCAAAAAAAGCTCATCAAGACCAATTTTGAGATATAAATTAGTGTTTAAAATGTGCTAAATTACAAAGGAAAAAAAAAGGACAATGATAGGTATAAAAATAATATAATTCAATTTTCACATAAAGTACTAGCCATGAAAAGAAAATCGGAAAAGTGAAGAACAACTAGGACAACCATAGTATTGAAAGCCAAATTTTGACACTTCACTAGCCCAGTTTCAGAGATATATTATCGTGGTTCCTAAGCAAATAGTATTTGCCTTCACATCTTAAGTTATTTTGGCCATTATAATGCAGAGTTTCATGAACCACAATATCACATGAAATCAATTTCTAAAAGGTCCCTCACCAAGACTCTCTGAGTTATAAAATCTGAATTTAGTGTTTTAGCCTCAACTCTATCGAAATAGGTTTCAATTTTTAACCCAAAAAAGGTCTCCATTTATATCATCCGGACAAAGTCAGTGCCAAAATTTTATAAGAGAAGCAACTGACACCTCATACCTCCTGAAAAACTCCAAGAACTTCTTAGATTACCCAGTAGCCCTATTGAGATCAACCTTCATGTTAAATGAACAGTGTAAATACCTTTAAACACTTTTCTGTCAAAAAAACTCGGCATTTCCTTATAATGCCGCTCCAATGGCCTGTCAAACTTCACAAGCGTCTTAACCAGCATTTACGTGAGAACGAAAACGGATTCCACCAGAATCGCATTTCAACTCGTTATTCCTAACATCACATAGACATATACCCTCAAAATCGCTAGGATACACAAATTCCAACCCCAAATTATTGAAATCAACGACACAGATAATAGTCAAATTTAAAATTCACATTATCGCAGCCAATATACAAACCAACCAGATTATATCATTAAGCAAAGGGCATCGAAATCCCATTGCAAAGTCTACATAATGACAAGGAAAAGGAACCAAACTCACAAAACTCCTACCACAGTCAAATTGATGCTTGGAATTGAGATCAGCAAACTTGACTGAGATGAGATTCACAGTAGAAGAGAGCGAAAAGCCATTGCTTACTCAGGTGAGCTTCTCAATGGGTTGGTGCGACTTGATAACTCGAAGAGTCTTGGATTCCATCACGGGGCGAAGTGCAATGCCGCTGCAATTCTATAATAATCGCACCCAGATAATGTCTCTCCCACTTCAATTCAACAACTTGCTCCAACTGAAACAGGGCTCTTCCTCTTAAGCTAATTGAAGCAAATATGAAGAGGGTATGACGTAGAATCAAAAGATTTGGTTGTGGAGTTTTGATGTTGCTGGAAGAGGAGAAGAAACGGCTCAATTAGATCTAGGAAAGATTATGGGATCCGGCTAGCGTCCAATGCTTTTGCCATCCGCTGCAGTCCGGTACTCAAAACTATGTCGTTTTTGACCCAAACAATGACAGCTGATGTCTCCTTTTTTTTCCCTTTTTTTTTAAAAAAAAATTCATGGTTTTAATGAGTAATAAAAAAATACTTCAGGCTACTAAACAGTACTAAAAAAAACTTCATGATTTTGAAAAAATATTTTATGATACTGACTAATACTAAAAAAATACTTGAGGATACTAAATGATACTGAAAAAATATTTCATCATCATATGGTACTAAAAGGATGCTTCAGGATACTGACTGGTATTGAAAAGATACTACATGATCTTGAAAAAAATATTTCAAGGTACTGATTGGTACTAAAAAGATACTTTAGGATATTTTTTTTAGTCTCATTCAGTATCATCAAGTATTTTTTTAGTATCAGTTAGTATTCTAAAATATTTTTTCAAAATCATAAAGTATTTTTTTAGTACTGTTTAGTAGCCTGAAGTATTTTTTTATTATCCATTAAAACCATGAAATATTTTTTTAAAAAAAAGGGGAAAAAAGAGACATCAGCTGTCATTGTTTTGGGTCAAAAATGGCATAGTTTTGAGTACCAGACTGCAGCGGATGACAAGAGAATTGGACGCTAGCCGGATCCAAGATTATGTGGAGAAGGGTCAGTAAAAAATTAAAAGAAATATATTAGGGAGATAATCAAGAAAATATCTGTTCTGGCGTAGAACACAAGTGTGATTGGACTTGGCCTGAGGTGTGATCCTAGGGGCTTATGTATCGCAGATTGGGATCAAAGTCCACGTAGTTCGAAGGTAAATGATAGGTTTATTAAAGCTAGAAGGGGTGATGTGTGTGCTCTGTGTGTACTGAATACTAAAAGCTGGGTTAGAGCGTATGTACCTTGTTAGAGTTTGTACCCTATTTATAGACTTACTTGGGGCCCTACCTTGATGGGCTTTGTTATCTTATTTTTTAAAAGATATTTAGATATCCTTTTGAATAATATCTCCTTATCATGCGGGTAGTTATGATATTGAATCTTGATAGCTATCTTTGATAATTGTTCCTTAATTCAAGGGGGTTTGTTAAGATTGTACGTGGAGCCTTGCATTTGGGCTCTTCTTATCGTTGGGCCGAGCCCATTTTATTATTTCCGTAACATTTGCCCCCCAGGCCAGTAGTTCAGGACTCTAAGCTGCCGGGATGAATTAGCGAAGTCTGGATTTGTTTTCCGATTTGAAATGCCTTTGTCCCGGTCACCCTGTTTCTGGGCTGCTGGCGTCTTATGCTTGTTTTAAATTTTCCTTCTGTTGAGGTTGGATGACTCCAAGTTCGAATTCTCATATTCATCTCAGTTTGCTTGGATTGGGACCATTGCCCCTATTTGAAACTACATGGGAGGTCAGCATTAGTCCTTGCGGTCGTACATCGATTTTGCGTTTGACCGACTTTAATGCCATAGCCAGGTTGCTTATTTGGCTTGTCAGTTGAATCGACTCTTTGCTTGTTTTCGAGACGAGTGTCAGCATTGTCCTCTGCTAGTTGGCGTTTGCAAGTTGGCTTGTGAGTGGAATGTTTACTACATTATTTTCGGTTATCGTGCACATTAAATACCAACATTAAATGCGCACGCCTTTCTATGGCCACGTCATTGGCTTTGTAAGGGCCCTTTGGGCCCTCAATGGTTGAACTTCCTGGGTGCTTAACTGTTTTCCTTCTACTCGTATATATAGCTCTTACTTTCCCTCTTCTTACACTTTTGAAAACTTAGAAAACTCAGAGCATTTCTATTGAGTGTGAGAAAGTTCCTTCCTTTCCCTGTATTTTCACATTCATCTTCTGGCTCGCGTGTTTCCTCTACCCCTAACTTATTTGCGATCAGGTATTTTGTTGTCTTTTGTTGCCATCTTTGATTTCTCATCTTGCATTTTCTTGAATTTTTTTGTAGACGCTATTTGTTGGGTTCTTTCGAGTTTTTTCCCGTTTTCTGGGTAATCTTACACTATTCCGCCATATTTTTCTTTACTTTCTTGATTTTTGATCGTTTTGATCTTTCCTTTTGAATCTTTTAGCTTGGTTTCCAGTTTGGAGCAAGCTTTGTTGTTTCTTTCTATCTTCGTTGCTCAAATGAGTCTTGAAGGCTCCTCTTCGTCTTTTAAATCACATAATCTTACCCCGGAGGAGGAAGAGCTTCTCCAGTGCATTCCTCCCCGGACGGCCTAGTGGCTATATGGGAAGCCTTTAACAGAGGAGCAAAAATTGGAAAGTGTACTCCTAGGTTATGGTGGGGTCGGTAAGGGAAGGTCAAATTGACCTACCCTACCTAGAGGTACCTCTAGAGGGCGGTTTCAATTGTCAGGGCCTGTTGCCCGAGGTTGGTCTCAGTCGCTAGAACCTGTAGGCCGAAGTCAGGGGAATACCCTAGCTAGAGCTTCCTCTTTAGCGCCGCCCTTCGTAAGTTACGGGAGAGGGAGTCCTTCTGTGCCTGCTGCTTCTTTTGCCCTGTGGGTTGAGCCCTCCATGACTTCTTTTCGTCCTACCAGTCCATGCGAGGAGTGTTCCTGGCTAGTGTCTGAATCTGTGATGGTAGGTCGGACATGGGAAGTTGAAGAGATAGCTCCGCGATGTCAGCATGTTCCACCGAGAGATGCCTCAGTCATGCCTTTCTGTTCTGCTTTACCACCTTCAGGTATCTTCTTTTTTCTAATTCGTTTTTTGTTTTCCCTTTTCTAGGTAGAATCTGAGTCTCTCCCCGTACTGTTGAGGAGTCCGGATCTGTGGAGTCGGCGTCAACATGTGCTTCTCGTCACCTCTAAGAAAAATATGAATAGGTTGCGGCTGGAGTGTTGTCCAGACTTTCTATCATCAACGCTGATCAGATTGCCGAGCTCCCAATAGAGGACTGGGGTCATTGTTCCCTTTCATCGCCAAGTCCTGATGAACCGGTGTGTACACACTAGGAAGGGAACGAGAGTTCCTTTTTTTTCTACCGGGATTTTATTATGAAGCTCAGTTTATGCTTTCCGTTTACCAAGTTCCAAACTAATCTTTTAAAAATTCTGCATTTAGCCCCCACTCAACTTCATCTGAACTCCTAGGGCTTCATTGTCGCTTTCGAGCAACTTTGTAAATTTTTGAAACATAGCCCTACCACCAAGGTGTTCTTTTACTTTTTTAATATCTAACGGGCTCGCCAACACGGAGAGCCTATGAAGAAAAAGGGGTGGGTTTCCTTCGAGGGAAGCTAGAAAGAAAACTCTTTCATGTGGCCACTGATACCTGGAAGGGCTTTAAAACACGTTTTTCAAAGTCATAGCCGAGCCCGGTCATAAACTATGGTTTCTTCAAGATGTCGATTCTAAATCAGTGGAATTGACGTTTCCCTTGTATTGGTCCAAGGTTCACTATGAATGGGACCTAAAGATTTTTCAGTCCAATGAGGACAACTTAGAGCCAGTTGAAATAGCTACCATTATCGACCTGGTTGACAACATGGCCGAGAAGGACGTTATTGATGCTCGCGTTTTTATCCGGCAATTAGTGGAGGAATTGTATCCGCCGAGTAGGATTTTTTGATTTATTTTAACAAGTTTCTGGGTTATTTTTACTGCCATTACTGACTTTGCTTTTGTTGCTTTTGTAGCACCTGAGATGGGAAAGATCCCCTACCAAGAATTGGCCAAGAAGCTTCGAGCCAAGAAGAAGGGGGAATCTCCCTCGAAAAAGAAGGCGGCGGCTGCTCCATCACCGAAGATGGCGATTGCGCCCGAGAAGAGGGCTACTTCTCCTCCGGCATCCACGAATCTCATCCCGTGTAAACGGTCGAAGTTGGCCACGACTTCCTTAGCTACATCTCTAGAGGCTATCCTAGCTCCTACCTCTTAGGCCACAGCTTATGCAGGGAGTCCTCCTCCACATTCTTCCCCTTCTCATTTACATAAACGAGGGGAAGTGTGGATAGATGGAGTGTCAGACGAGCTTAAGCGCGCTGTGAAGCCCCTTACTCACTATTTCAACGCAGCTGTTCTTTCTGATACCGACTTTGACGATCTGCAAACTTTGCAGAATTGCCTTATGGAGGCAGCTGATGTAATAGATGCTTACGCTGCTATGAAGCATAAGTACTCCAAGGTTGTGCTGGATCTGAAGCAAGCACGAGCTGAGAAAGACGCTGCTGTGGGCCAGCAAGACAAGGCTGAGAAGGCCCAGGTGAAGGCGGTGGAGTGCCTGACCAAAGCTATGGCGGATAAGGAGAAGGCTAATGCGGAGCTGGCCCAAGTTAAGGCGGATCTGGTTGTGTCTCAGGCTTGGGAGAGCACCCTTACCAGCTCTCTAGGAACCCTGTAAGGTTAGTATGGGAGTCTGGTGAAAGACTTGAACCTTGTTCATTCCGACCTGGATACCAACAAGGCTGAGCTAGCAGCAGCGGCCACCGAGGTGGAGAAGCTGGAGGTTATGGTGGTCGAGACGGCTGCTGATGCTTTCAAGGAGTGGCTGGCCCAAGTCCGAGCTTTGAATCCCGATCTAACAATGAACCTTGATGCTGTAGATTTCAAAGCTACGGTAGTGGACGGGCAATTTGTTCCTGCATTAGCGTCTCCAGCTGAAGAATCAGGAGCTCATGTTGGGGTGAGCAAGATGTGGCAGCTGAAGAGGAGACCCCAACGATCGAGGTACCAGATTCAACAGGGCCCGTCATTGCCAAGCCTTGAAGCTTTGTTGTAGCACTTTAGGATATTTTTGTTTTTAAACTCTGTGTAATCCGGGCCTGTGGCCCAATATTTGTGTAATGACAATTTCATCCCGGTTTTCCGTGAATTTTTAGCATACTTTGCCTGCTTACTTGTCCATTTTGTTTTCATCCTTTAAACCAAACTCACGTTAATTTCATTTATTAATGAATAAAGGGAAACATAATCCGTGTGCGTAACTCGGTTCTTATTATATGACTTGGCCAAAGTCAAGATATATTGCGCAGAATCCGTTAGATATTCCACCAACATTAATAAACGGGGCATGTTTATTAGTAGTCGGGCATTCTAAATAAACAGATGATTTCCAGTGAACCACCTTAGTACTTTAACTTGTAAAGTAATAATCCGAGATGGTAGCCAATCGCCACATGTTCAGGACTCAATTTTTTAAAGTGAGAATCTAAACATTTCAACCTGATCAGGATCTTTACGGCAATGACAACACCATCCCAGAGTGTTGTTCCGATGCATCGTAACATTCATAAGATTTGTTATCAAACCTCACGATAGCCGAGCTCGCGAAACCCTGGCTTTATTGATTAAGTTGCCTCTACTTAGCTATTTTTGTATTGAACTTTATAAACAATCATCATGTCAGCCCATGAAGTAAGCTGCCTTCTTTATTGATTGAAATAGTTGCAATTACAAAAGAAATTTAATAAAATAAATGGAAAATAATGCGTGAAAGCAAAATAATCCTTAAAATAAAAGACGGTTCTCAGCCACCGCTAACATCCGCTACGACCAGGTTCAAAGTGGAGCTCAGTGTTCAACTGTAGTAGACCCTTAGTTTGTCCGCATTTCAGGTTTGTTTTATTGCTTTGCCATCTAAGGCTTCCAGGATATAGGTTCCTGGCCCTATTTGGTCCGAGATGCGGTAAGGTCCTTCCCAATTTGCCGCAAGTTTTCCATCCCGGGCATTCTTGTTTATGATATCCACCCTGCGGAATACCAGATCTCCTTTGCTAAACACTCGGGGCTTGACTTTGCGATTATATTTAGCCGCAACCAGCTGCTTCATAGTCAGATCTCGGCAATGTGCCGTGACTCTAGTTTCGTCAATGAGATCCAATTCTAGGGCCAACTAGCTGCTGTTGTTAGACTCTCCTTCCTATAACACTGTGTCTTTTCTCCACGAAGTTTGCCCGATTTCAACCGGGATCATGGCTTCACATCCGTATGTCAATTTGAAGGGTGTCTCCTAAGTTGAGGTTTGAATACTAGTCCGATACCCCCAGAGTACAGGATATAGCTGTTTAACCCAATCATTTTCCACGTCAGCCATCCGTTTCTTGAGCCCGTCAACAATAACTTTGTTTGCTGCCTCGGCCTGTCCATTGGATTGTGGATGTTCTATTGAAGCAAAATGGTGTTTGATCTCAAGTTCGAACATCAACCTTTGAAAACCTTGGTCAATCAATTGCGTACCATTGTTGGTTATGACTTCAGTTGGAATTCTGAATCTGGCGAGAATGCTTTGATCAAAAAATTTCTGTACTTGGGCAGCTATGCCGTAATGGATTTTAGCTTGGCCGGAGGTGACTAAATCATCCGAGCGTGTTTTTGGCAACTTTCACATTTTCTCACATGCTCTTTGGAATCGGCTACCATTGTCGGCCAATAAAATCCAGCTCGGAGAGCTTTTCTGGCCAGGGCCTTTGCTCTCATGTGTTGCCTATTGATTTCTTCATGAATCTCTACCAATACATACTCGGCCTCTGCTGGGTTCAAGCATCTTAACATTGGAGAGTGGAGGCCTTTCTGATACAGCTGGTCATCAACCACCATTTACATTGCTGCCGAGCTGGCCATTTGTTTGACCTCCATTGGGTCCTCTGAAATAATTCCTTTCTCAAGGTAATTTAAGATTGGTTTTCGCCAATCTTCTGCTGCTGCAGTGACCATAACGCAACTGGGCTCGGTCATGCTTTGTTGGATGACTGTGCGGTAGTTTCCCGAGCTTTTGGTACTTGTTAATTTCGACAAAATGTCTGCCTTCGCGTTCTCTCCTCAGGGAATATGGGTGACTGTGACTTCGTTAAAGTCGGCCATAACCTCCTTTACTTTCCCTAGGTACTTGATTAGCAAAGGTCCCTTGGCCGTGTAAGGTCCGTTAATTTGGGCCGCAACCAACTGAGAATCAGTTGACAGGTGGATCCTTTTGGCTCCGTTTTCTTTAGCTTGAGACAACCCGGCCAACACTGCTTCGTATTCGACCTGGTTGTTGGAAGTTTTAAAATGCAGCTGCAGGGAGTGTTCCATCGAAACTCCTTCCGGGCTTTCTATAATGACCCTTGCCCCACTTCCTTTGGCATTTGAAGATCCGTCGACGAATACCTTCCAGACCCTAAGACTATCCTTTGGCATTATTGTTGTTGGCACTAACTCCGCAATAAAGTCGGCTAGAGCTTGAGACTTAATTGCATGTCGGGCTTTATAAACAATGTCGAACTCGGATAGCTCTATGGCCCAATTGATCATTCGTCCTACCAAATCCGATTTGTGGAGTACCTGACATATGGGTTGGCTTGTTCGGACGATTATTCGATGTGCCTGGAAGTAGGGGCGGAGCCTTCTTGCCGTGGTGAGGAGTGCGAATACTACCTTTTCAAGCCTCTGATATCTTAACTTGGAGCTTTTTAGAGCCCAACTTATAAAGTAGACTGGCTTTTGCTCAGTGGATTCTTCTCGTACTAAGGCAGCACTGACGACCTCTTCTCCCACCGATAAATAGAGAATGAGGTCTTCGTCGGGTTCAGGCTTTGATGATACTAGTGGTGTTGACAAGTATTTCTTAATTTCTTCAAACGCGGCTTCACAATTAGCATTCCACTCCCCGTGCTACGCTTCTTTCTTTAATAATTTAAAGAGTGGAAGTGCCTTCTCTACCGATTTTGGCAGAAATCTTGTTAATGTGGCTAGTCGGCTTGTTAGCTGCTGCACTTCTTTCTTGTTTTATGGTGCTGCCATATCAAGGACGACTTGGCATTTATCCGGGTTGGCCTCGATGCCCCTATTTGTTAGGAGGAATTCGAGGAATTTGCCTGTTGGTACTCCGAACTCGCACTTAGCTGGGTTGAGTCGGATTTAATGGGCCCAAAGCTTGTCAAATGTCTCTTGGAGGTCTCGGATATGGTCCGAGCGACTGATTGATTTAACAATCATATAATCAATGTAAAGTTCCACATTTTTACCGAGCTGTGTATCAAATACTCGATTCATCATCCTCTGATAGGTGGCTCTGGCATTCTTCAGCCCAAAGGGCATAACGTTGTAGCAATAATTAGCTTTATCTATGATGAAAGCTGGTTTCTCTTAGTCATTAGGATGCATGGCGATTTGGTTATAGCCAGAATAAGCATCCATGAACGAGAGCAATTGGAATCCGGAGGAATTGTCCACTAGCTGGTCTATGTTCGGCATGGGGTAAGCATCCTTCGGGCATTGCCTTATTGAGGTCGGTATAATCCGTGCATACTCTCCACTTACTGTTGGGTTTTTTAACCATTACCACATTTGATAGCCATGTGGTGTATTGGATTTCCCTGATGAATCCTGTGTCCAGTAACTCTTTTACGTGTTCAGCAAGAGCGGTTTGTCTATCCAGGGCGATCTTCCTTTTCTTTTGTGCAACGGGTGCACAATTTGAATTTATTGTTAACTTGTGACAATAGAAAATGGGGGTCGACACCTGGTAACTCGGAAGGTTTCCAGGCAAAAATGTCTTTGTTTTTCAATAATAGTTCTTCAAGCTCGGCTCGCTCTTCCTTCGTAAGTGTACTGCCAACCTTGGTTACCTGCCCGGGTTCATCTCCCAGAAGGTAATCATCAAGTTCACCATCGAGTTTTGTTTTCATCAGCTTAGCTTCCTCTCTTATGTCTAGCTCCATCACGTTGACCGAGCTCGAGTGAGGCGACGTTGAGTTTTGCGCTGGTTTTTGCTATGACGAGGATGTTCTCGATTCATTATTTTTTATTGTTGAAAAATAGCACTGCTGAGACTCTTTCTGATCTCCTTTAATGATGACAACCTCATTCTTTCGGCTTACCATCTTCAGTTTTTGGTGCTTAGTTGATATTAACATATCCCAGTTATGAATATTTGGTCTACCCAAAATGATGTTATAGGACGAGGGGAAATCTGCCACAGTGAATTTGACTTATCCGGTCTTGAAGGCTTCCTTAGATCCCAGCGTCATTTTCAGTTCTATGTGTTGGTTATAATTAGTTTTGATGATGTCTCATATAGATGCCATTAGTAAGAGCAAAAAGTTTATATCATATACATTGACTAATTGCTACATTTAATGTATATTTGTTTATATGGAGAATGAACAAGAGAAGAGAAGAGAAGAAAGAATATAATTATGGAGTCAAATGATGAAGAACAAGAGAAGAGAAGAAAGAATGAGTTGAATCATGGAGAATGATCAAGAGAAGAGAAGAAAGAAAGAAAAACTTGCCAAATGGAATGAGAAAATTCATTATACAAGTTCTAAGATTGATTCTTAAAGTCTCCACGATCAATTGGAAGTTGGAATGGCTCAATTCGAAGTTAGAACAAGTAAATATCAGTTTCTGGATAAATAAACTCGAGCCTGTCACTTTTAGATTCGAGTCTGGTATGAATAAACTCGAGCCTGTCACTTATATACTCGAGCCTATGTGTTTTCCAGCAATTCTGGCTCTTCTGGTACGAGCAAACTCGAGCCTAAACATGTAAACTCGAGCCTGGTGTGAACAAACTCGAGCCTGGATGTGTTTCTAGCGATTCTGGATCTTCTGGCCCGAGCAAACTCGAGCCTATACTTACAGGCTCGAGCCTGACTGGCTTCCAGCAACTTTGTCCAGCTTTGTTTCACGTTTCAGCTGAGCGACCTCTGGTAATTTGATGATATCTCCCAAACCAGGAATCCGTTTGAGGTGAAATCAAATTTGGCTGAAACTAGACATCTAATGCGTCATCTTGACAAAGTTTCACGACCAAAGAAGATCAGATAAGAGAGCTATGAATATTTGAAGTTGACCCATCTGTTAACGTCACTCAGCAGACCAAGGTTCAGTAATTTGAGGATATCTCACAATATGTAAATCAAAATGAGCTGAAATCGGTGGCATTTGAAAGAAGACTCACAGGGCTTTCCATCGATACTTAATTCAACTAAAACGGAGTTCAGACCAGGGAGATATGGCCTTTGGAAGTTGACTAAAAAATTCAGGATATCACAAACTCGAGCCTATCACTTATAAACTCGAGTTTAACTCTGACAGAGAGCTAGTCACGATATGATATTTGACAAACTCGAGCCTAAAACTAATAGACTCAAGCCTAGCTCAGACAGAGAGCTATCAAAGGTTTCCAATTCGATCAAACTCGAGCCTAGCTTACACAGAAAGTTTCTCAAAGCTTTTCAAAACGTTCAAACTCGAGCCTACATTTACAAACTCGAGTTTGTCACTTACAGAGTTTTTTGAAGATTTTTCAAGGCAGGAAACTTGAGCATAAAGTTATAGACTCAAGCCTAACAGATTTTTGTTTTCTAAATCATGACTTCAACTCTCAGATTTAATCCTATGATTCATCTTACACATAATTTGAATTGCAAATTACAGTATATCTGTCTGATGAGTTAATTCATGAGTTACAGATTCGATTAACATGTTTCAAGATTCAAATCTGAATTTCTCGAAGAGACGTGCAGTGACGCAATAAAATATTCAGGGAAATTAATTTTACAGCTAAGACATCCACCGAACTGCCAAAAGGACCTTATCATCAGACAAGAAGAATATTCAGATATCCATGGCAGACGAACAGGCATGGGTGAGCAATGGGAAGGAGCCTATTGTCTCTATTCTATTTTTCCAATGTCTTTCTCTCCAGCAGAGGTTCAAAAAGTCCAACGGTCATATTCTGGAGATAGCATTTAGATAATCTTCTTCATCTATATAAGAAGCCCAAAATCGAAGATCAAAATGAGCAAGCACAGAGACGTGAGCCTACACTGTCAAATATGCCAATACTCTGAATCCAACGTTTGTGTCATATACTCTCTGTTTTCAATGCTTATATAGTTCATCTTAGAGAGTGAGATTATTTGTATTATGCTTCAGTGTTCATCATATTTACTTCTGAGAGAGAAGATTGATTGTTAATCAGTTTATTTAAGAGATACTCAAGATTGGGTGATCTTGAGTGGGAAACACACTGTGTTGTGATTACAACTTATAAAGGGAGTGAATCCTAGGGAGAGGATTACTTCGAGTACAGAGTGTGTAATCAATCAAGTGTATTGACTACAGTTTGTAAGGGGGAGTGAATCTTAGGGAGAAGATTACTTCAAGTACAGAACTTGTAATCAAGCTCGAAGCAGACAGTGGATTGAAAATCTCAAGTGAAGCTTGGGGATAGACGTAGGTCAGGGATTGGACCGAACTAGGATAAATCATAGTTTGCATACTCTCTTCCCTTACCTTTTACATTTCCAGTACATGTTTATCTTTGAATATCTAACTGTCAAGTTATAAGTTGCGAAAAGATTTTTAAAGTTCCTAAAGTTTTATCAAACACCCAATTCACCCCCCCTCTTGGATGATAGCCAGATCCAACACTATGTACCCCTTGGGGCACATATCCTCTCAATTGAACCCGATTAGGGTTGTTCTGCACGACTTCAGGTTTTCTGGATCAAGGTCCATTCGCTTGACGGCATCCCAGAGGATGATATCTACCACACTGCCAGGGTCAATGAACATCTTCTTTATGCGACATTTACCCAAGAGGCCGGTTATGACCAAGCCGTCCTAATGGCTGGGATTACGTCTCTTAAATCATCTTGAGTAAAAAATAATTTGGGGGGTTCTACTTGCAGAGGCTCTGGCTTGAAAGTTGGTCGTCCCCTGATGATTAGGACTTCCCGGAGATACTTCTTTTGCTAACTTGCTGTATTGCCTCCTCCACCATATCCCCCACTAATAACATTACAATCGAACTCGGCTTCTGGAAATTCGTCGTCATCGTCGTTCCTTCTTCGGTCATCATCTTACTTCTTTCTTTGAGGGACCGAGCTTTTGCTTCGATCCATCTGTTTTCGTTTATTACTCTTTTGCCCTTGCGTTTTGATAACATATTGCCGTAGTCACCCATCTCGGACAAATTTCTCTACAGCATCTCTAAGGTCCCAACATTCATCAGTTGTGTGTCCGGGTCCATTATGGAAATCACAAAATCGAGATCGATCTAGTTTGCCTCTGTTATACAGTGGGTGGGGTTGTTCCACCTTTTTCATCTCGGTCAGTGCTACCTCTCTCCAAAGCTGTGCACGTGAGACATTCAAAAGAGTATATTTTTCATACTTCCCTTTATGTCTTCCTCCTCCCGCTTTCTGGTCCGAGTTCCTGGATCGATCTTTCGATGCCTGATCCTTTCCTTTTTTAGGCGGACATCGTTGGCTATCTGCATCTCTCGATATCCAAATATTTCTTAGCTCGCCGATGGAACTCCTCCAGAGTTTTGATTTCTCCGGATAAGACTGACCTCCCCATTCTGGATTCACTGTTCAGGCCCGAGATGAGCAAATGCACATGGACACTCTCCTTAACCCTTGAATTTGCAAGGCGGCCACTTTGAAGCGATCTAAGTATTTCTGAAGAGTTTCGCCGGGTTGCTGCTTGATTCTGTCTAGCGTATAAACCGACTTGGGTTGCTTTTTGCTTGTAACAAAATTTAGTAGGAATTTCTCACTCAGGTCATTGAAGTCGGTAATGGATTTCAGAGGTAGAGTTCAAAACCAAATTTGTGTAGCCCCTTGCAATGTTAAGGTGAACAGCCAGGATATGATCGGTCCCTTAAACCCTTGAACCAGCATTTCAGTGTCGAAGGTATTCAGGTGCGTTTGGGGATCCTGACTTCTGTCATATCTGGGGAGGTCGGACGTACTGAACTTCCTTGGATATTCAGCTTTCGTAATTTCATCGGAGAATGGATTGTTATTTTGTCCTCCGTCTCCATACCACATCTTATGCTTTTCGGACTCATCTGGCCGAATTTCTTGGTTATTCGAGGCATGGCTACTTTTTTGAGCTGTCCGAGTTTGATCATCTTGGTTAATATCCCGATGGTGAATTTGCTTTGAATTTGTAGTTGAGGTTATCTTTCCTTGTTCAAGTTGGTTAGGTTGGGTTGGATCAACAGTTTGTTGACTGGTATCTCCGTGCTCATTACGTTGATCATCTCGTTGCTCCTCCTGAGGAGGGTTCTGTAGTTGCTTAAGGATCTAATTCATTACTTCGGCCATGTGATCAATCTTTTGATTCTGGAGATTATCGCATTCTTCCACGTTCTCAATCCATTTTAGCATTGACTCGGCGATGTTGTGCAGCAATTGTATATTCGGGTTGTCAATTTGGAATTTTTGTGAGGAATTGGCCTGATTGGCGTTTTGTAGCGTTTGATCTGCTTGTCCGTCCCCAGTGCGAGGAGTATTCATACTCAGTGTTTCCTCTGTGCGTTCATGATTGTTTTCTCGGACGTCTTCCTGTTGTTGATCCTCGTTATTTCCTCGTTTTTGACTTTGCTCGTGTGTGAGCATGTGGCTTTTGCTTCTAGTGTTAGCCATCGTTGGTCATGGGAATAGGACTTTATAGTCCCCATGTAATACCCCAATTTTCATAATACATGTAAATATTAAATTTTGATAAATGACACCTATTACAATAGGTGAATTTGTGGTCTCAAAACTAGTAAAATAATTACCTTATCTTTTAAGGTGATTTCTCATGAAATTAGAGTAAATAAAGAGCTAAAAATCCCTAAGTGAATTTATGGGTCATAAAATACCCTGAGAATATTATGATAAATCCTAAGAGGCAACAAAATATTTATTAAAATTGGAGAATATGTTGTGTCCAACTTTTTAGTTGATTTATTATCATTTTTAGGAATTATATCATTTTCTAAGCAATTAAAAACATCGGAGGATGATAAAATCAATTAGAGAAAATTAGTAACAATTATTGGGCAATTGAAATTGCAATAATTGAGATGCTCTAGTAATTTTTGAAATTAGCTAGTAACTAATTTATAAAGATCATAATACCAAGACCAAATGGTAAATAGAAGCTAAAATTGGCACACAAGGAGTTGTTAATTATCAAAATTAAATTAGAAACCTTGTCAAATTTTGGTAATTAAGCCTAGTAACCCTTAAAACACTATATTGGAGATTAACATGGGATTTAACCAATTATTCCTAATTAATCTCTATGGGACGAAAATTCTTGTTTAATGGTAAATAAAAGGAAGAATCAAATTATATTTTAAGTGGACCAATGAGAGAATTTCCCTCTTAAAATTGTGAGAACATTAAAAATGTAATTGAATAAGTAAAACAAGAGGGAGGGGACGGTTTTCAAGAAGGAAGAAGGGAAAATAATAAGTCAAAGAGTATGGAAGAAGATTGGACAAACTTAGGGACCAAGTTTTTAAAACTTGGGGAGCAAGAAGTGATGTAATTAAATACAATTAGATGAGAATCCCTAAGAAATAAATCATAACTTGAAATATTGGAACTAAGTATTTAAGATAAATACATATTTGAGATCAATGAATTATGAGCATCAACTTGGCTATTCCCAAAGTTAATTTCGGTTACATATAAAAGTCATACCTAAGTGTTTTGGGAATTAAAAATCACCATAAATCTAATCACAAAATTAGGATTTCAAAAGTGAAATTAGATTTTGAAGAAAAACATTAGTTGATGCTTAACTAAATTAGCATTTGGGATTAAATAGAAGATAAAACAAAAATCTAAGGAAAAGGGAGAGAGAGGGACGAATTGGGGAGGTGTAAGGGGGAGATCTTTGCTTCCTCACCAAGCAAACCTCAAGGGCCAAGATCAAATTGAATTACTTGGTGCCTACTCATTTGATTTCCTATAAATAGAGCTTTTCCCTTCACAAGTTTCTCACAAATTTCTCAAGCCTCAACCAAAAGACATAGAGAGGAGGGAGAGAGTAAGGAGCTGCTGGAAGTAGGTAGCAAGTGTTCTTCAAGAGGTAAGAGAGTTTTTAGCTTTTGAGTTTAAGTTCTTAGGTTATGAGATAGAAATGCTAGAAATGCTGTTTTGATCATCAATCTTCCAAATCCAGTTTTATTTTCATGTTTTTATGGTTTCCATTGCATTTATTTCGAAAAATTGATGAAGAAGAAGTTATATCAAAATTTTTGGAAGATTAGGATCAAAATAGCGAAGCTCTGGCGGAATTTCATCAATTAGTGTTTTCTAAAGTCAGGGGTAAAAACGTCAATATCTTATGAAGAAGATGATGTTAAAAATTCTGAGAAAATTCATGGTGAAAGTAGACATCCAGGGTTTTCCAAATCTATAAAGAGTGTGTCATTTGAAGCTCTGTGCAAAAAGATAAAAATCTCAGAAGTTAGGCAATGTTTTCTGTGTGAAATTATGGGCAGTATTTAGAAACGTGAAATCTGGGAATTATCCATGAATTCTGGGTAAGTTCCAGTATTTTTCCTCAAAAATAGACTTCTCAAGGATTCCGGAAAATTTTACGGATCCTCATTTTGATTTTTCTAGAATTAGTTATGATTTTTCAAAGTTACCGAAAAATCTGCCCAGAAAATGCTGCAACACGTTTTTGAAGGAATGGAAGGGCAAAATTGTAATAATAAAGCCATCAAGGGTAGAATGGTAAATAGAGGTGGAAATATCTCTTAGAATGTTATTCTAAGTGATATGGTGATATGTTAGGATATTCGGGAAGTTCAAAGCCGGAATCAAAGGTCGGATGTTTGACGACTATGCAGTAAAAGGTACGGACGCGTATTGTAACATTAACGCTTATGCTTATGGTATGGTTATATATGATAATTGTTTTCACATGTTGATACTCTGTTTTGAAAATTGCTCATGAGATAATGATTGTATACGGGTTATAGTTTTGATAACACCGTTGAGTTTTCCTAGCGCTGAGGACACGATAGGCCATCGTGGCACTGGTTATGTGCAGACTTGGGTAACATACATATTGCAGTGGCTGTGTTATGTTACTTGCTGATATGTTTTTGAAAGTTATAATTGTGAATATATCATTGTGATATCTGTCATATACTGTTTACATAAGCATGAGGTTAATCGTTACTGAGGTCCAATGGACATTGGACCTCAGTCTTAATGAATAGTACAGGAAAGAAACCGAGATAGAGAAGATGCCGGAGGGTAGAGCCGTGAAGAGGCAGCAGTCAAAGGCAAAGGTCGGTAGAAGTTATTAGGACTTAGCTTTTGGCTCGAATTTAACAAAGTTACTTTGAACAGTTTGGTGTCTAAGGCTGGGTTAATCTATGTGGGAAGCCAATCAGTCGCCGTATAAGTCGGTGATGCCCCCATGATAGACCCCTACCTGGCCAATCTGTTTAATTAACTGATGTTAGGTTCCAAGTCATGAGTTTAGTTTAAAACTTTCTTTGTCAGAGAATTGTATTTAACCTCTGTAAATTGTATCACATGAATATTCCTTCAGGATATTTAGTATATCAGCTTATGTCGGGCATCACCATATGTCTGGGCATTTTTATATCAGATACTTGTTGTCCGGATCTTAGCGCACGCTATCAATTTCCACAGTACTCTAAGCTGTAGCATCTCAAACTCTGTTGTTTTTCTTAAAACTAAGTGTCGACCGACACGATTTTTGAACCTGGAATTTGGGATGTTACACCCCACGGTTGGTGCCAATGTTCTGGTGTAGAACACAAGTGTGATTGGACTTGGCCTGGGGTGTGATCCCAGGGGCCTACGTAGCACATAATGGGATCAAAGTTCATGTAGTTTGAAGGTAAACGATAAGCTTATTAAAGCCAGAGGGGGTGGTGTGTGTGCTCTGTGTGTACTGAATACTAAAAGCTAGGTTAGAATGTGTGTACTTGTTAGGGTTTGTACCCTATTTATAGACTTACTTGGGGGCCCTACCTTGATGGGCTTTGTTATCTTATTATTTAAAAGATATTTAGATATCCTTTTGAATAATATCTCCTTATCATACGAGTAGTTATGATCTTGAATCTTGATAGCTATCTTTGATAATTGTTCCTTAATTCAAGGGGGTTTGTTAAGATTGTATGTGGAGCCTTGCGTTTGGGCTCTTCTTATCGTTGGGCCGAGCCCATTTTATTATTTACGTAACAATATCATATATTCAACTCCAAAATCATCCATAAATAAGTGACTAGTGAGTTCAATTTAAGATTTAAAAATGTGGACAAAATATTGTAATACCCTATCCTCTCTTTTCTTCTCTTATTAAAGAGTTTCTTTTACTCTGTAATTTATATCTTTTAACATTAATATTTAATAGAACAGAATATTGTTCATCTATAGTTTAAATATATTAACAGTAGTAAGAGAAAAACGTACAACAAGGGTGCAAGTTATTCCTACGGGCGATTTTTTTTTTTAAAAAAATCTTAATACAGGCCAATATAATTTTTTTAATTAATATAAAGTATAAATTTTACTATATTTGTTTCATATATGAAGCTTTTTTATAGAGTTCTATATGTAAAGCATTTTATGAAATTTTAAGTACATTTAAAATCTTTTTATATCTAATATATCCTTAGAAGTATATCAAATTTACCCCTGATATGAAAAAAAAAAAATTATTAATACGGATTATTTGTATTAAAGAGTGAAAAAGTTTAAACATTGAAATCTTAACTAAATCATTTTTTAAAAAACACACATTTATGTGTTAGTGAAAATTATTTAGAGTTTGTTTAGATTAATGCTCGTAAATGTGACTTTTATTTTAATTGATTTTTGCAAATTGAATTAGTATGTGTTATGCATTCCGTTTTTTTTTTTTTTTTTATCTTGTCTTAGCTGATAAAAATAAAAGGTAGGATATTCTTACTACCTTTTTATCTTACTACCATTTGACTACCATTTTTTTACCGTTAGATCTATTATTTGATCCAACGGTCTTGATTTACCCTACTTAAAACCTTGTTCCTTCTCCACATTTCTCTCTTTCCCTTCCATCGAGTGCCAGTGATTTGAGAGAACTGGTGATTTCTCTTCGCATCTCTTTTACAAAATAGAA
Organism: Acacia confusa; assembly: GCA_037074495.1. Taxonomy (NCBI): domain Eukaryota; kingdom Viridiplantae; phylum Streptophyta; class Magnoliopsida; order Fabales; family Fabaceae; genus Acacia; species Acacia confusa. The sequence goes on along the minus strand of CM073508.1, from coordinate 18,482,674 downwards.
ACACACATCCAATTTGCTATGATAATCATCTCTATTTTCTGTATGTAATTTTTTAATCTCCGTCCGAGGATGCCGCGCAATTGCGGAAAGCTTTTGTTAATCGACAATATATGCAGGAATATATGCAGTTGTGAACAGTCAATCAAGCAAGTGGTTCATTGGCAAATCGTTTATACGAACTGTCTATCATGTGAACAATAATCAATTCATATAGTTCATTATCATTCTTATATATTTAGCAAATCGTTTAGGCAAATGAAACGTTAGGGTTAAAGAATACCCCACTTTGATTTGGTTCATTTCACGGTGTTCGAAAGCATACCCCACTTTGATACCATAATTGAGCAAACCGTAGGTATACTTTTTTTATTTAACATTTCCCTGCGCTAGTTATTCACTGGACTGAAATTATTAACTTTTTTATTTAACATTTCTTTGATTTATGTTATCAGATCTTTGATTGATGATTGATCTGTTGAGTACCTACAAAAGCTTTCCGCAATCGCGTGGCATCCTCGGACAGAGATTAAAAACTTACATACAAAAAATAGAGATGATTATCATAGCAAATTGGATGCGTGTTTCTATTTTGTAAAAGAGATGCGAAGAGAAATCACCAGTTCTCTCAAATCACTGGTGTTGGACGGAAGGGAAAGAGAGAAATGTGGAGAAGGAACAAGGTTTTAAGTAAGGTAAATCAAGACCATTGGATCAAATAATAGATCTAACGGTAAAAAAATGGTAGTCAAATGGTAGTAAGATAAAGAGGTAGTAAGAATATCCAACCTCTAAAAATAATTATACTATTTTTTTTAAAAAAAGAACATTTATCTATTTATATTTTGTGTCATTAGCATCAGTTAATTGATTTTTCAACTAGATTATTTAATTGATATCAATGATACTATCATGATATGTGCTACGCTGCTTTTTTTTTTCTTCTTGAATTATTCTTGATGACCCTTTTAGAACATTAAAAGAATTCCTTTGATTTAGCATACTATATTTTATTTTATTATATGTTAGTGTTGATATGTAAATCAATAACACTCTTTTAAGATGAGGGAGAAGAAAGGAGAGGGCATTAAAGTAGCTTTACCCACATTTTGAAATTCCATATTGAGTTAATAACTTAATTAAGAATTTATTGAATTTATCAACCTAATTTAAAATTTTCGTATTTTAAGTAGCTTTATATATGAAATTGTCCCTATATATTAATATTTTTTTACAAGAAAATATTATTTAAATTCAACTAAAATATCAAAATTTAAAAATTAAGTCTTACACTTTTTTGTGAAAAAAAATTAGTAAAGCCAAGAGGCGTAATTAGATATTTCATAATCTTATTCAATGACCATGTTGACCTCACTTTGTGTTTTTAAAAGAAAACCCCTTTTTTTCCCCCTCCCCAGCCTCATTTGTCACAATAGAGTTTCAATGATTTAGTAACTTATTCTTGCAAAAGTTTTGTTGTGAACAGCTGGTAGCTAATTGATGCTTGTAAATTACTAAATTGAATTTTTGAATTTCTATGTCTTGTGATTAAATGATAACATATGAGAGGTTTATTGAACAATTCAATTTTATTGCAAAAGTTTGGTTATGAATAGGTATTAGGGACTTGTGGTTTGCTACATTAAACTTGTTAATTTCCAAGATGTCTTGTGATTGAATAACATAGGTTTGTTGAGAAGTGTAGATTTAATGCAAAAGTTGTTGTAAATAGCTTATGGGGACTTGAGTTTTGATAAATTGAACTTAATAATTTCTAAGCATGACTCTTCAATAAACTTCTGTTGTCTAATCGCAATACATGTTTAGAAATTCGCAGGTAATTGTGATACGAGTACAAGAGAAATGAGGATTTTCTTATTAAATAATCATTTGTACAGGGCAATTCCTTTTATATACATAACACATGGCAATTGAGGTAAATAATTGATGTAATACCCCAATTTTCATAATACATGTAAATATCATATTTTGATAAATAACACGTATTACAATAGGTGAATTTGTGGTCTCAAAATCAGTGAAATAATTATCTTATTTTCTAAAGGTAATTTCTCATGAGATTAGAGTAAATAAAGAGCTAAAAATCCCTAAGTGAATTTGTGGGTCATAAAATACCCTGAGAATGTTATAATAAATCCTAGGAGGCAACTAGATATTTATTAAAAATTAGAAAGTATGTTGTCTCTAATTTGGATAATTTATGGGATTATTTTTCCAAGGAAATAATTAAAGTAATTAGTGAATATTAAAAACAATTATTGGGCAATTGAAATTGCAATAATTAAGATGCTCTAGTAATTTTTTAAATTAGCTAGTAATTAATTTATAAAGGTCATAATTAAGGAAAAATTAATTAAATTAAGGATCGAATGATATTTAGAAGCTAAAATTAGCACACAAGAAATTATTAATCATCAAAATGAAATTAGAAACCTTGTCAATTTTGATAGTTAAGCCTAGTAACCCCTAAAACATGATGATAGAAATTAAAATTAGGATTTAAAATAATTATTCCTAATTTATTTCTGTGGGACGAATTTTTCAAGAATTAAGGGAAAATAATAAGTCAAAGAGTATGGAAGAAGATTGGACAAACTTAGGGACCAAGTTTTTAAAACTTGGGGAGCAAGAAGTGTTGTAATTAAATACAATTAGATGAGAATCCCTAAGAAATAAATCATAACTTGAAATATTGGAACTAAGTATTTAAGATAAATACATATTTGAGATCAGTGAATTATAAGCTTCAACTTGGCTATTCCCAAAGTCATTTCCGGTTACTGTTAAGATTTATACCTATGTGTTTCGGGAATTAAAAATCACCATAAATATAATCATAAAATTAGGATTCCAAAAGTGAAATTGGATTTTGAATTTAAACACCCACTTACACCTAACTAAATTAGTATTTGGAGATAATTAAGGGATAAAGCACAAACTTAAGGAAGAAGGGGAGGGGGTCGGTTTTGAAGAAGAGGTGGAGGGATAGGATCTTTACTTCTTCCCCAAGAAAAAGACCAAGGGCTAGGATCAATTGGAAGATGCTTGGAGGCTACTCAAGGCTTTGCTATATATAGGAGTCCTTGGCTTCACTTTCTCCTCACCAATTCACTAGCATCACTGAAAATATAGAGTGGGAGGGGGAGAGTGAGGAGCTTCAAGAAATAGAAGGCAAGTGTTCTTCAAGAGGTAAGAGAGTTTTTAGATTTTAAGTTTAAGTTGTTAGTTTATGAAGTAGAAATACTAGAAATGTTGTTTTGATCATCAAACTTCCAATTCCAGTTTTAATCTCATGTTTTTAAGCTTTCCACTGTCTTCATTTCGAAAATTTGATGAAGAAGAAGTTATAACAAAATTTTTGGAAGATTATGATCAAAATAGCAAAGCTCTGGCGAAATCTTATCGATTAGCGATTTATGGAGTCAGGGGTAAAAACGTCAGTATCTTATGAAGAAGATGATGTTCAAAAATTCTGAGAAACTTCATGGTGAAATTAGACATCTAGGGCTTTTCAAATATATAAAGAGTGTGTCATTTGAAGCTCTGTACGAAAAGATAAAAATCTCAAAAGTTAAGCTATGTTTTCTGGGCGAAAATCTGGACAGCGGTTTGAAATCTGGGAACTGGGAATTATCCATGAATTCTGGGTAAGTTACAGTATTTTTCCTAGAAAGTATACTTCTCAAGGATTCCGGGAAATTTTACGGATCCTCGGTTCGATTTTTCTAGAATTAGTTATGATTTTTCGAAGTTAGGCGAAATTCTGCCCAGAAATGCTGGATTAGTGTTTTCTTCCGAAAATTAGGGAATAAACTGGAAAATAAATCCACCAGGGGTAAAATGGTCTTATATAGCCAAGATATCTCTTGGAATAATGTTTATGAATTAATAGAAACAATATTATCCTTATAGGATATCACTGAATACATTCTAACCAACTGTCGCTCCGTATTCTGCCAGAAATACCGTATAGCGTCAAACGAAGGTACGTTCGCGTACTGTAACACTAACTCTTATATTTACAGTATGTGCATATGTGGTATGTGTGTTGTATGCATGTTGTGATGTGTTATTTGAATACATGCTGTTAAAGGATAACTGTACATATGCATGCACTGGGAGTGATATATTTGTTTTCACTGGGAGTGATATATTTCGCTGGGAGCGGTACAGTTGTATTCACTAGGAGTGACATAGTTGGTGACATGTTTGGAAGTGAATCAATTACTGTGTTTATATGCCATATATGTAAATATGAGGTTAACCGTTACCTGAGGTCCAATGGGCATTGGACCTCAGTCTTAATGAATAGTACAAGAAAGAAACCGGGATAGAGAAGTTGCCAAAGGATAAAGCCGTATAGAGGCAGCGATCAAAGATGAAGGTCGGTAGAAGTGTTACAAGCAGAGTACTCTGGCACGAATGTAACAAAGTTATTTCGATATATTTGATGATTAAACTAAGGAAGGATTCATTGGTGGGTTGTCACAAGTCGCCGTAGAGTCGGTGAGACTCCCATTAGATTGAACACCGACCTGGCCAAATGGACTGAATAACTGATGTTAGGTTCCACACCATAGGTCTAGTTTAAGACTTTCTTTATCAGAGAAATGTATTCAAATCTCTGTAAATTGTATCACATGAATATTCCTTCGGGATATTTAATATATCAGCTTGTGTCGAGCGTCATCATATGTCTGGATATTTTATATCAGGTACTCATTGTCCAGATCTTAGCACACGCTATCCACTTCCGCAGTACTCTAAGCTGTAGCATCTCAAACTCTGTTGATTTTCTTAAAGCTATGTGTCGACCAACACGATTTTCGAACATGGAATTTGAGATGTTACAATTGATGATAGTTGTGAGCGACTATTCTAACCAATATGCTAATTTAACTAAGTAGCTTAACTAAACTGACTCTGTAAACCAATCACAACAAAAAATTTGTGATAAAGTTGGACTTTGTAAAAAACCATTATTATTCAATCATAAGACATGTTTAAAAATTAAAAAGTTCACTTTAGCAATTCATAAATATCCATTAGTTATTATTCACAATACAACTTTTGCAATAAAATTACTACTGTGTGCAAAAATGGCTCGAAGGGTGGTGGCTTCACTTTTATGCAAAAAAGATGTGGCTTTTTTTGAAAAAAAGGCAAGGGGCAATATGGTCATTTAATAAGATTAAGTAACCCCTAATTATTCTTCTTGGTATTAGAAATTTCTTAAAACTATATGAGTGAATTTGAATTTTGGTATTTTTTGGCCTTCCTGAATTGTGGATTTTAACTAAATTTAAATAAGATCTTCTGTATATTTAAGTTACACTTTTCCCTATAAGAAGAAAAGTTTTGAGAAAAGAAAATCTATAGAATAAATAATTAAGGAGAAAATTTTATCACCCTTCTATTATATTTAGATGAATGAGATAAAACATTAAAGAAATAAAATGAGCAAACATTTAAATAAGTAAAAATACACTTATCCATAGGTCAAATTATATAGCATTTCGAATCACTAGTGCAAAAAAGTGTTTTAAGACCACCTCATTTACAGCAGATTATCAACGCCCCGCTCTTAAAGAAATAACCGGTGGCAATTTTGTAATTATAAAGAACTTCTTCACCCGCATCAATTTTCAAGACCGCCATATTTACAGTGGAGTATCAACGCCCCGCTCTTAAAGAAATGACCGGTGGCAATTTTGTAAATATAAAGAACTTCTTTACCTGCATGAATTTTTAAGACCACCTCATTTACAACGGAGTTTCTAGTCACCGGTCTTAAAGATATGATCGGTGGCAGTTTTGTAAATATAAAAAACTTCTTCTAATGTATAAATTATTAAATATAATATTCTGGCCGCTTAAAATAACCAACCGCTCTTAAAAATGTTAAAAAAAAATAAAATATGGATTACATTATAGAGAAAACTCTTACATCACCGACTTACATTTTCTACGATCAAGAACAATAATGAAATATTTAAATATAATCGTATAAAACTTTTAAGACCGGACATATATAAATGAGATCTTAAAGTTAATACTTTTAAGAGTGGACGTAACTTATACATTAATAAAAGCTGGTCTTAAAGATATGACCGATGACAATTTTGTAAATATAAAGAACTTCTTCTATCGTATAAATTCTTAAATATAATATTCAGGCTGCTTAAAATAACCAACCGCTCTTAAAAATGTTAAAAAAATAAAATATGGATTACATTATAGAGAAAACTCGTACATCAACGACTTATACTTTCTACGGTCAAGAACAATAACGAAATATTTAAATATAATCGTATAATACTTTTAAGAGCGGATATATATAAATGACCGGTCTTAAAGTTAATACTTTTAAGAGCAGGTGTAACTTTTACATTAATAACGGCCAGTCTTAAAAATAACCAAATATACTTCTTCCTGCGAAACCTTACTTACGACTTACGTCTTATTGTCTGAACTCTGAAACCCTTGTTCTCTTTGCGAAACCCCATTTCCTGTTACATTACGTCTATTCCTCGCCAACCACCACCTTCCTCTATTACTCTCTCTCACTTTCTTAGGCGTTACTCCTTCACACCACCACTTTCTTACTTTATTGAAAATGAATGAAGAAAACCATTCTCACCCTATTCAGTCAACACCAGTTACTGATGTTACTGGTGTGAGCGAGAACCAACCCTCTTCTTCTCAAAATGAGCCTCGTGACCGCCCTGCACGCCGTGGTAGAAGTGGCACACGAATGAGCATCGTGTCCATAAAACGGAACGCTGGGTCAAGGATCGAGATTCAATTTAATGAGAGGTTGCAGCCTGTTGGTCCAAATAAACACGAATATAATAGTTATGTTGGCTATATGGCACGCAGCAAGGTCAACATTTTGATAGATGATTGGAAAAATGTTGACCAACGCATAGTGAAGGATCCTATCTGGGACACTATCCGGCTTTCATACACTGTCCCTAACTCTGACAAGTTGAAAGCCAAGACTTTGTCTTATTGTGCCAATAGGTGAAGGAAATTTAAGACCTTTCTCGCCAACACCTATATTTTTGCTGAGGTTCGACCTGATCATAATCCGTGGGAGAAGTACACATTCATTGATCAATAAATTTGGGATCAATTTGTTCAGCTTCGGACCACTCCTGATGCTTTGGTGAGTTCATATTTAGTTTTGTTTGGACTTTCTGTTTGCTTATTATCTTGCGTGGATATGTGAATGTTATTGTGTTTGTCTAATCCTGTTAGTTAGATGGTTTAATGTGTGAGTAGAAGTATATATTCAAGTAAGTCAGAAATGAATTTGAGTATGATGGTTTAATGTGTGAGTATGCATGTCTTATATGTTAACCGTTATTATATTCTTAGCTAGTTCTGTTATAGTAGGTAGTGGTTAGACATTGCTATTATTAACTTAGTATCTTAGTTCTATACAATTCTACATCTTACTTAAATTAAACGTTGAAACTTGATGAAGTGAATTTGATTAGTGTTTGAGGTTCATATGAAGCAGAAGTTCTATAATTTCTTTTAGTGAGATGGCTTGAATTCATAATTAATAGTTGTTGTCAATTCTGATTCACAGAGAAGAAGGGCACAAGCACAGGAGATAGGGAGAAGGAATGATTGCCCACATAGGGCTTCTCGCGGGGGATATGCAAAGGCCGAAGAAGAAACAATGGAGGCCAAGCGGAAGAGATTGGAAGAAGAAGCTAAATCCAATCCTTCTATTATAGTTGATCAATAGGCATCCCCGATACATCGCGAGGATTTGTGGCTATATATTCGGCGACCAAAAAAAGGCGCCTACATGAGTGAACAAACTCGTCTAGTTGCTGAGAGAATTGTAAGTGTCGTTTATTGTTCTTTTTTAGTTACTAAACATGTTTCATTACTAAGCTTCTCCTTATCTGTATCTTATAGGAAGATCTAAAAAAGAAAGAAGCAGAGGGATCTTTTGTGTCGGGCGGGAGGAATGATGTTCTTACCATTGCGACAAGAAAACCGGATCACCCGGGGCGGGTAAGGGGGATCGGAGGACGGGTAGGCCTAAAAGATTACTTTGGTAAAACCAAATGACTTAGGCAAAGTATGCTTACTCGGGAGGAGATAGACCAAAGGGTTTGACAATTAAATAAGGAGGCAGTGGCCAAAGAACGCGCATTGAAAGAGATGTTTGACACCCAGATGAGGGTAATGATGGAGGAAATGATGGAGATGAAGAGGCTTATTAGCTCTCGCCCAGAGATCAGTGTTCCCCTCATACATACATCTGCACCTGTGCAGCACAGCACCAGAGGGAGCTGCATTGTTAGACAGTCAGAGCAACATTGTGACCTATACGTGGCAGAACCAACTAGACAATTAGTTGCTAAAGGGACTGTCCACAACTTGGGATCAACTGTACACCACAAACAAATGGCTGATAATGAAGTCAGAGTGTCAGTTGAAGAGGTGATCATTAATGCACCTCTCCCTCTCCCAACCAATCAGCTGAAGCGTGTGAGTGATGTCAAGGGAACCTTCATCTCTTGGCTGGTGAAGCTTGTAGATGTCTATACTCTTCCTGATGCTTCATCCCCTCCTCCAGTTCAATCCCCTCATCAATCTTCATCCCCTCATAATAAAGCTGCATCCCCTCCTCAAGTTCAATCCCCTCCTCAATCTCCATCCCCTCATGATAAAGCTACATCCCCTCCTAATAAAGCTACAACCCCTCCTAAAGCTGCATCCCCTACTCCTGAGTTGGGGGCCATGGATAAAATATCCCAAATGCTATCCAAAGGAGAATTTACATGTCAATCGTGGGATATACAGGAAGTGGTAGAGGTTCCTCATGACCCTCAACCGATTTTCTTTGACACCGCTGATATAAAGTCCCTGCTGCTTCCTGGGCAGCAGCTTACATCAGTAGTTATTCAAATGTGGTGTAGGTAAGTATCTTATTTTATGAGTACATAATTTAAATTCACCATTGAGGGTTTAGGAACATGTATAATAATTTCATGATTGATGTCTTTATTATAGATTCATGCATCAAGATTTGGAGCAATAGGGCAGAATCAATTATTTTGGATTATTGTGGCCAGTATATGCAAGTGAAGCCACCGTGGAACAAAGACAGGAGTACATATCAAATAGGTTGTGTGAAGTGAGAAGGAAGGTGTACTTGTTTCCATATTACCATAGGTACATATCACAATCGATCTCTTGTTGCAATTCAATTAATTCTGCATAATATATCACTGAGTACTTTACTGCTGTGAATTTTCAGCGCCCACTGGCAGTTGCTCATCTTGATCATGGACTCGAATACGGTGTTATTCTTTTGCTCCACTCACAGCCAACCAGGGGTTCTATTGAAGCAGATCATCAACAAGTAAGCATGTCATTTTGATTCTCTTGTAAGAAATCTCTGATGTGAATTTTTAGCGAACATTATTGATAAATTTGTGATTTTGATGATAGTGCCATGAAGACCTTCCTAAACCAGGTCAGAAAAAAGCGAGGGAGTGATCTCAAAGATCCTAAATGGCTCACACCAAAAGTTAATACATATTTGGACATTGGCATATTGCCTTGTGAAGTTGGTCAGTAAGCTATATATATATGCTCAATCTTATTATATATATTTCTTGTTCTTTTCAGACCCGTCGGCAACCAATCGGATCCAACTTATGTGGCCTGTACATAATGAAACACATGTATGATATTATCACTCAACTAGATAATAAACTCACTGCAAAGGTAAATGTATTTGATGTTACATATTATGGCTGAATTCAGTTTCTGTCTTAATTAATGTTACATATGAAATATGCACGCCAATTAATTCAGTTTCTTTCTTTGATGTTATATAGAGATTTGCCTCTGAGACTTCCTTTTCTACTGATGAGGTGGACCACATATGCAGAGTGTTTTGTCAACATGCAATTGACATCATAGAGTAAATACAACAATCACAGTAATAATTTATTTGTAAATATATGCTTGTAGAGCAACAATTGTAATTATAGTACTACATTAATTAATTTGTAAATTCATTCTATAAATGAATAATTTTACAATTTGGAGCATTCTTTATATAATAAATTTTTTATTCTTGTGAACAATTTTCTTAGCCTGTGTAATTTTGGTTTTCTGAACGTATATTGGATGGTGGATAGTGCTTGATTTTTGATTTTTGGAGAGTTGTAACTAGCAGTAAGGGATTCTGAAAAGTATTCGCGACTTTTAGGACCGTATATTTATTAAATAGACGGTCCTAAAGGTCTTTGCTTTTTTAAAAAAATTAATCCTTGATTTTAGGACTGTATGTTTAATAAATATCTGATCTTAAAAGTCTTAAAAAGGTGACGACACTTTTAGGAACTCATATTTATCAAATAGACGATCCTAAAGGTCTTTGTTTTATTTTTTAAAAAAAATATGCCTTGAATTTAGGACCGTATGTTTGATAAATATCTGGTCTTAAAATTAACTTTTAGGACTGTCTATTTGTTAAATATCTGGTCTTAATAATCTTCCTATAAATAGAAATGATGACTTACTCTTTAAGATAAATTATTAGGGTTCAAGAACACTGAGTTTCTGGCATTCAGCTCAAGCTCAGGACTCTCGTCGTCGTCAATTTTACCTCTCTAGAAGCTAAAGAGCATTGTCGAAAAAGAAGTAGGATAATGGAAATTTTCAGCTCTGGGTTTGGTAAAATTGACGGCGACGGTGGTCCAGGCTTGAGAAGATTTGTCACTGTGTTTGTTTTTTTTCTTTAAAGGTAAAAGTTGTCCCTTTTTCGCTTTGTTTTGTATGTTGTTAACTGTATTCTGTGAACTTTTATCCTTAATCACATTTCAGTTATGGTTTTGTTTGTTTCCTTTTTGTCTAAAACAACTGTGTTTGTTTTTATTCTTGATAGGTAAAAGTTGTCTTTCTTGTCGTTTTGTACGTTTTGTATGTTGTTAACTGTGTTCTGTGAACTTTTATCTTTAATCACTTTTTAGTTATGATTTTGTTTGTTACCTTTTTGTCTAAAACAAAATCGAGACAACGAAAGTATACTATACTCAGACAATCGAAATGGAAAAAAAAAATTTATTTATCATTTTTTTCCTGCCCGCTGTGGGGCAGGATGAGTACAAACAAAAAAAAACATTAAAAAAATAAAAATATTTAATCCACCCCGTCGTTGTCGGAGAGGAGGGAGGGATCGAAGGAGAGGTCGGAGACGTCGTCGTCAGAGAGATTGTACTCGACGTCATTGGCGTCGAGTAACATGTTTAGCTTATTGTTGACGGCATGGTAGACCTGAAACATTTGGCCCATGCGTCGGTCTATATGAGCGACGCAGGCCAGGAGGTGCTACATCATCTGTCGGGTGGAGGGGTTTGAAGGCAGCGAAGGAGGGTACGGAGGTAGCTGTTGGGGTGGAGGGGGCTTGTTGGGCGGTGGTGGTGGTAAATTGGGAGGACCATTGTGGTGAATTCCTGGTGGTGGTGGAGTGACCATTATGGAGGTTGTAGAAGTGATTGAGAAGAATGTGAAGTAACAACGGTTTTAATTAGAGAAGCCATCCTAAAGAATATGAAACGCGGGAACCATTACCGAGGAGACGCATAGTTCATCAGAATACGAGGAGACGCCTAGTTGGGAAGTTTATCTGGAAGCCGAAGAGACTCTGAATCATTCATTTGAACAGAGTGTCTCTGGTGTACGTCTCTCACTTGAGAAGAATGAACTTTTAAAAATTTATTATTTTTTTAAAAAAATTAATAGACTTTTAGGACCGGTTATAATATAAATGATGGGTCTTAAAGTTAATTGAATGAAAAAAATTAATAGACTTTTTGGACCGGTTATAAGATAAATGATCGGTCTTGAAGGTATTTTAATGAAATAAATAAATAATATACTTTTATGACCATTACCTTGTAAATTAAGTCCTGCCTTTATTGTCCTCCACACGCTTCTTCTCTGTCCTTCTTAACTTAAGTCCTCATTACCTTGTAACTCCACACTACGTAGCTCTCAAACAATGGTTAGATACAAGCAGACAACCCCTCACAGGAGTACTCCTGAAGCTCGTGCCCACACCAGATCTCTCGTGGGTTCTCTTCTAGTGCGTCATTCCATTTTGACAGAGGAGTCATTGGTCGTTGGACCCATTGTTATTTCAGATGATGAAGAGTTTGACGGCCCCCTCCAACCTTCAGACCACGAAGAGGTTCCCGCTCCCTTGGTTGATGATTATGACGTGAAACTGAGGCACATAATACAGGAATGTGCTGATATCCGGTGTGAAATTGCTGCTGCTGAAGCCTCCATCTCCAAGACATTAGATGATACAAAGGACTAGGATTTTTAGTCGCTTCATAATCTTTTTCTTTTCTTAATTTTCAATTTGTTGTTCTTATTTCCTTTTGTACTTGCATGTTGTCATAGTGATTTAAAAATTAATAAGAACGAAGATTATATTTTATTCTCTATTCTCTAATGTTCTTTATTTTCATTCAATTGCTGCAGCAATTTTTCTTTTAAATATTAAACATTATTTGACTTTTAAGACTGTAGTTTTATAAATCATGCGGTCCAAAATTAAATGAATTTTAAGACCGCAGTATTATAAACCACTAGTCTTAAAATTTTCAATATAAATTTAAATGAAATTATTTTTAAGACCGCAATTTTATAAAACTTCAGTCTTAAAAAGTTCAATATAATTTAAATATATCTTTAGGACTGTATTCCTTTTAATTGACCGGTCTTAATAATATAACAAATAATAAATGTCTCTCTCGCGCCACTCGCGCGGAAAAATTAAATTTCCCTGTATGAACTTCTCTCGTCTAACCGAAAGTAATTACTCTGGTTCTGTCTCCAGTGTTTGTGTGTTGCTTCGTCGCTACTTCGTGTTCCATCTCGACAACAACTTTATGGTTCCTTGGCTCAACGTCTAAAGACTAAGCTGTACGAGTTGTATCGGCTATATAACTGTATGCTTTTCCTACTTATCGTTCTGGGTTTTCCATGGGTTGACCAAAATTGATGAAATCTTCTTTTGGGACTTACCCAACTGACCAACAAGTGTTTTCAGGTTACTCTTACTGTCTGCAACATTAACATTCATGGCAGGAGAAGAGAGACTCAGTAAACGCATTTGACCTATATGCTACTGGTGAGTGCACGAGACCTACTTGCGATGCGTTTAATTTCCTCATAATGCATTTATTTTGCTTCTTGATTCACTGTCATACATTTATGACCATAAGACATAACCTACATTTAGCTTATATACGCATTTGTAGTTGGCTTATTTTATATGCAAGTTTCTGTTTTTACGGATTATGTTATATGTTAAATCTTTCCATCCTTAGGAATTGTACCATGGATCGCAGTTGGATGAATGCCTTACAGACGAGTGTTGAATATCAGAATGTGGTTAGGGAATTTATAGAATTTGCTAAACAAAACGCCCATGATGATAGTGGGAAGTTTTATTGCCCTTGTGTACGATGTTTTAATGAGAGGCGACTAAGTCCTAAAGTTATACACACACATTTAGTTTGTCAAGGATTTTGTAAGACCTATACAGTATGGGTATGGCATGGTGAAAAAATGCCAAGTGGGTCTCAACACGGAGAAGTGACATCTAATGATAATGACGCTGATATGGATGATCGCATAGAGGATATTATTCGTGATGTAGAAGAAGAGGCTTTTCATCAATCACATGCATATGGTAATATGTGCAGTGATGTCGAGACCCCATTATACCCTGGGTGTAAGAAATACCAACTGTTGAACGCTGTATTGAAATTGGTCAGCTTGAAGGCACGTAATGGGTGGAGCGACAAGAGTTTTTCTGAAATGCTTGAGGCTTTTAAGGACATGCTTCCGGATGAGAATGTGTTGCCTCACCGATACTATGATGCTAAAAAAATACTTTGTCTATTGGGGATGGAGTACCAAAAGATCCACGCATGCCCAAATGATTGTGTGTTGTATAGGAACGAGTTAGAAGAGAAGTTGAATTGTCCGATATGTGAAACCCCAAGGTACAAGTCAAATAAGGGGCCTGCAAAAGTGTTGTGGTATCTTCCAATCAGACCAAGGTTCAAGCGCTTGTTCGCTAATGAAAATGATGCAAAAAATTTGAGGTGACATGTGGATGAAAGGATTTCTGATGGAAAGATTCGACCTGTCGATCCATCTTAATGGAGGAAAATCGATCAATTATTTCCGACATTCAACCAAGAACCTAGGAACCTTAGGCTTGCCCTTAACACGGATGGCATGAATCCATATGGAAGCCTTAGCAGCATACATAGTTCCTGGCCTGTACTCCTGATTATTTACAACTTATCTCCTATGTTATGCATGAAACGAAAGTACATCATGTTGTCCATGTTGATCTCGGAACCAAAACAACCTGGAAACAACATTGATGTTTACCTTCAACCCTTGATCGAAGACTTGAATGAGTTGTGGGAAGAAGGTGTCGATGTTTTTGACTCTTTCAAGAAGGAGGTCTTCAAAATGAGAGCCATTATATTTTGTACCATAAACGACTTCCCAGCATATGGGAACTTGTCAGGGTATAGTATAAAAGGTCACAAGGCATGTTCGGTTTGTGAAGAAGGCACACGCTACCATCAACTTCAACATGGAAGAAAGACGGTTTATCTTGGACATAGAAGATATCTTAGACGGGGCCACCCATATCGTCGATTGAAGAAAGCCTTTCTTGGTGGCTAAGAGCATGAAGATGCTCTGGTGGCATTGACTGGGAAGCAGGTGTATGCAAAGGTGAAAAATATAAGTGTCGCCTTCGGTAAGACTGCAAAGGGTAGAAAGGAAACAAATATATTGAAAAAAAGATCGGTATTCTTCGATCTTCCATATTGGCGCAACCTTGATGTGAGACACTGTATTGATATCATGCATGTGGAGAAGAACGTATGTGACAGTATTGTTGGCACGCTTCTCAACATACAAGGTAGCACAAAGGATGGTGTGAAGGCAAGATTGGATTTGCACGAAATGGGAATACGTGAAGACTTACATCCAAGACCATACAGTAACAGAACTTATTGTCTTTCGGCTTCTCATACTCTATCTAAGGATGAGAAACGTAGTTTCTGTGAGTGTTTGCATGGTACAAAAGTTCCGTTGGGGTATTCTTCAAATTTTAAGAGGCTTGTATCGATGAAGGACTTGAAATTGGTACGCCAAAAGTCTCATGATTGCCATGTCTTGATGCAACAGCTACTCCCAGTAGCTATTCGAGGCATAGCCGAGTATGATCTTCGACACATTTTGACTAGGCTTTGTTTGTTCTTCAATGCTATTTGCAGTGAAGTGTTTGAGATGGAACAATTAGATGAATTGGAGAATGAAGGATATCTTATCTTGTGCCACCTTGAGAGGCTTTTTGTTCCTTCTTTTTTTGACATCATGGTTCATCTAATTGTTTATCTAGTAAGGGAGATTAAGTTGTCCAGTCCTGTCTATTTACGGTGGATGTACCCAATTAAAAGATATATGAAATTCCTAAAAGGATACGTGAAGAACGCATACCAACCAGAAGCATCAATTGTTCAGGAGTATGTATCTGAAGAGGCGATGGAATTTTGTCAAAATTATTTGGCCAAAGTAAGACATATCGGGCTTCCAAAATGTCAACATGCTGAAGGGGGTAGACGGGGAGCCTCAGTAAATAGGGTAGATCCTGATGAATTGTCACCACTCCATTTATACATCTTGAATAATGTTGATGAAGTTCAGGCCAACATAGCTTCCCATAAAGAAGCTGTGAGGAAAGAAAATCCCCGAATGACTGAACAAAGGTTGATTAGGAAGCATAACAGAACATTTGCAAACTAGTTCAAACAAAAGTTTGAGGGAGAGGAATCTGTTTCTGAGACAATGAAATGGTTAGCACGTGGTCCTGAGGTTGATGTCATAAGTTGGAATTCGTATGTGATCAACGGTTACACATTTTACACGAAGTCCCTAGATGAGAGGAGCACTGTCCATAACAGTGGTGTAATGTTAGAGGTTGAATCCATGCACTCCTCCAGTTTGAAAGACAAGCATCCTAAATTGGCAGTCATACCATATTATGGGGTTATTGAAGAGATTTGGGAGGTGGACTATGTCTTCATTAGATTTCCAATTTTCAAATGCAAGTGAGTTAATGTCAACAGTGGTGTTCATATCAATCGGCTCGGATTTACATGAGTCGATCTTAATAGTACAAATTTTGGAGATGAACCTTTTATTATGGCAGACCACGCGAAACAAGTTTTTAATATCATCGATCAAACAAATAAAATGTGGTCTGTAGCTCTCCAAGGTAAAAGGGTCATCGATATTGATGAGGAAAGTCATGTAAATTATGGTCTTCCTGACATTACTCCTCTTTCAAAGGGTCTACCGGTTATGAACGAAGAAGATGAAGCGGATAATGAACCCGACATAAGAAATGATCATCAAGAAGGGATATGGGAGGATATCCCTTTATAAATGTTAAGGTAAATTTAAGGTTTTAACTGTATGATATTCCTTGTATGTTTTTAACCGATGTCACTGACTCTATGAAGTTTGTTCTTGTTTTATGTTTGTGGCAGTTGGATCCGATCCAATGCTCTCAGTTGATGGAAGCTGTAAAGCTACAGAAGCAATATCTTGAAAATTTGCAACTCGATCAAATATCAATGTTAAGGTAAATTTTCTCTAATATGTAACAACCAGCTTAATCAGTAACGGATTTTATTATCTTTGGATTTTTAATATTTAAGTGTTGATTATTGTTTCTGCTCAGTCACACAGAGAAGAGATCATACTTGAACTCCACAAAACTTATCAGGATCCTGTTAAGGGAGTTGTACATGGTGGAATGATCAAGGAGTTGGGTGGGAATCGGATGAAAGCATGGTGAATAATTGTCATGTATGTTGATTTAAGTGTACGTGGTATATCTTATTGCAATAGCTTATTGTATTTGTATTTGTAACTCATGGTCAATAATATTTGTATTCTAGCTATGATATGCTTTTTCCCAATTCAATTTATTCATAATTGTTCATAGCTTGTAGATTAAAGTGTAGCCTTTTTCTGTGCTGGATTGGCTTGTATGGATTTGTGTATAGATCATTCAATTTATCCACAATTATATTGTTCATAGCTTATAGCTTAAACTATACCGTTTTATATGCTGGATTGGCTGGTATGGATTTGTGTATATAGATGATCAGTAAAAACAGAACAGGGAAAAAATGTAGGAAACCTTAGACCGATAAAGCAAAAATGCCGGTCTTAAAAGGTCAGACGACATATTTGATATGTAGTACGAAAAGTTGATTTTACAAGATTGTTGGTTTTAATATGCCCGGTCTTAAAAATTAATCTTTAAGACCAGACGTATTAATAAACCAGTCTTGAACTTGAGACTTTTAAGACCGCGTATAATTATTTTTGTCCGGTCTTAAAAATTAGAACTTTTAAGAGCCGTTGAATTTTTGTCCGGTCTTAAAAATTGAGATTTAGGATCGACAAAAAAAATATTTCAGTTGGATTTAGTATCACTTTTAAGACTGGGTGTTTTTAAATGTCCGGTCTTAAAATAGTTTATTTAAGACCGGTTGAAGTCCGCTCTTAAAGATATACTTTTAATACCGGCTGG
Source organism: Acacia confusa (assembly GCA_037074495.1). Classification (NCBI taxonomy): domain Eukaryota; kingdom Viridiplantae; phylum Streptophyta; class Magnoliopsida; order Fabales; family Fabaceae; genus Acacia; species Acacia confusa. Next base: position 18,464,964 of record CM073508.1, on the reverse strand, counting down.
AACAAGACCAGTCGCGAGTCCGGTCTGCGGATGCCTCTTTTGTCCGGTCTTAAAAGCTTTTTTTGCACCCATGAATCAAATTAAATAGGGTTAAATGGTTGTTTTGTCTTGAAAGTTGCCACGGAGGGGCAATTTTGCCCTGAATTGTTTTTGGGGGAAAATTTGTCCCAAAAGTGTCAAATTAGAGTAATCTTGCCTTTTTTGTTTTGGGTTTGGGTACAAATTTGCTTTGGAAGTTTTCACTTTAGAGTAATATTTTCCTGGAAGTTTCTAAGTCATAATAATTTCACCATGGCTATTATTCATGTCAAGTTTACTCATTAGTTGACCAAATATGCTTATTTGGTAAATCCATGTGTTATCCACTTCAATTTTTTTTTTTAAAAAAAGTTAGATTTAAAAATAAGTAATCTTTTTTTCTTAAAGACAATGCATCTCATCTTTAGGATTAGAGATAATGAAAGAGGTGAAAACATCTTGTGTAGTGAAGAGAAAATTAAAGAAGTGCTTGCCTATCTTAGCGTCATTGGTGTAGGATGGCAGAGAGTTTTCAATGGCCTTATTCCTTAGTGTCTTATGCATCTAGTGATTGAATCATTTTGTTCATTACTCTTTGACAAATGTGAGGTCTTCCTCCATATGTAACTATAATGTCTTCTTCAATATTGTTATCATTGCTAACTCAACATAATCAGTTAATTAACAGTCAAATTTAACCTAGATAACTATCAAGGCCACATTACTATGATTTGGAAACTTTCAAGGTAGTATGACTCTTAAATGAAAACTTCCAAGGGAAATTTTCACCTTAAAAAAACTGAAGTGGAGGACATGTAGTTGACACATAGAAACATATAAACTCTCAACTTAGTATATTTGGCTAACTAATGGTCAAACTTCATTTGATAACGACAAGGGAAAAATTGCCCCTTGAAAAATGTCAAACCCCTCAATAATATCGACGTTTATCAGAGTATTTAAATATAGCTTAGTGGGCGAACATAAATAGCATAATATACTGATATAAAATTCTTGATTACATAATAGGAATATCCCATAGGGTTCACACACATTATTTACAAAACTCCCAAATAGTTCTATTACAAATAAAGAAGTACAAATATCTGACATAAACTCTTGATCCAGTCTGGAATCATCAGTCATCGAAATTTGCCGCCTCACCGTGGAAGTTGCGTCCACTAAGCTATTCATTTCACAATATCAACAAGGGTTGGGATTCAAACGAATCCCAAAGTAATAATTAATCTCATATTGTATGCATGCACAATATATGGCAGTCAACCAACAAACAATACATTCAGCATTTAGAGATCATACAACGTAGATTACATGAAGCACCAATGCAAACAAAGGATCTACCACAATGTTGGATATTCAATTAGGCATCAACCCAAATCATCAAAATGAAAATTAGGGTTTGTCTAAGGACTATCACTTGTTCACAACACATTTCACATGAAGGTTCACATATACATATAAAGTCACACATAGTATATGAGAGAATATTTAAGGCCTGGATGCTTTACCAATTCTTGAATGGGGTCCCAAATCCTTTGATTGTTCTAGTAAACAACGAATCCTATAAATAAACATTCATGGACGGCGATTAATACATGAATTTGGACTCAAGATTTTCTAGTTTTCATGACCAGATTTAGAAAATTCATAACTTGGGTTGTAGACCTATGATTAATATGTTCTAAGACTCATTTTATCACTTATGAGGTCTACTATCTATTGACCAAATTTTACATACAGACAAGATCATTTGCTTGGTCAAAATCTTACTCAAATCAGGAACCCAAATTTTTGAAAACAAAGTTTTACAATTTTCCTTGTCTATTTTTAAAAAATCATAACTTAATCTACAAAAGTCTAATTGAGTTAGTTCAAAAGGCTATACAACCCTTATTAAGTATAGTTTCAAGTAAAAACTTTGAATGTATCCAATTGGATGCACAACATTCCATAATCATAAATCATTACACACTAGCCCTAAAAACATTCTAGTTTTAGTGCCAAACTTTAACAATTCATATGTTACAATCTACTAACCAAATAGCTCATATTATATATCAAATTAAATATTAGGATTTCTACTAAAAAATTCATAAATTTTCAAGGCCGTTGGACAATATTTTATAATTCAAAAATTCTTCAAAAGCAGACTGCCTCTAGAAACGAAATTTGGTTGCACTACTACTATAACTTTAATCTTTGGGTTTTCAATTTAACTCTTTTAAAATCATGGTCACAGTCAATGAAAGGCGGAATATCACCTAAGGAGGGGGTGAATTAGGTTATTTAAAATTTTTCTTGAAAGACCCTTATAAACTCAAGCTAAAATAGAGCAGAGAAGGAAAATGATTGACACAAGAGGGAAAATGATTGACATAAGAGATTTATACTTGTTCGATTAAACTCTTGACTTACGTCCAATCTCCATACTCTCTAGGTATTTTACTATCCTTTTCAATTGATTACACACTATGTAACTATGAGAAATCCTCTCTCTAGGATTTACTCCCCTTTATAAGTTGTAATCAATACACCCACTCTTAAGGTCCTACCACCTTGAGTTTCTTTACATAAATGATTAATATAATTCAACTCTTTTACATAGTAGATTGATAAACATAGAAGATCAAATATTCAAAGACCTAATGGTCCATTTTCTAAGCGCTTGGTTACACAAGCATCACTGCTCATTACAATATGCCTTTTGGCTTATTTCATTATGACCTTTTGACTAGTTTTATTATTACAGCGCTAGATACCCTAGCCTTATTGCCTAAGGTATCACCCCTATGCCAGAAGCATCTCGACTACAATCAAGTATTGTTTGAATACTCTGTTAGCCTCAGGACTTTGGACACATTGGTGCAAAATTACCACACTAGGAAAAACACACTCACTGCCAAGCACACAGGTCTTACAGGCTAGGGACACTGCCCCATGCAAAATTGCACACCAGGTCTTACTGCCTTGAGCCTCTACTCGTCTATCTCATATATGAACTTCCTTAATTGAAGTTCTCAGACTACTTTCCTTCCGCTTAGGACTATAGTTGGAAAATAGTATCTGGCCTAGTATGGAGAATATGAATAATCATGTAATATTCACATAAGAGCAACATGCTCATAGTGGAACTGTAACCCACTTAACTTATCACTAATCTACCGTTACTTGAGGAAATAACCAACCCTATAAAAGGACTTGAGAGATACTTCTCTCTCTCTCTTTCTTAGAGAAACTCAAATTATCCCCTCTCTTAACATAGTGATGACATCATATCCTAACACACTTTTAACACATTAACGAAGACCATTTATATAGGCTTAGGTCACTCAACTAACCAACCAATAAACCTTATACTTCTAACAATAAGGAAGTTTCTATTAAGAGATAGTTAATGCACATTATCATTAGAAATAGTACATAGACCATGAGCCCAAGTAGCCTAGTAGAATGGGCACTCCATACATAGTGCGAGGTCACAGGTTCGATCCTATCAATTGTAATTTAGGCCATTAGTACTTGTCGTTGTAATGCAATAAAACCAAGAAAGAAAGAGTATTATAGAAAAATGGGTTAAGGTGCAAAAATGCACATGTGCTTACTCCGATGAGTAACCAACACCAAGTTCTTTTTTTAAGTGTAAAAGTGACTACATGGTTACAAATTAGGTGCAAAAATACTATTTGACTGTTAAATTTGACTTTTTTTTTGTTGAGTGAATGATGATGTGGCTTTCAAAGCAATTGTGTGGAAAATACATACAGATTAAGGTGCAAAAATACACATATGATTTGGCTAAAAGAGTGACCAGCACCAAGTGCCTTTTTTTAGGTGCAAAAATATTGTTTGACTGTTAGTTTGACTTTTTTTATTGACTGGACTATGATGTGGCTTTCAAAGCAACTATGTGGAGAAAAAAACATGTTGACTGGTCGCAAGTCTAAGTTGGGAAGAATTAATATCACCATCCTATCCTTCTAATTGCCCCTGTAATAACACTATACCTGAGAATTACAACTTGTCCAATACGGATATATCACCCTTCGCCCTATTGAAAATGCCATCAATGACTATCAACATATCCTCCCACCAGAAATCGAAGACCTTGCCTAGACTAACATTCTCAATGCTATTGTTGCCTCCAATCCATTAAAATTGAACTGTCGCTGAAACAACCACTGTTTTATTAACTAAATAATCACATAATTTATCAGAGTAAACACTTAGTATTCAGAGTTATCATAATATTAGGATTTAAGCGAAATTTAAATTTTTCAAAACATGCGAGAGTATGCATCATGAGCCCTAGAGTATGGCAATATACATTCATCCATAACATACAACAAAAGAAAAGAAGTCTAACTCTTAGCATAGTAGACTAAACTTCTGTTTGTTTCCCTGAAGGACCTGGACTGGACTGGTCACCTAGGGAAAATTTTGTAACCATCAGTTCAGCTCATTATGAATATTAAAATGTGCTAGTAAGGTGCCAAGTGGAATCAAACAAATCAATCCAAAATTAAATAGTTCATTAACATCCTCTCAATACATTTATCACAAAAATAATAAGTATCATAATGGGTGCACAATTCTGTTCATATTCAATACCTAAATATCTCCCATCAATCCATCCAAACCGTCTTATTTTCTCCGACTAGACCCATGGGCTAAGTCACACCCATGTTAATGGTTACTCAAAAGCTCACTGGTCAAGTGATGAGGACCGACCAAAATCCTCAGAGCACCTGTCCCAAACCATGGGTTTTTTCCCCTCATTGAACAGTTGGGGTGTCGTAAGCGAACTGTTGGGCTAGTCCCTCATTGAATCATTGGGACAATAAAAGTCGTAAGCCCTCTTGAACTGTTGGGCTAGTCTCTCATTGAACTGTTGGGACAATAAAAAGCCAACCATCGTGCACCAATGGAGGCATCACCACATGGTGGAAAATAACAACTTCATATTTCCCAATTCATCCCATTCCATAATTATCACAATATTTTAGTAGGGGAATTTCTAGAATAATCACAATAATCATATCATCACATATCAATTCTCAATTCAAATGAAATCATGTATTTCAACTCATAAAAATTTCACAAGGTAAACTTCATTTAAAACATGCATAATTAGTTCAGAAAAAATACTCATCAGTAACATATTAATAACATAATAAGTGGAAAGTTGTTACCTCTCGCCGGAGATAACTACTTTCACATTGCTCTCAAACCGGGGCTTAACACATTTCACAGATGAATCTATCACAACCAATTTACTAACAATTAATAACCCTTAAAAATTCCACATATTCAAAATTATAAAAAAAAAATATATACACTAATTTTAATAATAATCCCTTTATTAGTTATTTCCATTGTTTATTTACTTCCTCATTTCTAATCATAGTGACACATTATTATCATTATTATTATTATTATTTTCTATTAATTTAAATTCCCTAAATACCAACTTCACATGAACAGTTATTTAATAATTATTATTTATTATGAATTATAGTATTTACCATGGCTTTCCCAAATTATTGTATTATTCATACGTAAGATTTAATACCCTGGGTTAAATAAATATAAACTTCTAGATTATTCTTTTCAAGAAGTAATTAGCATTTAATAAAATATATTATTTATTTCTCCTAAAAATTCTCGTTTTGGTTTGCTGTACGCAGATGAACATATAATATTAATTGTTTCCATAACTTAACAACATATATATGCAGCTAGTCGTGTATATATATTATTTGTCAAATTCATCTCCTAAATTATTTAATAAATGTTAGTCAAAATAAAAGGTATATAATATTACACTAAATATAATATTTTAATAGAGCCATCTCTACGTGTGCAACTTTTTCCTTCTTTTTATCATGTTCATTATATATATATATATATATATATATATATATATATATATATAAGAAAAACGCACTTTGTAATATCCCAATTTTCATAATACACATAAATATTAAATTTTGATAAATGACACCTATTACAATAGGTGAATTTGTGGTCTCAAAACTAGTAAAATAATTACCTTATCTTTTAAGGTGATTTCTCATGAAATTAGAGTAAATAAAGAGCTAAAAATCCCTAAGTGAATTTATGGGTCATAAAATACCCTGAGAATGTTATGATAAATCCTAAGAGACAACAAAATATTTATTAAAATTGGAGAATATGTTGTCTCCAACTTTTTAGTTGATTTATTATCATTTTTAGGAATTATACCATTTACTAAGCAATTAAAAACATCGGAGGATGATAAAATCAATTAGAGAAAATTAGTAACAATTATTGGGCAATTGAAATTGCAATAATTGAGATGCTCTAGTAATTTTTTAGATTAGCTAGTAATTAATTTATAAAGGTCATAATTAAGGAGAAATCAATTAAATTAAGGATCAATGATATTTAGAAGCTAAAATTAGCACACAAGAAGTTATCAATCATTAAAATTAAATTAGAAACTTTGTCAATTTTGGTGGTTAAGCCTAGTAACCCCTAAAACATGATGTTGGAAATTAAAGTTAGGATTTAAAATAATTATTCCTAATTTATTGCTATGAAACAAAAATTCCTATTTAATGGTAAATAAATGGAAAAACTAAATTAAATCCAGAATCTATATGGACCAATGGGAGAATTACCTTCTTTAGTCATGTGAGAGAATTAAAAATATAATTGCATAATTAAAGTTAAGGGGAGGGGGACGAATTTTAACTTAATTAAGGGAAAATAATAAGTCAAAGAGTATGGAAGAAGATTGAACAAACTTAGGGACCAAGTTTTTAAAACTTGGAGAGCAAGAAAGTGATGTAATTAAATACAGTTAGATGAGAATCCCTAAGAAATAAATCATAACTTGAAATATTGGAACTAAGTATTTAAGATAAATACATATTGGAGGTCAGTGAATTATAAGCTTCAACTTGGCTATTCCTAAAGTCATTTCCGGTTACTGTTAAGATTCATACCTATGTGTTTCGGGAATTAAAAATCACCATAAATCTAATCATAAAATTAGGATTCCAAAAGTGAAATTGGATTTTGAATTTAAATACCAACTTACACCTAACTAAATTAGAATTTGGGATTAATTAAGATAACTTAGTGAAGAAGGAGGATGCCTTGGGGACAAAGCAAAGAAACTTGAAGGAGAAGGGGGAGGGTGGAGATCATTTCCTCTTCTCCAAGCAAAATCCTATGGTTGTATGCAAAGGGAAGAATTTACAAATATGCCACCCTCTTCAACTATAAATAGAGGCATTAGGCAACACATTCTCTTCACAAAATCCTCAAGCCAAGACCGAAATATAGAGAGAAAGGGAGAGAATGAGGAGCTGCAGAACATAGGAAGCAAGTGTTCTTCAAGAGGTAAGGGAGTTTTTAGCTTCTAAGTTTAAATTCTTAGGTTATGAAGTAGAAATGCTAGGAAATGTTATTTTGATCTATAATCTTCCATATATAGTTTTAATTTCATGTTTTTATGGTTTCCAATAGCCTTATTTCAAAAAAATGATGAAGAAAGTTTATGGCAAAAATTTCCCGAAGATTATGATCAAAATAGCGAAGCTCTAGCAAAATTTCATTGATTAGTGTTTTCTGGAGTCAGGGGTAAAAACGTCAGTATCTTATGAAGAAGATGATGTTCAAAAATTATGAGAAAATTCATGGTGAAAGTAGACATCTAGGGCTTTTCAAATATATAAAGAGTGTGTCATTTGAAGCTTTGTGTGAAAAGATAAAAATCTCAGAAGTTAAACTATGTTTTCTGGGCGAAAATCTGGACAGCAGTTTGAAATATGGAAACTGGGAATTATCCATGAATTCTGGGTAAGTTCCAGTATTTTTCCTCAAAACTAGACTTCTCAAGGATTCCGGGACATTTTACGGATCCTCATTTTGATTTTTCAAAGTTACCGAAAAATCTGCCCAGAAAATGCTGCACCACGTTTTTGAAGAAATGTAAGGGCAAAATTGTAATAATAAAGCCATCAAGGGTAGAATGGTAAATAGAGGTGGAAATATCTCTTAGGATGTTATTCTAAGTGATATGGTGATATGTTAGGATATCTAGGAAGTCCAAAGCCGGAATCAAAGGTCGGATGTTTGACGACTATGCGGTAAAAGGTACGGACGCGTATTGTAACATTAACGCTTATGCTTATGGTATGGTTATATATGATAATTGTTTTCACATGTTGATACTCTGTTTTGAAACTTCTCATGGATTTGAGTTGTATACGGGTTATAGTCTTGATAACACCGTTGAGTTTTCCTAGCGCTGAGGACACGATAGGCCATCGTGGCACTGGTTATGTGCAGACTTGGGTAACATACATATTGCAGTGGCTGTGTTATGTTACTTGCTGATATGTTTTTGAAAGTTATAATTGTGAATATATTATTGTGATACCTGTCATATACTGTTTACATAAGCATGAGGTTAACCGTTACCTGAGGTCCAATGGACATTGGACCTCAGTCTTAATAAATAGTACAGGAAAGAAACCGGGATGGAGAAGGCGTCGGTAGATAGAGTCGTGAAGAGGCAGCGGTTAAAGGCAAAGGTCGGTAGAAGTTATTAGGACTTAGCTTCTGGCACGAATTTAACAAGTTACTTTGAACAGTTTGGTGTCTAAGGCTGGGTTAATCTATGTGGGAAGCCAATCAGTCGCCGTATAAGTCGGTGAGGCCCCATAATAGACCCCTACTTGGCCAATCTGTTTGATTAACTGATGTTAGGTTCCAAGCCATAGGTCTAGTTTAAGACTTTCTTTATCTGAGAAATGTATTCAAACCTCTGTAAATTGTATCACATGAATATTCCTTCAGGATATTTAATATATTAGCTTATGTCGGGCATCATCATATGTCTGGGCATTTTTATATCAGATACTCGTTGTCCGGATCTTAGCGCACGCTATCAATTTCCGCAGTACTCTAAGCTGTAGCATCTCAAACTGTGTTGTTTTTCTTAAAACTAAGTGTCGACCGACACGATTTTCGAACCTGGAATTTGGGATGTTACATACTTGCAAAAAAAGGAAGAAGTTTCAGCAACTTATGTTTATTTCATATCTAGCCACAAAATTCTTAATATGTATTCATAGTTCAACAGCCCTTTCCTTCCCTCCAGGCATGCATGCGGATAACCAATAAAAATAAAAATAAATAATATATATATATATGTATGTATGTATGTATGTATGAATGTATGTATATTCATATAATCAGCAAGAAACACGATGCTCATGATAATTTCTTTGACAGTAAACTTCAGCAGCACCATATATATATATGGGGATATGATTTGTCCAATGACTGGACACAAGCATTTTTCCTGTCAAAATAAAACTACATCGTTTTACACACTCTCTCTTTCCTCTGCCTGAATTTATCATCGTCCCAACTCCATCCATCTGCCACGTCTCCCTCCATCTGAAAAGCTATCACCTTCTTCTGCCTTCTCTCTCTTTCTTCCTCTACGACATCGACCCAACCCCATCTTTAGTGTATATATGGCCGCCAGTTCCAAGTGCCAAGGGATCACCGAATGAGTCATTTGACTCACAAATCACCTCTCGCAACTCACTCCCTTCCTTCCTCTTCCTCTGCTCGAATGGTGTGTATGTCTCTCCGATTCCTGCATTTGGAGTAAGGTTTGGTTTGATTTCATTTTGTGATTTTGTGATTTGAGCTTTATTCATTCGAAGTTTTGATACAGGAAGGAAAATGATCCCATTTTTAGGAATTTGTTCATGGTCTCTTTGTCTTGTTTGAGTATGTGGATTCCATTTTGTTTCACCTTTTTTCTATTTATGTTTTTTTTTCCTTTACCCTTCTCTTCCTTCATAAAAACTCAGCAAAAAGCACAAACAGACACTGATCCTTCATTCTCATCCTCACTCCTATTGGTTATGCAGGTCAAGTCCATTTCACACGTTGTACGCCTTCTACAATTCAAGGCATTCTTTAACTTTTGTTATTGTCCAATCTCATATATTTCTGCAAAGTTTTTTGTGTCTTTGTATTCCAATTCGACAGACATCATTTTTATCATCTGATTTCCATGGATCCGGCTTTCTAAGATTTCTGGAGAATTAGGGCAAGCATGGTTCGATGAATGCTAACTCTGTCTCCTTCAACCCCTCTTCTCCGTCTTTTGTAATTTTTGCAGTATTTTCTCACAATTTTTCTTCTCAGGTTCTGCACTAATGGAATGCCTAGCGACACTATTATCGAAGTTGATGGCATGAGCTTCCACCTTTACAAGGTAAGCGTAAAAATTAGAATATGAATTTTACAGTACCTTCAATATTATGTTATGTTCCTTGTCTTCTGAAATTTGTCCATGATGTATCAGTTTCCTCTGATGGCAAAAAGTCGAAAGCTTCACCAGCTGATTTGAGCTTTATTCAGTTTATTCCTGCATTTAGAGCTTTATTTTTCATGATACCTTGTTGGAATTCTTACTGCTGCATTAACATGGCAAAAGAAAAATAATATGCTTTAAAGCGCGAACCCTTTCTCATCTTGAGTATCTTGTTTTGATGTCTTGTGTGGTGCAATATGTAGTTTACTTGTGCATGATTTGGGGCTAGGAAGAGTTATTATAGAGAAAATGGTGAATGTCATTGTGTTTATTTTGATTCATGATTATGATGAGGATGTTGGTATGATCTATCTCAGGGCGTGCTTAAACTGTGCGGGATGCACAATTCTCAAGGCAAGCCCATTTTGCTATGCTCTTGCAACAAAAATAATGTGCACCTCTATGATCTGCCATCATAAGTATTGGTTTTCAAACTTTTATTGAAATAATTCCCTCTAATTCCATTTCAATAGTCTTCCCTTGAACATGCGTAGCCACACTTGTCTTATGCCAACCTACGGGACGCATTTTACCTTTGGATCACTATGAACTGATGAACATGTCAACTTGCTAGGACTCGAATGAAAAAGTAGGATCTTGATGCTGAATAGTTATGTTTATAATTAAAATATGTTGCTTCTCTGATAAGAAGAGAAGCACAAGAAGATAAAATAGTACACACACCAAATATACAGCTTCCGAGAGGCTAATCCTCTTCCAAACTGAAATCACAAAATCAGTATTTGCATTCTCCACACTAACGACAACAGAATTACCAAAAGTTGTATTGTTGAAAAAAAATAAAAAGGCATTCTCATTGTCCCCAAAATAGCCTTTTCATGGACTTTGACTACACGATTTGCACAAAGAAAATTATGAAAATCCCGAAAATTCTAGCTAGATACATTTGCAAAAACATTATCGAAAACATTAGATACTAAGTCTTCAGTTCTTCTTCGTTTAAGCAGGTCTACTCCTTTTGCTTATCTCTTGCAATATCCATCTGCAAATAAAACTTACACTTTTCATCAAGTTTAAAGAGTCACACACAAAATAAATAAATAATAACTTCACACATACCTTTTGCTTCAGACAACCAGTTTTATAATGACCCTTTCCTTGACAATAACTGCAAGTCCTTTGTTGTTTTGTCAACATTTCTATGCTTGATTTTATACGTGTAGCAACCTTTGGACGCCCTTTAGTTTTGATTAGTTGGGTGGGATCACGGACATAGTTAATGAGCAAAACTTGAGAAACTGTACTAAGAATTGGTGGAGGAACAATTTCAGGAGTAGGTTTGTCTTCAATTGTCTTTCTCTTTCTTTCAAATTGTTGTTGCAAAAATTTAGTAATCATAGTGTCAAGCCTTCTAATCTCAAAAATAGAATCTAAGGCTTCAGAAACAGCAATGTTGATTTTGGAGTGACCCGACCACAAAGACAATGCACTAACTTCATTAGTAGTTGTTTCTGCATGAGCACCTACACAATTATCAACCTTATAGCTTGCATTCATTGTCCATCTAGACAGAATATATTTTTCAGGTAAGGTCATTATTTGTTTCTTCTTCATGATGTATAAAATATGTTTGCACAAAATCCTCATAGTCTCAAATTTTCCACAAGAACAATGAGCGGTGAATATGTCAGTTAAATAGTAGTTAACAGTTGCCCACCACTTTTTATCAACTTCAGGAGACCCCACCCAATATTTGATCATATATTTGTCTGTTGAAATCTTTTCATGAAAGTAATCATGTATGACAGCCTTCCACTCTTTTTTAAAGATCTCAAATAATTTTCTTGTGTAATGCTCTCCAGCTATTGCTTTAATTGGATGATTAGTTTCCAAAATTGCTTTTGTATTTCTAGTTTTGAAATCTTCATCTTCTTCTGCATCCTCCTAGACTTGATTGCTTTGTTATATTGGGTAACAAAGTCATTTAACATCGTGTTAGAATTGACATATCCATCAAAAAATGAATTGATGCTCTCACTTCGGCCATTTGTGGTCATTCTAGCAAAAAACGTATCTTTCAAGTATGTCTTTGCCTAATGATGACCTGAATTATACATGTTGGACAACCAACTACCTGCTTTAATATCATATTTAGTCCTCAATTCTTCCCACTTGACTTCAAACTCTTCAATGTCTTGACTTTTATACCACTCACAGAAGTCAATATCAAAACTATCTTTAAATTGGGTGCGCAATGCTTGACTATGCTCCATAACATGTTTTTTTATATGCCAAGAACAAAAACGATGTCGTACTTTTGGAAATATATTAGCAATTGCTTTTCCCATAGCTTTGTCTTGATCAGTGATGATAGCAATAGGAGACTTGTCAAACATACATGTCCGAAACTGTTCAAACAACCATGTAAATGTTGCCTTTGTTTCATCTTCTAACAAAGATGCAACAAATAAAATTGACTGCCCATAGTGATTAACCCCTACAAAAGGGGCAAAAGGAAACCTAAACTTGTTTGTTTTATAAGTCACGTCAAACACAAGGACTTCACCAAAGTTAGCATATGCAGTTCTCGACCTACCATCTGCCCAAAAAATGCTTCTTAGTGTACCATCTTTTGCTAAATGCATATCAAAATAAAAAGATCCATCAAGAGTGGACTTCCTTTGAAAGTGTTTAATGATGCCTTAACATTCTCGTCCTACATAATTCTTTCTTTGTCCTGATAGAATAGTGCTGACTTGAGTAGGAGTAATATTAACTTCTTTGTTCATAGCATTCACCACCTTTGAAATTTTGGACGATGTCAAACCCTCCTCAAAAAGCTTAGTAACAAGTGATTTAGTGAAATTTGAGCGTCGTAAATCACTATGAGAAAGAAACTTCTTCACCTTTGAAGGAGTCATAATCAATGGATGATTATGTACATTATTAAACTTCTCCACGATACATAATCAATCCACTAACTTTACTTGTAACATCGCTGAACAATTTGTCCTTGAATCCCTTCGCCTTCTGACATTATGATCACCAACTCTTTTATCATTTTGTTTCTTGACACCTTGCTTTAAGCACACATAATTCCACCTATATATTTCCTGTGTTTTCATATTCCTACTAGTATATTGCTTACGTATTCCAAATCCTTTACCTTATGCATATTCATTATAGAAACCATAAGCTTCTTCTGCTGTTTTGAACACTCTTCCTAAAATAGGGGCCTCACTAAATCCCCTACCATCATCGCCCATAATTTCTTGTGCATTATCTTCACCATAATCACCATCTTCATCTTCCATGATTTGACACTGCTCATCTTCATCTTCCATGAATCATTGTCTTTGTTCAAATCAACAACAGCATCAGCATGTTCTAAACTTCCACTTATGTCAATATCTTCAATAGTTGTTATTTGGGAGTGATTCATTACAAAGATGTGAAAAAACTGATGACCATTAGCATGTGCAATATTTACATCATTAACCAAAATAAGCATGATTAAATTTGATGAAGATATCCAAATCTCAATATACCGGAAAGAAAACCAAGAAAAAAAACATATGTGCATGTTCCTATTTTGTTATACTCTATATTAAGGAAAAAAATGAAAGAGTACCGTGGCTGGTGTGAATAATGAAAAATTAGAGTGACTTTAATAACACAAGAGAGAGAGAGAGAGAGAGTCAGACATAGATGAGAGGGGACATGTGCAGATGCTTTTGCAGATAAAAAAAAACAGATAGCAGTGGCCACAAATTATTTATCTAATGGGCCCTTTGCGTAAGTGTGCAATTGCTTGGACGGTTCTGAAATCACAATGCTAGCTAAGAATCTACCATATACTTATCTCTGATCCAATGTTATTTTATGAATATAGTAGTATCCATGAGCTACAGTGATGGATTGAATCTTACTGATTATGTGATATGTAATTGTGACAGATAAATGGAGAAGAGTACCGATTAAACTCTGAGAAGCGCAGCGCAGGGAAGAATTATACTGATCCGGTCAATATTTTTGTTGTGAATTGCATCAGAGAATAGCAGCAGGAAGAATTATACCTATACCGATTCAATCAAATTTTTTTTTGTAAATCGTATCAGAGAATTGCAGTAGGGATTCAATTGGTATTTTTGTGTGAATAGCAGCAAACAATCGCAATTGCAACAGAGAATAGCAGTAGGAAGAATTATACCAATACCAATTCAATCAAAACTTTTTTTTTTTTGTAAATCGTAGCAGAGAATTGCAGTAGGGATTCACTTGGTATTTTTGTGTGAATAGCAGCAAACAATCACAACAAGGAATATATCGATTTAATGAATATCTTTTATTTAATTAATGTTTATTTTTGTGGGATGCAATGTGCAAAACGGTGTAGTTTTATTTTGACAGGAAAAATGCTTGTGTCCAGTCAGTCACATCCCCTACACACACACACACACACACACACACATATACACACATGCACAGATGCCTTAATGTTTTCCTTTCTTCCTTTCTACTATATATATACTAACACTCCATTAACCACATCCTACATTATATATTTATGACAGCAAAAATTGATGCGAAAACCCCTCTGTTCTATGGCTCCTAAAGCAGAGACTTATGACCTTGCTTTCTATGTTCTAATGTTCATAACTTGTGATGGGAAATGGGTGGAAAAACTAAGGAGCAAGGGACTGATGCTTACTTTGAAAAATAAATTGAACTGATAAGCACCGTGACTGGATTCCCAGCTCTGTTTCCCGACGGCAAGAACAGAGAAAGAAGATACTGTTTCAGTTTTGACGCTTTCTCCGTCCTCCCCCTTTCTCTCTGTATCTCTTTCACTCTCGACTCCCTCTCTTTTTCTTTTTCTTTCTTTCAGTTTTCTGGTTTCGGTTTGTGGTGAGAATGAAAGAAGGTGAAAGGACAATGAGAACAGCAATATATAAATGGCATTGAAGGTCCAGTCACAAGCTTTAACCGTGAAGAAAAGTCTGAAAGTTGAATGGTGAAGGGCTCGAGACTGGTGAAATGGCAAAGGTATGGCTTTGCTGATCCTCTGACAACCTTTTTGCTTCTTGCGTGATGATGCTGGTGTGTGTAGTCTTCTGCGCTTTGACTGGACTGCCGAGAAATAGAAGAGTGATATGGAGAATGTGTTCTGAGCAAAAACAGATATGGAGAATTTACTTTTACCCCATGAACTTCTTGCGCTGCCAACCTATATCTTTTAACATTATGATTTTTCTATTTCCTATTGTATACTTTTTGAACAAATCCTCATTAGGTGGTAAGTGTGAAAAAGCAAGGGTCGATGCTGGTGTTTCTGTAACATCCCAATTTTCAAAAGCGGAATATTATTTTTTTCCAACAAAAATCATTTAAAATCATCAGAGTAGTGCATTTGAGTGGAAGAGTAACTGATACTTATATTTCAAAATGCCGTAAGTCTGGCTGAATACAATAGCGGTGTAGTAACCGCGTGGTTCAAAAGGGATGTACAACAACAAAAGGAAGGCTTCTGCCAGAATGTCAAAGGAAATCTTCAACTAGGTCTACTATGCGTCCTGCTTGCGCTTCCTTCTGTCCTTGGTTCTCCTGACCCTGACGCTATGTTAAGAGCTGAGGTCCCATGCATACGGACCCCAGGTAACGGTTAACCTCATATTTACATATACGGTATATAAACACAACAATTGATTCACTTCCAAATATGTCACCAACTATGTCACTCCTAGTGAATGCAAATGTACTGCTCCCAGCGAAATATACCACTCCCAGTGAAAACAGATATATCACTCTTAGTGCATGCAGATGTACAGTTATCCTTTAACTACAACATGTATTCAAAAAACACACCACAACATGCATACAACACACATACCACATATACTCATACTGTAAATATCAGAGTTAGTGTTACAGTACGCAAACGTACCTTCGTTTGACGCTATATGGTATTTCTGGCGGAATACGGTGCGACGTTGGTCAGAACGTATTCAGGGATATCCTATAAGGATAATATTGTTTCTATTAAATCATAAATATTATTCCAAGAGATATCTTGGCTATATAAGACCATTTTACCCCTGGTGGATTTATTTTCCAGTTTATTCCCTAATTTTCGGAAAAAACGTTGATCCAGCATTTCTGGGCAGAATTTCGCCTAACTTCGAAAAATCATAACTAATTCTAGAAAAATTGAACCAAGGATCCGTAACATTTTCCGGAATCCTTGAGAATTCTAATTTTGAGGGAAAATACTGGAACTTACCCATAACTCATGGAAAATTCCTAGTTTAATCATTTCAAACTGCTGCCCAGAATTTCAAACAGAAAACATAACCTAACTTCTGAGATTTTTATCTTTTTGCACAGAGCTTCAAATCACACACTCTTTATAGATTTAGAAAGCCCTAGATGTCTACTTTCACCATGAATTTTCTCAGAATTTTCGAACATCATCTTCTTCATAAAATATTGGCGTTTTTACCTCTGACTCCAGGAATCGCTAATCGATAAGATTTCGCCAGAGCTTTGCTATTTTGATCATAATCTTCCAAAAATTTTGCTATAACTTTTTCTTCATCAAATTTTCAAAATAAATGCAATGGAAATCATAAAAACATGAAAATAAAACTATATTTGGAAGATTGAAGATCAAAATAACATTTTCTAACATTTTTACTTTATAAACTAAGAACTTGAACTATGAAACTAAAAACTCTCTTACCTCTTGAAAAATACTAGCTTCCTACTTCTTGAAGCTCCTCACTCTCTCCCTTGCTCTCTATTTTTCGGTTGAGGCTTGGTGAATTGGTGGAAATTGTGTGAAGAGGAGGCCTCTATTTAGCCAAATTATGAGTAGCCTTCAAGCAATTCAAATTGATCTTAGCCCTTGGTATTTACTTGGAGAAGAGGGAAAAATCTTGCCCCTACACCTCACCAAAAACGTTCACCCTCCCCCCTTAGCTCTTAAGTTGTTGCTTCATCTCCTATTTACTCTCAAATGCTAATTTAATTAGGCCTAAGTTGGTGTTTTAATTCAAAATCCAATTTCACTTTTGTAATCCTAATTTTATGACTAGATTTATGGTGATTTTTAATTTCCCAAACACTTAGGTATGAATCTTAAAAGTAACCGAAAATAACTTTGGGAATAACTAAGTTGAAGCTCTTAATTCACTGATTTCAAATATGTATTTATATTTAATACTTAGTTCCAATATTTCAAGATATGATTTAATTTCTATGAATTCTCCTTGATTTGCATTTGATTAACAATTACTTGCTTCCCAAGTTTCTTTACTTGCTCCCCAAGTTTCTACTAATCTTCTCCCACAATCTAAGCTACTTCATCCCATGTGCTTTGATCAATTAATGACACAACTTCTTCTTCTTTGAGCCCAAGAAATCCGTCCCCCCTCTCTCTTAATTCAAATATTAATTTATATTTTAATTGCTTTTTTAAGTCAAGAAGAAAAATCTCTCATTGGTCCAATTTATTTGTGTAATTTATTCCATCATTAAATAGGAATTTTCGCCCCTTTTATTAGTGAAAGGAAGAATTAGATAAATCCTTGGTTACTATTGCTAATATAGTGTTTTAAGGGTTACTAGACTTAATTACCAAAGTTTGACAAGTTTCTAATTTAATTTTGATGATTAAAAACTCCTTGTATGCTAATCAATATCATTTGGTCTTTAATTATGACCTTTAAAAATTTACTCATTAACTAATCTCAAAAATTAATAAAGTATCTCAATTACTGCAATTTCAATTGCCCAATAATTGTTACTAATTTCCTCTAATTGATTTTATCATCCTCTGATGATTTTAATTGCTGAAATGATATAATTAAGATTATGCTAGATTATGATAATCTTAGGATATTTTATGATCCTCAATAAGATTTAGAAAATTGGATTTGGATTTATTAGAATCCAAAGAAAATTCCCCTAAAACTGATAATAAATCAATTAAAAATTTAGAGACAATATACTCTCCTATTTTAATAGGTATTATTTGCCAAAATATGGTTCTTTAGGAGAAATATAAATTTTAGGGTATTACAGTTTCTGACTTTTATAACCAGAAAAAGTACATGCTGTTAACCAATGAAGATACCGAAATAGGGCCATGACAAGTTCCTTTATCTAATCACAGACAAAAAAGACTAAAAAGAACCCACAATAATATCTTATTTTTATAACCAAGTCACATAAAAAGAACTCCATACTGCAGAACAAAACAAGCCAAAAGAATAATGTTGACTAGAACTCCTCACTTACTCTCGATTCACAGCCTCATCTTCTTCATAATAACATTCAAACTCTCTTCTCTTCTTTATCTCTCTTCTTCAGAACTCACTTCTCATGGCTACCGAACCACCTTACCCCAAACCTTCATCTACGCAGGTTGCTCCCAAGAAAAATACCAACCCAATTCTGAATTTGAAAGTAACCTAAACTCTTTTCTCACTTCTGTTTATAGTTCATCCTCTCAATTTTCCTACCACAGCTTTAACATCGGAAATAACAACAACCAAAGCTCATTAACAGCAACACTAACGGATCAAGGAACAATCTATGGCTTATACCAATGTAGGGCTGATTTGCAGCCTTTAGATTGCAGAACATGTGTTGAAACGTCTCTTCACCAAATAACCCTAGTTTGTCCCTATTCCTTTGGATCTATTTTGCAGCTAGAAGGATGTCATCTCAGATACGAGCATGTGGATTTCTTGGGCAAGGCTGACACAAGCCTTAGGTTCAGAAGGTGTCGGAAACCGGGGAGGCATGTCGGGGTTGAGTTCTTCCGGAGAAGAGACGCTGTTGTTGCGGATTTAACGGCGGCTACTACTAATAATAATGTGTTTAGGGTTAGCAGATCAGGTTTTGTTGAGGGTGTAGCTATGTGCTTGGGGGATTTGAGAGCAGCAGATTGCTCCTCTTGCCTTGTGGAAGCTTTGGGGAAGATGAAGAGCTTGTGTGGGACTCAAGCAGCAGAAGCTGCTGTGTTCTTAGCTCAGTGTTATGTTCGTTACAGAGCCTATGGATACTATGAGGAAGATTCTGGTACGTCCTTTATTAGTATTCTCTCTTATCCTTAATATAAGACATATTTATCCAATTTTCTTAGATCAAAGAAATTAGTTGAATTAGTTAATAAGACACGTATTTTCTAAAACATTCTAATCATCTTCCTTAATTTTCTCATTTCTCTACTATTGATTACGTTTGAGAGAGTATCAACAAGGATAAATTAGAAAAAGTGTGACAAATATAAAAACTGTGTGTTATATTCAAGATTAAAATCAATTCCTCAAATATATCGTATATTAAGAATGGCAGGAAGTATTATTTTTCCTTTTCTATCTCTACTTAACATAGGACATATAAATCCACCCATTTCTAAACATAAGATCCAGTTGAGTTTTGGTTTTGGTCTTATATATTAGACTTTTTTTATTTTATCTCTTATACTTTTTATTCTTCTCCTAGCTTATTTACCTGACTTATAAAATGATACAAAATCTAGTAATACACAAAAATATTCTAAAGAGATCATGTAACATACACTATAATTATAATTAAGTATTTATTTAGTTTTTTTTAATCTTCTCAAATTAGTGAATTGGCTCTTGTACGAAGGATTAAAGATAATATTATTATTTTTTAGGCATTCTTTCAGAGGTTCTTTTCTTTCACTCTAAAAAATTTTAGCCATACTTTATATCACTATGTGTAGATGGACCTCAGAACGTATGTTATTTCAATATATGGTTTAATTTATGTGTGAATAATTAACACCAAAAAGGAGAAGAATATGTGTCATTTTCTATGACTGTAGTCGTAGTATGCCTCGGTGAAAATTGAATCATCTCAATAAGTTTGAAAATTTTAGATTTTTCCGAAAATAAAAAGATTAATCAAGATATTCTTAAACGGAACGAACTTGTCATTTATTGTATGAGAGATTTAAATCATGAAAATTTAGGTTGATAATTTTCTGGATTGTCTTTTATTTCCAATGCTCATATAATTTTTTAAATATATTATAACATCATTTTAATTAAATTTATTTTCCTTGAAAATTAGAATAAATAAAAATATTTTAAAATTGTAAACCGTCTAAATTAATTCGAAAAGTCCAGATACCGGAATCATGCCGTTAACAAGATTGCTCAATTGAGAAGATCTGATTATTAAAATGGAAAATAAAGAGTGTGTGTGTGTGTTTTGTGTTTTTTTGTTTTTGAGTAGGAGCGTCATTTCTTTTCTCTCTATTCCCCCCCCCCTCTCTCTCTCTCTCTCTCTCATTGCTTTATTTTCCTCTATTTAAGAGATACTTTGCCCTTTTCTGAAAAAAAGAAAAGAAAGATATGATTTACCCGATTGGAGACAATCAAAACTTGACCAAACAATGAAGAGCACCGATGGATTTTTATTTTTTATTTTTAATTTACCTGTCTTTAGAATTAGATTATTGAATAAATTCACACTTAAAAAAAGTATTGGATAAATTACATTGTTCACCTGCCTTAAAAATCTTACAAATTAAAATCCCCTAGGCTATGTTTGGTTTGAGGGATGAGGAGGGGAGGGAGTGGGAGTGGGAGGGAAAATTTTAATTGCAAGTACATTGACCAAATTGTCACTAATAAAAATAATATTCTTTTTTGTTAATAAAATATTTTAGGAATATTGAAAATTTGCTATGGGGAATTTTATAAAGATGAGAGAAAAAATTTCTCTCTCAACTTTCCCTCCCACTCCCTCTCACACCCTTCCTTCAAACTAAACACAGTGTTAAAGTTTTCATATGAGGGAAAATGATTATGCATAAGCTTTCATTTATTAACAATCACGTTAAGAGAGGAGACTCATCTATAATATTCTTAAAGGAAGTAAACGCAATCAACTTTATAATATTCTTCAATATTTGAATGAAATTATATGAATTAATTAAGTTCACTAAAAGGGGAGCGAGGGAAAAGAAATAGAGGTTGAAGTTGTTAGCATGTCTGAATATAACTTTATTGTTTCTGAGCACAACTGAATATCACTTTTTCAGCTAATTCCATTTTGTTTTTTGTTTTTGGTATAAAGCTAATACCAATTTAATCTAAAGTGGAAAGAGGGAAGTATTCAGAACATACGCTTTTGTGCTTTACTTTTGGATAATATTCTTGGTCAATTTTCAATTTTTTACTTAAAAATAATTCTTTGCTTTTCCCCTTTCTTAATTAATTATATGTATAATAAATTCATACAGAAGATAATTTAATTAACATATAAGATGATTTATTAACTTGAGATGAAAGGAAAGAGCTGGTCAAAAAGATGAACAGAAAGAAAGACAGATTTACTTTTTTTGGTTATGCGTTTAAAATAATAAGTTTTTATTAAACAAATATAGCTATCAACATTTCATGCAACAGGTACTTTTTTTTTTATTCTTTTATATTTTTTGGTTGATTTTTTTTTTCCTTTTCTTTTCTATCAAATTCAGATCTTGAATTGATATAACTTAATGAAGTCTCCAGATTCCAGTCTAAAAAAGCATATTAATTTGTTAGAGGAAAGGATAACCATTTCCTTCTATATTCCTTACCAAAAATATATAAAAAGTGAATGCACCTGTATTATATTATTATTTATTCCATAGTATCAATTTTTTTTCTATTATTTCATTTAAAAATGAATACTTTTTTTGCAATTAAAAAAATATCACCTTTCTTCTTCGTCCCCTATCTCTAATCTCACGTCAATCATTTAATTATACTAACCAAGCTTCTATTATATACTCCTTCATATTCTTAATATATGATATATTTGAGAGTTGATTTTAATCTTAAATATTAGACATAATTTTCATATTTGTCAATTCCTCTTCCCTAATTTACTCTTATTGATGCTTCGTCAATAATAATTAAGGAGGAGAGGGAATAAAAAAAAATAAAGAAAGGTGACTAGGGTGTTTTAAAAAATACATGTTCTATTAATTAACTTAACTAATTTTTTTAATTTAATTAAATTAAGTAAATATATCTTATATTAAATACAAAAGGGAATACTATAATATGGGCTTTCATATGATAACACGGTGTCGATTTGTGCAGATTCCTTGAAGGAGGATCAAGTGAGGAAAGCAACAGCTATTCTTTTGGGATTATTGGTATCACTAACCATTCTTGTTGGGATTCTCTATATTTGCCAAAGAGCAATGCGTCCAAAATAAGCTAATTATGATCATCTTGATAACATAATGATCATGATGGCGTGAGTGTGTGTGAGAAAATACCATCCATCCCATTTATAATGTGGAGAGATAAGATTTTTTTTTTTTTTTTTTCTATTTAGAAGTCACATTATTAAATTTTTAATATGGATGTACAATTTTATCTTTTTGTTTTTTTTTTTCTGTGTACACTTTGTTCTTATTGGGTAATTGTGTATAGAGATAAAGTTGAAAAGTTAGTGAATTTTAAAGCAAAGTTAACAATGTTTAGGGTTTTTCTTGGTTTGTTAAAAACATGTTGGAAGAAACTTTTTATATGATTTTAGAGAATAGTTCTAATAAACTTTCATATATGGGAAAAAGGCAAAAAAATGCAAGTTGAATTCAAAGTCTCAAATCAGTCTTGTTACATATGGTATTCATTATAAGAATATAACAACTGACAACTCATTTTATTAGAAAAATTTAAAATTTTACACACAGTACAGGTTTAAAAATGGTAATCATCTTCAAATTTAGAGTTGGCCATTAAGTTTGGTTTGATGGATTTAAGTGGGGAACAAAAAGAAATTGGAGAATATGTTTACTTTTTTATTTGTATAGCCAGGTTTCTTTAATTTTTAATTTTATTATTGCTATTCGAAAATCGATGATTAAATTCCTCATTCTTGCATTGCAGTTTATAATCTTAGAACTTTAGTTCATATCTTTTAAAATTCTGTTATTATTAAATAAATGTTACTGATATGGTTAATAGTATTTACATAAATACCTTTGAATATGAATCAGACAAAAGATAATGAGTTGATCTTTCACATTCACCGAGAAGGAGAGGGATTAGAACTTGAGAACAGCATATATCAAAAAGGAAAAAAAAAAAAAAAAGAACTTGAGAACAATATTTTCTCCTAACATTTTTTTGAAATGCTTACTTTATTTGTTATGGAAGCAAAGAATTTATGCTGCCCCATCCAAGTCAAAAAAGAAAAAAAAGGGGGGAAAACAAAGAGATCGAGAGAAAAAGTATCTACTTTACTGCTGGACTTGACAGGGCCTCCAAGTGTGATAATTGGTTTAGGCTTGGGCGTTGAACTATCTAAAATTATATGAGCTAAGTGCACAAAGGCCTTTCTTGTTACAAAAAAATAGTTACCCATTCGAACATTTTAATAAAAAGGAAGGAAATAAACACAGAGATATAATAGGCATATCTTAGATTGGCAGCTTGTTTTGTTGGTTTTTCTTTTCTTTAGGTACATATATCATTTTATTGGGAGTAATCTTAGACACTTTTCTTAGCAAGGATTTAAACATTAATTCATCATGTTGTGATGGACTAGATCTTTTTGCTAGACCTGACCTCGTTGGTATTTTGTTGCTTTTTTTTTTTTTTTAAATACAACAGGCAAGCCGAAGCTTGAGATTAAAATTAGAAACCAAACTATATAAATCTAGCCCTAAGTACAACACAAAAATTGAACTATGACCGACAAGCCAATTGGTCCTTCAACATCATATCTCTACATCCCACAAGAGTTGTCAGAATAAGAATCACATCCTCATCAACAGGCGCATTATGCCCTTCCTTGGCCAAATAATCAGCACATGCAATGTTGGCTCTTGGGGTATGGCACAACTTGACATCCCAATCTCCGAACAGGAGGTCTCTAATGTCTTCGATAAGCCCTCTCAGAGGGTGATCCTCATAGCAACAATCTCTCATAAGGATATTAGTTGCATCCATAGAGTCCCGAGTAGATTAAGATTTGCTGAAGGCTCAACTGCTTTGCCGTTCTCAGTCCTAGTAGGATGGCATGCAATTCCACCTCAACAACCGTCTTCAGACCTAGGCACTTATAGAACCCCATCAGCCACTGTCCTTGGGAGTCTCTGATCACTCCTCCACATGTTGCTTGGAACTGCTACCGCACTAATCCATCAACGTCAATGTGAACCACATTACCAGTAGGTGGGGTCCATGCCTTCTCCTCACTCCTATCAAGATGAAAAATCTGGTGAGATAAATTATAATTACCACTACTTTCCATTAGTAAGTAAAAACAAAAATGAAGAATCTCCCTGGTATCCATGCTTTGGCCTTGGAACAAAGCTTTGCACCTAGAAGTCCAGAGAATCCAACAGCCCAGGCTGAAAACTCTCGACCAAGGAAAACTTTCCTTTCCCCGGCTTATGCTTGGTATTCCAATTAAGCCAACCCTGCAAATTACCTGCAAAAAATTGGGAAACATAATTAGGCATTAAAATTTCTTTCCACAAAATTCTGGCTCTCTCACAATCCCTTAGAACATGCAGCACACTTTCCTCACTGTTGCAATGGAAAGGGCAATAATTGTCATTAGTAAGACCAATCCTGGCTCTTACAGAATTAGTGACCAGTCTTTCATGGCCAACCTGCCACATGAAATATTTGACCTTTTCCGGAATTTGCCACTTCCACATGAGAGGCCAAAAATGATTGGAAGTGCCTCCTCCATGACCAGAAAGATATTGGTAAGCTAACTTAACAGAGAATCCTCCATCTTTTGTAGCTTTCCAAGTAAACCTATCAGGGGAATTGTTACTCGGAGGTTGAGATTTAGATATGATATTAATAATTTCTACTGGAAGAATTCCTTGCCACCTATCTCTGTCCCATCGCCCAGTCATCAATATGTTATCCTGCACAGACTCTTCTTTATTTATTAAGGTTGGGTTATGGACAAAGGTTACTAGAGGTCGCTCCAGAGGAGGCCAAAGGTCGCACCAAAACTTCGTATCAACCCCATTATTAATCTTCCTCCCAACTCCTGTTATGAACTTGTCCCAAACCTCCGCAATCGCCTTCCAGACCGGAGATAAGCATATTTTTTTAGCAACTTTAGGCACAGATGAATTACCACAGTTATATTTAGCCCATATACTCCTGACCCACAATACATGCCTTTTAGTCAAAAGGCTCCAACATAACTTCATAATAAACGCCATGTTTTGACGTCTAAGATTTTTGAAACCAAGACCTCCTTGCTTCTTAGCTTGGGTAATTTTATCCCACACAATAAGATGCAATTTCTTGGCTTCCTCGTCTTGAGACCAAAGGAATTTCCTTGATAACTTATCAATCTCATTTATAGTGCAAATAGGGAGGAGAGTCGATTGCATATAATAATTGGGCAAGAAAGATAGCACATATTTAATCAGAACTGATCGACCTGCAATAGTCAGAAATTTGCTTTTCCTTCTAGCCTTTTGCATAATTGGATGATACGTAGCCTTGGTGATTCTTTTGTGGATAATTGGCACCCCTAAATATTTTCCCAGATCTAGAGTAAGCCCAATCCCTAACGCTTGACTAAGCTCAATAGCTCTGTTAAAATTGACATTTGCAGAACAAAACATCCTAGATTTCTCCAAATTAATTCTATGACCTAAGACTTCACAAAAGGTTCACATTACTTTACGCATCTCATTTACTTGATTTGTTGAAGCTTCAACAAAGAGGAAGAGGTCATCAGCGAAAAAAAGATGGGATATCTGAGGTCCACCCCTTTTGAAAACAAAAGGCTTCCACCGGCGAGCTTGGCATTCAGCTTTAATGAGATGGCCCAACCTCTCCATGCATAGGACAAATATATATGGACTTAAAGGATCTCCTTGTCTAACACCTCTGGTAGGAGTGAATGT
Source organism: Acacia confusa (assembly GCA_037074495.1). Lineage (NCBI taxonomy): Eukaryota > Viridiplantae > Streptophyta > Magnoliopsida > Fabales > Fabaceae > Acacia > Acacia confusa. The sequence goes on along the minus strand of CM073508.1, from coordinate 18,438,643 downwards.
TGAACTTTTATCCCCATTCCACAGGATAGACATCGAAGTCGTTGATATATATGCCATAATTAGATTAATCAATTTTCTTTCCAAGTTCAAGCCAGTAAGAGTATTTTCAATAAATCCCCAATCAAGCCTATCATACGCTTTCTCCATGTCAATCTTGACTGCAACATATCCTTTCTTACTCCCCTTCACTCTCATAGAATGAATAATTTCTTGGGCAATAAGGATATTGTCACATGTGGATCTACCGGCAATAAATCCACATTGCTCAAAATCTATAAGTTGTCCCATAATACCTCTCAATCCGTTAGCCAAGACCTTCGTAATGATCTTAAAACTCAAATTACATAAGGATATGGGACTAAATTCCTGCAATGAAGAAGGATTATCAACTTTGGGAATGAACACAATCTTGGACTTATTTATGGCTACCATATTGTCAGGGTTATCAAAACATTCTTCAACGTAGTGACAAATTTTATCCCCCACAACATCCCACTACGATTGGAAAAAATGAGCATTTAAACCATCCGGCCTTGGTGCTTTGAAAGCTCCCATAGCAAAAGTAGCATTTTTTATTTCCACTCGAGAGATTTTCCTTGATAACATTGCCAGATTATCCGCATTAATGGCGGGAAAGTTGGAACTGATATCTCCAGGGTTTCTAACAGAAGCATCTCGAGTGTAGAGGTTTAAGAAGAAATTATGGGCCAACTTCTTCACAGTTTCATGATCCTCAACCCAATGCCCTTCCTCATTGAGAATGGCTCCAATTCTCCGCTTCCTTCTTTTCATCATGGTGGAAGCATGAAAAAATCTAGTGTTCCTATCACCCCCTTGCAGCCATTTACTTCTCGACTTCTGGAACCAGGTAATTTCCTCTTGAGCCGCAACTCTATGATATTCATCCCATAATTTCTTCTCCAGCCTGAATAGACCAGTCTATAAATTCATCTTCCTGCTTCTATCAATTCCCTCCAGACGACGAATTAACTCTTTTTTCCTCTTTGAAAAATTGCCAACTCTGTTATCATTCCAATCAGAAGCAGTCTTTTGAAACTTTTCCAGACCTTTAGGCCAGTTTTGTTCGTGCCAAGCTTCCTAGGTGATATCCTTGAAGTCATTTTCAAGGGTCCAAGCGGCCTAATAAGAAAAAGTTTTCTGAATTTTCCTTCTCATAACCGAAGGATTACCATTCACCACCACCACTCTATGATCAAACTTAAATTTAAGCTCATGTCGCACAACGAAATTTATAAAAGAATTAATCCATTGAAAATTAGTAAACACCCAATCCAGCATTTCTTTCAACCCTTGCTTTTCCCAAGTGAACTTATCTCCTTGAACCTTTACCTCAATAAGATTTATATCCTCAATACAATCTCTAAATTGTTGCATAAAGGTCCAAGAAGGCTCCGCTCCTCCAAGTTTATCATTTACAGACAAATAAGCATTAAAATCCCCCAAAACTAACCATGGAAGACTTGAATTGGTAATAGATCGGAGCGAGTTCCATAAAGCAGTCCTACCATTTATATTGGTTTCACCATAAACAACCGTCACTAGGCTAACATCATTATTTCGCAGATCTCTGATTTTACAATGAAGTAGTTGGGTTGTGGAATTAACATAAGAAATATCAAAAGTAATATTGTCCCACAAAATCCAAATACCTCCCGAGAAACCAGTGGACTCAACTCTGATCCAATTACTAAATCCAAGTTTACGACAAACTTTATCAGTTCTGTCCCCACTAATACGAGGCTCCACCAGGAAAAAAAATATCCACACAATATTTATTAACTATATCTTTAATAATTAAAGGGAAGGACTGGCTACCAGCCCCCTACAATTCTAGAATGCAACAATCATTAAAATATTAAAATACAATAGAAGGGATAGCAATACTTGCCTGCACTATCCGGCTTTACCTCCAGGCTGCTGCTGATGTTGAGTCCCTACCACACATGCTCTATTATCTTCCAAAAAGTCAGGAGCAATGTCTTCATTTGGATCCCACTGGTCACTCATAAGACAATTTTGCTTGATATTCAAATTATCTTGATTATTCTCCCCTTTCATAGGCATATTATGATCTTGACGAGGCAAGTTAGAAAGATTTCCTTGGACAATAGCATGAATGTGTGGCCCTTATTTTTGCTTCTTTTTTCATTGGATTTTTTTTTATTGATATGCACAATCACACCATTATGCTCATTAAGCCCCCCATGTGGAACCTGGTCATTAGGCCTGCTTTGTTCATCTGGACCTGATTCACTTTGGGCATTGGCAGACCCATCACCTTCCTTTGCTATATGTGACCCATTTGCCCCTTCCTTGATTAAGCTATTATCTTTAATTACAATTTGGAAGGCTTCATTTTGATCTTGCTTATCCCCTCCCTTAGACGAGCTTCAATTAGACAAGTTGGGCCTATTCACTTGCTGTATCTTGTTCAGCCCAACTGATTTCTGGATTTTTGGTCTATAATACCCACCACCACCTTGCCCATTTTTCTTGCCAGTTATCCCATTCAATGTATCTTGCCCATTAGCCCTCTTCTTCCTCGAAAATTCTAGCTTTCGGTCACTCTCCATCCCTGCCTCCAGCCGTACCCCTTGCAATGGTATCTCTTCTTCCTCCACTCCTTCAAAAGCCACAAATCGTACATTCTTCCTGACATTGCCAGATTACGTAGCCCTGGAACCAGCTCTCGAGGGATTTCGTTGAGTCTCCCGATAATCTAGCCGTTGCCAAGCGTGATTCCGAGTTCCTCACCTGATGACCAATATCCATAGCCCAAAACCCTCCTCCTTAGGATTCGCCGGCAACTTCACTGATGGTCGACTGAAAACTCTATTTACCATTTGCTGATCTAGAGGAACCTGCTGCATTCATGAGTCACCGCTAAAGTGTAATACCCTAATTTTTATAATACATTTAAATATATATTTAGATAAATAATACCTATTGAGAATAGGTGAATATGAGGTCTCAAAATGTAATTAGTCTATTGTCAAAGGAGAATTGTGAAAAATTCAAGAAAGCATGGAATAATTATTTAAAATTTAGGAAATATATTATTCTTAATTTAGACAATTTAATAAAATATTTCCTATGAAAATAAAAAGAAGGAAAACTAAAAAGTATTCTAGAATGGAAATTGATTCCATAATTTTCAATATTCTACTTAAAGGGTGAATTAACAATGTTAACAAAATTGTTGTGAGGAAATAATTAATTTTAATTAAGAAAATTATTAGGAATTATTAAAGGAGTAGTTAAGTAATTTTTGGAAATTTTACAAGGTCTAAATCCATGTGATTGATTAGGAACCAATAGGAAATTTTGAGAGAAATAAATATAAGATAAATAGGATATTAAGATTAATGGAAAAATTATAATTTTATATATATGTGTGTGTGTGGCCGAAAATTAGGCCAAAAAGAAAAAAAAATAGAAAATGGGAGGATAAATATGAAAGAAGATCTTAAATAAAATAATAATATAATTAAAACATGTGTTAATTAGATAATAATATAATAATCAGAGGAAAAATGAACAGGATAAATGACCACGGATAGAAAGTAATTCCGTTGTGAGATTCTGGGAATGAGTTAGGAAAAACCAGAATATATTATTGGTCAGTGGATTTTTATCCAAAAGTTAGTACCGACCGAAGTTATTTCTGAAATCGAACATGAATACCGAGGATTTTCGGCAGATAACGGAATGTCCTTAATGAGAGAATAAGGTTAGGAAAACCCAGTATTCTTGAAGAGGAAGCAAAGACCTTCAGGGTACTGCGTCCGGAATTTTAAGATTTTACCAAATTTCGCGGTTTGGACACCGAACAGGGAACTTTATCAGATAAAGGCACATAAAGCAAGAGATGATGCAAGCATGACATGACTTTGATGACTCAAGATGATGTCAACAAAGAGAGGTGTAAGGCCAAGATCAAGCCACCTCAAGAAAGTGCGATCTGACGGTCAGAATTCAACCAGACAAAGTTCAAGGAAATTACAAAAATGCCATTGAGATTTTCTATAGATAGCCAACCCTCTCATTTGCAAACCTCACACCAAGTTCTCTTGCAATTTTCAAAAATTTGGAGAGAAAGGAAGAAGGAGGAGTTCGGAGAAAATCCTAGCGAAGCTCTGAGTAAGTCTTCGGTCCCTAGTCTTTAGTTCGATAGTTCTTTTGGTAGTTCTAGTAGAAATGCTAGAATAGTCTTTAATTTTTCAAGTTAGTTTAAATATCATGTTTTAGGAATAAATATGATATTTATTTTAGAAATATGTTAGAGGAAAGGTTATAGCAAAAATTTTGAGAGTTTAAAGTCAAAATAGCGAAGCGCTGGCGAAATTCCACCGGTTAGGGGATCAGGGGCAAAATGGTAATTTGTACCTAAAATGCCTGTTATGATATCAAATATTGATAAATGTGATATTATCATTATAGGATATCAGTAATCTTGTTCCGCTGTCATTTCGCTGTCGTTCCGCTGTTTTCCGTCAAAAGTACAGTTTATCGTCAACGTACTAAACGCTCGTCAACGAAGATATGCCCGCGTACTGGTAACTTTAACTCTGATGTTTACTGTATGCGTATATGTGCTATGTGTATGGTATGCTTGTATGAGGTAATTAATGTACGTTCGCGTACTGTAAAACTAACTCTGATGTTTATGTTATGCATATATGTGGTATGTGTGCATATAAAGGTTAAAGAGTATCTGTAATGCTGGGAGCGATATGTCTGTATGCTGGGAGCGATATGGTCGTATGCTGGGAGCGATATATATGCATTGGTTATGATAGTTTGCTTGAGTATGCGGTTTGGTGTTGTGGTATGAGTTGTCTTTATATTGTGTATGTAAACATGAGGTTAACCGTTACCTGGGGTCCGTATGCATGGGACCTCAGCTCTTAACATAGCGTCAGGGTCGGGAGAACCAAGGACGGAGGACAAGGGGAAGCGCAAGCAGGTCGTCTAGAAGACCCGGCTGAAGATTTCCTTTGATGTCCCAGTAGAAGCCTTCCTATTATTGCTTTTCTTCACTTTTAAACCACGCGGTTTCTATACGCACTTTTAAAAATCATTTCATCAGTTACTCTTCCGCTCAAATACTTTACTCTGATGATTTGAAATGATTTTTAATGAAAATAAAATTTATTCCGCTGTTAAAAATTGGGACGTCACATAAAGTTTGAAGCCGAGCAAGCCGAGGCACTGTATGGGCATTCATCTTTTCGATGGCCCACTCTTCCACAACCAAAGTAAATGAGGGTAAGACCCTCATATTCCCCAATGAATATTGAACCAGCTGCTATAATCTTTGGAACTAATTTCTTTTACAAATTCAACTCCACGCAAATCCTCACGAATTTGCCCCTCTATATTTTCGAATTCATAGCTTGAAAGTCTTGCAAAGTATTCATGTCAACTTTTAAAGTTCGGCCAATGCGATCTCCCAGTCTCGAAATGCAGTGTTTATTGTATAAATGCATTGGCACATCTGGGATCTTAACCCAAGTCGCCACTCTGCCCAAAGGATTTTGGTATGGATTAAAGAAAGGGGTCCATCACTGAATAAGGACACAATGTTGTCTGATCACCCATGGTCCATCATATAGCACTTTCCTGTAGTGAGACCTCCATAGTTCTGCATCCTGAAATTTGATGACAAAATAGTTATTTGGGATATCAATTAGCTCAAAGCTTGAGAATCCCCAAAGTTTGGTTAGGATCTCCTTTAGCACAAATAGATTAAACCTCATGCCAAGCACAGTTAGAATTAGGGAGTAGTTCCATGGTTCACACCACTCATTAAATTCCTCTTCCGTGCACGATGCAACTAGATATACTTCCATAAGTTTCTTCATTTTGTCAGATTCTTCTGGTAATTTCCAATAAATTTCCTTATCAGCTGTGAACAGATCTTCCTCTTCCATCACCTGATTGCTATAAGCAACTCCTTTGAATCCCATTAGAGATGCTCTATAGGAGGGGAATTTTGGCGCATTCCTTCCTTGCTCTGATTTCTTATTTTGCTCATTAACTTAATCAGCTTCATTATCCATCATTCTATCATCCATGATGGTATGATCTATATCTTCCATCTTTTTTTCTTCTTTCAATCCTCCTAACCTTCAACCAGAGGTCGATCTGAAGGTAGTTTAAGCTGTCCAGTTTCTATCACAGAGAGAACGTGGGAGGAATCCATTTTTTTCGCACTAAAATATATCTTGGTATTTTGTTACTTTGTTGAGGGGATAAAACATACACTCATGACGTAAACAATGTAAACATTTTTATGCTTTCAAATTTTAAAAGATGAATATTGTTATAATTTTGATTATTGTTGACTAACATATCGTCCATAAATAACATGTAAAAAGTATAAATTTGACTACTTTTGCTAAATTAATGTATTTAATAAATAAAAAAAATAAAGTTGACCTTAAACTCAGAGGACCGAGTGCCTCCTATGTGTAGTCATACTTACAACCGTATTAGGTCTTCAAGGTGAACAACCTCTTGTTGATGGAACAATGTAAGCAAGGGAAGTTGACAAAATGGATTCATAACCTCGGGAAAATGATTGGCTCTAAGGGGTGGGGCATGAGGGTCCCACCCTAAACTTATCAACTGTTGATGGATTGCTCGAGTAGCTCCCATGGTGAGAACGGGTTGTACATGCTAGCTCGGGGATGTTACACCCCTACTGGTCTCACCCTTTTAGGTGGTGGGTAGAGAGATTCACTCTTATTTATTACCTTACCTTAGTTAATTATTACTTATTATCATATATTAGAGTGGTTCAAAGCAGAACATATGATTGATTTGGACAACTATTTTATTCTGGTAAAAGTATGAATTGTAAACAAAAATAAAGTCCTCAAAGGGTTAGAGTACAGTCATCCAACATAATACTAGGCAGTAAACAAGAATATACAATCATTTGGCATAAATATAAAATACAAAAGGATATAGGGCATTCCTTATTTCTTCATCTTTATGCTCTATGCCCTTACCTTTACTCGTAATCAGCTCAGCAAATACCACCTGTGTCTATAGATTAATCTGGGACCCAAAATTGAATCTCACAGTAACTGTTAAACTCATATATAGTATGTATGCAATGCATGTATGCAACCATAATCAGGAAAAATAAATGAAAGTGGTAACACATACCACATGCATTCAGTATAACGCATAGTAACATATCAAAAGCATATCACACATGCACATATTCATTGCGTAAGGACCTAGTCCTCATAAATGCTAGACAACCTACCAAAGTAAGCTCGGTTCCACAACTGGGAAAAACAACAACTGTAGCTGGGCCTCAACCCCAAGCTACAATGAATGCATTATCAGCTTTATAGCGACCTAAGGACACATATTCCACTAAACCCTACAACCCGAACACATATAACACCAGATAGCTTATCGAAGTAAGCTTGATTCCACAAACATACAAAAGCCACACAAAGTATATAAGCAGTTACTACTTGACAGCTGATTAGTAAGTATAAAATTTTTCCCTAGGGATTCTAACACAGATATATACCTACCCCAAGCAAAGCAAATACGGTCCATTTTATTCACTTATGCAAACTCTCCTCTTATTTATTATGAAATTCGACCATATCCATAAATTCCAGAAACAATGTCCAGACTTCAAAAATTCATAACTAATTTTAGAAAACTCCAATTAATTTGATTCTAGTGGCCATTTAACCCTTAGTATGTCTAGGTTTTACTAAAAATATTTTCAAAGGCCACAAAACATGTACAATTTTACTATGTTAAAATATCACCCTCTAGTTAGAGTCAAAGTCCATATTTCTGGGCTGTTTTTAAAAATTCAAATTGTCTGCTAAGAAATCCTTAAAGCTGGCAGATTTACCAGTTTCTTGTTAACTTGTCTTTTGAGTTCTAAAATTATTTTTCTTACTTGTTCCCATACAAATTTTTTGTTCCAGACCCTTTGGCGTCATCAAAAACACCAAAATCTTATCATAAATTCAAATATACAAAGCTGGTCAAAAATCACACTAAGCAAGCAACAACAACAATTCCCATTTCACTTTCATATATTGCTTATTTCTTGGTTACTTTTATTGTTAAAGTCATAATCTTAACTTTAACCTCTTGATAATTCATTTTAGTGTCTAGGACAGAGCATCCTCTTAGCAAATATTATTGTCCCCATGAACATCCATCATCTTGAAAGAATCCAAGAAATCAAAGCACAAAGTCACAAACAAGCTTAGTTTAGTAGCTTACTTTGCTTGTGACTTGTTTTCCTTGAATTTTCTCCTCCTTGAACCTTGTTGTATGCTGCAACCTTGATCATCGGAGAGCCATACAAGAAGTGTTCATGAGAATATTGAATCCATTAAAGAAGATTAAGGGAGGTGGAAGAGTAATCCAACACAATTTTGGAACTTACTTACCTTAGTCTCCAAGTTGTGTGCTTTTCCTTCACCTTAGCTTTGTGAACTCTCTTCTCTTCCTCTCCTTCTCTTAGAGCACAAAATGGGCAGCCAAAATGGAGACTTGGAAGTCTTTAAATAATAAATTACAACCTTGCAAAAATCTCCATACAACTTAATTCTCATTGGTTCCTAGTTTGACTTCTTTATTTGTTGGCTTCTTTTGCAAGTCATTTTCTTTCTTTCTTGTCCCCATATGGGACGAAATTTTAGGGCTGAAAAGAGGGAATATTTTTGTCCTTAAATGTCCCAAAGAGTAATCCTTAATTATTCCCTTTTTGTTTCCTTTTTCATTGGTCAATGCCTTAATCTTCTTGTCTTCTTCTCCTGGCTTTATTTGTAGTCAAAATTCATCTTCCTTCTCTTGACCAAGATGGCTGAAATATGTAGCTTATGGGAGAAGAATATTTGGTCTTCAATCACTTTGATTTCACTTGTACAAATTGTTTTCCTTTGGTCACCTTAAATTCCCAACTTGACACTTGTCAAGCTAGAGTATTCTTATTTGACTTTGGCATTTAACATGTGATTTTATGTGCTTCTTCTCTTGTCCACGTGTTGGCCGACTTTTTGGTTTCTTGGGCAAGTTAATTTTGCTTTTCTTGAAGCCTTATCCATATGTCCATTTATTCCCTTTCACACATTTACCGAATCCCCTTTTTATGACATTTGGCATCTGAGCAATTATGGTTGTCTTTTGGCCTAAAACTTAGAAGATTCATCATTGGCCTCTTCTTCCCTCTCTTTAGCCGAAAATTATAAGGCCTATGGAGAAAGATTTTGTGTTTCATAATGCTCCTTTGACTTCTTGTTGAACAAGTCATCTTATATAATCTTGATGATGCAAGCTTGGTTGATATTTTCCCAAGTCAAAATCACTTTTCCTATATTTATTAATTGACTTCCAAATTACTACTTTTTATATGGAAATTACTCTTACTCCTTTTTCTTCTAGGTTGGACGAAATTTTTGAGAGTCAAAGACACAAAATGTTGTTTTCAATTTCCTTTACAAGTCTATACCACTTAAGTCCTTATCAAGGGAATTTCATGTGCTATATTTTTCCAAATATCATTTTCATCTCTTTTTCTCTTTCTTGGCTGAAATATTGGCCCTAGTGATGGCCCAATAATTTGTCCTTTAATATACTGAAAATACTTGTTAAAGTTGACAAGTCAACTTACTTTTCATTGGCCCTAATTAACACATACAATTCCTCATCCTCCTATTCTTTGACTAGGCCGAAAATTAAGTCATTTTTAGTGACTTCTACCTTGTCACAAAGTTATTAAAATCATGCACATTATGTGTTATTTTAACTAACCAATTGAATTGGAAAATTCCATAAGAGAAGATAATTAATCATACTTTAATAACTTCTTAACAATTCATTAATTCATACTTGGTATACTGTACATGAAGATAGGGATATTACAGGGGGATGGATTAGGAATGATCCCTATATGGTATTAGATTAAATTGAAAATTTAAATAGTTCATCATGTGGGCAAGACCAGAAATTAAGGACTACAAGTATGATGTTCTTAGCATATATACAATAGGAGAGGATTCCTCCCCATTATTTTATATGAATTCATACACACATATATTTTGAGAGAAATTTTTTGGATAGTGCTGGAACTTGCCTAGGTAAGTCCATGACTCAAGTGTAGAAAATTCGAAGGACCAAATGCCTCCTACGCCTAGTCATACTTGTAACTACATCGATCTCCAATGTGAACAACCTCTTGTAGATGGAACAATGTGCGTGTGCACTCGCGCACACACACACTCACATATTTTTGAGATAATTTTCTTGAACAATACTGGAACTTGCGTAGGCAAGTCCTTGACCCAGCCCTAGAAATTTTGGAGGACCAAGTGCCTCTTATGCCTAGTTGTACTTATAACTACATCAGGTCTCCAAGGTGAATAACTTCTTGTTAATGGAACAGTGTAAGCAAGGGAAGTCAAAAAAATGGATATGTAGCCTTAGAAAAAGGCTTGGCTCTAAAGGTTGGGGCATGGAGGTCCCACCCCAAACTTGTTAGCTGTCAGCAAACTGCTCAAGTTGCTCCCATGATGAGAGCATGTTGCTACATGCCAGCTCGAGGATGGATTGGGAATGAGCCCTCTATGGTATTGAATTAAATTGAAATAGATCATCATGTGAGCAGGACTAGAAATTAAGGACTAGACGTATGATTTTCTTAGCCAATATCAATAGGAGAGATTCCTCCCCATTTTTTTATCTGAATTCATGAACAAACACTCACATTTTGAGAGAAATAAAGAGAATACAATAATATGGAGGGAATATATATATATATATATATATATATATATATATATATATATATATATATATATATATATATCTTGTAACTAATTCTTGTTATTAATATTAATAATTTTTTCTTAAATTCAATTTCAATTTTTTTTATTGCTTTAAAATGAGAACACGAAGTGTATATAGATTTAATCACTTAAGTCTTATATTATTAATAATATTATTATTAATTTAATATGCAACTATATGAGTTTTGTCTTTTTTATCAAGTATTTATTATCAAGTATATATGTATGTGTCTGTATACACATATACATATGTGTGTGTGGAGTCAAATTAAACACTCCTTCATTATAAAGAAAATGCAAAAAAGGGGCGAGAAATAAAGCAATATGGAAATATGGATGTTGTTGCAATTTTTTGAAAGAGACAATTAATGGGCTCCTTGTCAATATACCGACCCAATTTGAGATTTGGGCCACATTTGGTCGATGGAGCCGATGTGTATGTTTAGTTCCTATTCTTTCTAAGGGTTTCTACTCGTTGAGACTAGTTCCGAGTGAGGGGCGTTCTGGTGGAATTGCAGTTGCCTGAAGAAGCAATAGAATTAGGGTCAAGATCCTGAGGGAGGAAAGACAATTAATTCATGTGGAATGCTTGCTGGAAAGAAGACCATAGTTCCTCTTATCGACGATTTATGCGATTCCTCAAATGCAGTATAAGTCAGAGCTATGGACTGTACTGTACCATATTTCATGCTCTACCTCCTTGCCCTGGGTGGTGATTGGTGACTTTAATGATATTCTATTATCCCAAGAAAGAATTGGTGGGATCCATTTAAATTCCTCTAGAATCCGTTGGTTTAGTAGTAGAATTATGAGGTGTAGTTTATCTGATATGGGTTTCCAAGGACCTAAATTCACATGGAGATGGCCGAAATTCGATGGTTATAGGCAGCTCTTTGAAAGACTTGACAGAGCTTTAGGTAATAAATCTTTCTTATCTTGTTTTGCTGACTATTTTATAAAAGTTCTTTCGCGGACTCTGTTTTCTGATCATAATCTGCTGTCTATGATGTGTCCGTCAGTTCATTCGAGTTTTGTAACAAGGCCCTTCAAGTTTGAAGCTATGTGGCTTCTCCATGAATCTTTTGATGATTTTCTAAGGAGTTCCTGGAAAGGTGAATCGGATATGATGGATTCGCTTTTGTCCATCAAGTATGTTCTTATTAATTGGAATAGAGAGTGTTTTGAGATGGTTGAGAAGAACAAAAGAATTTGCTGGCCAGGTTAGTAGGGATCCAAAACTCCCCTAATTATCCCTAGTTGAATTTCCTCTGTGATCTGGAAAAGAATCTTCAAGTTGAATTTAATCAATTACTGATTAGAGAAGAATTGAAATGGTTTCAGAAGTCTGGATCAGAATGGATCACAAAAGGAGACAGGAATACTTGGTATTACCATCTAAAGTCTACCATGAGAAATAGAAGGAACAAAATTGTTATGCTTACAGATGAATCGGGTAGGTGGGTTGATGATGAGCTGCAACTGAAGGATATGGTAATTAAATATTTTCGGAGGCTGTATGAGGACGAGGATGGGAGTCATATTCCTTTGTTCACTTCCTCTAGTTTTCCTTTATTGGAGAATAATGTCCTTGGGTGCCTAAGCAAATGCCCTGATGAAGATGAGATCAAGAGAGCTCTATTTTCTATTAGGCCTTATAAAGCACCTAGTGCTGATGGTTTCCATCCTATCTTTTTCCAATCAAAGTGGAATATTGTGGGGGGTAGTTTCTGCCATTTTTGTTCAAAGTGGTTTTAAGGAGAAAAAGGATCTTGGTTGCCATAATCAGACCCTCATTTCCCTCGTTCCTAAGATAGACAGTCCTGAGGCTATTAATCATCTAAGGCCTATTTTCCTTTGCTATGTCCATTATAAATGTGTTACTAAGATAATTGTAACATTCCAATTTTCAAAAGCGAAATAAATTTTCTTTTTAGAAATCATTTCAAATCATCATAGTAGAGCATTTGAGCGGAAGAGTAACTGATATTTGTATTTCAAAATGCCATCAGTCTGACTGGATACAATAGCGGTATAGTAACCGCATGGTTCAACAGTGAAGTAAAACAACAATGGGAGAGCTTCCGCCGGAACACAAAAGGAAGTCTACAGCCGGGTCTTCTAGGTGGCTTGCTTGCGCTTCTCCTTGGTCCTCGGACTTCCTGATCCTGAAGCTATGTTAAGAGTTGAGGTCCCATGCATACGAACCTCAGGTAACGGTTAACCTCATGTTTACATACACAATATATGGACGACATATACCACGACATCAACATCACAAACAAACGAATTATCACAACCAATACATATGTATCGCTCCCAGCATGCAACCATATCGCTCCCAGCATACAGACATATCGCTCCTAGCAATACAGATACATCGCTCCCAGCAATACAGATACCCTCTAACCTTTATATGCACACCACAGTATAAACACTTTATACAACACACATACCACACATATATAAACATCAGAGTTAGTGTTACAGTACGCGAACGTACATTAATTACCTCTTACAAGCATACCATACATATAACACATATACACATACAGTAAACATCAGAGTTAAAGTTACCAGTACGCGGACGTACCTTCGTTGTCGAGTTTTGTTTTGTCGGTTAGAATGCGGTTACAAATATCCTATAAGGGTAATATCATCTCTATTAATTCACAAATATTATTTCAAGAGATATTTTGGCTATATAAGACCATTTTACCCCTGGTGGATTTATTTTTTACAATTCTGCCCTTACATTTATTCAAAAACGCAAAGCAGTATTTTCTAGGCAGATTTTCGCCTAACTTTGAAAAATCATATCTAATTCTAGAAAAATCAAAACGAGGATCCGTAAAATTTCCCGGAATCCTTGAGATGTCTACTTTCGAGGAAAAATATTCACTTTCAACCAGAGTTTACGAAAAATTCCCAGTTTTTACGTTTTTAGCCTCTGCCTAGATTTTTACCCAGAAAACGTAGCCTATCTTCTGAGATTTTTATCTCTTTGCACAGATCTTCAAATGACACATTCTTTATAGATTTAGAAAGCCCTATATTTCTAAATTCACCATGAATTTTCTCAGAAATTTAGAACATCATCTTTTTCATAAAATACCAATGGTTTTGCTACTGGCTCCAGAAATCGCTAATCGATGAAATTTCGCCAGAGCTTCGTTATTTTGATCATAATCTTCCAAAAATTTTGTTATAACTTCTTCTTCATCAAATTTTCGAAATAAATACAGTGGAACCCATAAAAACATGAAAATAAAACTATATTTGGAAGATTAAATATCAAAACAACATTTCCTAACATTTCTACTACAAAACTAAGAACTAGAACTAAAAGACTAAGAACTTCCTTACCTCTTGAAGAACCTTGCTCCTTGCTCTTGGAGCTTTTCCTCTCACTCCCTTCCTCTCTAAATTTTCGGTCTTGGCTTTGTGAATTGGTGAGGAGTTTGTGTTGCCTAAGGTCTCTATTTATAGCCAAGCCTTTGAGTGGCCTCCAAGCAACTTCAATTGATCTCAACCCTTGATGTTTTACTTGGTGAGGAGGTAAAGATCTCCTCCTTACACCTCAAAAACCGTCCTCCCCTTCCTTCTTCTCCAAGTTGTTTTGCTTCTTCCCCAAGTTCTCCTATTTTCTTCCAAATGCTAATTTAGTTAAGTATCAACTAATGTTCTTCTTCAAGATCTAATTCCACTTTTGAAATCCTAATTTTATAACTAGATTTATGGTGATTTTTAACTTCCCAGAACATTTAGATATAAATCCTAAAAGTTTATGGAGATGACTTTAGGAATAGCCAAGTTGAAGCTTATAATTCACTGATCTCAAATATGTACTTATCTTCAATACTTAGTCTCAATATTTCAAGATATGATTTATTTTCCATAGATTCTCATCTAATTTTACTTAACTACATAACAACTTGCTCCCCAAGTTTTCCTAATCTTCCCCCACAAGCAATTGACTTATGTGTTTTTATTATTACAACAATTTTCCCTTCTTATTTTCCTAGCAAATTTGTCCCCCTCTCCCTATATTTACCTTTTAATTGTTCTCACAATTTAAGAAGAAAAACCTTTCATTGGTCCAAGTAATTTCACAAGGATTTAAGATTCCAAGAGTTTCCAATTTAATTTTGATGGTTAACAATTTCTTATATGCTAATCTTAGCTTCTATATACCATTTGATTCTTAATTATGACCTTTATAAATTAATTATGAACTAATTCCAAAACTTATTAAAGTATCTCAATTATTGCAATTTCATTTGCCCAATAACTGTTACTAACTTCCTCTAATTGATTTTATCATCCTCTGATGATTTTAATTGCCGAAATGGTATAATTAAGATTATGCTATATTATGATAATCTTCGGATATTTTATGATCCTTAATAAGATTTAGGAAATTGAATTTTGGATTTATTAGAATCCAAAGAAAATTTCCCTAAATATGATGATAAATCAGTTAAAAATTTAGAGACAATATATTCTCCTATTTTAACAAATATTTAGTTGTCTCTTCGGATTAACTCACAATATTCTCAGAGTGTTTTATAACCCTTAACTTCACTTAGAAATTTCTAGCTCTTTATTCCTCCTAATTTCATAAGAAATCACCCTAGAAAATAAGGTAATTATTCTACTAGTTTTGAGACCACAAATTCACCTATTTTCAATAGGTATTATTTACTAAATTATGATACTTATCCTAAGTAGGATTTTTAGAGTATTACAATAATTACTGGAAGACTTAGGAATTTGATGGACTCAATCATTTCTCCATTCCAATCAAGCTTTATTAAAGGTAGGCAAATACAGGATAATCTGATTGTGGGGTAGGAGGTAATGCACTCTATGAAAAGAGCAAGGGGGAGGAAGGGTTTAATGACTATAGAGATTGACTTTGAAAAAGCGTATGACAGAATTCGATGGGAATTCATTGAACAAGTTCTTCAAGAGGTAGGCATGGATCAGGATTTCATTCGGTTGTGCGACTTCGGTTTCCTATAATATTCTATGGAATGGCTCCCTAACTAAATTCTTTCCCGCCTCAAGGGGACTTAGACAGGGAGATCTTATCTCGCCTTTGCTTTTTGTATTATGCATGGATAAATTGTCGCATATTATATGTGATGAGGTTAATTCGAGACATTAGAAACCGATTAAGATTACTAAGGAAGGGCCTATGGTTTCTCATTGTTAATTCTCTACGGGTTTTGATAATAACAATCAATTGTAAAACCATGGTTGAAGAATTGGCTTAAGAAAGCAGAAACTTGCTGAAAGAGGCAATACTCGAGTTTTAGTAGGAAAAATCGAGTATTGGAATTTCAAAGAAAAGCTCAATGCACTTGACTAAGGACAATACCACAGTATTCAGATGAATACTCAAGTATTGGAGCTTACAGAGAGCATCGCAAGTTTTCCATCAAGGAAAACTCGATTATTGATACAACACTCGAGTTTTCCTAGAGCTTGGTATGAGCGATTAAGCAAATTCCTTCTTAATCAAGGGTTTGTTAGAGGCAAAGCTGATACAACACTCTTCATAAAGAGTAATAAGCTAAATGAAATCTTAGTTGTACAAATATATGTTGATGATGTAATCTTTGGTGCTTCTAATAATGCTTTATGTGAAGAGTTTGCCAAGAAAATGCAGGGAGAATTTGAGATGTCTATGATGGGAGAACTCAATTACTTCCTCGGTCTACAAATCAAACAAAAGAAAGATGGAATTTTTATTTCTTAGACAAAATATCAAAATGACTTGCTGAAGAAATTTGGGATGGAAATCTGCAATAGTGCAGACACACCTATGAGTTCTATAGCCTCATTGGATGCAGATGAAAAGGGCAAAGATTTTAACATTACAAGATACAGAGGGATGATAGGATCACTGCTCTATTTGACAGCGAGCCGCCTTGACATCCAGTTCAGCGTAGGAATGTGTGCAAGGTTTCAGTCAGCTCTAAAGGAATCACATGCAGAAAGTGTGAAGAGAATCTTCAGATACCTTGCTGACACAAGGACTCTCAGTCTATGGTTTCCCAAGGGCCAATTAGAATATTTAGTGGCATACTCAGATTCCGATCAAGCTGGATATAAAACAGATAGGAAAAGCACTAGTAGCCAATGTCAATTCTTTGGAGGATCACTAGTGTCATGGTTCAGTAAGAAGCAAACAAGTGTAGCTGTCTCTTCAACTGAAGCTGAGTATGTGGCTGCCTCAAGCTGTTGTGCACAAGTTTTGTAGCTCAAGCAGTAGTTATCAGACCTGGGAGTGCATTTAAAAGAAATCCCTATATTATGTGACAACACCAACACAATAAGCTTGGCCAAGAATCCCGTGTAACATACAAGAACCAAGCATATTGATGTTTGGCATCATTTCATAAGGGACCATGTTCAACAAAGAAATGTCAAAGTCATGTTCATTCCCACTCATCTTTAGTTAGCTGATATTCTCACAAAGCCATTGGCAAAAGAACAATTTAATTTTATTTGAAGAGAATTGGGAATGGTAAATCCCAATGAGTTGTAAGTTTTAAGTTTTAAGTTACACAAAATCTTACTTATCAACATTAGTTATGGTTTTGATGATTTTCTGATCACTAACTTGAGCATCAGAGTTCATAGATTGATTGTTGCAAGATGTTCAGAAAACTTGAGTTCTGCTTACCAGAGTTGAATACTCGAGTATTGAAGGCCAAACTCGAGTATCGTCGGAATCATCAAAGATTGGATAGCTTAGAGAAATCAAATACTCGAGTACATTAGTGATATACTCTAGTATTCAGATAGACAGACAGGGATTCATATCGACAAAAGGAGAATACTCGAGTATGAAGAAGAACACTCGAGTATTGATCACGGAAGTTCAAAAGTTCACGGTACACTTTTGAAGTCCAGGTTAGTTATAATTTCTCCATACTCGAGTATAGAATAGAAAACTCAAGTATGTGGTAGCTCAACTATATAAATGTTGAATTTTTTTTTTAAAACCACCATTTCAAAACTTTAGTTTGCCCTAAAAATACTTCATTATTCTCAATCCCTCTCATTCTTCTTCCTTCTGTCCTCTCATTGCCCTAAATTCTCTCAAAACAATTCCCTATGGCACCAAAAAGGCGAGTTCAAGAACCTGAGATCACTGCTATTTCATCAGAGTCCTCAGAAGACTCTCAACCTCCTTCTCCACATCGTCCTGAGAAGAAAAGGGTTGCTCCAAGATGATTTTCATACAGAGCCGCTAAGAAAACTGCAAAGAAGTCTACAACATCGTCTTCTAAGGAGGATCTTACTCCTGAAATTCCTTCACCGTCTCCTCCTCAGCGCCTTGTTCGCATAAAGTCTATCCCTGTTCATAGGGCCAAGAGAGGAAATGACTTTCTCTGTTGACTTAGAGTAAATCTTCCTGAGAAGTCTTCGGACAAGCCTCCTAAAACGCCAAAATCAAAAGGAGTTCAAATCAATGAACCATTTGAAACTCCTCAAAGGAAAAAAGGTTGATCCTTCTACTGCAATAGGGAAAGACAAGGAGCTGATTGTTGAAGAAAGCTCTTCCTCTAGAGACTCTATGCCATCTCCTCCACAGACCAACATTCCTACTGAAGACACTTCCTTTGATTTTCCATCTGCTCTGTATGAAATCAACAAACATGCCTCACCTCCTGAAGATTTCAATACAGACAGTGTAGGTATTTCTGTGGCTTCGTTAGAAAAATTTAGACAAACATATTCCAAGAAAGAATTCTACTCTCTAGTCTCTGTAGACCTAGAGAAAATTAAGGAGGAATGTGGAATGGATTTGTTCTCCTGGCTAAATCCTTACATGTCTTATATGTCCATAAAAGCCCTATTCTCTCCTATCATTGTCAAGATCTTCTTTTTCAATCTCATCAAAGAAAATCTGAAAGATGATCAAGACAATGTGTTGGAAGAACGTGTATCAAGTTCTATCCAGGGTGATAAAGTCACAATCTCTGCCTCCATTCTAAATTATCTCCTTTGAATCAAAAATCCCCCTCCCGTTCCAAAAACAAACTATTTTCAAAATCTTAAGACCTGGGATTCCGGTTCCCGATGATCAGATTGACAAATTAACCTTAACTCCTATGGAAATGTCTCCTGAGTACCAAGTTCTATGGTACATATTCTCTAGGAACTTCTTGCAAAAAGGAGGAAATTATACCAAATTTTCTCAGAAAGATTACCCTGTGTTTGCTGCATTTATTCAAAGAAAGCCATTTAATCTGGGTCAGTGGTTGTTTCAAGAAATCTCCAACTTCTGCTTCCACATACAAAGAAAAAGAATTCTAAGAAGGTTGGTTTAGAAAACAAAGCCTTTGAGAAAGAGCAAGTTCCTCCACAATCTAAGGAGACTCAATTGGAAGTTAATGCACTCAGAGAAATCTATAATCATGAGTCTCCTCCTCAAGGCTTTGTCAACTCTGCTTCGGTAATTCCTACTACCTTAACTGAGAAGTTTAAGGACACCTTCATGAAAAAGGAATTTTGCCTAGTAGTATCTGTAAATCTGGAAAAACTAAAGGATGAGTGTGATATAGATTTATCTCCTTGGCTGAGTGATTACTCTTCCTTTATTTCTATCTCAGCCTTGTATACTCCTAACATTGTTAGACTCTTCTATTTCAACATGATATATGATAATCACTTGGATTCTAATGGAGTGCTGATCGAGGAAAGAATCTCTACATCCGTAAAAGGAGTATCGTTCATCCTTTCACCCACCATTATTAATTCAATTCTCAAAATTGACAATCCTCCTGCTCCTTCCTCCCCAAATTATACAAACAGACAGATCTTTGAAATTCTTGTGCCTAATGTACCTTTTCCTGAATCTATGCCACATCGCCTCTCATTTACACCAAGTGTCATGCCTCCTACTCATAGGGCTCTATGGTACATATACTCTAGGTACTTTGTCCAAAAAGGGGGCAGCTATTCTCATTTTTCACAAAAAGATTATCCCCTTTTCGCTGCTTTTGTTAACAAAGTCCCTATCAATCTTGGCCATTAGATTTTCCAAGAGATGGTCAAATGAAAATATTCCTCTCGCCGTCTCTCTCATATTCCATTTGCTCCTCTCATTTCAGTCATCCTTTTCTGCCACAAAATCTGGTATCGGGGTCCTCCTAATTCAGTGAAAATTACTCATTCCTTTGGCAAATCTCAACTTCACTATATGAAGATTTCTTTTAAGGTTGAAGAGTCAGAACACTCAGGAGCACCTTCTCAATCTCATGCCAGAACCTCCCATGCTCAAGAAGTTCAATCTTCTCTTCTAGTCTTTAGGCCATCAGATCTCAACTCTAGAATTAAGGCTATAGTCGATGCTGCTATGAATGGTTTAGCAGCGAAAATGGAACTTCAAGTAAACAGGCTAGTGACTGAGATGACCAAATACATCAACGACGTGGCAAAAGATCAGGATGCTTTGAAAGCACAACTAAAAACATTTCAAGAAAGTATGAATAATCAACAGAAAAGTGTGGATGATCAAGCTGTGCAGCTTTCAACGATTATGGTTACCGTTGGTGCAATCAGTGAGAAATTCGACAAATTCATCGCCTCTCATCAACCTGGACCCAGTCATTCCAGTCCTATTGGTGAACCTTCTACTTCCTCACCATTTGCCTTCACTACTTATGATATTTCCACATATTCACCAGTTTCTCCTACCACAGAGAAGCTTCCTTCCACATTTACCACTCCGCCCTCAGAAATTCCTCATCATTCCCCTCCTGCTACACCTATTATTCATCCTCTCTTTGATTCTCCTATCTCAGCTCTACCTATTTTTGAAGATGACAAAGGGGGAGAAAGGTTTGCTGGGTCTGCTGGCAAACTAGAACTGGAAAAAGAACCCAAAAAATAGTAAACAAGTGTCTATTGAATTAGAGTCTCTTTTTCTATCTCTTGACTAAGTTTTCTTGTTGTATTTATTTCTTAGTCTAAGTTTTATTTCAATGTGAATCTTTGTATTTTGAGTTGTACCGACTTCATGACATAACCAAAAGTGCTCAATATTATTAACTGTGTTGAATGCTATCACATTGAATTTATGCTTTGCAGAAACTAAATTGGATATGATTATATTGAATTTATTCTTTTCATTTAATTGATAAACAAATACTTTAAAGCATAAATACTGGAGTGTTCAAAATTTCAAGGGTTTTGTTACCATCATGACACAAATAATTTTTACAAGACATAAACACTGAACCTTTGTCATAAAGCTGAAAGTTTTTCAAAAAGTTCAAGTGTTTTCAAAAAGTTGAAGAGTATCTAGTTTACAAGTTTTGTCATCATCAAAAAGGGGGAGAATGTTAGTTCTCTTTGGGTTTTGATGATAACAATCAATTATAAAACCATGGTTGAAGAATTTGTTAGGATTGGTTGAACCCAAGAGGGGGGTCAATTGGGTGAAGATAAATTTTTTTGCAATCTTTGAAATTCTTTTCACAATTCGTAGAAATCAGTTTGAATGATATCAACAAGTTATAAAACAATAAACAATCATTCAAGTATGTATGCTGGAAATAAAGGAGTTTAAGGGAAGAGAATTGCAAATACAGATTTATATTAGTTCGGTCCAACCATGACCTACATCTAGTCCTCAGGCACCCTGAGCTTTTCACTATTCTCCTTGTTTAACCAGGCACAAGAGACAAGCCTTTACACCCATAAGTTTATCTAGGTACTTGTGCAACCTTCACAATCTCCCTCAGAGACTCCCCCTTACTTTCCGTAAGGTTACAACCAATTTCCCACTCAAAGGTCACCCAACCTTGAGTATCTCTCAGAAAATATGGTTTAACAAAACATCTTCTCTCAAAGAAGTGATTATGATAAACACTTAAGCTCATTACAAATAATATCACTCTCTATATGATAAAATATGAGACATTGAAAAACAGAGAGTAGGAGAGGATTCTGAATTTTGGCATTATGACAGTATAAGCTCACTCCTCCACCTTCTTGCGTTTTGAATCTCGTTCTATTTATAGATGAAGGTGTTTTGAACGTTGGAGAATCGGACTGTTGAAAATAGAGCCGTTGAGAATCCAGTAGATGGAAATATAGTCGTTACATTCAGTTTTCATTTGACAACTCAGCATATGTAGATCTTCATGAAATCCTTTGATTGATCATCTGAAACATGTCCACAAATGATGTAAATGATGATAATAAGTGTTAAAGATCATTTGGGAAAACTTCTCGTTGATTTTGATCAAATTCAAGATTTTCGTCATTTTGAAGTTTCTGAAGTTCCGCTGTAAACTCGAGTTTTGACTTCAATACTGCAGTATTGAGCTTATCTCATTACTTCAGATTCGTCTTTGTAAGTCCTATACTCGATTTTTGCTTCCCATACTCAAGTATTGAGGATCCATTAACATTCATAGCTCTCTATTTGAGCCATACTCGAGTATTCATTCCTAAACTCGAGTTTTCGCATTGTTCTGGCCCTTGGTTGCTTTCTGACTTGATATACCTTTTAATTTAGCAAACCAATAATCCTCATACATCTCTTTGATCCTCCTTTCCATAGCAACAAGATTCAGATCTAAACTCATTGGATTCTGTCAATTATGATTCGATGATTAAGAGATGTTCTTAAACCAGCGTTTTTCCATCGTCTTGATACATCAGTCAACTTTCAAAGACTGTTTCTCTCTAGTCTGATCTTTATTTTTGTTGAATCAAGTATTGTTGGAAAGCCTTACGAGTCTTCTTTCCAATGACACCGATTTCAGCTCATTCTGACTTGTAGATTGTGAGTTATACTCAAAACACTAAAGCTTGCTCAGAAGTGTGGCGTGAACATTTGATCCAACTTTGGAAACTCAAAGCTCTTTGATCTGATCTTCTTTGGACTTAAAACTTGGTCAAGATAATGCATTAGATGTCTACTTTCAACCAAATTTAATTTCACCTTAATCCGATGTCTGGTTCAGGAGATATCATCGATTTACCATACCTCGCCCATTCTGATCGTGGAACAGAGGTAATAGAGTTGCTGAAGAACACTGGAAACTCAAGTTTTCATTCCCATACTCGAGTTTTGTTGAGTCCAGACGCACGAGAGAAGCTGAAAAGTCCCGATACTTGAATATTTAAATCTCATACTCGAGTATTGATTCCCATACTCGAGTTTTGACCTTCATAGCTCAAATTTGACTTGGAAACTCGAGTTGACTCCAAAACCGTGGTTTCCGAAATTGTGGTTTTCAAACCCAAGGTTTTCTCGTTCAGAAGCAAATTTTTCTAATAAGCTTGTATACTCGAGTTTTGACCTGAAAACTCGAGTATTCACTTCCAGAACCTGATTTTTGCTATTTTCAACTCTAAATTGACCCTCTCCAACATCTACTTGATCATGGTCACTTCCATAACAAATCTTGATCATTCTTCATCATGAATTCATCTTCTCCAAGATCTTTAATATTTCCTCTCCTTCTTGAACTCAATATTTTCTTCAATTTCTTCTTTCTTGATTATCCTTCATGAATGAGCTTGAGTTGATCTTGAATATTAATATTCCATACAATAAGCTCTTTCTTCTTTTTCTTCTCTTCCTTTTCCTTATCCTCATCTATATCCTCATTCTTTTTGATCTTCTTTTTGATCAATCTTCATGAATGAACTTCACATTATTGATTCTACATTAAAATGAAATAATTCATCAATAAAGAGGATAAATATAGTATGCAAACTTTTTGCTTATACAAATGGCATCAATATAAGACATCATCAAAACTTATCATATCTAACAGAATTGGCTTAAGAAAGCAGAAACTTGATGAAAGAGGTAATACTCGAGTTTCAGTAGGAAAACTCGAGTATTGGGATTTCAAATAAAAACTCAATCCACTTGACTAAGGACAATACCACAGTATTCAGATGAATACTCGAGTATTGGAGCTTACAGAGAGCATCGCAAGTTTTCCATCAAGGAAAACTCGAGTATTGATATGTATACTCGAGTTTGAGCCTATGTGACTCTTCAAACATTTTAATTGAAATGGAAAACCTCGGTTTGGAAAACTACAGTCTCGAAAACTAAGGTTTGAAATTTGAAAAGAAAGTTTTCCAACTTGGCTCCATAATTCAAATATTTTCATTTTCAAATGAAAACCCGAGTATCACATTAGAATACTCAAGTATTAAGCCAAGCAAGATGTTTTAAAAAGTATTATCATTTATAAACTCCAGTTTTGGAAACTCCAGTTTAGCGCTTTCTAAAATAATTTCAGAGTTTCAAAACTAAGGAGAAAACTCGAATATGGAGATTGAAACTCGAGTATTGAGTCATACAGAGAGCTATTAAGGTTTCTAAGCCTCCAATACTCCGGTATAGCATGGAAACTCCGGTTTTGATGTTTTGGACAATTATGCATCAAGAGTCCAAAACTTGAGTATTGGTAGAATACTCGAGTATTGGCTTAAGTTCATCAGGAACACCAAAGCTCAAATCATGAGTCTCGTCTCTGGAAGGAGACTACTTGAGTATAGACACAAATACTCGAGTATAGGCTTAAGTGCATAGTGACAAAGTCGAGTATTGGTTCACAAACTAGAGTATTGGTCGCGCCTTCTGATAATTCAAATTTGTGAAATCTGTGTAATATTTATGGAATGATCCAAATGATTGATATTCTTAATTATTATTATTACCAGATATGTTTAATGTGTTGGCTAGTGTATTTCAGCCCAATTACAGATGATTCAAAGAGATTAAAGGTGCTTTTATTACACAAAGCAATGTCTTGTCAGAAGCATTAAATGCAAGGCCACCTAACCAGCTATACTTTGATCTACCAAGGCTTACACGAAGCAAAAGGGTTAAAGAGCCATACGCCTAACTCTGGGTTGACAATCCCAATGGATATAAACGGCTAGAAGTCATCCTCTATCGAAAAGATCAAAGTTCAAGAAGAAAGAGAAGAGACAAAGTGCTTCAAGCTGATAACTATCTTCACCAACAGTCAATTGAATGTCTGCAACGGTCATTAACTATACTCTAAGTATAAATAGAGTTGCATTCAATTCTCTCAACAGAACAACTAAGTAAAAATTGATTAAACATTACTTTTGTTCAACTACTCTTAGAGTTTCTGTACAGAGTATCAGTTGATACTACTTGAGCTTCAGTGATTAGCTTATTTGCTCTTAAAGAGAGTGCTTTACTTGTATTATCATTTGATTGTATTAATCTCAAGTCGGGGGACTTGGAGATTTGGGAATCATTGATTACAACTTGTAAGGGGGAGCAAGTTCTGGAGAGAGAATTGCTTTAGAGTTATAAAGTGTGTAATCAAGTGATTTAGTGGAAATCTCAGGGTGCCTGACGACTGGATGTAGGCCAAGGAGTTGGGCCGAACCAGTATAAACTTATGTGCATTGTTATTCTTTCCTTCTCTCTGAGTTTATCTGATTAATCACCATAGGGGCAGAACTTGCAAAAATTTTTCAGGATCCCTAATTCACCCCCTCCTGGTGATTCAGCTCCTCTTTCACTCATCTCATGTTCGCTAATGATATCCTCCTATTTGGGGAGGCTACGAAGACTCAAGCTCAGTGCATGATGTCGTGAATAGATTTTGTGATGCTTCTGGATAGAAAATTAGTAATGCAAAATCCTCAGTCTTTTTCTCTCCGAGAGTTCCTGCTGCTACCAAACAGAGTATAGCTTCTATTTTCAATATGCGCATCTCCACTGAAATTGGGAGGTATTTGGGGTTTCCCTTATCAAGGAAAAGGAGGCCTAAGGAGACCTTTCATTATATTGTTGATAGGGTTAGAAGTAAACTATCTGCATGGAAAGAGAAATGTTTATCAAGAGCAGGAAGGATTACTTTAGCAAAATCTGTTTTAAGTACAATTCTGTTGTATCCAATGCAAGTGGCTCGAATTCCCCATTCTATTTGCCTTGAAGTTGAGGGAATTTAGAGGAAATTCATATGAGGGCACAGTGATTCTTCTCATGGTTACCATCTAATTAGATGGAACCAAATTCTTCTTCCTAAGGCTCAGGGGGGCTCGGATTTAGAAGATTTTCTTTGCTTAATATTGCTTGTGGAGCAAAGAAAACTTGGCAGCTGATGTCAGGTGCGAGAGGATTATGGGCCGATATTCTCCTTCGTAACTACATGCTGAGAGATGAAAATGACCTGTTCAAAGTAAAAATTGGAGATTCTACTGTATGGAAGTTCATTGCGAGCCAGAAGGACTTAATTGAGAAGGGTGCGGTCTGGAGGATCAGAGATGGCCTTATTGTGAGGTTCTTCGCTGATAAGTGGCTTCTTCAAGATAAATCATTGAAGGAGGTTTGTATTAGACCCTCGTCTAATAGAGAAGAAGCTAGTGTTGTTGCTAATTGGACAAAGCATGGATCTTGGGATTTTTCTTATCTATCTCAGCTTCTTCCCACTAATATAATTTAGAAGTTGATCGCTACTCATCCCCCATTACTAGCAGCCGGAAATGACTTTGTACTTTGTGGTAAATCGCAGTTTGGAGACTTTTCGATAAAGAGTGCCTGCTACCTCATTGAGGATCTGGACCATGGTCAAGGAAATGAGTTGTTCAAGAAGCTGTGGAAATGGAAGGGAGTTGAGAGGATTAGAAGTTTTATGTGGATAGCTTTCAACAATCGTCTTCCGACAAATCTGTGGAGAAGTGGTCGAATTCTTCACCTCGCTATGCCTTTTGTTATGAAGGTATTGAGGATGTTCTCCATATTTTGAGAGATTGTGTTTATGCTAGAAGTTTATGGTTCGAGCTTTTGAAACCACAAAATATGACAGAGTTCTTCTCAGCATCTTTAAGTGTTTGGGGAAAGATAAATTTGCAGAGGGATATGGGTAAACATTCAGGAATTAATTGGTAACAAGTTTGGGGTGTTTCAATTTCGTTTTTATGGCTATGGAGAAATCAAGCCATCTTCAATAAAGATTTTGAGAAACCTCTTAATCCGGCGAGGGTAGTTTTAAGGATCTGGAAGAATTTGTTCATATTCAACAGGAGGCTGCGATCATGGCCCCTGAAGTTCGCTGCCCAGCAAGCTAGCAATCCCCTCCGTTTGGCTGGTGTAAACTTAATGTCGATGGGGCGGTAAGGCATGATTCAAGGAAAGTGGGCTGTGGCGCCGTGCTAATTAAGGAATCATGAGGGTGACTGGCTTGTAGGTTTGATAAAGGCGATAGACATTTGTAAGGCGCAAAATGCAGAGGAGTGGGCCATTTTGGAAGGGTTAAGCATGGCGTGGGTTCTCGGCTTCAGGAAAATTGAGTTGGAACCTGACGCTAAAGACTTGGTGTTGAAAATAAATGTTTTTAATTATTTCTAATTTAAAGTTTGAATTTTAAATTATGGGTAGATCTAGTCTTTTTATGAGTCTTAAACAGATAACAAGTTTTTAGGTTTGTTTCATAATTTCCTGCTTAGTTTGTTTTCTGCTTTCTTGCTTTCATTTGTGAGTTTCCATTTGTGTAAATAAACCTCATTCAAGAGGAATTAAGGACGAATGAATGAAAAAGTGAAATACTTCTCGAGACTGAATTTTAACACTTGGTGAGTTTACTAAATGACTATAAGGGAGCGGACAGAGGGGATATGATTATCTGGGAAATTAGGAACCTTATTCAAAGGGATTGGGAGGTGAGGATTTCTTATATTTCAAGGGAGGCAAATAGAGTAGCCGATGCTCTTTCTAAGGAAGCTATTTCTCGATCAGACTTTTTCAATGAGTGTCCAGGTTTCATTCAATCTTTGGTCATTCAAGAGAAGATGGGATTAATTTCCCCTGGGTAGTGGGTGTTTGTGTTTTAAGTTCTGTTAGTTTATTTTTCTATTCTTCATCTTGTATAAAAAAAAAATTATTTTACTTATAATCTTTTATGTAATATATAGTTTGTAGTACAAATTACATTAGAAATTAAATCTTATATTAACAACGGTAGGTAGCATTGTATAAAGAACACTAGATGGAAAATTTACATTTGATCATAATTTGACTACTTATCCTTATATAAAATTAACAAGTATGTAACCTGTGTTACACATGGTCAAAAATGAATGACAAAACATTATAAAATAATGGCTGTTTTCTTTGCCACTATAAAATAGCAGCAGCTAAATAATATCAAGTTTTGATTTTTTTGTCCTTTAATAAAACAGGGCATGATAAAGCCAATTACTCAGATAAACTATAGGGGTTAATCTTAGGCTTTTTTGGCGTTAAATTGGTTTATTTACATATGAATGTTAAAATGAATTTTTTATCACAAGGATATTTTGATTGATATTTGTAATTGCTAATTATTCCCTATTTTTCTTAGACATGATTCTACCTTGGTGAATTTGAATATGTAGGGACTGATGTGGTGCAACAATAGGTCAAAGGAAAGGATCAACAGTTGCCACTTGGTTCGAAGAAGGGCAAAGATGAAATTAAGGAGTGCTTCGGTCTTAAGAGTTTGGCCCCAAACACTAGTCTTGTGTGCAAATAAAAGAAAGGAAATGTTTTCCAAGAGCCCTTTCTTAGCTCAGTATGAACCACTAAGGACCCGGTGAATACCAAAAAAGAATGAGAATTTTAAAAGTTTTGAATAACTCAGGGTATTTTTTTTATAAAGAATGTAATTTCTCGGAAAACTTCAAAGCCAACAACTAAGTTTGTATAGGAGATTGGTTCAGCCTACGTATTAGTTGGATTATTTTAAAAAGAAAAAATTAAGCCTTTGAATCCTATCTTCTAACTATTCAAAATGTCATATTTACCCTGGCTGAAGAAACTCTGTAAGCTAGAATCTTGGGTTTTTAGTTTGTCTTTTGACCAAAACCATAACTAGGTTTGTAAGAGATAAGCTTACGTGTGTTTTGACAGCCGCCAAATAAATTCAATTGAAATACGTCCATGAGCAGTTTACTTCTACAACTAAACTGATTTCTAACCAACGAAGGCATAAGTTTTGCTAATCAGCTAGTTGCCTCTTGATGCTGAAGACCTCCTGACGTCGTTAATATATAATTAAGATCTCATAGTAAAGAGCAAAGATAGTTATTATTTAGATCATAACAACGAAAGCTTAGGACGTGGGCCCCATTGCGATTTAACAACTACAGATGCTCTTTATCAAAGTACCATTACAGTACATATTGAATATTCCCACGCCCAAGAATTATTCAAAGAGAAAAGACAAAATTAAATAAATAAAAAGATAACATTGACATTTTTTCAAGATACAACAGACATGAATCTTTGATACAAACTTTCAACAAATGATATATGTATGAAGAACATTAAACCTTTTTTTTTTGTTGCTTTACAATTATTAACAATCATAACTAATTAAGAGAGTGAAATTAAAATTCAAAGACCAGAAGTGAAAGGCACGCCAGTGGCAGGTAACCAAAAATTCCCAGAGAGAAAGTTACCAACAGTGAACTGAGAGGCCTCAGAAGCACCAATCACATGGTAACCCTTCCACTTAACCCTATTTGAAGTGGAAGAGCCAGATCCTGTGTTTGCGTACTCAGCGTAATACAAAGTGTCCAAAGCAAAATTGCCACTCCAAGGCATCCATCCTGCTGGGTCAATCAAACTATCAAGAGAACACTTCATGAACACCGTTCTTGAATACTTCTTCCATGGCCTTCCAAGGTAAGACTTAACGTTGTTAGAGTTAAAGTCTGAGGCGCCTGTGACCTTAGAGTTGTGAACGATAATGCCCGTGTTTTGATTTAGGTCGGTTCGGCCCTGAGCCGTGTAAGTGATGGTATTTTGAGGAGGTGTTCTTGCATAGAGATTGCAGTTTTGGAAAACCACAGCTGCGTTGCCGAAGATGAAGTCAACTGTTCAATAAACGTCACATTCTCTATAGAATTGTCTTTGGGAATGAACGTAGAGTGTGTCTTGGTATCCCTCAAAGCTACATTGGTAGAACACTGAGAGATCCGATCCTGATCTGAATGCCACGGCTTGATGGTTCGACGGTCCTGCTGTGTTTCTAAATGTCATGTCTCGAGCAATAAATCCATCTCCAACAGCAGCTGTGTACACAAGTCATACAGAATGTATTATTATTCATTATATCCACTTTTTTCTCTGTGTGCTATTTTATTAATTCCAAGCTTTCCAATTCCATTAGAGGCAACTCAAAAACTGAATGTATAAATAAAAATAATGATTTATTTGTTGCTAAGAGATTAGTGATGCCCCATATATACACCAAGTTTCCTAGCTATGTGCTCCATCAAGTTCTTATTATAAGCCACTTCTAAACCATCTCATCAAAACCAAGAAAATGTAATTAAGTCCTTAACTTTGTCTAAAAGTGAACGAACATTCTAAATTTCCCCCTATTTAATACTTGAATCACATCAAAGAATTCATATAAGTTATAACTAATGAGATTTTAAATAGGGGCAATCTTTGAAAAGCTTAATTAATACACCCTATCGACTTATAATAAGGATATATAATCTATTTCTTCAGGAATAAATAAGGACAGGATGGAGTATTACATTCAATTCCCAAATTCTTGACGATTAAGGAAGTTGTTTTTGTCTAAATTCTTTTTATATTTCCATATGCACCCCTAATAATTAATTATATTAATGGTTGGATTATTTATTAAAGGTTGGGAAAACTCATCATTGATGATAAGGGGTGCTTCTTAGAATTGCAAAAAGAGTACCATAAAAAAAGGAAAAAGTTGTTAGAGACTGTATTATATGAAAAGATGGAAGGAATATATAATGTTATTATATTAGTTTTGCCTATACCTATCGTGAATTTTTAAAACACATATCTATTTCTATCAACGAATTCTTGTGCGTGCATGCTGTTTGGTCCAACGACAGCTTGTTTTTAAGATTATTTATCATTTGTCTCTCCGCGTTTGTTGTTTTTTTATTTTTTTAAAACATTTCTCGTGTTTCGAAAGACATCAGATAAATCATCAATTTTGACATTTAATTACATTAAAACTCTCACTTGGGACTAAACTGGAGGCTAATAAGTAGTAATTCATACGTTTTGTGTTTCTAGTTAGTCTCCGTGTTATGTTATAGAACTAAATTAAATAAATTGTGTTTTCACTATTAAAAGGCTGAAATTAGTATTTTACTTGGATAATTATAATTTAAGTTGATGATTATGTGTATCTCTAGTGCCTTGATCATAAAATTATTACATTGCAACTTCAATGAATATGTCATTGAAGAAAGTTTTCAAGGAAGAGAAAAGTATGAAGATTTTATCTAATATACAACTCATGGAGAAACATGCATAAAACTTCAGGTCATTTTTTTTTATTCTACTTATTATTTTTATGGTATTTTATTTATTATTAATCATATCACATTTCCCTTCTTTCCTTTAAGTTAGTATATACTCCCTCTTATCCTTATTATAAGGCATCAACTAGCAAGTTTATTTGGTCCTTTTTATAAGTCATTTGCTTGTTCCCAATGAGCATTAATTAACCTTTTTCATGTATGCCCCTAGTTAATAAAAGTAGTGGGTGAGAGTAATAATTAATAGAATATTAGAATTTAGTATAATTAGTAAGGGTAATATTGGAATTTACTTAAATTTTAGGACAACTTTATTGACTTTAACTGTTTTAATTGGTATATGAGAATTGTTAGTTGGTGTCTTATAATAAGAATGAGAGGAAGTATATCTTCTTAGCAAATAACTTCACCTTAGAATATATATAAGAATTAGGTGCGTATGCGTACTTTATATAATAAATATATGGTATCCTATACAACTAACTAATAATACAAATTGAGTTAATATAATGTCTGGTATTTATAGTTTTCCCTCATTTTGGCTGGACCAGAAGATTGAAAAACATATTCTGATACCTATTAAAAGTATATCTCTATGTTTCATGATATAACATATTTCGTCTTGAGCATTAATTTTGTTTACCTAGCTAGTATCCCTAATTGATTAATTAAACTCTTCTAACTGGTGGATTTTATTGAGGGTAATTTTGATGTTTTATAAGAAATAACTAATTTTAACTAACTTCATTAATTTAGGTTAAGTTATCATCATGTGCTTATATATAAAGATAATAGTGCATGTAAAACAATTTGTTACTCACCAACAGTAGCAGAACTGAAGGTTGTGGTGCCTCCTCCAACACTTCTGCTACCTGTGATTATTGTTTTTCCAATACCATCTCCCACCAACAAAATATTATTTTTTGTTACCTCAACTTGTTCATTATAGACTCCTGCCTTCACATATATGATATACCTTCCCGTGTTGCTCTTTGTCGCAGCATTTACGGCCTCCTTCAAGGTCTTGTACATCCGCGAACCGTCTTTAGCCACCACGACATTTGCCTGAGAAGCCGGCGAAGAAGCCTGCAACAGCTTCCGTTCACCCGGCTTAACCCAGGCCGGGAACCCACCTTTGAAATTTGACGTAGTAGCGTTTGATGATGGGCCCTTGTTCAGAGACAAGGCATTGCTTAGCAATTGAGTAACGTTATTGGACATCAATGGCAGAACATTGTCTGTGACTCCGAGGTCGTAAAACCCGAACATGCAAGTTTCGATGTTGATCAAAGCCGTGCTGAGCCATGTCTGAGCATCAACTTTGGTGCGTTTGGCATGAACAGTTTTTGAGAGCCTTCTTATGGTTTACTCATAAAGCTCAAGGCAATCAGCCCTAGCAGCTTTCTCACGTGCGTTTCTACATTTAGGGCCAAGAGAGAGAGTCTTATTTAGACCCATTCGAACACTATCAAGAGCAAGGTCAACTGAAACCTTGAAGAAATCTGATTTATTCTTTATAGGTTTGTTGTAAGTTTTGGAGCCCGAGACGTACTCACATGGTTTAGGGTTAGGGGTTTGGCTACACCATGACTTGACTTCGTTCAAGCCATAGGCACAATAAGAGGAAAGCAGAAAGAGAAGAAGAAGTAGAAGAAAAAACGTACTTAGTGAACAAAGTACCACTTCCATTATTGGAATTCTATGGAATGTTATGACGAAATGGGTTTGATTGTAGGATTTTCAAAAATTTTCTGCCTTTTATAGACGCGGATGAACCCCACCATGTTTTTTTTTATTCGTTAAAATGTTGATTATTATGATAAAATAATTATTCGAATATATATAAATATAAATAAAGCCTGTTAGTTGATGGTGATAAGGAGGTTCAAGCTTTACGGATCTTAATCTGTTTTTATACTTTCACCCGGTATTTGGCGCCTTTTTTAGATTTTATTACCAGGTGTTTCCGTTCAATTGACTACCTTAGTTTTAGTGTTCGCGGAAGCCTTTCCTAGCATGTGTCTTCTAGAGAACTTGAATTTAAGACACAAAGGGATCTAGCAAAACCTTGCTCTGCTAAACCAACTCTGATTTGGTTATTTATTCATTTTGCTTTTCATTAGACGTGCTAGCATGTTCCATGATTAAGCTATCTCATGATGTGGAAATGGAAAGGGTTCTAGCTTTGTAAAAGTCCAATAGAAAGCAAAACAAAAAAGAAGTTAAAGTGATTTGTTTTTTACTTTGCATGAATTAGAGGTTAGTAATGGGGTAGGGGTGGACTAATTAACTCGTTTCAATTCAAACTTAGAATATGTTTATTCATTTATGCATATCACTGGCGTACTCAATGACTTTCTTTGAATTTGTCTAAATCACGCTCCTCAAATGTTCTACCATTTTCTCCTCAACAGTTGCCACTCCAACTCGCTCGCGTACATGGATATTATGAATTTTATATTTTCTTGTGTGATGACATATCCATCTTAGCTACTCCCAGTTTTAGTCCATGTTGTCCCTTTAAAGGACAACCTTTACTATCATATAATATTTATGGTCTTATAGTTGTGCAATAAATCTTTACTTTTACCTTATTATATACTTTTCTATCACAAATAACCCTGGATGTTTTTCTTCATAGAAACCACTCATCTTTTTTTTTGATAAAAAAAAAAAGTTTTGGAGAGGTTCGACACCAGTCCCCCACCAAGGCTAGGGCACAACCCCGGGCTCTATGAGCACTTACTGGGGACTTACGAGATCGCCTACCAAAGGAGTTCCATCAACGACAGAGGGAATCAAACTCACGTCCCAAGGGACTAATCCTGGATCCCTTACCATCTATGCCAACTCTTTTTGGCAGAAACCACTCATCTTGATTTCTATAATGAAAATCACTATCTTGTTGTATAATTGATCCCAAATATCTAAACTTTGCATACTTGTTGGATGCCCAATTTAAGCACCAAATTATTTGCTACTTGTCTCTTATCAAAATTGTAATGCATATATTATGTTTTGCTCATACTTAGATGAAAACTCTTTAACTCTAGAGAGTCCTTCTTCATATCCCAAGCTTAGAATTATTCTTTTCATTTGAATCAACTAATAGAACGACATCATCAACAAAAGCAGCAGTAAGGGATCTCTTCTTTAATAAGCTCAATTAGAACATCTACAACTAGGTTAAGCAAATATAGAGCTTAAAGCTAATCCCTAATGTAGGCCAATCGTTATAGGAAAGTCATTTGTGTCACATCTAAGCATTTTAAGACTGGTTGTTACTCTCTCATACATGTCATGAATGGCTTTGATATATATATGTAACATATACCCCCTTCTTTTCCAAGGCTTTCCAAAGTATATCTCTTGGTACACAGTCACATACTTTTTTAAAGTCAATAAAAACCATATGCAAGTCCATTCCTTTACTTTGATACTTTTCCGTTAGCCCCTTTGGTAAATAAATCATTTCTATCGCAGACCTTCTCGACATTAACCCAAATTGATTCCCTGAAATACCAATTTCCAACCTCATCCTATGTTCAATCACCTTTTCCCACAATCACTACAAAAAAATATTAGATTTCTGACGGAATTTGCAGCAAAATTCAAATTTTCCAATGAAATTTCTAATGAATTTGCAATATAAATGGATTTGTAATGGAATCCATTATGTCACAATTTTTTTTTATTTTTTAAAATTTTCAGACACCATGTTGACATTTGTTAGTGTCAACGGTTTCATTCAAAAGGGGCGTGAATTGGGTGATTTTAAAAATTTAAAACAATTGCAATTAAATTTAATTGAAAAATAAGAGTTGAAGAATTCACCCAAGTGTACACTTGAGTTTATATTAGTTCGATCTTAATCTCTTGACTTACATTCATTCTTCAGAGCGCGTATAAGATTTTCATTATATTTCCAAGATCATATGGGTTCTTAGAACCACAATATAAGAGAGTTTTTCAGTAAGACACTCACTCCTCGTTACCTTTTTTAAGCTGACACCCTCCCTCAAGGTCTCACTACCTTGCGATTTTTTTTTTTATAAAAAAGTAATGAATAGGGTTGTAAAATCTCTCTGAAAGTGTTGATAAATAAACATTAAAGAGCGATAAGAATATCATAGAGAATAACGCAGCACTTAATCATGAACATAATTGAATTTTTGTCATTAGCTACTTGTTCTTATTGCTCTGTCTTGAATGCTTTCGTATTTATAGGTAAAATGTATTTAATGACTGTTGCGAGCATTCAAATATGTCTGTTAAAGAGTAATTTTAACTGTTGATGAAATTTAATGTTTCCATTGGCTTTTTCTGCTACGCATTTAATGCTTTTGACATAATTTTGTTTTTCTTTATTTTGAACGTAATCCACAGTTTAATCATCTGAAACTTGTACATAAATGATATTAGTAACATTTAAAAGTAATATAAGAGGCTATAGTGTTAATCAGGAAGTTTATTATAAATCTCAAATTTATCGACATATTGATTTTTAAAGATGATAAACATACACTCGAGTGCGACTTAGGATCACTTGAGTAATTCCTTAACACTCAAGTTATTACACTGTTAGTCAAGTGCTCAAGAGATCTTCATGTGATCATCACTTGCAGTGAAGTTTTGTGAAAATGATTGTCACTCAAGTGCCTGAACAATATATCACTAGAGTGATCTTCCATTGTTTTTGAAAAAGTTTCTACACTATCGAGTGACTCAAGTGATTTTATTGATCATTTGCAGCAGTTTGCAAGTGATCACAGATCACTCGAGTGATTCTCTCACAAATTACTCAACTAATTCTCTGAATTACTAGAGTGGTCTTATCAAAAGGTCACAACATTTTCATTTCACTTATGAGTGACTCGCAACTAATTCCCATCACTCAAGTGATCTTGAGCATATTACTTGAGTGCACCAAATTATTACTTGAGTAATATGCTCCAACTTTCAAAAAGTTTGATACTTGCAGGTGACGTTTAATCACTCAAGTGCTTGCCCCATCACTTGATTGATCATGTATGACTAATGATTATCATCGAGTGGTTTGTAGAAATTATAAAGGTGAAGCTTCATCACTCGAGTAATCTTCTTTGATACTCTTGTTCTTACTTAGTTGTCACTTGAGTGCTAAAACCATCACTCAAGTATCAAAAAGTTTGATACTTGCAGGTGACGTTTAATCACTCAAGTGCTTGCCCCATCACTTGATTGATCATGTATGACTAATGATTATCATCGAGTGGTTTGTAGAAATTATGAAGGTGAAGCTTCATCACTCGAGTAATCTTCTTTGATACTCTTGTTCTTACTTAGTTATCACTTGAGTGCTAAAACCATCACTCAAGTCACTACTAGAAAAAATGGAATTTGCAACAGAATTTACGATGGAATATTTTCCATGGCAAAAATTTGAATATTTGCGACGGAAAATATTTTCTGTCACAAAAGTCTAAAATTTTGCGACAAAATACATAGCCGTTGCAAAAAAATGCAGAATTTTTTTTTTAAAAAAAATTATCTCAAAGAAATCTAGCGACGGAATGAAAATTTCGTTGCTCAACAGCGACGAAAACGAGAAACCGTCGCAGGTGGCCTGCGACGGATACACACTCCGTCGCTGGGACGTGGACGGATCTACAAATCCGTCACAGGCCCCGTGGGGCCTGTGACGAATTGTTCTTTCCGTAGCAGGCCCCACACGGGGTATGCGACGGATTTTGAGTTCCGTCGCAGGCCCCGTTGGGGCCTGCGACGAATTGGGCCATCCGTCACAGGCCCCAAAGGGCCTGCGACGGATGGCAATCCGTCGCTAGTTGGCGGCATATTTGCTGCCAACTGCAAGCCTCCCTTCAAAGGGAGGCTTGCCTTCACGAATCCCACCCCCCCCCCCCCCCGGCGCAGAGAACTTCTCCACCCCCTCCAGCGATTTTCATCCTCCGTGGCTCAATTTTCTTCCTCTGTGGCTCACCCCACCAGTGACTTTCCTCATTCTAGCTCCTCCAGGCCTCAAATCCTTCTGCCATAGGGTCTCCTTCACTGAGGTATGTTTGGTTTTTTTTTTAGTATGTGGTTAATTTTATTTTTTGGTAGTATGGATTATATTGATGTTAAACTGCTCCCTTTATCAAATCGCAGATGTATGTTTCTTTTTTTTTTCTGCTATATTATCTTATAAAATGAAATATATATGTGTCTGTTTGTATGATTTTTTTGATTTAATTTTATTTTTTTCTGCTTTATTTTTTTCTGCCATCGGATTGTATGATTTAATTTTATAAAAAGATTATTTTTTTATCTTCAATATTTAGTTTGTTGAGATTCACATTTTGTGAGAAAATTCTAATACATTTTGCTTATTCTTATTTTATGGGGTTTATATATTGTTTCTGTAATCTAAATTAAAAAAATTTAACTTTTGCTTTTGAATAATTTTGTTTTCCAAGAAAAATTATACTTGTTTTAGAGGATTCTTCATAGATCGATTAGGCTAAATCATTGAATTTTCATATTTATTTATATTGGTCAAAAGGCTAAATCAACAAATTTATATATCAATTATTATCATTTTGAAATTTGAATTACGTTTGTTATTTTGATTTTTGAATTATTGTTAGTTTTCAGATTTCTTAGGCATTTCGAATAATTAGCTGATTAATAGGTTGTTACCTATTTATTTTATCAAGTAGTATAAACAATTTAATTTAATATAAGGAAAGTATCAGGAAAATTCTTAAGAGTAGGACCCCTAAAACATTCACTTGGGCAAGTGAAAATCATTTGTTCTACCCAAATCCAATTGTCAATTTCTTCCCATATAAGAGTTAGTAAAAAAAAAAAAAAAAAAAAGACTATGATCAAAATAATTAAAGAGTATGAAGTGAATTTATCATAAGTGATATTTAAAAAAAAAAGGTTGAAGTTATTATTATTATAATACACACACACACAATTATACCAACAAAAAAAAAATGTGTAAGTGATCTTCATAAAAAGAGAGACTGAATATATATAATTTTTATTTTAAAAAATGATTTTTTTATTTCAGATCCATAATGTTCCTCTCATTCATTTATTGTGTATTTTTACATTATTTATTTATTCATTATTCTTAGGATTATTTGTTATGTTTTTACATATATCATTATCTAAATAATATTCTGTTAAACTCAATCTTTTATAGAAATTTATATCCAAACATAAATACCACTGTAATAATATTCTTACCTCACCTTCAATTTTCAAAATATATATAATTAGAATAAAAAGTCACTTCTCTACCAACACGTTAATCCAAACATTAGTATTATATTTACTCTTAGCTATGTGCATTATCTCAAAGCTCATGACGGAACAAACAAAGGAAATGACTGGAAACCTACATCTATATATTTATGAAACTCATTTGTTTTTTTTTTTTTTGAATTTTGACTCTTAATTATTAGAATTAAGCAATAGAAAAAGGTTGTCGCATCATAATCTACAAACAAATATTAAAGTAACTAGAAAATATAAGACCTTGTTAACAAGGTATACAATAAATACAGATAATTTGAAAAAACAAATTATAATTACGTTTTACATTAAAATATAATTATAAATAGAAAAGATAGAATTGCAATGGCCTTTAATATGACCCTCATTCATAAAATTGTCTTAAATAATTTCATGGACTAGGGCATCTCCCCACTCTATATATTTGTGTAAGGTCATAGGTTGTAGAAGTATGAACGGTCATCGTGATAGGAGTTGGATTGCCAATCGTCTAACTCAGAAAAGAGAAATAACTCGAGCATTCGTGGACGGTCTGGAAGAGTTCATGCAATTTGCTTTGGCGCACTCTCCTAATTCAAGTAGACACATCGTATGTCCCTGTGCCACATGCCAATGTTTCAAATTTCAAGAGTATAACGAGGTGAAAATCCATTTGTGTAAAAAAGGATTTATGGACGATTATGAATGCTGGGTATATCATGGGGAAGTCTGACAGACACCAAGTT
The DNA here is from genome assembly GCA_037074495.1 of Acacia confusa. Classification (NCBI taxonomy): domain Eukaryota; kingdom Viridiplantae; phylum Streptophyta; class Magnoliopsida; order Fabales; family Fabaceae; genus Acacia; species Acacia confusa. Next base: position 18,399,432 of record CM073508.1, on the reverse strand, counting down.
GATATTACGGGAGCAGTAGTTATCGAGGCAACCTTAATCAATATGAACAATTGGTGATGGATGCCGCAGGACCATCGATTAGGCAATATTTTGATCCCTTTACTCATGTTGAACCATCACACACGCAAGAGGAGACTGATACGCATAATCAACCATGTTATATGGGAGAGGATCCTAATCCGGAAGCCGATAGGTTCTACAAAATGCTTCAAGATGCGCAACAACCGTTATGGGAAGGTTGCGAACACATTGAAAGTAGTCAGCACTTATCGCTGTCGACTACCTTAGCAACACTAAGTTTGAAGACTGATTACCATATGAGTGAGAGGAATTATAACGAAATGATGCAGATCATGAGCAAGATTGCTCCGAAAGACAATAATTTGCCAAAGGATTTCTACCAAGCAAAAAGAAATGTTAAAGAGCTTGGGCTTAGTTGTGAAAAAATCCATTGTTGCCCCAATGGATGTATGTTGTACTACAAAGATGATGATGAGCTGACCAAATGCAAATTCTGTGAACATAACAGATACAAACCTGTGACTAAAGAGAGGAAAACAGACTGTCAACCATTCGGCAAGATGTGGTACTTTCCCCTCATGCCCAGGCTCTAGAGATTGTATTCGTCAGACCAAACAGCCGCTCACATGAGATGGCACCAGGAGTATCGCAAGGATGAAAAATTTGTGACGCATCCATCCAATGCCGAAGCCTAGCTTAAATTTGACAAGGTCAACCCTTTGTTTGCGTCGGATCCCCGTAATGTCCATCTTGGTTTATGTTCGGATGGGTTTGCACCTTTCAACCAGACGGGCAGGAGGTATTCATGTTGGCCAGTGATTGTGACCCCGTACAACCTCCCACCTTCCATGTGTATGAGAAGAGAGTTCTTATTTCTCAATGCGTTAATCCCCGGGCCTTCGAACCCAAAAAAGAATGTAGATGTGTACCTCAGGCCTTTGATACATGAGTTGAAGATGTTGTGGAGTGACGGGGTTCTCATGTACGACGTATCATTGAGCCAAAATTTTATTATGCAGGCTGCCTTTATGTGGACGATAAATGATTTCCCTGCCTATGGTATGTTGAGTGGCTGGTAAACGTCGGGAAAGCTTGCATGTCCAGTTTGTCTTGAGCAAAACATGGGCTTTAGCTTGCAAAACAGTCGCAAGGTTTGTTGGTTTGACAGGCACCGACGATTCCTACCTCTCGATCATTCGCTTAGAAGAAATAGAAAAGACTTTATACGGAATGCTGTCGAACGGGCAAATCAACCCTGTCGATTGAGTGGTCCAGAAATATGGGACAGGGTTAGGCACATATGATCACGTGTTGAGACACAACCTCGATATCATGCATATTGAGAGGAATGTGTTCTACAATATTTTGTACACTGTAATGGACACCAAAGGCTTAACGAAGGACACAGTCTATGCAAGACAGGTATAGCTCGTAATGGACAGCACGCAATATGATACCCAACTCAAAAGAGTCAAAATCAAATGACTCAATGAATGAACCGTTTCAAGCTGATGTGGAACAGGTACAACCCGTATTGGTTGTCAATGACGAAGTACCAAGCAATCTTTTTGACGAGGGGCATGGGGAGTTAGAACTGATTCCTATCCATATTGTCGATGAGGAATCAGACGATGAGGAGGAATATAATTACTCTGATAGTGAGTCTGAATTTGATGACTATGAGACTGACGAGGAAGGGGAGCAAGGAGAGGTGGAGGAAACGGAATCTTTCGGTTGACTTATGTTAGTCCACTATTTATAACCGTCCGTTCTAGTGGATATAATCTGTTACTTTGATAGTGACATTAAGTGTTTCTTTTTAACATTTTGACATAATGTTTGTGGTTGTCATAGATGGATCATTCAGGAGGGCGTTCTGGCAATGGTCGGAGTAGTTGTAGAGGACGGGCCTGTCTTATCAGAGGTGGTAGGGCGACGATATCGGACCCGTCTTACGGCAGAGGGTACGGCTCTTCTCCAGAGCTTCCACCATTTCATTTGTTGTCTTCACCAACCACTATCGACTCTATTATGTGTAACATCCCACCTTAAAACAGCGGAAATTTTTTTTTTTAAAACGGTGATCAGAGTAGAGTTTTTTTAACAAAACGAGTAACTGAACCTTGATAAAACATAACCACAGTGTAATTGTTCTATTACAGTCCTCTAATGTCTGAAGGAAAGTAAAATACATAACTAGAGAAATAACAAAATAAAAACTCCGTCTTGAGTCCTACACCGCCTACCTGCCTCTCTCTTCCGACCTTGGTCCTCCCGACCCTAAAACTACAGCTGAGATCCAATTCCCAATTGGATCTCAGGTAACGGTTAACCTTATGCTCAAATAAGACAGTATATGGATAACAACATGTACATAATCACATAACAGCAGTATATCACTACATAAGCATACAGCAGATGCATGATCACATATTGGCAGAACATAAGCACACAACAGTATGTAAAGCCCCACATAATGTTTGCACATAACCAGTGTCACGACGGCCCATCGTGTCCTCAGCGCTAAGTAAACCCAACGGCGTTATCAAGACTATAACCCGTATAAAGCTGTATGTATACTGACAACCCTAGATAGAGCTTCAGTATATAAGCATGTCTATCACATATAGTATATGAGCAACATAATTGTTAAGGTTACAATACTCGTCCATACCTCCGTTGACGATTCCGGGCACTTCGGTAGAATTGTGGTACGCTTGACGGCGGTATGACAACGGAGACAGCAGAAACAGCAGAAACAACGATTCGTGATTTTGGGTATCCTATAACGATAATATCACCGGTGTGAGCATTTAAGAGCATATCAGGAAATTTCGGTACAAATTACTATTTTGCCCCTAGATTGACTATTTGGCGGAATTTCGCCAGCACTTCGCTATTCTGATTTTAAACTTTCAAAATTTTTGCTATAACCCTTCCTCTAGAATACTCCTAAGATAAATATCATATTTATTCCTAAAAACATGATATCTAAGCTAACTTAAGAATTAAAGACTATTCTAACAATTCTACTATAGCTACCGAAAAACTACTTAAACTAAAGACTAAGGACTGAAGAACTTACTTAGAGCTTTGCTATGAACTTCTTACTCCTCTTCCAGAACTTCTCTCTCTAACTTCTCTCTAGGATTGTGAGTGAATTGGTGAAGAATGAAGAGAAATGAGAGGCTATTTATAAAAAAAGGGAGTGGCAATTTCGTAATTTCGCTGAACTTGTCTGGTTGAATTCTGACTGTCAGATCGCACTTTTTTGAAGTGGCTTGATCTTGGCCATACACCTATAGGCCGACTTCCCCCTCCCACAAGAAGACAAAATTGATGACATTATCATGCTTATGTCATCTTGCTTTATCAGATGAAATTCCTGGTTCGGTGTCCTGATCGCAAAACTTTTTGTAAAATCTTAAAATTCCGGGAGCAACACTCTGAAGGTCTTTTCTTCCTCTTCAAGAATACTGAATTTTCCTATCCATGTACTCTCATTAAGGATATTCCGTTATCTGCCAAAAATCTTCGGTATTCGCGACCGGTTACCGAAATGACTTCGGTCGGTGCCAACTTCTGGACAAAAATTCACTGATCAATAATATACTCTGGTTTTTCCCAACTTATCCCCGGAATCTCGCATCTGAATTATTTTCTATCGGTTCTCATTTTGACTATCTGCTTTAATTCTACAGAACATCTTCTTAGCCTGATCTCCAAAACACTCCATGGGTTACAGAAATGACTTCGAAGACAGCCTACTTCGAGATAAAAATTCACTTGTTCCTAATATACTCTGACCCTAGCAACTTAGTTCAAGGTTTTCTGGATAGGATTTTATTTCTATCCGTGGTCATTTATCCTGTTCATTTTTTTTATTAATATAATATTATTAAATCAACACATGTCTTAATCTTATATTATTATTATTTTCATCATCCTTATCTCTTCCCATTCCCAAAAATTTCGGCCCACACACACACACACACACACACACACACACACACACACACACATATATATATTTTTCATTTCCCATAATATTCTATTATCTTGCATTTATTTCCCCAAAATTTCCTATTGGTCCATAAGTAATTTCATAGATTTAGGCTTCTAAAATTCCTTGAATAATCCTAAGCTTTTGATCTTGGTTTTCCAAGATTACTTCTTGACCTTTATTATTTATTTACTTTGGCCCAAAAATTTCGATCCTTAATAATACTTATTCATATTTATTTTATTTCTCATGTTTCCTAAATTTTCTATAAGCTTATAAAATTCCCAAAAATTACTTAATTAATCCTTTAATAATTTCTAATAATTTTCTTAATTAAAACTAATCATTTTCTCACAACAATTTTATTAACATTAATAATTCAAGTTTCACGCAAATTATCAAAAATCATAGAGTCAATCTTAGTCTTAGAATACTTTTTAATTTCCCTTCTTTTTATTTTCATAGGAAATAATTTATTAAATTGTCTAAATTAAGAATAATATGCTTTCTAAATTTTTAATAATTATTCCATACCTTTTAGAATTTTTCCTAATTCTTCTCAGGATGTTTTATGGCCTTAAGACACATTTTTCACATTTCCGATATTAAATTTCCTTTAATTTTCTTAATGTTTTCCTTTGAACATATACTAATCACATAACATGTTAAGGCCAAAATCTTCGTAAATAGGCATTTTTATTATTGTGACATAATATTCCAGATAATAGTTATCCGGGTATTACATTATGGGAGGTGCAGGTATGCCTTTCAATCCCCCTTATCCACAGCAAGGGGCAGAGCAGGTATAGTTTATGAAATCTAATTGATTTACATCTTTTGTTTTATTTAAGCAACTGTGTAGTAAAATGTTGCAATATCATTTCGTCCTTCAGCACACCGCGTCTCCTTACAGCCAGTTCGGGGAAGCTAGTTCCTCCTCGGCCGCACCGGTGTGGGGAACTATTGATCTTGAGACAGGACGGTTGTGGATTTGTCCTCGCAGCGATCTAGAGTAAGTCATGTAAAGTTACTGATAATGGTACGAGATTTTTACTTTTATTTTGTATGCTAACATTTACGTCTTTTCCTCTATATCAAGATTTGAGCCTTACAATCAGGTCACAGATTTCGTGTCGGCCCAAATATTCCACAATTTCAATCAGTCGTGGGCCAATTGGAAAGACATTCCTAAGAATCATCGGGAAACTTGGTTCAAGGAGTTTTTGGTAAGTTTTGTAAATTTTGTTATGCAAATGCAAATTGATAAGGTACATTATAATTTGGAGCACTAATTGTCCGTAATTGATTTTCAGGGTCATTTTAGGTGGTTGCATGAGCATCGAGATACGTTGAAAAAAGCTTACAATCACAAAGCGGCGAGATGGTTGTCTGATAGGTTTTATAAAGTGTGACAAGGTCTTGGCAAGACTGATTGGATTCATCCTGATGCTTTAGATCAATTACTTCATAAATAGAACACCGATCCCAAATTTCAAGAGAAGAGTGAGAAAAATAGATCAAATAGGGCCCATATGGAGGGACCATCTTATACTGGGGGCTCCATCCCATACAACGAGCATCGACAAAAAATTGTGAGCAGTCATTTTCTATTTCAATATTTGATATCTTGTACTTTGAATTAATTAAGTGGCGGTCAAAATTTGTGATTGTAGGCAGCGTCTGGGGAAGTTCCTGCAGAAAATGTTGAGTGGGCTACCTTTGAGCGGACCCATACACAGGAGTCTACCGATGGTAGTGGGCGTCGCTGGATCAACGCTAGGTCGCAGCAATTTGCGGTGAGATATTTATTACTTTTGTTTTTCGTGTCAGGAAGTGACATATTTAATTCATTTCACGTGCGTCATCTGTGATCTTTTTTTTTCCTGTAGGAAACCTATTAGAAGCAGACGCAGGAGAGAGACACCCAGAGTCAGGGCGAGAGCGCATCCTCTCAGTCCGATAACGAGAGTTTATTCATTCAAGCTGCAGGAGGATTTGACAAGAAAGGGAGACTCTTCGGGATGGGTGCCTCTGTGAGCCGGCTGAAGCCTACGCAGCAATCCTTACCACGCAGTGAAGGTGCTGATCCAGGTAAACATGATAACACTCTTCTACATTGTTACGTTTCCATTCCCTCTTCCTTTTAAATGAAGTTAGAGAAAAAGAACTCACTCTGCAATCTTGTTTTTTAGATGAGGTTAGGAGGCTAAGGGCATTAGTGGAGGCACAAGACGAAATGATACGGCAGCAACGAGAAGAGCAGCTGCGGTACCAAGAAGAGCAGTGGCGGTACCGAGAAGAGCAGCAGAGGACAAATGATGTGGTGAGGCAGCTGCAGCTTGCACTTCAGTCTAAGGGTATTTTGCCGGCGCCTAGTGATGACGACCATCCTGGTGGTGATGACGACCATCCTGGCAACGATGATGATGATCATGCTGCTTCTTTATAGATTATGTTTCAGTATTTGTTGTTCGCAACTTTAGAACATATATATTTTGATTTTGTTACTGTAAAACATTCTGTATGATTTTTATTTTAAATTTTTATTATATGCAAAATTTATCATGAAATTTATTTACTTTTTAAGGTTTTTTAAAATTTTTATGCAATTTTCTACAAATTTTTAATAATTTTATTTTTTTATAAATATGTTTTACGTTTTTTTAAATATATATTTTTATTTTTTAAAAAAATTATTTTTTAAAATTTAATTATTTTTTTATTTTCTTTATTATTTGCGACGGAATTTGTTCCGTTGCAAGTGGGACGAACAATATTCCGTCGCTATTTGCAACGGAACAGATTCTGTAGCAATTGCGACGCGATTTTTGCGACAGACAAATTCCGTTGAAAAGCCATTTTGCGACCGAATTTTTCCGTCACAAAAACCAAATTTTTTTGTAGTGAGTGATTTTCACAAGGTAGAGAAGATTACCACAAAGCTTCACTTGAAGTGAGGAATCATCACTCAAGTGATTTGCTGATTTAAGTTTTTCTAAAAACACTTTAATCACTCACGTGCTTAAAACTTCACTACAGTAACTTGAACCATGAAGTCAACTTTGTGTCATGGTTTTTGCTTTTCAAAATTTGCTTAGATATCAAGGTTTGTTATCATTAAAATAAAACATTATGAGATCTAGCATTCTCCCCCTTTTGATTATGACAAAACTTGGACTACATTGGAAATCTTTTGAAAACAAAGTCAGATCAAGAAAAGTGTCATGCAAAGCTCAGATTAAACATGCCAGGTAATTATGTATGCTCATTAAGATTCAAAGGATTAATGTATTAAGTACAATTGTACAGAGCAAGATAACATAACAGAAAGCAAAAATGCCACAAAAAGCATAAATCATATAAAATGCTAATCAACATAACTTCTAGAACTCTTCTCCCCCTTTTTGTCATAAGCATAAAGGGTGAAGGGAGAGGGAGAGGTAATATCAGAAGGTAGAGGAGGGTTGGTTTAGAGATGAGCATATGGTGGAAATGGGTTTCTAATAAAGAAGGAGTGAGACAGAGTGTAAAGAACAATAGTTGTAATGGGATCATAGGGAACATATGTGAGATCGGGAGAGGAGGAATGAGTAGAGGAATATGGAGTAAATGTATGAGAGGAAGCCAAGATAGGCTCTTGATCATGAATCATAATTTCTTTAGTATTAAAATTGGAGTCAGAGTGGTGTGATTGCTCAGGTGAGGAGTGATATGGAGATTAAAGAATAAGATCCTCACGAGGTAGGTCTCCATATGGAATGTGATTAGCAATATGTGTGGTGGAAGGAAGGTTAGTGGGTGTATCAAGGACATTGGTAGTGGCGCCAAGAATGATAGTGGCAGTATCAGGGGTGATAGTGGTGGAGTCAAGCACATTATTGGTGACAGAAGCAGTGGTAGTAATATCAGGGGTAGAGGTGGTGACAGTGGAGGTCTTAACAAATTTTTAACTTTATCCATATTTAATACTACTTTCTATTCAAAATATAAGCTCCAAATAACTAACTTACACAATTCAAAAAAGTTGGTTAAAGATAATAAATATGTAAAATAAAAAACTTATTTTCCTCAAATACTTTGTGGAGGGATGAATGTGAGAGAGAATGAGTAAAAAGAGATGAGAGAATAAATGGAAAAAAGAGAGATGAGAGAAACATATATGTAACTAGGGGTAAAATTGGAAAAAAAAAATGATGAGAGAAAAACAAAGTTTATCTTATATAAAAAAAAAAAAAAAAAATCACAGCCCCTTGCAATTTGGGTTAAAGTCTATTTTTTTCCCTTAAAATTGTCACATAGAAGCAATGTTGCTCTCAAAGTTTTTTGGGGAGTAATATTGCCTATAAAAACAAAGTTGACATAATAATAAATGATAACTTTTTTTTATACTTAATAGATATCTTTATATTGGAGACAATTTTATTTAAGATATTGTTGGATGCTAATGCTAGCACCTCTCCAGTAGGACTTCAAACCTTGATTCGCCGTCATGTGAAGGACAAGCTTATTATGTTAGACCCAACCATTTTAGATGAATTTTTGGTACTTATTATTAATTTGTCAGTTAATCAATTATTGAATAATAAGTAGTTGGAAATTAATACGCAAATTGACCGTACAACCAATAATAACGTGCGAAGAAATGGAGATTGATACGCAATTTTACACGCAACATGTAGCTCTGATCCCTTTGCAAATTGACCATACAACCAATAATAGCGTGCACACATTTGTTATAGAGCAGTGAGATAATATAAACTAGATTTGCGCAGCCGGAATTTTATTGTTCTAATTTTAAAAAATGGTTATTTAAATGTTCTGCTTATTTTATATGCTTTATAAAAATCGTCTAGAATATTGGTATGATAAGATGTGTACACCCTAAACTCTTATGACTTCAGATTGTTGATGAAGCAAATTAATTAAGATATTGTGCTGGTTCATTCATCAGGTTCTAAAGAATCTCAAATAGTTGAATGAGGCACGATGAGGAAAATAAATTTGTTAGGTTAAGATGTCTATATCATATGAACAATAAAATATTGCACAGGAAATGCCAAAAAAAGGAGGGAGATGCTTAATTAGGCTTTTTATGTTCAATTTGAAACGTATAAAATACATGATTCAACAATTTTAATCAATTTATTATTTAAATTATTTCCTACATTTACTTTTACTGATTTAGTTCTTTAATTTCCTGTTTTATAATATTTTTCTGAAGCATATTTGTCATAAATCTGTTATGTATTTGAATAGTTCCGTGGTTTAAAAAACTATTTTCCGTAAGTTAAAATAAAACTTATTTCATATACTTACCTTGTAAAATGTAAAAATTATTCTCCAAAGCTAGTCTAAGCACACACTGACGCATAATAACAACACAACATATTAAATATTTATTTAATAGAGATAATACGCTGCAAATTAAGTCTATTAATAGATATTTTTTTGAAGAAAAAAAATCTATTTATAGATATTTAATAGGATGAATGCCAGACCCTTGAACATGAATTATAATTTTTTAATAATTTTTTAGCAAGATTTTGCCCTTTTTCCCCCCAAAGTCGAGCAAAGAAAAAACATGGAAATAAATTAATAGAAAACGCTTCAAAACTCAATATAAACTTATGGAAGGACAAGGACTTCGACTTTGTGAAGTTTCTTGAGAGCTTCCTAGCTACCACATAAACTGTATGTTCCTTTTACACTTGAAGTATTCCATTTTTTTAAAAAATAAAGATAACAATTATATTATAAAGTAAAAGATAAAATGCTAAAAAAAAAAAAAATCAACAGGGGTGTTTCAGGGAGACAACTCCCTGAAAAATACGGTCAAAAAACTCTAGATATTAACATAAGCAAATATTAGAGACAAGGCTATTTTTTTGCTCGAGAGAGACAAGGCTATTCGGAGATGTACATTCAAGCGTTTTGTTAGATTTTTTTTTTTTTTTTAAAAAAAAAGAATTGGAACCGACATATAATATTGACTGTAAAGGACTCCGATGATCATTATTATTATAAGAACACTTACCCAATACTCAATAAAAAGTTTTCCTCTCCCAAAAAAAGAAAAAAAAAAAGTATTCAACAAAATGTACGGTACGAAGAGTAACGTCTTCATCTTGATGATATTTTTATAATGAATTTCGTTGGCTATCCAAAGACAGAATATATAGTAATTAATGACAAAAAATAAATAATTATTAAATACACATTATTTAAGTTATATAAGGTTTTTGTTATTCTGTCTTCTTTATCTTCACCTTTTGTTATAAAATGCTTAATTGACTCCGTAATGTATTAACCAATTTACATGCTTAATATAGCCGGATGTAATACATTTTGAAGGTTTGAAAACCCACTTGCAATCTTCATGTAATACCCGGATAACTATTATCTGGAGTATTATGTCATAGTAATAAGAATGTCCGTTTATGATTATGGTCTCAAAATATTGTATAATTAATCTATTTTTCAAAGGAAAATACTAAGGAAAATTAGAGGAAATCTATTGTCAAAAATGTGAAGAATGCATTTTTAAGGCCATAAAACATCCTAAGGAAAATTATGAAAAAATTCTAGAAGGCATGGAATAACTATTAAAAACTTAGAAAGCATATTATCCTTAATTTAGAAAATTTAATAAATTATTCCCTATGAAAATAAAAAGAAGAAAAATTAAAAAGTATTCTAAGACTAAAATTGACTCTATGATTTTTGATAATTTGCATGGAGCTTGAATTATTAATGACAATAAAATTGTTGTGAGAAAATGATTGGTTTTAATTAAGAAAATTATCAACAATTAGTAAGGGATTAATTAAGTAATTTTTGGTAATTTTATAAGATTATAGAAATTTAGGAAATATGAAAAATAAACAAAAATAATTATTTGTTATTAAGGGCCGAAATTTTTGGCCAAATTAAATAAAGAAAAATGAAATAAGAAATCAAGAAGAATATTTGGGATTTAATACATAAAAATCCCTAATCCTAAAAGAATTGTTAAACTCATGTCTAAGGGGCTAATTGAACTTGTAGCATCAAATTAGGTAAATTAAGTAATTAATAAAGGTAAAGATGTAATTTTGAAAAGACAAGATCAAAGGCTTAGGATTATTCAAGTAATTCTAGAAGCCTAAATCCATGTAATTACTTATGAACCAATAGGAAAATTTGGGGAGAAATAAGTGCAAGAGAAATGAAATATTAGAGTTAATAGAAATTGGAAAAAAATAATAATATATGTATATATGTGTGCTGGCCGAAAAATTTAAGGGAAATGATAAGGATGAAGAGAAATTAATATCTAGATATTTGCATTAAAATAACATTATAAGTTAAGACATGTGGTAATTAAGTAATATTATAAAAATGTGAACAGGATAAATGACCACGGATAGACATAAAATCCTACCTAGAAAACCTTGAACTAAGTTTTTAGGGTCAGAGTATATTATGAACAAGTGAATTTTTATCCAGAAGTTGGTGCCGACTGACGTTATTTCTGTAACCGGTAGCGATTACCGAGGATTTTCGGCAAATAACGGAATGTCCTTAATAAGAGTATAAGGTTAAGAAAACCCAGTATTCTCAGAGAGGAAAGAAAGACCTTCAGGGTGTTACTCTCGGAATTTTAAGATTTTATAAGAAATTTTGCGATCAGGACATCGAACCAGGAATTTCATCTGATAAAGCAAGATGACATAAGCACGATGAGGTCATCAATTTTGTCTTCTTATGGGGGGGGAGGTCGACCAAATAGGTGTAGGGCCAAGATCAAGCCACTTCAAAAAAATGCGATCCGACGGTCAGAATTCAACCAGACAAAGTTCAATGAAATTACGAAATTGCCATTGAGATTTCCTATAAATAGCCCTCAAGTTTTTCATAATCTCCACACCAAATTCTCTTGAGAATTTCAAAAGTTGGGAGAGGAAGGAAGAAGGAGTAGTCCGGAGGAATTTATAGCGAAGCCCTGAGTAAGTTTTTCAGTCCTTAGTCTTTAGTTTAAGTAGTTCTTCGGTAGTTATAGTAGAATTGCTATAGTAGTCTTTAATTTTTCAAGTTAGCTTAGATATCATGTTTTAGGAATAAATATGATATTTATCTTAGGAATATATTAGAGGAAAGTTTATAGCAAAAATTTTGAGAGTTTAAAGTCAAAATAGTGAAGCTCTAGCAACATTCCACCAAGTAGTCAAACTAGGGACAAAATGGTAATTTATACCTAAATTGTCTGTTATGGTATTAAATATTCATATAAGTGATATTATCCTTATAGGATATCCGAAACCACGAACCGATGTTTTCGCTGTCACCGTTGTCATACCGCCATCGTGCCGCTATCAAACGTACCATAATTCGACAAACGTGCCAGGAATCATCAACGAAGGTATGGACGCGTATTGTAACCTTAACACTTATGTTGCTCATATACGTATATGTGATAGACATGTTTATATACTGAGACTCTGTCTAGGGTTGTCAGTTATACATACAGCTTTATACGGGTTATAGTCTTGATAACGCTGTTGGGTTTTCCTAGCGCTGAGGACACGATGGGCTGTCGTGGCACTAGTTATGTGCAGACATTTTGTGGGACTTTACATACTACTTTGTGCTTATGTTCTGCAATGTTGTGATCATGCATCTGCTGTGTGCTTATGTAGTGATTTATTGCTGTTTTGAGTTGTGAATAACTGTTGTCCATATACTGTTTATTTGAGCATAAGGTTAACCATTACCTGAGATCCAAATGGTAATTGGATCTCAGCTGTAGCTTCAGGTTCGGGCAAACCAAGGGGTTGAAGATAGGGGCGAGCGACTGACGTAGGATGGCAGAAGGAATTTTATGGTTTTAGTTTATATGCTTAGTTAGGTGTTGTTTCCTTTTGGGTAGTAGATAACTGTATAAGTACACTTACACTGTGGTTATGTAATATAAAGGTTCAGTTACTCGTTTTACGAAAGCGCTCTACTCTGATCAATGTTTTTTTAAAAAAAAAATCCGTTGTTTTTAAGGTGGGATGTTACACTTTAGGTAGAAATAAAAAATAAAAAATGCCCCCGCTTCTGATAACCTTATGAACAGACGAGCTTCCGTTTTGGACTTATGTCGTATGGTTGACAACATTAAATATCAAATCATGAATACACACGCACACGGACATATCTAGTCATGGTTTGATCCCTAGCTGCCCTATACTCCTTCTAGTCCTTATTATAAGAAACCAATTACTAACATTTTTTAGTCTTTATTATAAGGCACTAACTTACTTTAACTAACCCATTTATTATTATTTTCTCATTATGCCTTCATTTTTAACTAACTCATTTAAATCTATATAATTAAAGTTGGGGTAAAGTTGGAAATATTTATTAATTTTAAACCTAATTAATGATTTAACTTCTATTCCTTGGTCTACGAGAAATAGTAATTGGTGCCTTATAATAAGGACCAGAGGGAGTGTATCACTACTACAAAAGATGGATTTTACTTCCCTAATTGGCGTCCTATTTCTAAACAAGGACATAAAAAAAAAAGGCGGTGGCATTTTTGTAATTATCTAGTCCAAGAATTGAATTTTTGGCGTCTAATACAGAGTCTTCGATGCCAAAAATCAGGCAATACAACTTTTTGCCGCCAAAGGTTTACCCATTCTTGCGCCAAAAATAATATAGGCATTTGTTTTGTTAAAAATAAAAAACGCATTTCATTTTTGGCGTCTAATACCCAGTCTTAGACGCCAAAAATCAGGCAAGAAAAGTTTTTGCCGCCAAAGGTTTACCAATTCTTGCGCCAAAAATAATATAGTCATTTGTTTTGTTAAAAAAAAAAACACATTTCATTTTTGGTGTCTAATACGTTGTCTTAGACGCCAAAAATCAGGCAAGAAAAGTTTTTGCTGCCAAAGGTTTACCAATTCTTGCGCCAAAAATAATATAATCATTTGTTTTGTTAAAAAAAAAAAAAACACATTTCATTTTTGGCGTCTAATACCTAGTCTTAGACGCCAAAAGTTAGTGGAAAAAATTTTTCCGATGTCAAACCTTTACTAATTCTAGCGCTAAAAGTCATAACATTTGCAATAGGTATTTGTTTTTGGTGAAAAATAAAAATTGTTTTGATTTTTGGCGTCTAATAGCTCTTCTTAGATGCTAAATAAGATTAATTTTTTTAAAAAAAGGCGCAAAGATTTGTTATTGGCGTCTAATACAGGGACTTAGACGCCTAAAAAAGCCCACAAAGCCCAAGTCATCGTATCTCCTTCCTCCAACAATCTGAGAATTACCGTGAAAGTCGTGAACTGCTGCTCTTCCGCCTAGCCGAGAACTGCTGCTGCTCTTCCGCCGTCGTATCTCCTTCCTCCAAAAATCCGAGAATTACCGTGAAAGCCGTGAACTCAATTCCTCCAAAAAGCCGTGAACTGCTGCTCTTCCGCCAATAGCCGAGAACTGTTGCTCTTCCGCCAAAAGTCGAGAACTGCTGCTGCTCTTTTGCCGAAAACCCTATCGAATGATCAGAGAACTGCTGCTGCTCTTCCGCCGAAATCTCCCATAGCCCTAGCTTATTTGTTGAATCCCTTCAATCCTTCAGTTTGCTTCTCACCGAATCTCGATCTTTTGTGCTGTGAATCGAAATCCTTCAAGGTATGTCTTTATGTTCCATCTTCCTTGAGTTTAGTGTTCTTTTCTTTGGTTCGTTAATGCTGATTCCATCTAATTTCTGTTTCTCGACTCTGGTTTAGAAGGATGTTGGTTATTGCTGATTCCATATTTTTTGCTACTAGCTAGGACCATTATTGCATTTAAATTTATGGTTGTTTGGTGGTTTTTTTTTTTATTAAATTGTGTCCCTTGTCACGATGAGGCTTCAAGTGAAGAAGGTTTGCTTCTTTTGAGAATGGTCTTGCATTTAGCACTCGAGCTCAACTTTTAATTGCATTAGAATCCGATAATTACCCTTATTTAATTTAAAGTGTGTAAGGACATCTGTTAGGGGAAAAAAATCATTCCGTTCCTTGATCATTTTGAACTAATTCCAATTCTAATTGTGGTTCGGCAACAATATTGGACTGTTTGGGCTTACAGTTTCTATAACCATTGTATGCTGAAGCCAGTGCAGCAATTAACTGAGCATAGGTAGTCCCAACACCCTTGTGAGCCCCAATCCTTCACTCTAAAACCAAGACGGGACATTCCTTTAAATATGTTCCCCCTGTAATTTTCATAATCAAATTGTAGAACCTGAGAAAAGCACATGAACAAGTGTTTAGTGCACACAAGTATCTTAGATTAAACAGTTGGTATTAAATAGTTGTTCTGGGGTTTTTCTTGTCAGATGATGATAGTTTGAAGATTGTGACAGGTTTCATTTGATAGAATGTATAGTTCACCCAGGTTTTATTCAGTATTTTTTTGTCTATTCTATTCTGTGATAATTACTCATGTTCTTCTATTCTGTGATGAAGTTAGAGAAGAAAGAGTTCCTTCTAGAAAGAAAGGATTGTGAATTAAAAGTGAACCAACCTCCCTCATTGCTGCTGTGTCAACTTATATTGCTGGTATGATGATATGTTTTCGCTGCTCAGTGTTGTTCTATTTGCTGCATCAGTTCTGTACATACCAATTGTTTTATATGTAACTAAATATTTGAATCTTAGCTGCTACTTTGTGATTATCGTCCAAGGAACACACAACCCAGGAGTCCCCGGTCATCCCCAGCACGAAGGAGAGTTATCACCCTCCTGATCACGTTGTACAATGCACACCTTCTCTCTCTCATCAGGGTGGAACTCCTTGCAAGCTATATATGGATGTTCCAGAACTTCGAAATGTTGCTGATGCTCTCGTCCACTCACAATCAACCACCCACCATAATATACAAATTCCAGACACACTATGTAGGGTGAGTGTGACGTGTGTTCGAGAGGGGAAGAAGCAATAGACATCTCGGTCCTTGATGACGGGGTTCCCACACTAGGCTCTGCGATAGGATCGTTCATCCTTTGGCCAAAGAAGCTAATTAATTGTGCATCGACACCTCTAATGGTGAGAAATACTAACTATTACATCCTTTTGTTATGATTTAGGTATTTTTCTTGTCTACATACTCATAATCTATATTTTATGCTTTATTACGATGAAGAGCAAGCGACACAATTTCCCTTCTTGACACGACTGCATCGGTTGTACAATGGCATTAAACAAATCGCCATGTAGATGCCTGGGGGAATTCTTGGCTCACGAGTGTCGGCTTATCCTTTCATGATCGACAAAAAAGATCTGAGGGAGTTCATACATTTAGAGGAGCTATATATATGTTGGATTCAACTTGCAATCGTGTAAGTAAATCTTTTTCCCTTCAATTAATCATGTTATTTTTTTGGTTGTATATATTCAACTGTTCATTTATCTTTTTATTTTTATCATAGTTTCTTCCACAACATGATCATTGAACTCAATGGAAATAAGTTATATGGATTTTATGTCCAACAAATACCACAAGGACCTAGAGTACATTGGAACATAGGACTTCTTATGTAGGCTATACATTGGGGGAGGAAAAATTGTCTTGTTATCTAGCCCCAATCAATGAAGGGTACGTATTATATTTTTGTCTACTTAAGAAGTTTTAAAAAAATTGTCTTATTATTTTAACTTCATCTTATTTTGTATGTGATGTTGTAGGTATCATTGGACGTTGTGTGCTATATGTCCAAACAAGAATACTCTTTATTGGTTTGATTCCTTGGATAAGAGGCCACATAAGGAAATAAAGTCCATGTTTAGCAAGTAATTAATTTTTTTTTAAATCACTGACATTCTTGAATTAAATGAATTGTTATAATGTTTGATCATTTTCATTTTACTGATAGTGCACTGAAGGCATACCGATTACTTTGTGGGGTTGGGGGTCCTAGTAGAGAGCCAACATGGGTTTATCCGATAGTAAGTAATTTGTATAACGTCAAGTTATTTCATTGACAGTGGATTTCGATATGACAGAAGAATTCAAGTAACCACTTGCTTTTGATTTATAGTGCGCTCGACAGCCAGGGAAAGCTGAGTGTGGATATTATGTTATATTGTACATGTATAACATCATTCAGAGCAGGCAAACTTCAGATTTTGATAAGGTATTCGCTCATTATATTCATTCTCAAATGATAATATTTTTTGAAGTTGTATTGTAGTTGTTTAATTAATTAATTCACTTGATTGATTAATCATGTATCTTGTGAGAATTTTACAGATTTTTGGGAGTGAGGCTGCCTACTCGAAGAACGATATCGATTTGGTTCGAAACCTGTTGGCTGGACATCTTCTTAGACACATAGATGAATGAAGGAAGCTAGTGAGTGTATGCCTTCTTAATTATTAATTTTTGTTTTGATAGAATTCAAGCTTGCTGCCATGAGAAAGAAAGCATAAATTAACTATTCTGGCTTTTGATGACTGAGTTGTTATTAGTACAAATAGTCAATATAATAGCACGAAATGGATATCTCAACCATACGGCAATGCAATGAAGTATTGATGAGAACAAATTAAATGAAATGGTCCAATGGTTTTGTGACATGTGGATTTTTTGCATTGTGAGTGATGTTTCATGGCTGTTCAATATTTTTCGTTATTCTGACTTTTGATGGAGTCGCTCAAGACTTGTTTGACATGTTAAGGCATTGTTGTTCCTGTTCAGTAAATATGTTAATTTTTCAGTATTTTTCATTGTTGTTCCTGTTCAGTAAATGGATATATGATTTGTATTTCAATTGTTATAGTAAATATGTATAGTGCATGCATTATATTCCTGTTCAGAAAACATTGATGATATTTTCTTTTTCTCTTATTTTAGGAAGTGTCATCCTAGTGGACTCCTAAGTCAGTGGCACCTTTTTGCCTGATTCGGAGCTGAATTGGTATAGTTCATATATTAGTATTTTTGTTTTTCTTTCTTTGGAGGGCCCATGTATTGTCAAATATGTGAGATTCTGGATTGGGACTTGAATTGATGCAATTGTGTTAATCTTTCTGTTTCACTGCTTAGTTAGTTTTGATGCTATTGTGTTGTGGCTCTTCCGGCAAGCTGTTTGGAAAGAGGTCATTTTTTGATGAAGCTGACTATGTATTTTACTGATTCTATTTAGTTAAAAAGGCTTATTTTCTCTTCTGGTTTAGGCACGTCTTTGCCTGATTCTAAGCTGAATTGATGTAGTTCACGTATTAGTATTTTTGTTTTTCTTTCTTTGGAAGGGCCATGTATTGTCAAATATGTGAGATTCTGGATTGGGACTTGAATTGATGTTATTGTGGTAATATTTCTGTTTCACTGCTTAGTTATATTTGATGCTATTGTGATGATATATGTCTGCTTTTAAATATAAGAAAGCAGAGGGATTGGGACTACATGTGATTCAGCTTTAAAAAAAATACAATCTTACGGTGTCTAAGAGTGCTCTTAGACGACTTAAAGCCTTCTTAAAGCGTCTAAAATACAGTTAAGACCCTATCTTAGACGCCTTAAGAAGGCTTAAAGGCATCTAAGAGCACTCTTAGACGCCTTAAGAAGTGACTTTGGCCCCTTTTAATTAATACATAAGGCGTCTAAGAATGCTCTTAGATGCCTTTAATCCTTCTTAAGGCGCCTCAAGTCCTTCTTAAGATTAATTAGTTATATATTATCAAAATGTTTATGGCGTCGAAGAATTAGTTAGACGTTGTATGTCATATACGGTGTCGAAGATTAATTAGACGCCGTAAGTGAAATATATACTACGCCCCCGAAAAGGCGTCTTGATGAAATAGGATGCCAAAAGTGCAAATAATAGGACGTCGTAGACTTGTTTTGTAGTAGTGTGTGTGTGTGTGTTCTTCATCTAATGGTTATATAATTAATTGCATATGCCTAATAATTAATTTTGAAGATTCTAGCCATCAAATTGGATGTAAATTAGAGTTTAGAATGTCCACCTAACTTCCATTCCAAAAAGAATAGTCAACTAACTAGAGATGACATTAAATTAATGCATTGAAGAGAGGCCAATAGATAGCTTGTTTCAATCATCTAGTGCCAAAGTCCATACATATGATCAAAATGTTTATAATATAGGTTTGACTTCATATATATCATTATCCTCCGAATTTTGGCCCGTTGAGTTTAGGTGAACAAGACACGAAAGTCTATGGTTCTTTGATTATAATTATTCTTGTGATTGATCTGTCTTGTGTCTATAATTTTTCTATGAATTAATCAATTAGCATATAAAAGTTAGAACTTAGAAGTGTCTGTTTACTATACGCTTAATAACCGAAAAAATATGGAAAAAGACATGCATATTGATCCGTAACCTAAGTACGGTCGCTTACGCATTTTTAATTGCTACTAATTAGTAAGAATTTCTTTCTTTCTTTCTTTTTTCTTTTTGGAAACGTACAAACCGTATTTGAATAATACTCCCTTCGGTTCAAAACATAAGTTTTAAATAACCTGTTTGTATTTATTAAGAAATTAGTTAAAAGTGATACATATTTAAGATATCATGCCCTCAAATATGGCCTTGTTATAGAGAGAATAAGTGAGACAAACCATAGATGAAAAAAAGGATGAAAGATAATATATGGGGAAAGGCAGTGAGAAACCGTGTCACAATATTTAAATAAAACGCATTAAATGATCATACAAATTCACACTAATTTATTAGTTTAATTTTTTAAATTTTCAATTGAATTTATTTTCAAAACGTGGTGAGGCCCTTTTAATTATTACAATATTATTTATGGCGTAACAATGAGAATGAAAATGATTTTGATGAAGAGGGATTATTAATATGTTTGGAATAGTAAGGGAGGAATATTAAAGTGACCACAATGCCCTTATTGTCAGATTATAAAAGTATACTAAAATACTCATTTTAATTCTTAATTCGCCAAAAAAAAAAAATGCTGATATGTATATTGAATAAATTTTAGTAAGCATTGTTCAATTTTCTATGACATTAATATGTTTGATTTGAGGGAAGGGTGTGGGAGGAATTTTTTTTTTTTTTGAAGTACATTGACCAAATTGCCATTAATGAAAAGAATATTCTTTTTTTTTAAGAATATATTTTAGGAATATTGAAAATTTGCTATGGGCAATTTTGTAAAGATGAGAGAAAAAATTTCTCTCTCAACTTTCCCTCAAACCAAACACAGTGCAAATTAATTACGAGCTTTTGGACTCATCAGGTATATAGTAGGGATAATAGGGGCAAAAGAATTATTTCATCTTGGGTACTAAAGTCGTACTCGTCTTACAAGTGGTTATTATCAAAATCCAAATATATAATAAATAGTAATTTTGAACATATGGAAAATCTTGTATGGCAACACTAATATGCCTTCAATTTGAATATAATTTAGAGTTTAAAGTACTCAACTAACTGTATTGAAGGAGAAAGCCTTAAATTTTTTGAGATGGCATCAAATTGAAGAATTCTTGAGTACTCTACACTAGTGCAAAAAAGTGTTTTAATACCGCCTCGTTTACAGTGGATTATCAACGCCCCGCTCTTAAAGAAATGACCGGTGACAATTTTGTAAATATAAAGAACTACTACACCCACATCAATTTTTAATACCACCTCATTTACAGTGGAGTTTCTAGGCACCGGTCTTAAAGATATGACCGGTGGCAATTTTGTAAATATAAAGAACTTCTTCTAACGTATAAATTCTTAAATATAATATTCAGGCCGCTTAAAATAACCAACCGCTCTGAAAAAATGTTAAAAAAAAATAAAATATGGATTACATTATAGAGAAAACTCGTACATCACCGACTTATACTTTCTATGGTCAAGAACAATAACCAGATAATTAAATATAATCGTATAAAACTTTTGAGACTGGACATGTATAAATGTGTTCTTAAAGTAATACTTTTAAGAGTAGACGTAACTTATACATTAATAAAAGTCGGTCTTAAAGATATGATGATGACAATTTTGTAAATATAAAGAACTTCTTCTATCCTATAAATTCTTAAATATAATATTCAGGCCGCTTAAAATAACCAACCGCTCTTAAAAATGTTTAAAAAATATGGATTACATTATAGAGAAAACTCGTACATCAACGACTTATACTTTCTACGGTCAAGAACAATAACGAAATATTTCAATATAATTGTATAAAACTTTTAAGAGCGGACATATATAAATGATCGGTCTTCAAGTTAATACTTTTAAGAGCGGGCGTAACTTTTTCATTAATAACGGTCGTTCTTAAAAATGGAAACATATACTTCTTCCCACGAAACCTTACTTACGACTTACGTCTTACTGTCTGAACTCTGAAATCCCTGTTCCCCTTGCGAAACCCCATTTCCTGTTGCATAACATCTATTCCTCGCCAACCACCACCTTCCTCTATTACTCTCTCTCACATTCTCAGGCGTTACTCCTTCGTACCACCACTCTCTTACTTTATCGAAAATGAACGGAGAAAACCATTCTCACCCTGTTCAGTCAATGTCAGTTACTGATGTTACCAGTATGAGCGAGAACCAACCCTCTTCTCAAAATGAGCCTCGTGACCGCCCTACACGCCATGGTAGAAGTGGCACATGAATGAGCACCGTGTCCATAAAACGGAACGCTGGGTCAAGGATCGAGATTCAATTTAATGAGAGGTTGTAACCTGTCAGTTCAAATAAACACGAATATAATAGTTATGTTGGCTATATGGCACGCAGCAAGGTCAACATTTTGATAGATTAGTGGAAAAATGTTGACCAACGCACAGTGAAGGATCGTATCTGGGACACTATCCGGCCTTCATACATTGTCCCTGACTCTGACAAGTTGAAAGCCAAGACCTTGTCTTATTGTGCCGATAGGTGGAGGAAATTTAAGACCTTTCTAGCCAACAAGTATATTTTTGCCGAGGTTCGACCTGATCATAATCCGTGGGTGAAGTACACATTCATTGCTCAACAAATTTGGGATCAATTTGTTCAGCTTCGAACCACTCCTGATGCTTTGGTGAGTTCATATTTAGTTTTGTTTTCCCTTTCTGTTTGCTTATTAACCTGTGCGGATATGTGAATGTTATTGTGTTTGTCTGATCCTGTTAGTTAGATGGTTTAATGTGTGAGTAGAAGTATATATTCAAGTAAGTAGAATTGAATTTGAGTATGATGGTTTAATGTGTGAGTATGCATGTCTTATATGTTAAATGTTATTATATTCTTAGCTAGTTCTGTTATAGTAGGTAGTGGTTAGACATTGCTATTAGTAACTTAGTATCTTAGTTCTATACAATTCTACATCTTCCTTAAATTAAACGTTGAAACTTGATGAAGTGAATTTGACTAGTATTTGAGGTTCATATGAAGCAGAAGTTCTATAATTTCTTTTAGTGAGATGGCTTGAATTCATAATTAATAGTTGTTGTCAATTCTGATTCACAGAGAAGAAGGGCACAAGCACAGAAGATAGGGAGAAGGAATGATTGCCCGCATTGGGCTTCTTGTGGGGGATATGCAAAGGCCGAAGAAGAAATAATGGAGGCCAAGCGGAAGAGATTGGAAGAAGAAGCTGAATCCAATCCTTCTGCTGTAGTTGATCAGCAGGCATCCCCGATACGTCACGAGGATTTGCGGCTGTATATTCGGCTACGAAAAAAGGCGCCTACATGAGTGAACAAACTCGTCTAGTTGCTGAGAGAATTGTAAGTATCGTTTATTGTTATTTTTTAGTTACTAAACATGTTTCATTACTAAGCTTCTCGTTATCTGTATCTTACAGGAAGATCTAAAAAAGAAAGAAGCAGAGGGATCTTTTGTGTCGAGCGGAAGGAATGATGTTCTTACCGTTGCGACCGGAAAACCAAATCACCCGAGGTGGGTAAGGGGGATTGGAGGACGGGTAGGCCTAAAGGATTACTTTAGTAAAACCAAACGACTTAGGCAAAGTAGGGTTACCCGGGAGGAGATGGACCAAACGGTTAGACAATTAAATGAGGAGGCAGCGGCCAAAGAATGTGCATTCAAAGAGATGTTTGACGCCCAGATAAGGCTAATGAAGGAGGAAATGATGGAGATGAAGAGGCTTATTAGCTCTTGGCCAAAGACCAGTGTTCCCCTCACACACACACTTGCACCTGTGCAGCACAGCACCAGAGGGAGTTGCATTGTTGGACAGTCATAGCAACATTATGACTTGTACGTGGTAGAACCAACTAGACAATTAGTTGCTAAAGGGACTGTCCACAACTTGGAATCAACTGTACACCACAAACAAATGGCTGATGATGAAGTCAGAGTGTCAGTTGAAGAGGTGATCATTGATGCACCTCTCCCTCTCCCAACCAATCAGCTGAAGCGTGTGAGTGATGTCAAGGGAACCTTCATCTCTTGGGCGGTGAAGCTTGTAAGTGTCTATACTCCTCCTGATGCTTCATCCCCTCTTCAATCTCCATTCCCTCATAATAAAGTTGCATCCCCTCCTCAATCTCTATCCCCTCATGATAAAGCTGCATCCCCTCCTCCATCTCCATCCCCTCTTAATAAAACTGCAACCCCACCTAAAGCTGCATCTCCTACTCCTGAGTTGGGGGCCATGGGTAAAATATCCCAAATGCTATCCAAAGGAGAATTTGCATGTCAAGCTTGGGATATACAGGAAGTGCTAAGGGTTCCTCATGACCCTCAACCGGTTTTCTTTGACATCGCTGATATGAAGTCCCTGATGCTTCCTGGAGAGAAGGTTACATCGTCAGTTATTCAAATGTGGTGTAGGTAAGTATCTTATTTTATGAGTACATAATTTAGACACACATACCAACATACTAATTCCCTGATTGATGCCATTATTGTAGGTTCATGCATCAAGATTTGGAGCAACAGGGCAGAATCAATGATTTTGGATTCTTGTGCCCAGTATATGCAAGCCACACCCCCCAAGAAGCAAGACAGGAGTACATATCAAATAGGTTGTGTGAAATGAGAAGGAAGGTGTACTTGTTTCCATATCACCATAGGTACATATCACAATCGATCTCTTGTTGCAATTCACTTAATTCTACATAATATATCACTGAGTATGTGATATCTGTGAAATTTCAGCGCCCACTGGCAGTTGCTCGTCTTGATCATGGACTCGAATACGGTGTTATTCTTATGCTCCACTCACGGCCAACCAGGGGTTTTGTTGAAGCAAATCATCAACAGGTAAGCATGTCATTTTGATTCTCTTGTAAGAAATCTCTTATGTGAATTTTCAACGAACATTATTGATAAATTTGTGATTTTGATGATAGTGCCATGAAGACCTTCCTAAACCAGGTCAGAAAAAAGTGAGGGAGTGATCTCAAAGATCCTAGATGGCTCACACTAAAGGTTAGTACATATTTGGACACTGGCATACTGCCTTGTGAAGTTGGTCAGTAAGCTATATATATATGCTCGATCTTATATATATTTCTTGTTCTTTTCAGACCCGTCGGCAACCAATTGGATCCAACTTATGTGGCCTGTACATAATGAAGCACATATATGATATTATCACTCAACCAGATAATAAACTTACTGCAAAGGTAAATGTATTTGATGTTACATATTATAGCTGAATTCAGTTTCTGTCTTAATTAATGTTACATATGAAATATGCACGCCAATTAATTCAATTTCTTTCTTTGATGTTATACAAAGATTTGCCTCTTAGACTTCCTTTTCTGCTGATGAGGTGGACCACATACGCAAAGTGTTTTGTCAACATGCAATTGACATCATAGAGTACATACAACAATCACAATAATAATTCATTTGTAAATATATTCTTGTAGAGCAACAATTGTAATTACAGTACTTCATTAATTAATTTGTAAATTCATTCTATAAATGAACAATTTTACAATTTGGAGCATTCTTTACATAATGAATTTTTTATTCTTCTGAACAATTTTCTTAGCCTGTGTAATTTTGGTTTTTTGAACGTATATTGGATGGTGAATATTGCTTGAGTTTTCAGTTTTTGAGGAGTTGTAACTAGTAGTAAGAGATTCTGAAAAGTATTCGCGACTTTTAGGACCGTATATTTATTAAAAAGACGGTCCTAAAGGTCTTTGTTTTTTTTAAAAAAATATGCCTTGAATTTAGGACTGTATGTTTGATAAATATCCAGTCTTAAAAGTAACTTTTAAGACCACATATATATTAAAAAGACGCTCTTAAATGTTTTTGTTATTATGACCGCACATTTATATAAAGTTCAGTCATAAAAGTCTTCGATATTTCTAAACTAAATATGGTTAGATATTTAGGACTATCTATTTGTTAAATATCCGATCTTAATAATCTTCCTATAAATAGAAAGGATGACTCACTTTATCAGACAAATAATTATGGTTCAAGTACACTTCGAGTTTCTGGCGTTCAGCTCAAGCTCAGGACCCTCGTCGTCGTCAGTTTTACCTCTCCAGAAGCTGAAGAGCATTGTCAGAAAAGAAGTAAGATAATGGAAATTTTCAGCTCTGGGTGTGGTAAAACCGACGGCAACGGTGGTCCAGGCTTGAGAAGAGTTGTCACTGTATTTGTTTTTATTCTTAAAAGGTAAAAGTTGTCTTTTTTTTCGCTTTGTTTTGTATGTTGTTAACTTTATTATGTGAACTTTTATCCTTAATCACATTTCAGTTATGGTTTTGTTTGTTTCCTTTTTGTCTGAAACAATTGTGTTTGTTTTTATTCTTGAAAGGTAAAAATTGTCTTTCTTTTCGTTTTGTACGTTTTGTATGTTGTTAACTGTATTCTATGAACTTTTATCTTTAATAACTTTTCAGTTATGGTTTTGTTTGTTACCTTTTTGTCTGAAACAAAATCGAGACAATGAAAGTATACTATAATTAGACAATCGAAATTGAAAAAAAAATCATTTATCATTTTTTTCCTGCCCGCTGTGGGGCAGGATGAGTACAAACAAAAAAAACATAAAAAAAATATAAAAATATTTAATCCCCCCCGTCGTTGTCGGAGGGGCGGGAGGGATCGGAGGAGAGGTCGGAGACATCGTCGTCAGAGAGATTGTACTCGACGTCATTGGCGTTGAGTAACATGTTCAGCTTGTTGTTGACGGCGTGGTAGACCTGAAACATTTGGCCCAGGAGGTGTTGCATCATCTGTCGGGCAGAGGGGTTTGGAGGCAGCAGCAGAGGGTACGGAGGTGGCTGTTGGGGAGGAGGATTATTGGGTGGCGGTGGTGGTGGTGCAACGGGAGGACCATTGTTGTGTATTCCTGGTGGTGGTGGAGCGGCCATTATGGAGGTTATAGGAGTGATTGAGAAGAATGTGAAGAACGTAAAGTAACAGTGAGTTTAAATAGAGAAGCCATCCTGAAGAATTTGAAACATGGGAACCGTTACCGAGGAGACACATAGTTCGTCAGAATACGAGGAGACGCCTAGTTGGGAAGTTTATCTGGAAGCCGAAGAGACTCTGAATCATTCATTTGAACAGAGTGTCTCTGGTGTACGTCTCTCACTTGAGAAGAATGAACTTTTAAAAATTTATTATTTTTTAAAAAAATTAATTGAATTTTAGGACTGGTTATAATATAAATGATCGGTCTTAAAGGTAATTGAATGGAAAAATTTTAATAGACTTTTAGGACCGGTTATAAGATAAATAATCAGTCTTAAAGGTATTTTAATGAAATAAATAAATAATAGACTTTTAGGACCGTGGATATGTTATATGATGGTCTTAATACACTTTTGAGTATTAACTACTACAGTCCTGCCTTTATTGTCCTCCACACGCTTCCTCTTTGTCCTTCTTAACTTAAGTCCTCATTACCTCATAACTGCACACTACGTAGCAGACAATGGTTAGATACAAGCAGACAACCCCTCGCAGGAGTACTTCTGAAGCTCATGCCCACGCCAGATCTCTCGTGGGTTCTCTTTCAGTGCGTCGTTCCATTCCGACAGAGGAGTCACGGGTCGTTGGACCCATTGTTATTTCGGATGATGAAGAGGTTAACGGCCCCCTCCAGCTTTCAGACTACGAAGAGGTTCCCGCTCCCCCTCTCCAACTTCCTGGTCCCAACGCTCCCTTGGTTGATGATTATGAAGCGAAACTAAGGCGCATAATACAGGAATGTGCTGATATCCGGCGCGAAATTGCTACTGTTGAAGCCTCTATCTTCAAGACATTAGATGATACCAAGGACTAGGATTTTTAGTCGCATTATAATCTTTTTTTTTGTTAATTTTCAGTTTGTTGTTCTTATTTCCTTTTGTACTTGCATGTTGTCATAGTGATCTAAAAATTAAAAAGAATGGAGATTATATTTTATTCTCCATTCACTAGTTTTCTTTATTTTCATTCAATTGCTGCAACAATTTTTCTTTTTAATATTAAAAAGTATATGCATTTTAAGACCACAGTATTATAAACCTCCGATCTTAAAATTTTCAATATAAATTCAAATGAAATTATTTTTAGGACCGCAATTTTATAAAACTTCGGTCTTAAAAAGTTCAATATAATTTAAATACATCTTTAGGACCGTATTCCTTTTCATTGACCGGTCTTAATAATATCCCAAATAATAAATGTCTCTCTCGCGCCACTCGTGCGGAAAAATTAAATTTCCCTGTATGAACTTCTCTCGTCTAGCCGAAAGTGATTACTCTGGTTCCGTCTCCAATGTTTGTGTGTTGCTTCGTCGCTGCTTCGCATTCCACTATCGACAACAACTTTGTGGTTCCTTGGCTCAACGTCTAAAGGCCAAGCTGTACGAGTTGTATCGGCTATATAACTGTATGCTTTTCCTACTTATCGTTCCGGGTTTTCCATGGGTTGACCAAAATTGATGAAATCTTCTTTTGGGACCTACCCAATTGACCAACAAATGTTTTCAGGTTACTCTTACTGTCTGCAACATTAACATTCGTGGCAGGAGAAGAGAGACTCAGCAAATGCATTTGACCTATATGCTACTGGTGAGTGCACAAGACCTACTTGCGATGCCTTTAATTTCCTCATCATGCATTTATTTTGCTTCTTGATTCACTGTCATACATTTATGACCATAAGACAGAACCTACATTTAGCTTATATACGCATTTGTAGTTGGCTTATTTTATATGCAAGTTTCTGTTTTTACAGATTATGTTATATGTTAAATCTTTCCGTCCATAGGAATTGTACTATGGATCGCAGTTGGATAAATGATTTACGGACGAGTGTTGAATATCAGAATGGGGTTAGGGAATTTATAGAATTTACTAAACAAAACGCCCATGATGATAGTGGGAAGTTTTATTGCCCTTGTGTACGATGTTTTAATGAGAGGCGACTAAGTCTGAAGTTATACACACACATTTAGTTTGTCAAGGATTTTGTAAGACCTATACAGTATGGGTATGGCATGGTGAAAAAATGCCAAGTGGGTCTCAACACGGAGAAGTGGCATCTGATGATAATGACGCTGATATGGATGATCGCATAAAGGATATTATTCGTGATGTAGGAGAAGAGGCTTTTCATCAATTACATGCATATGGTAATATGTGCAGTGATGCAGAGACCCCACTATACCCTGAGTGTAAGAAATACCAACTGTTGAACGCTGTATTGAAGTTGGTCAGCCTGAAGGCACGTCATGGGTGGAGCGACAAGAGTTTTTCTGAAATGCTTGAGGCTTTTAAGGACATGCTTCCGGATGATAATGTGTTGCCTCACCGATACTATGATGCTAAGAAAATACTTTGTCTACTGGGGATGGAGTACAAAAAGATCCATGCATGCCCGAATGTTCCATGTTGTATAGGAACGAGTTAGAAGAGAAGCTGAATTGTCCGATATGTGAAACCCCAAGGTACAAGTCAAATAACGGGCCTGCAAAAGTGTTGTGGTATCTTCCAATCATACCAAGGTTCAAGTGCTTGTTCGCTAATGAAAATGATGCAAAAAAATTTGAGGTGGCATGCAGATGAGAGGATATATGATGGAAAGATTCGACATCCTGCCGATTCATCTCAATGGAGGAAAATCGATCAATTATTTCCGACCTTTGGCCAAGGACCTAGGAACCTTAGGCTTGCCCTTAGCACGGATGACATGAATCCATATGGAAGCCTTAGCAGCATACATAGTTCCTGGCCTGTACTCCTGATTATTTACAAATTATCTCCTATGTTATGCATGAAACGAAAGTACATCATGCTGTCCATGTTGATTTCGGGACCAAAATAACACAGAAACGACATTGATGTTTACCTTCAGCCCTTGATCGAAGACTTGAAAGAGTTGTGGGAAAAAGGTGTCAATGTTTTTTACTCTTTCAAGAAGGAGGTCTTCAAAATGAGAGCCATGGCATTTTGTACCATAAACAACTTCCCAGCATATGGGAACTTGTTAGGGTATAGTATAAAAGGCCATAAGGAATGTCTGATTTGTGAAGAAGGCACACGTTGCCATCAACTTCAACATGAAAGAAAGATGGTTTATCTTGGACATAGAAGATTTCTTAGACGAGGCCACCCATATCGTCGATTGAAGAAAGCCTTTCTTGGTGGCCAACAGCATGAAGATGCTCCGGTGGCATTGACTGGGGAGCAGGTGTATACAAAGGTGAAAAATATAAGTGTCGTCTTCGGTAAGACTGCAAAGGGTAGAAAGGAAACAAATATATGGAAAAAAAAAGATCGGTATTCTTCAATCTTCTATATTGGCCCAATCTTGATGTGAGACACTGCATTGATGTCATGCATGTGGAGAAGAATGTATGTGATAGTATTGTTGGCACGCTTCTCAACATCAAGGTAGCACAAAGGATGGTGTGAAGGCAAGATTGGATTTGCAAGAAATGGGAATACGTGAAGACTTACATCCAAGGCCATACGGTAACAGAACTTATTGTCCCCTGGCTTCTCATACTTTGACTAAGGATGAGAAACGTAGTTTTTGTGAGTGTTTGCATGGCACAAAAGTTCCGTTGGGGTATTCTTCAAATTTTAAGAGGCTTGTATCGATGAAGAACTTGAAATTGGCAGGACAAAAGTCTCATGATTGCCATGTCTTGATGCAACGGCTACTCCCAGTAGCTATTCGAGGCATAGCCGAGTATGATCTTTGACAGATTTTGACTAGGCTTTGTTTGTCCTTCAATGCTGTTTGCAGTAAAGTGTTCGAGGTTGAACAATTGAATGAATTGGAGAATGAAGGATATCTTATCTTGTGCCACCTTGAGAGGCTTTTTGTTCCTTCATTTTTTGACATCATGGTTCATCTAATTGTTCATCTAGTGAGGGAGATCAAGTTGTCCGGTCCTGTCCATTTACGGTGGATGTACCCAATTGAAAGATCTATGAAATTCCTAAAAGGGTACGTGAAGAATGCATACTGGCTAGAAGCATCAATTGTTCAGAAGTATGTATCTGAAGAGGCCATGGAATTTTGTCAAAGTTATTTGGCCAAAGTAAGACATATCGGGCTTCCAAAACGTTAGCATGCTGAAGGGGGTAGATGGGGGGCCTCAATAAATAGAGTCGATCCTGATGAATTGTCATAAGTTCACTTATACATCTTGAATAATGTTAATGAAGTTCAGGCCAACATAGCTACCCATAAAGAAGCTGTGAGGAAAGAAAATCCCCGAATGACTGAACAAAGATTGATTAGGGAGCATAACAAAACATTTGCAAATTGGTTCAAACAAAAGGTTGAGGGAGAGGAATCTGTTTCTGAGACAATGAAATGGTTAGCACGTGGTCCTGAGGTTGATGTCATAAGTTGGAATTTGTAAGTGATCAACAGTTACACATTTTACACGAAGTCCCTAGATGAGAATAGCATCGTCCAGAACAGTGGTGTAATGTTAGAGGCTGAATCCATGCACTTCTCCAGTTCGAAAGACAAGCGGCCTAAATTGGCAGTGATGCCATATTATGGGGTTATTGAAGAGATTTGGGAGGTGGACTATGTCTTCATTAGATTTCCCATTTTCAAATGCAAGTGGGTTAATGTCAACAATGGTGTTCAGATCGATCGGCTAGGATTTACGTTAGTCGATCTCAATAGTACAAGTTTTGGAGATGAACCTTTTATTATGGCATACCAAGCGAAACAAGTTTTTTATATTTCCGATCAAGCAAATAAAATGTGGTCTGTAGCTCTCCAAGTTAAAAGGGTCATCGATATTGATGAGGAAAGTCATGCAAATTATGGCCTTCTTGACAGTACTCCTTTTTCAAGGGGTCTACCAGACATGAACGAAGAAGATGAAGCGGATAATGAACCCGGCATAAGAAATGATCATCAAGAAGAGATATGGGAGGATATCCCTTTATAAAAGAGTCAATTCATAAGGTAATATTTATCTGCACAATTCTTTGAAAACTTTAAGGTTTTAAATGTACGTATTATATTCCTTCTAAGTTTTTAACTGATGCCACTGACTCTATGAAGTTTGTTCTTGGTTTATGTTTGTGGCAGCTGGATCCGATCTAATGCTCTCAGCCGAGGGAAGCTATAAAGCTACAGAAGCAATATTTTGAAAATTTGGCCCTCAAAGATCAATGTTAATGTAAATTTTCTCTAATATGTAACAACCAGCTTAATCAGTAACGCATTTTATTATCTCTGAATTTTTAATATGTAAGTGTTATTGATTATTCTTTCTACTCAGTCACAGAGAGGAGATCATACTAAAACTCCACAAAACTTATCAGGATCCTGTTAAGGGAGTTGTACATGGTGGAATGATCAGGGAGTTGTTGGGTGGGGATCAAATGTAACATCCCAATTTTCAAAAGCAGAATATTATTTATTTCCAACAAAATCATTTAAAATCATCAGAGTAGTGCATTTGAGCGGAAGAGTAACTGATACTTATATTTCAAAATGCCATAAGTCTGGCTGAATACAATAGCGGTGTAGTAACCGCGTGGTTCAAAAGGGATGTACAACAACAAAAGGAAGGCTTCCGCTAGAATGTCAAAGGAAACCTTCAGCCGGGTCTTCTATGCATCTTGGTAGCGCTTCCCCTTGTCCTCCGCCCTTGGTTCACCTGACCCTGACGCTATGTTAAGAGCTGAGGTTCAATGCTCATTGAACCTCAGGTAACGGTTAACCTTATGTTTACATATACCATATATGGATCACAGATATTCACAAACATAAACAGTTCATAAGCATTTAGACAAATGTATCACTGGCATATAAGCCCCTTAGCAGATACGTCACACTTAGTATACATTTCATACCTAGCAATTGTTTCACACCAAGCATTTCACACCCAGCAAGCGTATCCCAATACCCAGCAAGAATAATCATAACAACAATACATGAACATATCACAGAGCAAATAGCTAGCTCATATAACATACCATACACATAGCACATATACGCATACAGTAAACATCAGAGTTAAAGTTACCAGTACGCGGACGTACCTTCGTTTGACGCTATACGATACTTCTAGCGGAATACGGTGCAACAGTTGGTCAGAACGTATTCAGGGATATCCTATAAGGATAATATTATTTCTATTAATTCATAAACATTATTCCAAAAGATATCTTGGCTATATAAGACCATTTTACCCCTGGTAGATTTATTTTCCAATATATTCCCTAATTTTCGGAAAAAACACTGATCCAGCATTTCTGGACAGAATTTCGCCTAACTTCGAAAAATCATAACTAATTCTAGAAAAATCGAACCGAGGATCCGTAAAATTTCCCGGAATCCTTGAGATGTCTACTTTCAAGGAAAAATACTGGAACTTACCCAGAAATCATAGATAATCCCCAGTTTCTAGAATTCAAACCGCTGCCCAGAATTTCGCTCAGAAAATGTAGCTTAACTTCTGGGATTTTTATCTTTTTGTACAGAACTTCAATTGACACACTCTTTATATATTTGGAAAGCCCTAAATGTCTAATTTTATCAT
This sequence comes from Acacia confusa, assembly GCA_037074495.1. Lineage (NCBI taxonomy): Eukaryota > Viridiplantae > Streptophyta > Magnoliopsida > Fabales > Fabaceae > Acacia > Acacia confusa. The sequence continues at coordinate 18,366,462 of CM073508.1, read as the reverse complement.
GAATTTTCCCAGAATTTTAGAACATCATCTTCATCATAAAATACTGGCTTTTTTACTACTGACTCTAGAAGTTCCTATTTGCTGAAATTTCGCCAGAGCTTCGCTATTTTGATCCTAATCTTCCAAAGATTTTGCTATAACTTCCTCTTCATCAAATTTTCAAAATAAATACAGTGGAACCCATAAAAACATGAAAATAAAACTATATTTGGAAGATTGAAGATCAAAACAACATTTCTAGTATTTCTACTTTATAACTAAGAACTTGAACTTATGAACTAAAAACTCTCTTACCTCTTGAAGAACCTTGCTTCCTACTTCTTGAAGCTTTTTCACTCTCTCCCACACACTCTAAATTTCGGTTGTGGCTTGGTGGATTGGTGGAGAATTTGTGTTGCCTAAGCCTCTATTTATAGCCAAAAACATGAGTAGCCTCCAAGCAACTTGAATTGATCTTGTCCATTGGTATTTACTTGGAGAAGAGGGAAAAATCTTGCCCCTACAACTCACCAAAAACGTCCACCCTCCCCCTTAGCTCTTAAGTTGTTGCTTCATCTCCTATTTACTCCCAAATGCTAATTTAGTTAGGCCTAAATTGGTGTTTTAATTCAAAATCCAATTTCACTTTTGTAATCCTAATTTTATGACTAGATTTATGGTGATTTTTAATTTCCCAAACACTTAGGTATGAATCTTAAAAGTAACCGAAAATAACTTTGGGAATAGCCAAGTTGAAGCTCTTAATTCACTGCTTCCAAATATGTATTTACATTTAATACTTAGTTCCAATATTTCAAGATATGATTTAATTTCTATAGATGTTCATCTAATTTTATTTAATAAAGCAATAACTTGCTCCCCAAGTTGTCTTGCTTCTCAAGTTTCCCAACTTGCTTCTCCCATACACTTAGCTAATTATCCCATATGCTACTCTATTTTATAACATTATAAATTCTTTCTCCTTTCTTCAAAATGTTGACCAAAATCGCCCCCCCAATAACCATTAAATGTGCCTTTGAATACACAAACAATATCCTAAACCACTAGGCTTAATTACCCAAAATTTAACAAGGTTTCGAATTTAATTTTGATGATTAACAACTCCTTGATGCTAATCAATATCATTTGGTCTTTAAGTATGACCTTTAAAAATTAATTATTAACTAATTTCATAAATTATTAAAGTACCTCAATTATTGCAATTTCAATTGCCCAATAATTGTTACTAATTTTCTCCAAGTGAATTTATCATCCCCCGATGATTTTAAATTGTTAAAAATGGTATAATTAAGGTTATGATAATCTTAGGATATTTTATGATCCTTAATAAGATTTAGGAAATTGAATTTTGGATTTATTAGAATCCAAAGAAAATTTCCCTAAATATGATGATAAATCAGTTAAAAATTTAGAGACAACATATTCTCCTATTTTAAGGAATATTTCATTGCCTCTTAGGATTGCTCACAATATTCATAGTGTTTTATAACCCTTAACTTTACTTAGAAATTTCTAGCTCTTTATTCCTCCTAATTTTATGAGAAATCACCTTAGGAAATAAGGTAATTATTCTACTAGTTTTGAGACCACATATTCACCTATTTTAATAGGTATTTTCTATTATCATATAGTGGTTATGCTAAATAGGATTTTTGGGGTATTACAAGCTATAAAGCTACAGAAGCAATATTTTGAAAATTTGGCCCTCAAAGATCAATGTTAATGTAAATTTTCTCTAATATGTAACAACCAGCTTAATCAGTAACGCATTTTATTATCTCTGAATTTTTAATATGTAAGTGTTATTGATTATTGTTTCTACTCAGTCACAGAGAGGAGATCATACTAAAACTCCACAAAACTTATCAGGATCCTGTTAAGGGAGTTGTACATGGTGGAATGATCAGGGAGTTGTTGGGTGGGGATCGGATGAAGGCATGGTGAATATTGGGCATGTATGTTGATTTAAGTGTACGTGGTATATCTTATTGCAACAGCTTATTGTATTTGTATTTGTAACTCATGGTCAATAATATTTGTATTCTAGCTACGATCTGCTTTTTCCCAATTCAATTTATTCATAATTGTTCATAGCTTAAAGATTAAAGTGTAGCCTTTTTTGTGCTGGATTGGCTTGTATGGATTTTTATATAGATCATTCAATTTATCCACAATTATATTGTTCATAGCTTGTAGCTTAAAGTATACCGTTTTATGTGCTAGATTGGCTGGTATGGATTTGTGTATATAGATGATATGAAAGAATATAACAGGGAAAAAATGCAGGAAACTTTAGACCGATAAAACAAAAACGCCGGTCTTAAAAGTTCAACTTTTAAGACCGAATGAATGTACTCGGATTTACTTAAATGCGCGGTCTTAAAGGTCAGGCGACATAATTGATCTGCTGTAATAAAAGTTGGTCTTACAAGACCGTGGGTTTAAATATGCCCGGTCTTAAAAGCTAATCTTTAAGACCGGACTTATTACTCAACCCGTCTTGAAAGTGAGTCTTTTAAGACCGCGTATAATTATTTTTGTCCGATCTTAAAAAATAGAACTTTTAAGAGCGGTTAAATTTTTGTTTGGTCTTAAAAATTGAGTTTTATGACCGACAAAAGAAAATTTCAGTTGGATTTAGTATCACTTTTAAGACCTGGTGTTTTTAAATGTCCGGTCTTAAAATAGTTTATTTAAGACCGGTTGACTTCTGCTCTTAAAAATATACTTTCAATACCGGCTAGAACAAGACCGGCCGCAAGTCCGGTCTGCGGATGCATCTTTTGTTCAGTCTTAAAAGTTTTTTTTGCACCAGTGCCAATAGCATGCATATCAAACAATACCAAGTTTGATCTATATATCAAGCTATTTAAAGGGATATCTTATTATTACCACTCTATCTTGAGCTAAGTTTTTATGCGAAAGTAGTATAATGCATTGGTGTATTTGCCAAAGCAAGTAAATTAAAAAATAGGCTGAAGGTGCATTCAACACCTGGAACATTTTTTTATATACATTCAACATCCTAAAGTAATTTTTGTATAATTTTGCACTTAATAAATTAGATAAGTAAGAGTGTTAGATACACTTGAAAAAAAAAAACTTTAGGGTGTTAGCTGGCCAAGAAATAATTGAGGGTGATAAACACACTAAAAAAAATACTTTGCAATGATAGAGGCACCTGAAAAAACATTTTAGGATGCTAAATATACCATAAAATACTTTGATATTCTGGATGTACCTCAATAAATACTTCCAAATATTGGATTCACCTTAACCCAAGAAAATAAAAAGAAGCAAAAAAAAAAAAAAACAACGCAAAAGAAAAAGAATTGCATTACACTAGTACACGAAAGCTAATTAGCATCACTTATTAATATTGGTTTTTTTTTTTTGTGGGAAAAGTGATGTTAAAAATAGCGGTGGCAATTTTGCAATATTTTGAAAAGTTGTAACGTTGCTTAAAGGACGTCGTACTAATCGATAGGTAAAAATGTGGTGAAAAAGGCTATTAAACAATGTCGTTTTTTATAAAGTGACTATGTGTCTTGTTTACGATATTGCTTTTTGAATAAGCAATATTCTAAGTCCATCAATTTGAAATTTAACCTTGCCCGCTTTGAGTTTTCATAGTTTCAAACTTCACTTCATCATAGTCATGGCCACACCCGCTGTCCCACCACTCAAAACTTCCTCATCCTTTCATTACTGGCGATAACCCCACGTTTTCCAGTTGTTTCTGTAACATCCCAATTTTCAAAAGCGGAATATTATTTTTTTCCAACAAAAATCATTTAAAATCATCAGAGTAGTGCATTTGAGCGGAAGAGTAACTGATACTTATATTTCAAAATGCCGTAAGTCTGGCTGAATACAATAGCGGTATAGTAACCGCGTGGTTCAAAAGGGATGTATAACAACAAAAGGAAGGCTTCCGCCAAAATGTCAAAGGAAGTCTTCAGCCGGGTCTTCTATACGTCCTGTTTGCACTTCCCCTTGTCCTCCGTTCTTGGTTCTCCTGAGCCTGATGCTATGTTAAGAGCTGAGGTCCCATGCATACGGACCCCAGGTAACGGTTAACCTCATATTTACATATACGGTACAAAATCACAGCAAATGAAACACTTCCAAACATGTCACCAACTATGTCACTCCCAGTGAATGCAAATGTACCGCTCCCAGCGAAATATACCACTCCCAGTGAAAACAGATATATCACTCCCAGTGCATGCAGATGTATAGTTATCCTTTAACAACAGCATGTATTCAAACAACACATCACAACATGCATACAACACACATACCACATATACACATACTGTAAATATCAGAGTTAGGGTTACAGTACGCGAACGTACCTTCGTTTGACGCTATACAGTATTTCTGGCAGAATACGGTGCGACAGTTAGTCAGAACGTATTCAGGGATATCCTATAAGGATAATATTGTTTCTATTAATTCATAAACATTATTCCAAGAGATATCTTGGCTATATAAGACCATTTTACCCCTGGTAGATTTATTTTCCAATATATTCCCTAATTTTCGGAAAAAACGCTGATCCAGCATTTCTGAGCAGAATTTCGCCTAACTTTGAAAAATCATAACTAATTCCGGAAAAATCGAAAAGAGGATCCGTAAAATTTCCCGGAATCCTTGAGATGTCTACTTTCAAGGAAAAATACTGGAACTTACCCAGAACTCATGGATAATTCCTAGTTTAATCATTACAAACTATTGCCCAGAATTTCGCCCAGAAACATAACTTAACTTCTGGGATTTTTATCTTTTTGCACAGAGCTTCAAATCACACACTCTTTATAGATTTAGAAAGCCCTAGATGTCTACTTTCATCATAAATTTTCCCAAAATTTTAGAACATCATCTTCATCATAAAATACTAGCATTTTTACCTCCAACTCGAGGAAACGCTAATCGATGAAATTTCGCCAGAGCTTCGCTATTTTAATCATAATCTTCCAAAAACTTTGCTATATCATATTCCTCATCTAATTTTCGAAATCAAGCCATTTTTAACCATAAAAACATGAAATCAAAACTACTCTTGAATATTTAAGATCAAAGCATAAAATACTATGAACTTAAACTAGAACTTCAAGAACTAAAGACTAGAACTTACCTCTTGAAGAACCTTACTCCTTGCTTTTGGAGCTTTTCCTCTCACTCTCCTACCTCTCTAGATTTCGTCCCTCTCTCTAAGAACTCACCTTTGTGGTTGAGTTTTGTTGTGAGAATTCATGAAGCCAAGGACCCCTATTTATAGTGGAAAACATGAGTAGCCTCCAAGCAACTCCTCTTGATCCTAGCCCTTGAGTTTTACTTGGAGAAGAGGCATAAATATTAGCCCTCCACCTCACTCAATTTCGTCCCCCTCTCTCTCTTCCCTTAGATTATTGCTTTATCCCCTATTTAATCCCAAATTCTAATTTAGTTAGGTGTAATCGGGTGTTCTTATTCAAGATCTAATTTCACTTTTGAAATCCTAATTTTATGACTAGATTTATGGAGATTTTTAATCCCCAAAACACTTAGGTATGAAACCTCAAAGTATACAGAAATACCTTTGGGAATAGTCAAGTTAAAGCTCATAATTCACTGATTCCAAATATGTGTTTACATTTAATACTTAGTTCCAATTTTCCAAGATATGATTTATTTTCTATAGATGCTCATCTAATTTCATTTAATTAAATATTAACTTGCTCCCCAAGTTGTCTTGCTTCTCAAGTTTCCCAACTTGCTTCATAAGTTTTCCTATCTTCTCTCATACACTTAGCTAATTATCCCATGTGCTAATCTATTTTACAATATTATAATTGCTTCTTCCTTCCTTGACCGAAATTTCCCACCCCTAATACCCATTAAATATGCCTTTTAATAGTTGTATGCTTTATTTATCCTTACAAACTCAAGAGGATAATTTCTCATTGGTTCAACTTATTTTTATTCCATTAGTGAATAAGAATTTTCGCCCTCTTAGTGATAATTTAGGAATAATAGTGTTTTAAGGGTTTTAAGACTTGATTACCAAAGTTTGACCAGTTTCTAATTTAATTTTGACGATTAACAATTTCTTGTATGCTAATCTTAGCTTTTAAATATCATTTAATCCTTAATTTAATTAATATTTCCTTATTTCTGACCTTTATAACTTAATTATTAACTAATTTCGACCTTTATAACTTAATTATTAACTAATTTCATAAGTTAATAAAGTACCTCAATTATTGCAATTTCAATTGCCCAATAATTGTTACAAATTTCCTCTACTTGATTTCATCATCCTCTGATAATTTTAATTGCTTAGAAATGGTATAATTCCTAAACATTCAAAATTTAGAGACAACATACTCTTCTATTTTAATAGGTATTTTAGTCGCCTATATAACATTCTCAGGGTATTTTATGACCCATAAATTTACTTAGGGATTTTTAGCTCTTTATCTTTCCTAATTACATGAGAAATCACCTTTGGAAATAAGGTAATTATGACACTAGTTTTGAGACCACAAAGTCACCTATTTCTAATGGGTATTATTTGTCAATATAATATTTCAGGTAAATAATTATCCGGGTATTACAGTTTCCACCTCCATTCGCCGCCACCACTGTCGTCACCCTCTTTATTCTAACTTTTCTTGGTTTTTCTTTTTGCATTTTATATATTGATTTTGTTGCTTGGAAAGTCAAATGGATGATACGGATAAGGTATGCTTGAGTTTCATACAAATTAAACTTATTTATTTTTTATTTAATCATTTCAAACCAATAGAAAAACTTGGAGAGGGAGAGAGAGAGAGAGAGCTAGAGAAACCGAAAGGAAAGAAGAGGAAGAGAGGAGGAAGAAGGGGACACTACTACAAAAAATGTCTTTCGTGAGCATTAAACCTTTTGAATGATTTTTCTCCTCGAATCTAACCAATATCTGTACATAGTACTAAGATGTAATCATATCATAATTTGTTTTTTTCCTGAATGTTTTAATTATAATCCCACCTGGTAGGAGCCTAATATGATGTTCATGAATATTCCTTTTAATATACATGGAATATATTTTTAACTTTGATGAAGTAAATGGAGATGCACAATTTTCGGTTAAAATTCATGAATGAGAATCATGGGATGGTTGTCATTAATAGTTAGGGTGAATTGGGCACTTGGCTGTGACAATTTATTTATGGGCCAGCTAAATTTTCCTATAGAATCAAATGGGCTAGTGACCAACGTTGTCCTTTGAGTTATAGTGTGTGTGTGTGTTCTTTCCAACTAGTAATTGCTACAAGTAATTCAATCATCAATTATTGTCACTGACTCTTTTAATTCTACATTTCCATAAGTGAGGTTTGATGAAGCAAAAAACTCTGGAGCTGATTTGGTGGGTGGAGAGGACCTAATAGAGCAGATCAAAGGAGGATTCATGGACTTTGATAAATTAATTGCTTCTCCATAGATGATGCCTAAGGTGTAGCTCTGATTGTTTGGTTATAATGAATGTCTAAATTTTTTGTGGCATTAATGCGTCCTAAATGTACTTGTGTAAGGTATTTATCTCTTATGGACGTAATCCACACTTTGATGAGTGATGATATTGTAAAAGACTTTCTTGGTTTTGATTTAAGTACACAAACTGTCTTGAAAGTCGTTCTTAATATCTCATATGGTGTCTTTTCAACTACCTTTGATGGAACACGATTTAGTGTGAACACAACTGTTTCTAGGGCATGACCCCAAAAGGAAGGTGGAAGATCTGTTTGACTCATCATAGATTGAACCATATCTAATAGAATTCGATTTCTCCATTCAGAAACACCATTCCATTAAGGTGTTCCTGGAGGTGTAAGACGTGAGATGATCCCACAATTCCTAAGATGGTCAATGAACTTTTGGCTCAAATATTCACCACCCCGATCAAATCGAAGTGCTTTAATTGTTTTGTCAAGTTATTTTTGCACTTCATTTTGGAATGTTTTGAACTATTCAAAAGTTTCAGACTTATGTTTCATCATGTAGATATACTCATACCTACTAAAATCGTCTATAAATGTAATGAAGTACAAATAACCTCCTTTGTCATATACATTCATTGGTCCACATACATCAATATGTATGAGGCCCAATAAACCAGTGGCCCTTTTACTACGCCCAATAGAAGGTGCCTTTGTCATCTTTCCTAATAAACAAGACTCATATATATCAAATGATTCAAAATCAAATGAATCAAGAAATCCATTTTGATGGAGTTTCGATATGTGTTTCTCATTTATATGGCGTAGATGACAATGCCATAAGTAGGTCAGATTCAAATAATTTGACTTGATCCTTTTGGTAGTTATGCCCATTCAATTTTCTACTGTCCTTGGGACCCTGCACATTTATACAAATGTGAGAACCACATGCGGTATCTAATACCCATGTTAAGGAAGTAGAAAAGTGAATATCTACAACATAGATACCTGAAGCGATAGCCCCTCTATCCTTCTTGTTCTTTTCTAGATCTTCAAGGTGGAGTTTGCAGTTCCTCTTCCAATCCCCAATTTCATTACAAAAGAAGCAAACCTCATCCTTCGAAGGTTTTGCCTTTTTGGCTTTCTGTTTCATACCCTATCCTCTCAGACAAAACAATATTGGGCCTCTTCTCAAGGCTCCGCTCAGCAGTTTTGAGCATTCTATGCAGTTCAGAAATGGATTTCTCCATGTTATTCATGTTGTAGTTCATGACAAACTGGTCATAACTTTTCGGAAGTGAGTTCAAGATCATATCTGCAGCTAACTCTTGACTTATGGGAAATCCAAGCCTTTCAAGGTGAACAATGTAGCCTTTCATCTTCAAAACATGAGGGCTAATTGATGTACCTTCAGCCATCTTGCAAGAATGTAAGGTCTTAGTGGCCTCATACCTCTCTTTGTTGGTGAAACATTTCCTTGAGATGTACAATCATCTCAAGAGCCTCTATATGATCTAGGTCTCCATCGAGATCTAGAAGCATAGTGGCAAACATCATGCATCCTGTATCCATAGAGTCATCTTGGCGTTTCATATAAGCATTCGTCTGAGCTCTTGGATCATTAGCTACAGGCTCGTCAGGAATGGGTTGATCGATGAGATACTCCTTTCTTTTGTGTTTAGGATCAATGCTTAAGTTCCCAAACATGTCAAGAAAGTTTTTCTCATCGAGTTTGTAATGGTGTTGCAGTGTTACTATTCGACATGATTCTACAATTTAAGAGATATGTAAAGTTTAATTAATAACCTCCCACTGAATTAACAACCCTCATTATAATTAGTGGGCTAAGGTCTATATTTGACTTAAATTTAAGTCTGCTTTGGCAGGACACTTAAAAATAGTTATTATGTAGGCAATCCCTTTACCAATTACATCACATATAACTCTTACATCTTTATGGGATTCGATCATCATATGACCGGCATGTTTAATTCCATCTAATGCCTTGAGATCCAAAACTGTTTTGATAATGCCAATTAAGTCAAGACAATAATGAATGCTGAGTATCACCATTACTCACTCTTGTCTCACCAAGATAACTCAAATGCATCCACTTTGGTGGAATATACAAATGGGTGATCTAGGTTTTGACAAATATTCATTTATTGATGGCATTATGACTTCAGATTTTATTTAGAGGGTATTATCTAATATAATCTAATTAATCCTATTAATTCAACTTATATGAATCCAATCACTATTGTATCTCATATAATCTCTAAATTAATTAGAAGTGATCTAATTAAATCATAATTAAAACTCTAAATTAATTATGAGTGATCTAATCAAAACATAATTAAAATTCTAAATTAAAACTTTGACACAACATAGTTCATCTAACCTTAAATCCTCTCAAGCCAATAGGAGGACTTCTCTAAATAATAAAAGAAAATATAAGGAGAAACCTCATTTCACATATGAGGGGAGTGGGATGAGAAGAGAATGTACATCAAGAATATTCAGAGAGAGGCATGACTCGCAAGTCATATTTGAATTTACAACACTTGTAAAACTCTAGAGCCATGTTGTTCACCATACCCAAACAACACTTGAAAGGTAAATCGCAACATATATTAATTCATACAATTATGAAATACAATATTATTCATGATTAAAATTATCTAATATATATATATATATATATATATATATATATATATATAATGATTTAAATTCTCGCGCTACGAACAGCTAGTCACAGCTTCTAATTCATCCGTTGTATAATACGACTAGATCAATATCTATAATAGAGTTTCTAAAACCCTAATGAGCCGTATTAAAATATTCAAAATTAATCCAATTAATTTTGAAATTCAAATATGAATTAAAAGAATATATTAATTAAATCTGTCCAACAGATCTAATTTAATATATTTATTTAATTTGAATTATAAGCCTACAGATTTAATTTATCTTTATAAATTAAATCTAAGATATGTTATCTTTCTATTCAATTAAATTTGAGATACAATATCTCAATTTATTATAGTTATTTAAATTATCAAATAAATTAAATACTATATATAATAATATTATTATCTATAAATAATATCATTATTATTTTTGAATTTATAATATAATATGATATAATATAAATATCAACCCTAGATTAAATCTGAGGATGATTGTCCATTCCGAATGTTTTAGAATACAACCTATGCGCGAATGTGACGATGATTCAGCGTGATCGTCCACCATTCTGAACAATTCAGAACCGGCCACCATCTCCAACTATCTATCCTTAGAAACCCTGACGTGAACTATGTGTTTTAAATGCACAACAAATTAGTTAAAGCATACATATATCTCATATAACAACATGTAGAAAAACCCAATTTAAATGCTCGGTTGAGTTGGCTCTGATGCCACTATTGGAATTCGTACACATAACAAAATTTAAAATTTTTACGAATCCCGAAGAGGATTGTAATACCCCAATTTTCATAATACATGTAAATATTATATTTTGATAAATAACACCTATTACAATAGGTGAATATGTGGTCTCAAAATTAGTGAAATAATTATCTTATTTTCTAAAGGTAATTTCTCATGAGATTATAGTAAATAAAGAGCTAAAAAACCCTAAGTGAATTTGTGGGTCATAAAATACCTTGAAAATGTTATAATAAATCCTAGGAGGCAACTAGATATTTATTAAAAATTAGAAAGTATGTTGTCTCTAATTTGGATAATTTATGGGATTATTTTCCAAGGGAAATAATTAAAGTAATTAGTGAATATTAAAAACAAGTATGGGGCAAGTGAATTTTTATTAATTAAGTTAATTTCATAATTAGTCATAATTGGTCTTGGGACTATCTAAGATCAACAAATTAGAATATTCTAACTTGATTAAGTAGTAAAAATGGGTCAATATAAGTATCAAATGAGTTTCTAAATATTGTAATTGGTTTGATAAATCAATTATAATTTTGGTAATTAAGTCTAGTAACCCCTAAATTACTATATTAGTAATAGTAACCAAGAACTAATTAATTCTCTCTTCAACTAATAAGAGTGACGAAAATTAATTAAAGAAGTGAAGAAATTATATTAAATCCTAAACCAATGAGAGATTTTTGGAATGTTAGAAGATTATTAAAATAAAAGAAAAGAAAAAAAATGAAAACCGAAAATAATATGGGGGGGGGCGGCGGTGGAAAATCTTCAATTGATTAAAGATTGAGATTAATAAATGCATGTGGAAGAAGAAGTCAAACAAATGTAGTGTAAGGAAGAAGCTTCAAAGACTTGGTGAGCAAGAAGTTAAACTTAGTGAGCAAGTTCTTCTTTAATTAAATAAAATTAGATGAGAATCTATGAGAATTAAATCATATCTTGAAATATTAGAACTAAGTATTAAAGATGAATACATATCTGAGATCAGTGAATTATAAGCTTCAACTTGGTTATTCCCAAAGCTATTTTCGTATACTTTGAGAATTCATACCTAAGTGTTTCAGGAATTAAAAATCACCATAAATCTAATCATAAAATTAGGATTCCAAAAGTGAAATTGGATTATGAATTAAAGCATCTACTTACACCTAATTAAATTAGAGTTTGGGATTAAATTAGGACAACTTGTGAAGGAAGAAGAAAGACTTGGGGACAAAGCAAACATTTAAGAAGAAAGGGGGAGGAGGTGGCAGTTTTGAGGTGAGTTGTAAGGGAGAGATCAAAACTTTGTCACCAAGAAAAATCCAATGGCTTAGATCAAGTAAAAAGTGTTAGGAAGTTAAGCATGGTTTTACTATAAATAGAGGCTTAGGCAACACAAATTCTCCACCAACTTCTCAAGCTTGGTCGAAATATAGAGGGTGTGGGAGAGAGTGGAAGAGCTTCAAGAAGTAGGAAGCTATTGTTCTTCAAGAGGTAAGAGAGTTTTTAGTTCCTAGTTCAAGTTCTTAGTTTATGAAGTAGAAATGCTAGAAATATTATTTTGATCTTCAATCTTCCAAATATAGTTTTATTTTCATGTTTTTATGGTTTCCAATGGCTTTATTTCGAAAATTTGATGAAGAAGAAGCTATAGCAAAAATTTTGGAAGATTATGATCAAAATAGCGAAGCTTTGGCAAAATTTCATTGATTAGTATTTTCTGGAGTCAGGGGTAAAAACGTCAGTATTTTATAATGAAGATGATGTTATAAAATTCTGAGAAAATTCATGGTAAAAGTAGACGTCTAGGGCTTTCCAAAATATATAGAGTTTGTGTCATTTGAAGCTCTGCGCGAAAAGATAAAAATCTTAGAAGTTAAGCGATGTTTTCTGGGCGAAAATCTGGGCAGCAGTTTGAAATGTTAAAACTGGGAATTATTCATGAATTCTGGGTAAGTTCCAGTATTTTTCCTTGAAAATAGACTTCTCAAGGATTCCGGAACATTTTACGGATCCTAATTTTGATTTTTCTGGAATTAGTTATGATTTTCCGAAGTTAGACGAAAATCTGCCCAGAAATGCTGAATGAACGTTTTTTACGAAAATTAGGTGGAAATAATTGAAAATAAATCCTTCAAGGGTAAAAATGTCAAGTATGGCCAAGGTGTCTCTTGAAATATTGTTTGAGAATTAATTGAGATAATATTACCCTTTTAGGATAGACTGTGCACGTGTTCCGACGACAAACGTACCCAAAAGTCCTGTCAAATTCAGGTACGGACGCGTATTGTAACATTAACACTTATGCTTATGGTATAGTTATATATGATAATTGTTTTCACATGTTGATACTCTGTTTTGAAATTGCTCATGGATTTGAGTAGTATACGGGTTATAGTCTTGATAACACCGTTGAGTTTTCCTAGCGCTGAGGACACGATAGACCATCGTGGCACTGGTTATGTGCAGACTTGGGTAACATACATATTGCAGTGGCTGTGTTATGTTACTTGCTGATATGGTTTTGAAAGTTATAAATGTGATTTTATCATTGTGATATCTGTCATATACTGTTTACATAAGCATGAGGTTAACCGTTACCTGAGGTCCAATGCCTGAGGTCCAATAGGCATTGGACCTCTGTCTTAATGAATAGTACAGGAAAGAAACCGGGATAGAGAAGATGCCGGTGGGTAGAGCCGTGAAGAGGCAGCAGTCAAAGGCAAAGGTCGGTAGAAGTTATTAGGACTTAGCTTCTGGCTCGAATTTAACAAAGTTACTTTGAACAGTTTGGTGTCTAAGGCTGGGTTAATCTATGTGGGAAGCCAATCAGTCGCCGTATAAGTCGGTGAGGCCCCCATGAAAGACCCCTACCTGGCCAATCTGTTTAATTAACTGATGTTAGGTTCCAAGTCATGGGTTTAGTTTAAAACTTTCTTTATCAGAGGATTGTATTTAACCTCTGTAAATTGTATTACATGAATATTCCTTCGGGATATTTAATATATTAGCTTATGTCGGGCATCGTCATATGTCTGGGCATTTTTATATCAGATACTCGTTGTCCGGATCTTACCGCACGCTATCAATTTCCGCAGTACTCTAAGCGGTAGCATCTCAAACTCTATTGTTTTTCTTAAAACTAAGTGTCGACCGACACGAATTTCGAACCTGGAATTTGGGATGTTACAAGGATCACTCAACCACGTTTAAATCAAGGTTCATTAGAAACCATATCTATGCGAATTGGTGAGCTTCTCTTTTGTTTTGAACTGGTGGGCTACCTTATTGATTAGCAAAAGTCGACTCTTTGAATCGCCTTCCTCTATGGGTACCACACGAATAACCTTGAACACGGACGGCTGTGTGCTAGTGTCTTTAGTATTCTCGTATATCTCTTTCCTTTCTCTAGGGTTTCTCACGACTTTCTAATAAGCTTGACAAAATGTCCCATAGGTTTTTCTAAACGCGATAGACGTATTATATTCAAAATTAATTTTCATTAATTTTGAAATTCAAATTTTGAATCTCGATTAAAAAATATATTAATTAAATCTATCTAATAGATCTAAACTAATCTATTTATTTAATTTGAATTAAAAGCCTTTTGATTTAATTTATCTCTATAAATTAAATCTGAGAAAAGATATATGTCTATTAAATTAAAATTGAGATACTATATCCCAATTTAAATTAAATCAGATATATGATATATTTAATTCGAAAATTAAATATAAGATACAATATCTCTATTTAATTAAATGATTGATTTATCTTCATAAATTAAATCTGAGATACAATATCTCTATCAGTTTTAGTTATATAGTGATTAGCCCTTAGGGTGTATTTTCCAACAAAGGAGATGTGTTTGGGGCTGTTGATAGAAGACGAATAGAATATTAAGGTTGGGGAGATGATAAATGCCAATGGAGGATGGGATATGGCAAGGCTGGATTGCCGACTTAATGTGGAAGGTAAAAACATCATGTTGGTTGTGAGTACTCCTTTGAGACTGAACTTTGAGGATGAGGTTAGGTGGGGGAATAGTCTACAATGTAATTATACAATGGCTGAAATGTATCATCTCATGAAGGCAGAACCTGATAGAGGTGAAAAGGAATGGAAGGTACTGTGGAAGTAGAGAGGGCCAAGAAGAGTTCAAATATTTTTGTGGCAAGCCATGAATAATAGGCTGCTAACTAGTGTGAAGAAAAGCCAACTGTTGGGTGGTGGTGCATATTGCTTTCGTTGTGTTGGGATTAGTGAGGACTTAATACATGTATTAAAGGAGTGTACTGTGGCCAGGGATCTATGGAAGGAGTTAGGGAATGGTAAACCGAAGTATGAGTTTGAAGTGAAGGATGGGCTTGATTGGTTTGGTTGGAACTTGAGTATATCAATCAATGACTGGAGCTTAACTTTTGGAATTATTTGTTGGTTATTGTGGACTTGGAGAAATAAGAGTAAGATTTGAAGAGGGATTTGAAATTCCTTAGCCTCGAAGTGCAATTATATAGCGGTATGTACAAGAGATAAAGCAGGCTAGGACTGATTTTGGTAGAGTTTTGAATGCTCGAACTGAAGTTGTTGTCAGCTGGGAAGTACCTTTGGTGGGATGGCTGAAGTTGAATACTAATGGTGCTGTGAAGGGGATACGAAAGCTGGCGGGTTGTGGTGGTCTAATAAGGGGAATCAATGGTAATTTGTTGTGGGGTTTTTCAAGGAAACTAGGTAGCTGCTATGTTTTGACTGTTGAATTATGAGCTATTCTCACTGGACTAAGAATTGCTCTAAGTAACAAGCTTGATCACATAATAGTGGAGTGTGATTCGGTTAAGGTAGTGCAAATGCTAAAATCCTTGCAGGCTAAAGGAGAAGCTAATCGGCAGCATCTGATAGTACTCCAGGAGGTAATGAAGGGCTTTTCTTATATGATGTTTAGACAGGTGTATATAGAAGCCAATTGTTGTGCTGATAGGCTAGCTAGTATGAGTCTAGTTCAGGAGGATTTATTTATCAGGTATAATAGCCCTCCTCTGTCGGTTGTAAGACTTTTGCACAGAGATGTATTGGGTGACACCCAAGATGCATTTGAGTAAGTAATAAGATTGAGGTAGATGCCCCGATTTTTACCAAAAAAAAAAAGACTATCCCTACAAGTAACAAACAGTTCAAATTACACATGATGATGACCCACATGTAACATCCCAAATTTTGGGAATTGGAAATTTAATAATTTATGGGAATTAAATTATGAACTTTGGCTTTAATTATATATGAGAAGAATTATTTGGGATTTAGATTCCTTTTCCTTAAATTTGTTTTGGGAAAAAGAATAATAAAAGTGAGGAATATTTGCAAAATTTGATAATAGGAATCAAATTCCAAGGCCTAGGAAATTGAGAATTTCCATTGTGTTGGCAATTAAACTTGATAGTGTTTAATATAATAAATAAAAACTTCCATGGGCCTAATTAACCCCAACTTATCAGGCCCAACGCATGGCAATGTAAAACCATTATGCTTCAGCGATATTCAACCTCTAGTCTGACGTGAGTGAGAAAGGCAGAAGCAGCTTGTTTTTTTTGGACACCAGAACCATTCTTTTAGCCCAAAACATTACTCTTCCCAACCATTAAATCAGTTCGGCCCAACCAAGAGAAAAACAGCCAGGAATTATCAAATAAGACACACACTCTCACTCCCTCAGCTTCGACGCAGCACCACGGAGACGCAGAAACAGATCAAAAACTAAAGCCTGCAACACACGTCCAGATTTTTGCTTTCGGCTCCTACTGTACACGACAAATGGTTGACTTTGCTCCCAAGCACGAAAGCACAGAAGGATCAGAGAACACCCCTTACCTCTCGAGCTCTATGACTGATAACCGCTGGACAAGCTCTTGGACCGTTGAGCCTTGTCCGAACCTTGAGTCCCTATTTAAATGCTCCACCGTCCCAGCTTCATCGACTTTGTTTTCAGCATTCACCCATAGAGAGAAGACCGAGAGAGAGTGAGTTTTGCTGCTGAAGTTCTCTGTCTCGAAAACAGAAAAGAGAGAGACCGAGAGTGAGAGTGAATGTGCTGCTGATTAGTTCTCTGTTTTGAATTTCAAAAACAGAGGAAAACGAGAGGATTAAGGGGAGTGAAAGAGGGATAGAGTGTGGTAAGTTAAGAGGAAAGCTGAAGCAAGAAATACTCCCCTGTTCTTGCCGTCGGTAACAGAGCTGAGGAACCCCGTCCTTGCTGCTTATTATTTCGGTTTACTCTTGAGGTAAGCATCGGTCTTTTGCTCATTCGTTTTCCCATCCGTTTCCATAGCAAAATATGAGTATTAGGGTATAGGAGTATAGACCGTGGAAACTGAGAAAGAAAACATAATGACAAAGTAGTTTAGGCATCGTATACTAATAATAAAATTTCTAATTAAATTATTTTGTTGTTCCATATCTTTTACAAACTCTACATACATAGTAATATTAAAACTAAACTACAGAAAACAATTATGATCTATCGACCATCACTATATCCTTCAATTCCTATGTCCATTGTGTTGCCCTTAGAGCCATGTCCATTGCATAGTTCATAATACATATAATAACAGAAGCTGGGAATAGAGTAACATTTAATCTCATGTATAATGTATAAATAAAATATGATAGTCAACTACAATCATGAAAATAAATAATATGACATTCAACATATATCACGTATAGTTACATAATGCACAAACCGTTGACTGCAAAATGCAAGACCTACAAGTCCCAAATTCCATAGCATTGGGAAAAACAAACAACAACTAGACCTCAAACTTAGAACAATCGAATGCAATAAACACGTGTCCTGTACATGAATCACAATCATGGTACAAACATGCATATACAACTATATAAAGCATATAAAATTAAATTTACTACATGATTGCTTGATAAGCTCTCAACTTGAGTCAAAGTCTCTTTATTGCTCTGGAAAATTGCCAATTCCTATAATCATACATTGGCAGAAAAGGGTTACTACTTATTCCAACTCTTTACAATTCTAAAGTGCAACATCCCAAATTTTGGACTTTGGGAATCAAGAATTAATTATAGAAAATTGGCCTTAAGGAATTTTAAAGATTAAGAATTTGGAATTTAAGGCATATTTTCTATAAATTAAAGGCAATTTAGTTGGGAATAACTATTGGCTAGAATATTTTGGGAGATAGTATTTTATGGCCGAAATAAAATAATTAAGAGAAAGCACAAAGTCAAAGAAATTTTGGAAGGGATAATTTATGGTCTAGAATAATTATTGGAAATTAAGGCCAATTATTCCTTAATTTATTTCGGGAAAAGAATAAATTTAAGGTGTAATACCCGGATAATTATTATCTGGAATATTATGTCCATTTATGATAGATATGGTCTCAAAATGTTGTATTATTGGTCTATTTTCAAAGGGAAATACTAAGAAAATTAAATGAAATTTATTTCCAAAAATGTGAAAAATGCATTTTAGGGTCATAAAACATCCTAAAAAGAATTATGAAAAATTCTAGAGGGCATGAGAATAATTATTAAAAATTAGAAAGAATATTGTCCTTAATTTAGACAATTTATTAAATTATTTCCTTTGAAAATGAAAAGAAGAAAAATTAAAAAGTATTCTGGAACCAAAATTGACTAAATGATTTTTAATATTATGCATAGTACATAAATTACCAATGTCAGTAAAATAGTTGTGAGATAATAATTATTACTAATTAAGAAAATTGTCAAAAATTAGTAAATGATTAATTAGATAATTAATGGCTAATTGTTTAGACATAAATAAAGAGAGAGAGAAGGTAGAGATATTTGTGAGTTGTGAGTATGTGTGAGTTGTGAGTGTGTGTGTGCCTAAGTGTTGTGCATGTGTGTGTGTGTAGTAAAAAAAAAGGAAAAATAAAATAAAAAAATAAAATAAGAGATAAGATCTTAGAATATAATAATAATATAATTCAAACATGTGTTAATTAGATAATAATATAATAATCAGAGGAAAAATGGACAGGATAAATGACCACGGATAGAAAGTAATTCCGTTGTGAGATTCTGGGAATAAGTTAGGAAAAACCAGAATATATTATTGGTCAGTGGATTTTTATCTAGAAGTTAGTACCGACCGAAGTTATTTCTAAAACCGGTCACGAATACCGAGGATTTTTGGCAGATAACGGAATGTCCTTACTGGGAGTATAAGGGAAGAAGAACCCAGTATTCTTAAAGAGGAAGAAAAGACCTTCAGAGTGTTGTTCTCGGAATTTTAAGGTGTTACGGAATTTCGTGAACAGGACACCGAATCAGGGATTTATCAGATAAAGTGAAGAGATGATGCAAGCATGACATCACTTTGATGACTCAAGATGACATCAGCAAAGAGAGGTGTAAGGCCAAGATCAAGCCACCTCAAGAAAGTGCGATCTGACGGTCAGAATTCAACCAGATAAAGTTCAACAAAATTACGAAAATGTCATTGGGCTTTTCTATAAATAGGCCATCATTCCTCTTCATTCTTCACCAATTCATTTACAATCCTAGAGAGAAGTTAGAGAGAGAAGCTTTGGAAGAGGAGTAAGAAGTTCATAGCAAAGCTCTGAGTAAGTTCTTCGGTCCCTAGTCTTTAGTTTTAGTGTCTCTTTCGGTAGTTGTAGTAGAACTGCTAGATTGATCTTTAATCTTCCAAGTATGTTTAGAAATCATGTTCTAGGGGTAATTAAGGTATTAGTTTCGAAAACCATCATAGAGTTAGAGATATGTGGAAATTCTGGAAGATTAAGGTCAAGATAGCGAAGTACTGGCAAAATACCGCCAATTAGGGGATCAGGGGCAAAATGGTAATTTGTACCTAAAATGCCTGTTATGATATCAAATATTGATAAATGTGATATTATCATTATAGGATATCAGTAATCTTGTTCCGCTGTCATTTCGCTGTCGTACCGCTGTTTTCTGTCAAAAGTACAGTATATCGTCAACGTACTAAATGCTCGTCAACGAAGGTACGTCCGCATACTGGTAACTTTAACTCTGATGTTTACTATATGCGTATATGTGCTATATGTATGGTATGCTTGTATGAGGTAATTAATGTACGTCCGCGTACTGGTAACTTTAACTCTGATGTTTACTATATGCGTATATGTGTTATATGTATGGTATGCTTGTATGAGGTAATTAATGTACGTCCGCGTACTAGTAACTTTAACTCTGATGTTTACTATATGCGTATATGTGTTATATGTATGGTATGCTTGTATGAGGTAATTAATGTACGTTCGCGTACTGGTAACTTTAACTCTGATGTTTACTGTATGCATATATGTGCTATGTGTATGATATGCTTATGTGAATTAACTGATAGCTCTGTGGTACGTTCGCGTACTGTAACACTAACTCTGATATTTACAGTATGTGTATATGTGGTATGTGTGTTGTATGCTGGTTGCGGTATGTTGTTTGAATACATGTTGTTGTTAAAGGATATCTGTACATCTGCATGCACTGGGAGGATATATCTGTTTTCACTGGGAGTGGTATATTTCGCTGGGAGCGGTACATTTGCATTCACTGGGAGTGACATAGTTGGTGACATGTTTGGAAGTGAACCAATTGCTGTGATTTTATACCATATATGTAAATATGAGGTTAACCGTTACCTGGGGTCCGTATGCATGGGACCTCAGCTCTTTACATAGCATCAGGGACGAGAGAACCGGTGTCGGAGGAAAAGGGGAAGCAGCATGCTTAAAGACTCGGGGGAAGAATACCCGTTGTTGATCCGGCAGAAGCCTTCCTATTATTGATTTCCTTCACTTTTAAACCATGCGGTTTCTATACCGCTATTGTATCCAACCAGACTTATGGCATTTTGAATATATGTGTCAGTTACTTTTCCGCTCAAATGATCTACTCTGATGATTTTAAATGATTTTTGATGAAAAAATAATATTCCGCTTTTGAAAATTTGGGATGTTACATAAGGAATGTTTGTAAATGATAAATTGAGGCCTAAAATTATAGAATTGGTATTTCCAGGCCTAGAAAATTAAGATTTTAATTTATTTAAGATTATTGCAATTAAAGCTAATTGCAAATAAAAATATTGTTTAAAAAAAAAAGAAGTGAATGAAAAACAAGTTGGACTAGCAACTAAACTGATCCAACATGTGGCCCAAGTTATGCAGCCCAAATATGCAGTGCACATAATCCTCACAACGTAATCTGAGAATGGAAGCACGAAAGCTGCAGCGAATGAACAAAGAATCATACGGGCTAATACTGCACAAAACAGAAGCAAGCTCTCTTCCCCCTCTTGGATCACCGCCCATCTACTGCTCCTCTCGGCCCACATAAGGAAGGATTAGTTTTGTGTTTCTCCAAATGAATATTTGTCATGCTAAGGATTTAAATGATCTAAGAAAGAGACACCTAAGCATGATTAAGTGTCAGCTTGTGGTGGGTTTCAATTGCCACCTTAATCGTCACCTAATTCCCCTTAACTCTGAACCTTGGAGTCTTATTTAAATGGCCTATGAGTTCAGTTTACTCATTTCTTTCGGTGTTCAGAAAAGAAAACGCAGAGAGTGAGAGTGAATGAGCTGCTGCTAGAGTTCTCTGTTTCTGGTCTTAAAAACAGAGAAAGACGTGAGGAAGAAGGAAAGAAAGAGTGAGACCGAGAGTGAGAGACGAGGAAGAGAGAGAGACATACAAGCTGAGCACCTCTTTTCTCTGTTTCGGCCGATGGGAACAGGTGACATCAGCAACCCTTCATCAACGTTTTAACAGAAGTTTCGAAGGTAAGTGATATAATCTCTTCTTCCTTCGTTTTCTGTTATTAACTCACGTAGCATGGAGTTAAAACAAACCTTGCTGAAACCGAAAACCTAAAAAAAAAAAGAAAAGAAAAGAAAACAGGGGCTGTTAGTTTCGGGTTGTGTCTCTGGATGAGTCTGGAATAAAATGAAAAGTGGTTATATAATTAAAGAAAAAAGACACTGAAAACGTGATTATGTGTGTGTGTCGCTGTAGATACCTATTAAAAAGAGAAAAAGACCAAGCTAAGGTAAAGGTGTATAAAGTTGCTTGAGAGTGGTATTATTTCTGCATTTTTGTGTGTTTGCAGTGAGAAGAAAAAGCTGCATGTGAGTTGTGTGGTTAATAAAGGAAACTTTAATATATATATGTGGGTGTGCGTGTGCATATAAAGGAGAGGAACAGAGACTTGTTTTGTTGTTCAAACATTGCTGAAAATCAGTGAGAATATGCGTGTGTATATATAAGTATTGCATGAGAGTTGGGTCTGAATATATATACCTAAATATATAAGTTGGCTGTCGGTGAAAGAAAGAAAACGCTGAACCTATATATGTGTGTGTCATTTTGTTGTCAAAAAGTTGCTGAAACATTGTGCCTTTCTGATTAAAAACGTTGCTGACCTATGAAAAAGAAAGAAGAGGTCGTGAGATACTATTATGGCATCTGTGGGTGTATTTATATGATAGTAGATATATATGATGAATGGAGAAGAAAAAGAAGCTACGGTCATTATTTCTACTGTTATATAATATATATGTATGTGTGATATCGTGTGTGCATACCGTGGAACAAAGAAAAAGAAAGGATGCAAGTATAATATATACATACATATATCGTGTATGTTGCTGTGTTTTGCGGTGAGTTTAAACCAGAAAATATAATACTCATGGTTATATACATATAAGACAAAAAGGAAAGGAGTGGGTAGTTGAAATAATATATATACTTACACATAAAATGATAACGTGCTATGTGAGGAAAGAAACAGGTGTAGTTTCATTAAGATACACACTACTACATAAAAGACAAAACAAAAACGCTAGAGGGTGAGTGTTTAATTATATTCACATATATGTTGCTAAGAATATGCTAACTGTAGGTGTGTGTTTAAGCATATATATAAATATAATAAATTTGCTGAAAGTCAAAGAAGAAAAGTAGAGTTAGTTTGGGTAGATAATATTTAAGCTTTTGTGGCCTTGTGATTTTTGTTGTTAGGAATTTAGAATAATGACAAATATTGTTGTTATTATTGGGAAATAATAATAATAATGATGATGATGATGATGATAAAATTATTATTGTTGGAGAAATTTCTAAGGGATTAATTATTAATATTAATCCTCTAAACTAATTCACGTAATTAGTTTAATTGCGATTCGAATAAGTGACTAACAGCAATGATAAACACTTTTAGGCAGACATTGACAACTTTTCGGATTCCAACAACTTCAGTACAGAGGAAAGGGATTCAAGGTTGAGGTAGGTAACTCTAATCTTATAATCATGTATGTAAATGTTTATGAAATAATTGGCTGATCATGTATGCTGGTTGAATTACTTGTTTATGTTTCTCTTGGCCATGGATTTGAGGCTGCGGTCTCATGGGGTTACGTGTCCTAGATAAGGGCTGCGGTCCTTGGCCGTTTACTGCGGTTACGGTTATGTGTAATTTCTACCATACTTTAACATGTGCTATTATGTCATCTTTATTTTCATACATGTGCATAAGATTAACTGTTACCCTGGGGTTCATTCATTTGGACTCCAGACCTCATGAAAGAAAACAAGGAATGGTTCGGGATCAAAAAGCAAGAAGCAGTTGTAAGGACTACAGCAGGTGGAACTTCCTGGAAAAAAAAAGGATTAGTTAAATTGTATTTAACGTTTATCATCCATTTATTTTGGAATTAATGTATTAACATCCATCTACTGGATGAATCCAAATTGTGAAAAATTAGTCTGTATTTTCAAATTAAGTTATTTCAAAAATTTTTATTCCACGATAAAGTCGTCCAAATCTTCTTGATGCCTGTCGCCGTGTTAAATCTGATAAAATAAAGGCCCCAAAGAATGGGTGTTACAGTGAATTGTAACATCCCGAATTTTTGGGTCTAAAAACTTGAGAATTAGCCTATTTTGGGAGACTACTAGACCCCTATGAGTCCAAAGTCTTATTTTGTAAAATTATTTGGATATTGAAATATTATATTTTATTATTTAATATTATTGTCATTATATTAACATAATATAATAAAATATATCATATGTGTTGGTGTGTGCAACGTGTATGTGCAATATATTGTGGTGTGGTTACAGGTGAGCGTATTATTAAGTGTGTTGTGTTGTCGTCGAATGAGATAGGAAATGAGAAAGTAGAGCAATCATTAGGATAAGCTTTAGAATTATTGAATGATATCAACTGAAGATAATGGGAAACTTTATTTATTGTTGGCTGATCCATCACTCACGATTCATTATTTGAATAGAATAAAATATTGAATAGTTGTGAGTAGTGGTGTACGTTGTTGGATAATTTATTAGTCCTCAATACAATATGAACACATATGTGGCCACCTATTGATTATCCACTTATTTGATCATTTTCCAGACGGTGCGTAAGAAAGGAAACACACCACTCAACATTATATATAATAATTCACAACACTCCAACACACTACAGCTCCTTCCATCTATTTTTCAGAAGCCACGTACCAAATGTTATCTCTTCCAAAATCACGCCACCTCACCCCTTCCATTTTATTATCAAGCCACGTACTCTCCCAGCTGCATGCACACCACTTTATATTCATTCCTTTCACTTTATTTCATTCATTGGACGCATGATCAGAACCAAAACTTACTCCTCTCTTCTTATTCTTTCCATTCCTTTGTTCGGTCAGAACATACAATTACCTATTTCCAATATCCATTTCAGCTGCAAATGGGAAAACGGAATCGAAAAGAGAAGGAAGGAAGGAAAGATCATAATGTAGTAACTCTTCTCTCACATACTATGTGTACCTTTATATGCATGTATTTACCATTGTATGTATATATATGAGATGCATGAATGCTGAATGTGTTAAGTGAATTGTATGTATAAATGATGGTCATCTTGCATGTACTGTGTATGCATTTTATGTGAGTGATTATTAACGTTACTTCTAGAATTCATTTGAATCCCAGGAATATTTTTGAATAGTTTAATTTTGCAGCTAGGGTAAGAAGCTCAAGAACAAAGAAGGTAGTCATAGAAGTATAGACCAAGATGGGAAGAGATTTTAGTTCCGCCAGATTTATTTTACTGAAGGTTAAATTAATTGTACGTAAATAGTAAGTATTTTTGAAGAAAGCTTCCATGTACGTAATTATGTAATTATAAAGGGTGTATTTAAGGCGGGTGTTTCAAAAAGTATTAGGATTATTTATCATATTATGCCCAACTTATAGCTAAAGGTCCTTTTTAGTAGCAAGAACTCATATTAATTAGTGTTGACTTTCATTTTTGGACTTTGACTTAAAATTGCCAGAATTTTCAATCGACTTTGAAAATTCATAACTAATTGTACAAGTGTCTAATTAAGGTGATTCCAAAGGTTATGTAACCATTTATGAGTATATTTTCAAATAAGAATATCACATACGGTCGATCATATGTATACTGGTCCATTTTTAATAAAATGATACCATTGCCCACATTGACTTTCCAAATTCAAAGGGCATTTTCAAAACTTCATAACTCCATGTATACAGCTCCAAAATATGTTTTTGACCTATCAAATTAAATCTCAGGATGTCTACTCTAAGTATGAAAAATATTATAGCCATTAGACACCATTCACTTATCAAAGAACATGTTACAAGATGATTGCCGTGCAAGAATTTAACACTGGTAGTTTTTTAGTTTTTCACAATTTAATCATAATGCTTTCAAAATCATTATCTTACCTTCATTCCACACAAATTTTTATTTTAAACACATTGGAAGTGTTAAAACAGAAAAAATCCCATTACTTCCTCATGCATTGTTCTCGCAAAAAAAAAAAAAAAAAAAAAATTGAAGCATAAAAAGACACAAGTGGTTTCTCCAAGTTCATTTCACACATATATACCATGATTTAACCCTAATCACTTCTCTAGTTTATGATTTGGACCTTAAACCATGTTTTAACCTTTTCTAAATAATTGGAAAGCACCTCCCCTTAGGCTTTGTTTGAGAGTTCCATTTTGGAGGGAATGGAAAGGAAAGGAAAGGAAGGATTTTGGTAGTCCTTACCCTTGTTTGGGAGTTTTAAAAATGAGAGGGGAGGGAATTAGGGATTTTTACAAATCTCCCAAAACCCTCATTCTTCAAAAAAATGAACTCCCCCCAATATGGGGGTTTTAAGAGAGAAAATAGATTAATTATTTTTTACCATTATTCAAATAAAATACTCTAGTTATTTCTATCTCTTTTTTCTTTTTTATTGTTAGAATGCACACGAAAATATTTTTTAAAGAGAAAATATTTTTTAGAGAGAGAAAATACTTTTTAGAAAGAGAAAATATTTTTTTAGGGAAATTTTTTTTGAATATAAAAATTACATAAATAATTTTTGTAGAAAATTTCAATTTCAATTCATTTGTAAAGTATAATAATTATATTAATTTTTAAAGAAAATTACAAAATGGTAAAAATAACTCATTAATCCTCCATCTTCCTCCCTTACTATTTTTTTAACTCCCAAACAAGGGGAGGAAATATCTTCAATTTCCTTTTCTTCTCCTCCCCTCTAAATTCCTTGCATCTCTTTCCTTTCCTTCTCCTCCAAACTCCCAAACAAAGCCTTAGGGTTTAAGACTTCCAAAATCATAAGAAAACAATGAGAAGACACCACAATCACAAGCAAGTCCAAGAACACAGTAATAGGGTTAAGAGCATCTCGTACCTTGGCATGTTTGTGTGTTTATTTGCAACTTCTTTCTTTGGCCTCTAAGATTTTTAGTTTTTCTTGCTAAGAACACCATAGAATACCACCCCAAGAAGGTTATTAGGGCTTGGGAATCACCATGATTGAAGGATTAGAAGAGATGAAGAACATAGCTTCCATACTCACCTCTTCCTTTTGATCTCTTCCTCTTCCTTCTTTCTTTTCAATTTTTTCCTCTTCCTTTTTGGTCCCTTTATGGCCTACTTAATGATATGAGATGAGAATGAAATAATGAATATTAGGGAGGTCGCGAGGTGCTTGGAGAATAAGTCAATAAAAGAGAGGTGATGAGGTGTCCCTTATGTTGACCAATTGCCTCTCCTTCTTTTCTCTTCGTTAACCAGATAAATATGTTGGACTTGTAATCCTAGACAACCCACCTCCTCACCGTCTCTCTCTTTCTTTAAAATCATATGAGATAAATAATTCCTTTCTTGTGGACCAAAATAATGGAGTATGTGTGAAGCTTTGAAATTCCCACTTTGTTGACCATAAAAAATGATCACATGATCATTTTGACAATTCGTACTTGTTGGCTAAGTAGGACATGTGGCGGGAAAAGAGAGGATGGAGGGGATGTTGATTGACAATTTTACTTTTCTTAATTACATTTATATCCACCAGTGATTCCCCCCCCCCCCTCATTTTTTCATCAATTTTGAAAATTCATAACTCTATGTACACATGTCCAATTGCAATGATTCCAAAGTATATGTGACCATTAATAAGAATATTTTAAGGAAAAAAATACCTCCCACCATCAATCAAACACCAAAAATTCTAGAATCAACATTTAATAGTCACTGGTCCAGAAAATGTTTCAGATTCAAGACCCAACTTCAAAAATTCATAACTTATTATATATATATTCATTGACCTATATTATATATCAAATCAAATCTTATCATGTCTACTTTGATTTTGAAAAGTTTCATTGCCATTGAATATCATTTTCTCAGTTAAAGCTGTCACAAGATGACTGCCAACAAGGGAAATTTCCTCCATAATATTTGCCACATTTCTTGAATTGGACTTAGTTGTCTACCTCATGTAGGATTACTCTCAAGTCTTTAGACCCAAAATTCAGAATATTACACCCATTTCTATTCAAGCTTGTTAGAAGGAGGCTTAAAGGTAGATGCTTTTTAGGGAAAAGTGAGGGAGAAGAAGGGCAACAAAGAAGGACACTTTTTTCTTGGTGCCATATTGTTAATGGTAAGTACAATACTTAATCAAATTGGTTGTTCATTAAGTAGCATCGTCCTCATTATGTTTATTGTACTTAGTGATCATTGACTCCTCATCATGCTAAATCCCTTTTAGTAAATGATTTAGCACTTTGATTTGCTGCATGGGGATTTGGATAATTGACCATAGATGATAGATTTTCAATAAGTAAGTTGATGAATTTCAATTTGATACTCTAATTTCTTATTGTCTTGTAAGAGTTTATTATAAAATTGGTACTTTTGTAACATCCCATTTTAAAACACCGGAAATTTTTTTTTAAAACCCGGTGATCAGAGTAAAGCATTTTTTTCATAAGCAGAGTAACTGAATTCAAAGTACATAACCAGTGTGTAATTTCAATATACAGTCATCCTAAAAGAAGAAAGTTTTTAACAGTATATATACAAATATATCTGATAAACTTCTTCAGCCCCTCCATACCGTCCACCAGCCTTTACCGTCACTCTCTCGGTATTCCCGACCCTGAAGCTACAGCTGAGATCCAATTACCAATTGGATCTCAGGTAACGGTTAACCTTATGCTCAAATAAAACAGTATATTGATAACAGCATTAACATAATCACATACAGCAGAATATCACTACATAAGCACACAGCAGATGTATGATCATAAAATGGCAGAGCATAAGCACAAAGCAATATGTAAAGCCCCACATAACGGTTGCACATATCCAGTGCCACGACGGCCCATCGTGTCCTTAGCGCTAGGCAAACCCAAACGGTATTATCATGACTATAACCCGTAATAAGCTGTAAAATAACTGACAACCCTAAACAGAGTTTCAGTATCTAGCATGTCTATCACATATATGTATATAAGCAGCATAAGTGTTAAGGTTACAATACGCGTCCGTACCTCCGTTGACGACTTTTAGTACTTCCGTCAAATTTACGGTACGTTTGACAGCGGCTCGACAGCGGTGACAGCGGAAACAGCGGTTCGTGATTCTGGGTATCCTATAAGGATAACATCACCAGTATGAATATCTAAGACCATAACAGGCATTTTTAGGTACAAATTACCATTTTGCCCTTAGTTAGCCTTTTTAGCGGTATTTCGCCAGAGCTTCGCTGTTCCGACTTTTTACTTCCAAAATTTTTGCCATAATCTTTTCTATAATATTTTTCTAAGATAATTATCATATTTATTCTAAAAACATGATATCTAAATTATCTTGAAAAATTAAGACTATCCTAACACTTTTACTATAACTACCGAAAGAACTACTGAATTAAAGACTAGGGACCGAAGACTTACTCAGAGCTTTGCTGCGAAATTCCCCGGACTCCTCCTTCTTCCTTCTCTCTCAAATTTTCGGCCTTCTCAAGAGGAAATGGTGTGAAGAATGGTGAAATGTGAAGGGGTATTTATAGGTGAACTCGATGGCATTTTCGTAATTTCGTTGAACTTTGTCTGGTCGAATTCTGACCGTTGGATCGCACTTTTCTGAGGTGGCTTCATCTTGGCCTTACACCTCTCTTTGCTGACATCATCTTGAGTCATCAAAATGATGTCATGCTTGCTTCATCTCTTGCTTTATCTGATAAGCCTCTGATTCGGTGTCCTGTTCGCGTAATTCCGTAAAATCTTAAAATTCTGAAAACAGTATGCTGAAGGTCCTTTCATCCTCTTTAAGAATACTGGACTCTCCTTCCCTTATACTTCTAGTAAGGGCATTCCGTTATCTGCCGAAAATCCTCGGTTTTCGTGTCCGATCTCAGAAATAATTTTGGCCGGTACTAGCTTCTAGATAAAAATCCACTGACCAATAATATATTCTGGTTTTTCCTAACTCATTCTCAGAATCTCACAACGGAATTACTTTCTATCCTTGGTCATTTATCCTGTTCATTTTTCCTCTGATTATTATATTATTATCTAATTAACACATGTTTTAATTATATTATTATTATATTATAAGATCTTATCTCTTATTTTATTTTATTATATATTTTTTTTCTCTTCTTTTTTTTTTTACTACACACACACACATGCACAACACTTAGGCACACACACACTCATAATTCACACATACTCACAACTCACAAATATCTCCACCTTCTCTCTCTCTTTATTTATGTCTAAACAATTAGCCATCAATTATCTAATTAATCATTTACTAATTTTTGACAATTTTCTTAATTAGTAATAATTATTATCTCACAACTATTTTACTGAAATTGATAATTTATGCATTATGCAAAATATTAAAAATCATGGGGCAATTTATGTTCCCCAAAATGATATTTAATTTTGCCTTATTATTTTCCAAGGAAAATAATCCCATAAATTACCTAAATTAGAGACAACATACTCTCTAATTTTTAATAAATATTTAGTTGTCTTTTAGGATTTATCATAATTTTCTCAGGGTATTTTATAACCCATAAATATTTTAGGGACCTATTTGTAAATTATTTATTCTTAGGAGACATTGTCCTAATAAATTCAATACAAGGTGTTTGATACCTCATATTCACCTATTTTCAATAGGTATTATATATATTTAAATGTATTATAAAAATTAGGGTATTACAACTTTAATCTCTTAATGTCTTTGTTAGAGTTGTTTACTATAGTGCTACAAATGAAGACCTTAGCTACCCTCTGGTACTTGGTAGCAAATATGGATCCATTTACATATGGAAGAGCATAGAGGTAATTCAAAAGCCTGGAAGAGCATAGAGGTAATTCAACAATGTGTACATACATACATACATACATGTATGTGTGTGTGTGTGAGCGCGCGTACCCACACACATATTTGTATGTGTGTGCGCGTGTTTGTTATTTCATTTGCCAGAATTGTTTATTTGTGTTTCTTTGACACAAATTAAACGAGGGACTGATACATTTCATTCATTTGTTTGTTTATAGTGTCCACACAATCAGATAAGTGCTCTAATTGTTGGTACTATGTCATAAAGTTCATGAAAGACATAGTCACCTACAATCCCACTCAATTAACATATTTATATATATATTTTTTACTGCAGTACTTTGCAAACATTTTTTGTGAGAAATATTTGCTCAGCCAAATTGAAGAAGTCATAAAACAGTTGGTTATGACTAGTTATTGATAGTGAATTGCTATAGAATAAAGTTAGCTATAGAGTAGCCATTTTTTGTTGAAGTATGGATGTAATTTAGCCCAATTTCTAAATCTCTAATTGTATCACATAGTCTAATTTATAATTTATTAAGTTCAATGACCTAAATTATAATTTCATTAATTTAAATTTTTTTTATAGGATTTTCACTTAAATCAACATACGATTTAATATCATATGTAGGATCTTTTTCCACCTCTCTTCATTACTGTTATTTCTCAATGTAATTGTCAAAGTAATTAAATTAGTGATTCAATCTTAAATGTTTGTTTCACCAGGAAATATATTTAAATCGGGATTTTACCCACATATATAATAATATCCCCATAAATCAAAGATTAAGGAGTCACAATAATTCAGAGTGAGCATGATTTACAAGGGCCTCAGAATGTAAATGTTGATTTTAGCTAATAAAATTAAATCGCTAAAGCTAAATAACAATTCAAATTCAAAATTATAAATTGTTTTCACATATTGTCATAAACTAATTGAGGGTTTGTCGCTTCTTATTAGATGGAGAAGAGATATATTACTTTACAGGTAAATTTCATTGGCACTATCACATTCCTTTAATTTAACATAATGAATTAAGACTCTAATTAAATGTAAGAGTGCCTTTAAAAGAATAAAAAAATTAATCCCCATAAATCAGGGCTCAAAGAGTTATTATAATTAAGGGTTGTAAAAAAATTTTAAGTGATTTGAAATTAAATTGTTGATCTCACCCAAGAAAGTAACATGTAAAAAATTTGTTGTCTGCTTAAATCAAGGAGTATAGTTAGCATAATCCAAAGTCAAAATGATAAATTGTCACAAACTAATTAAGGCTTCGTCACAATTTTATTATACGTTTTGTTAAATTAAATAAATCTGGTGTTGATTATTAGCTTGTACGACGATTATCTAAGTGTATATATCATGACCAAAGGATATCCCTAAGTGGCAAAAATTATAAAATTAAACTTAAATATGCATCGTTGGAAGTAGTGGTTGAAGATCCTAAAGGCTGGACTATGAGAAAGTCATCATCATTTTGAACTTTTTAAACAAATGTCAATGTTGTCAAGAAGCTTGAGGCATGTGTTTCTACTTTAGAGGGCTGGAAAATAAAAAGACCCAAGGAATACATGGAATAGCGAACAAATGAATATGTAATCAAATATTTAGTCACAATATGTAACTGTTCAAAAGTCACAATATGTGCTACTATCAACTAAATATTTTTCTCACAGTTAATTCCAAGTATGTATACCGCAGCAAAATATCTCCCTCCTCTTGCAAAACACCCATACTACCGGATGGGTATTTGATGTTGCCTAACTCTAAGCCTAACAATAATTTCTCTTCCAACACAACACTCTAATTGTTTTGGGAAAGTTCAAAGCTATCCTTTCTCTAGTTGAAAATGAATCTTAAGAAAGTCAAGTATAAAACAATACAGAAAAATGATGATTTTGATTGAAAAGTGAAATGTGGTAGAGTAAACCTCCTCAAAGGCTTGCTTAACTTGAGGGGCTAAGCATCCTATCAAATGAGACACATTATGATAAAAATCAATTGAACACTTTCTATAATACCCTAATTTTCATAATACATGTAAATATTGTATTTTGGTAAATAAATTAGCAAAATAAGAAGGTGAGTTTGTGTTTCAAAGAATTATAATCTATTGATTATATTCTCATCCAAATTTTAACTTTGGAATTCATTAACCAAAGGTTAATTATGAGACATTATTTAGAGGCTATAATTTAGCCTAAATACAAGAAGTAGATGACAACAAAATTATATAGATATTTAAGGCAATTTATCATAAGATTGCATATGTCTATTAAAAGAAAAATGCCTAATCAAATGTGAACTAACTTGTGTAAGTATTTTCAATTTGATTAAAGGCAATCAAAGGCATAAATTAAGGCCATTATTTTAGAAAATAATGATGCCACTAGAGGGTTGATTTAAATACCAAGGAATAAGAGAGGATAAAGTGTTAGTCCTCATGTTTTGATGGTGTTTTGATGATGACTACATTTTAGGACTGATCCCATATGTCAAAAGAACAAGAGAACCAAAACCAGAGTTCTGCTGTAAAAAAACCTCGAGGTTGAGAACCTTACCTCGAGGTTAAGACAAAACTCGAGGCCAGAGGATAAACTCGAGGTTACAAGCCTTTGTTCCTTCACACAACCACCTTTGTACAACCTCGAGGCTCAACTATTAACCTCAAGGTTAGTCGAAAACTCGAGGCTAGAAATGTGACTAGAGGTTGATCCCATGTCCTTTTGAACATACAAAAACTCGAGGTAGAAAAAGGAACCTCGAGGTTCAGTAAAAACTCGAGGTGCTATACAAGACTCGAGGTTTCATACTTGATGACTTCTGGTAAATAACCTCGAGGCTGAAAATCTACCTCAAGTTTGGTAAGAAACTCGAGGTTGGATAGATAACTCGAGGTTGAAAGCCTCTGAATTGATATATGGTTATGAGAAGTTTTTGGGATTGATCTCTATTTATTCCATCTATATCTGATCTTACCTTCATGCTGTAATTACTCTTGTATTACTAACTATGATTCAAGTTTGTTTTGCCATGAAAAGCTCAGGAATTCTTATACTCTGATAAAAAGCAGAACATGATGTCATCAGCATTTAATGTGATAGCAGATCAGACGAAAAGCAATATTTGAAGTTAAAGAGTGACAACATTCCTTCTGTCTAAGCTCTAACGGTCAAATATATTAAAGAATCAAGCAGGAACATTCTCCAGGAATAAGAATGTTGGTCAAGCCATTATCCTTCCAAATTCAACCGCTAGCATTAAATGCCAACGGTCATTTTACCCTCACCAATCTGTCAGGATTAGGCATCAGGACAACGACTAGTTTACAATGGCATTAATGGCAAAGCTATAAATTGAAGAAGCATTCAATTGAGCCACCAACTCAAAGTTACTGTTACGCTGCAAAAATTCAATAGCATTTACTCTTCCATTCTGCATCTGTAACAGAGATAACCAACGCACTTCAGTGATTATTTTATTTACTCTTCAGGAGTCTTTGCATTTATTACTTGATTACATTGTATACTCTTGAGGTTGGGACCTCAAGTGATTGGACATCAATTACACCTTGTAAGGGGGAGTGAGAGTGAAATCTTCCCAGAGAGATTACTGTGTAATTGTGTTAGGTGATTTAGTGAAAATCCCAGGTGTAGTTCTGGGGGTTGGATGTAGGTCAAGTTTGACCGAACCAGGATATATCGTGTATGCAAAGCCTTACTTGTTTCTTTCTATTTCTGTTTTTCAAGTTTACTTTGCGAAAAATTACTAAGTTTTATATTATCACCTATTCACCCCCCCTCTAGGTGATTTTCATTAGGTTTATTAATAAAGTGTTAATGACCATCATTAGCCTAACAACAAATCCAATATTGACATTTGCAATAAAAGGGCATTTAAGCACTTGATTAAGGGGATAATTGGGCTTGATCAAAACAGCCCCAAAAGTCAACAATTATAACTAGGATCAATGGTTAAGATTGTTCCACATGTAATCCAATCTAATGGTCTTAATTAATTCCACAATTAAGCAAAATCCTCTTGTGGTTAAATGGAGCAGTGATGCAAATCTGGACCAGGGGGCAGAAAAGTGGCAACACACCAAGATACATGTACTTTTGACCCCTGGGAATATTTTTCCTATAAAGTAGACATATTAAGGGTTCAGATGACGCTAGTTTCACTCAAAAATGATTTTTTTGGAATTTATGAGAAATTGTCAAAGTTAGTATAGAAACACTAAAATTCTGGAAATTATGTTTTAGCTCGATTTTGACCAAAAATGTAAGGGTATTATTGGAAAATACTCAAATAAATTATTTTTATGACATTTAGGGTCAAGCAGTCTGTTGGAGGACTTGTGAGCCCCTTAAAAATGTAAGACGATATTTTACCACCAGATAGTAGTAACCTCTTTACTCCAGCACTCTTATGTGTTTGATGTATGTTTTGCTTGCCATATGTGTTTTTGTTTGTGTTTGGCCAAATATGCAAATAGAACATATTTGTGACTCTGTCCCTAGCACTGAGGGTGCCTGCCAGGGTTTGCTTGTGTGGCGACTCAATGGGAATAGGTGGTGCCTGCCGAGGTCTGCCATGTGAGTGTGGCGACTCAATGGAAACAGGCGTGTGATTTCGGTAAATCCAAGGCCTGCCTTGGTAAGGCAGCTCGATGGTACGAAGACGTGTATGTTATATATGTTTTATGTTTGCATATATGGTATATTTGACATGTTAACTGTACTTGCATATATTATATGGTTGCACCCATACACGTCACACATATAGTGAATGGTATTGATGGTTACTCTGGTAGCCATATACGGACTCTAGGAGTTTTTAGTGACACAGGGGAGCGTGCCTAAGTGAAGAAGGCCTTTTTGCAGAGGTAGGGATGACGAAGCAGATGAAGGATAGGGGATGCCCTATTATATTTTGTATTTACTATTTGGGATGATTGTACCTATATTTTGGTATTTACTTTTGGATGATTGTACCCTAACCCTCCGGGGACTTTACTTTTTGTTGTTTTTTTACTTTTACCACTACAATAGTAGTCCAAACCGATCCAGTGCTCTATTGCGCGTACTCTGATTTATAATTAAATGGATTTATAATAACGGAAAGGTAAACTATAAAAGGATGAAGATAGAATATCGCCTGGAGGGGGTGAATAGGTGATTTAAAAATTTAATTGCTTAATCAAAATTTTGGTGAATTAAGACAAAATGCTAACTGAGCAGGAATTTAAAGAAGGATGAACACGAGGCAATTTATCATGGTTCAGTCTAATCTTGACCTACATCCAGTCCCCAAGAACCCCTTGGGATTTTTCACTAACTTTTCAGAGATTACAAATACAACTTGGGATGATCCTCTCACTTATGGACTCAGTCCCCCTTACTACTTGTAATCTTACACCTACACTTAAAGTTCCACAACCTTAAGATTTTACAACTGAATGAAATGAATGTTTTTATAACTCCTCGCGAGTAGATGATAAATGATCACTGAAGAACAAGAAAAATATCTGAAGATATTGAGAGTAATGAAACTGATAAGATCAATAACTCAGAGTAAATGCACAGAGTTTTGGTAGTTGGTTGAATTGAATGTTTGGGCATTTATACTCTTTTGCCATTAATGCCGTTGGGAGGAACTTGAGTGTTACCGTTGTGACTTGTTTAATTTTCTGTTAGACATAGCTCTATTCCTCTGTTCCTCGGTCAACCAAATGGACCGTTGAGGCTTCATTAAAGGAAGTCTGTTCCTTCATTAAATACATTGATCGTTGAGAGAACTTTTTCAGAAGAATAACTTGATTAAGTAATCCTTGGAAGAATGTTTCTCTCTACTGGGTAGCTTCATTCCATTTGTTGCTCTGTTTCTACTGCTATGCATTAAATGCAGTGACATGAGCAATTGCTTTATGAAGTTTTTGAATAATGCAGTGTTTAAATCCCTGAAGTCACTTGCAAACACATTAGAAACATTTTAAATATCATTCTAAGTGATTCTGGAAGCTTTAGACCAAAGATCAAGGTTTTTGCAGAATCAGAGATCAGTGACAGCGACAAGAACTCGAGTTTTCAAAGTAGAACTCGAGTTCTAGAACTTGAGTTCTTATACAAGAACTCGAGTTCTTTTGATTTCCTTATGAACATTTTGGATCTGCAAGATAAGAACTCGAGTTGATAACCAAGAACTCGAGTTTTCATTTCTGCTTCAAATTGGTTTTCAAAGAACTTGAGTTTTGAATCATGAACTCGAGTTCTTGTCTAAGAACTCAAGTTCTTAAACTTTGATCAGATACCACATAAAGGAACTCGAGTTCTTCTATGAGAACTCGAGTTCATGAACTTGAGTTCTTTTCCAAGAACTCAAGTTCTTAGTCTTGACCGAATTTCTTACAGAGAGAACTCGAGTTCTTTACCAAGAACTCAAGTTCATGAACTCGAGTTTAGCACTAATGAACTCGAGTTCTTAAGACTTTGAAACATTTTTCTACGGCCAAGGGTCGCGAACTCGAGTTCTTGACCCAAGAGCTCGAGTTCTTCATTTTGCCAAAATGAGAACTGGAGTTTTAAGACATGAAATCAAGTTCTTATTTAAACTAATGATTTACAAGTGTTTAGTTATCATCAAAACTTGGTTGAGAACTAACAAAGGAATCCCTCTAATCTGTCACCTGAAAGGGTGAAGCTGGTGGAGGTGTAACACTCTGCCTGGGTCTGCTCAATCCGGGCCTGACGTGCAAATTTAAAAAACGTTAATGAAACAATTTAATTGAATTTGAATATATTAAATTAACTAAATAATAATTTTTTTGTAACTTACTATGATCTCCTCTGCCGCTTCAGAAGTCGGTGTCCTATCACGATGTCTATGGGTGTGTGTGAAGAGCTCCCCATTGTCCGTTTGCCAGTTCTCCTCCTGTGCCTTTACTTGCTGCAAGAATTCAAAGAATAAACAATTTTTTATTTAAAAAAAATGGAAGAATCAATCATTTAAACCTCAAATTAGTTTAACTTTCAACATATCATCTCATTGTAGGTCACAGCAAACGTCTTGGATCCTGCCAAGTAATAGACCGTCTGGTGTGCCCGGCTCCTGTTGTTCCTTTGGGACAGAGTCTGCGATGAAATTAATCTTATGAGACTATATTAATCTCAACTATAAATTAATTGAAACTATATTTATATTTTTAAACTACATTTAAACAAAATTCATTTATGGAAAATTTAAACCATAATTAATTGATAACGTACCTGTGCATTTGCACTCCTCCTATACTGGACAAAAGCTGCCCAGTCATTGGGGTCCACGCCGTCTGGGACGTTCTCGATCAACTCTTATAGAGGAACTATCTCATCTCCATTCCTCTAGGTATACAAACGATTCCTCCGGTTCTTCCACCCATCCCCTTATCTTCAGCAAAGAATACCTCTTCGCTTGGCCTCCCATGTTAAACGTTTTTTGTATCATAATTTAGTTATTAATTAATTGACTAATAATAAAATAAACAAACAAACAACTAACTAAATAAACAAACCACAAATTATAAATATTAACATGTAAAATTAAATAAAGCAACATAACTTACCAGGACAATGTCAGTAAATGCATTGTCCTTGTTCTTGATCAGAACATGCCTCCAATCCTTAAAGTAGATTGGAAACCATGCCCAATTCCCACCAAATTCAGACAAGAACTAGTTGAATAGGTGACCAGCGTTGGCGATCGGCTAGTCCATGTTTGTGTTCCAGGGGACCACTACACGAGGCCCCCGCAACAAAGTGACTCCGACGATATCCAGCGTCCTCTTGCTGATGTTCCCATGTGTATCTGCACAATTAAAAAAATCATGTTTTTATTGCTTTTAAATATAATTTAATTAAATGTAAGCAAATGAAATATAAATTTTCTCAAAAAACTAATTACATTTACCTTTGACGCCCACAGTAAATCCAGTAGAACGCGGAGATGATGGTCGGGGGTCCCCTTGGTCCCGATCGTTTTACCAGTCAAGAAAATGTTGTGCCTTACTCGCCGGAAAGTTTATCTCAATCTCTTCATTCTCATCGAGGTTGCTGATCGACAAAGTGGTGCCTCGTTCTTCGCCTACAGTCTCTAGGGTCTCCTCCCCTGGGATTGGTTCATCGGCGAAGAGGTCCTTCCACTCACTCCCTGTCTGAGGGGACAGATGGAGATTTATAAGCCCATGCCCTCTCACACGGCCCCGTCTACTGCCACTTCCTTTCAAGACAGCCTTACCTTGTGAAACCCCTTTCCCTTTGTCTTTGTTAACCATAATGTTATTTTTTACCGTATTGAGAGAAGACCAAAAGTCAAAATGGTTAGAAATGAATAGTAGTGTAAGGGGAAACACTATAAATAGCGCATCTTTTTGTAGCGGTTCTATTGAAAAACCACTACAAAGTAAAACAATTGTTGCGGTTAACATAAACCACTGCACGAACTGCTACAATATACCTTGGTCTTCATAAAACTTGCAGCGGTTATCAAAACCACTACAAATTGAGAGACGTTTCAGTTTCTGTAGCGGTTATTTGTCAAACCACTACTAATTGTATCATTTTGTAGCAGTTACCCCATAAAACCACAACTAATGTAATTTTTTTGGAAAAAAACCAAACTAATTAGTTTGTTAGTCTATTAGCTTGACTAATAAACCAATTAGTTTAGTTTAAAAAAATAATTTATGATAAGTGTATTGAAAATAGTCCAACATGCCTTCACGTCAGAGAAATAACCCAATCTAGCCTGTAACTGAGTAACTGCCTCCGCTTCAAGGATGAGAGAGACAAATATCTGCAGTTATAATCTCTCAGGATAAGAGATTAGAGTTGCAGATTTCTGCCTGTCTTGGACTACTAATCCGAGAGAGTTCACTCAGTTACCGGTCAGATTTAGTGATTTCTCAACAATTTATATTTATTGATGTACAGACAGGTTAGTATATATAGGTTAAATATTAGTAGCAGTTAGAGGAAAAACCGTTACAAAAGAATAGTATTTGTCACGGTTGAAGCGTCGCTATATACAAATCGTGACAAAAATGAGTCCTTTCACTTTCTTGTAGCAGTTACTCACACGTAATCGCTACAAATGAACAAACTTTGTAGTGGGTTACTATAAAACCACTACTAATATTATTTTTTTTGGCAGAAAAAACCAAACTAATTAGTTTATTAGTCTTTTAGTTTTACTAATAAACCAATTAGTTTGGTTAAAAAAAATCTTTCTGATAAGTAAACTGAAAATAATATAACATGCCCGGGAAGATTGGGATTCAATATAGCAACCAATCTCCCTGTAAAGACTCTGACTCATTTTGATCAGAGATATTTTACAGAAAGAAAGGTGGCTATAATAAAAACCCAAACTTCGGTCACTTGTTATACGATCTTCAGAATAACAGAAGTCTTCACATCAGAGAAAAAACCAAATTGGGTTGTAACTGAATAACTACCTCTGGTTTCATGGATGAGATAGGAAAATACTTGCAGCACTCATCTCTCGAGATAAGAGATCGGTGCTCCAGTGATCTGCCTATCTTTGATTACTAAATCGAGGTTGTTCATTCAGTTATTAGCCGGATTAGGTGATTTCTCTGTATTTTATAATTGTTGTGATATATGGACAGGTGACTATATATATATATATATATATCAACCTACGGGAGTGACCCCGGAAGGATCGGAGAAGGGAAAGGGAGAATTGCAAAGACAAGAAGCAGAGATGAAAAGAAGATTAAAACATAAAATTGCAGAAAGTAAATGTGTAAAGAGAAAAGAAAGAAATGAAGCTAGAAGAGGAGGTAGTCCACACTAGATCTA
The DNA here is from genome assembly GCA_037074495.1 of Acacia confusa. NCBI lineage: Eukaryota > Viridiplantae > Streptophyta > Magnoliopsida > Fabales > Fabaceae > Acacia > Acacia confusa. Next base: position 18,325,962 of record CM073508.1, on the reverse strand, counting down.
GTTCATCCAGAGAGAAGAGTTATGTAGATGCAGAACATAGCAGAATATATAAAAATTTGAGTTTATTGAAGAAGAAAGCTTACAGAGAAGTACTGGAAAACAAGAGCAGTAAAGAGAATAGAAAGAAAACAGAGAAGGCAGAGGGAAGATGAGAGTGTATTCGGAAGCTCTCTAGAAAACTCGGTGCCTCTAGCTGAAGAGGAGCCTTGCTTATATAGAGGAGTCTCCTACACTATTTGTACAGTTCTGGTGGGTGACCTGAACTATTTGGTTTAGTGCACAGTTCCAGTGATTTTACCGGTACTGTTCAATTTAGTGCACAGTGATCTGCCGACACTATAGTGCAAGATATAATCTACGTTTTACAGTGTATTATGCTACAGTGAAAACGTAAATACTGACAATTTACATTTGGAAATTTTGTCTTATACATGGAAATACTAAGTTTGGTACTTCCGTCAGGGACATTTAGTTTAATCTTGTCCTATACATGGAAATACTGAGTTTGGTACTTCTGTTAAGGACTTTGAGTTTAATCTTCTCCCAAATTGACAACAAAGTCTTCTTCTTCATCACTTTGGTGTGGGCCTTCTGCCTGTTTAGAGGACTCAGCTTCATCTTGTTGTAATTGTGCAAGCATGATACTGAGTTGTTTGATATATTCTTGTTTATCTGAAGCAGTTGCTAAGGTAGTTTGAACAAAATTCTTCTTGTTTAAGAACTTGCTTTGTTCCTTGGCACAAAGAAATTTTGGATTTTCTTTGAACTATTGTTCAACTGCTTTGGAATCTGCCTTACTCTGGGTAAATTTAGCCCACCATCTTACAAGTGGTAATCTTTGCAAAAATGGTAATAAAGGAAGACTCTTGTCATCATGGGAGAATCTGTATTGCCAGGAAAAGATCCAGGATACAGATAGTTTAGAAAAATAGTGGAGTTCAATTGGAAAAGGATCTCCAATACGGTTATATTTTTCTTTAAAAAGAGTTAATGCTTTCATTATTTCTGGTGGTAAAATTTGGTGAATCGGTTCGAAAAATAACCACCATTGTAGAAACCATTGAGAAAAGGTGTAGTTATTTCTTTTTTTGAAATAAATAAACCAGGTATGTTTGAAAATTCTGTTTTGGTCCTAAAAAATATTATACCAGGCATGTGTATAATCCCAGTAAGTATATCCTTCTGGATGAAAACGAATATTGAAATTCCTTGGTTTATTTAAATCTTGGCCCCACTGGGAGGGCGTAATTATTTTCAAAATCTGGAGAGTAGAATGAGTTATTAATGTTTCATCCTCCTTTGATGTATATCGAGATAACTCGATAGATTGAGAATGAACCAAAATTAATTCATAATACTCTTTGGTTTTGAGCATGTTTGTAGGAGGAAAATGCCATCTAGGAGGAAAAATCTTGGCAATAGTTTGGTTGGCTGTTTCAAGGAAAAATTCAGGCTCTATTTGGACAATATTTCTTACACATTGGTGTTTGGGTGTATAAGGAGTGTCCATGGGGTTTATAGCCTAAGATATTGTTAAAGTTTGGGATAATGGAGGCTTTTTCTGGGCAAGTTGAAGAGCAAATTCGTTGTTGATAGAATCATACTCTTGTTTACTGATAGTTTGTGAAGGGGCAAATAATGATAGAGCAAGAGTTTGTGCTGTATCATTTATTGCCAAGGGTTTTTTGCTTCTTTTTGCTAATACTTCCTCCCAAGTTTGGTTTGGAGGTTTCTTAACATAAGAATCAAGCGTTTTCTTTGCTGGTTTAATAGTAGTAAGTTTATGGGTTTGAGACTGTTTTTGATTTGGAGTGGATGACTCTGTTTTAGGGGTAGATGACCTGGATCGGGAAACTAACTGTGACTGAGTTCCTTGAGTTTGAGGGACTAGTTGACTGGTTGATCCCTGTGTTTGTTGAGATTGTTGCAGCAGAGAAGTTTGTTGCTACAAAAACTGTTTAAGAAATTCTTCCAGCTCTTGGCTAGAAGGTGGCCTTTGAGCATCTTAGGAGAAGCTCTGTTTATCTTCTTCTTAGAGGAGCTATTTATCTTTGGGTTCCTCTCCAGGTTTCTTTTTTCTAGGCATTTTCTGGAAAGAAAAAGGGTTTTTGGATTAGTGTACTCTCAGATTTAACTCCCTTGCAAAAACTCTCGGGTAAGGAAATCTGGAAGAGAATTGGATGTGCCTTTGATAAATTCTATGTCAAAATAAAAAACACTTAAAATTGCTTGCCATCGAGCAAAAATCTATTTTGATGCAAGATTTTTAACATCTTTTCGCAAAACATCTTTCACATATTTACAATCAATACGAATTAAAAATTTTTGTTTGAGCAAATCAGCCTGAAATTTTGAAACACATAAAACAATGGCTAAAATTTCTTTTTTAATTGTAGAATAATTCTTCTGGGCAGAATTCTAGTGTTTAGATGTAAAAGAAATAATTTGTTCTTTTCCATTGACACTTTGTTTAAGAATTCCTCCATAGCCTACTTCAGAAGCATTTGTTTCGACTATTTTGGGAGCAGAAGGAATAGGAAGGCTGAGGCAAGGAAGTTCCTTAACCTGTTGTTTGATTTGTTTAATAATATCAGTATGAACATCAATCCAAGGAGGTGGATTTTGGTTCAATCACTGATGGAGAGGTTTAACAAAATTACTAAGTTGAGGAATAAACTCAGCAACATAGTTTAAACAACCCAAGAATCTCTGAAGTTGGGTTTTATCAAGAATCTGGTCTGGAAATTTATTTGCAAATTGAATTGCTTGTTCGATTGGGGTTACGGTACCTTGGTGAATCCAATGACCAAGGAACTGAATTTTTGTTTGGAAAAGACTGATTTTTGGTTTAGAGACTACTAAACCATTTAATTCTACAGTACGAACAAATTTTAAAACATGTTTAAAATGTTCTTCTAATGAATTTGAAAAGATCAGAACATCATCGGTATAGACAATAATATACTGACTTTGATCATTAAAGATCTCGTTCATAATCCTTTGAAATTTAGAAGGAGCATTTTTTAAACCAAAAGGCATAACATTCAACTCATACTGTCCAAAAGGTACAGTAAAAGCAGTCTTATACCTATCTTTTTTCGAAATCTATATTTGCCAAAATCCAGATTTCATGTCAAATTTGGAAAATATTTTTGCAGAATGTAAATGTTTTAGTAAATCAGACTTGTTTGGAATTGGATAACGAATCCACTGAAGAGCTTCGTTAAGAGGTTTGTAGTTTATAACAAGTCTAGGAGTGCCACGTTCTATTTTAGCATTTTTATTGACATAAAACGCAGCACAAGGGCAAGGGCTTCGGCTTTTTCGAATGAGTTTTTTGTCAAGAAGATCTTGAATTTCCTTTTTACAGGTCTTAAGAAGTTCTTGTGACATCGGTATTGGCCGAGCTTTTATTGGAATTTGTTTTTCAGAAAAGTTTGGTTCGTATGGAAGATCTACCATATGATGTTTTCTATTCCAAAAAGCATTTGGTAAATCAGCGCAGACAGTTTGATGGATTTTCTGAAGACAAGATTGGATTTTTTGTTGAACAACAGGATCTTGGAGTTGTTGTTCAATCCGTTTAAAAGAAACTTCATCTCTGAGAAAATTGATTTGGTTTTGTTTAAGGAAAATAGGATTCAACTCCTTTAGTTTTGGTTTTTGTGTGAAAGGAAAGAAAATCTTTTCTCCAAAATATAGTTTAATAAGTCCATCAGATTCAACACCAAAGGGAATCAGTAATTGGGCAAAAGTTGCTCCAAGTATGATTTGAGTTCCCATATCTTTCATCAAAATAAAAGGTGTCTGAACCTGCCAACTTCCATTTTTTATAGTAACATTTGAAAGTTTATACTAGACGGCTAGTGAGGATTTGTTCACAGCACTATACCGTTCAGTAGTTTTCTCAAAATATTTAGTTGGCACCAAACCTTCTAAACTACAATTGGCTTGTGCTCCTGTATCAAACAATACAGATTGTTCTATAACAAGATCATTATTAATAATGATTTTAACTTGTATGTAAAACTTCTGTAAGAAGATTTTTGAAATAGCATTAAAAATGAGGTTTCATCAAATTCAGGAGTCTCATCTATGTTTTCCTTTTCCAAAACTTGATCAATATTTTCATTAGATGGAGGAGTTTGATCAGAAGAAAGAATCTCTTGAATATGCAATAAAGCATATTCATGAGAATCTCTGGAGGATTTAAGATTTTGAACCTCAACTTTAAGGTTATCAACCTCAAATTGAAGATCTTGGATGGTCGTAGGTTTAGTTGAACATTTAAATATGTCCAATGTTCTGGTCAGATTAAAGTTATTTTGAAAAACAGAAGGTTTAGAAGAAGAAGGAGAAGGGGATTGTGCTAAAATATATTTGAATTTTGAAAGATATTCAGTTCTATCACAATTAGGAAGTTTACTAATGACATCAAGAAGCAGGTCTTGCTCTTTAGTGATGATGTTTATAGCAGGAGAAGAATCATCAGATGTTGAATTGAATTCATCATCTTGAACTTGATTCAAGTTTTCAGAAGAGACGGAAGATGATTCTTCTTCAGATCCAGAATTCGTATCTAAGAGAAGATTGTTTATTTGGTCAAGAAGAGGTTCTTCAATTTGGATGTTTCTGATTTTGTTGGAAATTCGGCAATACTTAGCATAATGACCAATTTTCCCACATCTAAAACAAGTTACTTTCCTTTTTCTTGGAGAAGCTTGTTTAAAATCCTTTTGAGGTTTTAAAGAAAAATTCCTTTTGTTCTTTTTGAAAAATCGTTTTTTATGGTAACGAGGATAACTTTTGTAAGCACCCTTTTCTTTTAAAGAAGATGAATTGAATCGAGAAGTTTTTCGTTTTGGCTTTGAACAAGAAGGAAGACCAAATTGTTCACAAAATGATCCCAATTCTTTTTTGTTGATACCCTTTTCTTTTGCAAGTTGATGTTTAATACCATCATCTTGACAAATTTTTAAAGCAGTTTTTTGAACAAAAGAGCTTAACTCTCCATACATTGAGTTCCATCAGGAATGTTGCCATCATACAGAGTTTGTATCTCTTTCCAAAAACCTTGATTGGCATCATCTCTTAGAAGGACTCTGGTTAGGAAAGTATCTTTATACCATCTAAAATCAGACAGAGTCCGACATCGGATGTTAGAAATACTAGTGCAAAAAAGTATTTTAATATCCCCTCGTTTACAGCGGATTATCAACGCCCCGCTCTTAAAGAAATGACCGGTGGCAATTTTGTAAATATAAAGAACTTCTTCACCCGTATCAATTTTTAATACCACCTCATTTACAACGGATTATCAACGCCCCGCTCTAAAAGAAATGACCGGTGGCAATCTTGTAAATATAAAGAACTTCTTCAGCCGCATCAATTTTTAAGACCGCCTCATTTACAGCGGAGTTTCTAGGCACTAGTCTTAAAGATATGACTGGTGGCAATTTTGTAAATATAAAGAACTTCTTCTAACGTATAAATTCTTAAATATAATATTCAGCCCGCTTAAAATAACCAACCGCTCTGAAAAATGTTAAGAAAAATAAAATATGGATTACATTATAGAGAAAACTCGTACATCACCAACTTATACATTCTACGGTTAAGAACAATAACCAGATAATTAAATATAATCATATAAAACTTTTAAGACCGGACATATCTAAATGAGTTCTTAAAGTTAATACTTTTAAAAGCGGACGTAACTTATACATTAATAAAAGCCAGTCTTAAAGATATGATCGGTGGCAATTTTGTAAATATAAAGAACTTCTTCTATCGTATAAATTCTTAAATATAATATTCAGGCCGCTTAAAATAACCAACCGCTCTTAAAAATGTTAAAAAAAATAAAATATGGATTACATTATAGAGAAAACTCGTACATCAACGACTTATACTTTCTACAGTCAAGAACAATAACGAAATATTTAAACATAATCGTATAAAGCTTTTAAGAGTGGACAAATATAAATGATCGGTCTTAAAATTAATACTTTTAAGAGCGGGTGTAACTTTTACATTAATAACGACCAGTCTTAAAAATGACCAGATATACTTCTTTGCGCGAAACCTTACTTATGACTTATGTCTTACTGTCTGAACTCTGAAACCCATGTTCTGTTTGCAAAACCCCATTTCCTATTGCATTACGTCTATTCCTCGCCAACCACCACCTTCCTCTGTTACTCTCTCTTACTTTCTCAGGCGTTACTCCTTCGCACCACCACTCTCTTACTTTATTGAAAATGAACAGAGAAAACCATTCTCACCCTGTTCAGTCAACGCCAGTTACTGATGTTACCGGTGTAAGCGAGAACCAACCCTCTTCTTCTCAAAATGAGCCTCGTGACCGCCCTGCACGCCGTAGTAGAAGTGGTACACGAATGAGCATCGTGTCCGTAAAATGGAACGCTGGGTCAAGGATCAAGATTCAATTTAATGAGAGGTTGCAACCTGTCGGTCCGAATAAACACGAATATAATAGTTATGTTGGCTATATGGCACGCAGCAAGGTCAGCATTTTGATAGATGAGTGGAAAAATGTTGACCAACACACAGTGAAGGATCCTATCTGGGACATTATCTGGCTTTCATACACTGTCCCTGACTTTGACAAGTTGAAAGCCAAGACCTTGTCTTATTGTGCCGATAGGTGGAGGAAATTTAAGACCTTTCTCGCCAACACCTATATTTTTGCCGAGGTTTGATCTGATCATAATCCGTGGGAGAAGTACACATTCATTGATCAACAAATTTGGGATCAATTTGTTCAGCTTCAACCACTCCTGATGCTTTGGTGAGTTCATATTTAGTTTTGTTTTCCCTTTCTGTTTGCTTATTAACCTGTGCGGATATGTGAATGTTATTGTGTTTGTCTGATCCTGTTAGTTAGATGGTTTAATGTGTGAGTAGAAGTATATATTCAAGTAAGTAGAATTGAATTTGAGTATGATGGTTTAATGTGTGAGTATGCATGTCTTATATGTTAAATGTTATTATATTCTTAGCTAGTTCTGTTATAGTAGGTAGTGGTTAGACATTGCTATTAGTAACTTAGTATCTTAGTTCTATACAATTCTACATCTTCCTTAAATTAAACGTTGAAACTTGATGAAGTGAATTTGACTGGTGTTTGAGGTTCATATGAAGCAGAAGTTCTATAATTTCTTTTAGTGAGATGGCTTGAATTCATAATTAATAGTTGTTGTCAATTCTGATTCACAGAGAAGAAGGGCACAAGCATAGGAGATAGGGAGAAGGAATGATTGCCCGCATAGGGCTTCTCGCGGGGGATATGCAAAGGCCGAAGAAGAAATGATGGAGGCCAAGCGGAAGAGATTGGAAGAAGAAGCCGAATCCAATCCTTCTGCTGTAGTTGATCAGCAGGCATCCCCAATACGTCGTGAGGATTTGTGGCTGTATATTCGGCGACCAAAAAAAGGCGCCTACATGAGTGAACAAACTCGTCTAGTTGCTGAGAGAATTGTAAGTATCGTTTATTGTTATTTTTTAGTTACTAAATATGTTTCATTACTAAGCTTGTCGTTATCTGTATCTTACATGAAGATCTGAAAAAGAAAGAAGCAGAGGGATCTTTTGTGTCGAGCGGAAGGAATGATGTTCTTACCGTTGCGACTGAAAAACCGGATCACCCGGGGCGGGTAAGGGAGATCGGAGGACGGGTAGGCCTAAAAGATTACTTTGGTAAAACCAAAAAACTTAGGCAAAGTATGGTTACCCGGGAGGAGATGGACCAAACGGTTAGACAATTAAATGAGGAGACAGCAGCCAAAGAACGTGTATTGAAAGAGATGTTTGACGCCCAGATAAGGCTAATGAAGGAGGAAATGATGGAGATGAAGAGGCTTATTAGCTCTTTGCTAGAGACTAGTGTTCCCCTCACACATACACCTGCACCTGTGCAGCACAACACCAGAGGGAGTTGCATTGTTTGACAGTCAAAGCAACATTGTGACCTGTACGTGGCAGAACCAAATAGACAATTAGTTGCTAAAGGGACTGTCCACAACTTGGGATCAACTGTACACCACAAACAAATGGCCGATGATGAAGTCAGAGTGTCAGTTGAAGAGCTGATCATTGATGCACCTCTCCCTCTCCCAACAAATCAGCTGAAGTGTGTGAGTGATGTCAAGGGAACCTTCATCTCTTGGCCGGTGAAGCTTGTAGATGTCTATACTCCTCCTGATGCTTCATCTCCTCATCCAGTTCAATCACCTCATCAATCTCCATCCCCTCATAATAAAACTACATCCCCTCCTCAAGTTCAATCCCCTCGTCAATCTCCATCCCCTCATGATAAAGCTGTATCCCCTCCTCCATCTCTATCCCCTCCTAATAAAGCTGCAACCCCTCCTAAAGCTGCATCCCCTACTCTTGAGTTGGGGGCCATGGATAAAATATCTCAAATGCTATCCAAAGGAGAATTTGCATGTCAATTGTGGGATATACAGGAAGTGGTAGGGGTTCCTCATGACACTCAACCAGTTTTCTTTGACACTGCTGATATAAAGTCCCTGCAACTTCCTGGACAGGAGTTTACATCAGCAATTATTCAAATGTGCTGTAGGTAAGTATCTTATTTTATGAGTACATAATTTAAATTCACCGTTTAGGGTTTAGGAACATGTATAATAATTCCATGATCGATGTCTTTATTGTAGGTTCATGCATCAAGATTTGGAGCAACAGGGCAGAATCAATGATTTTGGATTCTTGTGCCCAGTATATGCAAACGAAGCCACCGTGGAACAAAGACAGGAGTACATATCAAATAAGTTGTGTGAAGTGAGAACGAAGGTGTACTTGTTTCCATATTACCATAGGTACATATCACAATCGATCTCTTATTGCAATTCAATTAATTCTGCATAATATATCACTAAGTACTTTACAACTGTGAATTTTCAGCGCCCATTGGCAGTTGCTCGTCTTGATCATGGACTTAAATACGGTGTTATTCTTATGCTCCACTCACGGGCAACCAGGGGTTTTGTTGAAGCAGATCATCAACAGGTAAGCATGTCATTTTGATTCTCTTGTAAGAAATCTCTTATGTGAATTTTCAGCGAACATTATTGATAAATTTGTGATTTTGATGATAGTGCCATGAAGACCTTCCTAAACCAGGTCAGAAAAAAAACGAGGGAGTGAGCTCAAAGATCCTAGATGGCTCACACCAAAGGTTAGTACAATTTGGACATTGTCTTACTGCCTTGTGAAGTTGGTCAGTAAGCTATATATATATGCTCGATCTTATATATATTTCTTGTTCTTTTCAGACCCGTTGGCAACCAATCGGATCCAACTTATGTGGCCTGTACATAATGAAACACATGTATGATATTATCACTCAACCAGATAATAAACTCACTGCAAAGGTAAATGTATTTGATGTTAATTTTATGGCTGAATTCAGTTTCTGTCTTAATAAATGTTACATATGAAATATGCATGCCAATTAATTCAGTTTCTTTCTTTGATGTTATATAGAGATTTGCCTCTAAGACTTCCTTTTCTGCTGATGAGGTGGACCACATACGCAGAGTGTTTTGTCAACATGCAATTGACATCATAGAGTAAATACAACAATCACAATAATAATTCATTTGTAAATATATGCTTGTAGAGCAACAATTGTAATTACAGTACTACATTAATTAATTTGTAAATTCATTCTGTAAATGAACAATTTTACAATTTGGAGCATTATTTATATAATAAATTTTTTATTCTTGCGAACAATTTTCTTAGCCTATGTAATTTTGGTTTTCTGAACGTATATTGGATGGTGGATAGTGCTTGAGTTTTGAGTTTTGCAGAGTTGTAACTAGCAGTAAGAGATTCTGAAAAGTATTCGCGACTTTTAGGACCGTATATTTATTAAACAGACGGTCCTAGAGGTCTTTGCTTTTTTTAAAAAATTAATCCTTGATTTTAGGACCGTATGTTTAATAAATATCCGGTCTTAAAAGTCTTAAAAAGGTGACGACACTTTTAGGAACTCATAGTTATTAAATAGACGATCCTAAAGGTCTTTGTTTTTTTTTAAAAAAAATATGCCTTGAATTTAGGACCGTATGTTTTATAAATATCCGGTCTTAAAAGTAACTTTTAAGACCTCATATTTAGGACTAGATATTTAGGATTATCTATTTGTTAAATATCCGGTCTTAATAATCTTCCTATAAATAGAAATGATGACTCACTCTTTAAGATAAATTATTAGGATTCAAGAACACTGAGTTTCTGGCATTCAGCTCAAGCTCAGGACCCTCGTCATCGTCAATTTTACCTCTCCAGAAGCTGAAGAGCATTGTCGGAAAAGAAGTAAGATAATGAAAATTTTCAGCTCTAGGTTTGGTAAAACAGACGGCGACGGTGGTCTAGGCTTGAGAAGATTTGTCACTGTGTTTGTTTTTATTCTTAAAAGGTAAAAGTTGTCCCTTTTTCGCTTTGTTTTCTATGTTGTTAGTTGTATTCTGTGAACTTTTATCCTCAATCACATTTCAGTTATGGTTTTGTTTGTTTCCTTTTTGTCTGAAACAACTGTGTTTGGTTATATTCTTGAAAGATAAAAGTTGTCTTTCTTTTCGTTTTGTACGTTTTGTATGTTGTTAACTGTATTCTGTGAACTTTTATCTTTAATCACTTTTTAGTTATGGTTTTGTTTGTTACCTTTTTGTTTGAAACAAAATCGAGACAACGAAAGTATACTATACTCAGACAATCAAAATGGAAAAAAAATTATTTATCATTTTTTCTCCTGCTCGCTATGGGGCAGGATGAGTACAAACAAAAAAAAACATAAAAATATTTAATCCCCCTATCATTGTCGGAGGGGAGGGAGGGATCGGAGGAGAGGTCAGAGACGTCGTCGTCAAAGAGATTGTACTCGACGTCATTGGAGTCAAGTAACATGTTCAGCTTGTTGTTGACGGTGTGGTAGAGCTGAAACATTTGGCCCATGCGTCGATCTATATGAGCGACGCGGGCCAGGAGGTGCTGCATCATCTGTCGGGCAGAGGGGTTTGGAGGCAGCGGAGGAGGGTACGGAGGTGGCTGTTGGGGTGGAGGAGGATTGTTGGGCGGTGGTGGTGGTGGAGCGGGAGGACCATTGTTGTGAATTCCTGGTGGTGGTGGAGCAGTCATTATGGAGGTTGTAGAAGTGATTGAGAAGAATGTGAAGAACGTAAATTAACAATGGTTTTAAATAGAGAAGCCATCCTGAAGAATGTGAAACGCGGGAACCGTTACTGAGGAGACGCATAGTTCATCAGAGTACGAGGAGACGCCTAGTTGGGAAGTTTATCTGGAAGCTGAAGAGACTTTGAATCATTCATTTGAACAGAGTGTCTCTGGTGTACGTCTCTCACTTGAGAAGAATAAACTTTTAAAAATTTATTATTATTTTTTTAAAAATTAATAGACTTTTAGGACTGGTTATAATACAAATGATCGGTCTTAAAGGTAATTGAATGAAAAAAATTAATAGACTTTTTGGACCGATTATAAGATAAATGATCGGTCTTGAAGGTATTTTAATGAAATAAATAAATAATAGACTTTTATGACCATTACCTTGTAACTTAAGTCCTGCCGTTATTGTCCTCCACACACTTCCTCTTTGTCCTTCTTAACTTAAGTCCTCATTACCTCGTAACTCCACACTACATAGCACTCTGTCCATCATTCCCCAACTGCTCAAACAATGGTTAGATACAAGATAACAACCCCTCGCAGGAGTACTCCTGAAGCTCGTGCCCACGCCAGATCTCTCATGGGTTCACTTCCAGTGCGTCATTCCATTCCAACAGAGGAGTCACGGGTCGTTGGACCCATTGTTATTTCGGATGATGAAGAGGTTGACGGCCCCCTCCAGCCTTCAGACCACGAAGAGGTTCCTGCTCTCCCTCTCCAACCTCCTGGTCCTACCGCTCCCTTGGTTGATGATTATGACATGAAACTGAGGCGCATAATACAGGAATGTGCTGATATCCAGCACAAAATTGCTGCTGCTAAAGCCTCCATCTCCAAGACATTAGATGATACCAAGGACTAGGATTTTTAATCGCATCATAATCTTTTTTTGTTAATTTTCAGTTTGTTGTTCTTATTTCCTTTTGTACTTGCATGTTGTCATAGTGATCTTAAAATTAATAAGAACGAAGATTATATTTTATTCTCCATTCACTAATGTTCTTTATTTTCATTCAATTTCTGTAGCAATTTTTCTTTTTAATATTAAAAAGTATTTGACTTTTAAGACCGCAGTTTTATAAATCATACGGTCCAAAATTAAATGAATTTTAAGACCGCAGTATTATAAACCTCTGGTCTTAAAATTTTCAATATAAATTTAAATGAAATTATTTTTAGGACCGCAATTTTATAAAACTTCGGTCTTAAAAAGTTCAATATAATTTAAATATATCTTTAGGACCGTATTCCTTTTAATTGACCGATCTTAATAATATCCCAAATAATAAATGTCTCTCTTGCACCACTCGCACAAAAAAATTAAATTTCCCTGTATGAACTTCTCTCGTCTAGCCGAAAGTGATTACTCTGGTTCCGTCTCCAATGTTTGTGTGTTACTTCGTCGCTGCTTCGCGTTCCACTATCGACAACAACTTTGTGGTTCCTTGGCTCAACATCTAAAGACCAAGCTGTACGAGTTGTATCGACTATACAAGTGTATGCTTTTCCAACTTATCATTCTGGGTTTTCCATGGGTTGACCAAAATCGATGAAATCTTCTTTTGGGACCTACCCAACTGACCAACAAGTGTTTTTAGGTTACTCTTACTGTCTGCAACATTAACATTCATGGCAGGAGAAGAGAGACTCAGCAAACGCATTTGAACTATATGCTACTGGTGAGTGCACGAGACCTACTTGCGATGCCTTTAATTTCCTTGTCATGCATTTATTTTGCTTCTTGATTCACTGTCATACATTTATGACCATAAGACAGAACCTAAATTTAGCTTATATACGCATTTGTAGTTGGCTTATTTTATATGCAAGTTTATGTTTTTATGGATTATGTTATATGTTAAATCTTTCCGTCCATAGGAATTGTACTATGGATCGCAGTTGGATGAATGCTTTATGAATGAGTGTTGAATATTAGAATGGGGTTAGGGAATTTATAGAATTTGCTAAACAAAACGCCCATGATGATAGTGGGAAGTTTTATTACCCTTGTGTACGATGTTTTAATGAGAGGCGACTAAGTCCTGAAGTTATACACACACATTTAGTTTGTCTAGGATTTTGTAAGACCTATACAGTATGGGTATGGCATGGTGAAAAAATGCCAAGTGGGTCTCAACACGAAGAAGTGACATCTGATGATAATGACGCTGATATGGATGATAACATAGAGGATATTATTCGTGATGTAGGAGAAGAGGCTTTTCATCAATCAGATGCATATGGTAATATGTGCAGTGATGCAGAGACCCACTATACCCTGGGTGTAAGAAATACCAACTGTTGAACGCTGTATTGAAATTGGTCAGCCTAAAGGCACGTCATGGGTAGAGCGACAAGAGTTTTTCTGAAATGCTTGAGGCTTTTAAGGACATGCTTCCAGATGATAATGTGTTGCCTCACCGATACTACGATGCTAAGAAAATACTTTGTCCACTGGGGATGAAGTACAAAAAGATCCACGCATGCCCGAATGATTGCGTGTTGTATAGGAACGTGTTAGAAGAGAAGCTGAATTGTCCGATATGTGAAAACCCAAGGTACAAGTCAAATAAGGGGCCCGCAAAAATGCTGTGGTATCTTCCAATCATACCAAGATTCAAGCGCTTGTTCGCTAATGAAAATGATGCAACAAATTTGAGGTGGCATGCAGATGAGAGGATTTCTGATGGAAAGATTTGACATCCTGCCGATTCATCTTAATGGAGGGAAATCGATCAATTATTTCTGAAATTCGACCAAGAACCTAGGTACCTTAGGCTTACGCTTAGCACGGATGGCATGAATCCATATGGAAGCCTTAGCATCATACATAGTTCCTGGCCTGTACTCCTAATTATTTACATCTTATCTCCTATGTTATGCATGAAACGAAAGTACATCATGCTGTCCATGTTGATTTCGGGACAAAACAACCAGGAAACAACATTGATGTTTACCTTCAGCCCTTGATCGAAGACTTGAAGGAGTTATGGGAAGAAGGTGTCGATGTTTTTGACTCTTTCAAGAAGGAGGTCTTTAAAATGAGAGCCATGATATTTTGTACTATAAACGACTTCCCAGCATATCGAAACTTGTCAGGGTATAGTATAAAAGGCCATAAGGCATGTCTGGTTTGTGAAGAAGGCACACACTACCATCAACTTCAACATGGAAGAAAGACAGTTTATCTTAGACATAGAAGATTTCTTAGACGGGGCCACCCATATAGTCGATTAAAGAAAGCCTTTCTTGGTGGCCAAGAGCATGAAGATGCTCCGGTGGCATTGACTAGGGAGCAGGTGTATGTAAAGGTGAAAAATATAAGTGTTGTCTTTGGTAAGACTGCAAAAGGTAGAAAGGAAACAAATATATGGAAAAAAAGATAGGAATTCTTCGATCTTCCACATTGGCGCAACCTTGATGTGAGACACTGTATTGATGTCATGCATGTGGAGAAGAACATATGTGATTGTATTGTTGGCACGCTTCTCAACATACAAGGTAGCACAAAGGATGGTGTGAAGGCAAGATTGGATTTGCAAGAAATGGGAATACGTGAAGACTTACATCCAAGGCCATACGGTAACAGAATTTATTGTCCCCCGGCTTCTCATACTTTGTCTAAGGATTAGAAACGTAGTTTCTGTGAGTGTTTGCATGGCACAAAAGTTCCGTCAGGGTATTCTTCAAATTTTAAGAGGCTTGTATTGATGAAGAACTTGAAATTGGTAGGCCAAAAGTCTCATGATTGCCATGTCTTGATGCAACAGCTACTCCTAGTAGCTATTCGAGGCATAGCCGAGTATGATCTTCGATACATTTTGACTAGGCTTTGTTTGTTCTTCAATGCTATTTGCAGTGAAGTGTTCGAGATTGAACAATTGGATGAATTGGAGAATGAAGGATATCTTATCTTGTGCCACCTTGAGAGGCTTTTTGTTCCTTCATTTTTTGACATCATGGTTCATCTAATTGTTCATCTAGTGAGGGAGATCAAGTTGTTCGGTCCTGTCCATTTATGGTGGATGTACCCAATTGAAAGATCTATGAAATTCCTAAAAGGGTACGTGAAGAACGCATACCGGCCAGAAGCATTAATTGTTCAGAAGTGTGTATCTGAAGAGGCCATGGAATTTTGTCAAAATTATTTGGCCAAAGTAAGACATATCGGGCTTCCAAAACGTCAGCATGCTGAAGGGGGTAGACGGGGGGCCTCAGTAAATAGAGTGGATCCTGATGAATTGTCATAAGTCCACTTATACATCTTGAATAATGTTGATGAAGTTCAGGCCAGCATAGCTGCCCATAAAGAAGCTGTGAGGAAAGAAAATCCCCGAATGGTTGAACAAAGGTTGATTAGGGAGCATAACAAAACATTTGCAAACTGGTTCAAACAAAAGGTTGAGGGAGAGGAATCTGTTTCTGAGACAATGAAATGGTTAACACGTGGTCTTGAGGTTGATGTCATAAGTTGGAATTCGTATGTGATCAACGGTTACACATTTTACACGAAGTCCCTAGATGAGAGGAGTACTGTCCAGAACAGTGGTGTAATGTTAGAGGCTGAATCCATGCACTTCTCCAGTTCGAAAGACAAGCGGCCTAAATTGGCAGTCATGCCATATTATGGGGTTATTGAAGAGATTTGGGAGGTGGGCTATGTCTTCATTAGATTTCCCATTTTCAAATGCAAGTGGGTTAATGTCAACAGTGGTGTTCAGATCGATCGGCTCGGATTTACGTTACTCGATCTCAATAGTACAAGTTTTGGAGAAGAACCTTTTATTATGGTAGACCAGGTGAAACAAGTTTTTTATATTACCGATCAAGCAAATAAAATGTGGTCTGTAGCTCTCCAAGGTAAAAAAGTCATCGATATTGATGAGGAAAGTCATGCAAATTATGGTCTTCCTGACAGTACTCCTTTTTCAAGGGGTCTACCAGACATGAACGAAGAAGATGAAGCGGATAATGAACCCGGCATAAGAAATGATCATGAAGAAGGGATATGGGAGGATATCCCTTTATAAATGTTAAGGTAAATTTAAGGTTTTAACTGTATTATATTCCTTCTATGTTTTTAACCGATGTCACTGACTCTATGAAGTTTGTTCTTGTTTTATGTTTGTGGCAGCTGGATCCGATCTAATGCTCTCAGCCGAGGGAAGCTGTAAAGCTACAAAAGCAATATCTTGAAAATTTGCTACTCGATCAAATATTAATGTTAAGGTAAATTTCCTCTAATATGTAACAACCTGCTTAATCAGTAACAAATTTTATTATCTCTGGATTTTTAATATTTAAGTGTTGATTATTGTTTCTGCTCAGTCACATAGAGAAGAAATCATACTAGAACTCCACAAAACTTATCAGGATCCTATTAAGGGAGTTGTACATGGTGGAATGATCAAGGAGTTGTTGGGTGGGAATTGGATGAAGGTATGGTGAATATTGGTCATGTATGTTGATTTAAGTGTACGTGGTATATCTTATTGCAACAGCTTATTGTATTTGTATTTGTAACTCATGGTCAATAATATCTGTATTCTAGCTATGATCTGGTTTTTCCTAATTCAATTTATTCATAATTGTTCATAGCTTGTAGATTAAAGTGTAGCCTTTTCTATGCTGAATTGGCTTGTATGAATTTGTGTATAGATCATTCAATTTATCCACAATTATATTGTTCATAGCTTATAGCTTAAAGTATACCGTTTTATGTGCTGGATTGGCTGGTATGGATTTGTATATATAGATGATCAGTAAGAACAGAACAGGGAAAAAATGCAGGAAACCTTAGACCGATAAAACAAAAACGCCGGTCTTAAAAGTTCAACTTTTAAGACCGGATGTACTCAGATTTACTTAAATGTGCGGTCTTAAAGGTTAGGCGACATATTTGATATGCATTACTAAAAGTTGGTTTTACAAGACCGTTGGTTTTAATATGCCCGGTCTTAAAAATTAATCTTTAAGACCGGACGTATTAATAAACCAGTCTTGAACGTGAGTCTTTTAAGACCGCGTATAATTATTTTTGTCCGGTCTTAAAAGTTAGAACTTTTAAAAGCGGTTGAATTTTTGTCCGGTCTTAAAAATTGAGTTTTAGGATCGACAAAAAAAAAATATTTCGGTTGGATTTAGTAACACTTTTAAGACCTGGTGTTTTTAAATGTCCAGTCTTAAAATAGTTTATTTAAGACCTGTTGAAGTCCGCTCTTAAAGATATACTTTTAATACTGGCTGGAACAAGACCGGCCGCGAGTCCGGTCTGTGGATGACTCTTTTGTTCGATCTTAAAAGCTTTTTTTGCACCCGTGAAAGAAGTTCAGAAGAGCGATCCTTCCAAATATTTGGATCACTAACAAAATGTTTCACAATTGTAAAAAGAAGGGTATTAACAAAATCTTGTAAGGGTTCACCATTGTAAAGTATTGGAGTCCCATCAGATTCAGTTTTAATAGAACAAAAAATATTTGATTTTTCATCAGAAGACAAATAAAAATCCCACCATCCTTTAAGTTGTCCAGTAAAACCAGAAACTAAAAGGTTGGTTATTTGTTCTTCTGAATAGTTGTTTGTAGTTTGATAAGCAATGTTTACCATTGTCATTTGTTGTAAAATTTTTGTTTCACTTTGTCTATTGATATTCCATTTGTAAATATCGTTGGAATTAAAAGATTTGAAAGTTTGGTTTTGGCTTTCTTCAGTTAAAATATCCAAAGGACTAGGCTTTGAATAATATAACTTTGAAGATTTCTACCAATTCGGAAAATTCTTTGAAGATTTTTTCCAATGTTGACGGTTTATTTCAAAAGCGAATTTTGAAGATTCAACATCAAAAAGTTTATGAAAATTCATAGCTTGTTTTGAAGAAGATTCAGAAAGAGGTGTGTCAGGAATAACTTGTTGCTTTAATGAAATATCAGGACTTTGAGGTTCAAAAACTTGATTAAGATGTCGTAATCTTTGGTCAATTTCTGCTATAAGTTTTGCCTTATTTTTGTCTTGGATTCCAGCCTTAATCTTTGGATCAAGTTGGAATGGTTTACATAGAGGCTGGATTGGTGGGGATGGTTTAGAAGAAATTTGTGAAGAAGAAATTGGAGAAGAGGAAGGGGCAGAAGCAGCTTTGATGGCCTGATCTCCAAGAATTTGAAGATACTGATTTGTATAATTATTTTGTTCCATAAGACTCTTGATGTCTTTTGGACCAATTGGTTCTTCAGAGTTTCAAGTTTTGAATGGAGAGGCAATAATGGGAGTTTGTGATCTATTTGTAATTCCAGGAATTTGATATGACCATTTTGGAGGAACTTCTGAAGAAATAGTTTGTCCTTCAGGAGTTTTCCAATCTCTCTTGGTCATGTTTATCATGGTTGTAAATGGATATTCTATTTCTTGTTGTAAAGCATATGCTTCAAACCAATCAAAAAATGAAATATTCACTTCATACTTGTCAAGAAAACTGTAAAACTTTTCTTGGACTTGTTGTCTAATAAGTCCTTTAAAATTTTTCAAAAACCAGTTCCTTTGGCAAGTATTTGAATCTGAATAAAATTCCTTTTGCAAACTCTGTTTATCTATTTGAAATTGATGTTCAAGAAAACCAATTATTGGAGGTTCACCTAATTCAGTATAACTTATAAAGTCTACCGAATTTTGGTCATCTTCTCTTTGATAGTTTGCATGAGGAATTGTTCCAAAATTATCAATTCCTTGAATTGAAACATTTGTAGATCGGTTTTCAAATTGTTGAGGTGGTGATTCAGGAGTTTGTGGAAGAACATGGGTGTGTGTAGGAATATGGGTTTGTGGAGGTGGAAGAGGAATTACCAATGGTAAAGATCTTTCTGAAAAACTAGAACTCCTTGGTAACTCTGAGTTTACAGATCTAAAATCCTCATATCTTAAGGATGTAGATGAAATAGAATTTCTATGTCTTTCAAAAGTCATTTTTACAGATCCTGACTGAGACTGGGAAATTCTACTGATTTGAGAAACAGGCTTTGGAATAAGTTGTACTGCCTTTTCCATAACCCATTCATCAGGAAGTGTTACATCTCTCCACATGATGGTTTGGGGTATTGTGGTGTTTGTGTGTGAATTGTTTGTTAAGAAAACAATTGTTTGTCCATTGTCAGGAAGACGATGAACATTTGGTGCAGAAGAATTTGAGATCTTATACTGTATTCTATACATTAGAGCTACAGGTATAGATCCAGACTTCATGTTTAAGTCATGCAGTTTAAGGTTTAGTTTGAGAATGTCTAAGACATTTTTGTCTCTTAGATCAACCGTTTGAGAAGGGTAACAGTTGAAATAGACAGGACCATTGTGTAGTCCGAACCCAGCAGCAGCTAACAAGGAGTCAGCAAAGACATAATGTCTTGCATCCCTAAGACAGACTAATCTAGAGATGTTAAGGCCTCTACAGATTAAAGGTTTGGGAGCAACTTGTACACATCCAATGTGTAAAAAGTTGTAGTTTTCTTGATGTTTTTGGATAGAGTTTGAAGAAAGAAGAAAAAATTCTTCTTTTTCAGGTTAGACAAAGATGGATTCCTTAACAGTCTTGATTACATAATCAGACTTGCCGGCCCATCTTCTTTTATCTTTGAAAATGTCTTTTTCCATGGCTGGAAGGGTCCAGTCATCGATCGTTTGGCTTATATCTCTGAACTAAATTTATTCGTCAAAGATATGGTTTGAGGAAGAGCAAATGCCCTCAGGGTTTATGATTGTGTTTGGTGCAGAGGATGAGGAGGAAGAAGAATGTCGAGAGAAAGAGCGGAAAATAGAAGACATAATTAAAACAAAAATAAATCAGAAAGTAAAAATGCAAGCAGAAAATAAAAGTGAGATAAACAATAATAATTTAAATCTCCCTTCAATTAGTATCTTCAGCTTCAGGTTCCATAGAGGTATATTTTTAATAAATCTACTAGGAATTTACCAATCATTTCCTTGAGAAAAACTCCAAGCCCCGCATGACTGTCATCTTTAACTAGTTAGAAATTAACTAATATTTTACTAATCATAAAGATTTATCCTCTAAAAATAAAATTCAAAAAGTAATAAGCAAAAAATAAAATACCTAATCCAACCAATTTGGCGGTCTAGGTGATATCCTAGTCCATCCAATAAGGAGGTCTATTCGTCTCGTTTTCCTTCAAAATTATAGACCTGGGTACATGATATCCTACAGTGGGGCATAGCTCGCCTGCCAACTCCCAGACTTATGGACTTACAGCCATTCAAGCATCCTACTACTAAAAGTCAGACATCATGTACTTGAATATATAATTTTTCGGAATTCCAGACTCTTTTTTATTTATTTTTTATTTTTTTTATGCAATGAAGGATAATACCATGAACAAAACTTTATGAAGTAGTAAAGTAATAATAAAAATCTAACAAGAAAAAGAGTAGATCATGAGATCTGAGATACTTGTACTGCCATCTCAAACGCCAAAGTCGATTTCAATGATAGGGTAAACTCCCAGTATAAATCTTAATTATACATCTCTACTTCCCCTTCTGCCTTTGATATATATATATATATAAACCACTATAAAATGAAAGTGTTTGTCGCAGTCGGCACTTCGGTTTTCATTAACCGTGACAAAAATGTGCCATTTAGCTATCTTGTAGCATTTATCCTAAGGTACTGTGACAAAATGTTCGCGCCATTTGGCGCCAAAGTGGTAGTGGTTTTTAGGGAAAACTGTGACAAGATATCCGCGACAAATATTCGCGCCATTACGTGCTAAATTGGCTCCACATTTGTAGCGTTTTGTTCGGGAGTAATTGCTACAAATATCATTGCAAAATGACACACGCTTTGGCGCCAATCCTCCGTTATGAATTTGTTGCAGTTTGAGCTAAAACCGCTACAAATACATGATTTAGTAGTGATTTTTTTTTTTTACCGCTACTGAGTAACCGCTACAATCGTAGCTTTTTTTGTAGTGGTGAGACATTACATTATATTAGAGCACTAATGCCCAGTTCTTCACGAAATATATACCTTAGATTTTCTTAATACAGTAGTTTGATTTTTCAATCCTTTACATTAAAAAAATTGTTTTCATTCAATTTAAATTCGTCTATGTAAAGGTCAACAGAAATACAAGCTCCTGTTGGTTGTAAACTTACACACAAGATTGGACGGCGCCAATGAATTCATTAGACAATGAACTTCATTACGGAATCAGTCCTATATTATTCAAGCTTATTGAGAAACTATTGGCTCTTGGATGTATAATACTATAAGAATAAACATAAGAAATAGATATAATAATAATAATATTTAACAATATCATAATATCATGTGCGTTGGATAAACATATATTCTAAGCTTGTAACGCGTTTTGTCTGCGCCTGCGTCATTATTACCTCTAATGCATGCAAAGTCTAACACAATTATATCACTTTAATTGTTTTTTTTTTTTCCTATAAAGGATTTCAGAAATCTATCACCCTTTCTATTTCCAGATGACATAGATTAGTCATCAAACATGCTGGAACATCTAATAAAAGCAAAATAAATAAATAAAGACCTGGTAAAGCATAAACCATCCTAATTACCATCAACTGGCTTTCTCTGTGTGTGTGTGTGTGTTATCATTCTGTCATAATAATAACATTTTTTTAAGAGTAAAAAATGTATGGTAGGGTTCATCTGCCGTCTATAAAAGGCAGAAAATTTTTGAAGATCCTACCATCAAAGCCATTTCGTCATAACATTCCATAGAATCCCAATAATGGATGTGGTTCTTCGTTCACTATGTACGTTTCTTCTTCTACTTCTTTTTCCCTTTCTGCTTTCCTCTTATTGTGCCTATGGCTACTCATTGAACGAAGTCAAGTCATGGTGTAGCAAAACCCCTAACCCTAAACCATGCGAGTACTTCTTGGGCTCCAAAACTTACAACAAGCCCATAAAGCAGAAGTCAGATTTCTTCAAGGTTTCAGTTGACCTTGCTCTTGATAGAGCTCGAATGGATCTAAATAAGACTCTCTATCATGGCCCTAAGTGTAGAAACGCACGTGAGAAAGCTGCTTGGGCAGATTGCCTTGAACTCTATGAGCTAACCATAAGCAGGCTCTCAAAAACTGTTCATGCCAAATGCACCAAAGTTGATGCTCAGACTTGGCTCAGCACGGCTTTGACCAACATCGAAACTTGCATGTTCGGTTTTTACGACCTTGGAGTTACAGACTATGTGCCGCCATTGATGTCTAACAACGTTACTCAGTTGCTAAGCAATGCCTTATCTCTTAACAAGGCCCCATCATCAAACGCTGCTATGTCGAGTTCATTTAAAGGTGGCTTTCCGGCCTGGGTTAAGCCCAGTGACCGGAAGCTATTGTATGCTTCTTCTTCGCCGGATTCTCAGGCGAATGTCGTGGTGGCCAAAGACAGTTCAGGGAAGTACAAGACCTTGAAGGAGGCCGTAGATGCTGCGCCAAAGAGTAACACGGGAAGGTATATCATATATGTGAAGGCAGGAGTCTATAATGAACATGTTGAGATAACAGGAAATAATGTTATGTTGGTGGGAGATGGTATAGGAAAAACAATAATCACAGGTTGCAAAAGTGTTGGACGAGGCTCTACAACCTTCCGTTCAGCTACTGTTGGTAAGTGACAAATTGTTTTACACTATTTTGATCTTTATTTATAAGCACATGATAATAACTTTAAGTAAATTAATGAAACTAGTTAAAAATTAGCTATTTCTTATAAAACACCAAATTTACCCTCAATAAAATTCATTCGTTATAGGAGTTTAATTGATTAATTAATTAATTAGGAGGTTTAATAATGATTAGTCGCACTAGGTAAAAATATTAATGTTTAAGACAAAATATATATTACATTATGAAATATGCAGAGGCATTTTAATAAGTATCAAATATCTTTTTTCAAACTTCTGGTGCGTCCTTAATTTGTTGGTGCATAAAATAATAATATCTTATGTATAATTTTATTCATAGATGTGTATTATATACAAACAAAATCCTCGGTGAATATATACATCATGTTATTAAATTTTGAGCAGTGTAGGTATCACATAGGAATTGTTACATACAGAAATTGAAAATAAGTGAACCGTGCAATCAAAATATCCTAATAACGATTGATTTGAGTAGAAGAAAACTATATCCATATTCAAACCCAGAGGATGGGGAAAAAAAATTCAGAACAACTATCTCATAAATTTAAACCCAGAAATGCTCGAATTTGTATTATTAGTCAGTTTTATGGGATGCCATATATTTATTATATTAAAAAAATGCACCTAATTTATTTTGTATGAGATGAAGTTGGTTGCTTAGAAGATATATATACAACACACACTAATTTAGGGGAAAGAAGGGAAATGTGATATATTATTAATAATAAATAAAATGCTGCCAATAAGTCATAAGTAAAATAAAAATGGATATGATATTCTTACTACCATTTCGTGTTACTACCAATATTACTACCACTTTTCCACTATTAGATCAGAATCTTATCTATCTTTATCATTTCTTTCTCCTATTGAGATTATGATCGAACGGTGAAAAAGTGATAGTAACATTGGTAGTAATAAAAAATGGTAGTAAGAATATCCTATCTCAAATAAAAATATGATGGTAAGTTTCATATTTTCTTACAAAAGGCTGTATATTAAGATAAAATCTTCAGACTTTTCTCTTCCTTTGAACCTTTAGTCAATGACATATTCATTGAATTAGCAATTTAATAATTTTATGATCAACGTGGAGTTGGTAGAAATACAAATGGCGGACTTAATTTCAGGGGACAAAGGATTTGGTGTATTCAGGGGGCATCTCTCTAATTTCTTAGCAACAAAGAAATCATTATTTAATATATACATTCAGTTTTTGAGTTTCCTTTATGGATTTGAAAGTTGGGTAATGAATAATAATATATTCTATATGACTACTTGTGCACACAAGCTGCTGTCGGAGATGGATTCATTGCTCGAGATATGACATTTAGAAACACAGCTGGACCATCAAACCACCAAGCCGTGGCATTGAGATCAGGATCGGATCTCTCAGTGTTCTACCGATGCAGCTTTGAGGGATACCAAGACACACTCTACGTTCATTCCGGAAGACAATTATACAGTGATTGCCACATTTATGGCACGGTTGACTTCATCTTCGGTAACGCGGCTGTCATTTTCCAAAACTGCAATCTCCATGCAAGAACGCCTCCTCAAAAGACCATCACATTCACGGCTCAGGGCCGAACCGACCCGAACCAAAACACGGGCATTATTGTTCACAACTCTAAGGTCACAGGCGTCTCGGACTTCAACTATAACAACGTTAAGTCTTACCTTGGAAGGCCATGGAAGAAGTATTCAAGAACGGTGTTCATGAAGTGTTCTCTTGATATTTTGATTGACCCAGCCGGATGGATGCCTTGGAGTGGTAATTTTGCTTTGGAGACATTGTATTACGCTGAGTACGCAAACACAGGATCTGGGTCTTCCACTTCCAATAGGGTTAAGTGGAAGGGTTACCATGTGATTGGTGCTTTTGAGGCCTCTCAGTTCACCGTCGGTAGCTTTCTTTCTGGGAATTCTTGGTTACCTCTCACCGGCGTGCCTTTCATTTCTGGCCTTTGAATTTTAATTTCACTCTCTTAATATATTATGATTGTTTATAATTGTAAAGCAAGGAAAAAGAAAAATAAAGTTGTATGTTCTTCATACAGATTCAATACGTTGAATGTTTGTATCAAAGATTCATGTCAGTTGTATCTTGAAAAATGTCAATGTTATCTTTTATTTATTTATTTAATTTTGCGTTTTCCATTGAAGAATTCTGAGACAGGGGAAATTCAATAACTACTACTCCCTCTGCTTCTTATTATAACGTACCAACTATCAATATTTTTTTGTTTTTATTATAAGGCACCAACTTACTTTAACTAACTCATTTATTACTTTTTTCCCCATTATACCCTCATTTTTAACTAACTCATTTATAGCTACATCATTAAAGTAGGGGTGAAGTTGGAAATATTTATTAATTTTGAACCTAATTAATGAGTTAACTTCTATTCCTTAGTTTATGAGAAATGGTACTTGGTGCCTTATAATAAGCACCAGAGCAAATATAATGATACTTTGATAAAAGAGCATCTTTACTTGTGAAATCGCAATGGGGGCCCACGTTCTAAGCTTTCGTTGTCATGATCTGAATAAAACTACCTTTGCTCTTTACTATAAGATCTTAATTATATATTAACGACGTCAGGAGGTCATCAGCATCAAGAGGCAACTAGCTAATTAGCAAAACTTATGACGTCGTTGGTTATGAGAAATTAGTTTAGTCGTAGAAGTAAACTGCTCATGGACGTATGTCAATTCAAAACACACGTAAGCTTATATCTTACATACTAAGTTATGGTTTTGGTCAAAAGACAAACTAAAAAGTAAAAACCCAAGATGCTAGCTAACGGAGTTTCTTCAGCCAGGGTAAATTTGACTTTTTGAATAGTTAGAAGATAGGGGCTAAAAGCTTAGTAGTCAAGAGGCATAAATTACATTCTATCAACAAATGTTTTTCTTTTTAAAATAATCCAACTAATACATAGGTTGAACCAATGTACTATATAAACTTAGTTGTTGATTTTCAAGTTTTTCAAGAAATTACATTCTTTATAAAGAAAAGTACCGAGTTATTCAAAACTCTTAAAATTTCCATTCTTCAGGGTAGGTGCAGGAAAAGAAAATGTTCCATACTAATGGATTCAGGTCCATAACTATGGGTTCCAAGGTAAGAGATCTTATAGCACTTATCAATGAAACCCTATCGATTAGTATTATACAAAAGAAATCAATTATAGACACTAATACTCCCTCTGGTCCTTATTATAAAGCATTAACTACCAAAATGTATTTGGTTCTTTTATAAGGCACTTGCTTGTTTCCAAGGAGTATTGACTATTTTTTTCTATGTATGCCCATAATTAATAGGGTAAGTAGGTAAGAGTAATAATAATATAAAATTAGAATTAGTGTAAATAGTAGGGGTAATATTAGAAATTACTTCAATTATAGGATAACTTTATTGACTTTAACTGTTTTTATTGATTTATGTGATTTGTTAGTTGGTGCCTCATAATAAGGACCAGAGGGAGTATAATTAGATCCGGTTTTCATAGACAATCTTGGGATTTGCGATCCTATGTATGATTGTTAATAATTGTAAAGCAAGAAAGAAAAAAGAAAATAAAAAGAAAATAAAAACTATATGTTCTTCATACAGATTTCATGCGTTGAATGTTTGTATTGTCACATCACAAATTTTGAAATTAAAAAGGATTAATTATGGAAAACTAACCTTAATTATTTTAAAATTAATATTTAGAATTAAAGACATATTTTCCATAAAATTAAGGATAAATAGTTAGGTCATAATTTTTTGCCTGAATATTTTATAGACAATATTCTATGGCCTAAAGAAATTAATTGAGGAAGAGAAATCCTTGAATGAAACTAAGGATTAAATTTTATTACCTAACTAATATTTACAATTTTATTGGTAAAGGATTAGATTGCTAACAAAACTCTTGTAGGGAATCAAAAGAGGTTTTTTTTTTCTTTTTTTAAAATATATTTTTAAGAAATTTATATATATATATATATATATATATATATATATATATATATATTAATGATACATTATTATAAATAAAAGTATATTATTAAAAATCAATTTAAAATAAAATATTAATTATAAATAAACAAAAAAATTGTATTGTTATTGAATATTCATTTCTATTTATTTTGTCAATTATAATTTATTTTTATGAATTATTGAATGTTTAAATTATTTGATTTGAAAATTAGAATATGAGTTTGATTAATACATCTCATTAACGGTAGTATGATCATTTTAATACTTTTTCCTACTTATCTTGCTATCATTTTCAATAAGTTTTCCGGTCAAACTATTTTCCTTTCTTGTGCATATAAAACATGTCAATGGTCTCATTTTTTCCATTCCATTTCCTTCATTGCTATCACAATTAATTCTTTCAACCAAACATATCCTAAGACAATTTACTTTATCTGACGACTTTTCAGTGTTCTAAACGGGCTAATTTCATTTTCCAAAAATGAATAGTCCAAGGGAAAGAATAAGAAGATTAATCATTGTCTGCATGCATTGTCTAGATGGAAAAATCTAATGTTGGAAGCATGAAGTCAGGGTGGCATATACAGTGTATGAATAGTTTTCGAAGTTGTGGCGGATGTTAAATTAGAATAAGTCATTCGAGTGTTCATTTGAGTCACTCATCTTAAAACACATATTTCAACTAACAGTTTGTTTGTTATGGATCACATGCATTGTCTGATCCAGTTTGTGACCAGTAAGAGTTTGTATGCAAACGCGAATTGGCCCAATGATGTCAATATTGGTTCCCGCTTTGACCTGCTTTGCAGGATATATTCCCAAACCCACCTTGAGGATAAGGTCCATTTTAATGGTTTTAAATGGGGAGATAATGTCATGATACCATATTTTGTTAGTGTGGGTCCAGAGAAATCATGAGTTGGGAAGGGAATGGACCAAGAAACTTAAAGAGGGCCCATGTCAATAGAAGCAGGCTAAGGTTTTACTAGTGTGGTTGCAACATGCAGGAGGCAATTTATTTTGCCATGCCTCTTCTTCTCTCTCTGGATATGGAGACCTTCTTCTCCCAAGATTCATATGGCCACGTTCCATTTTCGACTCAGCAAGTTCTTGACTTCAGTTATGATCCCCCAATCAGCCGCACTGCATCTGATGAATCTGATTAAAGGATTACTATGTTTAGGTACAAGTAATATATACCATAATCAAATAAGCACTCATCTAGTCCCATTTATAACTTACTTCTAGCATATTTTATATAGAGATCAAGAACAACCTTCAACTGCATTAAATATGTCTTAAAATTTAATAACATTTCAACTGTGCCTCTATTTAATATGTATTATACCACATGTAAAGAAAATCAATATAATAATACATAAAGGGTACAACTGTACATTTATATGAAAATTTTCTTTCTCTACCCATAAATGGAATCATACATTTTCTTCTCTGTTTGCCTTATAATAAATTGGTAATTTTTTAGTTTCATTAATCTTCCCAAATTAACCAACTAGGTTTTATATTAAAGATTAAAAATACTTTATTGATTCCTTTTTATAAGATAGGATTCTTAGGAATGACATGTTCATTTCGATAAAATAAGATTAAGGGATGTTTGAAAAGTCTTTGTAAACTCTTCATTTTTTTCCCTCACTTAATTACAAAAGTTACTCATGCCATTATTATACTATTTAATTCTCATATTTAAATAAAGCACTCAATATGATGTATTTTATCTCTTCCACATAAATGAAGACATTTTTTAAAAACAAAATCCATTGTTTTATATATTTACTGCCCCTAACTAATTTTAACTACCTCTTCGAACAATGTAATTCAGTTAATCATATCCTATAAAATAGAACAGAGGAAGTAATATTAATAGGACAAACCTTAAGTCAAATTAATTAGGTCCATTTTGTCCAGTTAGCCTGTTAAATTCTGCCACATTTATTAATTTAACACATCAGTGTAGGAATCTCATCAAAAACGCGGAAGCGTATTTAACTGATTTGATGTAGGAAAATAAGAACCTTCATCGTTTTGATTACCTGGAAGGATGCAGTGATCTGAAAGCTTCTCCACAAACCGTCGTAGTCCGCTCTATGATCAATCTTCCAGACTATCTCTTGAGTGGGATGGGATAGTTGTGTGGGCAACTGTTCAGATGATGAACGTCTGCCTCTAGGGTTTTTTCTAATGAGAGCCTCCTATTGTCTCTTATTATCCACAAGTAGGCTAAAGTATGTTTATATACTACTACATCCAAGTCCTAACCCTAGACCACATGGGCCATAGGGTTCTTGGGTCGTAGTCTCACTTAAGCCCAATTGGGCTTAAATGATTAAAGAGCATAAAAACCCAACAATCTCCCACTTGCTCTTTAAGATACAAACTTGAGTTCGTAAACCCAAGACCATGTAGCCCATAAGCCATCATCATCTGATAATACATCTCATCCTTTGTTTCGAGCTAGCCTGAGGATCTATCATTTGTCATTCATCAAGGCTCATGATAATCTACAAAAGATTATCTAGTTCGGTGCTACTCCACTAAAAGCCCGAACGTGATCTCCAAGAATAATGACACTTATAACACGAATATACATTACCCCTTTATAAAATGTCTATAATTTGATTAACTAGTTTTATGTAACTCAATCAATTATTTATTCCCTTGACTATTATAGTTTCTCTAATGGATTACATGCACTGGCCAGTGTCTTCAATATCCAAGTACTGAAACATATCAGGGGGACATTTCCTATAAATTCCATGTTGTTTATCTCATAAACACCGATAACCAAATAGTCTCAATCCCAAAATACCAAGTTATTGGCCGTCATATAGATCAAACTCACTTGTTGGTAAATCAGAGAATGAAAACTATTCGACTACCTATTTAAAATAAACTCAGGACTAAGAGTAACTACATGACTATAGTTATCTGGAGATTTGATTCCTTATGACAGAAAGAACAACCTTAATCAAATCTCACCTTAATCCGTTCAATGTAAGTATTAACTCACACCAATATTTTATAATGATTCGGACAAAACCATTTCATAAAATATTGCAGCCTAAATAAA
This sequence comes from Acacia confusa, assembly GCA_037074495.1. NCBI lineage: Eukaryota > Viridiplantae > Streptophyta > Magnoliopsida > Fabales > Fabaceae > Acacia > Acacia confusa. Next base: position 18,295,961 of record CM073508.1, on the reverse strand, counting down.
GTGCCCAACTTAATTTAATAGCTGTGAACTTATTCATCAATTGTGAGAACCTATGACCATGTCCTGTATGAACGTATCCATATGATCATATACTTATTCATCAATTGATCTGGAGCTTAGAGTTTGTAAATAGTATGCGAAATAAATGATAAAACACCTCATTTATAACATTTAGAAAAAATTGCAATGTCATAATGTCTTGCTGAAAAGAAACATAAAATAACAAAGTGAAATAACAACTACCTAAAGCTATAGCAAATCTGGAATCCTCCTAAGACCCATAGATGTGTAACATGCCTCTCGAACACACGTTTTGGCAAACTCTTAGTAAAAGGGTCAGCAAGGTTCTCGTCTGATGCTATCTTTGCTACCACAGTATCTCCTCTTTTAACTATATCTCAAATCAAGTGGTACTTCCTCTCTATGTGTTTTTGTGTCTTGTGACACCTTGGTTCCTTGGATTGTGCTACTGCCCCACTATTGTCACAGTAAAGTGTGATATGACAGTTAACACCTAGTATCACCTGAAGGTCCGTTAGGAACTTCTTTAACCATGCAGCTTCCTTTGTAGCCTCAGAAGCAGCTACATATTTAGCCTCTGTGGCAGAGTCAGCCACACATGATTGTTTTACACTTCTCCAACAAATGGCACCGCCATTAAGGGTGTACACATATCCCGAGGTGGACTTTCTTGAGTCAATATCTCCTTGAAAATCTGAGTCCGTATAACCAATGGTTTCAAGACTCCTACTAGAATAGACCAACATATAATCTCTCGTTCTCCGTAGATAATTGAGTATATGTTTAACCACTACCCAGTGTTCCTCTCCAGGATCAGATTGGTACCGACTCACTACTCCCACTGCATAGCAGATATTTGGTCTGTACATAGCATAGCATACATGAGACTACCTACTGCTGAAGCATAAGGTACCCTACTCATGCGTTCTCTCTACTCAGGAGTTTTAGGAGATTGCTTCTTAGAGAGATGAATCCTATGCCTGAAGGGTATAATTCCCCTCTTGGAATTTTCCATGCTAAACCTGGCAAGTATTTTATCAATGTATTTAGCCTGGGATAATGCCAAGATCTATTCTTCCGGTCTCGCAAGAGTTTAATACCAAGAAAATAATTGGCTTCCCCCAGGTCCTTCATATCAAAATGCTTGCTTAGCCAAGTTTTTATGCCTAACAATACCTCTGTATCATTTCCGATAAGGAGTATATCATCCACATAAAGTACCAAAAAAGATACCACATTACCTTAAATCCTTTTATATACATACGGCTCATCAGGACTTTTCTCAAAACCATAAGACTAAATGGCTTGATCAAATCTGATGTTCTATGATCTGGATGCTTGCTTAAGTCCATAAATGGACCTTTGCAACTTGCATACCATTTTTTCTTGCTTTTCGGCTATAAACCCTTTTGGTTGCTGCATATAGATTTCCATTTCCAAATTTCCATTTAGAAAAGCATTTTTGACATCCATTTGCCAAATCTCATAATCAAGATTTGCTGCAACAGCTAAGAGAATCCGGATGGACTTGAGCATGGCAACTGGCGAAAAGGTTTCTTCATAATCCACACCTTCCTTTTGGGAATATCCTTTTGCCACCAATCTAGCTTTGAAGGTTTCAACCTTCCCGTCCGATCCTCTCTTTCTCTTGTAAATCCACTTACACCCAATGGGTTTTATCCCTTTAGGTGCATCTACAAGAGACCAAACTGAGTTGGAATACATAGAATCAATTTCATGATTCATAGCCTCAAGCGATTCCTGAGCATCAACATCTCCTAGTGCTTCGTCATAACTTGTGGGATCATCATCTTCATCAATGATGACATCTTGATTTGACTCACCCAACAAGAGATATGTTGCAGGTGTACGAGTTTGTCGCACTTGATGTTGTGCATCTACAGGGGGTCCATATCTTGCCATAAGTTCATCATCATGTTGAACATCATTATTATGCTAAACTTCATTATCATGCTAAACTTCTGGTTCTGTATGTGGTTCCTGTGTATGTTAATCAGGTATATTTTCCCCTCTTTGAACAACCAAAGGAATAAAAGCTCGAACCGCCTGAGGTTGCAGTTAAACTTGATCTGAGACTAACTCATAAAGAATAACCTTACTCCTTGGCTTATAATTTGCCATATAGTCCTCCTTTAAGAAAGTCGTGTGAGTGCTCACTATGACCTTCTTTTCTTTTGGACTATAAAACTACCAACCTCTGGTTCCTTTAGAATAGCCTATAAACATGCATACTTCAGTACATGAGTCCACTTTATCTGGTTTCTGTTGCAAGACATGTGCTAGAGCACCCCAAATTCGAATATGATTTATGGAGGGCTTACACCCTTTCCACAATTCTATTGGTGTCTTTGAAACCGACTTGGACGGTGCTACGTTCAATAGATACATAGCAGTTTCTAAGGCATATCCCCAGAATGGATCAGAAAGAGATGAATAACTGAGCATAGATCTTGTCATTTCTAAAAGGGTTCTATTTGTCCTTTCAGCAACTCCATTCTGCTAGGGTGTCCCTGGAGAAGATAATTGTGAAACTATCCCCTCTTTAGTTAGATAAGACCTGAACTCTCCAGATAGGTATTCACCCCCTAGATCAGATCGAAGAGTCTTAATTTGAACACCAAGATGCTTTTCTGCCTTCGCCTTTAACTCTTGGAATTTTCCAAAAGCCTCAGACTTGTGACGCATCAAGAACACATGTCCAAATCTAGAGTAATCATCAATAAATGTGATGAAATACTAATACCCGCCTCTGGCTTGGACATTTATTGGTCTACATACATTAGTATATACCAATTCCAGTTGAAGTGTGGCACGTATTCCCTTGGCCTTGAAAGATCTCTTGGTCATTTTACCCTTTAAACAAGATTCACATACTGGTATCGGTTCAAAGTCTAGGGATTTTAAAATCCCACTTTTGACCAAACCTTGTATCCTGTTACAGTTAATATGACCCAATCTCAAATGTCAAAGATAAGTTTCGTTGGAAACTTTTCTTTTCTTTGAAAAATTAATATGATCATCATCTTTTAATTCAACATGATTAACTTCACAGGGAACAAGACTAAGGAAATAAAGACCATTAAACTTTATACCAGGACAAATAAAAGAAGATGAACTTCTTATAGAAACTAAGGAATTAAACTGAACTGTCAAACCATGTTTATCCAAACAACTAACAGAAATTAAATTCCTCTGAAATTCTGGAATAAATAAACAGTCTTCTAAAACCAAAGTTCTATAATTATCAAAAGATAAAACAACTTGTCCCACTGCTTGTGTAGACACAAGCTCCTCATTTCCAATCCTCAAATCTCTTTGTCCTTTACTTACAAGCAAGCTATGTTTGAACCATTGCAAAGAGTAACAAACATGGTTAGTGGTTCCTGAATCAACGATCCATTTATCATTGTGATTCTCCACTAAACAAGCCTTAATCACATGTAAATTACCCATACCTGGTTGTTTCATACGTGGGCAATCTTTCTTCCAATGCCCCTTTTGTTCGCACTTTGAAGCACTTGCCTTTTGGCTGCTTCATTGTAACTGTTTTGGCAACTGGAGTTCCTGATTTCTTCTTTTTCTTATTCTTGTTCTTTCCTTTGGGTTTCCCCATAGGTTTCACAGAACCCTCACCAACAAAAAGTGCACTTCCCTACTTGACTAGAGACTGTTCAACACTCTCAAGCTCATGCATCAGTTGAGTGAGATCAAGATTCATCTTATTCATATTATAATTCATCTTGAATTGATTAAAGTATTCAGGCAGTGATTGTAAGAGAAGGTCAACTTTCACTTCTTGTTCAAACTTGATACCATGGTCATCAGCCTTCTTGAAGTTTGCTATTATTGTTAGACAATGATCCCGCACACTTCTTCCAGACATCACTGTCTTGGTGACTGCATTCAGCGCATTTTGCCTTGCAGAGCTGCTAGGCGTAGCAAACATTCCATCACGAGTCTGGAGCATTATTGCTCCACTCTCAATCATGCTCACTTGCTCCTGAAGGTGACTGGCGAGACTGACCAAAATATAGCAGCGAACTGCTACATTCGCCTTCTCCTATTTTTCCTTCTCCTGCTAAAATTGAGTCCAATTGAATTAGATGCATCAGCAGCAGGCTGCACTGGCTTAGGGGTAGTTAGAACAAAGTTGAGCTTTTCATATTGAAGAACAATATCTAAATTAGTTTTCCATTATTTGTAGTTTGTACCATCCATAAGTTTTTGGCTCAAAATAGTAGCTAAAGGATTGAATGAAGACATTTTTCTGAAAAAATAAGGAAATGCACACTACTTACAAACTATAATTAACAATAAACAGATATAGCACTAGTAGATTCTAATAACTACTATTTTTTTATTGTTTAACAATCCATTAGTTATCTTTACAAGACTTATGATGGGCAAGACACTTGTAAAACCAACATTGTTAATTTGAGCCTTCAATTCCATTGTCAGAGCCTCGATGGGAGGGTTAACAATTTTACCAAAGTTGAATGTACTTAACCATTGTTTATTTTCAAAAATACCTTTAGCGTCTAAGTATTGCCGACGATGGGCCGTGCAAAACTTTACTAAAATTTTGAAAATATTAGGGTTTAATCTAGTGAAATCCGACTATCCTTATCCGATGGGGCTTCAGTGATAACCATTTCACTAATAAACTCACAATTGGAGCCCGTAGGTTTTAAAATTAAATGCTTAATTTAAAACCTTCACCCATTCAATATTTTAAATTTAGAATTTTCAATTTCCAAGAATTTGTTCAATTTAGAGAAATCATTAGGAATCTAAAATCTAGTCATGTTTGGCTGAGTGTACTTCACATGACCATTTTAAATAACCCACAAATTACTCTTAAACTTACAATTCTCTTAGGAAATTTCCTGGATTATTTGTCTAGATTAGTTCCATAATTAATTAATCCAATTATTATTCTAGATTTTAATTTAAAATCATAATAATTGATAACTAATTCAGTGAATAATCTAAATAATCACGCATAATAACTATCATACTAGTCGATTCATAAACATATTAGCTACTACGCTGTGATGACATGTGATCATGCAACAATATGGCATCTTCCTATTCTATATGGCATATTATTTCTAATCATGTTAATCGCACATATAATTCATATTTTTCAATAAAAGCATTTAAACAATTAAACAAATAATTTTAATCCATGGCTTTCCTATAAAAATTAAAAGATAAAATTTACAACTTTGGAATTTCTCTTTTGTCCAACCCATAGTATTTGTCCAAGCCCCTTTAAGGTATCCATGAGCCCAAAAGCCCAAAAGCCCAAAAACCCAATCCTTGGCTAGAAACCCTAGGACACAAAAGAGAAACCCTAGCCTCCACTTTTGCCACGTCATCAATCGAAGTCATCTCAGCACGAACCTCCAAGGGAAGGACCGCCATGGGGAGACGAGTACTACGCCGCCAGAACCGCCGCAATCCGACATCTCACACGCCTTCACGCATCACTTCTTCACCGGCGCGTGAAGGCCATGCGCAGAAGCTTGTGGCGGCGCGTGCCAGTGAGTCTGGGGACGGGGTTTTCAGATACGTGCTCGTCTTTCCGTCCTCTTTCCAACCACATGTGGTTCGTTCAATTCCGAGGTCCAGAGGTCCACAAAAAGTGTTTTATAGCGTTGAATTCTCATTTTCTTGAGTTTCTTGATTTCCAACTTTTACACAAATTCAAAAATTACATAGAAATTCCAAAAATAAAGTAAAAATAGCAAGGAGGAAACCTAATCATATGGGATTAGCCTCCTTGTTACAAATCAAGAAATACATGAGATAATCTAACCATGGATTAAAGTAATTAACCAATTAAAATTAAAACTAATATCAAACATGAATTATAAAAGAATAATCGTTATGAAATAAATAACAAACATAGAAAAAGATGCCATATTTTCAAGAAAATAATTTTCTAAAACAATCACATGAAAAATAAAAAATATCAAAACTGGGTTATTTTCCTCATCAACCTGGCTCTGATGCCAATTGTAGGAATCTCATCAAAAACGCGGAAGCGTATTTAACTGATTTGATGTTGGAAAATAAAAACATTCATCGTTTTGATTACCTGGAAGGATGCAGTGATCTGAAAGCTTCTCCACGAACCATCGTAGTCCGCTCTATGATCGATCTTCCACACTATCTCTCGAGTGGGATGGGATAGTTGTGTGGGCAACCATTCAGATGATGAACGTCTGCCTCTAAGGTTTTTTCTAATGAGAGCCTCCTATTGTCTCTTATTATTCACAAGTAGGCTAAAGTATGTTTATATACTACTACATCCAAGTCCTAACCCTAGACTACATGGGCCATAGGGTTCTTGGGTCATAGTCTCACTTAAGCCCAATTGGGCTTAAATGATTAAAGAGCACAAAAACCCAACAATCAGCATATTATCACAAAGCCACCGTTAAACCTCGTTAGCTATGAAAAACTATATGAAGATCATACTGTCTATGTATTTCTCTAAGCGACACCAGAATGAGGCGATTGTGGGAATGCTTGGAGTCCATTTCTCGAAAATTGGCGTAGAGTTTAATTAAATAGGATGGATATCGAACAAGAGGCCACCCTTCTCCAAAGAGCAGTATTCATCACTCAAAGTTACTCCATTGACTTTTTCTATTAAAGCGTCTTTCACACTTTGCTAACATTTTTCTCCTCAAAATCTATCCAAATATAATTTAATCCAAATATTTAAAGATGAAAGCCACATTAGTTCAATCCCTGCACACACAGACATACAGATATGTAGTCTCATAGCCGTCCAGTTGCAGAAAATAAAAGACTGCCTTAAATCCCCCAATCAAAGATACTCACAATACAAAGCTTCAGATGGAATAATCTTACGCCCCCAATTTCAGACCCAATCATCTAGACAAAACAAAAAAATCAAATAAGATTCCTTTGCCACAAGTCAACTTGAAATTTCACCATCTTCTACTCGCACAATAATCTTAGGTGTTTCTTCGATCGTTCATTTTGCATTTCTGTTGTAGCAAAACCTTTACTGCTTAATATTTCTGGAATTACCTTTTACAATATATATATAACGCTTCACGTTCATTACTCCATTATTAGTTCATTACAATTCATATGTACCAACAAAAGCCTAATCACTTCCATGATCATCCATATATACCTACTTTAGCCCTATTGACGATGTTTATTATGAAATTAAATTTAAATTTAATGCAATTCGTGAGTTTTTAAATTGATTTTGTTGAGAAGGGTTTTCAGTACCATTCATTCCTTTTTATTTTTTTTTTCAGTCAATTATTGCCATAGTAGTGCATCATCTGGCTTAAGTTCATAAATAATGTCAATCTACTTTCTTTTCCTTTTTTTAAATAAAATAATCAATATATTATGGAAGAGTAAGGCTATATGTACATAGATAAGTTCAACATTCTACCAAATCTAAAAATAAAGTCATTGTAGTGATCAGTAAAAGAGAAAAGTTGTATTGAGATCGAACTGAAAGAGTCGATGAGCGATCCCATGTCTCGAGATACCACCAGAGGTAAGTCCTGTAGGATTTCTCTATCAAACTTTATGTTGTTTCTCGAGGTCCAGAGCCGAAGAGAATCAGATCTGTGGGCTAAAAGGGAAGTTTGTAGACCCACAAAATTGATGCCCTTAGAACTTTCATGAAAAAACAAACATCACCTTTTTTTGATCTGTGAACATGGAGATAAATGAGGGATTGCCCTTGATAACGGATCAAAACTTGACGCTTGGGAGGTCTTTTAGTTCTATGTAATATAATCGTCCAACCTTGATTACTGACTACTAAAGGCATTGGAGGATCCTCTGGTTAGTGCTTCTAATCTTTTGAAGCTTCAGCACGGAAAGCCATTTGACAAAAGTGCGCTTTTGACCATATATCATTGGAAGCCTTGTGAGGATCGAATCTTTTTCATTTTTCCATAGAGTTTATTAGAAGCATGATTCTGTGAATTTCTTCTCCTCTACCATCTTCATGAAATTGTGGTAGAAAGTGTTTGATCCACCTTTGAAAAGATTGAAATTCTGACAAGTCTATGTTTAAACCACAGCACAGAAAACATGCTGCTAAAGCAAAGTGGTAGGAACAGGAAATATGAAGTAGAGTTTCATCCTCATCACATCCAAATTGACACTTACCATTTATTTGAAGATGAAATTTTTCTTAAAATGTAAATTAATGGAATGACATTGTTCAAAAGTTTCCAAATGAATAGCAAGAATTTCTGAGGTAGAGATAATGCCAATAGAAATTTTCGGAAGGGATCATGGGAGCCATGCTGCTTTGGATTGAAATACATGGAAAAACCATCCCTAACCCAGAAGATTCGGTCAGGCGTGTTCATGAAGGAAAAAGGAGAATTGATGATCTTCTGCGCAACATCCAGGGCATAAAAGGAGGACACTATTTCAGAGTTCCAATTTGAGAAAGAATTCCCAGAAGGATTATGCATTAATAGATTCGAAACAAAAAGGCCTTGACCTCTTGCTTCAAATCTCGATTGCATAATTGATGTTCCATTGCCAATGCTCAATTTAAGGTTATCCAGAATAATGTGAACATGAGGTATTACTCCTTTCCATAGCTAGGAAGAGTTATAGGGTGTCTTGAAAATTGGCAATGAGGACAGAGAAATATATTTTACTTTGAGAGCGTTTGCCATCAAGGTCGAGAGGGTGATGTGACAATTTGCCATACCTGTTTTGCAATAAGAGCTTTATTAACCGCATGGGATCGCCATAGGCCAAGGCCTCCATCTTCAATTGGCCGAAACAGGATGTTTATGCTTGCTAGATGGACTTTTTCCTTGTCTCTAGTAAATGCCCATGAGAAATCAATAACTCTAGAATCTATATATCTTATCACATATGTGCTTAGGAAGAAAAATACAAGACACGATATGAAGTTCAAGAGAAGAGAGCAATGAATTAATAAGCTGGAGATGAGACACTTGGGATAGCAAACGCACTTTCCATGCCTCAGTTCTTTTATTTATAGAGTCTAAAGCATGATTATAAATTAATGATTTTTCTCTCCCAGGATCAATCCGTGTGCCAAAATATTTACCATGAAAAATGAACATTGAGGGTAATGGATTACTCCATTTTAAGGCTGTGGTTTACGTTAGGGTTGAAGATTAAACTTTATTTTGAGTGGTTGGTGGATTGTTCAGTCCAGCTACAATATGCTTAAAGGTCATAATTTACTGTACTGATGCAGGGAAGAGATGCTTCAAAGAAAAAAAGGGAATCGTCTGCATATAACAATCGAGTAATAAGTTGGGCATTGATGTTGACCTTGACTCCTTTCCAATCTCTTTTCTCTTCTAAGTGATTAATCAGACAAGATAGGACATTAGATGCTACTATTTAAAGGTAAGGAGAGATAGTGTCTCCTTGTCTAACACCTCTACTAGAGAAGAGAGGACGTGATAGCCTGCCATTAAAAAGAAGATGATATTGAACCATAGAAAGTAACTGGTGTATTAGATTAATCCACTTTTGAGGGAAATTCATCTGAGCTAGAACCACTAGTATGAGGTCCTATGATAGTTTGTCAAAGGCCGTTGAAAAGTCTATTTTCAGTGCTACTAGCTTCTTCCCTTCCTATCTTGAATTGTGAATCTAGTTCATAAGGTCTACCACAATCATGATATTTCCATACATCAATCAGCCCTTTAAGAAGATGCTTTGGTTTGGATAGATCAATTATTGTAGGGAATCGACTCTTTAGTCTGTTTGCTAAGACCTTGGATATGATATTATATACCACATTACATAGGCTTATCTGTTGGAAATTATGCCCTAGGGACTAATCATTATACGTTAAACATTATTGTTATTTAAAGTATTTCTCCAATTTTGTTATCATATCATTTGCATGTTTGTTATGATGACTGTATCCTTGGATGTATCATGAAGATTGTCCTAAATGTCTCTAGTCGATCATCTATACGAGAGTGAAGATGAAATAAGACCAGTATGACTTTGATAAGGTATAGAGATACGAAATCAAAGTCTTAGGCACCTGTAAGAGTACAAGGTGCTGACCGATCCACTATGAGAAAGCTGCATAAATTAAGTCATAAGCTTATCTCATGTATAACCACATCACAATGCCCTTTGACTTGAGATCATCATAGATTCTTACATGAGAGTCGCTAATCTTTGACTTAGTCAAAAGTCACCTTTGACTGGGTGATGATAAAGGCTTTGATCGAGATTAGTGGTTCTCATGCAGAGGAATGAGAATGGTCAAGATGAGATTTGTCCCTCACATTTGTAAAGAAATATTACTAGGCTCCTCGATGAGTAAGTTTGAGAAAAGTATGGTCATACTACGATGGAAAGGAGTTTCCATTTCAATTGTTTGACTACTCAAAAATCGAAAAAGTAATGGTCAAGAACGGGAGGATGACACTATCCATGCTTCATCCTTGACCAAATTATCATGTGACAAAAAGGGACGTGGCATGGTTGTATGATAGGTTGTATCATATCAACGATCCTCATATGAATTGGATAGTCATAATGTATTGCTAGAGGCTGCTTGTGACTTATGGATTGGTACATTGTTAGCCCACTGCCAATTTTATGTGAGACTACAGGGTCGCACACAAGAATAGTCCAACACGAGCTAAAATGTCTAGATTCATTGAATCTAAAATATGTCTAAGATTTAATGGATACAACATTTAATCTATGTGTGTGTGTGTGTGTGTGTGTGTGTGTGTGTGTGTGTGTGTGTATTTGAAATGATAATAATATTATGTAGTATTAGTTTTGTATTTAATTTATTTGATAAATTAATTTTTTCGTATCTAATATTCGAATTTTGAAATAGATATCATATCTCAGATTTAATTTATGAAGATAAATTAAATTGGCTAGTATAATTCAGATTAAATAAATAGATTAGATTAAATCTGTTAGACAGATTTAATCAATATTATTTTCATCCAATTCAAAATTTTAAATTAATTAAGATTAATTTTGAATATTTAATACGCCTTATTAGGGTTATAAAATCCTAAGACTGTGTAAGACGTATTAGAGAGATAGAAAAAGGCCGCAAGAGAAACTTTAGAGCAGAGAAAATGTGAGAGGCGCTAGCACACTACCAGTGTTGAGATCCTATTCGTGTGGATACCGGTAGAGGGAGCTGGTTCGTTCATTTGGCTCCTGGTGATCGAACAAGACGTATACGCAAGAAATGTATAATTTTGAACAATCAAATTCAAACGCCATTGATAGATCCATAAATTGGGATTTGAATTTTTTTTTGCTTGGTTTATTTCTTCTGTTGCATGTACAAATCCCAACATTATCGGCCCTAAGTCTTTAATACTATGAGGCTTGTCAATCTCTGAATGAGAGTGATTATGGTCTTATTGAAAGACTTGGCATATATGTTTAGAGTTCCAGAATAATCTAACCATTTGAACTACATCATGTTGAACAAGATTCCAGCTAGTTTGGTAGAAACCAGTATGGAAACCATCTATACCTGGAGAGCTATCCTTTGGGAGCAATAAAACCTCTTCTTGGACTTCAATATGAGTTATAGGAGCACTATTGAAGAACAAAAGGACAAGAAGGAGATAAGATTGAGAAGACAAAGAAGTTTGCTGACAAGTTAAGAAGAGAAACGTGTGAAAGATGTCTTGGAAAAATATAATAAATAAAGTCTTTGAAGGTACAAAGTACAATTTGTAAGGTATTATTAAGTATCTTGTAAGGCATAATAAATATGTGACAAGTCTTTGTAAGGTGTTTTGTAAGTCTTTATAAGGTACATGCATAAAAAATGCTTTACGTAAAGGTTGTAAGATGAGTAGAAAAAGTCTTTATAAGGTACAATAATAGAAAGATGCTTTAATGCTTTACACAAAGATGGCAAAATATCAGGAACTATAGTTGAAAAAATCAATCAGAGTTATGTAACTAGTTGGGATGCCAACTCTATATAAAGCCTTTTAAGTGTTTAAGATGGAGACACCGAGATTGAAACTCTTAGCTCGATTCTCTCCTATCTTTTACTTATAAATTTTCTTACCAATAAAATTTCAAGTTTGAACATTTTATCTCTTGAAGAATTTTTTGAAGCTTTAATTTAGTCATATAAGGTATGAATTGCTAAACACATAAGGGGTAAAATTATGGAGTAATATTATCATATCTCATTATTATGATCCTATAAACGAGAATTGTCATGAGATTAAGGTTTGGTTATGATCATATATATGATTACTAAAAGATAAAAGTCCAGGTACATCTCCAGTAGAAAATGAAGGCATGTGCTAGTAGGGTCTAAAGAGGGAAGGTCTAAGTCATAAAGGTAGATGGCTTTACCTATGTATTGAGAGACTCTATAAAAGAATTCCTATATGAAAGAGGACATGATTTCTTCCATGACCTGGATAATATTTGGCCAATCCTTAAATTTTGTCTGTAGTAGATCAAATCGTCATACCTAGATTTTCTTAGCAATTAAGTATATAACCTGGCTATACTCTTCATGGTATCAAGACAACATGATACATAGGACATGTTTGAAAAATTTTCCTTTGTCATGAGGTTCTACTACTTGCTTCTCATTCTTGTCAAATAGGGAAATTTGTGTTGCATGCTAAGAAGGCTAAGTACCAAAGCCTAGAGATTTTGTTTCTTAGGAATGCAAAGGCATTGGTGCGAATGGAACCGTTAGTAAGAAGCAAAAACACCATTTTCATTTTGATTCCAACATTATCTTTGCTAGTGCTAGATGACCTTTGGCTATCAGAGAGTAGAAGAAGGCAACATAGTCTTCAAAGCATTTGTCAAACTCATACATCGATTTAGGAATGACACGGCAATTGAGCCGAGCTCTTAAAATTTGAAAGAGGATACCAAAACCTCTTGGGACCATCCATTAATTGTTGCACGACTTAACGACCAATTTTTTAAGTCATTAGGGGAATGTGCGACACAGGCACTTGAAGTCCAGCTTAACTTGGACAAAAAAGGAGAGTCATCCGGAGGATTCAAGAGGGAGAATTGTCAGTACTAACAGAGGTCTTTCCCATGATTTGACACATGTATTAAGAAAATTAACCACATCCTGGAACTAAGCTTCCTTTTCATAGTACGTGCAGCGGTGCTTAAAACCAAAAGATCGTTCATCATTTCGAGAGTGAGAAGAGGAGGACGGGGTTGTAGGCACTAGACTAAGAGAAGCCAATAAGATAAAGGGCTCATAGCTTGTGGGAGGTGAGTTAATGAATACATGGGAACCTAGGCTAGCTAGTGTCAGATCAATAGAGGGAGTTTCGTGTAAGGGGATAAGTTATGGGAGTCATTTTGGCTTTGAGGTGATGGGGATTAGGTCATCTAGGATTGTTGCAAAGTAGATTTAGGGTTGGCTTGATTTTCTACTTGAGGCCCATTTACCTATTTAAACCAGTTCAGCCAATTCACCAGAGTCCTGTTAGTATTATTCATTATTTGTAGCATAGTAATGTTATAGAGAATAAAAGATTCTCTACCCAGATTTAGATTTATAGGAACAACTTGTGATCCATGATTTTGATGAGGATTGTCTGGAATATCCCTGTCAGAATCTTTATCAGATGAGAAGTGGATAAAACCATTGTTGAGTGGTCCTTTAGAAGCAATAGTGGGCCCAGGAATTTAAATGATGGGGGAAAAAAATAAGTAATGATGGATGAGCAGTGATAGCAATAATGGAGGAAGACTAATAGACTACCGTCGATAGAGGGAAGCTCACTTGAACAAAGAGTTTCCGATGGCAAGAATTAGTTGGGTGACAGTGAGACCATGAGACGAGTTCCCCCGAGCACACAAACAGATACCGCAAGCTGGGTGAGAATTGAGCAGGCGAGGGTTAAAGGATGGATCTGGACTCTAAATGACCAAATTGAAACATGGAACCTAATTACCAAAATGTCATTTTATTTTATATATATACTTTTCTTTTTAATTTACAAGAATTGAGACAAAACTCTTCTCATATTTTTATCTTGTATATCGTAGATCCTAATTGAAAAGTGTTTTTAAATGCTCAAATCACTATTACAAACAATCACTTATTCATATGCAAAATTATAAACTTTTGTGTTGCATCATTCAATTCAAATGCAAAATTCTACAATTTTGTGTTGAATTCATTCAATTCAAGGGAGCCTTCATTAATTGCTCCGTTCTCAACCTCAACCTCCACATTTTTGTATAACCTCCACATTTCTACATTTCAGTGAAACCATTCAAGGTGATTGATGATGGTGAATACTGCCACTATTCTATAATATAAATTACTTTATGTGTTGTTAATGAATTTTTAAAGAAAAGTATCCTTAGTATATTTTATAAGGAGAAGGTTGGAAGTCTAATATAATACATTGCTATGCTTTTAGACTTTTGGATCCATATTGAAAAAAAAAAAAAACTTTTAAGACCATATTGCTCCTGGGTGCATACTTTTCGAGTGGATTTGCTTCTTAACTCTATTTTTAAATTTAAGTAAAGTTGAAAAAGGTTTCATTTTCAAATAAAGTTAATGAGTTAAGTAGTTAACCTTGTTTCCTTGATGTTTGAGATTTTTAGAGGTAACTATTGAAGAGAGCACACTCCTCATAATCTGAATTTAAGAACATCTAGATAGTTTCATATTGATTATAATTTAGGATGGTACAATTTTAATTTTTGAGGAGATAAAACAGAATCTAAAAAGACCAAGGCCCATATTCTAATGGAGTGAATGTGAGAAGGTAGTGAAGCTGGGCTTCCTTTTTGTGATGCAAATGAACATAATAAAAGCATATAGGGCCTTGTACCCAGAAAAAAAAAACACACACACACACACAAACACATAACCATATCGCATATTTATTTTGCAAGGAAAAAAAATCACATATTTGTTTACATGAATTTTAGGGGGGGCGGGGGCCCACAGGGTTCACTCCTTAGAAGAATGTCTTGGGGATAGTTTTAAAAAACTTGGTAAAAGCTACTATGCGAGTTGAAAGAGCATATTCAAGAGGTGCCACACATCTTGTGATAGCGAATCCTGTCCTACCAATGATGCTCATTTACACGTGCATCAAAATTGCATGCATATTTAGAGCCATACAGACTTAAAGCTTGTGCCATCATCATGTTGAAAATCTGATAGGTCTCTGCTATAAAATGAGGGCATTCCTGAAGAGTACGGCCTATGGTGTGACAAAATGAGCAATTATAGAAGATCCGCTAATATTAGCATTTAGCTTGAACTTCCTTGCTATTGTCAAGGAAAAAGCTAACATTATGGATAAATGGTATTCTAGGATCAATGTGTACACAAACTCTAAGTAAGTTGAGAGCTGCAGAGAAACAAACCTTGCTATTTACTATCACCAAGTTTCCAACAATGTCTCCCACCTCTTTAGATCTCTGGGCTATATGGCACTCGATAGGAAGTCCCAAAATTGAACTAAGATGGGGAAGGTGCCGAGCTTGAGCTCTCTCAAGACTTCTTATGCTTATAGAGAATTGTTCAGGAGACTCTATACAAGTAATGCGAGAAATTCTAGCTTTAGGATATATGATCTGATGCAGGTACCTTCATTTTCAATACTTATGTTGGCAATATACTGTGTCAGATGACATGGTCATTTTAACCAAAATTCTAATTGTAACGACCACCCTATGGGGCCTCTAGTTATCAGAGTTATCGCGTACAGGCATCGAGATGATTTGAACGACTTAATTGCGGAATAAAAGTTTCTAAAATAACTTGGTTTGAAAACATGAGGATAAATTTTTCACGAGCGATATCTATCCCATAAGGGAATCTTAATACAATAATCCAAAAATAACGGACAAATGGTAAATGAATTAATATAGTCTAACTCTTTATATTATTATAGAAGTCTCTTATATTGTAACCCTTACAGTTGCATCTCTCCTCTTGATCCCAATCCATCACCTGTCTCTGTCATGTGGACTGGAGTTCAAATGAATGAACCCTAGGGGTAACAGTTAATCTCATATACAAATATGAAATATAAATGATAACAAATAACATGTTAAGCATAGAATAATTCACAGTAACAAATCGCACCATAACTGTAGTTAACGGCCAAGGATCACAGCCCTTCATTCACAGTAAACAAGTCGTACCGTAACTGCAGTTAGCGGCCAAGGACTGCAGCCCTTAAAGACACGCAGCCCCAAATTTTAGGACACGCAGCCCCTAATCTATATCTAGGATATAAACATGTAAACCATCCAGCAAACATGATTAGTCTTACATGAAAACTTACATACAGGCTAACAAGATAATAATTACCCACCTCAAGCTTAAATCCTTAGCTTTGTCCGAAGGTGTTAGGATCGGAAAGGGTGTTAAGGTATGCCTAAGAACGTTTATCATTGTTGTTAGTCACTTACTCAAGTTCCTCTTTCGCCAACCGTCAGGGTTGCCTGAAGTTCATTCCTTTTCCTTTCGGTCCTAAGGACATAATCATACCTTTAGAACCAGGAGGAATGAATGTTTATTTTCCTTCTTAACCTTTATTTCATTAGGGTCTAATCAAGTAACTTAGACTTGTTACTTTTAGCCTTTATCTTTCACTGTCCTAAAAAGTTCAGTAACTTGAATTATTTCTAATTAATTGCACAAAAATAATTTCAATATGTCGTCAACTCTCACGTGTTATTAGACAAGCCTCCTTTTATATAAAAATATTTTCAAAGATCAGAACTTTTCAAATTATTCCCAGCTTTTACGTTTTCACTGCCTATCCTGTTAAGCTTCCAGAATTTATAGTTTAACTTTAAAAATTCATATCTAGAGTTCTAGGTATCCAATTTAGGTGTTTCAAAAAACTATGAACTCTTGATTAAGTCTAGTTTTTGGGAAAAATGATTCCAACATTTTATTACACGTAATTCTTTCTCAGACCCCAAAAACAACGAGACTGTTTAGTGAGTTTTCCAAAACGTAGGGTCATTTTGTAAAAATCATAACTCTTTACTCAGAGCTTAGGAAATTACAAAATATCCATCGAAAGAAGCTACACGTTTGTACTTTCTTTCTACAAAATTTCATAATTTTATATTTTATCAATCATTCCCAGTTTATAAAAATATGATCACTGCCTAGAAAAATGTTACAGAAATGTTCCATGATTTTGACCCATCTTCCAAAACTCATATCTTGAGCTACAAACCTCCAATTGAGGAGAACCAAAACTCATTTTAAAGCTCAAGATGTTTACTATAAGTCCATCAAATTTCAGGGTCAAATAAGGTCGTTTACTATGGTTTTGACCTACTTAAAAATCGCTTCTTAGCTGAAAATCATGCACGTGAACAATAACGTTAATAGCTACAGTACACGTGCACTGTTCATTTATGAAAACACTGTAGCATACGCTGATAAATTTTCTTTCAGCCAAGAAAAGCAGAGGAATACACGCCTACAGTAACGCATACACCCACACATCACAGCAACAATAAATATATACACACAGATCCATGTTTTCCTTTTTATATATATGTGTTTAGCGACTTTATATTCAGGGCAGCAAGGTTGCAGCAAAGTTTCCCATTTTCATCATATGATCAGATACCTACGGTGCGCTCATTATGCATGTATATAATTCATCTTCACACATGCATATAATACTCCTAATCCCTTAACCATTTGGCACTTCTTATTTCCAGAGAATCCAACGCCTTTCATTATCAACAGTAAGCATACGGTTCAATTAACAAAAAAACTAAACCACATCCAGACACTTAAATACACTTTTACCTTTGCATTTAAGCGTTCAAACTTCCTTTTTGCAGTTCCATATTGTCGAGCAACCTCCTCTGATTCAGAAGCCACACGCATAGCAAGAATGAATATGAAATGAGGACCGGTCGTACCTCCTTCCTCTTCTTTAGCAGTTCTCGGTCTGGCTCTCTCTTTCTCTGCATATCCTTCTCCCAACAACTCTCTCTCCTTCTCATGCTCTTACTGTTGGTCTCTCACTCTGCTTATGTTTTCTGTTTCTCCGATCTCCGGCTGAAACGTTGAGATTAGCCAGCTGTTTCTCTCCTCTGTTTCCCGCGGCAAAATGCAGAGCAAGTTTTCTTTGGAAGCTCTCTCTCTCTCTCTATCTCAGCTCGTTTTCAGCTCAGTGGCAGCAATTAGAATGATCAAAAGCCACTGAGCAATGCATATATATATATTAAACAGGGGGTCTGCTCCGAGGAAGAGAAACCAATGAATAAACAACACTGGGCTCAAGACGCTGACTTGAGAAGCTTGGAAAATCTGAAGAAGCATAATGGAGGGTCTAGTTTTGCTGATCTCTCGCTGCTTCTGGATATGCTTATGAGAGTTTTGCGTGGCTGCCGCTGATCTCTGCTTCCTTGAGTTTACGTAATCTCTGCTGTGATATCTTATTTCTTCTTTTTGGTTTCAGCTGATATATCTGCCTTCCTGCTATCATGACGTGTTGGTTCAAGGCTGGATGTAATGGGCTGAAGGGAATAACACTTCTTCTGTGGGCCGAAATGAATCTTCTTGGTTTATGGGCCATCCTTTGTTTGTTTAATAGAGATTTAGATCGTATTAAAAGAAATAGAGATTTAGATAAATCAATATTATAATTATTTAGGCCAAAATTTCATAAGTTAATTTTCATATATTATTCCTACAAATTTTTAGGCATAACTTATTCCTTACTTGAATTATTCTTTCCCCAAAATAAATTAAGGAAAATTAAACCTAAACTTCCAATAATTATTCTCATGACTAATTAAAGCAAAATTTCAAAAATTAATATACCTAAATATTTAAATCTTAAATCTTAAAATTTGGAATGTTACACTAATACATTGAACGTACTAGTCTAATGTGATAGAAGAAATAAGCTATGTAGATTCCCAGGTTCAAAAAGCAATCTTTTAATGTTAAAATTTGAATATTCCTTGTAGGTATACTTATTATAAGCATATTATTTTAGAAATCAGCCAAGGTTTGTTGTCTCTAGTTAAATGCATTACGCTTGAATCAAGTATGAAGATCAAGCATAATGCTTTCATTTTTGCTTGTATATGTCTTTGAGAGTTACAATGTGACACTCACTTTAGTCCTTTCATCTTGTATATATTGTCATTAGCGGTTCCACTATAACATCCCAAATTTCTAGGATCTTAACATTGGAATATTATATGAGAATGAAATGATAAATTTGGGCAAAGAAAATTATTTACAATTAAGGTTTAAGTTTTCCTTAATTTATTTAGAAAGAAAATAAATTCAAGGAAAATAGAGGATAAAAATTGTAGGATTGAGTATTAATTAATAAACTTATTTCCATAAATTACAATAAAAGACCAATTGCAAATAAATTAGTGTGATAAAATAAATTATCACTATGGTCAAATAATAATCATTATATGATAAGCTAATTAATGAATAATTTAGGAATCTAATTTTTATTTATGCAATCAGTATAATCCAATTGCAAATGAATAAATGAAATATAAAAAAAAAAAAAAAAAAAAAGGAAGAAGAGTTTGGGCCACAGTTTGGTCCAACCAAAAATAGGCCCAAGATACATTCAAAATGGTAAATACAAAACGCATAGTCCCCAGCAGGAATTCAGTGTCCTTTTTCTCTTCTTCGTAAGACATGTCCAGCGGCAAACAAGAGATGGGTTTCACAGATTTTGAATTCAAGTCTCAAGCCCACAAACCCGATCCAGCACCAATGTCATTAACCTCAGGTAAGTGTTGTCTAATAGCCATTAAAAACACAAAACCGTTGCCTAACCTCCACGTAAGTGGACAGATGTCCGAAAATTTACATGCACAAATAATCATCAAATGGCTATATAAAGTCATTCCACTTCAGCTCTTTTTCCTTCGTTTTCATATGTTCGGTATACACAAAGAGAAACCGTAGACAGAGAGAGAGAGAAGAGAGACCGAGAGAGTGTTTGAGAGTTTCATTTGTTCCTCTGTTTTTGCTCCGTTATTCAGCAAGCGAACAGAGCAAGGAAACCGGCGCTGTTCAGCATCTCTGGAAACCAAAGACTGAAGGTGATTTTCATCTTTCCTTCCTCCTTCGTTTCTGTCATTGCTAAGATAGTATACAACCAAAAAGAAGCTAAAATGAAGACACCAAAAATCAAAACAGAAAAGAGAACGAAAAACAGGGGTTATTTGGGTTGTTTCAGATATTTAGTTTGCTTCCTTTAGGTTCAGTATTGTTGCATGAAGTGATCTCATGTTGATATGTATATGAAAACGAAATGAAAACAGAAATTTAAAAGATAAATCAAAGAATAAGAGCTGTCGGGTTTTGCTTATGTTTAAGATATTTTTGACTTGCTGCATGTATACTTATTTCGGTGAAATGGTTTTGTGTGTGCATGCCGTGGAAGGAAAAGGAAACATGAGAGACCACGTGAGTTCACTGTATGAAAGCATCTATGTTTGTATTTTTACTGTCGGGTCTTATCTTTGCTTGCTGTGATGTTTTCATTTTGCTGTCAAGAAAAAAATGCTTCTGAATGTTGGGTTCTGTTATAGTTTTTGGTGTTTATTTTGCTGTTACATCTTTGGTTGAAATCGCTGCTAATCTGGTAGAGAGAAGAAGAAAATAGGTATATGTATATGGGTGTCGGATACTTGTTTCTGTGCGTGCGTCGTGTCTGTATTAGGAAGGATTTTTGTTTTTCTTCATTGCATGTTGTGTCGTGTTTTGCAGGAAGGGAGAGAAAAATATGAAAGGTCAAAATGTATATGTTATGTCGGGTTTGTGCTGCTAAAAGGAAAGAAGAATAAAGGAATATATAAGTGTGTTGTGTGTTTCCTGATTATGAAAAACGGATGATGAATGAAAGGTCAAGGTTGGATACATAAGTGTAAGTGTGTGTATAAGTGATGTCATAGGTATATGTATGCATGGTTATTTCCTGTTATGAGCAATATTAAAATACATAAATAAGATCGTAAATTAAGGAAAGTTAGTAATAACTAGTGAAACTAAGAAACATTAATATTAAGTGAGTTTCTACTAATGGATTAAATAAACATAATAAATTATATTGTGTGATAAGGAACATTTAGTGGTCTTGATAAATAAATGGTTGGTAAGTAATATTAATAATAAAAATTGGAATAATGGGGAAACCATGAGAAATGTTAAGATAATTAATTATCTTCTTAATTGAAGATAGACCCTTATTATTAGGATTATAATAATAACAAATCATGTTATTACTTAATAGTTGGGAAGCTTATTATTATCATTATTAGTTAATGATGATAATAATAATAATAAATAAATAAATAATAATAACAATAATAATAAATTATTATTGTTAGAGGAAAATTAAGGGATTAATTATTATTAACCCTTTTAAACTAATTCATGCAATTAGTTTATTCGCTATTTAAATAAGTGACTGATAGCAATGATAAACATGTTTAGGCAGACCCTGATCTTCAATCTGATCCCAACAACTTCAGTTCGAAAGATAAGGATACACGGTTGAGGTAGGTAACTCTAATACTATAATCATGTATGCATATGTATATGTTTTCATTTAGCTGATCATGTATGTTGGTTGAATTACATGTTTTATTTTCCTGGCCATGGATATTGAGGCTACGGTCTCATGGGGCTGCGGTCCTAGACAAGAGCTGCGGTTCTTGGTCGTTAACTACGGTTACGGTTTGTGTGTAAATTCTTCCATGTTTCTGCATATGCTAAAATGTCATATTTAATTTCATACATGTGCATAAAATTAACTGTTACCCTGGGGTCCATTCACTTGGACTCCAGATCGTGTAAAAGATACATGGACTATAACATCCCAACTTTTCAAAAGTAGTATAATTTTTTTTTCATCAGAGTAGAGCATCGAAGCAAGAGAGTAACTGATACATATATTCAAAATGCCGTAAGTCTGGCTAATTACAAAAATGGTACAAAGACCGAGAGTTTTTGAAGTAAACAACCACAGAGGCATTCCCCTGACATTACCCATGCCGTGGCAACAAAAGATGGTCTTCAGCCGAGTTCCTATAAGTGCTTCTTGCCTTTCTCCTCGGTCCTCAGACCTCCCGATCCTGAAGCTATGTTAAGAGTTAAGGTCCCATGCATACGGACCCCAGGTAACGGTTAACCTCATATTTACATATACGGTATATAAACATAGCAAATGAATCACTCCTAAATATGTCACTCCCAGTGAATGCAAATGTACCGCTCCCAGCGAAATTTACCACTCCTAGTGAATATAGATATACTACTCCCAGTCCATGCATATGTTCAGTTATCCTCTAACAACACTAAGTAATCAAACAACACACCACCAACATGCATACAACACACGTACCACATACACGCATACCATAAATATCAGAGTTAGTGTTACAGTACGCGAACATACCTTCGTTGACACTATACGGTATTTCTGGCGGAATTCTACTTTTGATAGCGATACGACAGCGGTACAACAGCAGAAACAACGGTTCGTGATTTCAGATATCCTATAAGGATGATATCACGTTTATGAATATTTAATATCATAATAGGCATTTTAGGTACAAATGACCATTTTGCCCTTAGGTTGACAAATCGACGAGATTTTGCCAGAGCTTCGCTATTTTAATCCTAATCTCCCAAGATTTTGACATACCTCTTTCTCCAATATATTTCTGAAATAAATATCATATCTATCCCTAAAACATGATATCTAAACTGACTTGGAAGATTAGAGATTACTCTAGCATTTCTACTATAACTACCGAAAGAACTTAAGACTAAAGACTAAGGACCGAAGAACTTACCCGGCACTTTGCTATTTCCACAGACTCCTCCTTCTCTCTAAAATCTCTCTCTAGAAAGCTCTAGGATTTGTGAAGAATGAAGAGAAATGTGAAGGCTATTTATAGAAAAAACCAATGGCATTTTGGTAATTCCCTTGAACTCTGTCTGGTCAGTTTTTGACCATTGGATCGCACTTTTTTGAGGTGGCACGATCCTGGCCTTACACCTCACTATGATGACCTCATCCTGAGTCATCAAAGTGATGTCATGCTTGCATCATCTCTTGATATATGTGCTTTTATCTGATAAAGTTCCCTGTTCGGTGTTCTAATCGCGTAATCTTGGGAAATCTCAAAATTCCAGGAGCAAGGTCCTGAAGATCTTTTCTTTCTCTTTCAAGATACTTGGGTTATCTAAATTTTTGATCTCATTAAGGACATTCCGTTGTTTGCTAAATATTTCGGCCAAACGCCGTTGGCTACGGAAATTGCGTCTGCCGACGTCAACTTCTGGATAAAAATCCACTGATTAATAATATACTCTGGTTTTTACCAACTTATCCCCGGATTCCAGTTTATGAATTTTTTTTCCATCAATTCTCATTTCTACTATCTGTTCTAACTTCACAAAATATCTTCTTGGCCTTATCTCATGATCACTTTGTCGGTTACGGAAATGACTTCGGAGAGAGCCTAATTCGAGATAAAAATTCACTTGTCTATAATATACTTTGACTCTAGAAACTTATTTCATGGTTTTCTAGGTAGGATTTTATTTTTATCCATTCTCGTTTATCCTGTATAAAATATAACAATTATAATATTATTTAATTACTAAATATCTTAGATATTTTTTCTTAATTTCTATTTTAATTTTTCTTTATTTTTCTTCATAATTTCTTTTTTATTTATATATATATATTTATTTTAAGTAATTTCCACCTTTTTCTCTTTATCTTATGTCTAAACAATTAGTCATTAATTATCTAATTAATCACTTACTAATTGTTGACAATTTTCTTAATTAGTAATAATTATTATCTCACAACTATTTCACTGACATTGGTAATTTATGCACCATGCATAATATTAAAAATCATGGGGTCCAATATGGTCCCCCAATACTTTTAGATTTTTCTCCTGTAATTTTTCCAAGGTAATAATTTAATAAATTACCTAAATTAGAGACAACATACTTTCCAATTTTTAATAAATATTTAGTTGCCTCTTAGGATTTTATCATAATTTTCTCAGGGTATTTTATAACAGATAAATATTTCAGGGACATATTTGCAAATTATCTAATATTTTAGGGACCTTTTCGCGTATTATTCAATCTTAGGAGAAATTGTCCCAATAACAAGATGAATTCAATATAAGGTGCTTGAGACCTCATATTCACCTATTTTCAATAGGTATATTCTACAAATTTATGATATTTACCCTACATCAAATTTTAGGGTATTACATGGACCAGTTCGGGGTCGAAGGACAAAAGGCAGTTGTAAGAGATATAGTAGCTGACTCTTTTGTAATTTTTGGATTTATATAATTATTTGATGTTTATCATTTTGTTAAATTTGGATTACTGTATATAACATCCAACTATCGAATGAGTACAAGTCGCAAAAAATTAGCCTGTATTTTCCTATTATTTTAATTTCGAAAACTTTTATGTTATATTATTAAGTCGTCCAAATCTTCTCGATCCCTATTCCGCAATAACTCTGATGAATAACGGCCACAAAGACCGGGCGTTACATCCACTACAAAAAAAAATTCGGTTTTTGCGAAGGAAAAATTCCGTCGCAAAATTTAAATTTTCCCTCGCAAAATGAATTTGCGACGGAATTTGTCCATCGCAGAAAAGGCGTCGCAATTGCGATGGAAATATGAATTTCCGTCGCAATTTGTGACGGAAATATTTTCTGTCGCAATTGCGACCAAAAAGATTCCGTCCCAAAACCCAATGGGTTTTGCAATGGAATGTGTTCCATCGCAAAACCCATTGGGTTTTGCGACGGAAGGCTTTCCATCGCAAATAATAAATAATTAAAAAATAATAAAATCTTAAAAAATAATTTTAATAAAAAAATATAAAAAAATTAAATTTAAAAAAAACGTGAAAAATATTTATAAAAAAATAAATTATTAAAAATTTATAGAAAATTGCATAAAAATTATAAAAATCCTTAAAAAGTAAATATATTTCAAGATAAATTTTTCATATAATAAAAATTTAAAATAAAAATCATACATAATTTTTTACAATAACAAAGTCAAAATATATATGTTCTAAAGTTGCGAACAACAAATACTGAAACATAATCTATAAAGAAGCAGCATGATTATCATCATCGTCACTAGGATGGTCATCATCACCACCACCAAGAGGGTCATCAGCACCAGGCGCCGGCAAAATACTCTTAGACTGAAGTATAAGCTATAGCTGCCTCGCCACCTCATTTGTCTGCTGCTGCTCTTCTCATTGCTACTGTATCATCTCGTCTTGTTGTAACATCCCAAATTTTTAAAAGCGGAATATTATTTTTTCATCAAAAATCATTTAAAATCATCAGAGTAGATCATTTGAGTGGAAGAGTAACTGATACTTATATTTCAGAATGCCATAAGTCTGGTTGGATACAATAGTGGTAAAGAAACCGCGTGGTTTAAAAGTGAAGAAAAGTAATAATATGAAGGCTTCTGCCGGGACATCAAAGGAAATCTTCAACCGGGTCTTCTAGACAACCTGCTTGCGCTTCCCCTTGTCCTCCGTCCTTGGTTCTCCTGACCCTGACGCTATGTTAAGAGCTGAGGTCCCATGCATACGGACCTCAGGTAACGGTTAACCTCATGTTTACATACACAATATATAGACAACTCATACCATAACACCAAACCGCATACTCAAGCAAACTATCATAACCAATGCATATGTATGGCTCCCAGCATGCGACCATATCGCTCCCAGCATACAGACATATCGCTCCCAGCATTACAGATACTCTCTAACCTTTATATGTACACATACCACATATATGCATAACATAAACATCAGAGTTAGTGTTACAGTACGCGAACGTACATTAATTACCTCATACAAGCATACCATACATATAGCACATATACGCATATAGTAAACATTAGAGTTAAAGTTACCAGTACATGGACGTACCTTCGTTGATGAGAGTTTAGTACGTTGACGATAAACTGTACTTTTGACGGAAAACAGCGGAACGACAGCGAAATGACAGCGGAACAAGATTACTGATATCCTATAATGATAATATCACATTTATCAATATTTGATATCATAACAGGCATTTTAGGTACAAATTACCATTTTGCCCTTGATCCCCTAATCAGCGAAATTTCGCTAGATCAGCACCTTCATTGCGTGGTAAGGACTGTTGCGTAAGCTTCAGCCGGCTTGTAGAGGCACCCATCCCGAAGAGTCTCCCTTTCTTGTCAAATCCTCCTGCAGCTTGAATGAATAAACTCTCGTTATCGGACTGAGAGGATGCACGCTCGCCCTCACTTTGGGTGTCTCTCTCCTACGTCAGCTTCTGATAGGTTTCCTACAAGAAAAAAAAAAGATCACAGATGACACATGTGAAATGAAATAAATATGTCGCTGCTTGACACAAAAAACAAAAGTAATAAATATCTCACCATAAATTGCTGCGACCTAGCGTTGATCTAGCGGCGCCCACTACCATCGGTAGACTCTTGTGTATGGGTCTGCTCAAAGGTAGCCCACTCAACATCTTCTGCAAGAACTTCCCCAGACGCTGCCTTCAATCACAAATTATGACCGCCAATTAATTAATTCAAAGTACAAAATATCAAATACTGAAATAGAAAATGACTATGCTCACAATTTTTCGTCGATGCTCACTATATGCGATGGAGCCCCCAATATAAGATGGTCCATCCATATGAGCCCTATTTGATTTACTTTTCACACTATTCTCTTGAAATTTGGGATCAATGTTCCATTTATGAAGTAATTGATCTAAAGCCTCAGGATGAATCCAATCAGTCTTGCCTAGACCGTGTTGCAATTTATAAAACCTATCAGACAATCATCTAACAAATACAATCTCTGAAGCCTGGGCACGAGGGGAAAGTGTCACATCTTGCTAAATGATTGACAGTCTGTTTTCCTCTCTTTAGTCACAGGTTTGTATCGGTTATGTTCACAGATTTTCCATTTGGTCAACTCAGCATCATCTTTGTAGTACAACATACATCCATTGGGGCAACAATGGATTTTTTCACAACTAAGCCCAAGCTCTTTAACATTTCTTTTTGCTTGATAGAAATCCTTCGGCAAATTATTGTCTTTCGGAGCAATCTTGCTCATGATCTGCATCATTTCGTTATAATTCTTCTCACTCATATGGTGATCAGTCTTCAAACTTAGTGTTGCTAAGGTAGCCGACAGCGATGAGTGCTCACTACTTTCAATGTGTTCGCAACCTTCCCATAACGGTCGTTGCGCATCTTGAAGCATTTTGTAGAACCTATCGGCTTCCAGATTAGGATCCTCTCCCATATAACATGGTTGATTATGCGTATCCGTCTCCTCTTGCGTGTATGATGATTCAGCATGAGTAAAAGGATCAAAATATTGCCCAATCGATGGTCCTGCGGCATCTATCACCAAATGTTTGTATTGATTAAGGTTGCCTCGATGACTACTGCTCCCATAATATCCACTCGGTGTTTGTCGAACTTCGCCATGATATACCCAGCATTCATAATCGTCCATAAATCCTTTTTTACACAAATGGATTTTGACCGTATTATACTCTTGAAATTTGAAACACCGGCATGTGGCACAAGGACATACGATGTATCTACTTGAATTAGGTGAGTGTGCCAAAGCAAATTGCATGAACTCTTCCAGACCATCCAGGAATGCTCGAGTTATTTCTCTTTTCTGAGTTATACGATTGGACGTCCAACTCCTATCACGATGACCGTCCATACTTCTACAACTTAACCCTATGCAAATATATAGGGTGGGGAGATACCCCCGTCAACAAAACAACATGAATCAAATATTAATAAGTGGTCAATACAACTGGCAACTCATGTCAACCAATTGCCATTAAATTAAAGCATTTGGTTATAAATAATTTAATATGGAAGTAATGTTATTTACGATCAATTCAAGCTAATTATAAAAAATTTAACTAATTTAATGTCAATTGATTTAAATTGGAAAAAAGTTTAATCTACAAGAATAAAAATTAACTTTGTAGATTTAAATAAAAAATGGTAAAAAATTCACAAATTATCCATGCATAACTATAACTTGTTAAGTATTTCCTCACAAATAAAAAAAAAAAGAAACCTAAAATATGACATTAATATTATAATTATATTTTTAGAATTATACATTATGTATATGAAATTCTTAAATAAAATAAAAAATTATAATTAATAGAATATATATTCTATATTAATAGAAATACATATTCTATATCGAGTAGCTAATTTTACTAATTTTTAACATACAAATTTGTTTACTCTTTAAAGGCACACATTCCTACTTCTACTTTACATCAATTATTAATTAATTGTCTTACTCTTAAACATCATTTATCAACAATATACTCTTCACATTTCAACATCTTCCTATTTATAGATTTATGTATCATAACCCACCAATGGAATATCAAAATTTTGTTACACAATTTTTTCATTACAAAAAATTAACCATAAAAAACAATACAATAGAAGACTAAGAAAATTCATCAATCTCATTAATAAACATCAAGAAAACCCAATAACTGAAAAAATCATGGAATTTTATCCAAACAATAATCATAATCCAAATAAATAAGCAAATTATGAATCAATATCATTAACTTTTTGCTTATATTTATCACTATAAGTATAATGTAGAGTTATAACATTGTCTTATATTTTCTACTTTGAAATATCAAATAGTAAACTTCCTAATTAATTTTCCTATCTATAAATATCACTTTTCAACAGTCATGTCTTTTCCTAATTATATTTAGGAGCAAGATAAATTCCAAAAATTAATAGACATTATCACATGAGAAGCATAAAATTTTGAACATATAAGATAGACATTATCACATATAAGTATTGCAACAAAATTTACACAAACAATAGCCTTGTATTTTCCATATAATGATTTTGAAGGGCAAAATGAAAAGAGAAAATAAATCAATGTAACCTGAAAATGTCGTCAGAAAACACCGGAAAAAGGAGAAGAGCTCACGAGGAGGAGGAGGAGGAGGAGGAGGACCAGCAGTTCAAAGGCTTCGGGTGTCTGGAGGGTTGCCGGATGTAACATCCCAATTTTCAAAAGCGGAATAATTTTTTTTTCATTCAAAGTCATTTCAAATCATCAGAGTAGACCATTTGAGCGGAAGAGTATCTGATATATATATTCAAAATGCCATAAGTTTGGTTGGATACAATAGCGGTATAGAAAACCGAGTGGTTTAAAGTGAAGAAGGCAATAATAGGAAGGCTTATGCCGGAACATCAAAGGAAATCTTCAGCCGGGTCTTCTAGACGACCTGCTTGCACTTCCCCTTGTCCTCCGTCCTTGGTTCTCTCGACCCTGACGCTATGTTAAGAGCTGAGGTTTCATGCATACAGACCCCAGGTAACGGTTAATCTCATGTTTACATACACAATATATAGACAACTCATACCACAACACCAAACCGCATACTCAAGCAAACTATCATAACCAATGCATATGTATCGCTCCCAGCATGCGACCATATCGCTCCCAGCATACAGACATATCGCTCCCAGCATATGAACATATGGCTCCCAGCATTACAGATACTCTCTAACCTTTATATGCACACATACCACATCTATGCATAACATAAACATCAGAGTTAGTGTTACAGTTCGCGAACGTACCTTCGTTGACGAGCATTTAGCACGTTGACGATAAACTGTACTTTTGAAGGAAAACAGCGGAACGACAGCGAAACGACAGCGGAACAAGATTACTGATATCCTATAATGATAATATCACATTTATCAATATTTGATATCATAACAGGCATTTTAGGTACAAATTACCATTTTGCCCCTGATCCGCTAATCAACGGAATTTCGCTAGCACTTTGCTACCTTGACCCTAATCTTCCAGAATTTCAACATATCTCCAACTCCATAATGATTTTCGAAATTAATACCTTAATTACCCCTAGAACATGATTTCTAAACATACCTGGAAGATTAAAGATCAACCTAACATTTCTACAACAACTACCGAAAGAAACACTAAAACTGAAGACTAGGGACCGAAGAACTTACCCGGCACTTTGCTATTTCCACAGACTCCTCCTTCTCTCTAAAATCTCTCTCTAGAAAGCTCTAGGATTTGTGAAGAATGAAGAGAAGGTGAAGGCTATTTATAGAAAAAGGCAATGGCATTTTCGTAATTTAATTGAACTTTGTCTGATCAGTTTTTGGCCGTTAGATCGCACTACTTGGAGGTGGCAAGATCTTGGCCTTACACCTCTCAAGGATGATGTCATCCGTGCTGCATCATCAAGCCTTATGTCATCTTGCTTTATCAGGTAAAATTCCTGGTTCGGTATCCTGATCGCGAAATTTCGTAAAATCTTAAAATTTCGGGCACAACACTCCGAAGGTCTTTTCTTCCTCTTTGAAATTATCTAATTTAACTTAGTTTCTGATCCTGCTGAGGACATTCAGTTATCAGCTGAAAATCCTCGGTATTCGTGCCCGGCTACAGAAATAACGTTGTTCGGTACTAACTCCGAGACAAAAATCCACTGATTAACATTATACTCTGGTTTTTCCCCACTTATCCCCAGATTCCCACAACGAGATTATTTTCTATCGGTTCTCCTTTTGGCTATCTGCTTTAATTATACAAAATATCTTCCTATTCGGATCTCCAAATCACTCCGTCGGTTACAGAAATGACTTCGGAGACCGGCCATCTCGAGACAAAAATTCCCTCGTTCACAATATACCCTGACTTTAGAAACCTAGGTCACGGTTTTCTATGTAGGATTTTATTTCCATCCGTTCTCGTTTATCCTGTCCACTTTTAACTATTATTATATTGTTACTTATTTATCACATGCTTAAACCTATATTACTATTATATTCAAATATCTTCTTCATCCTTATCTCCCCCAAAATTTCGGCCAACACACCATATATATATATATATATATATATATATATATATATATATATATATTTTTTTTTTTTTTCCTTAACCACATATATTATATTTATCGTATATTTATTTTCCACAAAATTTTCCTATTGGTCCATAACTAATTACTTGGATTTAGGCTTTCATAAATTCTTGAAAAATCCTAAACCATTATTATTTATTTAATTAGCCAAAAATTTCGGTCCTTAATAATTATTATTTATATTTATTTTATTTTTCATGTTTCCCAAATTTCTCTAATCTTATAAAATTCCTTAAAATTTCTTAATTAATCCCTTAATAATTTCTAATAATTTTCTTAATTAAAACTAATTATTTTCTCACAACAATTTTACTGACATTGGTAATTTATGCGCCATGCATAATATTAAAAATCATGAGGCAACTTATGTTCCCCAAAATAATATCAAATTTTAACTCATTATCTTTCAAGGAAAATAATCCCATAAATTACCTAAATTAGAGACAACATACTTTCTAATTTTTAATAAATATTTATTTGTCTCTTAGGATTTTATCATAATTTTCTCAGGGTATTTAATAACCCATAAATATTTTAGGGACCTATTTGCATATTATTTAATCTTAGGACAAATTGTCCTAATAATAAGATAAATTCAATACAAGGTGTTTGAGACCTCATATTCACCTATTTCCAATAGGTATTATTTACTAAATTATGATACTTATCCTAAGTAGGATTTTTAGGGTATTACACCGGATGGGGGGGTGTGGGGGGAGGTGTTCACCGAATGGGGGCGTTTGGGGGGAAGGGGGCTAACAGAGGGGTGGGTCGCAGGGGGGGCTTGAATCGGTGGGTGGTGAGGGGGGTTCGCCGGAGTGGTTGACGCGAGTGGGGGGGAGGGTCTCCAGAGGAAGGAGATAGGGGGGGTGGGGGGTTGGACAGTTTGAAGAAGAAGGAGGAGGAGGAAGGAGGAAGTCCGCCAACTTGTGATGGACGGACGGGAGGTGGGGGGTGGGGGGTCGGACAGTTTGAAGAAGAAGGAGGAGGAGGAAGGAGGAAGTCCGCCAACTTGCGATAGACGGACATCCGTCGCTGGCCCCTGCGGGGGACAGCGACGGAAGCCCTTTTCCGTCGCTATATTTAGAAAAAAAAATGTTCTTTTATTTCTTTTGTCTTTTTGCAACGGAAACAATTTTCCGTCGCAAGTTTTCATGTTTTTGCGACAGATACATAATTCCGTCGCAAAAATCCAAAAATTTGTGACGGAAAAAAATCCGTTGCAAAATCTGAATTTTCTAGTAGTGTCCTCTGTATGACTGACTTCATTACTGAAATTAAGTGATGTTTTGAATTGGTGATCCCTGGAATGGCTATAAATTCACTTATTGCAAACTTCAGCAATACTGTTGGGTTTTCTTACCACCTACTTGAGATTAATCAAGTATAAAAACCTACTACTTTAGTCACATTATATGTTAGAGATTATAATAAAACTTGTTGAATCAGAAATTTGTTACGTTGTCACCTTGATATTGCCGTCTGCCCAAAATTTACCAGTTGCTATGATAATGATCGTTTGTCTTTTATTGAAAATTCACCTTTCTAAGATAATTTTGCTTCATAATTTGTAAAGAAATCTGTTATGATATACTTATTTTTTGTACTTTGTTTGCAGGAAGAATTTCTGAGACTAAAGGCATTTGTCAGTTCTAAGGGAGGTATTGCCCAATCTAATGAGAATGAACTTAATTCGTGGAGAGGATTCTGGCGATAAGAACAAGAAGGGTCAAACCTATGGACTTGGATATGAAATTCAACATATTGTTTCTTCAGTCTACCTCATTCCATCAACTCTTCCTGGGATTGTAATGCTCAAGAATTGCAAACGAGGATAACACACCTTTCACAAGGTTATGAACACCTCAAACAAGAGAATCAACATCTTAAACAAGCAACTGACATGGTTATGTCAAGATTGCAAGGAATGAGGATTCAATTACCTAATCTCTCTAACCTTGACAATGATGAGGCTCCCTTTGCTACCAAAGCAAATGAAAAAACTGAAAATGATACTTGATGATTTCCTTTGTTTATGTACACTTGTGACTATTTACATATATTCTCCCTTTTTTAGTCTTTTAGTGACTTTGAACTTGTGACATTATCTATTTATATGAACATGCTTATTTTCTCATTTAAATGCATTAAATTATAAAATACTGCTTAAAAAAAAGGGTGAGAACATTCAGACTAAGGGTAAAGTGGGAAATATGCACAAAATTCCATGGACAATTACCCACAAAATTTTGTCTAAAATTTCATGTGAAATTAATGGAACTTAGCGACAGAATTCTATGGGAAAATTACCCACATAAATTAGGGATGGAATTCTATGGGTAATTTTCCCACAGAATTTTGTTGCTAATTTTTGTCTCTATTTTGTCACAAAATATAATTTTTTCAGCAAAAGCCTTTACCACGGTATTTTTCAGTGACAGACTTTGTTCCTTTGGGAATTCCGTCGCAAATGAAATTACCGACTAAATTTTGTTGGTAATTTCCATCTCTAAGATGAAGATTTTTTGCAGTATTAGTTAGCTATAGGGAACAGAGCAATGGGTTATCTAGAAAAACACAATGCATGACTAAGGTCAAAACCAACCTAGGCAAGACGAAGTGAAAAATAAGGAGAATGCAAAATACAGAATGGAGAATGCGAATGTAAAACAAAAATCATACCCTTAAAACAAGAACAATAGAGCACATGAAAGAATGCGACCTAGCTAGGGTTCCAAAACAAAAAAAGGGAGATAGGGAGATCAAAGCGATTTGTATGACTGTCAAACTGAAGATCAAAGAAAGCAGTAAATGATATGGTTTTCCTGGGTGAGACTGTCAATAGCTGGAAAAGTCAACTAGAGTTGCGGGATATCCAAGGATGGTGGGTAACATTCAACCAAAGACAAGCATGTTAACTGCAATAACTTGGGAAAGTGAAGAAGGGTGAGATAGCATGTATGTATTTTAAAAGATTTGATGAAACTTGCTAACAGTTATGAACTTAGAACCATTATGAAACGTAGCATTTCTTACAATTCTTAATTTACAACCATAATGAACCTTTGAATAGAAATTCACAGTTTTATCAACAAATTCGTTTGGTTTTATAAACAATGATACTGATTTCTTGATAACCCATAGTATAATAAAAAAGGTAAAAAAAAAAAAAGGAAAGAAAAAGAAAACAAGAGTGTTAAGTTGGAATAAAAGTGGATGGCTAAATGGTTATCTAGTAGATTGTGTCCTTTGAAATGGAAAGGGGTACGTTATAGAGCCCAATGTGTTGACATAAAATGCAGCGATTGATATAAGTAATGATTGTTCACTAATAACTATGGACATCTCTTAAATTAGTAACGGTTGTTTACTAATAAACGTGAATAGACATTTTTTAAAAAAAAAAAAAAATTTGGTCTACATATTCCTAATGATTAATTATTTGTAGGGTTAAGTAGCAAATCCGCTTCGGAAATATAGGCCCAAGAGTAATGTCACCCTAAAAGTTTTTCATGTCTTAATGTTGCCCTGGAAGTTTCAAAACATAGCAATGTTGCCCTACTCCATTAAAAACATAACATTGACTGTCAAAAAATTGATGTTGGTTATTAACTTTTTGATGGAAATAGGCAACATTGCTACATTTTAAAACTTTTGGGACAACATTGAAACAAGAAAAAACTTCCATTATAATATTACTCATCAACAAAAACTTCTAGGGAAAATTTTCTATTTAACCTTTATTTTTAAATATTCAAAAAATAAAAAAAGAAGTAGTGGTTTTCAATGATCACCACTACTATTGTCCTCCCCCTTTTGCCCCTTCTTCTCGCTTGGCACATCATCGATGTATGAGGAAGGAGATGATGGGTCTAATAAGTGATCATATACAACCTAATTATGATAAAGGATAAGGTTCAACTTTTTGTTCAAACTGTGGGCATGTCAAGTAAGATGCCTTGTGGAGCAGTCAAGGCTGGCCAATGTCTGTAGCAAAGCCTCCATTTAAGGAGAAGGCGGAAGAGGTGCTGGTGGAAAAGGAAGGGGAGGAACTTGTGGAGGTGAAGGTTGTGGTAGAAGAGGAGGGGCTTGTAGAGGAGGAGGGCGAATAAAAAGAGCTCTCTAGCGTTTGACCATTATGAAAAAAAAGGATGAGGTTATGAAAAAGTGATCTTTAGAAAAATACTAGGAACAAAAGGAATAGGTAATTCAATCTTAAGTATTTAACTTAGGAGAATTGGTACTTGGTGTCA
The DNA here is from genome assembly GCA_037074495.1 of Acacia confusa. Taxonomy (NCBI): domain Eukaryota; kingdom Viridiplantae; phylum Streptophyta; class Magnoliopsida; order Fabales; family Fabaceae; genus Acacia; species Acacia confusa. Next base: position 18,260,554 of record CM073508.1, on the reverse strand, counting down.
GACCAAACGAGGTTTTGAAAGGTGCTTTGTAGATTTTCTTTTTACATGATGGTTACTTATTATGAAATGTAGTTTTTTGTCGTTCATACTTTACGATTAATAGATATAGTCGTTATGTTTGTGTTTTTGCTGATGTAAGGTTGGAAGACAGATCGTTTGTAAGTGTTACATGAGAATTCTTTCAAAAGAACCATCACTTTTGTCACTACATAAATGGTAGTTATTAACTACAACCATTATTTTTGCATTGTTGTGAATTTGGCCTCGCAATACATGACAGTATGCAAATTAACCGTTGCTTTTAAGTGTTATATATCCTTATACGACTTTCGCCTTGACATATATGAGGTTTATTAGATGTAATCGCTATATATTAAGTGTTGTGAATGCGCCAATCCATAGTAATGATGGGAGAAAAGAAGAAATTTTCATCATTTATTTACATCGTTGTCGTACAAGAGGTAGTTGCTTCATAATTCATCCTTGAATTATGTAAAGACACCAACTAAATTTAGGGTTAAAAGGTATGAGAATTTTGGAGAAGAGGGGAGGGAAAAAAATTTATAAGTTGAATTTAAAAAAAAATTGAGAAGCAAGGTTAAAAGTTTTTAATTAATTTTTTGTATTCTTTTATAATACATTATCTCTTCATTGAAATTTTATAATCCCACCTCTTGAATAATTTATTTAAATTCCACTTAAAATTTTTATTTACCGTCCATTTCCTTCCCCTCCCCTCCCCTCATACTAAACAGCCCATAAGGGTCGACCTAGACTATTTTGTCAGCTCAGTATATATTGTTAAAACATAATATGAAAATGAAAAGTACTTACATACTATAATTTAAATTATATTAATTTTTAAATTGGTAGGTTTAAATAAATTTAATTTATATTAGCCGGAATATTTTTTCCCTTAAAGGCCCAAAGTCCAAAAGGCAAGTCTTAATATACTTCAAAAAGCTTAGTGAGTAAGATGAAACTATATATGTTGGCAGAAAAGTAAGATTGAAACAGATAAACTTTTTTATGAGAATTTAGGATTTTTTTTTCATTTATTTACTATTTAAAATATTACTTAAAAGTGTGTAGAAATAAAAATATTGAAAAAGTATCATGGAGTCACAATTTCAGAGGTTGTTTAAAACTTTTACATCTTGTAAGAATTAAATAAATTAACAGGCATTTTAGCCATATGAGTACTATAAAAAAATAGTTGAACAATTGAATATTATAAAATAATATTGCATCAATTCTAAAATATATGTGGTGTATTAATTTATAGTTGTAAACTTCTAATTAATTTATATTAATATTGATTAGTTTTTATTAGGGAAAATTCCACTCAGGGCCCAAAGTAGGATAATATTGTCAAAAAAGGCCCTAGAACCTTTTTTGGTATTATTTTAGAAAGCGTTAACAACTATATATATCAATAGCGGTTAATAACTATATCAGTCCCCATTAACAAATAAATCAGTATAATTAACAACTACATATTAACAACTAAATCAGTCTTATTAACAACTATATCAGTAGCCATTAACAACTATATCTGTACAATTGTTTTTAAAATAATATCAGAAAAGGCTTTAGGGCATTTTTTGACAATATTTTCCCACTTTAGGCCCTGAATGGAATTTTCCCTTTGTAATTTTTTATATTGAGATTATGTTAAAGGATGGCATGTCTTCATACGACTGAAACACGAAGCTTCCTAGAATCATGCAATAATTTCTTTTTCGGGTTTGAAGTTCAATTTGGCCAATGTTCTTCATTTTTTTAGCGAACGATCCAATTTGCTATTTATATGAGTAATTATTGATTGTACGCGCTTAAAAAAAACAGAGAAATTCTTGTATGAATTTAGTTTTGCCATGTTATTTGTGGTATAACCAACTAAAATACAATGAATCATAAGCAGATTTGGCAACTCTTAAATATTAGCTAGCATATTAATAAAATTAAAAATTTCACAGGATTAACTTTTTTACTACTGGTAAAATTTTAATTAAGGGATTCATTTTTTAAAAAAAATGAAAAAAAATATGAAAAATATGAGTAGTTAACTAAGATAGGTTAAATACCATTTTTGCCATGGAAGTTTACCTTAAGAAGCACGGGTCACCGAGAAGTTTTTTGGTCTGATTTTTTCCTCATAAATTTAAAAACATAGCAATCTTACCCATCTATTGATCTTGACCATTAAATTGTGCTCTTTTTTGTAAGCTTTCAGGGGCAAAATTGCTCCTAAAAAAATTCCAGGGGAAATTTGCTCCAAAAAAAATTTCATGGCATATTTGCTCCATTTTTAAACTTCCGAGATAACAATGAGACCAAAAAAACTTCCGAGTGACCAATGCTCCTTAAGGTAAACTTCAATGCAAAAATAGTATTTAACCCAATTAAGATTAATATTAGTTGAGTTGTTATATTTTATCTGGTCATACCACAAATGATGTGGTAAACTAAGTTTACACAAGAATTTCTCAAAAAATTTACTTTACAAGCGTAACAAGGTACACAACATTTATTACATGCACGCTAAAATTTCAACATATTTATATATGATACCATTCCATAAATGTATAACCTAGAATAGTGAAAAATTAGAACCAGTGGAGGAGTACATAAACTCCCTCTAATCCTTATTATGAATATTTAGTAATCACTTTACAAAAATTAGTCATTTTTTGAAGAGTATCAAAATCACCTTCAATAAAATCATTTGTTAGATGAGTTTGATTAATTGTTTATGAAGTTTTATAGTTAATTAGCTTGGGGTAGTAGATAAGAAATTAATAATACTTTAAACAAACTAATCCTTTAGTTCATAATGTTAGACATGTTTATCTAATTAATTTGAGGAGATTAAGAAAGTTGACTAAATAAATTATAATATATAAAACAAATCTCTCTAGAATACTTGTTTGTAGCATTAGATTATATACTAATTTATAAATTAGGAAAATTAATTTGAAGAAAAAGGATAAATATAAAAGATAAAATGGGAAGAAAAAAAAGAGTCTTACATTTAGGATCAAAATCCATTCCAAATTAGGTTATACATTTTAGGATCATATGAGTATATTATTTTATGGAATATATTAGTAAAATTTGGAATACGTGCCCATTTAGTGTCCAACATTATTGCTCGCATGATTGCTTTCAATTACAAAAAGAAGGATACACATGCGTGTAAAAAAGAGAGATGAATAGGAGGACGATCCCTTCCTTGCAAAACTCGCATAACTGACATCACAATACAATGAATGAGAAGAACCGTGCAAGTCAATAATATGCCTACTTTACCACACACCAGGCGTACCACTACCAACTTTTACCACGTAAAAACAACTTGCACCTTCCTCACTTGGCTTCATGCTCTTTGTCTTATCATGGACCTTCTTACTTCAGAAGTATTATATTAGCAAATTTAATGTTATTCGGCTATTCTGAAAAGGGGGAGTTAGGCTTAGGTCCTACGAAAGACAAATTATCACCAAGATTAGTTCAACTCTCATTGTCGTGAGTGGGTGGGTTTGATGGACCGTGCCCACAAAAGAGACTATACTGTCCTTTTCGGAAATACTTAAAATACATTATTTTCTTATCCAACATTATTTTGCTTTAAGCTTTAGATCCCTTAGCTTGTATCCGCAGAGAGGGGCGTTCAAGAAAAAAGGAGTGAAGTATGAGACTTAATTGCGTTCAAGAAGGGATTTTGCATCTTTACTTGGCATCATATCATCTCATCATCACGCGGCCGTTTTCAACCAAACCAAAGTTCTTATAATTATTTCCAAAGCCTAAAAAGTTTTGTATAAGAAGTGACGATGAGCAAGATTTTCAGTTCTTTAATTTCAAGGTTCATCATCATTTCTCTTGTCTCAAAACTTTACTGAAATCCCTTGTTATCTTGTATCCAAACACACCCAAAATCCACATATTTTTCAATGGATGGGCACGTAGTTTTGGGATTTGGGTTTATATTAATTGGTTTATGGCACCTATTCAACCACATCAAGCTCCATGCCCTTAGTCCCACGTCTTATAGTTGTTGTACTACTTTCTGGTTTCCCATCCCAAAGTTCAGATACTTAGAGCTCATCTTCGTCATGGTAAGCAGCTCGATATTCATAGCCATGGAACTTTTCATATCTCCCGCTCGTCACCAACCGTTCGACCCGGACGGAAGTATCCCCACCACACATCTTCACAACTTGGAACACTCTTCCATGTCCATGGCTTTTTTCATCTACGCTTTGTTTTCCATAGCTCTAGATCTCACCTCGTGTAAAGCTCAGAGGGAGCTAACCCAATTGTTAGCTGCAATAGCTTTTGCTCAGCAACTTCTTCTCATCCACTTTCACTCTTCTGATCATAATGGACCAGAAGGCCAATACCACCTGCTGGCTCAGTTTTTGGTCCTTGTTTCTTTGGCTGCAACGCTCATAGGAATTGGCTTGCCTAACAGTTTCTTAATAAGCTTCCTGAGATCGGTTAGTATAATGTTCCAAGGTGTGTGGCTTATGGTTATGGGGTTCATGCTTTGGACTCCTGGCTTGATTTTCAAAGGGTGTTTTATGAACCCTGAAGATGGTCACTATGTGGTGAGATGCTCCAATGAAAAGGCCCTTCAAAGAGCTCTCTCGCTGGTTAATATTCAGTTCAGCTGGTTCTTTATTGGGGTTGCCGTTTTTTCTGTATCGTTTTACATGGTTTTGGTGAAGCATTACCAAGGCAAGCTGGTATATGGCCGTTTGGCTGATGATCCGAATGACGACATTGAGTCTCAGAAGAGAAGTATACAACTTGCTGGTAATATAATTGCTCATTAAATTTAACTAGTGAATTCGGTATGCACATGTTTGTGTTTGTGTTTAAGTGTGTAGATCATTCGATTATATACTAATTGATTACCGTATTTTGTTATTAAATATAAATTTGATTAATCCAATCATCAAATTAGAAATACTAATTTACCACGCTGATTGTTTATATATAATTTATACACACTTATTGTATGATTTTGGCCCAAATAAGAAAAATTGGGCCAAATCCGTGATTGGAAAACTAATTGCCTTATGTTACCTGAGATTTGGGAGAGCTGAGGTCTTTCAGAGTAAATAAGGGTGAGCGGAGAAAGATGAAATTGCCCTTAATTAAAACATTTAGAAGGTTGAGGGAAGAGTTTGCAAATGAAATTCTTTATTGTGCAAATGAGCTTCCCTATTGTGCAAATGAACTAATGCGGAAATTGGCATCCTTATTGCGCAAATAACCATGTCTCTTGTACAAAGGAACATGCCTAATACGCGCAAATGACCCTCCTTATAGCGCAAATTAGCATTCCTATTGTGCAAATGAACATGCCTAATTAATGTGCAAATTAACTTCCTATTTCCTCAAATGAGCATCCCTATTGCACAAATGAGATTTCCTACTGTGCAAAATAACAAATGTGTGAATTAGCTTCCTTATTGTGCAAATGAACCTCCCCATATATTGTGCATAACATCCTTACTAGGTAAATTAATTAGTATCCTTAATGTGCAAATAAGCTTCCGTATTGCGTAAAGCTTCCCTAATGTGAAAATGATCATCCCTACTATGCAAATGAGTTTCCCTAATGTGCAAATGAACACACCCTATTGTGCAAATGAGTTTTCTTATCATGCTTGAGACGAATTTTGTAGAAAGCGACTTACAGTGAGGCTATCAAGGTTATAAAAAATGACGTTACATTTTGAATATTGACCATGATAGAAAGAGGAAGTTGCGCACATAAGTCTATCGGATCTAGTTTTCCTACTTGTCATTGGAATGAGCAAGGAGAGTTCGTCCGTATAGACGAGCTCTGCACGGTCCAGATCTATTTTTGTTTTATAAAAAATAATTTTAATTAGTAAAGAATTTAAAATAAAGTTAATATTTAAACTAACACATTTTTAAAAATGATTTTTTTTTCATTTTGAAAAAAATAATAAAAAAATAATAAGATCTTAACCGTTCAGATCTAAATCCAGACAATCTCAAGCTCCTCTATATAGACGAGCTCCCCTGCTCGTCCAAACCAAATCCAAAGTTATTATGGTTAACCAAAACGTTTCGCGTAATTAATCGCATGCAATTAGAACGATAGCCACTCCCCCATGAAAGCTATTATAACAGTTAAAGGAACTCAGCTACGAGCCTCAGACCTCCAACTCAATGAAAAACATACTAAAGTCTCAACTTAAATTTTAATAAATAGCTCAAATAAATCCTTAAAAAACCAAGGACACTCACCGAGACGAACACAGCATTGCCGGGGTGAGAATCTCAACAAAGCTCAAATCACCAAGCTGCACTCGCCTCGATAACATTCTTGTCGGGCCAGTAAAGATCGAGATTCTCTCAGAATCCCTCCTCACATGGTAAAAATTACTGCATGTGGTGAAGAGAGAGACTAAAGACAAATCAAGGAGAGGGGTACTGAGGATCCAGGCCAGTAACACATTTACAAAATTTTAAATGCAGAAACCATATAAAATAGTATCTTTGATGCAAATATAAATCAAGTCCTAGTAAAAACCCATTAATGAAATGGTGCGTTGAATCATTTCTCGCCTCGGCGAATAAGTCTTTTGCCGAGGTGAATTTACCTTTGTACGCCTCGGCGAGCTAACTCTTCATCAACACGAGAAGCACAGAAGAAGTTTCAGGTTCTTTGCCTTGCCTTATCGCCAACTTTACTTTTCCAATGACCACTCTACCTCTATCTGACACTATTAAGGGCTATAGAGGCTAAGTCATGAGGTCTCTAATATCTAGGATGCTACACTTTAAAGGGTAATTTTGGTTACTTGATTTTATAATTTTTGGTATTCTTAGTGCTTGATTAACATTTGGTATGAGGTCCGTACACTTGTGAGGTCTATGATTCACATGTTGTGTCTATCATGTTTTTGCCACCGTTTCAAGAGGACATGTGTCCCACACTGTCTTGGTTAGAATTCATTGAGCATTAGTAGCTTAAGCTTTAGCTGTGTGAATATTTTTATTTTGTTTTCCAATTGTGTGTTTTGTTTTGCGTTCTTAAATTGTTGTTTCTCTTTTGAGAAAAAAATTAAAAAAATGAATTATTCTTGTGGCTTAATCAACAAGAAATTATCAAGCCTATGTTCTTTATTGGAGAAACATGTAAATGTAATGATACAAAGGAATGGAAATGCTGGTTGAATTGAAAATGTTGATTCTTCTCTATATAATTATTTTTCCAGTGTTTATTTTGGAGGTTCATTTACATGAGCATTTTTTATCTATCTATCTACACGCATGTGCGCGCACACACATGCCAGACATTACATGGGCATGAATTGCTAGCAGGAATGAAACTTATTTTGGTGCTATTTGCTCCAATGGAAGTTTAGAGCAACAACAGTCTTGTGACCCACATTTAGATTATTATTCAAAAGAAATTACCACACATTTCCACTTTTATCCGCATGTTGAGAACACCCTAGAGTTTAAGGAAAAGTCTCACATAGATTACTTGAGGAGTACTATATGAAAACACCCTAGAAATTTATGAATGAACAAGATGAATTTGTCACTAGAGTTGAGTCAAGGGTCTGTAACATTGAAGTTTATGTAAGCCAAATTGTTTTATCCCTTGAGAATATGAGGCAAGAAAATTCTTTAAGTTGAATAATAACCACTTCGTGTGATAATGACTATAATTGTGGGGAAATTTAGGAGTATGTTGTATTGCAAGAGACTAGAGATTCTTTAAGGGAGGAATGTGAGCATGAAATTAATTAATTTAGGGGAGAGTGATGGGTGTTTAATTAGAAGAGGTGCCAACTGTGGGAATAATACTTTACTCACACTTTGTTATTTGATATGTTCTATACACTTGAGGGACTTGGTACCAAAATCCATTGTCAAACAAGAATTTTTCATTTTTGTTTAATTTGAATAATCTAAATTGAACTTAAATAATTGAAAAGAAATTACAATCAAATTAAAACAAACTAACTATTGTAAATATTAAAATAAAAGAGCAACCCAAAATCACTAATCATTTACTAGCTTCATAAACATTTTTTACTTAGTTAATTGATATTAACTAAGTAAAAAATGTTTATGAATGTTAAGAATGTTATCCTTGACATAGCTACTCAAGAAGAAACATAAATAATCAAATTTACTATAATATGCACTACTACATATTTGAGCATAAATAATGCTTAATAAATAACAGTTGCAATGATAAGTATATATTTTATAATTAAATAAATATAGATTTTGAGATATATTAGATTGAATTTATTAAGATGTTATACTTATTTAATTATCTTTTAGATACTTTTCAAACTTTTAATTAATTATAGGATAAAGGAAATTTTAATAAAAAAAATATATCAATATCCTATTCCTAATTGTATAAGATATCAACTAAAAGATAGGATATCTCATATCTGAATTTGAATACAAACCCATGGGATATTATCATGCTATATATATATATATATATATATATATATATATATATATATATATATATCATATTGTTTTTCGGATCCGGAGGACATTTCGGATGAATGCAAAAACAAAACGTGGACCCCACATAGGAAGAAGTAAAACGCACATGACATGAATCAAAGAAAGAGATTTGAAGATTGAAAAGAGACCTGGACCCCGCATGTAAAATAAAACCCTAAATTAATATCTATTAAGGGAGGGTGCTCCACAGAGGAAAAGACGCACGGGACGCGGAACAAAAAAGGAGACGCGACGGCCAAGAAGTAGAGACGCAAAAAAAAAAAAAAAAAAAAAAGGATCAGAGCAATTGCAAAGGCTGACGGCAGCACAGACAGAACGAAGGACTGTGGGGAGTCTGCTGGGCTAAAAACAAGAAAGAGGAACAGAGGCTGCACAAGAACCAGAGGAAGAAGCGTTGGTAGAGTTTGATTTCTTGTCTTGATTCTAGTTTATTTCTTTCTTAGGATGACTGTGAACTCTGAATTCCTATTTGCTGCTGACATGGATTTTTCTAAAGCCATGTGTGGCTAATTTAATTTGCAATTTCGAGGACCTATGAACTTATTAATGGATTAAACTTTGCTTTCATGGTTTAGTTATAATTAGTATTAATTTTGGTTGCTTAGTCTTGTTTAGTTTCAAATATAAATTCAAGCATTAGGATTTACATTGACGAAGGAGATTTTAATTAGGCTATGAGATTAAGTAATATGGGATTAGTTACGATTTAATTTGCAATTAGGATAGACATATACCTAATAACCCCATATAATTGTTGAAGAGTGTGTCCAAGTTATGTTGCCTCTTGAGTAAATTTGTTAAACATAACAATTTCTACTTAAGAGAGTGTTGTAAGTGGACCGACAGGCACTTATAGCTATTTATACTCGAGATTAACAAAATTAATATTAAGGCTAAATAAATTAGTGAAATCAAGGTCTGGGTTGCTTAATTGATTATTGTCGTAGTTTGTTTATCTTAATTTGGTTTTATTTTCTTTTCTCTTAAATTAAATCTGGTTGCTCAACTTAAACGAAAGTGTAAAATTAATTGTTAACTGAAGTTGTGGGTACCAAGTCCTCATAGGGTCAATATCTTACTCATTCTTTATTACTTGATACAGCTCCTATACTTGCGGAAATATGGGCTATAAAGTTTGGCCATATCAAGTTTTTGGCTTGCATGGAAAGGAACACCCTAATAGCCCAGTACCATCATTACATGGCCTGGATGAGAAGCATTTATTATGACAATGAGGTCAATGGGATGGTTTACCCACTTGAGAAATGGAAGAAGGTACTCCTGTACTTCCTTCCAAGGATTCCTGAGTGGATAAAACAAATCAATGAGATTATCGCAAGTGAGTAGTATTTCTACCTCGACATGGGAGCTTTCATCACTCTTGTAGAGATCCGTGTTTATCCATATATGTAAGCCACTATGGTAGGTAGTCAAGTACCTATGATAGCCATATGTAAGAAAGCAATATTATGAAATTCTATGTAGTATGAGGAAGTGTAAGGAAGTAGATGTAAGATAGTTGTATGAAGGAATGGTCAGTAGTAATTAGTAGTAGGGAGGTCATAATAGGACTATGTAACATGTGATGCTTATGATGAAATGTGGTGTATGAATGACAGTAATGAGTAACGGACATATGGTTATTATAAGTGCTCATGTCTCAATACCTTATTAAATCATTAATTACATAATAGTTATTCATTTGATATTTGTTATATTGTAGTTAAAAGATGCATCAAAGAAGGACCAAGGCAATAAGGGAGCCCAAACCGACCCGGAATGACCTAGAACTTGGTTTAACTCAACAACAAATGATGACTATGCTGCAAGAACAAAACAACATGATACAACAGTTAAGGACTAAGTTAAACGAATTAAGGGCTCATCGAAACTAGGAGGAACAAGAACAAGAAGAAAATGGAAATGAGGATGAGGGTAACAATGATGAGGATGAGTATCGGCAAGCTCAGCAAGGGAATGGAAATATTGAGACTCCGCTGTACTGGATCACTAAATTTTGTAAACAAATCCCCAACATTTCGCGGATGATTAGATGCAGCAGAAGACTGGATCTTACGCCTCGAGAAAATCTTCTAGGTGCTAGGATGTCCCAAAGAAAGAAAGGCACAGCTCGCTATTTATAAGCTTGAGGGCGATGCAGATCGCTGGTGGAGGAATACTAAGACCACCCTCCATGCCCTAAATATCCCTGTTACCTAGGAATTGTTTCAAGCAAAATTCAATGAACAATATCAGCCTTCCACAATGAAGATCAAGAAGGAATTGGAGTTTTTAAGTATCAAGCAAGGAGATAGTGAATTTTTTGAAGATTACTACGCCAGATTCACTCGCTTGTCAAGATAATTTGCTTACTATCAGAATCCCAAAGCTGAAAGCAGCATGGCTAACATACTCCTTTGGGGGTTGAAGTATGAATTAAGGGAGAAGCTGATAGCAAGGCAATTCCGTTTACTGAGCCAAGCAGTGGAGGAATGTAGGATTATGGAAAGGAACCTGAAAGATTTACGACCCTCCCGAAATTTCTTCGGACACAGCGACTTCAGCCGCAGGGGTCCATCCCAGAAGCGTAAGGGACAGTGGTCTAGGAGCCATGGCAAAAATAGGAAACCCTTCAAACCATGGAATCAGAGTTACGAAAGATCAAAGGACATAGGGAAGTGTTCCAATTGTGGAAAAACACACCTTAGAATGAGTTGTAATAGTGAAATTGTTTGTTATCTTTGCCGGAAGCCTGGACACTTAAAAAGAGATTGCCCACAGTTAAAGATGAAGCCGAGGCCCCAAAATCAAGGAAGAGTCTTCACCATGACAAAGGAAGAGGCCCAGAAGTCTCCCGAAATGATTCAAGGTATGATTCTAATCCATGGACATTCATTACATGCATTATTTGATATTGGTGCAAGTCATTCATTCATTGCATGTGACTACGTGGTACACTTGAAGTTAGATACCCATAAACTGCCATATGATTTTCTTGTATCTACATCCTTAGGGGTTAAGGCTAAGACCACTGAGACCACTGATGTATGCTGAATTGCATAGTGACTGTGAATGGGAGTGAATCGACAATTGATTTAATTTCCTTGCCTCTACTGGAGATTGATGTGATATTAGGCATGGATTGGCTAACGGCTAACAATGTGATTATGGACGCTGGAAATAGAAGGATCATCTACTCAGAATCTTCACAAAACTTTAGTAAGGAAGCCAGACTGAGTTTTCTTTCGAATATTAAGGCCGAGGTGTCTATCAAGAAGGATTGCCATGAGTAAATGGTATTCTTTTCCATGCAGGCAGAACAGGAAATCTCGCCAGATCAGATACCTATCATTAAGGAATTCCCTGATGTGTTTCCTGATGACATCAGTGGACTACCACCGGAGAGAAAAGTTGAATTTGTAATTGAGTTGATGCCAAGTACTGGACCTATTTCTAAGGCACCTTATAGAATTGCACCTAATGAGATGGCGGAATTAAAGAAGCAAATCGAAGAGTTGCTTGAGAAAGGATTTATCCGACCAAGTGTTTCACCATAGGGAGCCCCAGTTCTATTTGTAAAGAAGAAAGATGGGAGCCTTCGACTTTGTATTGATTACAAGGAATTAAACAAGGTGGCGATCAAGAAAAAGCATCCACTTCCCAGAATCGATGATCTTCTAGATCAATTGTTTGGTTCTTGTGTATTTTCAAAGATTGATTTACGATCTGGATACCATCAACTGTAAGTCAAGGCTGAGGACATTCCGAAGACTACATTCAGGACCAGATATGGGCATTATGAGTTCTTGGTGATGCCCTTTAGGTTGACAAATGCCCCTGCTGTCTTCATGGACTATATGAACCGGGTGTTTCGTCCTTACTTAGATAAGTTTGTGGCGATGTTTATCGATGACATACTAATCTACTCAAAAAGCGAAACAAAGCATGAGAACCATCTGTGGTTGGCGTTTGAAACACTAAGGGAGAAACAACTTTATGCCAAGTTTAGCAAATGTGAATTTTGACTCTCAGAAGTCAAATTCTTGGGTCATGTGATTTCTAGAGAAGGGGTTGCCGTATAACCAAGTAAAGTAGAAGCAGTACTAGATTGGAAAAGACCAGAATTTGTGTTTGAGATTCATAGTTTTCTGGGTCTTACGGGGTATTATCGCCACTTCATACAGAACTTTGCACAGATCGCTTCGCCATTGACAAAGCTCACTAGAAAGGGCTAGTCATTTGTATGGGATTCACAGTGTGAGGAGAGTTTCCGTGTGCTGAAGGAGAGGCTTACGACAGCACCGGTGTTGATTATCCCAGATCCGAGTGAGACCTATACGGTCTTCAGTGATGCAAGTTTACAGGGATTAGGATGTGTCCTGATGCAACAGGGCAGAGTTGTGGTCTATGCCTTTTGTCATTTAAAGCTTCACGAGTTGAATTACCCTACACACGACTTGGAGCTGGCAGCAATAGTGTTTGCTTTGAAGATATGGCGACATTATCTGTATGGTGCTAATGTTGAGTTGTACTGCGACACAAAAGCCTAAAATATTTCTTTGACCATTATATATACCCTCAACATATATTATAGTTTGGAACTAAGCATATATAGCGTCGACATATATGACATAATGATTTGGAGTCATAATTTATGACTAACAATAACCAACATATATCGACAATTTTGTAGTATAAATTATTAGTTTATAAGTTTTGATGATAACAAACTTGAAAAAAAAAATAGGACTTGATGATGAAGACAGAACATCACTTAAGAGGGGGTGAATTGGGTGATTTCAAAAAAAAATCTTCTGCAATTAAGCAAGAGAATTAAATTGATAGAGCAAGGATAGAGAAATAATGAACACAGAAGATTTATATTGGTTTGGTCTAAACTCTTGACTTATGTCCAGTCCCCATACTCTCTAGGTATTTCACTATCACACTGTCGCAAGATTACAGATTTTGTTTCTTAAAGTAATCAATACACACACACACACACTCAAGATCCCTCTACCTTGAGATTTCTTATAGAAATAATGATTAGATAATAACTCTCTTATAGAGTAGATACATAATCATTGAAGTACAAAAATATATGAAAATATTACAAAATGTTAAATGAAACTGTAATTGCAATAAATTCATTTGAGTGTAAATGTTTTCGGTGGTTCATTCGTATTGAATGCTTCTTCTTATATTTGGTGGTAGCAAGTAATGACCGTTAAGAAGCTTCAATAAATCCATTGTGAGTAATGAATATAACCATTAGACCGTTGAAGTTCTTTTGTTACTCATAACTTTGATTCCTCAGGATAATCATCGTCATTCTGCTGCTTTGACAGTCCCATTGTTTTGCCAATTATATTATAGCAATTAATATGGAAAGAGAACATGAATGCCTTTTGGGTTGCACAAAGAATGGTTGCCAAGTTAGTGCTTGGTTTTTTGCAACAGCACTTAATGCTTTTGACATAATGCTTTTAAAGATTTTGAAGTTAATCACCTGCATAATCATCTAAAACTCCTTAATACGATTAAATATAGTTAAGAACAATAATGAATGATAATAAGAAGTAATGGATTATACTCAATGATTTTAATTTTTACGAATATGGTGATTTACTGAAGCATGAATGGTCACTCGAGTTTATCATTAACTGACTTGAGTCAATGACTCGAGTTGGTTCTTTTAGTACTCGAGTGAAGATGATTTTCTTTTGAAAGCAAAATATGTTTGAACCAGAAGTTTGAACAAAGAAAATCATTGCACAAAGCATAACTCGAGTCTAAAACTACTGACTTGAGTTGTTCACTCAAGTCAAGTCTTTGCCACTTGAGTATGAAGATTTGTTTAACAAAAGGAAGACTTTGAGTTAAGTCAAAGGGAACTTTGAAATAATGATAATGGAGTCTTAAAATCATGACTCTAACTAGTAACTCAAGTGCATCAAGAATATAACTTGAGTCTTGAAATATTTGTTCACATAATACATTGAAAAACTAGTTTGAACAAATGACACTCAAGAGTTGAAAAGCTAACCTTAATGAGTGACTCAAGTACATAAGAATTAACTCGTGTTTGAAGTTTTTAACTCTTGAAAACAACTGAAGCAAGAGATAAGAGTTGAAAACATAATTTTTAGTACCCACTAAGTCAACTTGAGTTTTGAACCATTAACTCGAGTCTGTCAAAACTGAAAACTATTTTGATTAAGATTTAAGATCCCTGACTTGAGGTTTTAAACCATGACTCGAGTCTGTCAAAACTGAAAAAACTATTTGACTAAGGTTTTAAAGCACTGACTCAAGTTCTTGAACCACAACTTGAGTTTGTCTTTGGCAAACACAATAAGGTACTTTCTGATTCAAAATTTGAGTGACTTGAATCATCAAGTCAAATGCTTTTACAATTGTCTATAATCATCAAAACATAGAGAACTAACAAATGATTCAAGTCACTTGAGTGTATGTTTCAAAATACTCAAGTGCACAACGTTATTAGAATTATAACTTGAATTAGAAAGATGTTTTAGAAAAGATGTTGCAATGTTTTGAGATGAACACTCGAGTGTTGGCCTCACACTCACAGAGTTTTTGGCTAACACTCACATCTCTTGTGAAAGTATTGTGTTGAACACTCAAGTGCTTAAGTAAACACTCGAGTGTTGGTTCAACACTCACTATGAAATTGCCTAAAACTCGTGTATTTCATAGATGCAGTATTGAACATTCAAGTGTATTAATGAACACTCGAGTGTAAAGTAAACACTTCCATGTTTAATGCTTGATATTTTATGATGAATAAATTGTTGTCTCATTTGTGAGAAGCACTCAAATGAGATATTGTGAACACTCAAGTGTTTGGTAGAAATGAATTTTTGTTTATCTAAATTCTTTTTAAAACAAACTTCTACCACCTACACACAAATTCATCAACACTCAAGAGTGACAATATACACACTCGAGTGTGGCACTTGAGTATGACTATATCAACACTCGAGTGTTTAGTAGAAAATAGAACTTATGTCTTTCAACAGTCTTCTACCAGACACAACGTTCATCAGCACTCGAATGTGACAAAATGCACACTTGAGTATGACACTCAAGTGCACTAGGAATATCACTCAAGTGTGAGTTCTTCCAGCACTAAACCTTCATCTCTAAGAATTCAAATTTATTGTTTATCATCTAAATACACTTGATTATTCCTCTGATCTTACTACTTATCGATGCTACTAAACATATTTGACCATGAGTTTCAAATAATTTGAAGCATGGATTAGGTCCAGAAATACAAAAGCAAATCTCTATGTTAGAGCATTAATGAAGATGACAGAAAATAGAGCAGATGCTTAAGAGTAGATCATTGAATATTGTCTGAAGCATCAATTGTTGCAAAACAATAGCGACTCAACCATAAAAAGTCCCAGAGAATACCAAAGGGATGTTGTGTGAAGATCTGTATTAATGATGTGAAAGCAACCGAACTTCAAAATCTTCCAACAACTCCAATATGTCTCTAATAGGAAGCTTCATTAGTCCAATGGAAAGTTTGAACACTCAACGGAAAGCTTGAATTTTCACAATGTTCATTTATGATGTTCAACTATAAATACTTGAGCATTCAATACAAAAAAAAAAAAAAAAAAAAACCACTGAAGCATACAATCAATTAATGCTTATTCATTGCTCATGAATTCCTATGAAATATCTTTTGATATTTAATGTTCATAAGTGATTATATATCTACTCTGTGATAGAGTCATTCAATCAATTTGATTTCTGTAAAATCTTAAGGTAGTGGGACCTTGAGTGGTTGTTAGATTACAACTAGTAAGAGGGAGTGAATCCTGGTGAGGATTACTCTGTATTAAGGTGCCAAGAACCTAGTTAATCTTAGAATGTTAGTGAAAATCTCAGAGACACTCTGGGGACTAGAAATAAGTTAAGGAATTAAGGCCAAACTAGTATAAATGTTTGTGCACACTTTGGTGATATCTTTCTAACTTCTTCTGTTTGATTTAATAGTTTGATGCTTTCTTGTATAAATTTTTAAATCACTCAATTCACCCCCTTTTTGGGTGAAACATTGACATTAACATATAGTAGTAATGATTATATGGGTCCAAGAGGTATATTTCTATGCTAATGGCTAATGAAAATAAATTTTAATCTCACATTACTCAATCCAAAGGTCCAATTATGATCCCTTTTCAACAATAATCTAAATTCCGTAAATTCACACTTAATGTTGATCAAATAAGTAGACAAGAAATTTCAAAATCAAGTAACCAAAATTAACCTTTAAGTATCATCTTTTGTTTTTGTTTTTGTTTTGTTTTTGCCAACAACTTAAGCATAATCAAACATTGCAAAACAATCTCCAATCCACTAATAAGTTCTTAGTTACTCTAGTTTATGTTGTAAGGAAAAATTAGCTACACATCTTTATAATCAATCTTAATTCAGCAAGAAACAACCCAAACTCCATAATCATGCTATGTGGAAAAACGAAAAAGTGAATCCCTAAATACACCAAAATACATATTAAATATAACTAAAAATGGGAGTTATTGCACCTCACATTTGTATCAAATCTTGTTCTTAAGATTTTAAATGGTAAAACAATAAAAACAAAATCATAAAAACAAAATTTATAAAGCCAACATTCAAAATTGGGAGCAATTCAAACTTTTAAGCCTTTGAGTTCTCGTATAAAACTTTTCCATCTTCCAAAAAATGAAAGTAGCAAGGTAAATCATTTGGAAAAGATAAATTGAAGGAGGTATTGTCAATCAGAGGAGGAGGAGACACGATGAGTCAACGAAGAAAATACTTAAAGGAGGTATTGTCAATCCGAAGTCAACCGAAGTTCAAGGACAATCTTAAAAGGCCCGAGCCACCATTATTGGCATTTACCAGGAAAGATTTAGAGGATGTTGTACCAGGTCACCAGGATGGGCTGGTCATTTCTGGGACCTTCGGAAAGTGTTTAGTGAGGAAAATTTTCATCGATACAGGAAGTACATGTGATATCATTTTGTGGGCGGCATTCAAAAAGATGAACTTAGACCCAAAATATTTGAAGCCATGTAAGACCACATTGACTGGTTTTAATGGACAGAATACGCAACCTAAAGGGTATATCGACTTGAAGCTGACTCTCGGAACCAAGGAGGCATTCAAGTCCGAACAGGTTAGATTCATTGTTGTTGACTTCCCATCCAATTACAATATCATTCTGGGAAGGCCTACCATACACAAATGGGACATGTTGGCGTCAACCAAACACTAAAAAGTGAAGATGGTGAGTACTGACAATAGAGTGGTAATAGTAAAAGGTGACCAGCAAGAATCTTGGCGATGCTACTTTTCAACTGTCAGGGAGAGTGAAGGAGAAAATCCACTACAGCCAACCCCGGACTGCAACCAGCCTAACCTGTCTGTGAAGTTGGTATTCCTAATAGAGTTGGATATGCGTAAAGAGGCTGAGGTGTCAAGATCGGAGCCGGGCGGGGAGTTGGAAGAGTTGATTTTGGGAGAGGAACTGGGGCAAGCTACAAAAATTGGAAAGACCCTAGGTCCAAAAGTCAAGATTGAGTTGATGGCCTTTTTGAAAGCCAATCAAGATGTGTTTGCATTGAAAGCGTTTGAGTTACCAGGAGTTGACCCAGAATTCTGTTGCCACAAGTTAGCCATTTATCCAGGAGCCATCCTGGTCGCTCAAAAGAAGAGGAAACAGGGTCCAGAGAGAATTCAAGCACTTGAAAACCACATGAGGGAGCTCTTAGAAGCCGGGTTCATAAGGGAAGTGCAATATACCACCTGGTTGTCTAATGCAGTCCTAGTGAAGAAACCTAACGGAAAGTGGAGAGTATGCACGGATTACACAGATCTTAACAAAGTTTGCCCTAAAGATGCATATCCTATGCCCAGCATTGATCAATTGGTGGATAATGCTTCAGGATTTCAGCTTCTGTCATTTATGGATGCCTACTCCGAATATAACCAGATTGCTATGCATGTGGATGATCAGGAGAAGACAGCCTTCATAACGAAGAAGGCGAATTACAGTTATAATGTCATGCCTTTTGGTTTGAAAAACGCTGGAGCTACTTACCAAAGGATGATGAACCAAGTTTTCAAGGAACAGTTGGGCAAGAACATAGAAGTTTATATTGATGATATGATAGTCAGATCTATAAGTCCCGAAATACATATTCAGGATTTGCAGCAAACTTTTGATAAGTTGCGAGAATATCGGATCCAGTTAAACCCAGCCAAGTGCGCATTTAGCGTCTCGGCAGGGAAGTTTCTTAGCTTTATGTTGACTCACAAAGGGATAGAAGCGAACACAAACAAATGTCAGGATGTTTTAGACATGAAAGCCCCTAGGACAAAACGGGAGGTACAACAGTTGACAGGACGGTTGGCCGCATTAACCCAGTTCTTACCTAGATTAGGGAAGAACGTGCTACCATTTTTTAAGCTCCTTAAAAAGACTGCCCATATTGAATGGAGTGCAGAATGCGAAACTGCATTCGCAAAAGTGAAACAATGCCTGGCGGCTCCATCGGTTCTATCTTGGCCCAACCCTGGTGAAGTGTTGATTGTGTACTTAGCAGTGGGGGAGGAAGCCGTAAGCGCTGCGCTCGTTAGAGAATTGGAAGAAGGGCAGGTCCTGGTCTACTTTGTTAGTAAAGCTCTTCAGGCTTCTGAAATCCAGTATCAGAAGTTAGAGAAGGTAGCTTATGCGTTACTAATGGCAGCTTGGAAGCTTCGTCAATACTTTCAAGGTCATCAAATTGTTGTCAGAACGAGTCAGCCCATTCACCAAATCCTTCATCGACCGGATTTGGCAGGAAGGATGACTAACTGGGCCATAGAGCTCTTAGAGTTCGACATTGTTTATAAGGCTAGGCAAGCCATCAAGTCTCAAGCCTTAGCCGACTTCATTGCAGAGCTCACTCCGACAGACTTGGAAAAGATCGCGAGCACACCAATGTAGAAGATGTTTGTAGATGGTTCTTCCAATCATTCAGGAGGGGGAGCCGGGATTATCCTTGAAAACCCAAAAGGAGTGACTATAGAGCATTCTCTGCAGTTGACATTTAAGACTTCTAACAATCAGGCCGACTATGAAGCCTTACTGGCTGGGTTGTCACATGCGAAAGAAGTCGGAGCCAGGATGGTGCACACCTTCACTGATTCTCAGCTGGTAGCTGCCCAAGTTGAAGGGACATATCAAGTCCAAGGTCCGTTGTTAGCAAAATATTTGAGTAAAGTCAAAACGGCAATAAGAGATTTTGACAAGGTGATAGTTACACATATACCGAGAGAAGAAAATATCAGGGCCGATATTTTGTCAAAGTTAGCAAGTACCAAGAGTCCGGGTAATAACAGGACCGTGGTACAACAAAGTTTAACTACGCCGAGTTGTGTAATGATGATTTCAACATCCGATGACTGGAGAAAACCATTGGTGGATTATTTGGAGAGAGGACTATTATCAGATGACTCTTTCGAAGCCAGGAAGCTAGTCCGAGATGCATCGATGTATACTATAATAGATGATCAACTTTACCAAAAAGGCCTTCATTCCCCGTTGCTTAAATGGTGAACTCAGAAGAAGCCAAGTATGTGTTTGTCTAAGGTCCATGAGGGAATTAATGGACAGCATATGGGAGCTAAGGCATTATCCAGGAAAATACTTCGGGCCAGTTTTTACTGGCCTACAATGGTGGCGGATGCCGAGGATCACGTTAAAAGGTGTGATAGTTGCCAAAGGCATAGAAGGATAATCCTCACCCCGCCATCCAAGCTGAAGTCTATCTCGACTCCTTGGCCTTTTTATAAATGGGGAATGGATCTATTGGGACCCTTCAAAATGGCTCCAAGACAGTTGAAATGGTTGGTTGTTGCCATAGATTATTTCACTAAATGGATAGAGGTTGAACCCCTATCTATGATTTCTTCAGGATGAGTTCAGAAGTTCTTTGAAAAGAATATTATAGCTCGATTTGGAATCCCGGCCAAGGTCGTCACGGATAACGGAACCCAATTTGCCGACAAAGGATTTCAAAATATGATGAAAGCCTTCCAAATCAAACAACAATTTGCCTCAGTGGAACATCCACAATCTAATGGGCAGGCGGAGGCAGCCAACAAAGTAATACTGGGTGGCTTGAAAAAACGGATGGAGGACACCAAACTAATTAGTTAGAACAGTTACACTTTGTTCTATGGGGATATCGGACTAGCGTGCAGTCTTCTACAAAGGAAACCCCTTTTAGGTTGACCTATGGTTGTGAAGCTATGATTCCAGTGGAAATTGGCCAGTCCTCATGGAGAAGAACCTCGGCTATGAAAGCAGGGGAAGATAGTAATAATAAGGCAATAGCCTTGAAGTTGGATAGTATTGACGAAGTCAAGGTTGCGTCCCACTGTCGAGATCTAGCTATGAAACAACTTATTGCAGCCAAGTTCAACAAAAGGGTAAATCTGAGATCCTTTTGTGCTGGCGACTTAGTACTTCGATGGGCCGATATTGGCAATAGAAACATCGGAGAAGGGAAGTTGGCCGCAAATTGGGAGGGACCCTATCGTGTCAAAGAAGGGCTTGATCAAAGGGCATACCGCCTTGAGGCGCTAGATGGTAAGCCTATTAAGCGAACGTGGAACGCTGACAAATTAAAGTTGTATTACATTTAGCCGACTTGTATGAAAGCGGTAGAAATACTGTTAAGACAGTTAGTCAATTAGTGCCTCCTTTTAAGGAATTTTGTAAGGTGGTGGTACCATCTAAGGCATGAATATTCCTTGAGAAAATGTTTGTAAAAGATTGAGTTATGCTAATATGAGCATGCAACTTCTATTAAGGAGTTATGATAATTATATGGTTATGAGTATACTGCTTTTAATTTAAGGTCTTATGATACAATTATGTCATTAGATGTTAATTCCATAACCAAACTCTCAGCGTAAAAGCAATTGCGAAAGTTAAAAGTGTTCTTCCTTGATAAAGTCGGGGGTTGCCGAGATTCCTGGCGTAAAGGGGGAACGTGGTAGAGGTTTATCAAAACCTAGATGCATCTAAATCTATCTTCCAGGATAGTGAAGTGACTTACCTTACTTGACCCTGATCAGGTCTAAGTGTACATGAAGAGTTATAAACCGATAGTGTGCACAAGGAGAGTTACCCTGTCTCGGATTGTAACTCGGACTAAATGAAAGTCGAAGCAGTAAGTAAGAATCACGAGGTTTTTATGAAAAGTTTGAAGCTCAGAAAAAATCCAGAGTTAACATACATACGGACTCTGTAATAACATTTATGGCCTTGGCCAGGTCATTAAACTCGAACTCTAGGCTTTAAAGTTTGGATTTAAAATTAAGCATTACAGCGGTTAGCAGGAAAGCATAAAAATGCCCTTGAGTCTAATATGTGTCTAAATACGTGAAATTACAACATAGAAACATAAAAAAGAAAGGCAAGGCAAAAAGAAGGAAGCATACTTCCTAGCTCACTCATAAACTAGCAGTTCCCTCATCCTCAGACTCGGATCCGCCATGCTCGTCGGCTGGCAGAGGCGTCATTGTGGGGAGAGCAGAAGAAGGAGCGGCTACAAAGGTCCCGTCATCATCAAGATAGGCTTGGTGATGCACTTTTGAGAGGTCCAAAGAGGCTGTAGGATGAAAATGTCGGACCTGGTCCAGGGCATTGTGGAAGGACTCCACTACCCCTTTCTTGAGCATGGAGATCTCGGCCTTCAACTTTGCCTCAGTCTCTCGCGATTGTGCCTCCAGCCCTTGATGCTTGACCTGTAGCTCCTCAATCATTATAATGCTATCAGAAAGTGATCGCCAAGCGGCTGAAAGCTCCGCATTAACCTCAGTCAGTCTGGCTTCCATCTCCTCCTTTTCCTTCATGGCAGTTTCTCAAGCGGCATTGGCCTTGAAGGCTTCATCAAAAGCCTGCTTGGGTTCCATCCTGGCCTGCTCTATATGCTCCTCTATCCAGACCCCTTGGTGCTTCAAATGTACAACAAGTTCAACAAGACCCACCGCTTTGGCCAGTGCGTCCTCCAAGTCCTTTAAATTTTGAACTTCGGTCTCTGTGAGTCGGTTGTGTTCAAAGAAGATTGTAGGGGGGAGAAAACCCGAACGGTTGAGACCATTGACCCCAATTTCCCTAAGCTCAGATTCAGGAAGACGGGTTGGGTTGGAGGATGAGGATGGCAGGGATGGCAGCGGAAGAGGAGTAGGAGCTCGGAGCACTTCTGCCCCAGCAACAGCAACCTCTTCAACCTGAACTGATGAGGTAGGCTCAGAAACAGCCGGAGTGGAACTCTTCTTGCCCCTTTTCAACCTCTTTAAGTCGGCGCTGGAGGCAAGTGCTTTAGGCGTAAGAGGAGGGCGTTTCACTCCAGTAATGATGATCTCCTCAGCAATATCACCAAACGCTTCAATATTGAGGTATCCCAGTCTACCCATCACTTTAGCTGCAAAATAGAATGACCATCAACAGTCAACAAATAGGAATCCCTAATATAACGAAAAAAATGAGTAAAAGCAAAATATGTAACAAACAAGGCGGTCATACGTTTGGTCCGAGGGATGGAAATCTTGGACTTGGGAATAAAGTTTGCGGACTTTATGACGCCATGCTCACTGACATAAGTGAAAATTTTCGCTATGGAAAAGGCGTCATCTTTTGTCATTTCTCCTTTCGAGAAGCGGAACTCGGCAGGACGAAAAGAGTGATGGTTCTTGAACCAGTATAGAGGAAAGGGAGCCTCGTCCGGCCCATCATTTAGGCTATGAAGAAACCAAGGCACCTTTCCGGCTTCAGCCTAAACTTTGAAGTAGTTGACTTTAAAGCCTTTGAAGGAATTACTAAAAACGCCAAAAATTTTGGGCAGTTAGGCGTCTCCATGGAGTGAGGTGATCCCTTTTCTAGCAGAGGTGCTAGGTTCGTGGATGGAAAAAATATAAAAAGAAGAGTCTTAGGGAGTACTGCAACCCTAAGACGTCCATCTGGAACTCGGTAAAGGGAAAACGGACGCCGAGCCTAGTGACTACATCCCGGTACATGAAGAAGAAGGGGGTGGATGACTCATAATCCTCCGGCTGAGCACAAACCGCTTCAGAGGGAGAGGGAAGAGACAGGGTATATCTGTCACCGTCTCAAACAGGCAGATCCGCCAACTCAGCTTCTGACATGTCAGATCTGGCCCCTAAGATGGTGTCATCAACCCACATCCTCGAGTGTAACGCTTTGGTCTCTTATTTACTTAGTCCTATCATGGCCTTTTAATGCGTTTGGGAGCCATACCTAGGATAAAGCAGAACAAGGAAAGTGGGTCAAAGTCGAGTCCATCACATATTACAAAAACAAAGGAGTAAGAAGGTGGTGGAAAAACTAACTCAAATGATTATCAGGAATGAGTGGAAAATTTTGTAGCTGGTTATGACGGCAAAACGATAGAATGGACTCGGCCTCGGCCTCAAAACCCCGAAAGGAGTAATCGCAGGCCAGAAATAGGCAATTTTTGCATGTCGGAGTGGCCCGAGGATCCCGATATTCTACCCTAGTACACAAAGACTCTTGTGATTAGGCTAAAAATGCGCCTGAGTGGTCACGACCTTCATAAGGGTCTTGGCAAGGGGTATGCGTGACGGTGGATTTCGAAGACGAAGGGATTTTCGCTTTACTCGTACCACCCCTATGAGCCCGAAGCAGGGTTTCCTGTTTCTGCTCGGCAGTACGATCAACCCCCCAGAGCCAGTGGGGAACACTAGGGGGCAGCTTCAAGAAAAGCTCATACTCTTCCTAGGAAACTGGTTTCCCGTTGATTGTAAAGGGAGGAGAAGGGGCTCTAGCCATAGAGTGCTAAAAAAGGAAAAAGCAAAGCTATGAATGGTCAAAGCAGATAAAAGCCACGAAGAATGTGCCGATAGAAGCATTCAGAAAAAATGCAGATAATGCAGTAATGCCTACTTTTCTAGATATGAAATTGCAATAAATATACCCTCCCTTAAAAGAAATGAATATTTAGCATCAATTCCACACTAGTATCTGACTTCCTAAAGTTAATTACCTAAGCCAAATTCTTTACCTGCCTCCTAACACTTTAAGAAGATAGAACCAAATCCTAGTCAAACTCAATCCTTTCAAGATCAAATCAAACCAACATTAAGAATATCCATAAATCAAATCCAAACTTCCAAAACACAATATTTTTGTTCAAAAATTTTCAAAACATTTTCTATATAAGAATGAAAAAAAAACAAGTTGTAACATCCCAAATTTATGGGATTTGGATATTGGTGAATTATATGGGAATTAAATTATAAATTTGGGCAAAAATAATTATTTGAAATTAAGGTTAATTTTTCCTTAATTTATTTCAAAAAGGGAACAAGTTTAAGGAAAAATGGTGAATAATAATTGTAGGTCTAAATATTAGGGGATTTATTTCCATAATTGCAATTAAGTCTAATTGAAAATAAATTGGTATTGTAGAATAAAAATGAATTATCTCTATGATTATGAAATAATCATAATTAAAGGAAATGATAGTTAATTGGAGATAAAAATAGGAATTTTAAATAAGCTATTTAAAAAAAAAAACGAGGGAAGATGAAAAACGCATGAGCCAGCAACCAAGTCCAGGGCCCATTTGATATGTATTATCAGCAATAAATGGATCAGCCCGATATATATATAATCAGCCCAACACCTATCCAACATGACCACGTGAGAAGCATGTTATTATCCACATTGAATCCTTCTTCTTCCCATCAACTTCAGTTCCAACATGAATGAATCCAGGATCAGTTTCATTTCCGGATTGGATCAAAAGCCCATTTAGTTGTTCAGCCCATAATCAATTGCTACCCACATCCATTCAGCCGTAAAGCAGAAGCAACGAAAAAATGGAACTGAGAACAAAACAAATACCAGAGAAAGCAATCTACTTGGCATTCATATCTTGGCAACACGTCATTAAGCCAGCTGTTGGCCCTCTACTGTGCATGCGAGATCATTGAGCCTTATATATACGTCTCTGCTCCTTCATTTTTCAGAGATACGAAGAGAGTGAGGGAGGTTGAAGAGAGAAAACCGAGAGTGAGGCAAAGAGAGTGTCGGAGGCTGAGAGAAAAGCTGAGGCAAGTTTCCCTGTTCTCACCGTTGAGAACAGAGGAGTAAACCAGTCGGCCTTTCTGCAGAAAATAGAAGCAAGAAAGAGTGAAACGAAACAGAGGGAAAGCCGAAAAAGGAGAGGAAGAAGGTGAGTGAAGAGAGAGTGGACCGAAGAGTTTCAAAGTCTTCTCTGTTTTGGGCTGTCGGGAGCAGGGGAGAATAGCAGCAAGTGGTGTTGAACTTTTAGGCTTGAACTCTAAAGGTAAGTCATCTTATCTCTCTCAAAGCCTTTAGTTTTTCCCATCGGTAGTTTGTGAAGATTGAAACAAAAAGAAAATCAGGCTTAAGCATAGAAACTGAAAATGAACTGGAACCGAAACCAAAACAGGGGGGCTGTTTAACTGAAGTTATAATGTATAAAGAGATGAAGGGGAAAAAAATGATGATGCTGGTCGTGTGTGTGCTAGCTGTCATCGGTTTTCTTTGAGTTTAGGAGAGAACCATATAGATATATGCATGTCGTGGCTTCTTGTGTATGGTGTTTGTTTCTTTTCCTCCTTGCTGCTACTGTACGTGGGTGTAGGTATATAATATTGTCATAGCTTGGCCATTCCATGTATGAATACATCCAGATATTGCTGCACCTGAACTTTAAGAGAATAAAAGGGAGCTTTTGTTGTTTTGTGCAAACATATATGTGTCAGTCCATGGAAAGAAAGAGGAAGCTTATGGTGCTGTTATCTTAGTGAGCGTGGGTTGCTGAAACTAAACGTATATTAAAGACGTGTCTGTGTGTGAGTTTTTCTGCATGAGTGAATATTTATATGTGTAAACGTTTTCCTGTTATCTTAATGTGTGTGTGTCTGCATATATATTAGAAAGGAAAGAAGAAGGGAATAGTTTAACCTTGATAGTTGATGTATAAAAAGAAAAACGTTGAAAACTGAAAGTGAAAGGAAAGAGTAACTAATTGGTTTTCACACACTTATTATGTTCATAGGTGACGTGTTGTCTGTGAAAGAGAGAGAGAGAGAAAAGGGGTTATATAGATATAGGTATACTTATATGTATGTGGCTGTCATATAAATGGGGAATAAATAAATAAAAATGAATTATTGATAAGGAATTAATAAGAGTTTACATTATAGTAATAATTGGTGAAATAATAATAATAATAAATAAAGGGAAATTTTTGTTATTATTAAGATAATAATAATAACAACAGATAATGTTATTATTATTTAGGAAGAAGTGATGATGACAAGTATTTAATGGGGAATTATTATTATTATTATTATTATTATTATTATTATTGGGAATAATAATAATAACAACAACAACAACAATAAAATTATTATTGTTAGGGAATTTTTAAGGGATTAATAATTATTATTAATCTTCTAAACTAATTCGCGTAATTAGTTTATTTGCGATTCGAATAAATGACTAACAGCGATGATAAACATTTTTTGGCAGATCTTGATATTTGTCTGATCCCAACAATTTCAGTACAAGGAAAAGGGATACACGGTTGAGGTAGGTAACTTTAATCTTATAATCATGTATGTTAATGTTATGCAACTATTAGCTGATCATGTATGCTAGTTGAATTACTTGTTTATATTTTCCTGGCCATGGATTTGAGGCTGCGGTCTCATGGGGCTGCGTGTCCTAGACAAGGGCTGCGGTCTTTGGGCGTTAACTGCAATTACGGTTATGTGTAATTTCTTCCATACTTTAAACATGTGCTATTATGTCATTTCTATTTTCATACATATGCATAAGATTAACTGTTACCCTGGGGTCCATTCACTTGGACTCCAGATCACGTGAAAGATAGAGGAACTAGTTCGGGATCGAAGGGCAAGAAGCAGCTGTAGGGGATACAGCAGCTAAATCTTTTGGAATTTTGGATTAATTGTAATATATTTGATGTTTATTATACGCTTAGTTTTGGATTATTGTATTAATATCCCACAACAGGATAAATAGCGAATCATGAAAAATTAATTCGTATTTTCAAACTAAGTTAATTCAAAAACTTCGATTATGAAATCAAGTCGTCCAAATCTTCTTGATACATGTCGTCGCGTTAACTCTGATAAATAAAGACCCCAAAACTTGGCGTTACGCAAGTTATGCAAAATCAATAGTCAAGCTTTGAACCAATTGGAATTTAATTGTATTAGTTATAAATTTTTAAGACTTTAAAAAAAATAACACAATTTAACAAGTGAATATATTGACCTGAGAATCATGAGAAAAGTTTTGAAGTTTTTTATTTTTTTATGGGTTCAGTTGGATCGCAAGTGATTTTTAAATGTCTAAACAAATATGTATACATAGGTTCGACATATTCTAACATTAATTCAAATTTTCCTTAATATAAACAACTCATTTGAATCACTACTATATAATATCCAATTGTGCAAAAGTTAACATTAAACTTTCTATATCTCTCAAAACCTAAAATAGAAACTTTAAAGTCGTTAATAATTTATATAATCGCTTGCCTCTACAATCATATGGGTCCCAGTAGTTAAAACTCATTCCCTGTTATGTAATCGAGAAGTGTTACAAGTACGAATTCAAACTTAGAAGTGTGAGCTCTTAAAAATTTTTAAAAGCAAGACGCATACTCTCTCTTGTGTGGGAAGGTAGAAGAAATGGGGATATATTAAATAGATGTCATTATTATTTTTTTCTGTATTTACAAATAGATGTCATTATTACCTTCAGTTTATTAATTTTTAAATACTATTTTTCTTTTGTTTTTCTTAAATCTACTTGAACTCTTAAAATCAAAATACCTTAAATATATACTTTTATTTAATCCCACCCAACCTTACTTATTTTCATTTTTTTTAAGAAATTATGACTTAAAATTTAACCCATGTTGTAACCAGAAAAAAGTTTGAATAATCTAATGTCTTTACGTTTATTTAATGTTCTTAATTACTTTTAAATGTTTTACGTTCGCGCCGAAAAAAGTAGGTTTGTGTGGAAGCTTAATTACGAATGCCTACCATAGTAACCATATAAACTACTAAGATAGAGTATAGACCACATTGGTTATTAACATCTTTCCAAAACCAACTAATTAAATAACGGAATCAAGAGTATTAGTTCAACTACATTGTCCTGAGTGGGTTGTTGGGCATTTCCCAACTGCCCTCAAAAAGACTGTCCATTACGGAAATACTTAAAATACATTCTTCTTACCCAACACCTTGCATCCATTTCACGCAGATTCATATCAACCAAGCAAAGTCCTTATTTCTAAGCCCCAAAGCAGGTTTATATATATAAGGAGTCACTATGTATAAGTTTATCAGTTATCTATTTTTAAAGGGTGAACTAAGAAGCATCAAAAGGTTTCATCATTTCTTCTCTTTCAAAACCTCATTGAAATCCTTGTTATCTTGTGTCTAAACTCTACATTATTTGAATGGATGGGCACGTGGTTCTGGGCTTTGGGTTCATATTAATGGTACATGGCACCTCTTCAACCACATCAAGCTCCACGTTCTTAGTCCCACCACATACAATTACTGTAATACTCTCTGGTTTCCCATCCCCAAGTTCAAATACTTAGAGCTCATCTTCATTATGGTTAGCAGCACAATCTTCATATCCTTGGAACTTTTCATCTCTCCCTCTCATCGCCAGCCGTTCCAGGGGTGGACCTAGGAATTTTACTCACGGGGGAGAAAATAAAAAATGTTATATTATAAATAAAAAACTTGAAATATGATACAAACCTAACATACAAAAAATTGAAAGAAATCTATTACAAAAATTAAAATTACTTCACTTGATTCTTACTCTACGTGTTTTCATATTGTTAAACTCATTTATAATTGAATCCATGTTAAAACTCAAAACAATTTTTTTGTTTCAATATATGTAATCAAAGCATCATCAAGAAATTGGTCTTCTATTCTATGAGACTTTGAAGAAGGAGTCTCAGTATTTGACAATTCAATATTAGGAGTAAACGAGGGCAAAGACTCACTATTCTTTCTCTTAAAATAAGTATCAATGGTAGCACTCTTCCCCATAATAATCACCTACAAAGAGCATGAATTATTTCATAACCAATATGATTTTAAAAATATTATTAAGAACAAAAATAAACCGATTAAAATTAACTATTAGTTATCATCTATATTTCCATTGTCATTTTTTAACATAACTCAAAACTTGTCCAAAATTCTACGTAAAATATTCTCTAATCAATATAAAAGTAGTATCATTAGAAAGATAAAAGAATGTATAATAAATTTCATGAAGGAAATTTAATAAAAAGAAGTAATTTTGAGTACCTTACTGATTCTCACAATTTGCCTTAGACTGTTGAAAAAGAATGGCATACCAGCCGTCAATGAGAGGAGAAAGAAACTAATGTTCTAACGGGATTTAAGTGATGTTAATGTTAATATATATTAAAGCAATTTTTTCTCCGTTTTTTTATTTTTTTTGTTAAAATCACGTGATCTGATTGTATCCTTATAAGTGATTGATTTCACTTTTGGTAGGTGCATTAAATACAAATTTTGAAGCTCACGCCGCACTATTAGCATTACAATTGTGATCTTATGAATATGTTATTCAGCAATATATTTTGAAGCCCACATGTACTATTTCATTTATTTTTTACTATTTCATTTTTTTTTTGGGGGTGGGGGCCACCCCTAGCCCCCCCTGCGTCCGCCTCTGAGCCGTTCGATCCAGACGGCAGCATCCCCACCGCACACCTTCACAACTTGGAACACTCATTTATGTCCATGGCTTTTTTCATCTACGCGTCATTCGCCATAGCTCTAGATCTTACTTCCTCTAAAGCTCAGAGAGAATTAACCCAACTATTAGGTGCTATAGCTTTTACGACTCAGCAACTTCTTCTTATTCACTTTCACTCTTCTGATCACAATGGACCAGAAGGCCAATACCACCTACTAGCTCAGTTTTTGGTCCTTGTTTCTTTGGCTACCACGCTCATAGGAATTGGGTTTCCCAAAAGTTTCTTAATTAGCTTCTTGAGATCTGTTAGTATAATGTTCCAAGGTGTGTGGCTTATGGTTATGGGGTTTATGCTTTTTACTCCTGGCTTGATTTTCAAAGGGTGCTTTTTGAACCATGAAGATGGTCACTCTGTGGTGAGATACTCTAATGAAAAGGCACTTCAAAGAGCTCTCTCGCTGGTTAATATCCAGTTCAGATGGTTCTTCATTGGGGAGGCCGTTTTTTCTGTGTCTTTTTACATGGTTTTGGTAATGTATTATCAAGACAAGCTGGCATATGGCCGTTTAGCTGATGAGCCGAACGACGGCATTGAGTTTCAGAAGATAAGAGTACAACCTGTTGGTAAACCATAGTGAATTACTATGCACATATGTGTTTATGTTTGTGTGTGGATCATTCGATTATATAATTGATTACACATATTTTTGTTTTTGAAGATAAATTTCATGAATCCAATTATCAGATTAGAAATACCAATGTACCTTGTTGACTGTGTATATATAAAATATGTTACAATAGTAATAGTAGTACTTCTTTTTGTTTTTGGTTTAGGGGCAAATTTGTCCTAAAAGTTTTTCCTGATGAGTAATATTACTCTTGAAGTTTTTTTGTGTTTAATGTTACCTGAGAAATTTCAAAATATAGCTATGTTGTTCCATACCATTAAAAAACTAACATTGACCCTTAAAAAATTAATGTTAATTAACTTTTTAACGGTTAGGGGTAACATTACTCCGTTTTAACACTTTTGCGATAACATTGTACATAAAAAAATTCTAAGGTAATATTGCTCCTAAGTGAAATTTCCGGGATAAAAGGTGCACTTTAACTTTTTGTTTTTTTCCCCAAATAACACAACAGACACTATCAAATAGGTAGCCTTTTTTTAATATTTTTAAAAGTTTGTTTGTCACATCCTAATATTTAAAATTTTAACAGGGAACTTAAATGATATTTTAGAAGAATAAATGAGAAAATTCCTAATTATAAATTATTTTTAGACCATATATATGTTACATAGGAAGTTTTTGTATAAAACAAATGACATTCAAGAGCTAATAACAGAAAAGGAGGAAGATACAGTCCCAGTAAGAGAAAGAGAAAAAAAATTAGTTGGAACAAAAGATGTAATTATAAGAAGTTTTGGAGTAAAAGTGTAAATCAGAGAACTTTTGGGAGTTTCTAGAGTTTATGAAGTGATTTATTTCTTAAAAAGTGGAACATACGTAGTTAAAATTTAATTTTTGACATGAAAATATTAGTGAAGCTCTTTCACAAGGAAAACGATTTCTTGGAAGTGTTAGATTGCTATAAAATTGTTTTGGAATTAATAAAGTGATTTTTTTATATTATAATTAATAAAGTGATTTAGTTCCAATAAATCTTTGAGAAAATACTACCATTTTCCTACCAGAGGCGGACGGAGGGGGGGCCAGGGGTGGCCCCCGCCCCCCATAAAAAAAATGAAATAGTAAAAAATAAATGAAATAGTACATGTGGGCTTTAAAATATATTGCTGAATAACATATTCATAAGATCACAATTGTAATGCTAATAGTGCGGCGTGAGCTTCAAAATTTGTATTTAATGCACCTACCAAAAGTGAAATCAATCACTTATAAGAATACAATCAGATCACGTGATTTTAGCAAAAAAAAAAAACGGAGAAAAAATTGCTTTAATATATATTAACATTAACATCACTTAAATCCCATTAGAGCATTAGTTTCTTCCTCCTCTCATTGATGGCTGGTATGCCATTCTTTTTCAACAGTCTAAGGCAAATTGTGAGAATCAGTAAGGTACTCAAAATTACTTCTTTTTATTAAATTTCCTTCATGAAATTTATTATACATTCTTTTATCTTTCTAATGATACTACTTTTATATTGATTAGAGAATATTTTACGTAGAATTTTGGACAAGTTTTGAGATATGTTAAAAAATGACAATGGAAATATAGATGATAACTAATAGTTAATTTTAATCGGTTTATTTTTGTTCTTAATAATATTTTTTAAAATCATATTGGTTATGAAATAATTCATGCTCTTTGTAGGTGATTATTATGGGGAAGAGTGCTACCATTGATACTTATTTTAAGAGAAAGAATAGTGAGTCTTTGCCCACGTCTTCTCCTAATATTGAATTGTCAAATACTGAGACTCCTTCTTCAAAGTCTCCTAGAATAGAAGACCAATTTCTTGATGATGCTTTGATTACATACATTGAAAAAAAAAAAAATTGTTTTGAGTTTTAACATGGATTCAATTATAGATGAGTTTAACAATATGAAAACACGTAAAGTAAGAGCCAAGTAAAGTAATTTTAATTTTTGTAATAGATTTCGTTCAATTTTTTGTATTTAGGTTTGTATCATATTTCAAGTTTTTTTATTTATAATATAACATTTTTTATTTTCGCCCCCGTGAGTAAAATTCCTAGGTCCGCCCCTGTTTCCTACATTATAGGCCCAAAATTCATTTGGATCAAATTAGAGCCCAATTTGCAGGGCAAGACAAAACATTCTCCCACGGTTTAAACACTTCATGACTCCAATTCTCCCAGTTCCATTCTTGGCCACCACAAACTAGTTTTTTTTGGGGGACGGTAATGGGAGAGAAGTGTGGGGTGTGGTCTCCCTCCCTACTTGTATATATAGAGCGTGAAACATGGGTTGGGCCCACAAGTTCCATCACCAAGAGTTGGTGGCAAGCTTAAGTTAGCATTTTGTCAACCTGTCAAACTACAACGCCACATTGCCTAGCCCATGGGTTGTGGCAGGCTAGCCAGTCCACTTTGTTATATATATATATATATATAATACTTCTTTAATTTTCAAAACAAGAAAAATGCAACACCTAATATCTGTTTTTGGTTTAAACAACGGATTCAAGAAGAAGGGGGATAAGGGAAGAGATAGAAGAGAAAGGAGAGAAGGGAGAAGGGAGAAGGGAAGGGGGAGGGAGGAGATGAGAAGTCAGGAAATACCAATTTCTATCCAATCATCAAAAGTTTCATATAGCTATAAACTCTAACTCTATTTACAGAAAGGTACGCATGAGCTTTTAATCAAGGGAGAATTACAATCTGGTCCCAAGGATCATAAATAATTACCAAAAGGTCTCGTGCCAGAATTCCATTACAAAAAAGTCCCTTAGGACTTTTTTATAATTAAGTGAAAAATTCTCAATCGGTATTTATAACTGAAAATGCTATATTTACAACTGAAAAATGTTATATTAACAACAAAAATTCTCAATCTGCATTCACAACAGGAAATGTTATATTAACAACTGAAATTGTATTTTGAGTTGCTGATATAGCATTTCTAGTTGTAAATGTGAATTGAAAATTTTTGTTAATATAGCATTTTCAGTTGTAAATACATCATTTTCAGTTGTAAATACAGATTCAATTAATTACAAAAAAGTCCCAAGGACTTTTTTGGGACTTTTCTATAATGGAATTCTGACACAAGACTTTTGGTAATTATTTATGATCCTTGGGACCAGATTGTAATTCTCCCTTTAATCAAAGTACTAGTATGATATACTTTTTTAGAGTACAAAAGTACACATGAACTCTTAAAATTGGAGCAAAAATATAATTTATGTTTCATTGGCTTAACAAATGTTAGTTACAATTTGAAAATACTAAAATATCCCAAAACTCAACAAAAAGCCCCTCTCCCTCCAACCCTTCGACTCATCACCCTCAAGACTCAATTCATCATCATTTGATTCTACTTTGCCACTAAAAAACAATCGATCCTGGGTTGATTTTGTGGTTCATGTCTAGTTAAAATCATTGACAAAAAATCCAGCAAGAACCTACCGTTGTTTTTGTTGACAGGAGGATTTGAGAGTAAAAATGTAACATCCCAAATTTGCAAAAGCGGAATATTAATTTTCCATCAAAAATCATTTAAAATAATCAGAGTAGATCATTTGAGCGGAAGAGTAACTGATACTTATATTTCAGAATGCCATAAGTCTGGCTGGATACAATAGCGGTATAGTAACCACGTGGCTCAAAAGTGAAGCAGACTACAAAAGGAAGGCTTCCGCCGGAACGTCAAAATGAAATCTCTAGCCGGGTCTCTAAGCGTGCTGCTTTCCCTTGTCCTCCGTCCTTGGTTCTCCTGACCCTGACGCTATGTTAAGAGCTGAGGTCCCATGCATACGGACCTCAGGTAACGGTTAACCTCATGCTTACATACACAAAATGTGGATGACATATACCACAACATCAACAACATATACAAACAATCCATCACAAACAATGCCTATGTATCGCTCCCAGCATGCAACCGTATCGCTCCTAGCATATAGACATATCGCTCCCAGCATTCAGACATATCGCTCCCAGCATATGGACATATCGCCCCCAGCATTACAGATACCCTCCAACCCTTATATGCATTTCACAGTATAAACACTCTATACATACAACACACATATCACATATATGCATAACATAAGCATCAGAGTTAGTGTTACAGTACGCGAACGTACCTTCGTTGACGAGCGTTTAGTACGTTGACGATAAACTGTACTTTTGACGGAAAACAGCGGAACGACAGCGAAATGACAGCGGAACAAGATTACTAATATCCGATAATGATAATATCACATTTATCAATATTTGATATCATAACAGGCATTTTAGGTACAAATTACCATTTTGCCCCTGATCCCCTAATCGGCGGAATTTCGCTAGCACTTTGCTACCTTGACCCTAATCTTCCAGAATTTCAACATATCTCCAACTCCATAATGATTTTTGAAATTAATACCTTAATTACCCCTAGAACATGATTTCTAAACATACCTGGAAGATTAAAGATCAACCTAGCATTTCTACAACAACTACCGAAAGAAACACTAAAACTAAAGACTAGGGACCGAAGAACTTACCCGGCACTTTGCTATTTCCACAGACTCCTACTTCTCTCTAAAATCTCTCTCTAGAAAGCTCTAGGATTTGTGAAGAATGAAGAGAAGGTGAAGGCTATTTATAGAAAAAGGCAATGGCATTTTCGTAATTTCATTGAACTTTGTCTGATCAGTTTTTGGCCGTTAGATCGCACTTCTTGGAGGTGGCAAGATCTTGGCCTTACACCTCTCAAGGATGATGTCATCCGTGCTGCATCATCAAGCCTTATGTCATCTTGCTTTATCAGGTAAAATTCCTGGTTCGGTATCTTGATCGCGAAATTTCGTAAAATCTTAAAATTTCGGGCACAACACTCCGAAGGTCTTTTCTTCCTCTTTGAAATTATCTAATTTAACTCAGTTTCTGATCCTGCTGAGGACATTCTGTTATCAGCTGAAAATCCTCGGTATTCGTGCCCGGCTACAGAAATAACGTTGTGTGGTACTCCGAGACAAAAATCCACTGATTAACATTATACTCTGGTTTTTCCCCACTTATCCCCAGATTCCCACAACGGGATTATTTTCTATCGGTTCTCCTTTTGGCTATCTGCTTTAATTATACAAAATATCTTCCTATTCGGATCTCCAAATCACTCCGTCGGTTACAGAAATGAGTTCGGAGACAGTCCACTTCGAGATAAAAATTCACTTGTTCCTAATATACTCTGACTCAAGAAACCTAGTTCACAGTTTTCTAGGTAGGATTTTATTTCTATCCGTTCTTGTTTATCCTGTATAAAATATCACAATTATAATATTATTTAATTACTAAATATCTTAGATATTTTTTCTTAATTTCCATTTTAATTTTTCTTTATTTTTCTTCATAATTTCGTTTATATATATATATATATATATATATATATATATATATATATATATTAAGTAATTTCCATCTTTTTCTCTTTATCTTATGTCTAAACAATTAGTCATTAATTATCTAATTAATCACTTACTAATTGTTGACAATTTTCTTAATTAGTAATAATTATTATCTCAACTATTTCACTGACATTGGTAATTTATGCATCATGCATAATATTAAAAATCATGGGGTCCAATATGGTCCCCCAATACTTTTAGATTTTTCTCCTGTATTTTTTCCAAGGTAATAATTTAATAAATTACCTAAATTAGAGACAACATACTTTCCAATTTTTAATAAATATTTAGTTGCCTCTTAGGATTTTATCATAATTTTCTCAGGGTATTTTATAACCCATAAATATTTTAGGGACCTATTTGCAAATTATCTAATGTTTTAGGGACCTTTTCGCGCATTATTCAATCTTAGGAGAAATTGTCCCAATAACAAGATGAATTCAATACAAGGTGTTTGAGACCTCATATTCACCTATTTTCAATAGGTATATTCTACAAATTTATGATATTTACCCTACGTCAAATTTTAGGGTATTACATTTAGTAAAAATGGGCTAATAATTTTTGAGTGGGGTGATGGGATAAAGGAAGAGCACACTTGCAAATTAAATGGGATCAAAGAAGAGAAAGAATCATATCAAACACGCACTTAGAGAACAACTAACTTCGCCTATTTTTTTCAATCTGGCAAATAGAAGACCATTAGAGGAAGAGCTTACCATCATAAGGAACCAAACCACACCAATGCAGACGATCAAGTCGAGAGAGGGAGGTCGTAGAGACTAGGTTGATGGAGGCAAGGTTTGGAGTCGGCACTTGGTAGAGGTAGAGTAATGATGACGATGATTAGATTTTTGGGCTGTTGATAAGGCAAAATTTCAAAGCCTATAACTCCGCAAGTGTACGGGCCGTATCAAGTAATAAAGATGAGTAAAGTATCGTTTCCACGAGGACTTAGTACCCACTACTTCAGTTAATAATTAATCTTGCACTTTTCGTTTAAGTTGAGCAATCAAATTTAATTTAACTAAGAAAATAAAATCAAAATCAAACAAATAATCTACACAATAATCAAACGGCCAACCTAGAGGCACTAATCCCTTATTAATTTCATAAACATTTATCTCACCAATTTAATTACTCTTAATGTTAATTTTGTTAATCTCGAGTATTAATAGTTATAAGTGCCTTCCGGTCCACTTACAACCCTCTCTTAAGTAAAAGTTGTTATGCCTAACAAATTTACTCTAGAGGTAATTTAATTCGGACACACTCTTCTACAACTATATGGGGCTATTAGGTATATTCCTATCCTAATCGCAAATTAAATTATAATTTAATCCCATATTGCTTAATCTAGAGCTTAATTAAAATTCCCTTTGCCAAGGTAAATCCTAATTCTTAAAATCCTATTTAAAGATGGCTAGTCAATAAATAGTAAAACTAACCAAGATTTAAGCAACCAAAATCAATATTAATCATAATTAAACGATGAGAAATAAATCCTAATCCATTAATAAGTTCATAGGTCTCTAAGTTGCAAAATAAAATTAGTCAGACATGGCTTCAATCCAGATAACAGCAAGATCAAAACTCAGGTTCAGATTCATGGAGAATGATAAGAAATTGGAACTAGACAGCACCAAGATCAAGAACAATTAAAACCAACAACCTCCTCTATTTCCTTTTAATCTGTGCGTGTTGTTTCCTCTTGCTCCAGCTGTGTGCCTCTGTTTCTCCAATTCTTGTTGTCACCGTCTCTCCTCCAGCCGTCACTCTTCTTGCGTCTGTGCGTTCTCTGTTCGCGTCTTCTGTTTCAGCCGTAAGCGTCTTGTGCTTCTTCTCCAGCCGTCACCTCTGTTTCAATTAATCATTTAGGTCTTCCCCTTTTATTCAATCCGTGGGCCCAGCTCTCCTTTTTGCGTTCCACCTCTTCAATTCATTTGATCCCGTCCAGCTCATTTCTTTCTTCCTGTAGCTTTAGGTTTTGTTTTTTTCAATTAACCCATTTAGCCCATATGCATTTTGCCGTGCTCCCTGGCCCAATTTCTTTCAATCAATTAAAAGGAAGCCCAATATCATTTGCTATACAAAATGGGGTGATCTATTAAAAGCAAAATAAAAACATAAAAATAAAAACATAAATAATAATAATGGAAACAATTATTTATTCTTCTTTTGTCTTTTTATTTTTTTTCTTAAAACTTCTAATTACTCTTATTTATTGCCTAAACTCAAAAACATTTATTTTAAATTGAAATCCCACAAATGATTTGTCAATTTTGATTTGATCTTATAATAATATAATCTCATTGAAAATCTCCCAAAATTATTTAGATAACTCTCCAAATATTTCCAGAATGTACTTTAAATATATAAAATATGGAGAGTTATCAGCTGTGCATGTCAATGAGATCAAAGATGACCTAATGATTTAGGAGTTTTTGTTGGCGTTTTCGATGAGATCAATGCAAGATAGAATGCCAGAACAAAGAGAGAAAGTCGATCTAGAAGGAGATGAAGGAAGACGAAGATTCAGATAGAGGAAGAGAAGCAGATCTGGAAGGAGAGAGCTCAAGGAGGATGGCTTTGTGATTTTAGATCAACAAAGTGTAAAAGGAGAAAAAAACGCTAGTGAAGGATGTTGGGAGATGATTCCGATGCCGATGGTGGAGGATGTTGTCGTCGCCAGAATCTGAGAAGGATGATGTTGGGTGATGAGTGATTGATCAAAGAGGGAAGGGAGGGCAATAAAGTAAATTAAAGAAAAACTAGATAATTTTTATTTATTTTAATAATGTGGGGCCCATTGAAAAAGTAACCTCTGTTAATGCAATTTGAAGGCAAAGGTATATTTGCTCTAATTTTAAGAGTTCATATATACTTTTACACTTCCAAAAAATATATAGTATTGAGTGCACTTTGAATAAAAGCTCATTAGTATTATTTGCAACTTTACCATTTATAGAGCACTAAAATCTTTAAAATAATAATAAAATCATAAATCAAATAGATAACAAAGACAATCGCATGGTATTAAGAGATAAATAATTCAAAAGAAAATCCTAATTCTAATAGAAAAATATCATCATTCAAATTCCTAATGGATAACCCTATATATCAAAAGAAACCCTAAATGTTTCTTAATACCATACTCCACAATTTTTGTCCCTCTTGATCTCTTGAATAACTCCATTCTTGATGAGTTAAAAGTGATCCACAAATCCAAGGAGGGAAGCGTGGGAAGTAGTGCATTGATAAGGAAAACCCTTCCAATGGGTGAAATACAATGAGAGGAAACCTTGGCAGCAATGAGCAACCAGATCTTGGAGAGAAAATGGAAAACCTTTCTAGCTGACAAGGTATTATTGGAGTGACTTGTTCATCAATAGGACAATCTTGAGAGGCACAACTTGCTAGTGAGGCGGATGTGCAATATTAGTAAGTTGACTTTCACCGGTCAATTTGAGAGGGGGTCACTTTTAATGGTATACAGATGTTGACTAATCGCCCAACAAAAACTCTTCACTATAGAGACCAAATGGATAGAGGTTATTATCAACATCAATCACAAGATTTTTCATTGAGGTTTGTAAGGGAGCAGGTGATATTGGGGTTAGTATAATTTTTTTGTTGGAATATTTTTAAAATGAAGGGATATGTTTGTTGAAAAATCATGTCTTTAAAAATTAAGAAATTTATACGAAAGGTTGTGTAAGGAGTTATAACACTAAAGGCCACCAAGGTTATGTCTCTATGATTCCTAGCGACACATATGAAAAGTTATGACTAAATGTTCTTAGTGAAAAGTTGTATTGGATTTTAAGAGAACCCTACATACTATAAAGTTGTAACTCTTCTTAAAAAGATTATTTTAAATAACTATAAGTTATACAAGTTATAACTTTTAATTGAAGAGGTGTCACTTTAAGAGGCATTACTTCAAGAGATCACTTCATAATTTATAAATGCTATGCATTATCATTTCATTTGTGACATACGAAACATATACAATATTAGAAATCATATAACAAGATATTAAACTCATTTCCTTTGTCCTTGAGTATATACAAAGATAACTTTAAATTTTCACTTTGTAAAAGTCATTATTATCTTGACTTCAATGTTGAGAGTACAATTCATACTTAAAGTCTTCATTATATCACAATATGTATAAATAGGAATAAGTTAGGGTATAGGTGGTGGCCTAATTCTAATGAGGGATGAACGTGGCAGCCCACCCTTTGATGCTTCCCTTAGGTCTCCTAATATCCTTTATATTAAATTAATAGGGCATAATAGTGGTGAAGGTGGCAAGTAAAGACAAAGCACACAATGAGAAAGTTCTAGTCTTTGGTTTAGAAGTAAGACAAAGTAGTTTTATAATTTGAGTGAGACCACTTATTTAAACCTTAAGCCACATTGGATTAAATCAAAATAAAGATTGAATGGTAATACAATATCACGCAATTTGGATCATTTCTCTCATGTAGCCTCTTTATTTGAAATTCTAGATTAAACTAAGTGATAAGAAATATTGATTTAGTATGATATTGGTTTTCATCTACCATCTACTTGTCAGTGAAATGGAGTTTAATTCTAGAATATTAATTAAATCAATTCTCTCTCTTGAAGATAACAAGTGGTGAGTAGTTGGTGGAGAGAGTCGTTGACCAAGTCAAGGTTGACTTGGCCTTAAGATATTTTGAGTGGATATTTATTTCAAGATATGCACTAATTAGATATTTATGGCCTTTTCGTTTAGTTTGAGTGCTTCGCGAAATCATTTTCTTGCTCTTCATTAATGATGAGCCACATTTTTTGGGCCATAAGAGACTTGTTATTTGAGCTAAAATGATGGTTTTATGGCCCAACTGAAGAGTACTTATAGTATATTAATATATATAGGCCCTAACTATGTGGCACGTTTTTCAAGGTGCAATCATTTTAAGGCCTTTAACTTCTTTAGTTCTCTATCAATAGTCATGGAAATAGGTTAGGTCAGGCTAGGCTTTGGATAAATAAGCCTGAGCCTGTAATGAGGTAGAAGGCTTGAGCCTGGGCCTGAGCCTGAATTTAGATATTTTTTTTAAGCTTAGACCTGAGCCTTCATAAGGCCTGGTCGGGAGGCCTACTTACAATGTAGACTTTTAAAAAGGCATCATATTGTAGGCCTTAGAGGTCATAAATAAGCTTTATACACTTTAAACCTATATAAATATAATTTGAAATTAGAGTATAAGAATAAAAAATAATATATTATTTATATGATATAAATTTAATTATATTTATTTAATATATAATAACTTATTACAATATGATAAAATTTAAGAAAAGTGAATCGTGTAAATGGGATAGCAACTAAAGATGATAAACTGGTAGATCAATATGTTGATAGTCCAATAGACAGGCTAAAAAGACTCATATCAGAATGGGCTAGAATTTAGCCAACCCAACCTGTCAAAGGTGGGTCCACCAACCTTTTTTATTAGCTTTAAAAAAAAATTGCATATTGATTTTTCATATTCTTGTAAACAATATAATGATATCTATCTAATTACCTATTAGGTTATTATAATGAAATATATGTTTTTTCACAAATTTAAATTATAAAAATACATTATCAAAACATTAAATGATAATAAACATTAAATTTAAAGTTTCAAATATTGCAAATTAAATATACATCACAATTCACAAGATCAAATTCAAAAAGTTACAAACTAAACATAAATTCTAAATGTATGATTAACACTCAACATAATCAACAATCAATCAGTATTAAGGGGTTTCATCTTTTAGAATTTCAAGAACTTTAAAAAATTATAAAAAAAAAATCGGAACTAAGTTAGCTAGCTAGCTTGTCATGGTTAGAGGTTATGCAAATTCAAGCGAAAAATATTCACATAAGAAACGATTCCAATTTTTCACAATCTAACCCACCAAATTTTTATTCGTTTCCAATTGGACCCAGGGGCACAACCATATTATCAATTCTAGTAGCATCAAATAAAGTGTTTGTGCCCGGGGCCGTACCCTGGTCTTGGTAGGGAACTGGTGTCGAACCCCTCCAAAACTTTTATACGTATCAAAAAATAAATAAATAAAAATAAAGTGTTTGTGCCTTGTGTTTGGGATTCAAGGGTATAAGAATGAATGCTTCTATCATATTAAAGAATTCCACATGAGTTAGTTAGCAAAGAAAAGAAATAAGATAAGTCTTAAAAAATAGCTAGCACAAGAGGTACTCTTGTAATTTAAGAATTTTAGGCTGAGATCCTTCCAACAAGGCTATCTCTCTTGAAATATTTACAAAGTCCAATTGAAAATTAATGATTGCAAAGCATTTGCCATGTCTATTTCTAAAACTCACGGTCAAAATATAATCAATTTAGCCATCACAATCAACAATAAATAGAGAGTAAATGGTTACATCAAAATAATTAGGATGTCTCTACTTATAGTATTTATAAAATGGAGTGCATCAACTTAAATATAAGGCAATTTGGCTCAGAAAAATTGATTTTTTTTTTTAAAGGTAACATTCAAAGATCAACCAATTAATTTATTTTCACTACAAGAAAACAGGCAGTTAAAGGCGGGATTTCTAAGGCGGTTTATATTAAACCGCCTGAAATTAAAATTTCATGGCAGTTTAGGCGGCACTTGTTGAGAATGCTGGGAAATTTAAAGCAAATATAGGAGGTTATCCTGTAACCGCCCAAGAATATATAATTTGGAGGCGGTTCTACCAATTTCATTTCCCTCCACCTAAGTTAAGACCCTCGCAGATTTATTCCAGAAACTAAGTTATTCCCTCGTTTCACTTTGCCCTTTCAGTTGCCCTACCTTCGACCATTTCAATTTCCCGCGACACTCTTCTCGTCTCTTTCACCCTTCTCTTTTGTTGGACCTGGCTATCACCCAAGAGGGGGGTGAATTGGGTATTTGATAAGCTTTAGGAACTTTTAAAAAAACTTTTCGCAATTTATAAATTGACAATTAGATATTCAAAGATGAGCATATACTGGAAATGTAAAAGATAAGGGAAGAGAGTATGCAAACTGTGATTTATCCTGGTTCGGTCCAATCTTTGACCTACGTCCAGTCCCCAAGCTTCACTTGAGATTTTCAATCCACTATTTGCTTTGAACTTGATTACACGTTCTGTACTTGAAGTAATCCTCTCACTAGGATTCACTCCCCCTTACAAACCGTAATCAATTCACTTGCTTGATTACACACTCTGTACTCGAAGTAATCCCACACTCGGATTCACTCCCCTTACAAGCTGTAATCACAACAAAGTGTTTCCCACTCAAGATCACTAAATCTCGAAGTAATCCCACACTCGGATTCACTCCCCTTACAAGTTGTAATCACAACAAAGTGTTTCCCACTCAAGATCACTCAATCTTGAGTAACTCTCAGGATAATAGGATGTTTACAATGAATCTTCTCTCTCAGAAGTAAGTGAATAAACACTGAAGCACAATACATATAATCTCACTCTCTAAGCTAGATATATGATCATTGAGATATTCATAGAGTAGATGAAGCAGACGTTAGAATATTGGCATTTTCACTGTGTAAGCTCACGTCACTGTTCTTATTCTCCCTCTTATATCTGTGTCTCTTGTTCTTCGTTTTTGGGCTTCTTATATAGATGAAGAAGAGGAACTAGCCGTTGCATTTTCTTCTCTTTGATTCTTCAAAGTTCAGCTGTAAATCTGGAATATGATAGTTGCATATTTTCCTCTGTTTTTTCAATTCTTGGCTGGAATATTGGATTTAGTTGTTGTAGATGGTCTTCCA
Organism: Acacia confusa; assembly: GCA_037074495.1. NCBI lineage: Eukaryota > Viridiplantae > Streptophyta > Magnoliopsida > Fabales > Fabaceae > Acacia > Acacia confusa. The sequence goes on along the minus strand of CM073508.1, from coordinate 18,216,194 downwards.
GAATTCTTGTCATTCCATAAACTTAATTTGACCATTTGAGATGATTCTTATGAGTTACAACGGTCTGAGCTGAACATCTGGGATAAGGGAGAAGGATCAGGCCTGTTCTAGGTTCGTCATTTAATGCATTTACCCTGGATCTTGATCTCACCTTGATTTTGGCTAAACCTTATCTGAAAAACACTCAAAACTTCATCAAGGACATTAGAAACAATAATATCATATGAGGAAATAATTTCAGAAAGACCCATTAAGATTTCGCAGATCAACATCATTTGATTTTTCAAAATCCCCGATGCAAACTCTAGTTTGTTCTTCCAGACTCGAGTTTGGGGTTCATCCAGAAAGCATGTCTGTTGATTAGTGGTCTAAACTTGCAGTCTGTAAAAGCTAACTCGAGTTTGGCTTGTACAGAGAGAACTATCGGGCTCTGGACTTGGGATGGAATTTTGGTCAGGAAGCTAAACTCGAGTCAATTAGTGACCAACTCGAGTTTGGGTCTATGTTTGAAGAACAAGCTTAAGTTCTTGATTTTCCAGACTGGAGTTTAGGGTCATAGACTGGAGTTTGTAGTGTAGTCAAGTGAATGATCTTTCTGTATGGTTCAGACTCGAGTTTGGGAAGCAAACTCGAGTTTCAGTGACTACTGAAATATTTGAGGTTTATCTGGGTCAAGTGCAAACTAAAGTTTGGAAGGCCAGACTAGAGTTTGGGAGTCTATTGAGTTTTCTAGGTTCCTTTCTGTTTGGTCTAAACTCGAGTTAGGGAATCTAGACTCGAGTTTGGCTTGCTTGGGATTCTGAGTGCTCTCTGTATCTTCCAGACTTCAGGTTTGATTTGCAAACTGGAGTTTAGCTTAATGTGAAAATTTTGGATTCATTTCTGTGTTTGTACAGACTCAAGTTTGTCTATGCAGACTCGAGTTTGGCTTTTATGTAAAATTGAATATCTTTCTGTCAAGTCTCAAAACTGGAGTTTGCTAACACAAACTCGAGTTTTCTTCTCCATGGCTCAGTCAAATATCCTTCTCACAAGTTCTTTGCTTTCTGACCTGATAAAGATCAATCCTTGGAATCCAGTACCTATCTCCATAAAGCTCTTTAAGTCTTCTTTCCATTGCAAGAAGAATCAGCTCCAAACTCACTGTATTCTGATAGTTATGATCTGATAAATGAAGGTTGTTCTTTGCCATCGTTTTTGCAGCATCTTGAATTTATAGTCAACTTTTGAAGATCATATCTCACTCATTTGATCTTTGTTTTCCATGATCTTTATGTTTCTGGAAAGGTATGTGAGTCTACTTTCATATGCCACCGATTTCAGCTCATTCTGATGTGTAGATTGTGAGATACACTCAAATCATTGAAGCTTGGTCTGCTGGGTGACGTTAACAAATGGGTCAACTTCAAAAATTCATAGCTCTCTTATCTCAGCTTCTTTGAGCATGAAAATTTGTCCAGCTGACGCATTGGATGTCTAGTTTCATAAAAAATTGATTTCACCTTAAACCGATCTCTGGTTTAGGAGATATCATCAAATTACTAGAGGTTGCCAGTTCTGATTGTGAAATAGAGTTGGACAGAGTTGCTGAAAGCTTGCTAAACTCAAGTCATTAAGTGACTCACTCGAGTTTTGAGTTCCAAACTCGAGTTTACATTGACTAACTCGAGTTTTGCTGATCCAGAGACACCAGAGTTGCTGAAGACATATAAACTCGAGTCATTAAGTGACTATCTCGAGTTTTGAGTTCCAGACTCGAGTTTTGTATCCTAAACTCGAGTTTTCTCATAATCTAGAGGCAGATCACTTCCATTAATGCAGTAAACTTGACTTTTAAGTATCTGGCTCGATTTTGCTCATCCAGAACCTGATATATGCTTGTTTTAACTCTAAATTGAGCTGTTCTAACTTTTATTTGATCATGGAGACTTCTAGAATCAAACTAAGAACTTGTATAATGATTTTCTTAGTTTATTCAGCAAGTTCTTCTTTCTTTCTTCTCTCTTTTTGATTATTCTCCATGAATCAACTCTTTCTTTCTTCTCTTCTCTTGTTCTTTCTCCACATGAACAAATCTACATTAAATGTAGCAATTAGTCAATGTATATGGTATAAACTTTATGATATAAACTTTTTGCTTTTGATAATGGCATCTATATAAGACATCATCAAAACTAATTATAACCAACATCTTTCACTTCAATAGTTCGGCTTACACTCTTCGATCCAGGTAAAGATTAAGATTGTTTATGAATATAGACTTTTATTTTGTCAGTTAGGTTTTTATTTTTATTTTTTCTCTGCAGATCACCATCTAAAGGTTAGGGTGTAAGCCTTCATTTTGTCAATAAGAATGCATGCAAGGAAGCATAAGCTCATCCATCTCGATAATCAACTCTGAGGTTCCATTCTCAATTTTCACTTCTTCAACTTGGATTTCAAAATTTTAGTTTCTTTTTTTTATGTGTTTTGCATTTTCCTGCTATATGGCTTTTGTTTCGAACCTCTTTACTGTTTTATCATTTCAATATAATTAACAATATCGCTTGAAGGTATATTAGCTATTGACATTCTGTTTTAAAATTCTGTTGATTTTTTCTTTTGAAAAATCAAACAATGTGGCTTTGTCCGATTGACCAACTATTTTAATGGCATGCTTAAGATTTTTTCTCATTTGATTTTTTTCTATACCGTCGTTTTTGTTTTTTCTTTAAAAAAAAAAAAAGGAAACACAAAAAAGGAGGCTTCGATATCCAAGGCATTGCAGCTGCAGCATAGAAATTCCTGACAGGTACGAATCTGTGCTCCCTTACTTATTTTGGTCAGTGAACTTTTACAACTTTTACAATTTTGCAGATCTTTATATTTTCTGTAATTCACATATATAGTTATTCATAAAATATGTTGCTTCAAGTGGAATGTTGTTATTCATAAACGATTATATTAATCTTGAATCATGGATTTGAATTGGCCACTCGACACCCCTTTCTCTTCACTGATACATAGGGCATATAAGTAACATGTTAAAAGGAGTAGTTACAAAGAATATGCCGCATATAACCAATATAACCAATAATAAGCCATATAACCAATATTAGCAACACAATTTCACATTATATATTTCCACCACCAATAATTTGCAATAATTAATTGACTTCATTTTTGTTCAGTCCTTATATTTATTGTGTGTATATTGTTTCTTTGATGGTATATATACATAATATATACACATATATAGATGAACGCGGGCTTTTGGTGATTGAATTAATATAGATACAGATATCATGTCAGTTGGTGACAATATATAAGGAGACATTAATCTGACATATATTATAATATATGTGTATGAATCTGTGTGTGTCATTTAAAAGTGAGTTATAAACTTATAATAAGCAGAAAGGAGATGTCTGGAGGGGAAAAGTCTTGCTGGATTCTGAAGAAGTGAAGACAAAAAACAGCTACCATTTAAAGGTAAACTCTACTCCAAATTAAATTAAATTTTTTATTTATATTCTAAGTTTACACAATTTGTGTTTATAGGAAAAAGGCGCGTACTAAAAGATTCATTGCAAGGAGCCAATCCACAAACTCTACTGCTCATGCACTTGAAGATCAACATGGCCAACCAAGTATTGAACAAGAACACAATACAAACTCAATAGGTTCTAGTCAAGGAATAGAAGTCGAGCAAGAACAAATTTCAACTCAATCTCCACAAGGTTCTGGTCCATCTCAGCCATCTAATCAAAGGCCAACAACAAACCCTCCATAGAGGACATGCAACAAATATTGGTTTGTTGATGTCTTAGATGATAATGGACTAGTTGTTAAGGAATGATTGCGGAGAAGAGATGTTTTGGTATTTCATCGTAGCAAGAGAGTGGTGCTGGAATAGAATGAAGATAAACAGCCTGTTGGAGAGTCATGTGGACTTTTCCATGGTTTTTTAGGACATATTGCATGTGATCCCAAAATATTCCCTATATGCTATGATAGGTGGCCTAAAGTACCTCCGCTGTATAAGGAAGATACTTGGAACAACACTATTTCGGTATGGATAATGTTTTAATTTCCTAAGATATACAATAATTATTGTTGTATAATTTTTTATTTTTTGCAGAAAATTTTTTTATTAAATAAAGAATACCATTAAGATTATTGTATGCAAAATATGGGAAAGAAATGGAGGGATAACCGTTATAGGATCTGCCATGACTTTTACAAGTTGGATAAGACATTTGAGCAAAACCTTGAAAGTTATCCTCAAGGCATCACAAGAGAGCATTGGGCTGGGTTTTTGCAATATAAATTAAGTGAGAAAGGGAAGGTAATGTGAGAAGTAATACATATATTGTTGCCCTATTTTCTAGTTGGACTAAATTTTTGAATTGTTTGGACAATACAGATATACAATGAAATAAATACTGATAATAGAAAAAAAAACAATCATGCATATACTTGGATTGAAAACCATAGCAAGGAAGAAAAGGGAGCTGGTATAGTTTGTTGCCAATTTTCGTATGCTTAAATATTTTTTATATTACTCTAGTATTCATTTAAAATATAATTCATTCACATATTGTCATTGCTGCAGGAAATACGAGATGGCAAAAAATATACTAGGGGTGAGATGTATGTTGTTGCTCACACGAGAAAAGATGGAACTTTTGTGAATAAGGAAGCTATGCTGAAGAATGTATGAAATTTTCATTATAATTTTTTTAAATATCATTTATATTTATTTATATTATACATGTAACTAGATCCCATGTTTATATGTAGGATCAATTATTAGCAGAGATGCAAGAAGGATTGTCTGATGAAGAGGCATATGTACGTGTTTTTGGGAAGGAGCACCCAGGCCGAATTAGAGGTATGGGATTTGGGGTGGTTCCATCGCAGTTTTGTAAGTCGAATAGCGACTCGGGATCATCTTCTACCACTGTTCAAACACCAGCTGAATATAAAGCCCTCAAAGAAGAATTGGAAAGCATAAAAGGAAAGATGGTAGAATTTGAACGGTTGAAAGCACAAATGGCATCATTTATGCAAAATTTAGGAGCACAACTACCATCTAATTTTTCATTTAATTAAGTAAATATTGGTCAAATTGTATCTCACTTGTTACAATAAATTGCCTGTGGAATATAATGACTTATATGATTGTTATTGATTCCTTGCATTTGGTTTCAAATATGTTAATTATGTTATGTGTTTGTCTTGTATACACTCAATTGTTTTTTTTTTTTTTGGTTTCTAGATACTTGGCTAATATATGCTTTTTCTTTTTTCCATTGTATTTGGTCAATTTGTTGTATTTGTTTACCTGAATTTCAGCTAGAATATGTTATGTATTAAGAAGTGAACCTGAATTGTGAATGTTAAAATTTTTAATTAGTTCCTATACATCTCTTTTTGTTTCTGATTGCCCCTCTGCAATATGGGTGCTGTCATGAGCAAATTGTTTGGAAAAAAATATGTAAAGATGGTTCAATATAAAGATGTAGGCATACAGAGAGAGAAACAAAGTGCTATAATGTGAAAAGAATAAAACGTGCATAATGATTATTTCAACAAAGAAAAATAATAAAATATAAGTACTTTTTTTCATATAGAAAAGAAGTTGTAATGTTTGGAGGAAGTTTCTGTGTGCATGAGTTTGGGCGAGCAAATTGATCATGTGTTTGTCTTATATACACTCAATGGTTTTTTTTTTTTTTTTGGTTTCTGAATACTTGGCTAATATATGCTTCTTCTTTTTTTCCATTGTATTTGGTCAATTGTGAATATGGTGCTGCCAATTCTTTTAATTAGTTCCTATACATCTCTTTTTGTTTCTGATTGCCCCTCTGCAATATGGTGTTGTCATGAGCATATTCCATTTGTGAATATGGTGCTGTCAATTCTTTTTTTGGGTTGTCTTCAAATTTGTTCATATACATTGTTGTTAAACTTTTAATTGAATAAAGTTCTAGACATTTTTTAAAACTTTTAATTGTATTGTTTTTGTTGTTTATGATGCTAATGTAGGATATTGCATTTGGTTTTAAATATGTTAACTATATTATTTCTGTTTCTAATCCAAAGTTGGACATTTTTATTTGTACTTACTTTGTAAATTGTATTCGAAAGTTGTAAATTTGGCATGGCTAATAATGTATGGTTCTTTTTTTCCATTACACTAGCCTGCAGACTAAGGATCTCCTGGACTTAGAAGATCTTCTAATGGTAGTCACGATTCAAATTGTGAAGAGCCACCTCCTGCTCAACCTTCATCACCAGCACCAGAATCTTAAATTTTAAAGTAGGATATCTATTTTGATGGAAATCCATATTTGCAAACTTTTTGTTTCCTGGATATCATGTGGATGACATTGTACATGGATTTATTCCATGAATGGTTGCTATATTTAGTTTTTTTTTTTTTTGTTTCTTGGATATTGAGCAGATGACATGATGTATGGATTTCTTCCATGGATGGTTTTTTAGTTGTTATGACATTTCTTGGTCATGGTTGTTAAATTTAAATATGCACTCTTTACTAAAATTGTTACCTACTTATATTGTCTTCTATGAATGTATGTATATTTTATGAAAAGATCTACAAAAATAACAAAAAATAATTGTTTAAATAAAAGCATGTAACTACCTATTAATTATAATGTGAGGAAGAAAAACAACATTTTTCAATTGCAGGCGATTGTAGAGACCGCCTAGAAATAAGTTACACTTTTAACTATAACAGAACCGCCTCCAAAACCGCCTGGGAATGTTAAACAGAGGCTTTTAGAGAAACCGCCTAAGAAAATTCTAACAATATATTTTAATAATATTTAAGGTGTCTGCAGCCGCAGGGGGAAACAACTGAGTTTGCCTAAGGCGAATATTCCAATGGTTTAATCCAACCGCCTAAGAATGGCCTTTCGACGAAGTTATCTCCGACGGTTGGATAACCACCAATAGATTAAAACAGAGGTGGTTTAAACCGCCTAAAATTTTTATAAAAACTGCCATTGTATGATTATTTTTTTGTAGTGTTTATCACCTTAGTACTTCCCCTACACTTAAATTTAGCTTAATCCTCATTGTAGCACTAAAGCAAATATCAAAGGGTGAGGGGAGAGCAGCAAAATATGTTAGACATGCTTAGTTTTAATTATGACAAATGTACATATTAGTATCAAGAGTAAAAAATTTGTATCATATATATTGACTAACTGCTATATTTAATATAGATCAGTTCAAATATAATTGTGGAGAATGATCAAGAGAAGAAAAGAAAGAAAGAGTTGAATTATCAGTTCAAATATAATTGTGGGGAATAATCAAGAGAAGAAAAGAAAAAAAGGGAATATCTTACCAAATAGAATGAGAATATCAATATTCAAGGTGTTATATTGATATTAGAAGTGTTTACGATAAAATAGAAGTTGGAATGACTTAATTCGGAGTTAAAATAAGCTTCATGATGAGCAAACTCAAGTTATAGAACTCCTAACTCGAGTTTACTTCTTTATTGCAGCAATTTGGCCTTTTGGTACGAGTTAACCCGAGTTACTACTTTATAACTCAAGTTGGATACATGCATAACTCGAGCCAATTTATTTTAACTCAAGTTCGAATGAATTTTCATCTCTCTGTTCACCTCTGTTTCACATTTCACCTGGACGACGTTTAGTAAATCGATGATATCTCCCAAACCAGAGATCTGATTGAGGTAAAACTAATTTTATATGAAACTAGACTCTCAAGGCATCATTTTGACAAAGTTTCAAGCCCAAAGGAGTTCAGATGAGAGAGGTATGAATTTTGGAAGTTGGAACTGAAATTCACATCACACAGCATACCCAGCTTCGGTATTTTGGGTATATCTCACAAACTACATATCCAATTGAGTTGAAATCAGTGGCATATGAAACTAGACATATAAAGATCAAATGAGAGAGATATGATCTCTTGAAGTTGACAGTCAAGTCAGGATGTTGAAAAAAACACTAGTCAGAGAACAATCTTAACTCATTGTATCATAATTGTCAAAACACAATGAGTTTGGAGCTGATTCTTTTTGCATTGGAAAGAAGTCTTAAAGAGCCTTATAGGGATATGTGGTTTGCCAAAATTTGGAGCTTGACAAATACATTATAGTTACTGAAACTTCAACTTCGTAATTCCAATGTTCTTGTGTTTTTGAAGTCATTGGATTCTAGAATTTATAACTTGAGTTAATTAATTGGGTAACTCAAATGAAGATCAAACAGAGAGCAAATCTAAATTTTTAACGAAAGGTTAACTTGAGTTGTAGAACCTGTCACTCGAGTCAAGTCAGAATCTCACAGAGAGCAAATCGACTATGATACAAAAAGGAAACTCGAGTCATCCTAAGATTACTCAAGTCATTTGAAGACAGAGAGGAACCAAGCTTTTATGAAGAACTCTTAACTTGAGTTAATGAATGGAAAACTCGAGTCAACTTTAGACAGAGAGCAAAAAGAGTTTTGAGAAGACTTTCTAACTCAAGTCACACTTGAGTCAAGTCTAGATAGAGAGTAAGCAAAGATTGAGACGACTTGTTAACTCGAGTCAACAACTATAACTCGAGTTATTCTTTCTCTATTTCTGAAAATCATCGTGTTCACAATTACAAAATCTTCAAGTATAATTTGTTTACTTCATATCATCACTAATTATTGTTTCTAACTATGTTTAATCAGTTCGTTGATGAGTTTCAGATGATTAGATAAATGATTAAATACATATTAACCAAAAAGCACTTTGTGAATAACAACAAGTCTAACGACTATATTCCAATGACTACTTCCAACAGACATCCAACAGTCATATTCTCAACTGGAAGAATTGCTCAACAGTTGAATGCTTTTCATCAACTATAAAAGGAAAAGCATTCAAAATAGACATAGAGACATGAGATTACAACTTTATCATAAAAATGTCAATACTCTAATGTTTATATCACATACTTTCCGATTATCTCAATAATCATACAATTTATCTTAGAGAGTGAGATTATTTATAATGTACTTCAGTGTTTATCTTATTCACTTCTGAAAGAGAAGATTGATTGTTAATAATCATTCTATTTGATAGTTACTCAATATTGGGTGATCTTAAGTGGGAAATTGATTGTAACCTTACACTGTGTAGAGGGAGTATTTCGGTGAGAGATTTGGTTTCACAAATGCCTAGGTAAACTTATGGGATTTTAAAGGCTTCTCTTTTGCTAAGATTAAACAAGAGGATAGTAGATTAAACATCTTTAGTGGTGGATAAATCATAGTTTGCATATTCTCTTTTCCAACCTCTTATATTCCCAGCATATATATTTGAATGACTGACAATTGCTTTATAAATTATTATTGTCATACAAATTGCTTTCAACAAGTTGTGAAAATATTTCAAAGTTATCTAAAGTTTTATCAGACACTCAATTCACCTCTCTTTTAGGTGATAGCCAGGTCTTACAAAATCTAATCAAGTCAAGCTTGAACTTGTTTTTGAGGGAATATTTGCTTCAAGATATTCTCTAATTAGATATTTATGGCATTTTGCTTTAACTTGATTGTCTTGTGAAATCATTTTCTTACCCTTCATTAATGATGAGCCACATTTTTTTTATATACATAGGCGATAGGGGATGAGGGGGGAATCGAACCCAGTACAAGGGGTGGGGAGACTACTCCCAATACCACTACACTACTAGTAGTGCCGGTTGATTAGCCACATTTTAATGAAAAACTTCTGATTTAGGCTTAAATGATGGTTTTAGGCCCAACTGAAGACTACCTATGATAGGTTTACATATATGGGCTGAATATTGGCTCAAATGCAATCTTAAACCCTTGAACTTCTTGGGTTCCCCATCACTTACGTCTTCAATCTATATGGGCTCTAAAGCCCACTTTCTCTAGACCCATAATCCTCTTGGAGCATTATTTTGGGTTTACTTATTTCTACCTTTAATTTTTTTAATTTCCCTGTAATGACTATAATAAGAATACCGTCGTGAAAAATCAATTTAATTTAGAAAAAAATTAATAAAAACATGAAAATTATACATTTTTAGTCTTATTTAACCTATATATTTTAAATTAATTTATTAAAAATTTCTGCAAATAAATAAATCAATATAATAAAATTCCAATACATATACATACACTAAAATGATTCATCAGTCTTACATGTTATTGAATATATATAACTCCCTTTTTCTCCATGTTTCTTATTCTTTTCATCCAATATTCCTTAGCATGTAAAAATTATATACGTGCCATATAATTAATGAGACATCTATACTTATCATGCTTTAACTTAAAAAAAAAAAAAAAACCTTAATGAACTATAACATAAAAAATTACATTTAAATTTTCGTTCAAAGTTTAAATGAGGAATTTATGCATTGATAAGAAAAAGGAAATTTATTCTGATGTTTTAATTTTTTTCTTAAAAAGGTATATTCAATTTTGAAAAATCAACACGCGCTTTTATATTCGAGTCGACAATCTTGATTTTCATTACGCATCTAGAAGTGAAACTCAAAGAGGCCCCATCTGAGAAGGCGATCTCATTGCTCAATAATTAAGAGATGTCTCTGAAACATCATTGAATATTTTACACAAAACAATACAGTCTAGTTTTGCAATAAATAATATATTTGCAATTCCAGATCTAAATTAACTAGAAACTTCATGGAGAATGATGCTCCATGCATTACCTTTAGTTTTATATCGTTGTATTCAATTTGTTGCACATGGCGGGACAAATGAGTGAATTCATTTATTTCAATTAATTTAATTCTTACATTTTTTTTTCTTTTTTATACATAATCTTTTTGTTGCTCAATTCTAATTACGGATCACGTTGGCTATTATAGAACATTGCCATGGGAACTCGGGTTTGGATTCTCTTAGAATCATTTTCCTCTTTTTCTTCCCAGTATCTGTTATCCACCCTCAGATTTAAGAAAATAGATGGTGCATATTTAATATTTTATCAAACTATTATTTTAAACATGAATAAATAAATTTAAATGGTTAAATCATGATCTATACAATTCATAAATGTAATACAAACAAAATTAATAAAAAAATTAATTTATAAAACACTATCACCATGGTTTTAGAAAATATTAGATCTGAACCGTCTATTTTTTCATCCAAAGGTATCTATAAATAATATACTATTATGTATGCATTTTTTTTTTTCTAATAGTAACACTTGTTGTAATCCTAGAGAATTCTCAAAATCAAACTTATCTAATATAATCAATACATAAAACATATTTATCACATAAACCTTGTTTTTCTTGCTGGTATTTTCTTTTTTCCGCCTTAAAAGTTGTAAAATTGTAGATTTGTAGTTTAGATTTCAAGAGTTTTATCTAATATTTGATATATTCTTTTTGAAAACTGTTTGAATATATAAAAAAAAAAAATTGATCGGCGAACATTTTATTCGGTGTAGAAATTAACGACCTATCTGATTTATTGTTTTTGAAGTAGTTTTTATTGTTAAAAAAAGAAAATAAAAATTGTTTGAAAATTTTTTTTTAGTTAGATATTCGAAAAAAAAAATTAAAAAAGTTAGAATTGAAGTTGTTCGGGGAAAAAAAAAATCAGGACTTCCTTTTTATATTTTATCACCTTTTATTCTCCAAGAACATTGTACTTTCATTAAGGACAATTATGCTGACAAAGAAAATCATTTTTTTTTTTCACTTTTCACTTCAGCATTTTTTATATATTTTTCAAATTAATGATTCAAAGTTTCAAACATATTATTTGTTAAATTTTTTGTTTTCAAAATTTGTTTCGAAAGTTATTCTATAAAATTCAAATAGATAAAAAAGCCCCAAACTTCTCTTGCCTTAAAAAATAGAATAAAAAATTATTTGAAAAAAAAAGTTTAATCATTATCTAATTTTTCCCTCTCAAAATCTCACTTTTTCTAGGAGTTCCCAGAGAGTAGATTTCCTTATAATCTTTTTTCTTATTTTTTTCTCAGAATCCTATTTCCACCCTTGGATGAAAAAATGGACGGTTCATATCTAATATTTTCTAAACCATGGTGATAGTGTTTTATAAATTAATTTTTTTTATTAATTTTGTTTGTATTACATTTATGAATTGTATAGATCATGATTTAACCATTTAAATTTATTTATTCATGTTTAAAATAATAGTTTGATAAAATATTAAATCTGCACCACCTATTTTCTTAAATCTGAGGGTGGATAACAGATACTGAGAAGAAAATGAGGAAAATGATTCTAAAAGAATCCAAACCCAACAAATTGAGAGGAGAGGGAGAGGAAGAGTTAAATTTTAGACGAAATATATGCTTCACTTTCGTCCTACTCCTATAATCTGTTTCAAAAAAACATCACCAATCAACAAGTTATCCCTCTAAGTTACCTAATTGGTCCACTTAAACATTCTAATTGTGGTCCTAATTAATCAGCTTCGTAGTCATAATAATGTGATTAATCATTTAATTTATTGTTTTATCATATGCCACGTAATCTCACTTTCCCGGCCCCATGATTGAATTAGCATTGATGCATGACAGGGGTGTGTGTTGTCATATGATTTGCAAACTTAGCCATTAAAGCTGCTCGGTTTGGCATTGATTATTGGGCACCATTTATGATTTATTCCTTCTTATCTTTATTATAAGACACTAACTATCAAGTATTTTTAGTGTTTTTTTATAAGGCACTTACAAGTTTTCAAGGTATAATTAATTTATTTTTTCATGTTTGCCCATATTTGATAAAAATAGTGTGAGAGAGTTATATATTTGAATTTAGGGTAGTTAGTAAAGATAATATTGGAAATCAATTGAATTTTATGACAACTTTAACACTCTTAACTAACTTTATTGGTTTGTGAGAATTAGTAGTTGGTGCCTTATAAAAAAACCAGAAGGAGTATTATTTGCTCTCTCCTTTGAAACTTGAATGCATATGACTTTTTCACAATAATCAAACACATGGAATAATGGTTTGAAATAAAAAAGGGGCTATTTTTTTAGGTAATTCTCTCTCTTCAGTGGGAGCTCTCTCTTCTTGGTGAGTGCCATCTAGGGTCCTGTTGACCCATCCTGGTTGCCGATTTTCGATCGACAATCTTCCCTTCCTTCTTTTTCTTCTTCCTGAGTGTTTCTTTCTGGGTGTATGAGTTGCTGTTGCCAATTTAGAGGATGATTGGAGGAATGGAGGTAGGGTAAAGTAGTTGTTCGAAGGGTATGAATTTGAAGAGTGTGGTGTTGAAACTAGAAAAGGATGAGGTAAAATATGGAGGCACTTTGGTTGGTAAGATCTTAACTAGCAAGAACTTAAATGTTCCTACTGTCATCTCTATGATTAGGAAAGGATGGCAGCTAAACGACAAGTTGGAGATTCATGAGCTTGACTGTGGGGAGCTTATCTTTCTCTTTCGGTTTAGTGAGGTCAAAGACTACTTACGTATTCTCAGAGGTCGTCCTTAGTTGATACAAGGTTGCCTTTTGAACTTACAACTCTGGGAAGACTGTACAATCCTTAAAGATGTCAACTTTGGGGAGGCCTCATTTTGGGTTCAGTTCCACGGGCTCCCTCTGGAAGCTTTTAATGAATCAAATGCCATTACTCTTGGTAATGTGGTAGGTCAAACATTGATGTTCGAAAATCCCAAGATTGAAGGAAAGATGGGGCGAGGCTTCATACGTGTTAGGTCTCTCATTCAGCTGAACATTCCTTTGACTCCTGGGTTCTGGATGCCGAGAGGTAAGAAGGATCCTGCTTGGGTGACGGTTAAGTACGAAAGGCTTCAAAACTTCTACTACCTTTGTGGATGTATAGGACATGAAAGTCGTGGTTGCAAGGAATCGAAGGCGGGAGAACAGAAGGGTGAAAAAGCTAATTTATTTGGAAACTGGCTTAGTACCAATGTTGTTAAGACTTTGGAGGAGGCGTTGGTCGTTTGCCAGAGTGATTGGTGTGAAGCTCTTCTTGCTGAAGGTTGGAAGAAATAGCAAAGTAGGGATAAGGGAAAGCATGACCAGTTTTTGATCATTCTCGTCGGAATTGGTCATCAAGGCCCCTGGTTGAATTCGGAGGTAGGTTGCAAGTCAATTTTCAGAAGTGTCAGGGGGAAAGTAGCTATGTGGAGTTACTTGTTGTACGGGAGACAGCGATTGGTCGGAATTATTCGGCAGAAGGCTCGGTTCCCAAGTCTCAATCTGGTCCAATTGGTCAGAGGATTTCTGCTGCTGAGGTAAGCGATTCTTTAGAAGTTGGTCAACCAACCCCCTGTCCTATGCAAAAGGTGCTGGTCTTTTATCCATTAGTGAGCTTCCTGGGCTGGAGCATAAGGCCCAGAACCAAAGTCTGGAGATGGTGGTAAGGGATGATTCTCCTCCGAAAGTTATTGGGCCTGCCTATAGAGTGGAATTCCCACTCGACTCTGAGCCCAATCCTGCTTTTGTCCCAACTTTCAATGGGTTATCTCCTATTTCCTCTGTAGCCTTGTGCCTCAGGAGTTTCCACATTAAACGGCCCCTTAGTAATGATTTTCAGCTGGGTGATGCTAAGAGGCAAAGGAAATTATTATTCGAAGACTAGATTGAGCCACCTCAGGCCAATGCTCCAGTTATCAGGACTCGGAAGTCTCATCGGGGAAACGTCCGCTCCCTAAAATCGCATATCCAAAAACGAAATTCTACGGATCAGTCATCTCAGGAGGCTTTTTCTTCGGTAGGGGAGATCAATTTTCCCATCAGCTAGTTCTCACGTAAGAAAGCTTGTGATGATGCCTCTAATAAATCTATTGTTAACATTGGTGGCTGGATGGGACCAGCCACCGGTTCGCCATGAATTTTTTGGCCTGGAACTATCAAGGTTTGGGGATTCCCTTGACAATTAATAATCTTAAGGAAGAATGCTATCAGAAAAATCCCCATGTGTTGTTCTTAATGGAGACAAAGCAAAAAGCCAGTTATGTTTGAAAGATTCGTAGGTGCTGTGGTTTTCAGGAGGAATGGTTAGTAGAGCCTTCTGGGCATAGTGGGGGTCTAGCCCTGTGGTGGATTGAATCTGTTACTGTTGATGTATTGTTTTCATCTTCGAATATAATTCATACTCGCATTAATTTAGACAAGTTGGCTTGTCCTGAATATGTTACCTTTGTTTATGGCCTGCCATTAGAAGAGGACAGAAGGCTGTATTGGGAAGAGATTGGTCGCATAAGTAGATCCATTCATCATTCGTGGCTCTGTTTGGGGGATTTCAATGATATCTTAGCGCATTCAGAGAAGTGGGGTGGTAACCCAAGAGCTTGGAGGAAAATCTTAAATTTTAAATGCATGCTTACCGATTATAATTTGGATGATCTTGGCTTTTACGATTCCCATTTTACTTGGTGCAATAACAGGGGGAACCCGATACTATTTGGGAACGATTGGATAGGGCCTTGGAGAATTGGCTGCTTAGAGACCGTTCCCCTAATCTTCAAGTGTTTAATGTTGATCCTGTGGGGTCCGACCACCACTTATTGTATATCTAATGCCAACCATCTCCCTTGAAGAGGAAGAGAACTTTCCGTATTGAAGCTTTATGGGTTCAGCACCCTCATTTCAGTTGTGTAATTCAGGATTGTTGGAAAATGTGGCTAGGAGCTTGCCAATCTGCTATTGATACTTTTATACAGAAGCTTCTGAAGTGCAAAGAAGGGCTTGTGAAATGGAGCAAATCAGAATTTCCAAATAACAAGGTTTTGATTGAGAAGCTGAAAGCTTAACTTGCGAACCTATCCTTGGGGGGTTTGAGTTCTGATGTAGTGCAGGCTAGGAGCAAGATGAAAATGGCAATTGATCGATTGTTTGTCCTGGAAGAGAAATTTTGGCTCCAATGTTCTAGGGTGAGTTGGCTGACGGCTGGTGATAAAAACACCCGTTTTTTTCCACTTATCTACCATTAAAAGGAGACAAAAAAATAGTATCCTTCGATTAAGAGATGATGAAGGTAATTAGCTGCTGGAAGGTCATGAGATCTCAGGTAATATTGTTCAATTCTACCAGCATATGTTTACTTCTTTAGATCCTAATTCTTCCGATCAGGTCTTGGCATTTGTTGATCCTAAAATTTCTGTTGAGATGAATAGTACTCTTATGTTGCCTGTGACTAAGGAAGAGGTTAAAAAAGTTGCTTTTAGCCTAGGGAGTTCTAAAGCATCAGGCCTGAACGGGTTTTCTGGAATGTTTTATCATAGGGCTTGGTCGGAGATCGAGGAAACCATTTATTCATTGATGGAGGAGTTCTTTTCTGGTAACTCTCAGCTAGAAGGGATAAATGAAACTAATATCACTTTGATCCCCAAGGTGGACAATCCAGAGCATGTGTCACATTTTAGACCCATCGGCTTATGTAACTTCTCCTATAAAATTATATCTAAGCTCCTAGCCAATAGAATGAGGCCTCTTCTTGATGGTTGTGGTTCTCAAAATCAAGGTGCATTTATTCCGGGCAGATGTATCCACGATAACATAATTATTGCTCATGAGATGTTTCATTACCTGAGGAGGAAGAAAGTTGGGGGTAAGTACGAATTCACACTAAAGATTGATATAAGCAAGGCTTATGACAAGATTGAATGGGATTTTCTTGAGAAGGTTTTGTTGCAGTTCGGTTTCTGTGATGATTAGGTGTCCTTGATCATGAAATGTGTGAGATCCGTTAAGTTTAATATTTGCCTATCGGGAGAAACAGTTCATTCCTTTCTTCCAAGTAGGGACCTGCGACAAGGTGATCCTCTTTCGCCCTATCTGTTTATCCTTGTTGCTGAAGTGCTCTCATGTATGATAAGTAAATCCCAGGAGGGGGGCTTGATTAAGGGGATCAAACTTAGCCAAAGTTGTTTGGTTCTCACCCATAGTTTTTTCTGCCGATGATGCCCTCTTGTTTATGAATGCTAATGTGAGTAATTGCCGACAGATGGAAAATATATTAAATTGCTACTACTTGGTTTCGGGACAAGAGATCAATCTTGACAAATCATGCATCTTCTTCTAAGCTAATACCCCTCAAGATGTTAGGGATGTAGTGGGTAATATCCTGGGTATTCCCTCTGCCTCTAATCCAGAAAAATATTTGGGTATCCCTAGTGTTTAGGGTAAGACCAAATGTCAAGCCCTAGCCTATATTAGGGAACGTGTGACAAGCAAGATTCATGGTTGGGGGCAATCCCTGTTGTCTTTTGCTGGGCGCGAAGTGATGATTAAAGCGGTCATTCAGGCAATCCCTATTTATCCTATAAGCTGTTTTAAATTCCCTCTCACCTCCTATAGAGAGATTCATAGCCTAGTAGCTAATTTTTTGTGGGAAGGGAATGCTTTTGGGAGTAAGACTCATTGGAAGGCGTGGGAATCTCTCACTAGAGGGAAGGACCAATGGGGAATGGGCTTTCGGGATTTATCTATTATGAATGAGGCTCTTTTGGCAAAGACGGCTTGGAGGCTTTTAACTCGACCTAATGATCTTTGGGCCCTAGTTTTAAAGAGTATCTACTTTCCTAGAGATAATTTCATAGATGTAGGGAAGGGATATAAAGCGTCTTGGTGTTGGTCGAGTATTGTAGATGGGAGAGAATTCTTAAGGGCGGATCTACGTTGGGATTTGGGAAATGGGAAGAATATTCGCATTTGGTATGATCCTTGGATTCCGGGAATTTCTCTAAATGATAAGCCAGATGTAGTGGTGGCTGTCGGTTCACATGGTTTGGTTAGTGTCCACATTGTGGATGGTGTATGGAATATGGATCTAATAGGTCAATATCTTTCAGATGAAGTTAAAGATGCTATTTATGTGATTCCTATACCAAACAATGGCTTGGAAGATAAATTGGTGTGGGCGAACTCCAAGAATGGTGGATATCTTGTTAAATCGGGGTACCATTGTAAGAAAAATTCAAGAGTTGGTGCAGACAACAAAGCCAATTCCTCGATGGTCCTGTCTAGTGCAGATTGGAAATTAGTCTGGAAGTTGAAAGTTATTCCTAGGGTGCAACATTTTCTTTGGAGAGTCCTCAACAATGCACTGGCTACTAATCTAGCGCTTGTCCAAAGGAGACGTTCTAGTAATAGCCTTTGTCCTATATGCAGTATGGAGGAGGAAACTATTGAGCATCTTTTCTTCCTTTGTTCGTGCACCCGGTGTATCTGGTTTGGTTGCAGTTTGGATGCTTGGATTTATCCTACTGAGGCTTCTAATTTCAATAGTTGGTGGCTAAGGTTGAGAGGTATGAAAGTTCTTCATTCTCATGATTTTTCTCTTGTCAGCTGGATTTTGTGGTACATATGGAAACAAAGAAATGATTTTATCCTTAACCATGTTGTTATTAATCCTCTATTTGTGGTGATATATGCTCAAAAAAGTAATCAGGAGTTTTGGGGCCAGTTGAGGGAGAATTTATCTAATTCGGGCAATTTGTTTAATGCTTCTGTACCTATTGCGTGCTGGTTGCCACCTGCTGATGGGTGTCTGAAAATTAACTCTGATGGTGCTTTTGTGGCTGATGAGAATCTCGATGCAATTGGAATTGTGTGTAGGGACTATTTGGGTTTTTTTGTATGGGGTTATGTGGATAAAGTTAAATCCATTTCCGCATTTATGACGGAAGCCTTGGCCCTAAAAAGAGCTTTGCTGATTGCAGTGGATTTAGGTGTGGATAAGGTAGTTTTTGAATTTGATTGCCTACTCTTGTTGAATTGAATAAACTCTAAATCCCCTGATCTATGTGATTAG
This sequence comes from Acacia confusa, assembly GCA_037074495.1. Taxonomy (NCBI): domain Eukaryota; kingdom Viridiplantae; phylum Streptophyta; class Magnoliopsida; order Fabales; family Fabaceae; genus Acacia; species Acacia confusa. Next base: position 18,197,401 of record CM073508.1, on the reverse strand, counting down.
AGGCGTAGGAGTATAATTCATGATATTATTGGCTTGCTTGCAGATAAGGTTGGGTTTTCATTATCTTTTATCCCAAGGAGGGGTAATAGAGTTGCCGATTTCATGGCGACAAATGCTTATAAGGGGGTGTACCCAATTGGGTGGGCTATGCAACCACCACCCTCTTTGTCTTCTATACTAGCCTTGGACGTGAATGAAGCTGATTTAGTGATGAATTATGGTCCTTCTTCTCCTCATGGTTCTTAGGGGATTTTCTACTATTTGACAGTAGGCTATTATTCCAGTTCTGTTTACTGTGTTGTATGTTAATGTTTTTCCTTTCCTTTTGGGTCTGTTAGTTATGGTTGGCTTCCTGGTTGGTTGTCTTCAACGTATCTTAGGTGTTGTTCTGTTGCATATTATCTTTGTATCCGTTGTTGGACTTCAGTTTGTAATGTTTGTTTAAGGTAATATAAGTATCCTTTCTGAGCCAAAAAAAAAAAAACACATGGAATATATTGGATTATCAAATATTCCCACCGATTGCTTTTTATAAGTAATTTTTTCTTTCCTTTGAGATTTATCCTTTATACTCCATGTTATTTTATTTATAAAAGTTTGATAACTAAATTATGTATAGAAATAGTTAAAAATAATAAATATATCTCAAACAAATATTCTTTTTCCAAGGATACTTTTATTTATAAGGGATAAGTAAGATAAAGAAATAGATATAGGTATCAACAATATTTTAATTAATGCAACATATGTGATCAATTATTGGGCAAAAACGGGAAAAACTCATTACATGTTTAAACAACTATTGTCAGGCTCTTATAAAAAGGATCGAAGGAAGTATAAGTAACTTTCTTTTGTCTCAAAATTTAAATTGTTTTTTCTTTTTATAGTCCATATTAAATGCCTATCTTTTTACTCCCTCCGTTTCTTTTTGTAAGAAATAGCTGCCATACATACCTCATTCCTTTTTATGAGATAAATTTACAGGATGTCTTAGTTTTTACTTCTTCTTTTCTTTTTTCTTTTTTTTCATTTTTCCTTTATTTAATGTCAATATAATAAATTTTCATAGTCCCCAAAGACCTTCTACTTCTACTATATTTATTTTTTACTTTCTTTATTCTACAATCCTCTTTATTATAATAATTTTCTTATTCTCTCTCTTATTTCCTATGTCCTCATAAATAAGGCTATTTTAATAATAAAAAAAAGATTACAATTTTGATATATTTATTGTTCTTAATTGATGTTTTGAATGGTAAGATTTGGTTAAGCATCTCCTATAAAAGGGAATGGAGGGAATATCAATTATTCCACACTTACCACTAATTTTCTTTCATTTAATCATTAATAACTTGTTCTCTCATTTTCTGTTCATTCTCTCTTATTATGTTTTACTTATTCTCTCTCACATATTCTTTTCATAAATAGGGGCATCTTTGGAAAATACGTCACATTTTTTACACATTTATTGTTTTTGACTAATCTTAACCACTAGTTTGTTATTCGTGATGAGGTAGTTGTTATTTATAAAAAGTAGCGGAAGGAATATGTTTGACCTGGCTATCACCCAAGAGGGGGGGTGAATTGGGTGTTTGATAAAACCCTGGATAAGTTAAAAAAAAGACCTTTTCGAAATACCCAAGTTTTTTGATCGAAAACAGAGTATAACAAAGCAAGGGAAGAAAAGCTAGACACAGTAGGATTATACTAGTTTGGTCCTAACCTTGACCTACTTCCAGTCCCCAATACCTTTTGGGGTTTTCAACTATTTCAATATTCTTTCATTACAACAATGTAACTCTCAAGCAATCCTAATCACCAAGAACTTGCTCCCCCTTACACTTTGTAATTAAATAACCCAACTCACAGGTTCCATAACCTTGAGTTCTCTCAAACAAGTAATCAAATGATTTTCAAGACAAGACTCTAAAAAAGAGTAGATATGAATAAACACTGAAGTTCACATACTGAAGTAAGCACACTGATGTATCAAATGGAAAATGCAACCAGTTGAAAAATGTGTATATTTTCTCTGAGTCTTCATGGGTATTTATAGATTAATTAGAGGAACTAGCCATTGCATTTTATTCTCTTTGATTCTTCAAAGATCAGCTTCATCTCTAAAATATGACAGTTGCATATTTTTCTTTGTTCTTTCAATTCTCAGCTGGAATCTTAGAATTAGTTGATGCAGATGGTCTTCCAGATATTCTGTCATTCCATAAACCTTATTTGACTGTTAGAGAGAGATTTGATTGACCTATAACGGCCTGAGCTGAACCATTGGGATAGAGGAGAAATTTCAGGCTTGTTCTTGGTTCTTCGTTAATTGCATTTGACCCAGATCTGATTTCACCTTGATCATTCTTGAATTCATCTGAAACTTACTCGAAAACTCATTAAATAATGTTAGAATCAATAATAATATACGATATGACGTTTTAAGATTAACCCATGAACATCTTACAGATTGGCGCAATCTGGTTTTTAAACTTCAGCGACTGAAACTAGAGTTTGTAAAACAAAACTGGAGTTTTCAACGGGCAAAACTAGAGTTTCAAAATCAAAACTGGAGTTTTGGTCTTCCAAAGAGGACTGTCGTGGTTTGAGTTTTGGAGCACACTTGAACTTAAGGCAAAACTCGAGTCATTAAGTAACTAACTCGAGTTTTGGACTTTTGAAGAGAAAATAAACTTAAGTTCACAAAACTTAAAACTGGAGTTTTCAAATGCAAACTGAAGTTTTCATAGTTCAAAATATTGAGGTACTCTCTGCCTGCCACAAACTGGAGTTTTCTAACTCAAACTTGAGTTTTCTTAAAGGATGAAAACATTTTGCTCTCTATGAAGTGCAAAACTAGAGTTTGCTAACACAAACTCGAGTTTTCTTCTCCATGGCTCAGTCAAATAAAAAATTCTTTGCTCTTTGACTTGATAAATATCAATTCATGGAATCAAGTGCCTATCTCCATTAGACTCTTTAAGTCTTCTTTCCAATGCAAGAAGAATTAGCTCCAAACCCATTGTAATTTGACAGTTATGATCCGATGAATTAAGGTTGTTCTTTGGCCAGCATTTTTACAGCATCCTGAATTGACTGTCAACTTCAAAGATTCATACCTCACTCATTTGATGTTTTTTATGCTCTTTATGTTTCTGGAAAGGTATGTGAGTCTACTTTCATATGCCACCGATTTCAACTCATTCCGTTGAGTAGATTGTGAGTTATGCTCAAATTACCGAACCTTGGTCTGCTGTATGACGGTAACAGAAGGATCAACTTCAAAAATTCATAACTCTCTCATCTGATCTTCTTTGGGCATGAAACTTTGTCAAGATGACGCATTGGGAGTCTAGTTTCATACAAAATTGATTTCACCTTAATCTGATCTCTAGTTTGGAAGATATGATCGAATTACCAGAGGTTGCCCATGCTGAACGTGAAACAGAATTGAACAAAGTTGCTGAAGGCTTGGAAAACTCGAGTCATTAAGGGTGTGTTTGGTTTGAGGGAAGGGGAGGGAGGGGGAGGGGAAGGGGAAAACTTTTACTCTCTTCTTTACAAAAAAACCCATGGAAACTTTTTAATATTCCTAAAATATACTCTCAACAAAAAAGAATATCCCCTTCATTAATGGCAATTTGGTCAATTCCCTTCTTTCCTCACCCTCCCCTACCACACCCTCCCCTCAAACCAAACACACTATAAGTGACAAACTCGAGTTTTGAGTTCCAAACTCGAGTTTTCATTGGCTAACTCGAGTTTGCTGATCCAAGATGCCAGAGGTGCTGAAGACACTACAAACTCGAGTCATTAAGTGATTAACTCGAGTTTTCTCATAATCCAGAGGCAGATCACTTCCAGTAATGCAGTAAACTTGACTTTTGAACTTCTGGCTCAAATTTGCTCATCCAGAACATGATGTTTGCTTGTTCTAACTTCCATTTGATCGTGGAGACTTCAAGAATCAATCTAAAAACTTGTATGATAATTTTCTCATTCCATTTGACAAGTTTTTTTTCTTTCTTTCTTCTCTTTTCTTGATCATTCTCCATGATTGAACTCTTTGTTTCTCCTCTTCCCTTGTTCTTTCTCCTTAGTCATATTTGAACAGATCTATATTCAATGTAGCAATTAGTCAGTGTATATGATATGAACTTTTTGCTCTTATTAATGACATCTTTATAAGACATCATCAAAACTAATCATAACCAACAGAGTACTCAATATTGGATTTTGTTTTGTTTTTGATACAAAATGCAACCAAAGACAACAACTACATCTTATCCTTCATGAGACGAGGCTTGTGTGATAACATGGAACCCCAGAAAACGTGAGGCATGATTTAGCTAGTAGATCAGCAACTTCGTTGGCCTAGCATCTGTCATGCTTAATGGTGAAGCTCCGATCCCTACTCAACAATTGTTCTGCTTCAGCAATAATAATTCTATCTGCAAGAGCTTTATTCACATTAGATTCAAGAAGGTCAATAGCTTCAGCGGAGTTAGTCTCCAAAATTATATTTATGCGCCCTAGATCCCATGCAAGATTTAAATCGTGGAGACATCCACATAATTCAATAGTGAGATAATCTCCCTCGTTCCCTCTGAACATATGCCTATATGAAGTTTCCTCACTCATCGGGAAGAATGCCACCACAAGCTATTCCAAGAACTAGATTAGAAAATACTCCATCGATGTTGATCTTGATCCAACTGTAGGTAGTGGATTTGCGAAATTTGAACCGAGCTTCATTTAAGCTTTTTAATCCATCTTGAACACTTGCTTGCAACATTGTGTTTGGAATGGATTTGCCTTCAAAAACAAAAATGTTTCGGTGCCTCCATAGCCACCAACAAGTAATGGCAAAAATCTCCTTCCAAAATTACATTGGATCGAAGAGATCAGGTGAGGGAGTATAGGCTTTAACCTGTTGACAATAATCTTGGTTGTTTCATAGATTACATTGCATAAGCAATCGCCCGTCAATCACACATGATATCTGGATGATCTTTCTTAGGAATGAGTACAAGTTATTAGTGTATATATTACTCAAACTTACTACTTTAGTTAGAAGAGTAACTGCTAGAACGAATTAATTGGTAATTAGCTCTGTACGAGTTATCATTTATTGTGTAAGTAAGGGTACTTGCACTATCACATTTGATCATGAATAATATTTCTGATTTACTTTCGTTTCTTTTCTCCCTAAAACTTTGATATGGTACTAGAGCAGGAAAGCAATTGGCTTCTTTTTTTCTTCTATATATATTTTTTCTTTTACTTCTGCCTTCATGTGACAGGTCTGACTTCTTCACATGTTTTATGCCATTTCAATCCTTACCATTCTTTCTCTGTGCTTCCAATGGCTACTAGTTCCTCTTCGACCAAAAGCTCAATCAAAGCTTCTTCTTCTTCTTCGATCAATTCTCTTCTTAACATTGCAAATCCTTACTATTTGCATCCAAATGAGAATTCCACTTTGATTCTTGTTCCCCAATCCTCATCAGTCCGAACAATCACTCATGGGCCAGGGCCATGAAAATGGATTTATTGTCGAAGAACAAGCTTGGCTTTGTCTGTCGATTGATTTTGCGCCTTTGTCTGATCCACTATTTCTGGCTTGGGAAAGATGCAATATGATGATTTTATCGTGGTTAACTCCTTCAATCTCACCGTCTCTCGCATAGAGCATATTATGGATTCATCAAGCTTGTGATGTTTGGGACAATCTTCAGGCATGTTTCTCTCATAAGGATGTTTTCCGACTTATTGATTTACAAGAGGACTTCCAGAATTTACAACAAGGTGACTTGTCTATGAGTGACTTTTTTACTAGACTCAAAATTCTTTAGGATGATTTATGGCTTTGAGACCGCTTATTTCTTATTCTTGCACACCGAAATGTTCTTGCAGTGTGATTAATACATATCAACAAATCTGGACCACGATTATGTTATAAAATTTCTGAAGGGATTAAGTGATCGATTTGCTTTAGTTAAATCCCAAATTATGTTAATCGATCATTTGCCTCCTATTAATAAGGTGTTTGCTTTAGTGCAATGACTGGAAAGGGAATTGGGCTATTAAGTGACTAATGTCACTACTCTTCTATCTAAGTCCTCTGGCTCTTGACTGTATGTTTCAAGAATGCCTAAACATTATTATTCTATTTTTAATAAGAAATGCACATATTGTGGTAAATACAAGCATAATGAAGCCACTTGTTACAAGAAACATGGCTTTCCACTAGGTTTCTATTAGTTATAGGATTCACCTAAGACGGGGTGAATTGCAAAAATTATAAAAATTAAAAAGAAACTTAAGTGATGAATACATCTAGAAGGAAAGATTAGAGAGATATCATAGAAGCGTGCACAAAGATTTATGTTGGTTCAGCCTTAATCTTATGGCCTACATCCAGTTCCCAGAGCTCCTACGAGATTTCCACTCACTTTTGCAAATCGATTACAATAGGCACTGAGTAATCTCACTAGATTCACTCCCCCTTACAACTATAATTGGACAACCCACACAAGATCCCACTACCTTGAGATTTTACAACAATCAATTTAACAATTGAATGGAGATGACTCTCTCATAAAGTAAGTGCATAATCACTAAAGATTAAATATCAAAAGATATTAAAGAGTATTAATGCGCAGTAACTTTTGCAATAAATGATAGCGTTGTTGGTTGTTAGCTTTAAATTGAATGAACTTTGTATTTTTAGTTGGAGTGTTGGGATCCATACATGCAGCGCAATGAAATTTATCCAATAAATTACGAATCCCAATGAGAGAATTTATCAATGACATTTAAACTGGGTTCATTAGGACCCATACCTTTGTGAACTCGTATACGTGCTTTGTGAACTCATGGGCTAACCCCTTTTTACTCGATCAATCTCTAGGAGCCGACTCTACGAATCCACTCCCTCTACCGGTATCCATACTAAACAACGCTCCAACACGAACAACAATATACTAGCGCCTTCAAGCTTTGCGTCTTACACCTTCTAAGGTTTCTTTTGTGGCTGTTCACTATCCATTAATATGACTAGATCATTATCTTATAGGGTTTCTAAAACCCTAAAGGCTCGTATTAAAATATTCAAAATTAAAGTTAATTAATCTTGAAATTCAAATTTGGATTCAAAATAATATTAATTAAATCTGTCCAACATATCTAATCTAATTTATTTATTTAATCCAAATTAAAAGCTAGTAGATTTAATTTATCTTCATAAATTCAATCTTGAGATATTATATATATCTATTTAATTAAATCTGAAATACAATATTTGAATTTAAATTAAATCTAAGATATGATATCTCTATTTGAAAATTAAATATGATATACAATGTCTGTATTTGTTTTAGTTATTTAATTTATCAAATAAATTAAATAAAAAATAAATATTATATAATAATATTATTATATTCAACGTTATAGTCATTAAATCTTAGACATATCTAAGATTCAATAAATTTGAACATTATTGCTCGTGTTGGGCTATTTTTTTGTGACCCTGTAGGCCCACATGATATTGGCAGTGGACCAATACTGTATCATCCCACAAGTCGCAAGCAGCCTCTAGCAAGATATTGTGACTACCCAATTCATATGGGGATCAATGATACGATACAATCTATCATACAACCATGTCACGTCCCTTTTGTCACGCGATAATTTGGTCAAGGATAAAGCATGGATAATGTCAACCTCCTGTTTTTGACCATTACTTTCTTAATTCTTGAGTAGTCTAACAACTGAGATGGAAACTCTTTTACACCGTAGTATGGCCACACATTTCTCAGACTCACTCATTAAGGGGCCCAGTATTATTTCTCCATAAATGTGAGGGACAAATTTCATCTTGACCATTCACATTCCTCTACATGAAAACCACTAATCTCGATCAAAGCCTTTATCATCACCTGATCAAAGGTGACTTTTGACTAGGTCAAAGATCAGCGACTAGATCAGCAACTCTCATGTAGGAATCCATGATGGTCTCAGGTCAAAGGGCGTTGTAACGCGATTATACATGAGATAGGCTTATGACTTTAATCCGTGCAGCTTTCTCATAGTGGGTCGATTCAGTACCTTGTATTCTCATAAGTGCCTATGACTTTGATTTGTATCTTCATACCTTATTAAAGTAATACTGGTCTTATTTCATCTTCACTCTTGCTTAGATGACCGACCAGAGATATTTAGGATAATCTTTATGATATACCCAAGGATACAATTATCATAATAAGCATGCAAATAATATGATAACTAAATAGAGAAATACTTTAAATAACGTTAATGTTTAAAGTATAATGACTTGCCCCTAGGGCATAATTTCCAACATGGAGTTCATTAATGACCATTGGTGAAGCTTTAAACTATCCATTGAGAGACTTCACGCTTTCTGTTTAGACTTAGAAGTCTTTTGTTAAACACAAGCCGGAGACGTTGATGGTTTTGAAATATGTTGCTATCGTTACACCATAAACAATCTTTGCACAACAACTCTTTTGTCCCAAATTGGAGACGTTGACTATGTAAAGTCTCTTTTGCTTTTACTAGAACGAGTTTATGAACATATAATCATTTGTTTGCTCTGAATCAATTTATGTGTTCATGCTCTGTTTTCTGCAACATAATAAATGCTTCTAACACATATGTTGCTTTTTAAAGATTTCCTCATAAACCTTTGTTTGATCATCTGAAACTCACTAATAAACATGATGAAAGGCATTGCGAATAGTTGTGAGTGATAATATGAAGTATCGACATAATGATAAGAGAGTTTCAATTTATGAAGATGATGATAAATTTTTAGAGCCAGAAGAACTTGAGTTGTTAAAATAGAACTCGAGTTTTACCATATAACAGAAATCATAAGTTCATTGAGAAACAAGAAGAACTCGAGTTATCACTATGCAACTCAAGTCATCAACTCAAGTTGCATAAAATAGAAATTGAGTTGTTACCATTTTGAAAGTTTGGCTAAATTCATAACTCTTTGAAAAATAAAAAGAACTCGAGTCATAACTGTTTAGACTCGAGTCACCAACTCAAGTTGTATAAAGTGCATGTTTGGAGAGCCTAGTTGGTGAGGGCTTGACTAGCAGTTAAAATAAACAGGTCCATCATGAAGTTTGAATTCTGTAGTTTGTTTGGTATCTTAAAATCGTCCGTTTGGTCTAGGGGTGTGTGTGTGTGTGTGTGCGCGCGCCTAATAAAGATTAGATGAAGGTAGGAGAAATAAGAAATAAAGATTGAATTAAAACTGATTTTGAATTTTAGTCTAAGATATGCATGTGATCCATCATCTTAAATAATTGATTCAATCAATCAATCAATCAATCAAGATATGAATGCGATCGGTCATCTTAAATTTAATCAATCAATCAGTATATGGATTTAATTAATTACCTTAAATGACTTGGATAACAAGCTTGGATTGGGTCTTTCTTGAAAGCACTTAAATTAGGGTTAAACTCTAAGAAAGTGCTGCTTTTTTTTTGGTATGCCCCCCCCTTTTTGGACATTTTTTGAGAAAAATAAGATGCCAATTTGATTGATGTGTGCCGCCAATTCAATAAAAGGTAAGGTCACAATCTTGTTCATCTTATCTTCAACCTAATTGTAAGAAACCACCATCTTCTTGAAAAGAGAAAAACCCAACAAAATGAAACCTCAACCTTGCCATCACCTAGTAAGCATCGAAGGGGTGGGAGGTTTCAAGAGAAAGAGTTCTCATTGCAATCGGGGGGATAGTAGAATGGATCAACATTAGAGCATATCAACAACATTGAAGTCTTTGAGTGATCTAAGGTAATCCTAATCTCTAATAGTCATTTCACAAAGTAATCCTAATCTACAATAGTTGTTTTAATGAGTAATCCTAAAACTCAAAATCATCATAAACTGTTATGAGTTCTCATGAGTATCATAAGTAGTAAAGGATTAATGAATAATAACTAATTAGCGTAATGAGTTAAGGTTAATAATTCATGAGAACCGTAAGGAGTTATGGACTTTCGCAATGAATAAACAAATTTTTTTGTTTTCAACCTTATGAAACTTTGCATGAAATTCGTGTAAAAGCCATAATTAACCAACATATATAGGTACGAGAAATGAAGAAGTGACATAATGAGGAGTGGCTGGGATGGTGGAAGGTAAGGAGGCCTAAGAAAGAGAGACGATGAGTGGTGATATGAAGGTGTGCTGATTGAGGTTGAAACGATATCAGTTATGACAAGTATAAAAAACTAGGAGAGATAAAAATGGTGGTATGGGTAATGACCCTATAATGGATTTTATGGGCTAGTAAGAATGGGCCGCACTCACAAATAAGATTGTGAGGGGGTAATTAAAAATTAATACTCACATGGGAAAATAAAATACAAGGTGAGTGCGAACTTGTTCAATGTGTAGTACAAAGAGTTGCTAGAGCAAAGCTATGTCATAGTAATGTTTATTGGGTAAGCATCATGGTACCTCATAACCACTGCTTGGCAAAGAAGTGGTTGGTTTTACGTCCTTCAGCTTGACTTTGCCATCGCATTCAGTGCAAGGACGGAAAAGGGGTAATGGCCTTCCTCTGCCCCCATTTCCATTTGAACAGGTTTTGAACATCAACGTATCTGATGGCTTCAATATTAGCATCTTTTGTCCTTCATAAGTGTAAGGACAAAGCATTCTTCCATATTGTTGGGATACTGGGTGGCCCTCAAAGCCATTGAAAATCACTTGCTTACCATTGACTCTTATAGTTAGCTCTCCTTTTTCAACATTAATTAATGTGCGACCTATAGCCATAAAAGGTCTTGCCAAAATGATTGGCACTTCGCAATCAACTTCAAAGTCCATAACAATGAAATCGACAAGGGAGATAAATTTATCCACCCTTACCAACACATCTTCAATTTTTTTGTATGGGTAAATGATAGATCTGTTAGCCAACTATAGAGTCACCATTGTGGGTCTTGCTTCTTCCCCCACTAGTTTCTTGATAATTAACATGGGCATTAGGTTTATGCTTGTTCCCAGATCATAGGGTGCCTTACTGCAGTAGTTCATGCCGATGGCCCATGGGATTGTGAAACAGCCAGGGTCCTACAGCTTCATAGGTAGCTTATTAAGCAGTATAACACTGCTCTCTTCAATTATTGCTATTGTTTCAAAACTCACTAAGTTTTCACTTTTTTTGATAGAATGTCTTTCATGAACTTAACGTAACTGGCCATTTGTTCAAGAGCTTCGACTACAAGGATATTGATATGTAACTATTTCAATGCATCTAGAAATTTTCTGAATTGCTTCTCATGGCTTTGCTTCTACAACCTTTACGGGAAAGGAGGTTGTTGCTTCAATACTCGTGATGGACTAAGTCGGTAGTATTATGTGATGGATTCGCTACAACATCATCTAAGTTCTTAGGAATGTGCACTTTAGGCATATTATGTTGTGGGAATGCTGTAACATTGGAAGCACTAGCACTTTATTTCAGCATATGTATGCACTACTCTGTTTCTTATACATCTTCAATGATTTCTCGTCCTTCTCTTCATTTGTCTTAACACTGGCTCGACATCCTCAATAGGTCTTTTTGTGACCTTATGATGCGCAACATTCTTGTTGCTCCTCAATTGTATTGCTTTAACTTGTTATTTTCCATGGTTTCTAGAGACTTCAGTGTCACTTGCCATAGAGCCTGATGGTTTGTTGTTAAGTTTAGTAGCAAGTTGTTTGACTTGATTTTCAAGATTCTGAAAGGATACTTGCTGGCTTTGTATAATGGCATCGTTCTTAGCCATATACTCCTTGAGAAGACTTTCTATAGAAGATTGAGGTGACTGATCTATACTCAGTTGTCTGCTTTGTTAAGTGAATCCAGGGGGATTTTGAGACTTGTTGGAGTATGAAGGACCTGTAGAAGAGCCTACAGGTTTCTTTCCTTGTTGAATCAAAAAAATTTAGGTGTTTGTCACCACCCTGGATTGTAATTATTTGAGTATGGGTTACTGTTGTTGCTATCCCTGTTGAAATTGTTCACATAATTAACATATTTGAGGTTAGCATAATACTGAGAGTAGAGGTGTTCTCCTCCACAATATACACAAGCTACCTATGTGTTTTGCTAACGAAGTGCTAGCGGGGAGACTTATCAACTTGATCATATTGGTCAATAAGGGTATTTGGGTAGTCATGGCGTCGAGCATGTGAATGCCAACAATAGTTCTGGCGGATGATAGTGTTGGTTATGATTAGTTTTGATAATGTCTTATATAGATGTCATTAGCAAGAGAAAAAAGTTTATACCATATACATTTACTAATTGCTACATTTAATGTAGATTTGTTCATATGGAGAAAGAACAAGAAAAGAGAAAAAAGAATGAGTTGATTCATGAAGAATAATCAAGAAGAGAGAATAAAGAAAGAAAAACTTGTTGAATGGAATGAAAAAATCATTATAAAAGTCTTGAGATTGATTCTTTAAGTCTCCATGATCAAATGGAAGTTGGAATGGGTCAATTCGGAGTTAAAATGAGCAAGTTGAAGCTTCACGATGAATGGTGCCCGAGTTACTCCAGTCATACACATATTACTCCAGTCATATATGTGTTCTTGTGTTCATTACTCCAGTAATCGTTGGCTTACTTCAGTAATCATTTAAGTACTCCAGTAACTCGTTATTCTCAACCACTTCCAGATCAAACCCGATAATGTGTCAACTGTGTCTTCATTACTCCAGTAACTCCATGATTACTCCAGTAATAGTGACTCCAATAGTCACTTGCTTACTCCAGTAATATATGTGGTTCAACAGCTCAGTTTGCTTTTGTTTGACGATTACTCTAGTCATACGCATATTACTCCAATAATACGTGTATTTCAGCAACTCAGTTACACTCTGTTCGGCGTTTCAACTGGCGACCTCTGGTAATTTGATGATATCCCTCAAACTAGAGATCGGATTGAGGTGAAACCAATTTTGAATGAAACTAGACATCCAATGCGTCATCTTGATAAAATTTCAGGTTCAAAGAAGATCGGATGAGAGAGCTATAAATTTTTAAAGTTGCCTCATCTGTTAATGTCACTCAGCAGACCAAGGTTCAGTAATTTAAGTAAATCTCACAAACTACACATCGGAATAAGCTGAAATCAGTGGCATATGAAACTAGACTCACACAGCTTTCCAAAAACATCAAGATCATAGAAAAAAAAGATCAAATGAGTGAGATATGATTTTTGGAAGTTCAGGGTCTGTTAAGGATTATGTAAAATGCTGAACAAATGTCTTCTTCAACTGAAGTCTTGCTGAATGTTACTTTTCAGTAATACATAAGTTCCTGCAGTCATACGAAGGCAGAGAGGAGTTGATGTTTATGTCACTTAAGTCATTCAAATGTTACTACAGTAAGATCGAGTCAGAGAGCAAGTGACACTTGACTTGCTGCAATAATTAACAATATTACTGCAGTCATGCGCTTACAGAGACGAATTGAAGATTATTTAATTGTAGTTATGCATAACCTACTGTAGTCATAATCAGACAGATAGCAAGTGACACTTATATTACTGCAGTCATTCTTAAGCTACTGTAGTAATGGTGAGATAGAGAGTAAATAGCGTCATCAACTCCAGTCACGCAAAATGCTACTGCAGTCAAGAGAAAACTGAAAGTAGCTGATTCCATTTCACTTAGAGTCATCAAGAAAGCTACTGCAATCATACATGAGTTACTGCAACCATATTGAGACAGAAAGTAATTATCATTTATGTTACTCCAATCATCTATAAGCTACTCCAGTCATCGTATCACAAAGAGACTCTCAGATGTTTGAAACCAAATTGACTCCAATCACCTCATGTTGACTCCAGTCACTTAGACACATAAGCGAGACTCTGTTTCCTGAGGCTTACGATTTGATCTCATTTGCTTTATGTGTTTCATAATTTCAATCTACAATTATCCTCTGTTATACTAGATCAATTTTCTCATGAGTTTCAGATAAACATAGCAAATATCAAGGAGAAATCTAATTGGGTAAAATGTAATTAATAAAGAACCAAGAACAAGCCTAAAATTTCTCCTCTATCCTAAGAGTTCAGCTCTGGCCATTCAAGGACAATTAAATCATTCTCCAACGGTCTAATAAAGTTATGGAAATCACAAGAACATTGGAAGACCATCTACAATAACTATATCCAATATTCCAGCCAAGAATTGAAGAAATAGAGAAAAATATGCAACGGTCATATTCCAAATTTATAGTTGAACATTGAAGAATCATAGAGAAGAAAATGCAATGACTAGTTCCTCTAATTAACCTATAAATACCCATGAAGACTCAAAGCAAAGGGACACCAAACTACAAATGATCATATATTTAGCTTAGAGAGTGAGATTATATGTATTGTGCTTCAGTGTTTATTCACTTCCTTCTAAGAGAGAAGATTCACTGTAATCATCCTATTATTCTGAGAGTTACTCAAGATTGGGTGATCTTGAGTGGGAAACAGTTTGTTGTGATTATAGCTTGAAAGGGGAGTGAATCCGAGTGAGGGGATTACTTTGAGTACGAAGTATGTAATCAAGCAAGTGAATTGATTACAGTTTGTAAGGGGAAGTAAATCCTAGTGAGAGGATTACTTCAAGTACAGAACATGTAATCAAGTTCAAAGCAAATAGTGGATTAAAAATCTCAAGTGAAGCTTGGGGACTGGACGTAGGTCAAGGATTGGACCGAACCAAGATAAATCATAGTTTGCATACTCTCTTCCCTAAACTCTTATATTTCCAGTATACATATTTGGATAACTGATTACTATCATAGAACTGATTTCAAATTAGTTGCGACAAGTTTTTAAAGTTATCTAAAGTTCTATCAAACACCCAATTCACCCCCCTCTTGGGTGATAGCCAGGTCCAACAGATAGTCTGTTTGCCAGCCTCTGATGACTGTTCATGGCCATTCGCTCTAACAATTAATAAGCTTCATCATAAGATTTCAACATAAGAGAGCCATTTGCAAAAGCATCAACTATCAATCACGTTTAGGCATCTAATACTTTGTAGAAAGTTTATAATTGCATCTATGTCACTATTATGTGGTGTAGGCACTTCTATAACAAATCCTTAAAATGTTCCCAAGCTTCATAGGTAGACTCGCTAGATTGTTGTCAGAAGCTGGTAATATCTTCTCTGAGCTAGGCCTTCTTGGTTGGTGGGAAGAATTTAAGCAAAAATTTCTCACCCAAGTTGTTCCATGAAGTGACTGAATGAGTCAGTAGAGTGTTCAACCACGCTCTAGCTTTATCTCTTAGTAAGAATGGGAACAATTTAATTCTGAGGGTATTGGTTGGCATTCTTGGGATGACAAAAACATCACAAACTTCCATGAACATCTTGAGATCAAGATGGGGGTTTTCTAATGGCAATTCGTTGAATTGCCTTGTTGAGTAAAGCATCTGGAACATGATAGGTTTCAGCTCAAATTGTACTGCAATGATGTTTAGAGGAACTATTATAGAGTTGAGTCCATTAAGGTTGGCAATTCATAATTCCATAATAGCTCTGTTTAGTTCGTCATTGTTGCCATATGGTGGCGGTGAAAGGTGATTTTTGTCCCCTTGGAGCAGCGGTTGTTCTACTCGATCTCTTTTTAGATTTCCTTGTGCTTGCGCCATATATATTGAGGTGCTGGAATGACCTCTTCATCTCAGTCTTCCTTTCATTTGCTTATAGGTTTGCTCAATCTCAGGATCGTATGGCTCAAGATCAGCAGAGGACGAGTTGTGCATACATTGGCATAGGTACCTGAAAATTTAGAAACAGAAAGAGTGAGAAAAGTAGATTAAATGCAACTGTTTAAACTAAAATTTACTAGCATAAAAGGTATTTTTAGTCTCCAGCGGTAGCACCAAAAACTGTTGGTCAAAATCCTCTTGTGGCAAATGAACTAGTGGAGCAATTAATAAAGAATAAGTAGAGTATTGTCCCATATAGACTGTAACATCGAATATACAACCAGTAATTTGATTGAGAGTTGCGTAAAGATAACAATTATGATGGTTGTTTTAACTATTACTACTAACAAACAAAATAAACCATGAAATTGAGAGTTCAATTGAGAATAGAATAGGCAAAGTTTAGATTTCATCCTAGGTTGCATTAATCCCCAAGATTGATTCTATTGAAGAGAAATAGACATTTGGCTACTTCTAAGGTATGTTATTTTTGTGCATGTAATAATGAATCCTTAGAACATTTATTCTTGTATTGCCCTTCTTCTAAAGCATGTTGGCTTGAGAGTATTGTTAATTTTAGAACTGACCATAATCATGGCTAGTCCTTAGCAACAAAGGATAGTGACATGCTTACTTAACCACAAAGATCTTAGTAATTTCATGACCTTTTTACCTTTTCAATTACTATAATCCTTATAGTTTGCAATGAACAAAGTTTGTCCCCAGGATTGATGATATATATCCCTACCGTAGGTAATTAGGGCGGCACAATCTAGAGCTAGTGCTAGTGCTACTACATCGCACATACTACAAAGGAAACATAATGCAGATGATGAAGTACAATATTGTATGGTGCAGGAGGGAAGCAAGCATCAATCTTTCTAGAGTTGCTCTTCTCAATGGAATGTTATATTTAGTGTCAACAACTCAAGGACGAGTCCAAGAAGCATGTATATCTGAATATTCTTTGATCACATCAATTTTCATGAGTGGCTCTTGGTTAAGGTAGTCAAGATCCCGATCTAGATCTTTAGAATGGGTAGAATCGTGATTTTCTGGGAAGAAAACGAGCTGGATCGCAGGCAGGATCGCTATGGTGCAAGATTGGTAGGATCGCAGAGGAAGATCGTGAAATCGCAGACTCTTATTAGATCACAGATCTTGAAGAACCCGAGTTAAACCCGACAAATGGCCCATACCCGGCGTGAAACCCATCTGTTGCAAGCCCTAACCCATCGATTCATCAACCATCCGCTTTCGTTCTTCACTTCTTCCTCATTCGCGACTGATTCTCTGCCTTTCGTTCTTCCTTGTTCGCAACAGGCATTGCTCCGGCAGTCCGGCTTCTTCCTCGTTCTTCCTCCTACTCCCGCTTCTTCATCGTTCTTCCTCCCACTTTGGCTTCTTCCTCCTACTTCGGCTTCTTCCTTGTTCCTCACTCCTCATTCGTTCGACTCCGACATCGCCAAAGGTATGTGTGTGATTATATGATTTATTCCCTTTTATCTTCACTTCCAACCATTGAAACATTGTCAAATCAAAAAAAAAAAGATATACATATATTTCTCTGCTGTGATTGACTGATTTCTCTGTTGTGCACTTGTGCTGTGAAAAAATTAAGGATCAATATAATTATATATATCTTGTTTATTTCTCTGCTATGTGGAATGTGGATAGGTTAAGGCATTAATCATTAATTAAAAAAATGATATGTTCATTTTTATTGATATTAGATTGTGGTGCTTTAGCATTTGGAAATTGGCTTCTAGTGCTAGTGCTAGTAATGATTCTGTTGTTGCTGCCTCCTCTAGTAAAGGAAATAAAACGAAAAATGCTAGTGGAAGTAGGACTGATCCGGGATGGAAGCATGGTATTGAAGTTGATGGAGGTGGGAGAAAAATTCAATGTAATTATTGTAAGAAGACAATAACCAGAGGTGTTTACCGATTCAAGCACCATTTGGCGGGAACACAATTAAATGTAGGGGCTTGTAGCTCTGTTCCTGAGGAAGTGAGAAAACAAATGTTTGGAATTGTATCTTCTTTACAAGAGAAACTAATGAAGAAATCAATCACATTGACAGAAGTTGATGATGGTGATGAACTTAGTGAAAAAAGAAAACAGAGTGAAGAGGATGGTGGGAATGATAAAAATATATTTAAAAAAAGGGGAGTGAGCACTCAAGCTACAATAAATAGCATCTTCAAGAAGAATGTGAAAGAGGAAGCATGTGAAGACATTGTCGCTTTTTTCTACAATAATGCTATTCCATTTAATGTGGCAAGGATGGAGGAATTCCGTAAAATGTTTGAATCAGTTGCAAAACATGGTCCAGGATTCAAGCCACCATCCTACCATGAGATCAGAGTTAAATATTTGAAGAAACAATATGATTCAACAATGCAAGATATTGAAGAACATAAAGCTTATTGAAAGAAATTTGGATGCTCAATAATGACAGATGGGTGGACCGACAAAAGGAGGAGGACAATCATAAATTTCTTAGTGAACAGCTTTAAGGGAACTGTTTTCCTCAAGTCTATTGATGCATCTGACATATCCAAGACTACTGAGAAATTTTTTAAGATGATTGATGATGTTGTTGAAGAGGTTGGTGAAGAACATGTTATTCAAGTGGTGACGGATAATGCATCAAATTACAAAGCTGCAGGAGAGATGTTAATGAAGAAAAGAAAGAGATTGTATTGGACCCCTTGTGCAACACATTGCATTGATTTAATGTTGGAGGATTTGGAAAAGATGATACTGGTTCACCATGATACTATTCCAAGGGGGAAAAAATAACAACCTACATTTATTCAAGAACTGCTTTGATTACTTTATTGCACCACTTCACTGAAAGAAAAGATTTGGTGAGACCAGCCCTTACTTGCTTTGCCACATCTTACCTAACTTTGGGGTGCCTCCATGATAATAAAGGAGCATTGATTCGGATGTTCACCTCCAAAGAGTGGAAGTCTAGCCAATTTGCAAAGACTTCAAATAGGAAGCTTATAGAAGATGTGGTTTTGGACAAGTTTTTTGGAAAGATATTGTTACTTGTTTGAAAGGTGATTATCCTTTGGTCAGGGTGCTTTGTATGGTTGATTCAGATGTGAAGCCAGCCATGAGCTTCATATATGAAGAGATTGATCGGGCTAAAGAGAGAATTGCTGATGACTTCAACAACCTTGAAAGATGGTAAAATATCAAGTTTGATTTAAATTTTAAATTTGTAGTTTTGTTCTTTACATTACACTAATTCAATTTTTATTTATTCTTTAGTTATAAGCCTTTGTGGGAAGTCATTGATGCTAGATGGGACAGACAACTTCATCATCCTTTACATGCTACAGGCTATTACCTTTACCCACAATTACATTATAGTCCTTCATTTAAGGTTGATTTTAAGTCAAACGTGGATTATATCAATGCTTAGAAAGGATGGTGGAGGATGTAGAAGAAATGTCTAAGATTGATGCTCAACTTGAAGATTTCAAGTATCAAAGGAATTTTTTTGGTAGGTTAGTAGCCAAGCTTGCAATTAACAACAAAACTCCAGCAGAATGGTAGGAGTCGTATGGGTTTGAACATCCGGAGCTCCAAAAATTTGCTATTCGTGTTTTGAGCTTGACATGCAGTGCCTCCGGTTGTGAGCGAAATTGGAGTGCCTTTGAGATGGTAAATTTTCATGAATATGAAATATAAATTATATTTCATTTCAAGAATGAATTTTGTATTAATTGTTTTTTATTTTTTATATTGGCTTAGGTCTATACAAAGAGAAGAAATCGTTTGAAACATAAAACTATGAATGATGTTGTTTTTGTGATGGCTAATTCAAGATTGGCCAAGAAGGAGGAGGCTAGAAAAGTGAATGAGTATAATATTGATGATATTTCTTCTGATGATGATTGGATTGTGGAAAATGATGAAAGTCCATCTAACATTGAAGACTTAGATGTAGACAACTTGGTGCCAACTCAAAATGAAGCCTTGGTTGAGCCTAGCAATGATTTGGTTGAACCTGGCAATGATTTGGAGATACCAAATGTTGATGAAGAAGACTTTGAAGATGAAGAGGAAGATGACATGGCCATGATAGATGATGATTGTGATGTGAATGCTTTGATGGATTAGATTTGGAGTATTTTGTTTTGGTTTTGATGATTTGGTATTTTGTATTTGTAGAATCGTGGCTTAAGTTGTTGCTTTGAATTGTCTTTTAGGACTTATAAAATGTTATTTTGAATGCTATATATTTTTTTTTGAAGATTGAATTGTCTTTTAGGATTAAGTTGTGACTTAAATGTTATTTCATATGCATATATTTTTTTTATTATTATTAAAATTAAAATAGTAAGATCTTCACGATCCATGCCGATCCCACGATTTACGATCTTACTATCCCTTTCCGATCTTAAGTAAAATCGCAATCTTGACTAACTTACTCCTCAAACTAAACTTGGAACTCTACAATTGCAGCCAATGGCACTAGAAAAATGCCATGACTTTCACCCTCATCCGACAACAAATAGACTATCCAAGCAAATTAGGTCCTATATACAAATAATTACTAAGACTAAGATTGTTCCTTGAATTTGGTCCTACCTCCTATAGGATGTTTGTATTATTAAGATACTTTTCTAGCTTAAGCTTTTTCACCATGAATGCAGCTATATTCCATAAAAACAGATACAACTAGCCTAGCCTAATTTCGAGGGTTTGCTATATTATCGTTTAAATTTATTTAATTCATTGTTGGAAAAAAAATTATTTAATTCATTTTAGATACTATCTGAACTAACCGTACTTGATTTAATTTTAAAATTTAAAAATATTAATGAGGTTAAAGATGAATTTTTGGAAGTTGAGGAGATCCCGAAATTTAGTGAGTTTTCATATATTTTAGAAATAAAAATATATAATAAAATTATAAAGAATATTTAATTAAATATAAAATAATTTCCATAATTTTCTTAATTTAGAAATGATGAAAATAGCAAAACTCTCCTCACTCTTATAATCTCCAAGTCTTACAAACCACTCGTTCTGCTCTTATTGGGAGATGAAGTAAATTCACACAAATAATAATTAAAAAAAAAAAGCATTTTTGATAAATTTTAGGAAATTCCCCAATCCAAGGCCATCCATCCAATCAAAATTAGTCTCTCAAATAGAAATTTATTAGACTTGTTTGAAATTAGTCTTTTGAATTCTGATTCGCCACTTGCATTTCTTCCTCCTATGGACTCTTTTGTTCCTTCTTTTATTGCGCTCACCATCCAAATCTATCTTCGTTTGAAAGATTTTCCGTCATATTCTACTCTCTGACCTATATTTTCTCTCCCTCTTCCTCTCCAGTTGTTAGTTTGTTTTTAAATAAAAATCCCCTCTTTAATCTCTTTTATTTGTCTGTAAATCTGTATCCAGCATCATAACCATTTACCAACCCGTCTCTTCAAGAAACAAGAAGATTCCTATAATACAGCGAGGATAAAGAGCCAGGACAGCACTTTATTTCTTCACTTTTCTTGTTTTGAACAGTATTCCTTTCAAGTTTCCCAGATTCTGAAACCCTAGGCCTAACGATTTCCAGGAGCAGAGAGGTGAAAGATTTCATCCACATTTTGAAGGAATAAGGGAAAGAAGAGTAGTGTGTGTTTGTTTTCCTTTGTGATTTGCATAAATGTCACTTTTAGATGATCCTCCCTCCACTCCTGGAAAGTTCAAGATGGAAAAATCGCCCTATTTTCACAGGGCTCGATGGCATTCCTCTCTCGCAAAGCTCACGTTTTGGTCTTTCGTGTTTTTAGGTCTGATCTTCATTTTCTTTTTCCGATCGCCGCCATCTGGGTCGCTGCCTTCAGATCCATCTCGCCGTTCCCTGAGAACGAGCGGTTGGGGTGGTTCCGCTTGGGAGAAGAGGGTTCGTTCTTCTGCGAAAGTGAGGTCTCGCAATGGGATATCGGTGCTGGTCACCGGAGCCGCCGGATTCGTCGGAACTCATGTCTCGGCGGCTCTCAAACGCAGGGGTGATGGTGTACTTGGCCTTGATAATTTCAACGATTACTATGATCCTTCTTTGAAACGCGCGCGTCAAGCTCTTCTAGAACGCACCGGTGTGTACATTGTAGAAGGTGATATCAACGATTCAGCGCTTCTTAAGAAGCTATTCGAGGTAGTACCATTTACCCATGTGATGCATCTGGCTGCTCAAGCTGGCGTGAGGTATGCAATGGAAAATCCTGGATCCTATGTGCATAGTAACATTGCTGGTTTTGTCAATCTACTTGAGGTTTGTAAATCAGTAAATCCGCAACCTGCAATAGTTTGGGCATCATCTAGCTCTGTTTATGGGCTTAATACGAAGGTACCTTTCTCAGAAAGGGATAGAACAGACCAGCCTGCTAGCTTATATGCTGCAACTAAGAAGGCTGGGGAAGAAATTGCTCATACATATAATCATATATATGGCCTTTCCCTCACAGGATTGCGATTCTTTACTGTTTATGGACCTTGGGGCAGGCCTGATATGGCATACTTCTTTTTTACAAGAGATATTTTGAAGGGGAAGTCGATTTCCATATTTGAAGCAGCTAATCATGGCACGGTTGCGAGGGATTTTACATACATTGATGATATTGTGAGGGGTTGCTTGGGAGCATTGGATACTGCAGAGAAGAGCACTGGGAGTGGTGGGAAGAAGAGAAGGCCAGCTCAATTGAGGGTTTTCAATTTAGGGAATACTTCACCTGTGCCAGTTACAGAACTTGTAAGCATTTTGGAAAGGCTCTTGAAGGTGAAGGCAAAACGAAACATAATGAAGCTGCCACGAAATGGTGATGTGCAATTTACTCATGCGAACATTAGCTTTGCTCAGAGAGAGATTGGGTATAAGCCTACAACAGATCTACAGACTGGTTTGAAGAAATTTGTTAGATGGTATCTCAATTACTACTCTGGTGGGAAGAAAACTTCTGGTTGATGGATTCTCTTAGCTGTGTGGTAGGAACATTGAATTATTGTTCATCATGATTGTTGTGGTTGTCCTTTTAGTGTTTCTCTTAGTTGCACGATCATATTGTGTTTCATATTGTCTTGATGATGCCATATAAGGAGGGACATTGTTTCTTACACTGAAGAAGTTTTGTCATTGGTGGAGATCATTCCCTGGAACCTGTAACAAATATCAAACAAACTATTCTTCCCTCATTCTTTTTCCAGAATGTAATTGTTTTAGTTCCTGAAATTCTAGCATTTATGACTGATAGACCATATGCTCATTGCTAGCAGTGTATTATTATTCTTATGCAAACTTAATAAAAAGGCACACTAAAGTTTAATCCATGTTTTCTCACCGAATAAAACACATATATTTCTTGCAGTAAGCTCACTTTGTTCTTATATTAGTTTTCTTGCATTCTTGTTTCTAACATTTTGAGGGTGACTCTGGCATGGCCATGCCCATACCTCTTCTCCTTGAACTGCTAGCTCATTTCTTTGTGCTTTTTATGATAAGTGCAAGAAAAGTTGTAGCATATGCAGTCATGATTACATTTTGGCTGTAGTTCCTTCCTATTTTCATTTACATTTTTTGTTTAATATTTGGTGGGATATGTGTAAGACTGTGTAGATCCCTCTATATTTAATTTTAAAAGGGATGATTGTTCACGCCCTTTGCCTATTGGTTGAAGAATTTTTACTAACGCTCTTCTCTTCTTCTTCATCTCTTTTTTGTTTTGTTTTGTTTTTTTTTTTTTTTTTGGTATGAGTGACAATTAAAGTTGATGAAATTAATATCTCTCTGGGGGATTTTGCTGGCAATTTCTGAACTTCATCTTCACCTCTATATATGTATGTGTATATATAGCGAGGCCTCTTCACTGTACATTCACATTTCTGTGAAAGTTTTGAAGACCTGTTGTGAACAAGCATTGAGCTGTTTTGTTGAAAACATCATCCTTGTATTTGGATCTCTGGTTTGTGATTGGATTTCAATAAACTGATATTTGAGGTTAAAAGTGGATAGTATGATATGATTCATTTAATTTTGTGACAAGGTGAAGTTAAAGCAAGTAGAGATTATTTTCCTGTTGCATTTTGCGTCTTGCTTCTTTGTCCTGACTGTGAAGCTTTGATACAATTGTTCTGCGGTTGAAGATATGTAAATTTGATTCCCCCCGCCCCACAAATCAAAGATCTGTAAATTTGGTGAAGTTTGATTCATTAGGAAAGAGAGAAGATTTAGGAGAAAAACCTGTATCAAATAAACTTGAAGAAAATTCAAGGTGGTCTAATACAGAAGATGGGTGATGGATATATGAGACCTTCTGCAGCATGAAGCCTGATTTAAATTAAAACTTATTATCTTCCGTCCTTTTTTCCTTTTTTTTTTTTGGTTTGGTTGGAAAACTAGCTTTGTGACAGGACCTAGGAGTTGTGATAGATCAATCCGAAAGGTGATAGTGCATCTTGCAAATATTTATGATTATGTTTAATAATAGGGTGATGCTTGTTTATGGTTAACTGTCATCAATCTAGTCGGATATGTAACAATTCTAAATCACAAACCTGTCATTACTTTGTCGTTTTCATACCACTTCAATACAATTTAACTTTTTCCAAATAAAAAAACAACTTTTCTTGGGAAAATTACTGAAGAATCTGTTATTACAAAATTTATTGTTCTAAATTATCGAAAATTTGTAAGTATCCATGTTCAACTTGTTTTCAACAAGTGCAACTCTTTTCATGTGTGTAACCTATCCTTCTGTATATATATTGTGCAACATATCTTTATTTATTTATGGGTAAAATAGAGGATATTTATGTATAATTGAAAATATGATATAGACGGTTGTAAAAGAGTGACAACCACTGAAAACGAATTCCATTAAAATACTTGTTCACACAAAATTGAGGTATCAAAGTGAGAAATGAGCTGTTACCGGGCACTAAGTCAACTATCTGGCTCCTCAAGGACTTTAATAATAACTTTTGTAATAAAAGATTCTTTTGGCAATTTAACCAGTTATTTTTTAAATAAAAATTTTGGGAAATCCACGTACAATTGCTTCAGCTGGTGGTATCGTCAGTAACACACGATTTGAATGCATGGTACTGGATGACAAATGGTGAGTCAGACTACTGATTGGTACTATTACACTGGTCGGGTCGGTTAAAAGTTTTGGACGGTGTGGTTTATGTACGAATCTTATTGTGTTTTTATATATATATATATATATAGTGTTTAATGTTTCTTATGTTTAGGAAAAAAATTATCTCATATCACACACACATGAAATAGTGAGACCCACATATAAACATACACACACATATATGAGTTTTAGTAATTTCATGTTGCATGAGAAAATTAAACTTCCTATACATACATGAAATGGTGGGACCCACATATACATATATATATGTATATGTGGGTCCCACCATTTCATGTGTGTAACATGAGATAATTTTTTTCTACAACATGAGAAACATTAATCCCATACATGTATATATATGAATGAATGACTCATATAACCTTGTTTTAAACGACTGATCCTTTGATCATTGTCTTAATTAGCTTTAGCTAATTGATCAGTTGATTTTTTTATATGCATAAAAATGTTAGGAAAAAGGTTGAATTTACCCGTGATTTAAGGGGATGAGAAAATTTATCTTCCTCCTAAATTATACCAATATTAAATAAGACGAGTCGTCTATTACTCTTTGGCGTTTATCTGACCATTTAGAAACTAAGATATCTCTTCCAACACTCTGACCAACTTTAGGATCTAACTTTCTCTTTTTAATGAAAGTGTCTAATTTCTTTATCAATTGAACTGAAAAACGAATGATATGAATCCAACTTTCGGTACTGAATGTCTTATGCTATTGATTGGATCTTTTGCTTTGGCGGAAAAAAATTGGATCTTCTGCATTCAGATTTTATTTACTTATTTATTTATTTTTCGTTAAAAGCATGTAGTCTTTTGTGGAAATCAATTATGTGTGAGACATTGTTAGGTTGTGTGCCGTCTCCCAACTAGGATTGAAACCTTTCTATAATATCATGAAAGACCAGCCGTTTTCGTTATATCCAGTAGCGTTACGTCATTTGAAAACATGGGAATTGTTTAAATGTTAGGCTGGTTTATATTTCATCCTTATATATCAATTTCCTCTGGTTATTTTTTCCTTATCAATTTTGTTGAAAAAGAACCAACAAATTGAACTTTGGTTCAATCCACAGCATTCAAAAATAATAATAATAATAATAATTTAGGATGCATAAGAATGATAAAAAAGTATGGTGAAGTTGGTCAATAAGTATTAACTAATTCTTTTCCAGTTTCAGTGCTCCGTTCAAACCACACCATAAGCGTTTTAATGGAGACATTTCTCGTGGCACGTATTTTCCTTTTCAGCCATCTGGCTAAGATGCATCGAGGTCTTCACCACACTAGAAAATACAACTGGGAAGAAAATAGAGACGCAATTAGGAAATTCCACCTACTCTTCCCAACGAGCAGGGACTGCAATAAACTTTTTTTTTTGGGGGGAATACAATGGTGGATCCACATCATTTAGAAAAGTAAGGTTAAATGCTGTTAGAAATATAGCTACATAAATTATAATGAAAGGTGAGCATTCAATAAGTTCAAGTACATATATTTTAATAACAAAAGTATATTACAATAAAAATAATTACAATGTCATCCTTCTAAACCTTATTTTGGATAGTATTATCAATGCTATCAAATACATCTGGTCAAATGTATACTCATGAACTAAAAAAATATTTATGGCAGCCAAATGTATTAGATAAAATATATTTTTACATTATATTAAATTTTAAAAAAGAAATCTAAAAACAATTTTGGAACACCAAAAATCTTGAAGGGGTATGTCCCCCCCTGTCCTCACTATGTTCCGTCCCTGCCAGCGAGGATCCAAATTCGCAATCTGCAAGTTCAAGTGATATGGTTACAGCTCCGCCGATGGACTTTTTTTTTTTCACGGCAAAGACACAATTTTGACAAGAAACAGTTCTAATAGCTGTATTTGACGGAAGGAGATTTTATTCTTATCATTCTTCTCACTTTTTCTTATTGGCTAAATCTAGGCTGTTGATTGGAAAAATAAGAGAGAAGTGAAAATAATATTATATTGATTGAACGAATGTGATTTAGAGATTATGAGAGATAATGAGAAAATGATGATAAGAGAAAACCTAATTCGTATTTGACACCCTTAAGGTTTTTTTTTTTTGGGTGCTAAAATGTTTTCAAACTTTAAAAAAAATGGGGTAACTTTAAGGGTGCACATTCCATACCAAGCATGTTACATGGTTGTTATATGCCCATCCCTCTATTAGAGGGATGAGCGTGTGTGTGTGTGTATATATATATATATATATATATATTTTGTATTTATTGATATTTAAATTATATGTTGTTTTCTGGAGAAAAAAAAAATTCACCTAATATCTCAAATTAATTAGTTTCCGGTCCTGCATTCATAATATTTATCTATAACATCAGTATCATGGAAACTAATTAATTTGAAATGCTGGGTGAAAAAAAATTCAAAAAACAACATATAATTTAAATATAAATAAATGTAATATATATATATAAATAATATGCCAATCCCTCTAATAGAAAGATGGACACATAACAAACATGTAACATGCTTGGCATGGAATGTGCATCCATAACTTTAATGCAAACCTTAAGAGGGTACAAAGTACAAATAGATATGTGGATCCCACACAATGTTGCCACTTACCATTTGTATTAAAATTGCTCCTGTTTTTTAAGTTTTTGAATATTTTAGCACCTAAAAAGACTAAATGGTGACAGATATATGCCCTTATCAGAAAAAGTTTATCGTTAAAATTGCATATTTTCGCTGCTGTTTTTTTGGTACAATGGCTAAGAGCTTAAAAACAAACTAGCCTAGTGGGAATTTAAATCTCATTCTCAAGTTCCACTTAGGCCTGCAGATGTAGATGTGGCGCACACATACTCAGCGCGGATGAATTTGATAATCCACCTTTTGCGATTGTATATGCGAGTGGACATTTGAATGAACAGCCTCAAGGGGAATCAGTTTAGATGAGCACCCAAAACTCACCAGATTTACATGTTCAAGTCTTATAGGAACAATTTAGATTTAACGATTTTCCATTGATGATTTTAAAATAAAAAATAATAATTAAGATATTATCTTGATTTTACATTATGTGCCAATTAAAATAATTTCTTTCTAAAAAGATGAAGACAAAAATTATTAAATTTTAGACCAATCATATCAGATTTGATGGGGTTTTTATGAGCACCCAGACTGTTCCTTACATCACTAGGCTATGCAACATTCCCACATAACGCTTGTAGTAGGTGATATCTCAATGGAGAATGAGCCAAGTTTCTCGTGTGGGCTATGTAGTGGGTCATTTAAGTATTATATCATCTTTTGATAGAATTTGGTCACTGTTGGGTTAATGGTGTCTTTTTGTTTTTGACTTTTGACTTTTTTAACGGTGTCTTTTTTTTTTTTTTTTGGATCAAACATTAATGGTGTCTTTTAGGCCTTATCTTATTTTGGGTTTAATAATGGGTTCAAACCTTAATGGTTTCTTAGACCCAATGATTTATACTCTTATATGAATATTAACAAGACAAATGATCAGCCAGCGCCTTGGTAGTGCAGTGGCATGGGAACCTGACTCCCCTCCCCCATGTCTAGGGTTAGAACCCTGCCCCCCCCCTCCCCTACCATGTATATCAAAAAAAACAAGACAAATGATCAACGGCACAAGGTTTAAGAAAATACATGAAATGGCTTTAGTTCTCGGCGATGCCCCGATGGTCTCCTCATCGGAGGAGGAGGATTTGTTCAATCGGAGTTCAAAGAAGATAGAAAATGGAGAGTTCAATAAAATGAATGAAGAGTGGCCGAAGCTTGGAGAAGTCATGAAGAGATAGTAGGAGGTGGATCAGTCATTTGCAGAGAAGCTCCAAGGCATAAACTGCAATGGCAACGAAAAGGGGGAGCTGGAAGAAATGAACGAAGTGCCTGATGATGCAATGTCAGTGGAGTCTGAAAATGATGACAATGAACCACTCCGTAAGATTGTTGAGGATCCCAACCGTAACTTTCCAACTTTCTCATTCTCTAGAAAAATGAAGAAAAGACTATACAGAGTTGTGATAGTGAAGCTGCTAGTAAAAAATGTAGGCTATAAACTTCTCTGATCGATTTTACAGTCTCTCTGAGCTAAACGAAGAGTGATAAGTATGATCAATATTGGGAATGGATATTTTTTGGTCAAGCTGTCAAATAATGAGGACTATCTTAATACACTTATGGGTGGATTGTGGACGATTTTTTTATCACTATCTGATGGTAAGACCATGGGAACATTTATTTTAGCCATAGAAAGCATCTATAGAGAAAATGTCAATTTGGGTGAGAATGCTGAAAGTGATTATATAATATTATGATAAGAAAGCATTAACTTGGATTGGAAATAAGGTTGGAGAAACTTTAAAGATTAATTTCAATACTTCCTGTCAACTTAAAGGACACTATGCTAGAATTGGTGTCCTGGTTGATCTCAGTAAGCAACTTATGTTAGGATTCTCCTTGGATGGACATGATTACTACGTGGACTACAAAGGCTTACATTCATTATGTACCTGTTGCAGAGTATATGGTCACACATTAGAGGAATGTAAAACAGGGGATGGCAAATCAAGAGAAAACAAAGCTAACGATAATGATATGAAGAACAATGGCAGAGGAATGGACATAGAAGATGCAATTGATTAGGACCAAGAAGTGTGAAGGCTTGTTCATAAATCAAACTGGCCAAAACAAGGTGAAAAGAAAAATAGAATGGAATATTCTCGGTAATAAAGTAAAGGGTCAAGGTTTGGTGTCCTAGCAGGGGAAAAGGAAGACGTTGGCGAGGCTGTTGTTGGGGAGGATGTGGAGGTTCATAACGTACAAAGTAGTTGGGAGGCAATGGGTGAATGAAGAGCAATACAGGGTACGGACTAGCAGAGACAAAAGGAAGGGGAACAAAAAGGCCAATCTAAAATAAAAGGTGTGTCCAAAGAAACCAAGGCGTGGTTGAAGAATAGCCGGGATCAACAACTAGGTAAGAGGTACCTAGAGATGCATCAGAAGGTGGACAAAAGCATTATTGTAAAGAGCACACAATATGAAAAGGTGAATGTCAGAGAGGATGAAAGAGGGAGTATGAAGGGGTTGGAGCAAACCAAGGTAGACCCTACATACAAGGTGATGACAAAGGAGGAGTTATTTACATCACTACCAATAGTTTCTTGTGAAAGTAGGCTATGTAGTGGATTGAGAGGGAAATTATGGATTGGGCCAGCGGATGAAGGAGAGAAATGTGAGATGGTAGAGGAAGCACAAGAGGAGGATATTGGACCTAAAGCCTAGATTAATTAGTAAAGTCCAACTTGGGTCTGCTATTCTTATTATTATTTTGGGCTTCAATTGGGGGCTTGTGGCAAGAGTTTGGCCTCGAACCTAAAAACTGTTAGTCAAGGTTAACTCCTATGATCATTGTCTTGTCTAAAACAAAAACTATTAGTCTAGTTTGCTTGGTTTCCAACTCGTAGGTCCACTTCGCCCTTCAATTTTCTACTGCCCTTGAGACCCTGCACATTTGTGCAAATGTGAGAACCACATGCAGTATCTAATACCCATGTAGAGGAAGTAGAAAAATGAATATCTATAACATAAATACTTGAAGAGATAGCCTCGCCATCCTTCTTGTTCCTTTTCAGATCTTCAAGGTAGAGTTTGCAGTTCCTCTTCCAATGACCAGGTTTATTGCAGAAGAAGTAGAACCCGTCCTTCGAAGGCTTTGCCTTCTTGGCTACAGGCTTAGTTTTAGGCCTGTTTGACTCTTTGGTCTTACCAATTGAGCCATTACCCTTTCCTTTGCCCTTGCCTTTCTTTTTCATACCCTTCTTTCGTGCTTAAGAACAATTCTCAAGTTTCTAAACTAGTCAAGAAAGTTGGTCGCATTAAGTTTGTCCTTCTTAAGGACCGATCGCAGTGATAGTGTGACGGTGTTACTAGTCGACATGATTCTTTCTATCTATAGGAATTTGAATATAGATCACAGTTGGATAAAAGCTAAACAAATGAGTGTTGAATATAATAATGGGGAGAGAGAATTTTTAGATTTTTTTTTTTAAAAAAATCCTGATGATGATTGTGGGATATTTTAAAAAAAGCGACTAAGTGCTACAAATATATATACACATTTAATTTATGAAGGATTTTATAAAAGCCATACAATATGTATATGGTATAGTGAAGAAATAGAACTTTTCTGTATATATTTGATGATAGCATAGATCATAGTATTATAACTTTCTGTATGATTTTTTTTAAAAAAAGAAAAATGTTGGTCATAGATACATTCTATTACAATGGCTTCTTAATATCTGTCGTCGACCATGAACAAACCTTGGTTAATTATTGGAGATTTCGATCAAATCTACGATCTCAATGATAAATCAAAGTTTTTCATCATCTACAGTGGGAGCCTCAGCCCTGCAACACCTCTCACTCAGAGTTGTTTCTTTAATTTAAGACCATATAGAGGATGGTTTTTTTTTTTTGAAAAAAAAAACGAACCAAATCTCTACCCATTCTCTTGAAAAGCCTTTTTGTATCTCTTCTTGGATAAGTTTTGTAGTGATAACTCCAAGCTCATATGCGGAGTGATAATTTGCATTAAAATATCATGCATTTTATTTAAAATCTAATAATGAAAAGAAATCAAGAAAAATATTTAGGAAGTTGATAAAGTTTGAGGGGCATTAGGGAAGGGGCATAAGGCCTCTAATCCCTCTAAATTGAGTTTGAATTTTTTTCTTTGTATTATTTTTTAAATTGAGTTTGAATTGGCTCAAATGACACAAAAAAACATTGACAAATTCCTTGAAAACATCCCACCGGTTCAAAAGGAGAAATCCATGGTCGGGGTGGCCTTTGTGTAGTACTTTGGCTAGTCACACAATACATCAAATTCATCACGACTCTTGTTTTAAAAATATTACTTCTTCCAGTTCTAATTATAAGACTAAATTTGTAGTGCAATTTGCATTATAAATTGTAGGAATCTCATAAAAAACGCGGCAGCGTATTGAACCTATTTGATGTAGGAAAATTAGAACCTTCATTGTTTTGATTACCTTAAAACATGAAACCGTAGTCCACTCTATGGTTGATCTTCCAAACTATCTCTCGAGGTGGATCGGAAGGTTGTGTGGGCAACCTCTTTTGATGATGAATCTAGAGCTTGTTCTTGATGAGAGCCTCTCTCTTTCTCTCTTGATTTTCTCTTAGGGTTTTTTCCAAGAAGGTGAAAGAAGCTTATGTTAAGCTTATATACCACTACACCCAAAACCTAACCCTAAACCACATGAGCTATTGGGTTATTGGGTTGTAGTATGTAGTCTCTCTCACTTAAGCCTAATTGGGCTTAAGTGTAAAGAGCATAAAGCCCAACAATCTCCCACTTGCTCTTTAAGATACAAAACTTGAGTTCGTAAACCCAAGACCATGTACCCATAAGCCATCATCATATGATATTACGTCCCATCCTTTGTTTCGAGCTAACCTGGGGATCTACCATTTGTCATTCATCAAGGCTCATGACAATCTACAGAAGATTATCTAGTTCAGTGCTACTCCACTAAAAGCCCAAACGTGACCTTCAAGAATAATGATACTCATAACACGAATATGCATTACCCCTTTATAGAATATCTATAATTTGATTGACTAGTTTTCTGTAACTCAATCAATTATTTATTCCCTTGATTTAAATAGTTTCTCTAATGGATTACATGCACTGGCCAGTGTCTTCAATATCCAAGTACCGAAACATATCAAAGGGACATTTCCTATAAATTCCATGTTGTTTATCTCATAAATACCGATAACCAAATAGTCTCAATCCCAAAATACCAAGTTATTGGCCGTCATATAGATCAAACCTCACTTGTTGGTAAATCAAAGAATGAAAACTATTCGACTACCTATTTAAAATAAACTCAGGATTAAGAGTAACTACATAACTAAAGTTATTTGGAGATTTGATTCCTTATGACAGGAAAAAAAACTGTAATCAAATCTCTCCTTGATCCTTTCAATGTGAATATAAACTCACACCAATATTTTATAATGATTCGGACAAAACCATTTCATAACATATTGCAGCTTTAATAAAGCGCCCAACTTAATTTAACAGCTGTGAACTTATTCATCAATTGTGAGAACCTATGACCATGTCCTCCATGAACATATTCATATGATCATATACTCCACAATTGATCCGGACCTTAAAGTTTGTAAATAGTGTGCTAAATAAATGATAAAACATTTCATTTATAACATTCAGAAAAATTACAATGTCATAATGTCTTGCTGAAAAGCACAAAATAACAATGTGAAATAACAACAATCCAAAGCTATAGCAAATCTGGAATCCTCCTAAGACCCATAGAAGTAACATGCCTCTCGAACACACGTTCAGGCAAACTCTTAGTAAAAGGGTCAGCAAGATTCTCTTCAGATGTTATCTTTGCTACCACGGTATCTCCTCTTTTAATTATTTCTTGAATCAAGTGGTACTTCCTCTCTATATGCTTTTGTTTCTTGTGACACCTTGGTTCCTTGGATTGTGCTACTGCCCCACTGTTGTCACAATAAAGTGTGATAGGACAATCAACACCTGATATCACCTGAAGGTCCGTAAGGAACTTCTTCAACCATACAGCTTCCTTTGCAGCCTCAGAAGCAGCTACATACTCAGCCTCTATTGTAGAGTCAACCACACATGATTGTATTACACTTCTCCAACAAATGGTACCGCCATTAAGAGTGTACACATATCCCGAGGTAGACCTTCTTGAGTCAATATCTCCTTGGAAATTTGAGTCCGTATAACCAATGGTTTCAAGACTCCCACTAGAATAGACCAACATATAATCTCTCATTCTCCGTAGGTACTTGAGTATATGTTTAACCGCTATCCAGTGTTTCTCTCCAGGATCAGATTGGTACCGACTTACTACTCCTACTGCATAGCAGATATCTGGTCTAGTACAAAGCATAGCATACATGAGACTACCTACTGCAGAACCATAAGGTATCCTACTCATGCGTCCTCTCTGCTCAGGAGTTTTAGGAGAATGTTCTTTAGAGAGATGAATCCCATGTCTGAAAGGTATAATTCCCCTCTTGGAATTCTCCATGCCAAACCTAGCAAGTATTTTGTCAATGAATTTAACTTGGGATAATGCCAAAACCCTATTCTTCCAGTCTCGCAGTAGTTTAATTCTAAGAATATAATTGGCTTCCCCCAGATCTTTCATATCAAAATTCTTGCTCAGCCAGGTTTTTATGCCTAAGAATACCTCTGTATCATTTCCAATAAGAAGTATATCATCCACATAAAGTACCAGAAAAGATACCGCTTGACCTTGGATCCTTATATACACACATGGCTCATCAGGACTTTTCTCAAAACCATAAGACCGAATGGCTTGATTAAATCTGATGTTCCATGATCTGGACGCTTGCTTAAGTCCATAAATGGACCTTTGCAACTTGCATACCATTTTTTCTTACCCTTTAGCTATAAATCCTTTTGGTTGTTGCATATAGATCTCTTCTTCCAAATTTCCATTCAGAAAAGCAGTTTTAACATCCATTTGCCAAATCTCATAATCAAGATTTGCTGCAACAGCTAAGAGAATCTGGATGGACTTAAGCATGGCAACTGGCGAAAAGGTTTCTTCATAATCCACACCTTCCTTTTGGGAATACCCTTTTGCCACCAATCTAGCTTTGAAACTTTCAACCTTTCCGTCCGATCCTTTCTCTCTTGTAAATCCACTTACACCTAATGGGTCTTACCCCTTCAGGTGCATCTACAAGAGACCGAATTGAGTTGGAATACATAGAATCCATTTCACGATTCATAGCCTCAAGCCATTCCTGAGCATCAACATCTCCTAGTGCTTCATCATAACTTGTGGGATCATCATCTTCACTAATGACGACATCCTGATTCGACTTACCCAACAAGAGGTATCTTGCAGGTTTACGAATCAATCTCCCACTACGACTTTGTTGCACTTGATGTTGTGCATCTACAGGAGGATCCATATTTTGTGGGTTAACAATTTCTAGATGAGGAGCCTCATTAAGTGGATTAACCAATTCATGATTTTTTTCTTCCATAAGTTCATCATCATGCTGAACTTTTGTTTGATTCTCTTATTCCTGTGTATGTTCATTAGGTATATTTTCCCCTCTTTGAACAAACACAGGAATAAAAGCTGAAACCCTTTGAGGTTATGGTGAAACTTGATCTGAGACTAAGTCATCAAGAATAACCTTACTTCTTGGCTTATAATTTGCCATATAGTCCTCCTCTAAGAAAGTCGCATGAGTGCTCACTATGACCTTCTTTTCCTTTAGACTATAAAACAACCAACCTCTTGTTCCTTTAGGATAGCCTATAAACATGCATACTTCAGTACGTGAGTCCATTTTATCTTGTTTCTGTTGTAAGACATGTGCCGGAGCACCCCAAATCCGAATATGTTTCATGGAGGGCTTACATCCTTTCCACAATTCTATTGGTGTCTTTGAAACCGATTTGGACGGTACTAAGTTCAATAGATACATAGTTGTTTCTAAGGCATATCCCCAGAATGAATCAGAAAGAGATGAATAACTGAGCATAGATCTTGTCATTTCTAAAAGAGTTCTATTTCTCCTTTCAGCAACTCCATTTTGCTGGGGTGTCCCTAGAGAAGATAGTTGTGAAATTATCCCCTCTTGAGTCAGGTAAGACCTGAACTCTCCAGATAGGTATTCCCCCCTCGATCAGATCGAAGAGTCTTAATTTGAACACCAAAATGCTTTTCTGCCTCAGCCTTGAACTCTTGGAATTTTCCAAAAGCTTCAGACTTGTGACGCATCAAGTACACATGTCCAAATCTTGAGTAATCATTAGTAAATGTGATGAAATATTGATACCCACCTCTGGCCTGGACACTTATTGGTCCACATACATCAGTATGTACCAATTCCAGCTGAAGTGTTGCACGTTTTCCCTTGGCCTTGAAAGATCTCTTAGTCATTTTACCCTCTAAACAAGATTCACATACTGGTATTGGTTCAAAGTCTTGGGATTTTAAAATCCCACTTTTCACCAAACCTTGTATCCTGTTAGAGTTAATATGACCCAATCTCAAATGCCAAAGATAAGTTTCATTAGAAACTTTTCATTTCTTTGAAAACTTAATATGCTCATCATCTTTTAATTCAATATGATTAACATCACAAGGAACAGGACTAAGGAAATAAAGACCATTAAACTTTACACTAGAACAAATAAAAGAAGATGAACTTCTTATAGAAACTGAGGAATTAAATTGAACTGTCAAACCATGTTCATTCAAACAACTAACAGAAATTAGATTCCTCTTGAAATCTGGAATAAATAAACAGTCTTCTAAAACCAAAGTTCTATAAATTATCAAAAGATAAAACAACTTGTCCCACTGCCTGTGCAGATACAAGCTCCCCATTTCCAAGCTTCAAATCTCTTTGTCCTTTACTTACAGGCAAGCTATGTTTGAACCACTGCAAAGAGTAACAAACATAGTTAGTGGCTCCTGAATCAACAATCCATTTATCATTGTGATTCTCCACTAAACAAGCCTCAATCACATTTAAATTACTCATACCTGGTTTATTCATGCATAGGCAATTTTTCTTTCAATGCCCCTTTTGTCTGCACTTGAAGCACTTGCCTTTTGGCTGCTTCATTGCAACAGTTTTGGCAGCTGAAGTACCTGAATTCTTCTTTTTCTTGTTTTTGTTCTTCCCTTTGGGTTTCCCCTTAGGTTTCACAGAATCTTCACCAACAAAAAATGCACTTCCCTGCTTGACTAGAGACTGTTCAGCACTCTCAAGCTCGTGCATCAGTTGAGTGAGATCAAAATTCATCTTATTCATATTATAATTCATCTTCAATTGATTGAAGTATTCAGGCAGTGATTGTAAGAGAATATCAACTTTGACTTCTTGTTCAAGCTTAATACCATGGTTGTCAGCCCTCTTGAAGTTTGCTATCATTGTCAGACAATGATCCCGCACACTTCCTCCAGACATCACTGTCTTGATGACTGCATTCAACGCATTTTGCCTTGCAGAACTGCTAGGTGTAGCAAACATGTCATCAAGAGTCTGGAGCATTGTTGCTCCACTCTCAATCATGCTCACTTGTTCCTGAAGTTGACTGGCGAGACTAGCCAAAATATAGCAGCGAATTGCCACATTCGCCTTCTCCCATCTTTCCTTCTCTTGCTGAAATTGAGTCCGAATTGAATCAGACGCATTTGCAGCAGGCTGCGCTGGCTTAGGTGTAGTAAGAACAAAGTTGAGCTTTTCATATTGAAGAACAATGTCCAAATTAGTTTTCCATTGTTTGTAGTTTGTACCATCCATAGGTTTTTGGCTCAAGATTGTAGCTAAAGGATTGAATGAAGACATTTTTCTGAAAATAAGGAAAAACACACTAATTACAAACCATAATTAACAACAAACAAATATATCACAAGTAGATTCTAATAATTACTATTTGTTTATTGTTTAACAATCCATTAGTTATCTTTACAAGGCTTACAATGGGCAAGATACTTGTAAAACCAATATTGTTATATTGGGCCTTCAGTTCCATTGCCAGAGCCTCGATGGAAGGGTTAACAATTTCACCAAAGTTAAATGTATTTAACCATTGTTTACTTTCAAAATTATCTTTAGTGTCTAAGTGTTGCCGATGATGGGCCGTACAAAACTTCACTAAAATTTTTAAAATATTAGGGTTTAATATAGTGAAATCTGATTATCCTTATCCGATGGGGCTTCAGCGATAACCATTTCACT
The DNA here is from genome assembly GCA_037074495.1 of Acacia confusa. Classification (NCBI taxonomy): domain Eukaryota; kingdom Viridiplantae; phylum Streptophyta; class Magnoliopsida; order Fabales; family Fabaceae; genus Acacia; species Acacia confusa. The sequence continues at coordinate 18,159,614 of CM073508.1, read as the reverse complement.
AATAAACCCACAATTGGAGCCCGTAGGTTTTAAAATTAAATGATTAATTTAAAACCTTCACCCATTCAATATTTTAAATTTAGAATTTTCAATTTCCAAGAATTTGTTCAATTTAGAGTACTCGTTGTGTGAGATCAACAACTATGATTGAAATCATAAGTTATCTAAAATCTAGTCATAATTGGCACAGTTTGCTTCACATGACCCTTTTAAATAACCCACAAATTACTCCAAAAATACAATTCTCTTAGGAAATTTCCTAGATTATTTATCTAGATTTCACAATTAATTAATCCAATTATTATTCTAGATTTGAATTTAAAAACATAATAATTGATAATTAATTTAGTGGTTATCTAGATTTTAATTCCACAATTAATTAATCCAATTATTATTCTAGATTTTAATATAAAATCATAATAATTGATAATTAATTTAGTGGATATCTAGATCATAATTCTACAATTAATTAATCCAATTATTATTCTAGATTTTAATTTAAAATCATAATAATTGATAGTTAATTTCGTGGATAACCTAAATAATCTCGCATAATAACTATCATACTAGTCGATTCAAGACATAATAGCTACTATGCATTAATGACATGTGATTATGCAACAATATGGCATCTTCCTATTCTATATGGCATGTTATTTCTAATCATGTTAATCGCACATGTAATTCATATCATTCAATAAAAGCATTAAATAATAAAACAAATAACTTTAATCCATGGCTTTCCTACGAAAATTAAAAGATAAACATTTACAACTTTGGAATTCCTCTTTTGTCCAGCCTATAGTGTTTATCCAAGCCCCTTTAGGGTATCCATGCGCCCAAAAGCCCAAAAACCCAATTTTTGGCTAAAAACCCTAGGACACAAAAGAGGAACCCTAGCCTCCACTTCTGCCACGTCATTCACCGAAGTCTGATCATCACGAAACTCTAAGGGAAGAACCACCACTGGAAGAGAAGAAAAACGATGCCAGAAACTCTGCAAATTGATCACCCACGCGACCTCACGCGCTAAATCTTCACCGGAGCGTGAAGACCACGCGCAGAAGCTTGTTGAGGCGCGTCACGGCGGTTCTTGGGTCACGGTTTCCATATTTGTGCTCGTCTCTCTGTGCTCTTTCCAACCATATATGGTTTATGCAATTTCGAGGTCCAAAAGTCCATGCACAGTGTTGACAAAGTTGATTGTTCATCTTTTTCACCATTTCTTGATCTCCAACTTTTTACAAAAATTCAAAAAAATACATGGAAATTCCGAAAATAAAGTAAAAACAGCAACGAAGAAACCTAATCATATGGGATTAGCCTCCTTGTTACAAATCAAGAAATACATGAGAGAATCTAACCATGGATTAAAGTGATTAACCGATTAAAATTAACACTAATATCAAATATGAATTATAAACGAATAATACCATGAAATAAATAACAAATATAGAAAAAGATGCCATATTTACAAGAAAATAATTTTCTAAAATAATCACATGAAATATGAAAGAAAATCAAAACTGGGTTCTTTTCCTCATCAACATGGCTCTGATACCAATTGTAAGAATCTCATCAAAAACGCGGAAGCGTATTGAACCTATTTGATGTAGGAAAATTAGAACCTTCATTGTTTTGATTACCTTAAAACATGAAACCGTAGTCCACTCTATGGTTGATCTTCCAAACTATCTCTCGAGGTGGATCGGAAGGTTGTGTGGGCAACCTCTCTTGATGATGGATTTAGAGCTTGTTCTTGATGAGAGCCTCCCTCTTTCTCTCTTTATTTTCTCTTAGGGTTTTTTCCAAGAATGTGAAAGAAGCTTATGTTAAGCTTATATACCACTACACCCAAAACCTAACCCTAAACCACATGGGCTATTGGGTTATTGGGTTGTAGTATGTAGTCTCTCTCACTTAAGCCCAATTGGGCTTAAGTGTAAAGAGCATAAAGCCCAACATAAATTTAGTCCTATAATAAGAACCGGAGATAGAAGCTTTTATTATGCATAGGAGGTAGTAGAATCAAGAATGTTTATAAATATGCCAATCAATCCCAATATTTACAACTGAATTACACTACAGAATATATATATCTATTCACAACGTTTCCAGGTTCGAAAATCATGTTGGTCGACACTTAGTTTTAAGAAAAACAACAGAGTTTGAGATGCTACAGCTTAGAGTACTGCAGAAATTGATAGCGTGCGCTAAGATCCGGACAACGAGTAACCGATATAAAATGCCCAGACATATGATGATGCCTGACATAAGCTGATATATTAAATATCCCGAAGGAAAAATTCATGTGATACAGTTTACAAAGTTTGAATACAAGTCTTTGATAAAGAAAGCCTTGTACTAGACCTATGGCTTAAGAATCCAACATCAGTTATTCAAACAGATTGGCCAGGTAGGGGTCTATCATGGGGGCCTCACCGACTTATACGGCGACTGTTTGGCTTCCCGGATAGATTAACCCAGCCTTAGACACCAAACTGTTCAAGGTAACTTTGTTAAATTCGGGCCAGAAGCTAAGTTCTTATAACTTCTACCGCTACCGACCTTTGCCTTTGACCGCTGCCTCTTTACGGCTCTATCTGCCGGTACCTTCTTTATTCTGGTTTCTTTCCTGTACTGTTCATTTAGTATGAGGTCCAATGTCCATTGGACCTCAGGTAACGGTTAACCTCATGCTTATGTAAACAGTATATGACAGTTATCACAGATATACAACATAATCATAGTTTCAAAACATATCCACATGTAAGGCAATAACATAACACAGCCACTGCAATATGTATGTTATCCCAGTCTGCACATAACCAGTGCCACGATGGCCTATCGTGTCCTCAGCGCTAGGAAAACTCAACGGTGTTATCAAGACTATAACCCGTATACAATTCAACTCTCATGAGTAAATTTCAAAACAGAGTATTATCATGTGAAAACAGCAATCATATATAACCAAACCATAAGCATAAGAGTTAAGGTTACAATACGCGTCCGTACCTCTTACCGCATAGTCGTCAAACATCCGACCTTTGATTCCGGCTTTGGACTTCCTGGATATCCTAACATATCACCATATCACTTAGAATAACATTCTAAGAGATATTTCCACCTCTATTTACCATTCTACCCTTGATGGCTTTATTATTACAATTTTGCCCTTACATTTCTTCAAAAACGTGGTGCAACAATTTCTGGGTGTAACATCCCAATTTTCAAAAGCGGAATAAATTAACTTTTCATTTAAAATCATTTCAAACCATCAGAGTAGACCATTTGAGCGGAAGAGTATTTGTTATTTGTATTTCAAAATGCCATAAGTCTGGTGGGGTACAATAACGGTAAGAAAACCGAGTATCTCAAAAGGACTGTACAACAACAAAAGGATGGCTTCTGCCAGAACAACTGCGGGAAGTCTTCCGCCCTCCTACACCGGACACCTGCCTCTATTATCATCCCCGTTGTACTCCTGACCCTGAAGCTACAGCTGAGATCCAATTTCCAATTGGATCTCAGGTAACGGTTAACCTTATGCTCAAATAAACCAGTATATTGATAACAGCGTTAACATAATCACATACAGCAGAATATCACTACATAAGCACACAGCAGATGTATGATCAAATAATGGCAGAACATAAGCACAAAGCAATATGTAAAGCCCCACATAATGGTTGCACATATCCAGTGCCACGAAGGCCTATTGTGTCCTCAGCGCTAGGCAAACCCAAACGGCATTATCATGACTATAATCCGTAGTAAGCTGTAAGATAACTGACAACCCTAAACAGAGTTTCAGTATCTAGCATGTCTATCACATATATGTATATAAGCAGCATAAATGTTAAGGTTACAATACGCGTCCGTACCTCCGTTGACGATTTTTGACACTTCCGTCAAATTATGGCACGTTTGACAGCGGCCCAACGGCGGTGATAGCGGAAACAGCGGTTCGGTGTTCCGAGTATCCTATAAGGTTAATATCACTAATATGAGTATTTAGAACCAAAATGGGCATTTTAGGTACAAATTACCATTTTGCCCCTGGTTTGACTGTTCGGCGGAATTTCACCAGAGCTTCGTTGTTTTGACCTTAATTCCTCAAAAGTTTTGCTATAGCCTTTCCTCTATCATATTTCTAAAATAAATATCATATTTATTCTTAAAATATGAAGATTAAAGACTATTCTAGCATTCCTATTATAACTACCGAAAGGATTACCGAACTAAAGACTAGGGACCGAAGACTTACTCAGACCTTCGCTGTAAAATTCCCCAGACTCCTCCTTCTTCTTCCTCTCTAAATTTTCGGCCTCCTTGAAAGGAAATGGTGTGAAGATTTGAAATGGAGCAAGGGGTATTTATAATGAAAATCTTGTCACTATTCATGCTTTGTCAGACGAAATCTGAGCCGTTGGATCGCACTTTTCTGAGGTGGCTAGATCTTGGCCTTACACCTCTTAAGGATGATGTCATCCCTGCTGCATCATCAAGTCTTATGTCATCTTGCTTTATCTGATGAATTCCCGGTTCGGTGCCCCGATCACGAGATTCCGTAGCACCTAAAATTCCGAGAACAATACGCTGAAGGTCTTTTCTTCCTCTTTAAGAATACTGGGTTCTTCTTCCCTTATACTCCCAGTAAGGACATTCCGTTATCTGCCGAAAATCCTCGGTATTCGTGACCAGTTTCAGAAATAACTTCGGTCGGTACTAACTTCTGGATAAAAATCCGCTGACCAATACTATATTCTGGTTTTTCCTAACTCATTCCCAGAATCTCACAACGGAATTACTTTCTATCCGTGATCATTTATCCTATTCATTTTTCCTCTGATTATTATATTATTATCTAATTAACACATGTTTTAATTATATTATTATTTTAATGCAAATATCTAGATATTAATTTCTTAATTTTCATTTCATTTTTCTTTATTTTTCTTCTAATTTTCGTTTTTATTTATATATATATATATTTATTTTAAGTAATTTTCACCTTTTTCTCTTTATCTTATGTCTAAACAATTAGCCATTAATTATCTAATTAATCACTTACTAATTGTTGACAATTTTCTTAATTAGTAATAATTATTATCTCACAACTATTTTACTGAAATTGATAATTTATGCATTATGTAAAATATTAAAAACCACGGGGCAATTTATGTTCCCCAAAATGATATTTAATTTTGCCTCATTATTTCTCAAGGAAAATAATCTTATAAATTACCTAAATTAGAGACAACATACTCTCTAATTTTTAATGAATATTTAATTGCCTCTCAGGATTTATCATAATATTCTCAGGGTATCTCATAACCCACAAATTCATTTAGGAATTTTTAGCTCTTTATTTCTCCTAATTTCATGAGAAATTACCTTTAAGAAATAAGGTAATTATTTCCCTAGTTTTGAGACCACCAATTCACCTATTTTCAATAGGTATTTATTTGTCAATATAATATTCCAGATAAATAATTATCCGGGTATTACACTGGGCAGATTTTTCGGTAACTTTGAAAAATCATAACTAATTCTAGAAAAATCAAAATGAGGATCTGTAAAATTTCCCGGAATCCTTGAGAAGTCTATTTTTGAGGAAAAATACTGGAACTTACCTAGAATTCATGGATAATTCCCAGATTTCTCATTTTTAAATACTGTTCAGAATTTCGCACAGAAAACATAGCTTAACTTCTGAGATTTTTATCTTTTTGCACAGAGCTTCAAATGACATACTCTTTATAGATTTAGAAAGCTCTAGATGTCTACTTTCACCATGAATTTTCTTAGAATTTTATAACATCATCTTCATCATAAAATACTGACGTTTTTACCCCTGACTCCAGAAAATACTAATCGAGGAAATTTTGCCAGAGCTTCGCTATTTTGATCCTAATCTTCCAAAAATTTTACTATAACTTCTTCTTCATCAATTTTTCGAAATAAATGCAATGGAAACCATAAAAATATGAAAATAAAACTATATTTGGAAGATTGAAGATCAAAACAACATTTCTAGCATTTCTACTTCATAAACTAAGAACTTGAACTATGAACTAAAAACTCCCTTACCTCTTGAAGACCACTTGCCATCTATTTTTCTGCAGCTCTTCCACACTCTCCCCTTCTCTCTGAATTTTCGAATTTAGCTTGTGAATTGGTGGGAAAAATGTGATGCCTATGCTCTCTATTTATAGGCAAGCAAAGGAGTAACCCCCAAGCAATGCCCTTTGATCTTAGCTCTTGATTTTTACTTGGAGAGGAGGCATTCATCTTGGCCCTCCACCTCACCAAAACTGCCCTTCCTTTTCTCTTGGTCCCCAAGTTTTGCTTCATCTCCAATTTATTCCCAAATGCTAATTTAGTTAAGCATCAACTAATGTTTTTCTTCAAAATCTAATTCCACTTTTGGGATCCTAATTTTGTGACTAGATTTATGGTGATTTTTAATTCTCAAAACACTTAGATATAAATCTCATACGTAACCGAAAATGACTTTGGGAATAGCCAAGTTGAAGCTCATAATTCCCTGATTCCAAATATGTATTTATTTTCAATACTTAGTTCCCATATTTCAAGTTATGATTTAATTTCTATAGGTTCTCATTTAATTTCTTTTGAATAAACCATTTCTTGTTCCCAAAGACATACAACTTGGCTCCCAAGTTTCACTAATCTTCTATTACACACCTTTGACTTATTATTTATAATAATCTTTTTCTTCTTCTTTTTCCTTCTAAAATTCCGTCCCCCTTCCCCTTAATTTCAATTATTGATTTTCATGTTTTAATTACTCTTCCCTTATCCTCTTCCAATCCATTCAATTTATGCCTCAAAAGTCTTCTCTTATAGAACTCTAATTATGTATTAAAAACAATTATCTACTCTTGATGCCCAAGCAAGAAAAACGTCCCCCATTAATCTTTTCATTACCAATTTTATGTTTTAATGTTTTCACATATTTAAGAAGGAAAATCCCTCATTGGTTCACTTAGATTTTGGATTCATGGTTAATATAATTTAATTCTTCCATTTATTTAACATTAAACAAGAATTTTCGTCCCATAGAAATAAATTAGAAATATTTATTTTAAATCCCAATTTTAATTTCTAACATCATGTTTTAGGGGTTACTAGGCTTAACTACCAAAATTGACAAGGTTTCTAATTCAATTTTGATAATTACAACTCCTTGTATGCTAATCAATATCATTTGGTCTTAAATTATGACCTTAAAAACTTAATCATTAACTAATTTCAAAAATTAATAGAGTACCTCAATTCTTGCAATTTCACTTGCCCAATAATTGTTACTAATTTCCTCTAACTGATTTTATCATCCTCTGATGATTTTAAGTTGTTAAAATGGTGTAATTCCTAAAAATAATAATAAATTAATTAAAACTTTAGAGACAACATACTCTCTATTTCAATAAATATTTAGTTGCCTCTTAGGATTTATCATAACATTCTTAGGGTATTTTATGACCCATAAATTCACTTAGGGATTTTAGCTCTTCATTTACTCTAATTTCATAAGAAATTACCTTCAGAAAATAAGATAATTATTTCACTTGTTCTGAGACCACATATTCACCTATTGTAATAGGTGTTATTTATTAAAATTTAAGATTTACATGTATTATGAAAATTGGGGTATTACAATTTGGTCTGAACTCAATTCCTTCAACGATAAGGCCATCTTTGATATAGCCATTAGTCTCCCATAGCCTGAATTCTGTGAAGCCTTCGCCTCCATAACAATGGTCATCGACAAAAAGTCTCCCATCTCAACCTCCAGCCATCCATCTTCTCTCCTATGACCTACACTCTCTCTCTTCCTCGTTATTGAATTCGGCGAATTAGGGTCTAAGATTACTCTTCTGTGAGACCCACTAAGTCTTCCTTCACTGTTTAGACTCATCTCCACAAATCTGTCTCCCATAGAATGTTCACCTTCTAGTCTGTACATGAAGAATGCAGAATATAGTGTTCCTGGTGACAAAACATTATTTGCCTCTACTTTTCCTGTTATGTCAAGCCACTACACGTAGTTTAGCTTCGCCACCTCATTAAATCTGTAAATAGGAAGATATTAAAAAAGTAAAAACAATCTTATATGAACACCCAATCCACTCATCTTAAGTAGTGTGCTTGTTTTATTTTTTGTTTTTTTTCTTGTTTTCCCTAACAAATACAAATATTTAGATGTGTGTCTCTATTTGTTCCAAAAGATTGTTACTATTTTTTAGGAGTTGAATTATTTTTATGGAAAATCGACTTTAACAGTAGAATTTGGATCACAAAAAATTTATTTTCGTCCAATCCATAACATTATTTTCTAAGCTGTCTCAAACATAAGCCCGTGAACTCAGTAATTTTGTTAACTCTTAGTTACCTACTACATCCTCACTTGGTCCTACCTTATAAGAGCTAATAGAAATGTTTGCATTCATCATAAATGTAAGACCTCAATATACCTTATCTTTCAAATTTATTTATTTTTTTCCTAAACAGTCCCAATTGATTACACATATTAAAGAGACTTTTTATCAATGGAGTAGTTTCCAAAGCAAATGATTAAAAATAGAACTATAAAAAAATAAGGAAACTAGCATACATTTTTTTTTAAACAAGTATTGCTTAACTAAATTTCTTAATATATGGAAATTAGTTATCTAATTTCTACATTTAGGATCATCATAAGTATAAAAAATAGGTAATTTGCACCAAAATACTTCTGTTACAAATTTCATCACAATTTTGTATTTCTAATTTTTATCTTTTCTTTTAGTAAATTGTATATAATGAATTAAGTAACGTAAGATTTGGAAATTGTAATGTTACTCTTAACTTTTTGTTGCAAAAAAACAATATATCACATATTTGTTATATAGAATCAAAATATATCAATTGCATAGAAAATCACATTTCACACGTTTTCAAAAATAGGAAGAATGACATTAAGTCCCGAAAAATCAATTTAATGACTATATATTAGGTTTCAAAACATTTTGAAAAAGAATGAGCTGGAAATATCTATCTACAATATTGCACTGCAGATATGAATAAATAGATATTAGAAGCTCATTACCTACATATCATTTGGAATATTTTGGGACATATTTATCGTTAAATTGCTTTTTTGGATGAAACAATCATTCCCCCTAAAAAAAACACTCAAATTATACAATTAAGGAGGGCATCATCACACCTAGAATCTGATAGAGAAATCCACTGCCAGTAAGCTTTTGTGTCTCCCCAAACAATTGTAAGGCCTTTTGCACCAAGTATGCAACATTTTTTACCACTCTCTTTCTCTATGCCAAGACTCTGCGAAATATGTACTTGATCATTTTGATCATTGGGGTGCAATGAAGTTTTAGAAAGTTTTGGGAGGTTGACTGAAATTAATTTGTCACAGAGGGGGATGACTGAATTTTTCCCAAATTTTTTTTCCAACTTTATTTGCAACCAAATATTTTTTTTCAACTTTATTTGCAACCAATGATCTGGTTTAAAAGTTATTATATTGTTTCTTCAAGTACCGAATACAAACTATGAAGTCTTCTGTCAAAAACATTTTCTACTTGGATAGATAGTAAAATACAGGAAAAGAAGTATAGTAATAAATAAAAGGCAACTGCTTACAACGTAGCAATCAATAATCCCAGCAAACAAGACCATTTGAATTGAATTAAAACAGCTCATATTCAAATATATTAATAGGGAAAATGTTAAATAAGAACCACTGTTGCAAATTAATTGTTATTAGAGAACAAAAAAATCTTAAATTTCACTACAGTCCTGTGGGCCTGCAATAAAATCAATTTATGAAGTGAAAAGGACAAAAATAACCCTTTGAGAAATTAAAAAAGATACAACCTAATTTACAAGTGGCGAGCACATTATGAACAAGTGAAATTAATTTTTAACAAGAACACATTAAAACATAATCAAGTCAAGTTTTATTTCAAAATATGGAACACATCATGAATAAGTAAAATAGTCCCTTGAACAAGCAGATTAGTCCTTTGAACAATTTCTAGATAGTAATTGGTGAAAAAGTGAAATTTCACTTCTTCATTATGTGTTTTCTAATTGCAAATGAAATTTGACTTGATCATACTCCAATTTGTTTTTGCTAAGAAATCAATTTCACTTGTTCATTAGATTATTCCACTTGTTTACGATGTGTTCACCACTTACAAATCATGTTATTTTTCCTTTGATTTTGAAAGGGTTATTTTTATCATTTTACTTCACAAATTAATTTCATTGCAACCTCATAGTACTGCAGTAAAATTTCAATTTCTTTGGTCCTTATCTGAAACTTTCTCATATTAAATACGGTAAGTGATACAATTAATTCAATTTATTTCCACTCATATATCTATATGAATAGAGACCTTTTCATTTCAACGATTTACATCTAAACTTTTTTGTTTTTTTACCAAAGATTTACATCTAAATTGGATAGAGTAGATTTTATTACAGTTTAAACTTATGTTTAGAAAATCAAATCAATCTTATAACTGTTAGGTTTTAAAAATGATATATTTTTTAATACAAGAAATTAGAAATATGATGTACAATATACTCATTAATAAGATATGCAAAAATTCCTTCCAAAATTAGCATAGCAAATTAAAACATGAACTAAAATTGAGAGGTTATTATCGTACCATTTCACCATCATTCAAAAGAACCGGATGATCACAAAGATGAAAGAAAATTTGTTTCCTGTTCAAAGAACTAATGAAGGATTGGGATGATGAGGATTGAGCAATCATGTCCTCGTAATCTCGAGGTAGAAACCTTTCCCACACACTATCTGAATCTTCGGCTGCTTTGAAAACGGAAGAAACAGAAGAACATCTGCATGCATCTTTTGGAGATGTTAAGGAAATAATATCTGAAATGCAATCCACAGGCAAAACCTTTGTTATATCCATAATTATTTTTCCTTTTTCCCAAATAATCTGGTTTGATGTTTCAGGTTTTAGCTACAATAATGTAGTCAGAAAAAAGAAGTGATAGCCGCAAACTTTTATGATTAAATGAAAGCCTTACAAAAATGGCTTCTCCATGTACATTCCATAATAGGACAATTGCTAAATTATTTTACTGATTATTTATGCAAGTAACTGAAACAAGGGCATTCCATAATTGCTTATCTATTTTGTACAGTAAAACTATTTCTCTGGTGGATATACAATTACATAGGCTTTCTTCTTCAGTCAAAATTAGATAGGCTTTCTGTTATGTATGTATGGCATACCATGTACACTTATTAGCAAAGTAATTTGGCAACTAATTAATTAATTTAATTGCATTGATTTGTTTCTTATTAGCGTTTTTTACATAGGAAATGGATGTGCTTACATTCTAATAAGCACATCAAACAAATAAACTAACCTTATTGTTGGAATTGTCCTTTAAGAAATTTTCAAGAACCTGTATTTGTGGCGGAGAAAAGAGATACGCAACTTCCAATGAGAGCAGAAAAAAATAGGGAAGATAACATAATAATCTGAGGAAGGAAAGAGAAATAACCATACATGTTCCCTCATCATCATCTCCGTATCTTCTCCATATATATATAAAAAAAAAATGTTAGGTAAGGGAAGAAGATTGTTAGGAAATAAATAGGAAATATACGTTATCAATACAATATCAATCATGATCCCCATAATTTAGGGATTATCATAATTAACCATAATGAGCCTTTAAGAATGTGGCTCTCCCTATTTGTATATATATAGATCAGTTGCGTATGAATAGATCAAGAAATACGTATTATTTGCTTACATGGTATCAGAGCTTTACGAATTTTAGGGCTTATTTTTTGTGTTACGGTACTGTTCGTACAATTTTCAGGATTGTTCAGACCGTTTTTTGGTACTATTCAGGTACTGCTTTGCCACTCATCTGGTCCTATTTTCGTCACTGTTTGGGTATTGCTTCGTCACTGTTTTTGTACTGTTTGGGTATTGTTTTGTCACTGTTTTTGTACTGTTCGGGTACTGTTTTGCACTGTTTCTTAGTACTGTTTTGCATTGTTTTGTATTGTTAGCTGGTACTGTTTCAAACTATTCATTGGCACTGTTTTTAGACTGTTATATTTCTTATAACAGGTTTAAAACAAGTAGAATAAAAAAATATTTATTACTTTTAATATTAGTTTTTTACAAATAATTGATCTAAAAGGTGAACTTTTAATACATTATTTTGAGCATAATCGATCTAAAAAATTAACCCCAAATTAAAACTCACTAACTGAATCCTTTCTTCATCATGCTGGAAATTGAATTTCCCTATCTAAATCTCTCTTTTTGTAGTGATAACTCTAAGCTATGTCAACTCAGCTCGTTTCTCTGTCATTAACACACAGACGCCAGTGTCTATTGTGTAGCCTTGTTGCTGCTTCACGTTCCTCTCTCAAGTCTCAATAAGCTAGTTCCAATAAACTCCTTCTCTTTTTGTTTAGCTCAAAGGCGATGCACCAAGTTGTAGTAAGAGATGTTTCAGTTTGATCTCACTTTCTTATTTTTCTTCCTTTTTGGTTTTTCAAATGGGTTGAATTAGTAATCGATAAAATGTGCTTGTGGTTCCATAGATTAATCATGAGTGGTGTGCTTGTGGGCTATATTGTTAGTAATGAATATTTAGTTCTCAATAATATATTTGTACTTGAGACCTACCTAATTGATCGACATAGTGATTTTTTGGGTTACTTTTCATGTCTACAAAATATGTATACACGCACTTATGTTGTTAACTTCATGGTACTGCACGGCATTCAAGGCAATCCAACCATTATATATTGCATATGCTTTTTAAAGGAAATTGTTAGGTCCAAATATAAAGTTCCTTTCATTCTGTGCTTTGATGTGTCTTGGAATAACTTTCATACCATCTCATTATCTAGCAATACTAGGTTTTAAAACCACCTCTAATTTATGTTTCAAATGTGATGCTTGCACTAGGCTAAATGTTTTGCATTATTTTATGGTGCGAAGAAATGAAATATTATTTTTGTACTCGATGCTATAATGGGGCTTCTGGAGACAACATTGTTGTTGATACAACTACCTTCTTAAGATGAGGCTAATAAAGAAGAAAAATGATGAAGAAACTAGAGAATCGATTCATGTCATGTGTAAAATTTTTTGCTTGATTATATTGATTGACTTTTAATATGTTTTGTTGGTATTTAAATGTTTGATATATGCTTTTTTTCCCCCATTTAGTGGCTTCAATGTGATAATGTATCTTATATGTTAGGATAATGTATGTTAAATCTTTCCATCTATAGGAATTCGAATATAGATCACAGTTGGATAAAAGTTAAACAAATGAGTGTTGAATATAATAATGAGGAGAGAGAATTTTTAGAATTTTTTTTTAAAAAAATCCCAATGATGATAGTGGGATATTTTACTGAAGCAACTAAGTGCTGCAAATATATATACACTGATACACATTTAATTTATGAAGGATTTTATAAAAGTCATATAGTATGTATATGGTATAGTGAAGAAATAGAACTTTTCTGTATATATTTGATGATTGACCATATCATAGACCATAGTATTATAACTTTCCGTATAGTTTCTTTTTTCTTTTTCATTTTTTTTTAATGTTGGTCATAGATATATTCTATTTCAATGGCTTCTTCACTACCAAAAATATTTATGTTTTCAATAGACTTTTTCCATTGCTAATGATAAAAATTCCTATTGCAAATGTATTTTTCGACAGAATTTTCAACCGAATTATTCCGTCTAAATATGCTCCATGAGACGAAATTTGTTTTCCGTTGCAATTTTCAACGAAATTTTTCCGTCGAAATTTTCAGCAGAATTTTTTCCGTTGTAAGCCACATTTTTCCGTTGACAAATAAAGAGATAATAAAATATTTATTTAATGAATTCCGTTGGAAATTTCGACGGAAAATATGTCCGTTGAAAATTTCCGTTACAGTTTGCAACAGAATATAACTAGAATTCCGTTGAAAATTGCAACGGAAAATAATTCCGTTGAAAAGTCCTTCACAATTTGCAACGGAATTTAACTAGAATTCCATCGAAAATTGCAACGGAAATATTTTCCGTTCAAAAGTCCTTCACAATTTGCAACGGAATTTAACTAGAATTCTGTCGAAAATTGCAACGGAAATATTTTCCGTTGAAAAGTCTTTCACAATTTCCAATGGAATATAATTAGAATTCCGTCGAAAATTGCAACGGAAAATAATTTTGTTGAAAAGTCCTTCACAATTTGCAACGGAATTTAACTAGAATTCCGTTGAAAATTGCAACGAAAATATTTTCCGTTGGAAAATTGCATATCAGTTTGCAACGGAATGCAAATAGAATTCCGTTACAAATAATATTATTAATTATTAAAAAAACAGTTGTTTCATATGGATAAACATGAGTGTACCTAATAAACATGATAAGTGAATATAAATAATATACATTCAATTATATATAAAAAATAATGGGAAAAATACTTCTCATGTTGTAGGAGAAGTGTTTTCTCATGTCACACACACATGAAATGGTGGGACCCACATATATATATAGTAATTCATATATGTATATGTGAGTCCCAACATTTCATGTGTGTGTAGAAATCTTAGTTTTCTCATACAACATGAGAAAACTAAACCCCAAAAATAATATACATAAAACTACAATTATGCAAAGTATGAATATGTGATAATATAACCAAGAACTTTTAACATGAAAGAATAGAGGCAACAAGTTCAAATTCTAAATTCTTAACTTCTTCTATGCCTAATAATATCAAATTATATTTGTTTTCTTACTCATTACACTTACAGACACTACTCAATATGCATAAATGGGTATTGGCCTTTTATTCAAATAGACATATAATATCGACATACTAAATTAGGATTCTATATCTCAAATGATCATTTTTTTTAAGAGATACAAATGATAAATTATACAAGCCAACAATAGAAGTTCCTTTCCTATCAAACTCACAACATTAATCAATACAATATCTAGCAAGTCATATAATTTCACACACAACTAAAAAGTAAAATTAAAAGTAAAAGAGTATATATAAGCACCTCTTTAAGCCATAGTTTTTTTGGCTTCACTCAATCCTTGTTACAGTACAATTTAAGAGAGAGTTTTTAATTAATGTTCTAAAGCATGTAGCAAGTATGATTAACAAACCACAAAGAAAACAAAAAGCACACTTTCAACAATAGACACTAAGCCAAAAGCACCACGATAGATACCAAACCAGAAGCACCAATATGATTTATAATCAAAGCAATAACATTCAAACGTCAAAAAACAAAAAAATAAAGCCACAACCAAATAAATAAGAGCAAGAGAAAATTGCACAATATAATTAAAATATATGTTTGTGGGTGAGCAATTGAGCCCTCAAAATCCAACCTGTGAGCAATTAAAAAAAATGGCACAATGTATACAAGATTAAAGTAACCCAATGTTGAATAAATATAACTAACAAATAAAAAAATATAAGTAAGTTCACATACTATCTAATGATTTACTGTAGTGGCAAGAACAGGGTATACTCAAAGTTTAACAAATTACAAAGCTTAAACAATACATATGCATTTCTCACCAAAGAAATTGTGTGGGTATACAATGATCATACCCTAGCAATATACATAAGTTCTTAAGCCCTGTCATCTATAGAGAAGAAATAGCCAAACTAAGTACGAGGATCGTGTAACATCCCAAATTTCCAAGTTCGAAAATCGTGTCGGTCGGCACTTAGTTTTAAGAAAAACAACAGAGTTTGAGATGCTACAACTTAGAGTACTGCGGAAATTGATAGCGCTAAGATCCAGACAACGAGTATTTGATATAAAAATGCCCAGACATATGATGATGCCCGACATAAGCTGATATATTAAATATCCCGAAGGAATATTCATGTGATACAATTTACAGAGGTTAAATACAATCCTCTGATAAAGAACGAGTCTTACACTAGACTTATGGCTTGGAACCCAACATCAGCTAATCAGTCCATTTGGCCAGGCCGGTGTTCAATCTAATGGGAGTCTCACCGACTCTACGGCGACTTGTGACAACCCACTGATGAACCCTTCCTTAGTTTAAGCACCAAATAGACCGATATAACTTTGTTAAAGTCGTGCCTGACTACCCTGTTCGTCATGCCTCTACCGACCTTCGTCTTTGACTGCTGCCTCTATATAGCTCTATCCATTGGCACCTTCTCTATCCCGATTTCTTTCCTGTACTATTCATTAAGACTGAGGTCCAATGTCCATTGGACCTCAGGTAACGGTTAACCTCATATTTACATATATGGCATATAAACACAGCAATTGATTCACTTCCAAACATGTCACCAACTATGTCACTCCCAGTGAATGCAACTGTACCGCTCCTAGCGAAATATACCACTCCCAGTGAAAACAGATATATCACTCCCAGTGCATGCAGAAGTATAATTATCCTTTAACAACAACATGTATTCAAACAACACACCACAACCAGCAAACAACACACATACCACATATACACATACTGTAAATATCAGAGTTAGTGTTACAGTATGCGAACGTACCTTCGTTTGACGCTATACGGTATTTCTGGCAAATACGGTGCGACAGTTGGTTAGAACGTATTCAGTGATATCCTATAAGGATAATATTGTTTCTATTAATTCATAAACATTATTCCAAGAGATATCTTGGCTATATAAGACCATTTTACCCCTGGTGGATTTATTTTCCAGATTATTCCCTAATTTTCAGAAAAAAAACGCTGATCCAGCATTTCTGGGCAGAATTTCGCCTACCTTCGAAAAATCATAACTAATTCTAGAAAAATCGAACCGAGGATTCGTAAAATTTCCCGGAATCCTTGAGAAGTATACTTTCGAGGAGAAATACTGGAACTTACCCAGAATTCATGGATAATTCCTAGTTCCCAGATTTCAAACCGCTGCCCAGATTTTCGCCCAGAAAACATAGCTTAACTTCTGAGATTTTTATCTTTTCGCACAGAGCTTCAAATGACACACTCTTTATATATTTGTAAAGCCCTAGATGTCTACTTTCACCATGAATTTTCTCAGAATTTTTGAACATCATCTTCTTCATAAGATATAGACGTTTTTACTACTGATTCCAGGAAACACCAATCGATGAAATTTTGCCAGAGCTTCGCTATTTTGATCATAATCTTCCGGAAATTTTTACCATACTCTTCCTTCATCATTTTTTCGAAATAAAGCTATTGGAAACCATAAAAACATGAAAATAAAACTGTTTTTGGAAGATTGAATATCAAAATAACATTTCTAGCATTTCTACTCCATAAACTAAGAACTTGAACTATGAAACTAAAAACTCTCTTACCTCTTGAAGAACACAAGCTTCCTACTTCTTGAAGCTCCTCACTCTCTCCCTTTCTCTCTATATTTCAGCCTAAGCTTGAGGAATTGGTGAGGAAAATGTGAAGAGGAGATCCTCTATTTATAGGAGAAGGTGATGGCAATCTTGTAATTTTTCCCTTTGCTTTTAGCCATTGATTTTTACTTGGGGAGGAGGTAAAAATCTCAGCCCTTCATGCCCTCTAAACCATCCCCCCTCCCTCTTTCTTCCTTAAGCTTCTTTGCTTGGTCCTCAAGTCATTCTACTTCCTTCCCAAGTTGTCCTAATTAATCTCAACTTCTAATTTAGTTAGGTGTAATTGGGTGTTTTTATTCAAGATCTAATTTCACTTTTGAAATCCTAATTTTATAGTTAGATTTATGGTGATTTTTAATTCCTGAAACACTTAGGTATGAATCCTCAAAGTATACGAAAATAACTTTGGGAATGTCCAAGTTGAAGCTTATAATTCACTGATCTCAAATATGTATTCATCTTTAATACTTAGTTCCAGGATTTCAAGTTATGATTTAATTCTTATGGATTTCCATCTAATTTCATCTAAATAAATCACTTCTTGCTCCCCAAGTTTAAGAAACTTGCTCCTTAAGTTTGAAAACTTCCTTCATACTCCAACTTAACTAACCCATATGATAGCTTTTAATTTTAAACAATTATGTTCTTCCTTTTTAAAAAAACGTGGCCCTCCTTTGCTTTAGGATCAAGAATTGTATTTCATTTGTGCTCTAATAATTAAAACTCAAGCTTCTCATTGGTCCAATTAATTTGACAAAGGTTTAGGGGAAAAAAAGAATAATATAATTTCTTCACTCTTTAATTAGTAATTTTCGCCACTTTTATTAGTGGGAGGGATAATTAATTAATATAGTATTTTAGGGGTTACTAGACTTAATTGCCAAGATTATAATTGATCATCAAACCAATTACAATCTTTAGAAATTCATTTGATACTTATATTGACCCCTATTTAATACTTAATCAAGCTAAAATATTCCAATTTGTTGATCTTAAATAGTCCCAA
This sequence comes from Acacia confusa, assembly GCA_037074495.1. Classification (NCBI taxonomy): domain Eukaryota; kingdom Viridiplantae; phylum Streptophyta; class Magnoliopsida; order Fabales; family Fabaceae; genus Acacia; species Acacia confusa. The sequence continues at coordinate 18,141,129 of CM073508.1, read as the reverse complement.
GACTAATTATGAAATTAACTTAATTAATAAAAATTCACTTGCCCCATAATTTTTTTTAATATTCACTAATTACTTTAATTATTTCCCTTGGAAAAATAATCCCATAAATTATCCAAATTAGAGACAACATACTTTCTAATTTTTAATAAATATCTAGTTGCCTCCTAGGATTTATTATAACATTCTCAGGGTATTTTATGACCCACAAATTCACTTAGGGATTTTTAGTTCTTTATTTACTCTAATCTCATGAGAAATTACCTTTAGAAAATAAGATAATTATTTCACTAATTTTGAGACCACAAATTCACCTATTGTAATAGGTGTTATTTATCAAAATATGATATTTACATGTATTATGAAAATTGGGGTATTACAATCGGGATCAGAGGTGAGTCCTTCCTTGCTACATCTCAGATTCTCAAACACCTCCTCAATGGGTATGTTCTCCTGCATTCAAGAAAGAAAAAATCAAAATACTGACCAAGCGGAAAAGGAAAAAAAACACCAAGAAGAGAGAATACAGAAATTAGAAGAGCATTTTAACCAAGCTTTGAAATACCTACAGACCTAGAAGAATCAAATCAACTCCAATAACCAACGCACCACGTTAGCAAGCTTGGAGTGAGAGAATGAAGATAAAATGACAAATGGTGACAAATAATTTGCTAGCTTATTCATAATTGAAAGCACTGCTTTCAATATCTATGAAATTTAACAAACATTAAACAGAAGACATTATACGCAAGCTAGCTGCCTAATATGTTTGGTTTTTTTTTTTTCAAGTAATACTAAGAATAGAACAACCCTAAAAAAATTAGCCCCAAACCTAATATGTTTGGTTATTTATTGGTAGCATTCACTTCCTCTAATATGTTCGTGAACTACCATTTTCTAAAAGAATGAAGTTAACCATCCTCAAGCTAATTGCCAGAAATTAGGAGGTTAAAATTCACTAAGAACATAAAAAAAAAAAAAAAAATCACTTGTTGATATTTGATCTTTGAATGCATGAGAAAAACAAAGAGTATGCAAAACCATTTGTCTACTTAAAAAACAAAAAGGACCTTGTGTTGGAATTTAGGAAGAAATCTCATAGTTTATGAATAAGAAGGATGGAAAAGAAGAGGAAAAAATAAGAAGGATTGTGTGTGTGGTACTAAGTCCCACATTGGTTAGGAGAAGGGAAGTTGGAGGGTATATAAGCCCCAACTTGGCTCCTACTAGTTGGGCCCTTGGGCTTACCCACTTTTGTGGAGGGGTGAGGACTTAGGCAACCCTTGGTCCACCACACACGCGCCGCCGCCGGCCGGCTCAGTTCGGTTCGGTCGGTCGCGCACTGCCCGCCCGGTCTGGTCCGCGCATGTGAAATAAAATAATAATTTTTTTATTAAATTATTTTTTGAATAAAATAATTCTTTTATTTTTATTTCCGTTGTGCCTCTCCGATTTTTTCCAGCGGCTACGTACTGTTCACGTCTGTTCGTACGACCCGTCGACCCGTTTAGCTCTGTCTGGTGCGTCTGTTCGTGAGACGCACCAGTTTGCCGGCAACAAACGCAGGTCGCCTCTGTTCGTTCCGTTCTGGTGTGTCTTTTCGCACAACGTACCAATTCGCACAACAGACGAGTCCATCTGATCGTGTTTTTCCGGAATCTATAAATAGGGGCCCTTAGTCACAGAATTTTTCACGTTCTTTTCTCTTTGCATACACTCTTCCTGCATACACATTTTATGCGTTCCGAAAGCAGACTCGTTGGATTCGCTTGGGCTTCAGACAGACAGAGCCATCTTTTTGGAGATGAACAATCCGCTCTATCCTGGGAGGCAATTGCTCAGAAACCTGTGGCGTCCGTAGAGGGAGCAAAATTGTCTTAAGGAAACAACGAAAGTTGGGCCTGGATTTCTGCATAGTTCATAACCATATTCGGCAGTCTTGTGAGTTCGTTTATAGCTTTTTCATATGATACAGACTTGTTGAATGCTCTCTATATGTTATATTTTGTTAAACACAGATTGTTGTTATACTGTTTTGTTTACTGCATATTCAATTTCTACCTACTCCATACGTTAGAAACAACAATCTTAAGACAACTTTACGTGATTGAAATCGTTATATAGCAAATTTAAATCGTTGCTGATTTTGTATGTTGGTAGTAGTATTGAGTTGAATCTGTGTTTAGTTTTTGTCAATATTATTATTATACTGTTTGTTGATTAATATGTGTGATTAATCGAAGTTCTGTTTTAACAACAGAAATGGCAAGTACAAGTACCAATCTGATTAACCCAAGTGGTCCTGCTCCACTGCATGGTGAAAAACCAGAGAAGTTTAAAAGGAACGATTTTAAAAGATGGCAACAGAAAATGTTTTTCTATCTAACCACGTTGAACTTGCCTCGTTTCCTCACTGAAGATGCCCCAAAATTGGAGGAAGGACAACCGTTGGATACGGAGAAGGTTGCTGAGATAGATGCTTAGAAGCATTATGATTTCTTGTGTAGGAATTATATTCTCAATGGTTTGGATAATACATTGTATACTGTATATAGTACTTTGGAAACAACCAAAGCACTATGGGAGAGTCTAGACAAGAAATACAAAACTGAAGATGCTGGCTTGAAGAAGTTTATAGTTGGTAGATTTTTGGATTTAAAATGCTTGACTCTAAATCAGTAGTAAGTCAAGTTGAAGAGCTACAATTGATTGTGTATAAGATTCATGCAGAAGGGATGTCTCTAAGTGAATCTTTCCAAGTTGCTGCATTTATTGAAAAATTACCACCCTCTTGGAAAGACTTCAAGAATTACCTCAAGCACAAGCGTAAGGATATGTCACTTGAAGATTTGATTGTAAGATTGAGAATAGAAGAAGACAACAAGATTTCTGAAAAGAAATTTGGCAGCAACCCTATAGTTTCAAAGGCCAACATTGTGGAAGATGGTCCAAAGTCCAAGAAACGGAAACGCTCTAATGAGGGATCATCCAAACAAGGCCCTAGCAAAGGTCAGAAATTCAAAGGCAAGTGTTACAATTGTGGGAAGCCTGGCCACCATGCTAAGGATTGTAAGAAGCCTAAGAATCTCAAGAAGAAGAACACCGAAGCCAATATGGTTGATAATACTATTGATATGATTGATAATATGAATCTTTCAGCAGTGGTAATGCAATGTAACTTGGTTGGAAATACCAAGGAATGGTGGGTGGACACTGGTGCCACCAGGCATGTTTGTGCAAACAAATGGATGTTCTCTTCTTATACACCTGCGAAGCAAGATGGACAACTATATATGGGAAATTCTTCTAGTTCAAAGGTTGAAGGTGTTGGAAAAGTGGTGTTGAAGATGACTTCTGGAAAAGTCGTGACACTTAATGATGTGCTTCATGTGTCTGACATTCGCAAGAATTTGATTTCTGGATCCCTCTTAAGCAAGAATGGTTTTAAACTTGTATTTGTTTCCGATAAGTTTATACTTTCTAGGAATGATATGTATGTTGGAAAAGGTTACCTTAGTGAGGGCCTTTTCAAAGTTAATGTAATGACTGTCACCAATAACGGTGCTACTAATAATAATATTGATTCTATCTATATGCTTGAGTCCTCTAATTTATGGCATCAAAAATTAGGACATGTTAACTATAAGTCAATTAAAAAATTAATTCATTTAGAATTATTGCCTAAAGTTGATTGTTCAAATAAAGATAAATATCAAGTATGCATTGAATCAAAATTTTCTAAGTTACCTTTTTCTTCTGTTGAAAGATCAACTGAGTTGTTAGATTTAATACATACTGATATATGTGATATGAAATCTATACCATCTAGGGGTAATAAGAAATATTTTATTACATTTATTGATGATTGCAGTAGATATTGTTATGTGTATTTGCTTAATAGTAAAGATGAGACTATTATTGCATTTAAACAATATAAAACTGAGGTTGAAAATCAACTTAACAAGAAAATTAAAATTGTAAGGAGCAATCGTGGGGGAGAATTTGATGGCCCCTTCGAGGAATTCTGTATAGAATCTGGTATTATACACCAGACAACTGCTCCTTATGCTCTGCAGTCAAATGGGATTGCAAAGAGGAAAAATCAGACATTGAAAAAGATGATGAATGCATTATTAAATGAGTCCGATTTACCACAAAATTTGTGGGGGGAAGCCATTCTAACGGCCAACTTTCTAATAAACAGAGTGCCTCATAAAACGATACAAAGCATACCATATGAAATATGGAAAGGAAAGAAACCTTCCTTGAAATATTTGAAAGTGTGGGGGTGCTTGGCAAAGGTTGAGATTCCTAAACCTAAAAGATTAAGAATCGGACCTAAGACAGTAGACTGTGTGTTTATTGACTATGCACATAATAGTAGTGCATATCGTTTTTTTGTTTATAAGTCCGATGTATCAGATATCCATGTGAATACGGTTATTGAGTCAAGGAACGCTACGTTCTTTGAGAACGTATTTCCGTATAATATAAATAATGATAATAACAACACAGTGATATCTCAGGATACTGTGACTAATGATCTTGGAAAGAAGGAACTAAGACGTAGTACCAGGCAAAGGACTTCAACATCCTTTGGGCCTGATTTTCTGACTTATCTGTTAGAAAATGAGCCTCGAACTTATGGAGAGGCTATGGGTTCTCCTGAAGCACCATTCTGGGAAGAGGCTATCAATAGTGAAGTTGATTCTATTATGTCAAACCACACTTGGGAATTGGTTGACCTTCCTCCTGATAATAAGCCATTAGAAACTAAGTGGATCTTTAAAAAGAAGATGAAAGCAGATGGCACTATTGATAAATACAAAGCTAGGCTAGTAGTAAAAGGCTACAGACAACGTGAAGGCCTAGACTACTTTGATACCTATTCACCTATTACAAGAATTACATCAATTCGAATGTTGATCGCATTAGCAGCATTGAATGGGTTAGAGTTACATCAAATGGATGTAAAGACAGCTTTCTTAAATGGTGAATTAGAAGAAGAGATTTATCTTGAACAACCTGAGGGATTTGTTGTCTCAGGACAAGAATGGAAAGTTTGTCGCTTAATAAAGTCCCTTTATGGACTTAAACAAGCCCCAAAACAATGGCATGCGAAATTTGATGAGTTATGTTATCAAATGGCTTTAGTATTAATGAATGTGACAAGTATGTCTACATTCAAAATACTGGAAATGGGTTTGCCATAGTATGTCTTTATGTAGATGACATGTTGATAATAGGTAGTAATAATCAAATGATAAAAGCTACTAAGCGATTGCTTACAGTAAGTTTGACATGAAAGATATGGGTCTTGCAGATGTTATTTTAGGAGTTAAAATTCATAGAACTCCTGATGGGTTAGCTTTATCGCAAGCACACTATATTGCTAAAATTCTTGAGAAATTCAAGAGTTTAAACATAACTCCCATGTCGAACCCTTTAGATTCTAGTCTTCGACTGTTGAGAAATACTGGCGAAGCTGAAAAGCAAAAGGAGTATGCTCAAGTGCTAGGCAGTCTTTTGTATGTTATGAATTGCACTAGACCTGATATTGCTTATGCAGTAAGCATGTTAAGTCGCTTTACTAGTAATCCAAATGAGCTTCATTGGAGAGCTATGACAAGAGTTTTGGGTTACTTAAAGCAAACTCAAAACTTTGCTTTGCATTATGAGAAGTACCCTGCAGTGCTAGAAGGGTATTGTGATGCAAATTGGATCACCAGCTCTAATGACACAAAATCCACAAGTGGATATGTATTCACCCTTGGTGGTGGTGCTGTGTCTTGGAAGTCATCCAAACAAACTTGCATTGCAAGATCAACTATTGAAGTAGAATTCATTGCATTAGATAAAGCTGGTGAAGAAGCTGAATGGCTTCGTAATTTTCTTGAGGACATTCCAAATTGGTCAAAACTGATACTAGCAGTATGTATACACTGTGATAGTCAAGCAGCTATAGGTAGGGCCAAGAATGTCATGTACAACGGCAAGTCTAGACATATACGTCGTAGACATGATACCGTTAGACAAGTACTTTCAAATGGAATCATCTCAATTGATTATGTGAAATCAAAAGAAAATATAACGGATCCATTGACTAAAGGGATTCCTAGAAAGTTAGTTAGGAAATTGTCCAAAGGAATGGGTTTAAGGCCGATCCATTGTTGATTATTGCGGTATCTCTACCAAGAAGAGTGGAGATCCCACGAACTAGGTTCAAAGAGACAACTAAGTGATGATCGACTGTTAACACTGTGGAGTTTTAAACTCATACTCATTCCTAGACAAGACAGTGCATATATATAAGGGTAAGCTTTTAAACTTTTAATGGTTTCTTAATCTGATGTGTTTAGATGATGTATGTTGAGTTACATCACAAGGAATCAGCTATGTGAGTGTGAAGTGTGGGCCGCTTTTATGAGAATTTAAAACGGCCGATTCTCTAGAACACTCGCAGAACCAGGCGGTGTCCAGGGCCAAAATGGACACAGCATGAGAACCAATGATGCTAGAGGAGCAACTGTGTGACTTCTATTGTCTTGGTATACACTACAAGGTCGACAGTTCAAGACAGCACGTTCACTGATTGACCAGTATATCCGATAGATTTTTACTAGAGAAGGTTCAAAGGCAACCCCTACCTTTCTCGATGCAGTTGTTTCTCGTAGAGGAACAGCACTTTGCATACATGATCATTTGCATTTGGTCATGATGGACTTACTTCTTATCCATGTAGGGGATTGTTGGAATTTAGGAAGAAATCCCACAGTTTTTGAATAAGAAGGATGGAAAAGAAGAGGAAAAAATAAGAAGGATTGTGTGTGTGGTACTAAGTCCCACATTGGTTAGGAGAAGGGAAGTTGGAGGGTATATAAGCCCCAACTTGGCTCCTACTAGTTGAGCCCTTGGGTCTACCCACTTTTGTGGAGGGGTGAGGACTTAGGCAACCCTTGGTCCACCACACGCGCGCGCGCGCCGCCGCCGTCATCCATCCAGCCGGCTCGGTTCGGTTCGGTCGTGCGCGCCGCCCGCCCGGTCCGGTCCGCGTGTGAAATAAAATAATAATTTTTTATTAAATTATTTTTTGAATAAAATAATCCTTTTATTTTTATTTCTGTTATGCCTCTCCGATTTTTTCCAGCGGCTACGTACTGTTCGCATCTGTTTGTATGACCCGTCGACCCGTTTAGCTCCGTCTGGTGCGTTTGTTCGTGAGACGCACCAGTTCGTTGGCAACAAACGCAGGTCGCCTCTATTCGTTCCGTTTTGGTGTGTCTTTTCGCACAACGTACCAATTCGCGCAACAGACGAGTTCATCTGATCGTGTTTTTTCGGAGTCTATAAATAGGGGCCCCTAGTCACAGAATTTTTCATGTTCTTTTCTCTCTGCATACACTCTTCCTGCATACACATTTTGTGCGTTCCGAAAGCAAACTCATTGGATTTGCTTGGGCTTCAGACAGACAGAGCCATCTTTCTGAAGACGAACAATCCGCTCTATCCTGGGAGACAATTGCTCAGAAACCTATGGCATCCGTAGAGGGAGCAAAATTGTCTTAAGGAAACAACGAAAGTTGGGCCTGGATTTCTGCATAGTTCATAACCATATTCAGCAGTCTTGTGAGTTCGTTTATAGCTTTTTCATATGATACAGACTTGTTGAATGCTCTCTATATGTTATATTTTGTTAAACACAGATTGTTGTTATACTGTTTTGTTTACTGCATATTCAATTTCTACCTACTCCATACGTTAGAAACAACACCTTGTCCCCTGCACATCTACCTTCTATTGGTAGCAACTCCATTATGGCAATTGCCTCACCATAAAAAACATTTTAAATTTTAGAAAGGATCAAAGAAACACAAACCTAAAGTTCATAATGCTTTCATTGAAGGTAGATAATGCTCTAATTATGAATTAGCATATAAAACATTAGCATATTTGATTGTTTTAAGCAAAGAAATTCAAACCTAAAGTTCATGATATACTCTTTATTCTAATGCATACGGATAGAGTGATTTATCCTATACATTCCAGTTCTAAGCATCAAATGCTTAAGAAATCCAGAGTGTGAGCGAGTATTGTAGCGTGAAAGACAAAGTTGTGGGTGTCTCCAACAATCTTGTATGGCTGCAAGAACCTATTTTATGTCAAATCAAAAGGGCAGGAAAATGACATTGACAGGTTCAGTTTGCAGAAAGCACTTGTCAACATTTAGAACTTTATCAAAATAACCCGGAGCAAGCAATCCAAGAGCATAACTTCCACCACCGTTATCACTTTCAAGCAACAATTCTCTAGGTAACCATTTATGGGGACCAAATGAGAATTCCATCGGCAGAAGCAGTAAAATAGATTTTGCATGCAAGTCTGAGCGCAGATACACCAAGATAAAAAAAGGAAGTATATATATACAATGGATAAAGAAAGAGCCTCAGGTCAAAGCATTCTTTAAAATGATCTAATGAATCACTAACCTTATTTCTGTAATGAAACTGAATATCACACGGAATAATGGGCTTCATAATGTTGTGCGACTCCAGTTCCTTGTCAGGAAACCTTCCTAAATGTACCACTAAGTCACAGACTTGCTCCACCTTAGCTCTCAGCTGAGCCTCGTAAGACAAGTTTTGAGTTTTGCATCCACCACAGTAGCTAGGGTGCATATTCACAAGGAGCATCTACAATATCCCGAGGAGGAGTTATGGTCTTTAGCTTAGTCACCTGCTCTTATAACCAAGTTAACAGAGAAGCCACAAAAGAGAGAAACCAAAATGATGAGATTACGGATTTTTTATAAGAGAACCAAATTTTAGCCTTAAAATGTAAAATTGATATATAAAATTCAAATTTGTAACAAAAACAAAGCATTAAATTTCAGTTAAAGCTAACAGGAGGCCACTTTAATTTGATTGTAATGACAATGCTTGGATAAATTTAACATTCAACTTGCAAAAGATATCATTTCCAATTCTCAAAACAAAAAATGACGGTCTACTTTCAAATACTTAACGTAAATTTGTCTCGTTTCAGGATGTATATCAGCATCACTTATTCACCCAACAAAAATGGTTGTTAAGCATCAACTTTGTAACATGACTAATGTCAATTATTTATGAAAACCAAGCCAAAGCAAAAATTATACCTCCGCATAATTCTTGTGAGTGACTCGACCAATGAAACGTTCCCCAGGAAGTGCGCCTAACGCCGCATAAGATGTTGATTCATAGTCATTAATATTCCAAACTGTACGCCTAACGCCGCATAAGATGTTGATTAATTGTGTTATACAGTTCATTGAACCAATCAAAATATTAATCAACCATTGGTAATCGAATCAGTCATATACCTACTGCGTCAAAGAAGATTTTTATCAAGGGAGAAGATTTTTATTTTATTTGTATAGCTGCGTCAAAGATAAAAACCTACTGCCAGAAAATTACTTACTGTCAAAGCAATGAATAAATACCCTAAAAATCCAATCGCAGAGAATACAAGATTTAAGTTCCAGATTTAACATTCCAAATTTGAAAGCTTCAACTTTTCTGTCAAAGCAATGAATAAATACCCAAAAGAGGAGCACGGAAAGGAGCTGAACTTCAAGACCCACGACGAGAACAAACAGCACGAATGTCGACGAACGGTGACGCGAAACTCCTCTAGAACAAAAACAAAAGCCGATGAGAAGTGAAGAGGAACAAAAGGTGTGATCTTTAAGGTTTGATCCACGATTATGCTAGGAACTGAGGACCAAATGCTTGTCGCCAAAAAGGGAGCAGAGCAAAGCGCCAGCGCCGGAGCCGCGAAAAGTGAAAACTGTTCGAATGGTGGAAAACTGAAAGAGGTTTTTGAATTTTATATTCAGTGCACATTTTCAACGGAAACAAATTCCGTTGCAATTTTTAAGAGAAAACAGTTTCTGTTGTAACTTTCAACGGAAAGATTTCGTTGCAACTTTCAACTGAATAAATTTTTGTCGTAATTTTTAACAGAAATAAATTTCCATTATAATTTTCAACGGAAATATTCCGTTGCAACTTTCAATGGAAATTAAATTCCATTGCAATTTTTTATTGCTTGAATCTTGTTTCAATCAAGATTAAAGAGATTTATTGCCAACATATTTACGTATTTTCTATCAATTTACCATGAAAGTGGATTTGAGTAGCATTTTTGTATGCTTACAAAAAAATACTCATAACTCTACCTGATACTTCAACACTCCAACACTTTCAGTTGTTGATTGTCATTATTATAATACCATAAATAGTTATAAACGACTTGTTGCTTGCATTAACGATATTTACGATTTTTTATAATGTCAAAATTTATACTACAGGAACATTAAATAGCATGTGATTCTTTGACTTATAAAATTTATTTAAAATTTAGTTGAGCTTTTCAACGGAAAATAAATTCCGTTGCAATTTTCAACGGGATTTTATTTTCCGTTGAAATTTTCGTAACGTATTATGACCAAATATTTTTTCCGTCTATAATTCCCTCGAAATTTTCAACGGAATATTTTTCCATCTCTAATACCGACAGAATTTAGTTTCCGTCAAAAAGTTCGTTGCTATTTTCAACGGAATATTTTCCGTTGAAAAATTCCGTCAATAATGAAGCATTTTCTAGTAATGTTAACGTCGACCATGAACAAACCTTGGTTAAATTATTGGAGATTTCGATCAAATTAGTGATCTCAATGATAAATCAAGTTTTTCGTCATCTACTGTGGGAGCCTCAGCCCATTGTACCTGTAATACCCGGATAATTATATTGACAAATAATACCTATTGGAAATAGGTGAATTTATGGTCTCAAAATTAGTATAATAATTACCTTATTTCCTAAAGTGATTTCTCATGAAATTAGGAGGGATAAAGAAAATTAAGTGTCAAAAAGACTTAAAAATGCATTTTAGGGTCATAAAACATCCTAAAAAGAATTGTGATAAATTCTAAAGGGCAGTAAAATAATTATTAAAACTAGAAAGAATATTGTCCTTAATTTAGACAATTTAATAAATTATTTCCTTTGAAAATAAAAAAAAGAAAAATTAAAAAGTATTCTGAAACCAAAATTGACTCCGTGATTTTTGATATATTACATGGGACATAAAATACCAATGTAAGTAAAATAGTTGTGAGATAATAATTATTACTAATTAAGAAAATTGTCAACAATTAATAAGTGATTAGTTAAATAATTAATGGCTAATTGTTTAGACATGAATAAAGAAGAAAAACCGAAATTTGTGTGTGTGTGAGATGTGTGGTGTGTGAGTGTTATGAGATGTGGAGAGTTGTGAGTGTGTGTGTCTAAGTGTTGTGCATGTGTGTGTGTGTGTAGTAGCAAAATAATAATATCTACATATTTATGATTATAATAATAATATAAAGTGAGATATTTTGAAAAAGCAAATAGGATAGAGGAGACCTGATAGAAAATAAATCCTATCTCAAAATATATGAACTAAGTATCTAACATAAAGACTTATTATATACAAGTGAATTTTTATCTCAAAGTAGGCTATCTCAGAAGTTATTTCCGTAACTGACAGCGGTTGTCCGAAAATGTTCGGCAGGCAACGGAATGTCCTTAATAAGATCAAAAATTTAGATAACCTAGGTATCTTAAAAGAGAAAGAAAAGATCTTCGGGGCTATGTTCCCGGAATTTTGAGATTTCTCAAGATTACGTGATTAGAACACCGAACAGGGACTTTATCGGTAGAAAGCTTCTTGAGCAAGTTGATGACATCACCTTGGTGACATAGGATGAGGTCAGCATAGAAAGGTGTATGGCCAAGATCTTGCCACCTTAAAGAAGTGCGATCCGACGGTCAGAAATTGATCAGACAAAGTTCAAAGGAATTACCAAAATGTCATTGCCTTTTTCTATAAATAGCCCTTCCATTCTCCTTCATTTTCTCACCAATTCACTTGCCTAGTTCAAAATCTAGAGAGATGTTAGAGAGAGGGAGGAGCTCGGAGGAAGGAGTAGCAAGGTTCTGGGTAAGTTCTTCGATCCCTAGTCTTAAGATTCTAGCTTCGTTCGGTAGTTATGGTAGAAATGTTAGTTTGATCTCTTAGTCTTCCAATATGTTGTTGATATCATGCTTAAGTTTAAATATGGTATTTATTTCGAAAATATGATGGAGAAAGAGATACGACAAAATTTTGGAAGATTAGAGTCAAAGTAGCGAAGCTCTGGCAAAATTCCACTGACTAATCAAACTAGGGGCAAAATGGTAATTTGTACCTAAAATGCCTGTTATGATATTAAATATTCATATCTGTGATATAATCCTTATAGGATATCTGAAAACACGAACCGTTATTTCCGCTGTCGTACCACCGTTGTACCGTTGTCAAACGTACCATATTTTGACGAAAGTACCCGATATCGTCAATGAAGGTACGGACGCGTACTATAACTCTAACTCTTATGCTGCTTGTATGCTTTATATATGATGAGATGATTCATATAGTCATGGACAAGACTGTGTCTTGGGTCATGGACTGTGGCTAAGACAGGGTCTTAGGTCACCTTATTAAATACATTCAGCTTTTAATGTGAAAACGAGTTACAGTCTTGGTAATGTCGTATAGATGTTTTCCTAGCGCTGAGGACACGCTCCGGGGTGTGGCACTGGTTTATGTGCAAACTATGTGGACCTTACATGGGCTGTGTGCTATGTAGGTATTGTTGAGATATGAATTGATACATGTGCTGTGTGCTATGTATAGTTATATGCTGAAATGTAAATGAATATCTATCATGCATACTGTCATATTTGAGCATAAGGTTAACCGTTACCTGAGGTCCAATAGGCATTAGACCTCAGTCTTAATGAATAGTACAGGGAAAAAACCGGGATAGAGAAGGTGCTGGTGGAAAGAGCCGTGAAGAGGCAGCGGTCGAAGACGAAGGTCGGTAGAAGTTATTAGGACTTAGTTTCTGACAGAGTATTCTGGCATGGATTTAACAAAGTTATTTCGGACCATGTGGCGCTTAAACTAAGGAAGGTTTCATCGGTGGGTTGTCACAGGTCTCCATAGAGTTGGTGAGACTCCCATTAGATTGAACACCGACCTGGCCAATTGTCTGATTAACTGATGTTAGGTTCCAAGCCATAGGTCTAATTTAAGACTTTCTTTATTAGAAAAATGTATTCAAATCTCTGTAAATTGTATCACATGAATATTCCTTCGGGATATTTAAAATATCAGCTTATGTCGGGGCATCATCATATGTCTGGGCATTTTATATCAGATACTCATTATCCGAATCTTGGTGCACGTTATCCATTTCTGCATTACTTGAACTGTAGCACCTCAAACTCCGTTGATTTTCCTAAAACTAAGTGTCAACCGACACGATTTTCGAACCTGGAATTTGGGATGTTACAGTACCCATTCTCTTGAAAAGCCTTTTTGTAACTCTTCTTGGATAAGTTTTGTAGTGATAACTCTAAGCTCATATGCGGAGTGATGTTTTGCATTAAAATATCATTCATTTTATTTAAAATCTAATAATGAAAAGAAATCAAGAAAAATATTTAGGTAGTTGAGAAAATTTGAGGGGCATTAGGGAAGGGGCATAAGGCCCCTAGTCCCACCAAGTTTGAATTCCTTTATTTTTATTATTTTTTTGAAAACATAAATTGAGTTTGAATTGGCTCAGATGACACAAAAAACATTAACAAATTCTTTGAAAACATCCCGCCAGTTCAAAAGGAGAAATCCATGGTCGAGGTGCCCTTTTCACCTGTGTAGTACTTTGGCTAGTCATACAATACATCAAATCCATCACCACTCCTGTTTTAAAAATATTACTCCTTCCGGTCCTAATTATGAGACCAAATTTGTAGTGTAATTTGTATTATAAATTTAATCCTATAATCAGGACCGGAGATAGTAGCTTTTATTAACCACAGGAGGTAGTAGAATCAAGAATGTTTATAAATATGCCAATTAATCTCAATATTTACAACTGAATTACACTAAAGAATATGTATATCTATTCACAACGTTTTGGTCTAAACTCAATTCCTTCAACAATAAGGCCATCTTTGATATAGCCATTAGTCTCCCATAGTCTGAATTCTGTGAAGCCTTCGCCTCCATAAGAATGTCCATCAACAAACAAGTCTCCCATCTCAACCTCCATCCATCCATCTTCTCTCTTGTGACCTAATCTCTCTCTCTTCCTCATTATTGAATTCGTCGGATTAGAGTCTAAGATTACTCTTCTGTGGGACCCACTAAGTCTTCCTTCACTGTTCACACTCATCTCTACAAATCTGTCTCCCATAGAATGTTCACCTTCTAGTCTGTACACGAAGAATGCAGAATATAGTGTTCCTGGTGACAAAACATCATTGGCCTTTACTCTTCCTTTTATGTCAAGCCACCACACGTAGTTTAGCTTCGCCACCTCATTAAATCTGCAAATATGAATGTATTAAAAAAGTAAAAATAATATTATATGAACACCCATTTCACTCATCTTAAATAGTGTGCTTGTTTTGTTTGTTTTTCCCCCTAACAAATACAAATATTTAGATGTGGGTACATATTTGTTCCAAAAGATGGTTACTATTTTTTAGAAGTTGAATTATTTTTATGGAAATTCGACTTTAACAATAGAATTTGGATCACAAAAAATTTACTTGCATCCAATTTATAACATTATTTTCTAAGCTGTCTTAAACTCAAGCCCATGATGAACACAGTTATTTTGTTAACTTCTTAGTTACCTACTATATTCTCACTTGGTCCTACCTTATACGAGCTAATAGAAATGTTTGCTCAAGACCTCAATATACTTTATCTCCCAAATTTTTAATTTTTTTTTTCTAAACACTCCTTATTGATTACACATATTAGAGAAACTTTCTATCAATGGAGTTATTTCAAAAGCAAATTATTAAAAATAGTATTATCTCCTGTCTTAATTATAAGACTAAGTTAGTAGTTGTACTAGAAACTTGCTCCTACAATTAGGACTAAAGGGAATACAATATTTTAATAAGGAAACTAGCATACATATTTTTAACAAGTAATTGTTTAACTAATTTTTTAACATTTGAAAATTAATTATCTAATTTCTACATTTAGGATCAGAAGAACTATAAACAATAGGTGATTTTCACCAAAATAATTATGTTACAAAATTCATCATGATTTTTTATTTCTAATTTTTATCTTTTGTTTTAATAAATTGTATATAATGAATCAAGTAACATAATATTTGGTAATTGTAAAGTTACTCTTACCTTTGTGTTGCAAAAAAAAAATATATCACATATTTGTTATATAGAATCAAAATATATCAATTGCATAGAAAATCACATTTCACACGTTTTCAAAAATAGGAAGAATGACATTAAGTCCCGAAAAATCAATTTAATGACTATATATTAGGTTTCAAAACATTTTGAAAAAGAATGAGCTGGAAATATCTATCTACAATATTGCACTGCAGATATGAATAAATAGATATTAGAAGCTCATTACCTACATATCATTTGGAATATTTTGGGACATATTTATCGTTAAATTGCTTTTTTGGATGAAACAATCATTCCCCCTAAAAAAAACACTCAAATTATACAATTAAGGAGGGCATCATCACACCTAGAATCTGATAGAGAAATCCACTGCCAGTAAGCTTTTGTGTCTCCCCAATCAATTGTAAGGCCTTTTGCACCAAGTATGCAACATTTTTTACCACTCTCTTTCTCTATGCCAAGACCCTGCGAAATATGTACTTAATATTAAACGACCACGTGGCACAACTTTTTTTTGGTCAAAACACATGGCACAACTTTGGCTGAAATGAAATAAAAAGAAAAATGATTTCACATATAACAATATTTCTTATGCTCTTTTTAGATGATAATGATTATGGGTTTGTACTAAAGAAAGATGATAGTAAGAACATAATTAATTTGTAAAAACATAATTAATTTCTTGATCATTTTACATGGAAAATAAGAATTGATTTATTTTAATTTGAGGATGCTAGAGAAGGCCCGCTAGTACATGCTTGAGAAGATTTTATATATAAAATTTTCTAGGAAAATTTCAGTGGACCGCTGTGTAGAAAATTAATTTCAGTTAACCCAAGAACTTCTTAAAACTTCACTTCACCTCATGGCCAAAATGAAATTAATTTTTGTGTCTGAAAATACAATAATACACTTACTTTATTTATCTTGTAAATATTCATATTTCTCTTGTGAATAAAAGAAGGGCATCATTGTCTTTTCAGTTACAAAAATTAATTTTATTTTGATCATTAGAGTGTAGTGAAGTTTCAGAAAGTTTTGGGGTTGACTGAAATTAATTTGGAATGGAGGAGACTGACTGAAATTTTGCCAAATTTTTTTCCAACTTTATTTGTAACCAAATTGTTTTTCAAATTTATTTGCAACTAATGATCTGGTTTAAAATTTATTAAATTTTTGCTTCAAGTACTGAATACAAACTATGACGTCTTCTGTCAAAAACATTTTCTATTTAGATATATAGTAAAATACAGGAAAAGAAGAATAGTAATAAATAAAAGGCAACTACTTACAACTTAGCAATCAATATTCCCACCAAACAAGACCATTATGCATTATCAAAGCTCATATTCAAATATATTAATAGTGAAAATGTCAGACAAGAACCACTGTTGCAAATTAATTCCTATTAGAAACTAAAAAACTCTTAAATTTCATTGCAGTCCTGTGGGCTTGGAATAAAATCAATTTGTGAAGTAAAAAAAAGATAAAATAACCCTTTTAAAAATTAAAAAAGATACAACCTGATTTGCAAGTGGTGAACATATTATGAATAAGTGGAATAGTCTTATGAAGAAAGTGAAATTAATTTTTGGGTAAAGGAGCAAAAATACACATATGCTTTACCCTCAGAAGCGTCCAACACCATATGTTTTTTTTTAACAAAAATATACACGTAGTTACTATTTTGGAATAAAAATCACATCCCACTGTTATGTTACTGTTCACTATGATGAGAGAAAAAGAGATTAAGTGAATAGTAATATAACAGTGGGATGTGACTTTTACTCCAAAATAATAACTACGTGTATATTTTTGCTCCAAAAAAAAGCATATGGTGCCGGGCGTTCCCGAGGGTAAAGCGTACATGTGTAATTTTGCTCCTTTACATCTAAACTCTTTTTTCTTTTTTTACCAAAGATTTACATCTAAATTGGATAGAGTAGATTTTATTACATTTTAAATTTTTGTTTTCAAAATCAAATCAATCTTATAACCGTTTGGGGTTTAAAAATGATTTTTTTTTATTCAAGAAATTAGAAATATCATGTACGATAATATGCTCATTAATAAGATATACAAAAATACCTTCCAAAATTAGCATAGCAAATTAAAACATGAAATAAAATTGAGAGGTTATTGTCGTACCATTTCACCATCATTCAAAAGAACCGGATGATCACAAAGATGAAAGAAAATTTGTTTCTTATTCAAAGAACTAATGAAGGATTGGGATGATGAGGATTGAGCAATCATGTCCTCGTAATCTCGAGGTAGAAACCTTTCCCACACACTATCTGAATCTTCGGCTGCTTTGAAAACGGAAGAAACAGAAGAACATCTGCATGCATCTTTTGGAGATGTTAAGGAAATAATATCTGAAATGCAATCCACAGGCAAAACCTTTGTTATATCCATAATTATTTTTCCTTTTTCCAAAATAATCTGGTTTGATGTTTCAGGTTTTAGCTACAATAATGTAGTCAGGAAAAAGAAGTGACAGCCACAAACTTTTATGATTAAATGAAAGCCTTACAAAAATAGCTTCTCAAATTACATTCCATAATAGGACAATTGCTAAATTATATATATAACTGATGATTTATGCAAGTAACAGAAACAAGGGCATTCCATAATTGCTTATCTATTTTGTACTGTAAAACTATTTATCAGGTGGATATACAATTAGATAGGCTTTCTGTAATGTATGTATGGCATACCACGTACACTTATTAGCAAAGTAATTTGGCAACTAATTAATTAATTTAATTGCATTGATTTGTTTCTTATTAGCATTTCTTACATAGGAAGCTAAGCAAACTAATACTATCTCTAGTCTATCAACGCCTTAGTAGCGCAGTGGTATGGGAGCTTGGCTCCCCTCCCCCATGTTTAGGGTTCGAACTCTGTACCCCTCCTCTACTATCTGTATCAAAAAAAAAAAAAATACTATCTCCGGTCCTTAACTGCGTTGATTTGTTTCATAATTGATTATTTTGTGTATTTCTGTTATTATTTTAATTTAAATTATTTAGTATGTAGTATAACTAATCATATTATTAATTGTACTTGGTTGGACTATTTCTCCAAAATATAGCTTATTACCATCAAGTTATTCTATTATTATTATTATTATATAATTAGAAAAAAATATAATTATTTTAAAATTTAACTATTATAAAATCTAATTATTATTTATAAAAAAATAATTTTTTTATTGATTGATCATTCGAATTCAAAATCTCTCCAACATTAACTTGGCCAATAGTCATAAATGACTTTCTATCTTGTGTTACTATTTGGCTGGTGTCTAGTTCATATTCTTTGATTGATCTTGGACACGCCTAAGCTCGAGGCTATTTGGATTGGCTTTTGAAAATAATTTTTGGGATTTACAAAATAATTAAGTATATGAGAGGATTTTTGTCTTGAATTGCACAAAATCTAGGTTTTAAAAGGTTTTCAAACAAGCTTGAGATCTTGCTTTGAAGAATGTCTTAGTAATTGGTTGGATGAACGAGGACCTAGTAGCATCTTCCACTTCCATCCTCTACTATAAAATTGCACCATTATGGTGCAAAATAGTTAAGCTTTTACTTTTTTTGTAAATGTTTTTGGGTACTGAGAGGTGCTTAAAAGATACTTCAATATACTAACCGATACAGAAAAAAAATTTTTACGATCTTAAAAAATTATTTTATGATCTTGAAAAAATATCATGAAGTATATTTTAAGTATCAGTCACTACCCTAAAATATTGTTTCAAAATATTAAAATAATTTTTAAAGATTATGAAGTATTTTTTTTAGTATCAGTCAGTATCTTTTTAGTATCAGTCAAAACCCTGAAACATTTTTTAAGATCCTAAAATAATTTTTCAAGATAGTATTTTTTTTTTCCCAATACCAGTGAGTATCTTGAAATATCTTTTTAGTACCAACCAATACCATGAAATATTTTTTCAAGATCCTAAAATAATTTGTCAAGATCATAAAGTATTTTTCTAGTACTATTCAGTATCTTGAAGTATCATTTTAATACCAGTCAATACTCTAAAATAATCATTCAAGATCCTAAAATAATTATTCAAGATAGTATTCTTTTCAGTACCAATGAGTATCCTGAAATATCTTTTAGTACTAGCCAGTATCCTAAAATATTTTTTGAAAATCATAAAATAATTCTTTAAGATCTGAAGTATTTTTCCAGTACCTATCAATATCCTAAAGTATTATTTTAGTACCAATCAATACACTGAAAAATACTGGTCAATACCCTAAAATAATTTTTCAAGATAGTTTTTTTTTTTCAATATCAATTAGTATTCTAAAGTATCATTTTAGTATCCGTCAGTATTCTGAAATATTTTTTTAAGATCATAAAATATTTTTTCTGTACTATTCAATATCCTAAAGTATCTTTTTAGCATCCATCAATATCCTTAAACATTTATTTTTTTAAAAAAAAAAAAAAAGCAAGGCAAAAGCTTTACTATTTCGCACCAAAATGGCGCAGTTTTGCTGAAGAGGATGAAAGTGGATTCTAAATGATTGGACACTAGTCAGGTCCGATGAGCGAAATCCCTAGAGAGTAGTGTCTTTGGAATAAATATTGTAAACAACATCAATTAGAGAAACATAATGATGAAGAACCATGTATTATTGTATTAACCACATAAGAGCAACATGCTCATACAAACTATAACCCACTTGGAATTAATAATAATCATTTCTCATTTAAGGGTAATTAACAACTAACCCTAACTCTAAGGATATAAGAGGGACTTCCCTTTTTAAAGAGAGACTCCCATTAATCTCTCTCTTAACATAGTGTGAATCTCCTACGTACATACTAAACACATTAACTATGACCTTTTATATAGACTAGTTAGGATATCAACCAACTAACTACTCATTTAATTTCATATTAATATCTCTAACACACCGCTCATGTTGAACACTCCTTGCTCGAATTGAAGTGTCAACATACAAAACAAACAAACAAGAGGGGATAAGGTGAATGAAACCAAACCATTTTCAATTGTCTAAACAATATAAAATTTCTTCATAACACTTCTTTTCTACTTGTTGCTGCACTTCTAAAATGCTTCACTTTTGGAATGGTTCAGTCACTAAGTTTCGGCAATCATTGGTTCTCATTTTGCAGTACCACCCAATATTATTAAGATCTGGAGTCAAATTTGATAGATGAAGAAGATGCACAACACGTGGCCTTGAATTGATAATTAACAATTAATCACCTCCATGTCCTTCTTGTATTGTCCTTAGAATGCAGTAAACCATTCTTCCCTTGCGTCAGTACTTCACCCATCACTGTGAAGCCAAGAGTAGGAGAATATGTTGTGTTCATGCCAGAAGTCAACCGCCCATTCACATTCTGGGTGGCCCCACTCATGACTCTTATAAATCATCATCACGTCTTGACTTGAACCTGGTCGGGACTTGCATCAAACATCTTGAAGCCATTGCTGCCATTAAGATCATAATCCTTGGGCTCATTAGCACCAATCCAGCAAATGGACCCTTCCTCAGTAATTCTCCACTTGGAGGATTCATGGATAAATATTTTCATCTTCTAACAAAGCAACGCATCCAATGCAACTTTGGGCTAATACTCTAATATCCCTAATTTCATGCAAATTAATATATTGGATGAATTAATGAAATATATGAATTTTCACCAAGATTGAAGTCAAAACACATTATTGTTTTTCCATTTTACCCTTGAGCATTGCGCATAAAGGAAAGAATTGGATGAAAGAGTATAAAATTCCAAAAATGCTCAAAAAGTTGTCATGGACTTAATCAAGAACTATCTATTGGGCTAATTAAGTAGGAAGGATAATTTTTGGAGCCCAAAAGGGAAGCCCAATTCAAAAATTTGAAGGATGAAGGAACCAAAAATATACTCATAAAAAGTGGATTATTTTTAGAAGCTAATTTTCTTTTTTTAAAAAAATTATGGTAACATCATATCTTCATAAATGCAAAGGATCGGACATTAGATTGAAGTTGGAGATAACATATAATCTCTCCTTTTGCCCCCTTAATTTTCGAAATTGGCAAGGAAGAGAAGGAAAGAAAAAGAAAAAGAAATTGTTATCATATAATGCCCAAGTACATCACTTATGAAGAAAATAAGAAGCATAGGAAAATGAATCAAAGATCCTATCAACTCTCCCTCCCTCATTTCGGTTTTTGCAAGGCAAGAGAAGAGAGAGAGAGAGAGATGAAAAATGATGATGAAGACATCCCTTAAAACATATTAATTTTAAGTGCATATTAGTTTACCTAACCTATTTAGGGAAAATGATCACTATTTGGGCAAGTACTAAGACATGGAAGGAGATCTTCTTCTCATCTCATTTCTCATTTTCTCTCATTGGCCAAATTTAAGACATTAAATGAAGCTAGTAGAACACTCAACTTAATTCAAATTTTCAAAGCTAATTCTTCCCCCAAAATATCCCTTATTTTTTTCCAAAATTGAAGAAAGAAATAAGGAAAAGTCTTCATGAAATGTATGGAAATACCTAACGAAAATAAAGGCATAGGAGTCATACACCAAAATGTAAGGAATGAGCATTTTAAATGGGCAACTCCCCCCCATTTTGGTCTGCCATTTCGTTTGATAGGAGAAGGGAAGAGGGAGAGCAAGAGGTTCCACACAAGAGAGCAAAAGGAAGCTTAAATAAGAGAAAGACGTTGAAGCTAAGTTAAGTGCTTTGACTTTGGAACCTGAATCCACTTTCTTCTACCTCTTCTAATGTGGCTAAGACATTAAAGTTCCTCATTTCCTTGGTGTTTTGAAATGTAGTCCGAAAATTAAAAAAGGAGATTCAATGAGCAAATGTGTCAAAGGTGTTAAAGAGCTATCAAATAAGCCACTTTTGAACTATTATACCATTTTTCTTGGTTGTTTGAGCTAGGAAATGCCTATCTCCTTGAGCATGTTTATATATTTGGTTGGGTAGCTAATGAAAAGAAAGAATGAAGGTTTAAAGTTAAGGTATGGTCTAAAATGGTAGAACAAACATAGTATATGGAAGATATGAAGTTAGAGTGAAAGCTTGACATTTTGTAATTAAATATACTTGTATTTTAGAATGGATTTTGATATTTTTGCTGGATTTAAAGAGTTTAAAAAGATATTTTGTATAAGGTTGAACTTGGATCATAATTTTGGAAGTTTGAAAAATGTTGGTTTGCTGTTTTGTGAAATCCCAAAGAAGTCAGTCAGATTCTTCATGAGTTTTGACCTAGTAAAGGGACTTAAAAAATTATGAAACTTTAGAGGTAGGAACTAGACATCTCAAGGATTATTTTGGTATACAATTTGTAATTTTTGAAATTCTTGATTGGGAGAAATAAATTTTTGAAAATAGCCTCTGATCCTGAAATTTATTTTGGACCAGAGATGATGTTTTGGGCTATGAATGGATTTTCGACTGTGGCTAGCCCAAATTAGTATTTTTTGTTAAAAATAGATATATTAAGGGTCATTTGGGCTTTTGAACCACCCAAATTAGATTTTTCTATAATTAATTATGAATTTTTGAAGTTCGGTCATTATTATTGGAATTTTTTCTGCAATTCGAAAATAAAAAGGATTTTCACCAATTATGGATTTCCAATTGAGAAAAGAGATTCAGAGGTTTTGGAAGCTTGGAAAATCCTTATTTCAAATCAAGAATTCAAAATTTATTAAAGTGAATTTTTATAATTATTGAGAATTTATTTTTATTATTGGTTATTTTAGGGATATTCTTGCCATTTGAGCGTTGGAAAAATTATTAATATTTGAGATCGGCTATCAGGTAGTAACCTTATTCTTCATATACCTTGTGTTACTTTGTATATTTGATTTTCCATGATTGTGGACCCATGTCTCATGAGAGACTTACATTTGTTTATGCATTCAGTATGGTCTGGGTTTGAGGTCCAACCACTGTAATGTTCCTAGCGTTGTAGATCCAAGGCTTGTTATGTTGAGCAATCCTGTGATATTAGGAATTGGAGTCCTTCCGCAGTAATTACTCCATATGTATGGTATGCTAATTTATATTACTGCACGTGATTACTGAATGTTGTGTGATAAAATATTTTCCTGATTATAGTGACATACATGTATTGCATACACTTTTCATATGAGATTAATAGTTACTCTAGAATTCAATAATGAATCTCAAGCTTTTGCAAGGATTCAGGTAGTGCTTCTAGGATGGTGCCTGGAGACAAAGGTAGGCATTCAAAGCTAGACTGAGTAGTTGGTGACTTATATGTTAGATATTTATTTTGGTCACCTGGATAACTATATATGGATTATTTTGAGGCATGTTGGATACTATGTTTGGGATAAATATCTATTGATCCTTCTGGGGAATATTTACCTTTATGCATTTTAGTTTATCAATATACTTTGTCCAAATTGATGCGTGCTCTACTGTTTATACTCTGATGCCTAACGTAATTAACCTAGGAAATGGAATTAAAAATAAAGGACCATACTGCTCGCCGCCTGAAAGGGCGAGGCTGGTAGGGTGGAACAAATACAGAGTTAAGATTAAAGGGAAGACATGAACATATACGTTACTAAATTAATATTGGGAAAATTCCCCTTAGACTCAAGTTATCAAAATATTGTCAAAAAAGGCTCAAAAAAAAAAAGTCACATGTCAAAAAAGGCCTTAGGGCCTTTTATGATATTTTTCTAGAAAACCTTGTATGAATATAGTTGTTAACGAATACTGATATAGTTGTTAACGGATACTGATTTAGTTGTTAGCATGACTGATTTAGTTGATAATATAATGTTGTTAATTGTATTGATTTAATTGTTATGGGTACTGATATAGTTGTTCACGTTTTCTAAAATAATACTAGAAAAAGCCCTAAGGCCTTTTTCGACATGTGACTTTTCTTTAGGCCTTTTTTGACAATATTTTTATTAATTAGGCTTGGAGAGGAATTTTCCCATTAATATTTTATTTAATAGGCATAATATCTATTTACAGGCTTATTCACAGACTGAGAGATATAATAGGCATGAATATCTATTTACAAGCCCTTCTAACTAATTCTAACAATTAAGTACTCTAACTAACTTTTAACTAATTATTATCTTTACATGTTAGTACCCCTTTCTTAAAACATCCTGAGCAAGGATGGTTGACAACGACGAAAAAATGTGGACTGAAACAATATAGTTATTATTATCTTGTAGTGGAGGCGAGTTTCAAAATCCGAACCTGTGCTTAAAATTCCAGGAAATCAAGGATTGTGGATCTTGGAGGTGAATCTCGCCTTCCAAACTGTCAACAACTCAAAGGAAAAGAAATTCGCAAGATTGACGGCATAAATCAGAACAATAACCAGTGGACTTTCTACGAATCACAAAACAGTGACCCCTGCGAGTTTGATTTAGGCTTCTAAATTGCAAAGAAAGACACTGTTTTACTGAGAAGTGAGAAGAGAGGCGAAAGTTCTGATCTTCCACCAAGCACCAAACGGGTTCCGTTTGGATCTTTGCTCTTTTCTGAAAAGGGAGGCTAGATGTCTCTATCTTGCACAAAGTACTGAACGGCTGCGTTTCAATCTTGGAAAGTGGGGTCGCATAAAAGAAGCATCTCGGGCTTCAATGTGGGGTGTGGTGGAAATCCAAGAATCAGTGAAGTGGGCTTCACTATTTTGCCCAAGATAATAGCCTGATCTCATATCACGTAAACAATAGAAATTAAAGAAACATAATCGAGTTTATCCAACGAAAAAAGAAATATAATGGGAAAGATGAGGAGTCATGTATTATTGTTTTAACCACATGCTCGTATAAACTATAACCCATTTTGTTTTAACAATGATTATCTTTCACTTAAGGATGATTAGCAACTAACCCTAACTCTAGAGATCTTGGAGAGACTTCCCTCTAGGGAAGAAAGCTCATATTAACCTCTCTTTTAACATAGAGCATATCTCACTATCCTACACACTAAACACATTAACCATGACCCTTTTTATAGACTAGAATCTCAACTAACTATCTACTCATTTAATTTCATCTTAATATCTCTAACAAATATATATATTGCTGAAGATGAACTTCACAATGGAGGATTTTCTTTTGTGAGTTATATTGTGTAGTCATTATTATTATTATTTTTTAATGTTGTTGTTTAGTTATTATCAAGGCTAAACACAAAACGATTGTCTAATAAGAACTCGTTTTTCTATCTTAATAAATATCTTATGATAATCGGGTTTTTGTCTCTCAAAATAAATGTATTTCTTGATATTTCAGTTTGTATTCTCCTCGTTATAAAATAAAAAGCATCATCAAACAAGTTGTTGGTAAGGGTGGAAATATGATAAGCGGCCTACCAAATGCCTATGGCCTAGCCTGCATTAGGCCTGACCCATTGAAAAATAGGCATAACCCAGTCCTTTTACGGGGCATGTTCGGTTTATTAGGCTAGGTCTAGGCTTACTTAGAAGTTTTTTACGCCTATAGGTTGGCTTGGGGCTGTTATTTTTTTTTTCAAAAAAAATATTTATATAATAATCTATTGTCCATTTACACTGATAGAAAAAAAAATTGAAATTGCAAAACTCCACATCAAATTTATTACTAAGAATTGATAAAGTAATAATGAAATTTAAAAAGTAATTCACAACTTATTTTATGTGAAATACTTTGAAATTTTACAATTTCAAATTTTTTGTGATTTTCCCTTTATACTATTATATAGTAATTAATATAACTCATATGCTTTTATATAATAATTAATAATATATTATGATTTATATAATTTTAGCCTATTTGGAGATTGATTTAAAAGCCTCATGTTATCGGCCTGTTTAATTAAAGGACTTTGGCTTGCTTTCCATGTAGGCATGTGGCCTGTTAGCTTGTTTATAAGTATGTTAAAAAAATTTAGGTTTTAATTTTTTAACAAGCTTTAAGATAGGTAAGGGTGTAAGGCCTTTATACATGTTAGACTTAAGTCAAAACAGAGGCCAAAACAAGTCATAGGTCAGACTTAGGCCAAAGCAGATCTGGTTTGTTAAGCATGAAACTTGACTTAGTCTAGCATGTTTCTACCCCTATTTGCTAGTAACACCAACCTTATAAGTATATTAATTTATTTTGTAATTAAAAATGTATTTAAATTATTATACTACTAATTATGTTATTATATAAATTATTTTAGAATTATAATTTAAAATAATTAAATTTGGAATTAGTTATCGAAGATTTCGTGGCAAGCAATTTAGCGATAGAATTTATAACAAATTAGTTGTGGGAAAAAATGCTTTTATTGTAATATTGACTATGATCTAACCATAAACTAGTGTCCCATCTTGTTATTATAAGTTAGTTTTAAATCTTAACTAATTTATATAGATTAAGAGTTGACAGTTAACTTCAAGTATAATATCACTCTTGTTAATTATAAAAACTCTAACACTATATTAATTCTTACTTTTTTACTACTTTTATCGAATATAAACATATGTGAAAAAAAAATATTTATTACGTCGTGAAACTATCATATACCTTGTAAAAAAAAATTATCAGTGCATATGATAAGAATGGGTTCTCATTACATATTATATATTTTATTTATTTAAATTAAATTATATGTTGTATGCTGAAATTTTTTTGCATCCAATATCTCAAATTAATTAATTTTCAAGATATTGGTGTTAAAGGAAAAATATTTCTGCATGCAAGAATGAAAAATTAATTAATTTAAGATACTAGGTGTAAAAAAATATTTTTGGATGCAACATATAATTTAATCTAAAAAATAAAATATATAAAAAGTAAAAAAAAAAAATATGATACACCTCCAGATTAAGCACCTAAGAAACATGTAACGAGAATTCGAGAAGAAATAGAGGGGGTATCTAGCTTGACTATCCTAAACCCTGTATACAATGATGGAACTATGTGTTGGCTAGTTGGGGCCTTATGTATTTATATGTAGGGAAAATCCATATGGGGGCTTTTTAACAGAAAAAAATTCAAAAAATACCACAAGATTCTGAAAATACCAGAAAATGTTCCAGGGCCTTTTCTAATATAAATTCATTAAAACTTTAATTGTTAAAGGGCTGATAACATTTTAATGAATTTATATCAGAAAAGGCCCTGAGGCCTTTTATGATATTTTCAGAATCCTTGGACCTTTTTTGAATTTTTTTTTTCTGTTGCAAGAGTCCCCATATGGATTTTCCCTTATATGTATGTGTTACATAATATTTTATTTTGGCCAATAATTTGACCCCAACTAATTTTTTTCTTCTCTATAATTAGGCTTCTTTTTTTTATTAAGACAATATTTCATTCATATTCATTGAATATGAGAAGAAAGTAGAATTCTTATTTGAGATATCTATTAAAAATATTCGTATCATTTTATATCTTGTTTTAATTTTTTTAAGGAAAAAAAAAAAAGAACCATGGCCTATTAAAAAAATAATGATAATAATAATTGAAGGGGCCACTACCCCTTTAGCTTGTACGTAGAAGGGGGTGTTAAATCAAATACACTAACCTTCCTTTGTCATTTCATTCATGCGCATGTGACAATCCAAAGGCGTCAAACTTCTTCCATTTTTGGGTTTTGGTGTTGTTCATCTTCATTTTAAGGACTAAATAGGTACTCAAAATTACTTCTTTTCACCTCACTCATTCTCTAAAAGTTATTCCATGTATTTTTATCTTTATAATAATAGTGATATTATGCTGATTAATTAATGAAAATTTTGGGGTTATGATTTTAGAAGAGTCTTGAGTTTTGACAATAGGTGATTATATATATGTAGAGGATGATTAATGTCTAATCTTAATCAGTTTAGATTTATTATTTAATTATCTTATGATTTTATAATGAATTTCTCTTTAAAAATATATTATAATAAGTTATTTACTTAGCTGATATTGAATCAGATTTGTATGTTGTTTTGAATATTTTTTTAGGGTTCATATTATATTTCTTTTATTTTCTCCAATTGTTTTATTTTGAGGTAGGTGTAATAGACATTTAAGTATTAGTTTTGAGGATTTGATAGTACTATAAGAATCCATGTTTAGTAGTAAAAGATACAAATTAACACCGACACTTATAAATTTATACTTTTAATATTATGTAATATTATTTAATAAATAGTTTAATATATTTATTTTTTAAGCCGAAATTAAAATTACTTACTGGTTCTATCACTACTTATGTCCTAGACTAGCCTAGTTTTTAGTGCATTGATGAAAACTAAAATATTCCCCCAAAGAACGTGTGACGCGAGTATATGTCAGGCGTGAAAGACGGGGCAATGGAATTTGTCATGTGTTACATGTTACCACTCTGATCTTATTTCCATTTTAATTAAAAATCTTAATTTTTGAAATAAATTCAATTTCAGAGTAATATATATGTTTTTTAATCAGAGTAATATATATATATTTTTAATTTATTTACCTATATTAATTACAACAAACAAAAAAAAAAATTATTCATATTAACTTTTGAAATCAATTATAAATAAGGGGAAAAAATTAAAAAATTAGTCTATATTAATAAGTTAACTAACTCTCCTTAGTGAGAGTTAGTTAATTTAAATTTCTTTTTTGATTTATAAATATAACTGGTATATACAAATTTCTTTGAAACATCGCTTACTCCTTTTTTCCTAGAACTTATAAAATTTGAAAAGTATAATCATGCACAGTGAAATCTGACGTGCGGAGGATGGAAGGTGGAAAATTTTCATTAAAGAACACGGTGAGCTGACTCCATATAAGTGTTGACTTGTTGACTTTGAAAAAGTTGCCGTGAGTCATGAGATAAAAGGACATAAAACATATGGCCTGCCCCTTAATTATTGAGTCCCTTTAAATTTATTTTTCTAAAATTTTCTGCCATAAATCTACTCGATAGGATCAATTTCACAAAATAAGACATGGAAAAATATGCAAATCCAAGTATATAACAACTAACGTGAACTCTCAAATAAACTTTATATACGGATATGATGACAATATAAAACGTGAATATTGGTACGGTAATGAAGTTGTTCAAAGCAACAGATAAGCTTAGAATTATGCTGGAAAGAAAATAACACCAAATTATTATTTTCTTCACTTTCCAATAAAGAATTAAATAAACATGTGAGTGGAAAGTAAATAAACATGGTCGTCAATTCCATAGTCATCAGTATATAAGTGCGTACCAAAACCACAGGATATGGACCTCCAATACAAATTAAGCAACAACCACCCTCAAGCATGATCAACAGTAATCTTCTTTCTTTGAACCCGAGCTTCTATCAAATGCCATACTTTGTACTCTTGCCAATAATCTCTTCTTTCAATTTCACATCTTTTGTGTTTCTCTCCTGTTCTTGCCTCTTTTCCGTTGTTATTGCGACTGATCATCCATCTTACTTTGATAAACATGCGCCTGTACTTGCCACAATTTCCTTCGTAGGTGGATTCGTTATTGCAAGCGTACTTATCATCATATTTGCAGCTATTATTCGATATAGAAATATATTGAGGAGAGTTTCGATTAGGAAAATAAAACGACGAAAAACGCTGGGAAAAATAAAGCATGGAGATTTCTCTTCAACAATATGGAATTTTGATGGTCATATTGCATTTGAAGATATCATTAAAGCAACTGACGATTTTGATATCAAATACTACATAGGAGGAGGTGCTTCTGGTGAGGTTTACAAGGCAAAACTTCCTGGTGGCAAAATTGTTGCAGTCAAGAAACTTCGCCACATGCTGTCTGAAAATCCGTCGTCGACATTTCATAAAAGTTTCTACAATGAGATCGAGATTCTGACGGAGATTCGTCATCGAAACATCGTTAAGCTCCATGGATATTGCTTAAATATACAGCACATGTTTCTGGTTTATGCATTTATGGAAAATGGTACACCCTCTTACGCGTATTAAGAAATGATGAGAAGGCTCAAGAGTTAACATGGATTAAGAGATTCAATACTATTAATGGGATAGCTCATGCTGTGAAATATATGCATCATGATTGTGTCCAGCCAATTGTTCATAGAGACATCACAAGTAGTAATATCCTGTTGAACTCAGATATGGAAGCGTTTGTGTCAGACTTTGGCACAGCTAGGCACCTTTATCCGTATTCATCAAATCAACTTCTTTTGGTTGGAACTTATGGGTATGTTGCCCCAGGTAAATCATTTCTCCATCATTTCCTCACTTGCTTATTCCTTCAGCAAAACTAAAAGTTTAAGTGAGTTGGGTCCGGTAACTCGCTAGGCTAAGAGCATCAGGCTCAGAGAGCACTTATAGAAGTATTTACATATTTCCTATTACTAAAATCCTCACATCAATCAGCAATATGATTTGAATTCACAACCTTATATAAGTTATGAGCCAACTTCTTATCAACTAGACCAACCTTTTATTGTTGCATATCATGGCCATGTTTATTTATAAGAAAGTCATATATAAAATACTTGCTTCTTTCTTTGTTTTCCCCTGAACTCCTTTGGGTATGTACTTGCAGAATTAGCATATACATTAGCAGTGACCGAAAAGTGCGATGTGTATAGCTTTGGAGTAGTTGCATTAGAAACTATGATGGGAAAGCACTCGGGAGAGTTCATTTCATGTTTAACGAAGAAGGATTATTCTAGAGATCAAAAGATAAAGCTCAGAGATATCTTAGACCCAAGACTCCCTCAGCCTCAAACTCGGAAGGATATTTGGGATGTAATTCTTGTGATGACCATTGCATTAGCATGCGTTTGTGCTGAACCAGATTGTAGGCCCTCAATGGAGCAAGTGACTCAGAAACTTTCACTTTCTAGGCCACTTTTTACACTCCCGCTGTTCAATGATATTTCAATTCACCAGTTGGTGAGTCAAGGCATATATATATAATTTCATGCAAGCAAGATCTAGCTAGGAGAAGTTCTACTTCAAGTAACTTTCAAAAATAGCTTAGGCTGCAAATTATTGTTACCGTAAGGGGAAAAATCTTTCTCCTTATATATGTGTGTGGGCAATTCCTTTTCCACAGCAAATATATTACTTTCTTTTCAATTTATTTCCGCTATATATATGATTTTGGTCATGTTTAATTTTTCTCCAAAGTAAATAAAAAATATTTTTTTTGAAGAAATCAGTTATTGGAAAATCAGCCAAACTATATATTTAAGTGTGTAGAGGTTTGTAAACATTTAATAATCTAGCACATGCATGATTATTTAAAAAGTTCAAGATTTTAACATTAATTCTTCCTCTCTTCTTAAACAATGTTGTTAATTGTATTCTTTTATTGCAAATTCCTAATGGTGATATCATAGATTGTGTTGTGT
Source organism: Acacia confusa (assembly GCA_037074495.1). Taxonomy (NCBI): domain Eukaryota; kingdom Viridiplantae; phylum Streptophyta; class Magnoliopsida; order Fabales; family Fabaceae; genus Acacia; species Acacia confusa. The sequence continues at coordinate 18,109,444 of CM073508.1, read as the reverse complement.
CTCATCAACAACCAGCTTTTGATCTTTCCATGTTAAGAGGATGTAAACATGAAATTAGATATCTTAGGCTGTGGTTTGTGATAAATAATAGTTGTTAATTAGATATCAATTTTGTTCTCACTTAGATTGGAATATTATTGTTGGCATTATATTCATTTAATTTACATATTTATTTCCAATAATTCAATTTGTAACTCATATTGAGTTGTTTAGAGTTTGTAGCTTCAAATGTCTTTTAGGTGTTGTATTGGATGGTGGGTAAGAGGAAGAAATAGAGTAAATATATGAAAAAACATACAACAAAATTTAGATAGAACGTTATAAATAACAGGTCTAAAATGAATTAAAATGAGACTTCTAAAGCCGATTTTAAAAATATAAGGTCTAAATAGTATTTTTAAGATGTGCTTTCGAGACAGCCGGTCCAAAAATGAGACTTTTAACACCATATATTGTACATAACCGGTCTTAAAGTGAGACTTTTAAAACCAGATTTTGTACAAAATTGATCTTAAAAGTCTCACTTTTTATATCTAATCTTTTTTGCAACCAGTCTAATAAGTCTAACTTTTTAGATTTAATATACACCAAGTCATGTCTAGAACTATCAACTTTTTAGACCTAACATTTGAGTAACTGATCTAAAAAGTTATTTTTAAGACCGGTTGCTTAACCTATCTAAAAAATAATAGACTTTTTAGACCAATCCAGAACCGGTTTAACAAATTATTTTCACCCTACCTAAAAAGCAATTTTTGCACTAGTGAATATTAGAATGCTTTAAATTTAAAATTTGAAATCTGGAGAATGAGTGGAGGAAAGGTATGAGATCTAAGATAATCTTGGAAATTAAAGACTCGTTATTATGCTTTGAAAAGTGAAATGAATTATTCATAATCAATAAATTAATAAATATATTTGCTTTGACCGATTATGCTTCATATCAGAATCTTTATTTGATGAACATTAGAAAATTAAAAATTTCAAAATGAAATTAATAAAAAGATGGTTGTCTGCATCGCCTCAATTAGTAGCCAATTGTATTAATTAATCATATAGTAGAAAACAGATGGAAGCAGACTACAATGACAATGACCACTAGTTTGAGTTAATTAAGAACAACCGAATTCACCAACCAATGAGAGTTAGTTTTTTAAATTCCGTCTTACTTGAATGGGTAGACGAAGCATTGGGAAAGAGATGAGGAAGCAAGAATTAGTGACTAGTAAATGGAGCGTGGTGAAATGGAATTTGTAGACCAATGATATTCCATATACTGAAGACATATGTATTTCATTGGAATATATATAAGGATATAAATGCATGATGTGTCCACATATGAACCAATAACTGTTAGTTGATTACGCCATGTTGGATGGTTAGCAAGACCAATCACTGTTCAGTTACCAGGATTTGAGGGATATATTTGATGATTGATGATGGCATAGACCATAGTAGTATAACTTTTCTGTATGTCTTTTTTTTTTTTTTTTTTTAATGTTGGTCACAGATATATTCTATGGCAATGGCTTCTTAATATCTGTCGACAACCATGAACAAACCTTGGTTAATTATTGGAGATTTTGGCCAAATTGGTGATCTCAATGATAAATCAAATTCTTCGTCATCTACAGTGGGAGCCTGAGCCCTGCAACACCTATTCTCACTCAGGGTGGTTTCTTTGATATAAGACCATATGGAGGATGGTTTTGTTGAATATTATGCCTTAGGGGCTAATCATTATATAACTAAAACTAATTGAGATATTGTATCTCAGATTTGATTTATGAAAATAAATCAATCATTTAATTAAATAGAGATATTGTATCTTTGATTTAATATTTAACTTAAATATATCATATATCTGATTTAATTTAAATTGATATAGTATCTTAGTTTTAATTTTATATATATATAAGCTAGAACTATGCCCCACCGTAGGATATCATGTACCCAGGTCTATAATTTTGGAGGAAAACTAGACAAATAGACCTCCTTAATGGATGGATTAGGATATCACCTAGAACCGCCAGATTGATCGGATTAGGCATTTTATTTTCAGCATTTTACTTTCTGTATTTTATTTTTGGGGGATAAACCTATGGTAAAATTTTATGATCAGTAAAAGTATTAGTCAATTTCTAACTATTTGAAGAAAACAATCATGCGAGGCTTGGAGATTTACTCAAGCAATTGATTGGTAAATTCCTAGTAGATTTTTTAAATGTATACCTCTATGGAACCTGAAGCTGAAGATATTAATTGAAGGGAGATTTAAATTATTGTTGTTTATCTCACTTTTATTTTCTGCTTACATTTTTAATTTCTAATTTAATTTTCTGTATTTTTCTGTTTGAATCATGTCTTCTATTTTCCGCACCTTCTCCCGCCATTCTTCTTCTTCCTCCTCATCCTCCACACCAAACACAATCATAAACTCTGAGAGCATTTGCTCTTCCTCAAACCATATCTTTGACGAAGAAATTCAGTTCAGAGATATAAGCCAAACGATCGATGACTGGACTCTTCTAGCCATGGAAAAAGACATTTTTAAAGATAAAAGGAGATGGGTCGGCAAGTCTGATTATGTAATTAAGACTGTTGAGGAATCCATCTTTGTCCAACCTGAAAAAGAGGAATTTTTTCTTCTATCTCCAAACTCTATCAAAAAACATCGAGAAAACTACAACTTTTTACACATCGGTTGTGTACAAGTTGCTCTTAAACCTTTGATCTGAAGAGGCCTTAACGCCTCTGGATTAGTCTATCTCAAAGATGCAAGACATTATGTCGTTGCTGACTCTTTGTTAGTTGCTGTTGAGTTCGAACTACACAATGGTCATGTCTATTTCAACTGTTACCCTTGTCAAGCAGTTGATCTTAGAGACAAAAATGTCCTAGACATTCTCAAACTGAACCTTAAACTGCATGGCCTCAACATAAAATCTGGATCTATACCTGTAGCTCTAATGTATAGGATAAAAAATAAGGTCTCCAACTCTTTTGCACCAAATGTTCATCGTCTGCCTGACAATGGACAAACAATTGTTTTCCTAACAGATAATTCACACACAAACACTACAATTCCCCCAAACCATCATGTGGAGAGATGTAACACTTCCTGATGAATGGGTTATGGAAAAGGCCTTGCAACCTATTCCAAAGCCTGTTTCCCAAATCAGTAGAATTTCCCAGTCCCAGTCAGGATTTGTAAAAAATGACCTTTGAAAGACATAGGAATTCTATTTCATCTACATCCTAAAGATATGAGGATTTTAGATCTGTAAACTCAGAGTTACCAAGGAGTTCTAGTTTTTCATAATGATCTTTACCATTGGTAATTCATTTTCCACCTCCACAAACTCATGTTCCTTCACAAACCCATGTTCTTCCACAAACTCATACTCCACCTCAAACTCCTGAACCACTACCCCAACAATTTGAGAACCGATCTACAAATGTTTCAATCTAAGGAATTGACAATTCTGGAACAATTCCTCATGCAAACTATCAAAGAGAGGATGACCAAAATTCAGTAGACTCTATAAGTTATACTGAATTAGGTGAACCTTCAATTATTCGTGTCCTTGAACATCAATTTCAAATTGATAAACCAAGTTTGCAAAAGGAATTTTATTCAGAATCAAATACTTGTCAAAGAAATTGGTTTTTAAAGAATTTTAAAGGACTTGTTAGACAACAGGTCCAAGAAAAGTTCTATAGTTTCCTTAACAAGTATGAAGTAAATATTCCATTTTTTGATTGGTTTGAAGTATATGCTTTACAACAAGAAATAGAATATATATTTACAAAAATGATAAACATGACCAAGAGAGATTGGAAAACTCCTGAAGGACAAACTATTTCTTCAAAAGTTCCTCCAAAAAGGCCATATCAAATTCCTATAATTACAGACAGATCACAAACTCCCATCATTGCCTCTCCATTCAAAACTCGAAACTCTGAAGAGGCAATTGGTCTAAAAGACATTAAGAGTCTTATGGAACAAAATAATTACACAAATCAGCATCTTCAAATTATTGGAGGTCAAGTCATCAAAACATCTTCTGCCCCATCCTCTTCTCAAATTTCTCCTTCACAAACTTCTTCTAAACCATCCCCAACAATTCAATCTCTTTTCAAGCCATTCCAACTTGATCCAAAAATCAAGGCTGGAATCCAAGATAAAAATAAGGCAAAACTTATAGCAGAAATTGACCAAAGATTAAGACATCTTAATCAAGTTTCTAAACCCCAAACTCCTGATATTTCATTAAAGCAACAGGTTATTCCTGATACGCCTCTTTCTGAATCTTCTTCAAAACAGTTTATGAATTTTGATAAACTTTCTAATGTTGAATGTTCAAAATCTGCTTTTGCAATTAACCGTCAACATTGGAAAAAATCTTCAAAGAATTTTTCAAATTGGCAAAACTCTTCAAAGTTATATTATTCAAAGCCTAGTCCTTTGGATATTTTAACTGAAGAACACCAAAACCAAACTTTTAAATCTTTCAATTCCAACGATATTTATGAATGGAATATTGATGGACAAAGTGAGACAAATATTTTACAAATTTTACAACAAATGACGATGGTAAGTAATGCTTATCAAACTACAAACAATTATTCAGAAGAACAAATAACCAACCTTTTGGTTTTCGGTTTTACTGGACAACTTAAAGTATGGTGGGACTTCTATTTGTCCTCTGATGAAAAATCAAATATTTTTTGTTCTATTAAAACTGAACCTGATGGGACTCCAATACTTTACAATAGTGAACCTCTACAAGATTCTGTTAATACCCTTCTTTTTACAATTGTAAAACATTTTGTTGGTGATCCAATTATCTGGAAGGATCGCTCTTTTGAACTTCTTTCTAACATCCGATGTCGGACCTTGTCTGATTTCAGATGGTATAAGGATACTTTCCTAACTAGAGTCCTTCTAAGAGATGATGCCAATTAAGGATTTTGGAAAGAAAAATTTCTAGCTGGATTACCAAAATCATTTGGTGATAAGGTTGGGGATAAAATACGAACTTTGTATGATGGCAACGTTCCTTATGGAACTCTAACATATGGAGAGTTAATTTCTTTTGTTCAAAAAATTGCTTTGAAAATTTTTCAAGATGATGGTATTAAACATCAACTTGCAAAAGAAAAGGGTATCAATAAGAAAGAATTGGGATCATTTTGTGAACAATTTGGCCTTCCCTCTTGTTCAAAGCCAAAATGTAAAACTTCTCGATTCAATTCATCTTCTTTTAAAGAAAAACGTGCTTACAAAAGTTATCCTCGTTATGATAAAAAACGGTCTTATAAAAGAAACAAAAAGAATTTTTCTTCAAAACCACAAAAGGATTTTAAACAAACCTTTCCAGGAAAAGGGAAGGTAACTTGTTTTAAATGTGGAAAAATTGGTCATTATGCTAAGTATTGCCACTTCTCCAACAAAATCAGAAATATTCAAATTGAAGAACTTCTCCTTGACCAAATAAACAATCTTCTCTTAGATACAGATTCTGAATCTGAGGAAGAATCCTCTTCTGTCTCTTCTGAAAACTTAAATCAAATTCAAGATGATGAATTCAATTCAACATATGATGATTCTTCTCCTGCTATAAATGTCATCACCAAAGAGCAAGACTTGCTCCTCGATGTCATCAATAAACTTCCTGATTGTGATAAAACTGAATATCTCTCGAAATTCAAAGATATTTTATCACAATCTCCTCCTTCATCTTTCTCTAAATCTTCTGATAAACTGTCTATTTTTCAAAACAACTTTGATCTTACCAAGACATTAGAGAGATTTAAGCGTTCAACTAAACCTACAACCATCCAAGATCTTCAATTTGAGGTTAATAACCTTAAAGTTGAAGTTCAAAATCTTAAATCTTCCAGAGATTCTCATGAATCTGCTCTATTGCATATTCAAGAGATTCTTTCTTTTGATCAAACTCCTCCATCTAATGAGAATATTGATCCGGTTTTCGAAAAGGAAAATATGGGGGAAACTTCTGAATTTGATGAAACTCCATTTTTAAATGCTATTTCAAAAATCTTTTTATAGAAGTTTTATATACAAGCTAAAATCATTATTAATAATGATCTTGTTATAGAACAGTCTGTATTGTTTGATACAGGAGCACAAGCCAATTGTATTTTGGAAGGATTAGTGGCAACAAAATATTTTGAAAAAACAACTGAACGGTATAGTGCTGTAAACAAATCTTCATTAGCCGTCCAGTATAAACTTTCAAATGTTCTTGTTAAAAACGGTAGTTGGCAAGTTCAGACACCTTTTATTTTAATGAAAGATATGGGGACTCAAATCATACTTGGAGCACCTTTTGCCCAATTATTGATTCCCTTTGGAGTTGAATCTGATGGACTTGTTAAACTATATTTTGGAGAAAAGGTTTCCTGTAACATCCCAATTTTCAAAAGCGAAATAATTTATTTTTCATTTAAAATCATCAGAGTAGTGCATTTGAGCGGAAGAGTAACTGATACTTATATTTCAAAATGCCGTAAGTCTAGCTGAATACAATAGCGGTGCGTGGTTTAAAAGGGATGTACAACAACAAAAGGAAGGCTTCCGCCAGAATGTCAAAGGAAATCTTCAGCCGGGTCTACTATGCGTCCTGCTTGCGCTTCCCTTTGTCCTCCGTCCTTGGTTTTCCTGACCCTGACATTATGTTAAGAGCTGAGGTCCCATGCATACGGACCCCAGGTAACGGTTAACCTCATATTTACATATATGGTATATAAACACAACAATTGATTTACTTCCAAATATGTCACCAACTATGTCATTCCCAGTGAATGCAAATGTACCGCTCCCAGCGAAATATACCACTCCTAGTGAAAACAGATATATCACTCCCAGTGCATGCAGATGTACAGATATCCTTTAACAACAACATGTATTCAAACAACACACCGCAACCAGCATACAACACACATACCACATATACACATACTGTAAATATCAGAGTTAGTGTTACAGTACGCGAACGTACATTAATTACCTCATACAAGCATACCATACATATACGCATACAGTAAACATCAGAGTTAAAGTTACAGTACGCGGACGTACCTTCGTTTGACTCTATTTCTGGCAGAAAACGGTGCGACAGTTGGTCAAAATGTATTCAGGGATATCCTATAAGGATAATATCGCCTCTATTAACTCACAAATATTATTTCAAAGAGATATTTTGGCTATATAAGACCATTTTACCCCTGGTGGATTTATTTTCCAATTTATTCCCTAATTTTCGGAAAAAACGCTGATCCAGCATTTCTGGGCAGAATTTCGCATAACTTCGAAAAATCATAACTAATTCTAGAAAAATCGAACCAAGGATCCGTAAAATTTCCCGGAATCCTTAAGAAGTATTCTTTCGAAGGAAAATACTGGAACTTACCCATAACTCATGGAAAATTCCCAGTTTAATCATTTCAAACTGCTGCCCAGAATTTCGCACAGAAAACATAACCTAACTTCTGAGATTTTTATCTTTTTGCAAAGAGCTTCAAATCACACACTCTTTATAGATTTAGAAAGCCCTAGATGTCTACTTTCACCATGAATTTTCTCAGAATTTTTGAACATCATCTTCTTCATAAAATACTGGCGTTTTTACCTCTGACTCAAGGAATCGCTAATCGATAAGATTTCGCCAGAGCTTTGCTATTTTGATCATAATCTTCCAAAAATTTTGTTATAACTTCTTCTTCATCAAATTTTCGAAATAAAGACAGTGGAACCCTTAAAAACATGAAAATAAAAATATATTTGGAAGATTGAAGATTAAAACAACATTTCTAGCATTTCTACTTCATAACTAAGAACTTGAACTTATGAACCAAAAACTCTCTTACCTCTTGAAGAACCTTGCTTCCTACTTCTTGAAGCTCTTTCAATCTCTCCCACACACTCTAAATTTCGGTTGTGCTTAGAGGACTTGGTGAGAAATTTGTGAAGAGGAGGCCTCTATTTATAGTGAAATGTGATGGCATTTTGGTAGTTTTTCCACCTTGCATTTTAACCATTGGATTTCCCTTAGCAAAGAAGCTTCAATCCCTCCCCTACACCTAAAAAAAAATGTCACCCTCCCCCCTTCTTCACCAAGTAGTCTTGCTTTGTCCCCAAGTCATTCTACTTCTTCATTAAGTTTCACTTTATCCCCTAATTACTTCCAAATGCTAATTTAGTTGGGTCTAAGTTGGTGTTTTAATTCAAAATCCAATTTCACTTTTGTAATCCTAATTTTATGACTAGATTTATGGTGATTTTTAATTTCCCAAACACTTAGGTATGAATCTTAAAAGTTTACGAAAATAACTTTAGGAATAGCCAAGTTGAAGCTCATAATTCACTGATTCCAAATATGTATTTATATTTAATACTTAGTTCTAATATTTCAAGATATGATTTATTTTCTATAGATTCTCATCTATTTTCACCTCATTTGATAACAACTTGCTTCCCAAGTTAAATAACTTGCTCCCTAAGTCTTTGAAGCTTCTTCCTTACACTATCTTTCTTGACTTATGTTCCTCCTTGCTCCCTAAGCAAGAAACCGTCCCCCCTCTACTAATTTAATTATTCATTTATATCTTAATTGCTTTCTTAAGTCAAGAAGAAAAATCTCCCATTGGTCCAATTTATTTGTGTAATTTATTCCATCATTAAATAGGAATTTTCGCCCCTTTTATTAGTGAAAGGAAGAATTAGATAAATCCTTGGTTACTATTGCTAATATAGTGTTTTGAGGGTTACTAGACTTAATTACCAAAGTTTGACAAGTTTCTAATTTAATTTTGATGATTAAAAACTCCTTATATGCTAATCAATATCATTTGGTCTTTAATTATAACCTTTTAAAAAATTACTCATTAACTAATCTCAAAAATTAATAAAGTATCTCAATTACTGCAATTTCAATTGCCCAATAATTGTTACTAATTTCCTCTAATTGATTTTATCATCCTCTGATGATTTTAATTGCTGAGATGGTATAATTAAGATTATGCTAGATTATGATAATCTTAGGATATTTTATGATCCTCAATAAGATTTAGAAAATTGGATTTGGATTTATTAGAATCCAAAGAAAATTCCCCTAAAAATGATAATAAATCAATTAAAAATTTAGAGACAACATACTCTCCTATTTTAATAGGTATTATTTGCCAAAATATGGTTCTTTAGGAGAAATATAAATTTTAGGGTATTACATTTTCTTTCCTTTTACACAAAAACCAAAAATAAAATAGTTGAATCCTATTTTCCTTAAACAAAATCAAATCAATTTTCTCAGAGATGAAGTTTCTTTTAAATAGATTGAACAACAACTCCAAGATCCTGTTGTTCAACAAAAAATCTAGTCTTGTCTTCAGAAAATCCATCAAACTGTCTTTGCAGATTTGCCAAATGCTTTCTGGAATAGAAAACAACATATGGTAGGTCTTCCCTATGAGCCAAATTTTTCTGAAAAACAAATTCCAATTAAAGCTCGGCCAATACAGATGTCACAAGAACTTCTTGAAACCTGTAAAAAGGAAATTTAAGATCTTCTTGACAAAAAACTCATTCGAAAAAGCCGAAGTCCTTGGTCTTGTGCTGCATTCTATGTCAACAAAAATGCTTAAATAGAACGTGGCACCCCTAGACTTGTCATAAACTATAAATCTCTTAATGAAGCTCTTCAGTGGATTCGTTATCCAATTCCAAATAAGGTTGATTTACTAAAGCATTTACATTCTGCAAAAATATTTTCCAAATTTGACATGAAATTTGGATTTTGGCAAATATAGATTTCCGAAAAAGATAGGTATAAGACTGCTTTTACTGTACCTTTTGGACAATACGATTGGAACGTTATGCCTTTTGGTTTGAAAAATGCTCCTTCTGAATTTCAAAGGATTATGAACAAGATTTTTAATGATCAAACACAATATATTATTGTATATATTGATGATGTTTTGATCTTTTCAAATTCATTAGAAGAACATTTTAAACATATTTTTAAATTTATTCGTACTGCAGAATTAAATGGTTTAGTAGTCTCTAAACCAAAAATCAGTCTTTTCCAAACAAAAGTTCGGTTTCTTGGTCATTGGATTCACCAAGGTACCGTAACCCCAATCAAACGAGCAATTCAATTTGCAAATAAATTTCCAAATCAGATTCTTGATAAAACTCAACTTCAAAGATTCTTGGATTGTTTAAACTATGTTGCTGGGTTTATTCCTCAACTTAGTAATTTTGTTAAACCTCTTCATCAACGATTGAACAAAAATCCACCCCCTTGGACTAATGTTCATACTGATATTGTTAAACAAATCAAACAACATGTTAAGGAACTTCCTTTCCTTAGCCTTCCAATTTCTTTTGCCCCCAAAATAGTTGAAACAGATGCTTCTGAAGTAGGCTATGGAGGTATTCTTAAACAAAGTGTCAATGGAAAAGAACAAATTATTTCTTTTACATCCAAACATTGGAATTTTACCCAGCAAAATTATTTTACAATTAAAAAAGAAATTTTGGCCATTGTTTTATGTGTTTCAAAATTTCAGGCTGATTTGTTGAATAAAAAAATTTTAATTCGTATTGGCTGCAAATCTGCGAAAAGATGTTAAAAATCTTGCATCAAAACAAATTTTTGCTAGATGGCAAGCAATTTTAAGTGTTTTTGATTTTGACATTGAATTTATCAAAGGCTCATCCAATTCTCTTCCAGATTTCCTTACCCGAGAGTTTTTGCAAGGGAGTTAAATCTGAGAGTACACTAACCCACAAAACCTTTTTCTTTCCAGAAAATACCTAGAAAAAAGAAACCCGGAGAGGAACCCAAAGACAAACAACTCCTCCAAGAAGAAGATAAACAGAGCTTCTCTCAAGATGCTCAAAGACCACCTTCTAGCCAAGAGCTGGAAGAATTTATTAAACAGTTTCTGCTGCAACAAACTTCTCTGCTATAGCAATCTCAACAAACACAGGGATCAACCAGTCAACTAGTCCCACAAACTCAAGGAACTAGGTCACAGGTAACTTCCCAATCTGGGTCATCTACCCCTAAAACGGAGTCATCTACTCCAAATCAAAAACAGCCTCAAACCCAGAACTTACTTCCATTAAACCCGCAAAGAAAACGCTTGACTCTTATGTTAAGAAACCTCCAAATCAAACCTAGGAGGAAGTATTAGCAAAAAGAAGCCAAAAACCTTTGACAATAAATGATACAACACAAACTCTTGCTTTATCATTACTTACCCCCTCACAAGCTATCAGTAAACAAGAGTATGATTCTATCAACAAAGAATTTGCTCTTCATCTTGCCCAGAAAAAGCCTCCATTATCCCAAACTTTAACAATCTCTTAGACCATAAACCCTATGGACACTCCTTATATACCCAAACCTCAATATGTAAGAAATAATGTCCAAATAGAGCCTAAATTTTTCCTTGAAACACCTAACCAAACTGCTGCCAAGATTTTTCCTCTTGGATGGCATTTTCCTCCCACAAACATGCAAAAAACAAGAGAGTATTATGAATTAATTTTGGTTCATTCTCAATCTATCGAGTTATCTCGATATACATCAAAGGAGGATGAAACATTAACAACTCATTCTACTCTTCAAATTTTAAAAATAATTACGCCCTCCCAATGGGGCCAAGATTTAAATAAACCAAGGAATTTCAATATCCGTTTTGATCCATAAGGATATACTTACTAGGATTATACAGACGCCTGGTACAATATTTTTTTGGGACCAAAACAGAATTTTCAAACATACATGGTTTATTTATTTAAAAAAAGGAAATAATTATACTTTTCCTCAATGGTTTCTACAATGGTGGTTATCAATTTGGGAGAAGATTAAACTCAATGTCCTTGACGGAAGTACCAAACTCAGTATTTCCATGTATAGGACAATCTTAAACTCAATGTCCCTGACGAAAGTACTAAACTTAGTATTTCCATGTATAGGACAAAATTTTCAAATGTAAACTGTCAGTATTTACGTTTTCATTGTAGCACAATACACTATAAAAAGTAAATTATATTATGCACTGTAGTGTCGGCAGATCACTGTGCACTAAACCGAACAGTACCGGTAATTCACTGGAACTGTGCACTAAACCGAACGGTTCAAGGAATCCACCGAAACTGTACAAATAGTGTTCGAGATTTCTCTATATAAACAAGGCTCCTCTTCAATTAGAGGCACCGAGTTTTTTAGAGAGCTTCTGAATACACTCCCCTTGTCTTTGTTTTCCTTCCGCTTTCTCTATCCTTATTTTCCAGTCCTTCCTTGTAAGCTTTCTTCATCAATAAACTTAAATTTTTATTCTGTTATGTTTTGCATCTGCATGACTCTCCTCTCTCTTTGGATGAACTAGATCTGGTGAGGACTACCTCCTCTTCTAGCTTCATTTCTTTCTTTTCTCTTTGCATGTAAGACGCAAAAGTAAGAAGGCACTAGCACGCTAACGTTCGTGTTGAAAAAGCTATTCATTGTGGATACCGGTAGAGGAAGGTGATTCGAAGAGTCGACTTCTGTTGAACGAGAAGGTAGCCCACTAGTTCAATTAGAACAAGACACACACCAGTTCGCATAGGTAGGATTCTAAATTACTAACCTGAATTTAAACGCAGTTGATAGATCCACTTCTTGGGATTCAAAACTTATTTGATAAATTTCATTCCGCTGCGTATACGAATCCCAACAGTGGCATTAGAGCCAGGTCAATTTTGCATTTAAATTGGGTTTATGTTCTTAATGCGATTATATATGAGACATATTGTGCATATATGCTTAACCGTATTTTGTATGCGTTTAAGTCAAAAGTTCACATTAGGGTTACGATCGGATCGAAAAGATATATATTTTATTGTTAATGTGATTAGCAATATATATATATTGAACGAAAATAAATAATGTCAATGTGAATGTGGAATTAATGATCAACATAATTCGTTTATATTGATCAACGTTACGACTTGATACCTGTTGAATTATATGTTATATTATATATTACATAATATAGCATTCCTTGACTTCCATGGTCGTATCTGCTGTGCTGGGATCTTGCACTTTCATGAACGTGATCTAGCGAAGAGTCTAATTGTATATTGCATGTTATGATGACGTTATGGGAATCAATTAGAATGGGTTATAATTAATAATTCGTTATAATTATAATTGATTATATATTGTAATGGATGGAAATTGGGAATTGGCATCGTATTACAATTATTATAATTATTAATTGATGGGAAAATGATGACGTTTTCTTTCATATTGTATGAAGTATTACCTGTTGTAATTTGCCTTTCAAATGTTGTTTGTGTATGGTGAACAACATGACTCATAGAGTTTTGCAAGTGTTGTAAATTTAAATATAGTCTGCGAGCCATATCTCTCTCTAAATATTCTTGATGTATATTCTCTTCTCATCTCACTCCTCTCGTATGTTAAAATGAGGTTTCTCTTATGTATTTCTCTTTTATTATTTAGAGAAGTCTTCTCATTGGCTTGAGAGGATTTTAGGATAGATGAACCAAGTTGTGTCACAAAGTTTAATTATGTTTTGATTTGATCACTGTAAGATTAATTTAGATATTATATGAAATACAATAATGATTGCATTCATGTAAGTAGAATTAATAGGATTAATTAGATTATATCAAATAATACCCTCTAAATAAAATCTTAAGTCACAATGTTGTCAATTAATGAATACTTGTCAAAACCTAGATCACCCATTTGTATGTTCCACCAAAGTGGATGCATCTAAGCTATCTTGGTGAGACAAGAGTGAGTAATGGTGATACTCAATATTCATTATTCTCTTGACTTAATTGAGATAATCAAAACAGTACTAGATCTCAAGGCATTAGATGGGATTAAATGTGCCGGTCATATGATGATCAAATCCCATAAAGATCTAAGAGTTACATGTGATGTAATTGGCAAAGGGGTTGCCTACCTAAATAACTTGATTTTAAGCATCTTGCCAAAGCGGACTTAAATTTAAGCCAAATATGGATCTTAGCCTACTAATTATAATGAGGGTTGTTAATTCAATGGGAGATTATTAATTAATTTTTCATATTTTTATTTGTAGAATCATGTCAACTATAACATCACAACACTATCACTGCGATCAGTCCTTGAGAAAGACAAACTTAATGGGACAAACTTTCTTGACTGGTTCAGGAACTTGAGAATTATTCTCAAGCAGGAAAGAAAGGCTTATGTCCTCGATCAACCCATTCCTGAGGAGCCTGCAGCCAATGCTCCAAGAGCTCAAAAAGATGCTTACATGATGCATCAAAATGACTCTGTGGATGTAGGATGCTTGATGCTTGCCACCATGGTTTCAGAACTCCAAAAGGATCTGGAACATATGGAGGCTCTTGAGATGATTGTACATCTCAAGGAAATGTTTCAGCAATAGGCAAGGCAAGAGAGGTATAAGACCACTAAGGCCTTATATTCCTGCAAGATGGCTGAAGGTGCATCAGTTAGCCCTCATGTTTTGAAGATGAAAAACTACATTGATCACCTTGAGAGGCTTGGATTTCCCATAAGCTAGGAATTAGCTACAGATATGATCTTGAACTCACTCCCGAAAAGTTATGACCAGTTTGTCATGAACTACAACATGAACAACATGGAGAAATCCATTTCTGAACTGCATGAGATGCTCAACATAGCCAAGCGGAGCATTAAGAAGAAGCCTAACTCTGTTTTGATGGTTCAGAAAGGAAAGGGTATGAAAAAGAAAGGCAAGGGCAAAAGAAAGGGTAAAGGCTCAACTAGTAAGACCAATGAGTCAAACAAGCCTGAATCTGAGCCTGCAGCCAAGAAGGCAAAGCCTTCGAAAGACAGGGTCTGCTTCTTCTACAATGAACCTAGTCATTGGAAGAGGAACTGTAAACTCTACCTTGAAGATCTAAAAAAGAACAAGAAGGATGGCGAGGCTATTGCTTCAGGTATCTATGTCATAGATATTCACTTTTCCACTTCCTCTACATGGATATTAGATACTGCATGTGGATCTCACATTTGTACAAATGTGCAGGGTCTCAAGGACAGTAGAAAATTGAAGAAGGGCGAAGTTGACCTACGAGCTGAAAACCGAGCAAGAGTTGCTGCTTTAGACATAGACACTTATGAATTAGTTCTGCCCAGTTAGTTTTTGTTAATTTTGAACAATTGCTTTTATGTTCCTGCTTTGAGTAGTAACATTATTTCACTTTCTTATTTGGATAAGGAAGGTTATACTTCCATTACTAGGAACCGTAAATGTTCAATTTATCGTAATGACATTTTCTATGTTGATAGTGATTTTCATGCTAGTCATTATGTACTTAATTTAGAACATCCTAATAATGGACGAATCTATGACATAACTACTAAAAGATTCAAGTCAAATGATTTGAATCCGACCTACATGTGGCATTATTGTCTAGGCCATATAAACGAGAAACGCATTTTGAAACTTTCATCAAGATGGATTTCTTAATTCATTTGATTTTGAATCATTTGATACATGTGAGTCTTGTTTATTAGGAAAGATAACAAAAGCACCTTTTACCAGTCATAGTGAGAGGGCCACTGATTTATTGGCCCTCATACATACTGATGTATGTGGACCATTGAATATATAGGCCAGATGAGGTCATTTGTACTTCATTACATTTATAGACGATTTTAGTAGATATGGGTATATCTATTTAATAAAACATAAGTCTGAATCTTTTGAAAAGTTCAAAATATTCCAAAATGAAGTGCAAAATCAACTTAGCAAAACAATTAAAGCACTTCGATCTAATCGAGATGGTGAATAACCAAGAGTTCACTGACCATCTTAGAAGTTGTGGGATCATCTCACAACTTACTCCTCCAGAAACACCTCAATGGAATGGTGTTTCTGAACGAAGGAATCAAACTCTATTAGATATAGTTCGATCTATGATGAGTAAAAAAGATCTTCCGTCGTCCTTTTGGGGCCATGCTCTAGAAACAGTTGCGTTCTCACTAAATCATGTTCCATCAAAAGCAGTTGAAAAGACACCATATGAGATATGGACGAGGAAGAAATCCAGTTTTTCATTTCTTAAAATTTGGGTATGTGAGATTTACATTAAACAATAAGCCTCAGATAAATTATCATCCAGATCCTCAAAATACCTTTTTTGTGGGGTATCCTAAGGAAACTAAAGGATACTATGTCTACAATCCCACGGATCACAAAGTGTTTGTTATCCGCAATGGTGTCTTTTTAGAAAAATAGTTTATCTCTAAAAGAACTAGTGAGAGTAAGGTGAACCTCGAAGAAGTTCGAGAGCCACAAGACAACATAGAACCACAGATGGAAAATGAAGAAGACTCACAACAAGTTGTTGAGCCTACTCAAATAATATAAGGCCCACGGGGGTCCAATAGAACACGGCAATGGCCTCAGAGATATGAATTTTTGATTACCATAAGTCTTTATATTTTGCTCATTGAGCAGAATGAGCCAACTACCTATCGAGAAGTCACAGTGGGACCCAACTCTGAAAGATGTCTTAATGCTATAAAGTCTAAAATGCAATCTATTTATTATAATAAGGTATTGACCTTAGTCGATCCACCTGAAGGTGTAAAAACCATTGGGTGCAAGTGGGTTTTCAAAAAGAAAATTGACATAGATGGCAAAGTAAATGTCTTCAAGGCACGACTGGTTGCAAAAATGATTCACCCAAACTCATAGTGTGGACTATGATGAAACATTTTCCCCAGTTGCAATGGTCAAATCAATCAAAATCCTTCTTGCCATTGCATCATATTTTGACTATGAGATATGGCATATGGACGTCCAAACAGTCTTCCTTAACGGAAAGCTGCTTGAGGATGTGTACATGACACAATCTGAGGGTTTTGTGCGTCCAGAGGACTATGGTAAAGTTTGTAAGCTTCAAAGATCCATTTATGAATTGAAGCAAGCATCTCGGAGCTAGAATCATCGTTTTGATGAAGTAGTCAAAGAGTTTGGATTCATTCAAAACATAGATGAACCTTGTATTTACAAGACAGTTAGTGGGAGCACAGTTGTATTTATGGTGCTTTATGTTGATAACATTCTACTCATTATGAATGACATCCCTACCTTGCAAAGTGTCAAGTCTTGGTTAGGAAAGTCCTTTTCAATGAAAGATTTAGACGAAGCCACTTACATCCTTAGGATCAGGATCTATAGAGATAGATCCAAGAGGCTGATAGGCCTAAGTCAGAGCACATACATAGACAAGATACTGCATAGATTCAGTATGCAAGATTCTAAAAGGGGTTACATGCCCATGTACTCGATCGGATGTGTCATTTGCCTTGAGTATGACCAGCATATATCAACAAGATCCCGGTGAGGGTCACTGGACTGCTGTCAAGAATATTCTGAAATACTTGAGAAAGACTAAGGACTTATTCTTGGTATATGGTAGCTTGGAGGATGAGCTCTGTGTGACTGGTTACACAGATGCAAGTTTCCAAACTGACCAAGATGATCTAAGATCGCAGTCAGGATATGTATTCCTGTTAAATGGTGGTGCGGTAAGCTAGAAGAGCTCAAAGCAGAGCACTGTAACTGATTCTACAACAGAAGCTGAGTATATAGCAGCACTGGATGCAGCTAAGGAAGCCGTTTGGATCAAAAAGTTGGTTACTGAACTAGGGGTGATTCCTACCATCTCAAATCCAATAGACCTTTTCTATGACAACAACGGGGCTATTGCGTAGGCCAAGTAGCCAAGGTCACATCAAAGGACCAAGATATACTCATACGCTTTCATCTTATTAGAGAAATCAATGATAGAAGTGACATAAAGATATGCAAAGTACTAGGAGAAGACAATGTAGCTGATCCTCTTACTAAACCGCTTACACAAGCAAAATATAAGCTTCACGTTAGGACAATGGGAATTAAAGTAATTAATGATTGCACCTAGTGCAAGTGGGATTCTATTGGAAAGGCCAAGTCATTGTACTTTAAACATTTATGTTATTTAAAGTATTTTCTTTTTGTTATCATTTTATTTGCATGTTTATATTGATAACTGTATCCCTGGATATATCTTATAGATTATCCTAAATGTCTCTGGTCAACCAGTATGACTTTGATAAGGTATGTGAATACAAATCAAAGTCATGGGCACTTGTAAGAGTACAAGGCGCTGGATCGACCCACTATGAGAAAGCTGCATGGATTTAGTCATAAGCTTATCTCATGTATAACCGCATCACAACACCCTATGACCTGAGATCATCATGGATTCCTACATGATGAGTCACTGATCTTTGACCTACTCAAAAGTCACCTTTATCCGGGTGATGATAAAGGCTTGGATCGGAATCAGTGGTTTTCATGCAGAGGAATGTGAGTGGTCAAAATGGAATTTGTCCCTTGCATTTGTAGAGAGATAATACTGAGCCCCTCGATGAGTGAGTCTGAGAAATGTATGGCCATACTATGGTGGAAAGGAGTTTCCATTTCAATTATTAGACTACCCGAGAATCGAGAAAGTAATGGTCAAGAAAAGGAAGTTGACATTATTCATGCCTCATCCTTGACCAAATTATCGTGTGACAAAAGGGACGTGACATGGTTGTACGATAGGTTGTATCGTGTCATCGATCCTCATATGAATTGGGTAGTCGCAATGTCTTGCTAGAAGCCGCTTGCGACTTGTGGGATGGTACAGTATTAGCCCACTGTCAATCTCATGTGGGCCTGCAAGGTCGCACACAAGAATAGCCCAATACGAGCAATAGTGTCCAAATTCATTGAATCTTAGATATGTCTAAGAATCAATGAATACGTTTTATCTAGGGAGGATATATATATATATATATATATATATATATATATATATATATATATAATGATTGCACCTAGTGCAAGTGGGAGTATATTGGAAATTATGCCCTATAGGCTAATCATTATATAACTAAAACTAATTGAGATATTGTATCTCAGATTTAATATTTAAATTAAATATATCATATATCTGATTTAATTTAAATTGAGATATAGTATCTCGGTTTTAATTATATATATATATATATATATATATATATATATATATATATATAATATTCTCAAATTTAATTTATAGAGATAAATTAAATCAGAAGGCTTTTAATTCGGATTAAATAGATAGATTAGATTAGATCCATCAGATCGATTTAATTAATATATTATTTAATCCATATTCAAAAACTTGAATATTTTAATACGGCCCAATTAGGGTTTTAGAAATTATATAAAAGGACATTGATCTAATTGTATTAAAGAAGGAGAATAGCCGTAAAAGAAAACGCTAGAGAAATAAAAGACGTAAGACGCAAAAGTAAGAAGGTGCTAGCACGCTAACATTGTTGAAAAAGCTGTTCGGTGTGGATACCGGTAGAGGAAGGCGATTCGAAGAGTCGACTTCTATTGAACGAGAAGGTAGCCCATCAGTTCAATTAGAACAAGACACACACTAGTTCGCATAGGTACGATTCTTAATTACTAACTCGATTTAAACGTAGTTAATAAATCCTCTTCTTGGGATTCGAAATTTATTTGATAAATTTCATTCCGCTGCGTGTACAAATCCCAACATGTTTTACCTGGACAAAACAAGAGAATGGGTAGAGATTTGGTTCTCGAAAGACTAAATCCTTTTTGTAACTCTTCTTGGATAAGTTTTTCCTCACTCCGCATAGAAAACTCTTCCTATATCTGTTTCTGATCTTGCTCTGCTAATGAGAATTTATGTGTATCACTATGGTTCAAAGCCCTTTTTGGTTTGAACATTTCTGGTTTCTGTTTCCAGAGGGCTCTACTACCATCTCATCACTCTCTTTTCGAAATAAAAATTTGGTGGGAAAAATTTCTATCAATAGCATGAATCTTGAAAGAAAGATTTGTAAATTGCAAAACGAGTCCCAAAGAAGCCACACTGATATGCATATTCTCTTTTTTTTTTTGCTATTAAACTTTTAGGAAAGGGATCAGCCTCACCCATAGTCCAAGAGCAGGGCGCTTGGAGCCCAGTCTACACGGGATACTGGCTAGAGAGTACACATGCCTCCACCTCTACCAGCGTTACCACTACTTCCTAGACCCCTAGGATGCCTCCCTCACCTTGACCACACTGATATGTAGATTCTTAACCATCCATAAAATGGACTTGGGGTTCCTAATGCCACACAAATTTTCCCAAATTCCCAAATGTTTTTATTTTATGTTTCTTTTAACTCATTAGATTCTAAATAAAATTAGTGTTATTTTGATATATTATGGGGGAAAATGTGTAGTTTTCAAATTTTTATGATTTTTTAAAGAAAATATACTCCAAAATTATGTATTTTCTTTTTAATTTATAATATTTTTCTTTTAAAAAATTAAAAAATTGAAAACCACACTATTTGTTTGTCTGTAATATATTAAAATATCTCATTTTATTTAAATCTAATAATGAAAAGAAACCAAAAAAAATATTTAGGAAGTTGAGAGAAAATTTGAGCGGCATTAGGGAAGGGGCATCAAGTCACTTAATCCCTCTAAATTGAGTTTGAATTCTTTTTTTTTTAAAAAAATAAATTGAGTTTGAATTCTGGTATGATTTTGAAGAATATTTGTTGGCTCAAATGACACAAAAAATATCGACAAATTCTTTGACAACAGCCCATCATGTCAAAAGGAGAAATCCTTGGCGGCGCGCCTGCTTCACCAATTAAGTACTTTCGCTAGTCCCAAAATACATTATTTTTAGTATTTTTGTACAAATTAACTTTAAACCAATATCTTTATAAATTTCATCACCTCTCCCATTTTAAAAATATTATTGGCTTTTATTAAACACAGGAGGTAGTAGAATCAAGAATGTATACAAATATGCCAATCAATATAATCCCAATATTTACAACTGAATTACACTGCAGAATATTTATATTTATTCACAACGTTTTGGTCTGAACTCAATTCCTTCAACGATAAGGCCATCTTTGATATAGCCATTAGTCTCCCATAGCTTGAACTCTGTGAAGCCTTCGCCTCCATAACAATGGTCATCAACACATAAGTCTCCCATCTCAACCTCCATCCATCCATCTTCTCTCTTGTGACCTACTCTCTCTCTCTTCCTCATTATTGAATTCGTCGAATTAGGGTCTAAGATTACTGTGGGACCCACTAAGACTTCCTTCACTATTCACACTCATCTCTACAAATCTGCCTCCTAGAGAATGTTCACCTTCTAGTCTATACATGAATAATGCAGAATATAGTGTTCTTGGTGACAAAACATTATTTGCCTTTACTCTTCCTTTTATGTCAAGCCACCACACGTAGTTTAGCTTCACCACCTCATTAAATCTGTAAATAGGAAGTTATCAAAAAAGTAAAAACAATCTTATATGAACACCCAATCCACTCATCTTAAGTAGTGTGCTTGTTTTGTTTTTTTCTTTTTTGTTTTTCTTGTTTTCCCTAACAAATACAAATATTTAGATGTGTGTCTCTATTTGTTCCAAAAGATGGTTACTATTTTTTAGGAGTTGAATTATTTTTATGGAAAATCGACTTTAACAGTAGAATTTGGATCACAAAAAATTTATTTTCTGTTATAAATTATTTTTTATATGTGGATGCCCATACTCATCATTGCCCCAAGTTCCTATACATTTCAGCCCTTATCATTCTGTCAACTAGGCAATGGAGAAATTGCTTCTTATAGCCCAAGTGGATAATCACATGAAAGGGCTCATTTCCTATGCCTATAAATATCCACTTTGGGTAAGGCAGAAGATGGACTTTAGAGAAAGAAAGAAACTGACGAGACAATTAGAAATGAATCAAATTGCTCTCATAATTTCTCTCCAATCTCTTACTTGTGTACCTTATATTTATTTATAGTTTCATAACACGTTATCAGTACGAAAGCTCTACCGAAGAATGAATCTTGTTGGCATCAATCTTGAATATTTATGTCTCGTTGATAGCGCAACAACGCACACCATACTAAAAAATAATAAATATTTTTCTTCGTTGGTAATGCGAGAAGCCAATATTCAGACTATATCTGGTAGTGTAAATTTGATTGAAGGCTTCGGAAGAGCTAATATTTTGTTACCTAAAGGAACAAAATTATGCATTGAAAATGCATTTTGATTAATCACGTGGGCATACCCTGAAGAGGCGCAACAATGCACGAATGATTAATGTTTGGCATGACCGGTTAGGCCATCCAGGGTCAACTATGATGTGACAAATAATTGAGAATTCACGTGGGCATACCCTGAAGAGTAAGCAAATACCACAATCCCATGACTTCTCATGTGGTGCATGTTTCAAGGGAAAATTAATCATTCGACCCTCACCAAGTAAGGTAGAAAGTGAATCTCTCATATTTCTAGAACGGATACAAGGAGACATTTGTGGACCAATACATCCACTATGCGAACCATTTAGGTACTATATGGTTTTAATTGACGCATCAACTGTAACGCCCGCCCCAGGGGTGCCAGCATTCTTACCCTAATCTTACGCATTAGTGTGGCAAGAACCAGAAATAATAATTATACTGATACAACGGAAATTAAATTGAATTACATATAGGGGTAATTCCAAGGTTAATACCCCTTTACCAACGCTTATATTCATTATAGATAGTAAAAATTAAAACACATTATATCACTGTCATCCCTCGATTCTTTCGTTGCTCTTATACTAGCCATCTCTCAAGCAACGCCCCATCCTTGAATATTGTACAACACTCCTCTCATGTGCTCACCTGTCTATTGGTTGGTAGTGAGGAGTGAGATTCTGAGAAATCCCAGTAGTAGACAATACCAAACAATGCATGCAAGATAAATGCTAATGTATGATATGCTTACCTTGCATAAACTCATGTTAACATAATGAAAGTTTGCATGCTCAATGCCTTATGCATCATACTCATGGCCATAGCATATTCATAAACAGAGCTTCAATCATTCAAATATGTTACACGTAACAAGCAAGCATAGCAATCATACATATACACATAAGCAATAATATCTAATATATGCAAGTAAGGTAAGCCACTACCTTTTAAGAACAACTGTCCTTACTCGGGTTCCTCTTTCGCCAACTGACAAGGATGCTTGTAGAAGTTCATTCCTTTTCCTTTTTGGACCTAAGGACATAATCATACATTTAGGACCAGAGAAAATAAATGTTTATTTTCCTTTTTAACCCTTATTTCATTAGGGTTCAATTAAATAACTTAAACTTGTTACTTTCAGCCTTAATCTTTCACCATCCTTGAAAGTCCAACAACTTCATGTATTTTTAATGAATTTCACAAAAATCATTTTCATGTACCGTCAACTCTCGTGTGTTCATAGACAAGTCCTCTTTCATATAAAAATATTTTCAAAGGTCAGAACTTCCCAAATAAATCTCAGATCTCACGTTTTACTCGACTATCCTGTTAAGCTTCCAGATTTCATAACTTAACTTTAAAAATTCATATCTTTAGGTGATTCAAAAACCTATGAACTCCTTATTACGTCTAGTTTTTGGGAAAAGTGGTTCCAATATTTTATCACACGTAATTATTTCCCAGATTTCAAAAACATCCAAACTATTCAGTGAGTTCTTCAAAACGTAGGGTCATTTTGTACAATTTATTTCTCTCTGACCAGAGCTCATAAAAATACAAAATACCCACCATTTTAAAGCTATGGATGTCCTCTATCTCCTGGAATATTTTCACAATTTTATTTCTTACCAATCATTCCCAGTTTACAAAAACATGTCGCTGCGCAAAAACGTTTCAGAATTGTTCCTGGATTTTGACCCATTTTCCAAAAATCATAACTTAAGCAATAGACTTCCCTTTGAGGTGAACCAAAGCTCATTTTGAAGTTTAACATGTGTACTATATGTCTATAAAATTTTCAGGGTCAAATAAGGTCGTTTTATATTTTTTTGACCTATTTAAAAATCGGTGCCCAGATGAAATTTCTACATGTGAACAGTAACGTTTGCTACAGTAACCCGCACTGTTCACTTACGAAAATACTGTAGCAACCGTAACAAAACTCTGTTTCTGCCCAGAAATACAGAGGAAAATTCTTACAGCAACGTATACATCCACACATCGCAATACCAACATATATATACACATAGTAGCCTCTCCAACGTCCACTACCAACAGGATCACTTATATATATATACATATATAGGACTGAAATCACTTTCAAAGACACACAAAGAACCAAACGCTACGGCCCCTGTTTTCTTTGTTTTCAGTTTCAGCAAAGCAAAACTCTCATTTCCTTGTCTTAAAACTTCAAACGTTATGTGATTTAGCACTTAAAGCTTCATACTCGACAGGAAAATGATGGAAGACTTAAGGAAGAGAAAGCCTATTACTTACCTTCAGCTTCCAGAATTAACCGACGTGATGTTGTTGCTCATTTCCTCCCCCCTGATTCAGCGATAAGGAGCAGAGGAAGGATAAATTTCAGTTTTGGGAAACTCACTCGGTCACGTTCTCATTCTCTCAATCCATCTTGGCGTTTTTGTTTCTGCATGTCTGTGAAGGTCGAAAGAACGGGAATGGGAATAGAGAAATATATGGCGCACAGTAGATACAAGGGAAACCGTGGAGTAAGGTGCTGACCCGATAAAAAGGCTGTGGAGCATGGTGTGACTGCTGGGATGCAAGAATGGGTTCAGTTTGAAGAAGAGAACGAGTGAGCTGATCTCTGGTTCTCTAATTTCGAAAATGGTTATGTGCTTGTTGATATGCTGAAACGAAACACAAAGAAGTAGTGGAGTATGGGCTCAATGAAGAAGTGCATGAGTTGCTCAACACGAGAATGGTGCTGTCTCTGCTTTATTTTTCTGTGCTGCTGTCTTGCCGAGAAATAATGAAGCATGGGAACTGCTGAACACGAAAAAGAAGAGGTAGTGGATCGTGGGGCTGTTACATTCCGAAGGGACAATGGAATTCCCAAGAGAATGGTGTACAAGAGCTGCTGAACGTTTAAAAAAGTAGAGGTAGTGTATATGCCTTGGCTTTCCAAAACGCATGCAACACGTGTACATGGTCTCTTGCTTGCTGGTTTTCTTACTCTGTTCTTTGTGCTTACGTGAAGGGTAGCTGGAAGAAGTAACAGATTGGGCTGAGGAGTTGACATGAAATTGGATGCTTATGGCCCAAAGAGATGAAATGAAATGGAATAATTTATGGGCTGAATCAGTTCTGATATAGCGTATGGACCAGAGGAGAAATGAAATGGGCTTGGTGTTTCCTAATTCATTCAATCAGCATTTTTTTTATTAATTAGCTTATTAATTCTTTTCCCCACAATAGTTTATGGAAAATACACTTTTATTCCCCATAATTATTTTCAACTAAATCTCACAATTTTAAATTAACATAAAATATTAAATCTCAGCTCCCAAAATTTGGTATGTTACATCAACCAAATAGTCGCATGTCTGTTTATTATCTTTTCGTAACCTGGCGTTTGCGATATTACTTGCTCAATTAATTAGATTAAGAGCACATTACCCTGATTATCCTATCAAGAAAATTCGTCTTGATAATACTGGTGAATTTACTTCACAAGCTTTTAATGAATATTGTATGTCCCTTGGAATTGATGTTGAACATCCTGTAGCTCATGTTCATACGCAAAATGGACTTGCAGAATCTTTGATCAAACGATTGCAACTTATTGCAAGACCTTTATTTATGAGATCTAATCTCCCAATTTCTGCTTGGGGCCATGCCATTTTGCATGCAGCAATGTTAATTCGCATCAGGCCAACTAGTTACTTAAAGGTTTCCCCCTTACAAATGGTTTCTGGTCAATAACCCAATATTTCTCATATAGAAAAGTTTTTGGATGTGCAGTGTATGTGCCGATAGCACCACCTCAACACACTAAAATGGGTCCACAAAGAAGAATGGGAATATATGTTGGGTATGAGTCTCCTTTAATCATAAAATATTTAGAACCATCTACAAGAGATTTATTTACTGCACGATTTGCTGATTATCATTTTGATGAATCAGTTTTTCCAGCATTAGGGGGAGAAAATAAGCAACTAGGTAAAGAGATTAGCTAGAATGAATTATCATTGGCTCATTTTGATCCTCGTACAAAACAATGTGAACTAGAAGTTCAGAAGATAATTCATTTGCAGAATTTAGCTAATCGAATGCCAAAAGCATTTACTGACCCAAAGAAAGTGAAAAAGTCATATGTACCAGCTGCTAATGCTCCTATTCGAATTGATGTCAGTGAAGGACAACCTATTATGAATGGATCTAAGGCACGCCTGAAGCGTGGCAGACCCATCGGTTTTAAAGATAAAAATCCTCGAAAGAAAAAAGGAGCTAAGAATATAGATGGTCAAGTTGAGGATAATCAAGAAATGTTATTAGCTCCAGAAGAGCCAACTCTTGAAGAGTTATTATCTCCAGAAGAGAATATTGTAGTCCCAGAAGAGACCCAAGTATCTGAAATGTGTGAAAATAATGAGATCTCAATAAATTATGTTAAGAATGGTATCCGATAGGACTGAAATGAAGTCAACGTTGACGACATCTTTGCTTATCATATAGCATATGATGTAATGAATGATAATGAGGATCATGAGCCAAAATCCATTAGCGAGTGCCAACAACGAAAGGATTGGCCCGTATGGAAAGATGTTATTAATCCCGAATTAAAATCACTGGAAAAACAAAAAGTATTTGGACCTGTAGTCCATACACCTGAAGATGGGAAGCTAGTTGGATATAAATGGGTCTTTATAAGAAAAAGAAATGAAAAGGGTGAAATTACAAGATATAAAGCACATCTTGTAGCCCAAGGTTTTACACAAAGACCTAGTATTGATTTTGAAGAAACGTATTCACCAGTAGTGGATGCGACTACTTTTCGTTATTTGATTAGCTTAGCTGTAAATGAAGGGCTTGATTTACATCTAATGGATGTTATGACTGCCTATTTATATGACTCACTTGATAATGATATTTATATGAAAGTCCCTAAAGAACTAAAGGTACTAGCAGCATCTAATTCAAATTCTCGAGAACAATACTCGATCAAGTTAAATAAATCCCTGTATGGCTTGAAGCAATCAGGGCGCATGTGGTATAATTATCTTAAAGAATATTTGTTGAAAGAAGGGTACAAAAATGACCCTATATGCCCATGCATTTTTATAAAAAGATCGAGAAATGAATTTGTTATAATTGTTGTTTATGTTGATGATATCAACATCATTGAAACTCCTGAAGAGCTCTAAAATGCAATTAATTGTTTGAAAAGAGAATTTGAAATGAAAGATTTGGGCAAAGCGAAATTATGCCTTGGACTACAGATTGAGTACCTGAAAGATGGGATCTTTGTATATCAAGAAACTTATACAAAGAAGATCCTGGGACAATTTTATATGGATAAGTCACATCCATTATGTACTCCAATGGTTGTAAGGTCTTTAAAGGAGGATGAAGATCCATTTCGACCTCGAGAAATTAGTGATGAAGGTGAAGAAAAACTACTTGGTCCAAAAGTACCATATCTCAGTGCTATTGGAGCACTAATGTATCTTGCCAATCACACACGACCTAATATATTATTTGTTGTTAATTTATTAGTAAGATATAGTTCTTCACCAACACAAAGGCACTGGAATGGAATAAAACACATTCTTCGTTACCTCAGAGGCACTATGGACATGGGGTTATACTACTCAAATGTATCCAAGCATGAACTGATTGGTTATGCAAATGCTGGATTTATGTCTGATCGTCATGATGGTAAATCACAAACAGGCTATTTGTTTACATGTGGAGGTGCAACCATTTCATGGCGATCTATGAAGCAGACTATATCAGCCACATCATCTAACCATGCAGAAATTCTAGCAATGCATGAAGTAAGTCGAGAATGTGTATGGCTAAGATCAATAATACATCACATACAAACAACTTGTCATTTATCTTCAGCCAAAATGGATCCAACAGTCATATATGAGGATAATGCTGCATGTATTACCCAACTTAGAGAAGGTTATATCAAGGGTGATTGAACAAAGCATATTTCACCAAAATTCTTCTTCACTCGTGACCTTCTAAAGGATGGTGAAATAAATATCCAGAAAATCAGTTTAAGTGAAAATCTAGCAGATTTATTCACCAAGTCATTCCCAGGTACAATCTTTGAAAAGTTTGTCCATGGTATTGGTCTTTGAAGATTCAGAGATCTCAACTAATGTTGCCATGAGGGGGAGTCGATACACGCTGTACTCTTTTTCCCTTATCTAGGTTTTGTCCCACTGGGTTTTCCTAGAAAGGTTTTTAATGAGGTAGCATTAGAAAGTGTATCAATGGATGATGTACTCTTTTCTTTGGCTAGGTTTTTATCCCACTAGGTTTTTCCTAGTCAAAGTTTTTAATGAGGCACATTCATAATGGGCATCCAAGGGGAAGTGTTATAAATTATTTGTTATATGTGGATGCCCATACTCATCATTGTCCCAAATTCCTATACATTTCGGCCCTTATCATTCTGTCAACTAGGCAATGGAGAAATTGCTTCTTATAGCCCAAATGGATAATCACATGAAAGGGCCCATTTCCTATGCCTATAAATACACACTTTGGGTAAGGCAGAAGATGGAATTTAGAGAAAAAAAGAAACTGACGAGACATTGAGAAAGGAATCAAATTGCTCTCATAATTTCTCTCCAATCTCTTACTTGTTTACCTTATATTTATTTATAGTTTCATAACATTTTCGTCCAATCCATAACATTATTTTCTAAGCTGTCTCAAACATAAGCCCATGAACTCAGTAATTTTGTTAACTCTTAGTTACCTACTACATCCTCACTTGGTCCTACCTTATAAGAGTGTAACATCCCAATTTTCAAAAGCGGAATAAATTTTTTTTTCTTTCAAAGTCATTTCAAATCATCAGAGTAGACCATTTGAGCGAAAGAGTATCTGATATATATATTCAAAATGTCATAAGTCTGGTTGGATACAATAGCGGTATATAAACCGCGTGGTTTAAAAGTGAAGAACAACAATAATAGGAAGGCTTCTGCCGGTACATCAAAGGAAATCTTCAGCCGAGTCTTCTAGACAACCTGCTTGCGCTTCCCCTTGTCCTCCATCCTTGGTTCTCCTGACCCTGACGCTATGTTAAGAGCTGAGGTCCCATGCATACGGACCCTAGGTAACGGTAAACCTCATGTTTACATACACAATATATAGACAACTCATAACACAACACCAAACCGCATACTCAAGCAAACTATCATAACCAATGCATATGTATCGCTCCCAGCATGCGACCATATCGCTCCTAGCATACAGACATATTGCTCCCAGCATATGAACATATCTCTCCCAGCATTACAGATACTCTCTAACCTTTATATGCACACATACCACATATATGCATAATATAAACATCAGAGTTAGTGTTACAGTACACGAACGTACATTAATTACCTCATACAAGCATACCATACATATAGTACATATACGCATATAGTAAACATCAGAGTTAAAGTTACCAGTACGCGGACGTACCTTCGTTGACGTTATACGGTATTTCTAGCGGAATACGGTGCGACAGTTGGTCAGAACGTATTCAGGGATATCCTATAAGGATAATATCACATGTATTCAATTACTAATATCATAACAGTCATTTTAATCACAAATGACCATTTTACCCCTAACCTCTGAAATCAGCGAAATTTCGCCAGAACTTCATTACTTTGACTCTAATCTTCCAGAATTTTAACATATCTCTTACTCCAACATATTTTCCAAAATAAATATCATATCTATCCTAAAACATGATATCTAAAATATACTGGGAGATTAAAGATCAAAACAACATTTATCCTAAAACTCTAAGAACTACCGAACTAAAGACTAAGGACTGAAGAACTTACTCAGGACTCTGCTACAACTTTCTCCAGAGCTCTTCCTTCCTTCTCTACTCTAGAATTTCGAAATTTGCAAGAGGAATTGGTGAGAAAATGAAGGAGAATGGAAGACTATTTATAGAAAAAGGCAATGGCAATTTGGTAATTCCTTTGAACTTTGTCTGATCAGTTTCTGGCCGTTAGATCGCACTTCTTGGAGGTGGCAAGATATTGGCCTTACACCTCTCAAGGATGATGTCATCCCTGCTGCATCATCAAGCCTTATGTCATCTTGCTTTATCAAGTAAAATTCCTGATTCGGTATCCTTATCGCGAAATTTCGTAAAATTTTAAAATTTCGGGAACAACACTCCGAAGGTATTTTCTTCCTCTTTCAAATTATCTAATTTAACTCAGTTTCTGATCCCGCTGAGGACATTCTGTTATCAGCTGAAAATCCTCAGTATTTGTGCCCGGCTACAGAAATAATGTTGTCCGGTACTAACTCTGAGACAAAAATCCACTGATTAACATTATACTCTGGTTTTTCCCCACTTATCCCCAGATTCCCACAACGGGATTATTTTCTATCGGTTCTCTTTTTGGCTATCTGCTTTAATTATACAAAATATCTTCCTATTCGGATCTCCAAATCACTCCGTCGGTTACAGAAATGACTTTGGAGACTGGCCATCTCGAGATAAAAATCCCCTCTTTCATAATGTACCCTGACTTTAGAAACCTAGGTCACGGTTTTCTATGTAGGATTTTATTTCCATCCGTTCTCGTTTATCCTGTCCACTTTTAATTATTATTATATTGTTACTTATTTATCACATGCTTAAACCTATATTATTATTATATTCAAATATCTTCTTCATCCTTATCTCCCCCAAAATTTCGGCCAACACACCATATATATATATATTTTTTTTTTTCCTTAACCACATATATTATATTTATCCTATATTTATTTTCCACAAAATTTTCCTATTGGTCCATAACTAATTACTTGGATTTAGGCTTTCATAAATTCTTGAAAAATCCTAAACCATTGATCTTTACTTTTTAAGACTATATCTTAACCATTATTATTTATTTAATTAGCCAAAAATTTCGGTCCTTAATAATTATTATTTATATTTATTTTATTTTTCATGTTTCCCAAATTTCTTTAATCTTATAGAATTCCTGAAAATTTCTTAATTAATCCCTTAATATTTTCTAATAATTTTCTTAATTAAAACTAATTATTTTCTCACAACAATTTTACTGACATTGGTAATTTATGCGCCATGCATAATATTAAAAATCATGAAGCAACTTATGTTCCCCAAAATAATATCAAATTTTAACTCATTATCTTTCAAGGAAAATAATCCCATAAATTACCTAAATTAGAGACAACATACTTTCTAATTTTTAATAAATATTTAGTTGCCTCTTAGGATTTTATCATAATTTTCTCAGGGTATTTAATAACCCATAAATATTTTAGGGACCTATTTGCATATTATTTAATCTTAGGACAAATTGTCCTAATAATAAGATAAATTCAATACAAGGTGTTTGAGACCTCATATTCACCTATTTCCAATAGGTATTATTTACTAAATTATGATACTTATTCTAAGTAGGATTTTTAGGGTATTACAAAGAGCTAATAGAAATGTTTGCATTCATCATAAATGTAAGACCTCAATATACCTTATCTTTCAAATTTATTTATTTTTTTCCTAAACAGTCCCAATTGATTACGCATATTAAAGAGACTTTCTATCAATGGAGTAGTTTCCAAAGCAAATGATTAAAAATAGAACTATAAAAAAATAAGGAAACTAGCAAACATTTTTTTTAACAAGTATTGCTTAACTAAATTTCTTAATATATGGAAATTAGTTATCTAATTTCTACATTTAGGATCATCATAAGTATAAAAAATAGGTAATTTGCACCAAAATACTTCTGTTACAAATTTCATCACAATTTTGTATTTCTAATTTTTATCTTTTATTTTAGTAAATTGTATATAATGAATTAAGTAACGTAAGATTTGGAAATTGTAATGTTACTCTTAACTTTTTGTTGCAAAAAAACAATATATCACATATTTGTTATATAGAATCAAAATATATCAATTGCATAGAAAATCACATTTCACACGTTTTCAAAAATAGGAAGAATGACATTAAGTCCCGAAAAATCAATTTAATGACTATATATTAGGTTTCAAAACATTTTGAAAAAGAATGAGCTGGAAATATCTATCTACAATATTGCACTGCAGATATGAATAAATAGATATTAGAAGCTCATTACCTACATATCATTTGGAATATTTTGGGACATATTTATCGTTAAATTGCTTTTTTGGATGAAACAATCATTCCCCCTAAAAAAAACACTCAAATTATACAATTAAGGAGGGCATCATCACACCTAGAATCTGATAGAGAAATCCACTGCCAGTAAGCTTTTTTGTCTCCCCAAACAATTGTAAGGCGTTTTGCACCAAGTATGCAACATTTTTTACCACTCTCTCTCTATGCCAAGACTCTGCGAAATATGTACTTAATATTAAACGATCACATAGCATCATTATCTTTTCACCCACAAAAATTAATTTCATTTTGATCATTGGGGTGCAAGGAAATTTTAAAAAGTTTTAGAAGGTTGACTGAAATTAATTTGTCACAGAGAGGGATGACTGAATTTTTCCCAATTTTTTTTTCCAACTTTATTTGCAACCAAATATTTTTTTTTCAACTTTATTTGCAACCAATGATCTGGTTTAAAGGTTATTATATTGTTTCTTCAAGTACCGAATACATACTATGAAGTCTTCTGTCAAAAACATTTTCTACTTGGATAGATAGTAAAATACAGGAAAAGAAGTATAGTAATAAATAAAAGGCAACTGCTTACAACGTAGCAATCAATAATCCCAGCAAACAAGACCTTTTGAATTGAATTAAAACAACTTATATTCAAATATATTAATAGGGAAAATTTCAAATAAGAACCACTGTTGCAAATTAATTATTATTAGAGAACAAATTAATTATTATTATAGATCTGCATGCCTCTTTTGGAGATGTTAAGGAAATAATATCTGAAATGCAATCCACAGGCAAAACCTTTGTTATATCCATAATTATTTTTCCTTTTTCCCAAACAATCTGGTTTGACGTTTCAGGCGTTAGCTACAATAATGTAGTCAGAAAAAAGAAGTGATAGACACAAACTTTTATGATTAAATGATAGCCCTACAAAAATAGCTTCTCAAATTACATTTCATAATAGGACAATTGCTAAATTATATATCTGATTATTTATGCAAGTAACTGAAACAGGGTATTCCATAATTGCTTATCTATTTTGTACAGTAAAACTATTTCTCTGGTGGATATACAATTACATAGGCTTTCTTCTTCAGTCAAAATTAGATAGGCTTTCTGTTATGTATGTATGGCATACCATGTACACTTATTAGCAAAGTAATTTGGCAACTAATTAATTAATTTAATTGCATTGATTTATTTCTTATTAGCGTTTTTTACATAGGAAGATAAGCAAAATTACATGGTTTGTAAACAATAGCAACTACATATAGAAACATAACGGAAAAGATGAAAAATTAAGTATTATTGTATTAACTACATAAGAGCAACATGCTCATTTAAAGTATAATCTATTTGAGTTTAAAATGATCATTCCTCACTTGAGGGTGATTAACAACCAACCCTGACTCTAGAGATCTTAGAGGAACTTCCATTTCTAGAGAAAAACTCACATTAAACTCTCTTAACATAGTGTGTGGATCTCACTATCATATAGACTAGGATCTTAACCAATTAACTACTCGTTTAATTTCATCTTAATATCTCTAATAAATATACTGTGTAACATCCCAAATTTTCAAAAGCGGAATATTATTTTTTCATCAAAAATCATTTAAAATCATCAAAGTAGATCATTTGAGCGGAAGAGTAACTGATACTTGTATTTCAAAATGCCGTAAGTCTGGCTGGATACAATAGCGGTACATCATACCAAGTATTTCAAAAGTAATGTAAAATCCCATTTTCATAAACGTTTCCTTACAGAGCTGAGAGTTGAAAATATTTAAAACAAAGAGTAGCTGAATAACATTGTATGTAATGTATCTACCTGAACATTTAACTATACAATCATCCACGGGTTCAATATACCACAATCTATATTAAACAAAAAAAACAACGTCTCCGCAAGGTCCTCACGTCTGCTTCTTATTCCTATCCTTCAACCTGACTCCCTGGGATCCTGAAGCTATAACAGGGGCTGAGGTTCAATTCCCATTGAACCTCAGGTAGCGGTTAACCTCATGCTTATGTAAACAGTATACGACAGATATTATAATAATAAATTCACTACTATCACTTTCAAAATCATAACAGCAAGTAACATGACACAGCCACTGCAATATGTATGTTACCCATAGTTTGCACATAACCAGTGCCACGATGGCATATCGTGTCCTCAGCGCTAGGAAAACTCAACGGAGTTATCAAGACTATAACCCGTATTCAATTCAATATATCATAAGCAACTTTCAAAATAGAGTATCAATAAGTGAAAACAACTTTCACATATAACCATACCATAAGCATAAGCGTTAATGTTACAATACGCGTCCGTACCTGAGTTTGTCGGGTTTTAGGTACGTTCGTCGTCGGAACTCGTGCACAGTCTATCCTAAAAGGGTAATAATATCTCAATTAATTCTCAGACAATATTTCAAGAGACACCTTGGCCATACTTGACATTTTTACCCTTGAAGGATTTATTTTTAATTATTTTTACTTAATTTTCGGAAAAACGTTAATCCAGCATTTCTGGGCAGAATTTCGCCTAACTTCGAAAAATCATAACTAATTCCATAAAAATCGAAATGAGGATCCGTAAAATTTCCCGGAATCCTTGAGATGTCTACTTTTGAGGAAAAATACTGTAACTTACGCAGAACTCCTGGATAAATCCCAGTTTCCAGAATTCCAACTGTTGCCCAGATTTTCGCCCAGAAAATGTAACTTAACTTCTAAGATTTTTACCTTTTTGCACAGAGCTTCAAATGACATACTCTTTATAGATTTAGAAAGCCCTATATGTCTATTTTCATCATGAATTTTCCCAGAATTTTAGAATATCATCTTCCTCATAAAATACTAACATTTTTATTACTTACTCAGATTTTACTGATTTCGCCAGAGCTTCGCTATTTTGATCCTAATCTTCCAAAAATTTTGATATAACCTCTTCTTCATCAAATTTTCGAAATAAAGACAATGGAACACTCAAAAACATGAAAATAAAACTGTAGATGGAAGATTGAAGATTAAAATAACTTTTCTAGCATTTCTACTTATAAACTAAGAATTTAAACTTAAAAGCTAAAAACTCTTATACCTCTTGAAGACTTCTTGAATCTTTTTCTCCAGCTGCTCCTTCCTCTCTTACTCTCCCTAAATTTCGGTTTTGGCTAGGGAATTTGGTGAGAAATTTGTGAAGACCAAGCCCCCTATTTATACTAATTTGTGATGGCATGTTTGGTAATTTCTTCTTTTGCTTCAACCATTGGATTTTTGCTTGGTGGGAAAGGCATGATCTTGGCCTCTCATGCTCTCTTGGCCGAAAATCTGCCCCCCCCTTCTAGAATTTGTTTGCTTGGTCACCAAGCATTCTTCTTGCTCATTAAGCAACTTAATAAATCCCCAAAACTTAATTTGGTTAAGTGTTAATTAGTGCTTTGATTCAAAATCCAATTTCACTTTTGAAATCCTAATTTTATGACAAGATTTATGGTGATTTTTATCTTCCAAAATGCTTATGTTTGAATTTTACAAGTTACCGAAAATATCTTTGGGAATAGCCAAGTTGAAGCTCATAATTCCCTGATTCTAAATATGTATTTATCTTGGATAGTTAACTTCAAAATCTCAAGTTATGATTTAATTTCTATAGGTTTTCTCCTAATCTTTCTCTAATTAAGCAATTACTTGCTCCCTAAGAAAGTTAACTTGCTCACCAAGTTATCCAATTCTTCTTTGTGATCATTTCTTCTTCTTCCTTTTTTCTTTAAAATTTCGCCCCCACCCTTAGTTTTAATTAAATCATTATATTTTAAATGTTCTCTCACCCTTAAGAAAGGAATTTCCTCATTGGTCCAATTAGATTTTAGGATTCAAGGTTAATATATCTTAATTCTCTCATCTATTTGTATAATTTATTTGTTCATCATTAAATAAGAATTTTTGTCCCATTGAGATTAATTAGGAATAATTTGCTAAATTATAATTTTAATCCCTAATATAGTGTTTTCCATGGTCACAAACTAATTTAATTCTTAGGCTCTTAAATTCTATGGAAAAATTGCCAACTAATGTAAATTAATACAACACCAAAATTTGATAAGTTTTTAATTTAATTTTGATGATTAAAAACTCCTTTTATGCTAATCTTAGCTTCCAAATCTCATTTAGTCTTTCATTTAATTGATATTTCCCTAATTATAACCTTTATAATTTAATTATTGACTAATTTCAAAAATTATTAAAGCACCTCAATTATTGCAATTCCAATTGCTCAGTAATTGTTACTAATTTCCTCTAATTGATTTCATCATTCTCTGATGATTTTTAATTGTTCAAATGGTATAATTAAGATTATCTGATAATCTTAGGATATTTTATGATCTCCAAATGAAATTTGAAAATTCAGGTTTTTGGTCTATTTAATTCTAGAAGAAAATTTCATAAAATAAACTACCAAAATTTGAGACCACGTATTCACCTATTTTTAATAGGTATTTTCTTATCAAAATATAGTGGCTAAGCTGAATAGGATTTTTAGGGTATTACAAGTAAGGTTCAACAATAAAAGGAAGGCTTCCGCCGGAACATCAAAAGGAAGTCTTCAGCCGGGTCTTCTATGCGTCCTGTTTGCGCTTCCCCTTGTCCTCCGTTCTTGGCTCTCCTGACCCTGACGCTATGTTAAGAGCTGAGGTCCCATGCATATGGACCCCAGGTAACGGTTAACCTCATATTTACATATACGGTACAAAATCACAGCAAATGAAACACTTCCAAACATGTCACTCCCAGTGAATGCAAATGTACCGCTCCCAGCGAAAAGTACCACTCCCAGTGAAAACAGATATATCACTCCCAGTGTATACAGGTGTACAGTTATTTCTTACCAAACAAGTATTCAAACAACACACCACAACATGCACACATACCACATATACACATACTGTAAATATCAGAGTTAGTGTTACAGTACGCGAACGTACCTTCGTTGACGAGCGTTTAGTACGTTGACGATAAACTGTACTTTTGACGGAAAACAGCGGAACGACAGCGAAATGACAGCGGAACAAGATTACTGATATTCTATAATGATAATATCACTTTTATCAATATTTGATATCATAACAGGCATTTTAGGTACAAATTACCATTAATTATCTAATTAATCACTTACTAATTGTTGAAAATTTTCTTAATTAGTAATAATTATTATCTCACAACTTTTTTACTGAAATTAATAATTTATGCTCCATGCATAATATTAAAAATCATGAGGTCCAATTTGGTCCCCAGAATACTTTTTAATTTTCTATTCTTCTATTTTCAAAACAGATAATTTAATAAATTGTCTAAATTAGGGACAATATTCCTTCTAATTTTTAATAATTATTTCACAGCCCTTTAGGATTTATCATCACATTTTTATGATGTTTTATGGCCCTAAAATGCATTTTTCACATTTTTGGCAATAAATTCCATTTAATTTTCTTAGTATTTCCTTTTGAAAATAGACCAATTATACAACATTTTGAGACCATGTCTATCATAAATGGACATAATATTCCAGATAATAATTATCCGGGTATTACATTTCTCCCCCCCCCCCTTAAATAAAATTTTGCCCTCGAAATTTGCTCCATACCCATATAGGCCTTGTACTAACTAGACTCCGTCCTGCGTTGGATCTCTACCTTAACTTCCTGCTGTTCCTCTTGGTGATCGAGAATTCGTTCTGATTTGACCACAGCAATCTTGTCATAACGCACTTTGATATATAATGTGACCGTGGTGCCCATACACCGTGGCAACATTAGATATCAAAAATGTCTCTATGGTGCCCATACATCATGGCAACTCAAAATACCTTAAATGTTTTCATGGTGCCCATACACCATGATCACCTAAGATACTTCATACTTTATGACATGATCGCGGTCGGAATGCAACAATAAGGGAAACATGAAATACGTCACGGAGGTGGTTTATGTATCATACTATTTAACCGAATAGCTAACACCTAGTTCATATAATGTCTAAAGGAGATTTCTCTTTAAAAGAGTTAGTACCTTGGACCCTCTCCGGAAGTTCTCTGTCAATTGTATCGGTCAGTGCGTACATTCTGCCCGGGTTCTGTGGTCTTAACTTCTCAGCTGTCTCAAGGCAGTTCGGGGCAATGTGTCCTGGTTTCTGACATTTGTAGCAAACTCGTTTCATGTTACACACACATGAAATGGTGGGACCCACATATACATATATGAATTCATATATATATATGTGGGTCTTACAATTTTATGTGTGTGTAGGAATTTTTTTTTCATATAACATAAGAAAACCAAAGCCCTTTAAAAATAGGCATAGACTCAGGCCTTT
The DNA here is from genome assembly GCA_037074495.1 of Acacia confusa. NCBI lineage: Eukaryota > Viridiplantae > Streptophyta > Magnoliopsida > Fabales > Fabaceae > Acacia > Acacia confusa. Next base: position 18,070,709 of record CM073508.1, on the reverse strand, counting down.
TAGAAGACATGTTTGGCTTATTAAGTAAAGTCTACAATCACTTAGAAGCTTGTTAGGCCTATAGGCTAGCCTAGAGCTGTAATGTTTTCTTTTTCAAAAAAATATTTATCTAATAATATATTATGCATATATATTGAAATAAAAAACTTCAAAATTGCAAAATCTCATATTAAGTTTGTTACAAAAATTGATAAGATAATAACAAAAATTTAACACGCAACTCACAATTCGTTTTATGGGAAATATTTGATTTCAAATTTTGCAATTTCATTTTTTTTTAATTTCCTTTTATACTATTATGTAATAATTAATATGTAACTCATATGTTTTTATATAATAATTAATAATATATTATGATTTATATAATTTTGGCATATTTAGAGAGCGATTTAAAAGCGGCTTGTTATCAACCTATTTAGTTAAAGGCCTCTAGCCTACTTTCCGTAAAAGCCTTTGGCTTGTTAGCTTGTTTATTAGTTTTTTAAAAAATTCATATTTTCTTAATATGTTTCAAGTCTGATAAGATCTTTATACATGTTTGACTTAGGCCGAAAAAGAGGCCGGTATCAAGTCATGGGACAGGTTTAGGCCAGACAAGTATAATTTGTTAAGGGTAAAACCTGGTCTGGTCTAACCTATTTCATCACTACTTTTTGGTAACACCGACCTCATAAATATATTATTTTATTTTGTAATTAAAAATATATTTTAATCATTATACTACTAATTATTTGTTATATAAAATATTTTAGAATTATAATTTAAAATAATTAAATTTGGAATTACTTATGGAAGATTTCGTGGCAAGCAATTTGGCCATAGAATTTATAACAAATTAGTAATGGAAAAACAATCTTTTACTAATAAGATGTTTTTTTATTGTAATATTGACTATGATCTAACTATTTGCATCTTGTTAGTATAGTTTACTTTCCAATCTTAACTAATTTATATTGATTAAGATATGACAGTTAACTTTAAGTAATTTCTGGGTAAAATTCCGTTCAGGCTCAAGGGATCAAGAAAACTTTAAAAAAGTCTCAAGGAAAATTCATATGTCAGAAAAGTCTCATTAACAACTCTCATTTGTGAGATTAACAACTCCATCAATTAGATTAACAACTCTTTAGGACTTTTCTAACCTCTGAATTTCCCTTGGGACATTTTTAAGGTTTTCTTAATCCCTTGAGACCTGAATGAAATTTTTCCTAATTTCTAATATTACTAATTACAAAAATCCTAACAAATTTTACTTTCTCGCTATTTTTATTAAATATGAATATATAAAAAAAATATTTATTACGTTTTGAAAATATTATATACATTATAAAAAGAATTAAGTATACCTTCTAGACAGTGCATATGATAAGTATTAAAGAGAGTATCTCGCTCAACTATCCTAAACCATATATCCAAGACTAGCCTGTTTTAAGTACATTGATGAAAACTAAATTATTTTTACCTGACGAACGTGTGATGTGAGTATAACTTTAATCTTACTCCATAATTGTTGAGGGAGAATGGAATTTGTCAAATGTGTTTGCATGTTATAACTTTAATCTTATTTAGGGAGAATTACATTTGAGTCCCAAGGAAAAGGAAAAATTACAAAAAGTCTTAAAATTCCAAAATCCAACAAGTCTCAGTTGTAAATATAGCATTTTCAGTTGTTAAAATGACATTTTCTGATGTTAAAATTTCTGTAATTACTATAAAAAAAAAAAAAAAAAGTCCTTTGGGACTTTTTTGTAATTAATTCTGGTTCTTGGGACCCAAATGTAATTCTCCCTCTTATTTATAAGTTTGTTTTAACCAAAATTCTTAAATTTCATTATACAGTCTGATTTTAGACTAATAAATACATTTTTTTTTATTCTTCCCCCGCGGTTAATTACAACAAACAAAAAGAATTTATGTAAACTTTTGGAATCAATCATAAATAAGGGAAAAATTAGAAATTTAGCTCATAATTAATGAGTTAATCAACTCTCCTCAAAATATACATGAGATTTAGTTAATTTAGACTTATATAATGTAGAAATTTCTATGAAACATCCCAAACTTATTTTTCTTAGAACTTGTAAAATTTGAAAAGTATTATTATGCACAGTTCAAAAAAGAAATCTGACGTGTGGAAGGTGGAAAGTGGAAATTTCGTATTAAAAGCCACGTTGAGTTGACCCATTAAGTGTTGACTTGGTGACTTTGAAAAAGTCTCATGAGATAAAAGGGCATAAAACATATGGCCCGCCCCTTAATTATTGTGTCCCTTTAAATTTACTTTTCTAAAATTTTCTGCCACAAATCTACTCGATCGGATCGATTTAACAAAATAAGACATGGAAAAATATGCAAATCCAAGTATATCCACAACTAACGTGAACTCTCAAGTAAACCTTAAATACGGAGATGATCACAATATAAAATGTGAATATTGGTAATGAAGTTGTTCAAAGCAACAGATAAGCTTGGAATCATGCTGGAAAGAAAATAATACAAAATTATTATTTTCTTCACTTTCCACGAAAGAGTTAAATAAACATGTCAGTGGAAAGCATATATATGTGTACCAAAACCACAGGATATGGACCTCCAATACAAATTAATCAACAACCACCCTCAAGAGCATTATCAACAGTAATCTTCTTTCTTTGAACCCGAGCTTCTATCAAATGCCATACTTTTTACTCTTGCCAATAATCTCTTCTTTCAATTTCATATCTTTTGTGGTTCTCTTCTGTTCTTGCCTCTTTTCCGTTGTTATTGCGACTGATCATCCATCTTACTTTGATAAACATGCGCCTGTACTTGCCACAATTTCCTTCGTAGGTGGATTCGTAATTACAAGCATACTTATCATTATATTTGCAGCTATTATTCGATACAGTAATATATTGTGGCAAGTTTCGATTAGGAAAATAAAACGAAGAAAAACGCAGGGGAAAATAAAGCATGGAGATTTCTCTTCAACAATATGGAATTTTGATGGTCATATTGCATTTGAAGATATCATTAAAGCAACTGACGATTTTGATATCAAATACTACATAGGAGGAGGTGCTTCTGGTGATGTTTACAAGGCAAAACTTCCTGGTGGCAAAATTGTTGCAGTCAAGAAACTTCGCCACATGCTGTCTGAAAATCCGTCGTCGACATTTCATAAAAGTTTCTACAATGAGATCGAGATTTTGACGGAGATTCGTCATCGAAACATCGTTAAGCTCCATGGATATTGCTTAAATATACAGCACATGTTTCTGGTTTATGCATTTATGGAAAATGGTAGCCTCTTACGCGTATTAAGAAATGATGAGAAAGCTCAAGAGTTAACGTGGAGTAAGAGATTCAATATTATTAATGGGATAGCTCAAGCTGTGAAATATATGCATCATGATTGTGTCCCGCCAATTGTTCATAGAGACATCACAAGTAGTAATATCTTGTTGAATTCAGATATGGAAGTATTTGTCTCAGACTTTGGCACAGCTAGGCTCCTTGATCCATATTCATCAAATCAAAGCCTTTTGGTTGGCACTTTTGGCTATGTTGCGCCAGGTAAATCATTTCTCCATCATTTCCTCAGTTGCTTTTTCTTTCCGTTAACTAAAAGTTTAGATGAGTTGGGTCCGATAGCTCAACAACAAGATCTTCATCACTTCACTCGGCAGTAAGATTTGAACTCAACCTGTTATGAACCGACTCCTTTCTACCCGGACCAACTCCATATCATATCATCGCCATGTTTATTGATAAGAAAGTCATATATAAAATACTTGCTTCTTTCTTTGTTTTCCCCTGAACTCCTTTGGGTATGTACTTGCAGAATTCGCATATACATTAGCAGTGACCGAAAAGTGCGATGTGTATAGCTTTGGAGTAGTTGCATTAGAAACTATGATGGGAAAGCACTCGGGAGAGTTCATTTCATGTTTAACGAAGAAGGATTATTCTAGAGATCAAAAGATAAAGCTCAGAGATATCTTAGACCCAAGACTCCCTCAGCCTCAAACTCGGAAGGATATTTGGGATGTAATTCTTGTGATGACCATTGCATTAGCATGCGTTTGTGCTGAACCAGATTGTAGGCCCTCAATGGAGCAAGTGACTCAGAAACTTTCACTTTCTAGGCCACTTTTTACACTCCCGCTGTTCAATGATATTTCAATTCACCAGTTGGTGAGTCAAGGCATATATATATAATTTCATGCAAGCAAGATCTAGCTAGGAGAAGTTCTACTTCAAGTAACTTTCAAAAATAGCTTAGGCTGCAAATTATTGTTACCGTAAGGGGAAAAATCTTTCTCCTTATATATGTGTGGGCAATTCCTTTTCCACAGCAAATATATTACTTTCTTTTCAATTTATTTCCGCTATATATATGATTTTGGTCATGTTTAATTTTTCTCCAAAGTAAATAAAAAATATTTGTTTGAAAAAATCAGTTATTGGAAAATCAGCCAAACTATTTAAGTGTGTAGAGGTTTGTAAACATTTAATAAACAGGCATGTTAAAAGATAGACTATACCACATCTTCGATTGGATATGCGTGTGTCCGTGTGTGTATTTGGATTGGGTCTGCTGAAAGGCTAGGAAGTGAGATTTGTAACTGTTATGAAAATCTCGGTATATGACAGCTATTAACGTGTCATACATCACAGTTTCAAACTGATATATATGCAAGTGCTATAAAAGCTCAACGTAGATATAGATTACGGTTCCGAACCATTATTTATTCTGGCATATTATAATAGTTATAACATAGCACTTGTTATATATTGAGGTTTGGTGAGGTCATGATCTACTCAATGTTGAGATAATAATTAACAAGCACGCATGAAAACAACTTTCATAATATAAAGCAATACTTGCATAACACATAATGCTATCATTTCACAACCGTTATTTATTTAGTAGTATACATAATGGTTTGTATATAAGAACCGTGGCTTTTATTAAAATTTAATAATGGTCTCATGTGGGGACAACTATTAAGAATTAAATACATAAATAACGGTTTATAAATAAGAACCATAAATATTTATAATACATGACAACTTTTATATAATAGTAATGATGTATGGATATAAGACTCTTCAAATGAGAACTTATGAGCTAGTTGACGGTCAAGACATTCTAGATTTTGTGGGGAGAATCAATGACAACTACTAACATATACAAGTGATAATGTAATCAGTTACATATATATAATTGTGTCTCTTCACATGGATTACTAGTAATTAACTCCTAGAGGGTGATATTTTTTGGTTTTATTTTATAAAATATAAAACGGTAATTATATAGGCACTAGATGCCCAAAATATTTGTTAAAAAAATAATAGCATACCTCATGGTTATTAACTAATAATTGTGATATATGTATTTGTTAAAACAATAACATAACTCACAGTTATTGATAAAGTACCATAATAAATATAAACAAATAAATAACAATTTTATTCATACAACAGTTATATAAAGTCTTCAGCATGACAACCCAAAAAATCCTGCCATATTCCTCTTCTATTTAAGCGTCTAAAATAGAATACACTTGACACTTAATCTATTTGAACGAAACCGTCCAACATCATAACCCTAGTACTCTTGTTGTCTTTTTGCTGGCCGTCAAGATTCATTTTTAGTCAAGCCCCACAATAGAAAGTTTTCATCTTACTTTTTCGCGACAGCCACGGTAGTTAATACCTTCACACTTGTCTCGATGACTGCCAAGTGAGTTGCTTTCGCTTGCCTTAACTCATGCCTGGAAATATTTAATATATCATTAATGAATAATTGTTTCAAATTGAACTATTGACATATACAACTAATAACTAGTTTTCTTATAGATGATCTGAGGTCTGCTAGGAATTTAGGAACTTTCGTTTCATTCAATTTGATTTTGAATGAATCAAAAGTTTCGTAAATTTGCAACCACATATCATCATGCTACTCGTCACCAACAGAGTAGTCTGAATCATCTAGGAGTACATCAAGATCATGATGGCCAATCCCATACTCGTCAAGAATGAGATTGGTGTTCATGTCCTTACTTGAAAAATATCCAGCTAACTTTCTCACTGCATAGTCAATGCATTCTGCATGCAGCATCCTTGCCTCCACTTGAGGTGGAGGTGGAGGTAGAGGTTGTGGAGGAGGAGAAGAGGGAGAAGGAGGTGGTGGAGGTTTTGGAGAAGGAGAATGAGGTAGAAGATGAGGATGATGTCATGGATTTTCTAGAAAGTCTTCAGCATGGCATTTCATCTTAGTGTTTGAAAGAACAGAGGAGGATGATAAACATAGGGAAATTGGAAATTTATATAGATTGGAAGTGAAGGGTTTAGACCACCATTACACACATTCGAAGTTGAAAAGCATCAATCACACCCAATGTTGCTTAATGAAATGGTACTTGGTTCTCATGCAGATCATTGAAGAACAAAGAAACACAGACTATTCTCATCATGAGTGTGGAAAAAAGGATAGGCTTGGACCATTTAGTTGACAATTATTTAAGAGAAACCATTATGTTGTTTTCTAGTATGAAGTTGGATGGCAAATTGTTTGTATGTTCATCTAATGTTTCATGATAGTTTTACCATAAGAACCGTCAAGCAATATATGTCAGGTACAAAGTACAACCGTTAAGTATTTGCATGGTATTATAACAGATTATGGTTGTTACTTAATAACTGTAATATATATACCTTTTTAAAAATATTGGTTGTTGATTAAGAAACCACCATTTTACCAACAAGAAAAAAATAAAGTAAATAAACAAACAAACTAAAAATAAAAAGTTATGGAGATGTTTTAGAAATATGATGCATCATTGGATTCTTCATTCTCTAGTAACTTATCCACCTTCTCATTCAAAGAGCGAACAAAAGAGGTAAGTTCCTTCAAGGTTGGTTCCATGCACCTTTGCTCTCGAAAGTAAACCTAGACCATATGATGAAACTCGTAGTTTGGGTGGAAAAGGCATTTAATGCTTGTCAGCGGAAAGAGTTCATCTTTTAGTTTTTTTGATAGATGATGGATCAAAAGTTCTTCTACGTTTGTCCATGTTGTTGTGTTGAATCAAAAGTTGGCTTTGAGAAGTTGAAATGAAAATAGAGAAGTGAAGTTTAGTTTTCGAACGTTTATATAGAGAGGGTTTCATGGATTATTAAGCTGTCACATCTTTTAGTACTTAAGATCATTATATTATATAAATGGCAATGATTAATTCTTAATAACCGTTATGTATTTAACAATTTTTTTAATTTATTGATGTTCACTATTAATTACACAATAAACCCCAATATTAACTTAGAACCGTTAAGTATGTTGACAAGAATAGCTTTCGGTTCTTAATTAATAACCATGAACAATTACTTTTTAATTTAATCTCTCTCCTCTAATGATAAAAATGAGGATGAGGATGTAGATGATGAATGGGTTTATGAGGATGGCAGTGGTGTTCATCATCCTCTTCCTCATCCTCATCCTCATTGGAGGAGGAGGGAGATGAAGGTCGAGTCAAAGTATTATCATCAATGTGGGGGAGGGCAAAGGTTTCAAACCATCATGGCTATGTTGTGTCATGATGGTTTTTGCATAACAACCATCATTATTGAGATAAAATATGATACTTACTAATTACCACCATTATTTATTTGGTTGGACTTCTATTAAGTGACGGATTTTACTTAATAACCATTATGTATTTCAAGTCAATGCTTCCACCCCCTCCGCCGGTCCATATATTGCATTTTATGATAAGATCGCACAATAGAAAAGAGCACTGGGCAAGGGTCTTGTTATTACAAAGGAGGTCCAAAGCAAGTTACAAGAGAGAGGAGAAAACTTACTGTGAGGTAGAATAAGAAATAACAAATTGTGAATTTGTCAAGGGAGGAAACTTGTGAGGTGGAATAATAAGAAAGAACAAATTGTGAACTTGTCAGATTTCAAAATTTAACTTTTCTTGTTCCATCTATAATAAGTTTCCTACCCCCTCTCTTAATTTTCTTTCTGAACCTCTTTCATGACAATAAGACTCTTCCTCAATGCTCTTTTGTCTTATGCCATCTTGTCATTCAACACAATAGATAATTGGCGAAGGGGGTGTAGGCACTAGCTATTGCAAAGGATCGGAGGTGATGTGGTTAGGATCCTTAGTACTTAAGTCATTTTGCTACCAACAAACTTTGAGGAGGATGAAAAGCTAGAGGAGGGGGTGGTGGCGGATGAGAAGTTCCCTGGAATCTTAACATGGTGAAGGAGAGAAGGAGGAGGTCGATAAAAAAAAAATAAGAAAAAGTAATAAGGATCACAATGAATGGTTGAATTTAAATAGAGGTCTAATGGATTGCAAGGGATTATGACTTATGAAAGTCTAATGGGATTACAAAAGGTTATGATAAATTATAACATTAAAGGTTTAAATGTTACAAAATGTCACGAAAGAGTTAGATAATGGTTGTTTTTTACGAACGTGATGTTTTTTCTTTGTTGATACAAGTGTTTGGAAGATGAATTGTTTGTAAGTATTACATAATGGTTATTTCTTAAGAACCGTCTTTTTTATCACTAAATAATTATTGTTTTTAGCTACAACCATTACGTTTGTGTTTTCACAAATTCCTCCTCAAAATACATAACAGTGCACATAATTAACCATTACGTTTAAAGTTATATATCCTTGCGCGACATCCACCTTGACATATTGTTTATTAACCGTAATTATTATGTATTAGATGTTATTAATGCCTCAATATGTAGTAGGGTTAGTTCATATTCATTTCCATTTTCCTACAAGATCATGTATTCTCATTTTCTTCAAAAGCTGTGGATGAGAAAATTGGGATCCCAATTTGAAGTGTCATTGTCCAAATTGACATGTAGAAAATGGAGTAGTCTTTAAGTCAGTCAATGATATTTAGAAAAACTAAAATTTTTTAAGGGAAATAGTACATGTATTGACCATTTGACATATCACTACAAAATTATTGAATATTATTTAAAATGATCGTCACCCTTTAATCAACAGTGAATATCACTCCCTTACAATAACGGAGAATATACAAATCCAAGGATAATATATTCAAAATGAAATTAAAGTCATTCACACAATTAAAGACATTCAACTTATCAGAACAAGGCAACTTTGACTAAAGGGGTACTCCACACAGTTGATTAAGTCAATGCACATTGGCCCTTCTGAAAAGTTATTTTGTGGCTAGGTCCACGCGTTTTTATTAATTCGAATGCATTCCCTAACAACTGTATAAATAATTATAATTAGTGCTCCTAGTGACATGCATGCTATGACTTTATTTCAATAAGGTTCCTAAAATAAGAAAATTTTGATTTAAATAAAATCCATTCTTTTGTTTTATCAATAAAAATCCTCTTCTGGCATAGTTGTCAATGTTGAACCCCGTAAACAATATTGGATTCACTACTACTGGTTGACTAAGATCCAACTCATCAATTATTCTTAAATATTTGTATAAATATGTAAATTGGATTATGATAGTTTCTTTTTTAATATGGATTGGTTTCCAAATTATTTTATTACATTTATAGTTTTGGGTTTGGGCTCTAATTTAAAGGGTGAACTAGTTATATAACTCAATATTTCCCACTCATACTTGGTGGATTAGATATCATGAGTTTCATCTCTTTCTCCTTTTATACTAGGTGCTTTGTGATGCTTTTTATATCTTTTTTAATTAAAGGGAGGCCTGAGATTACAAGCAGGATCAAACACACAACCTCCTATCTAAAGGTGAACTCTCATATCACTAGGCTACAAAACTTTTAATGTGGTGCCTTTTTCAATTCTTCACTATGTTACTACGAACTAATAAGGCCATTCGTGCATAACGTGACTCATCATCCTCTTCTAGAGTAACCACCATCTCTTTTCTTATTTACTCCCTCTCGTTGGAGCATTCTACTTCTTTTCCTTTTGTTGTTTAGGTCTCTTTATTGACTTTTCAAAGCTCCCACTCTGATTAATATATTGAGACAATTGAAGATCATCAACCTATCTATATTGCCTTATTCTAGTGCCTCACAAAGAGGTACAATGTGATCAATTTTTTTGTCTTGCTTGGAAAGTCATTCTTAACAAATGTGGTACCTCTTAGTTCTTTTTTTGTCACACTTCTATCTTCATTTTCACTTATGAAAACACAGCATTAAAATGTTCGAATGACTCATATGGTTTATGAAAGCTCAAATCCCCCAGTATGGTCAGTTGTACGCCCTTTAAATTTTATATAATTTCCTTTTATTCAATTTATCAACGACGGCTGTAATTGAACCCTATAAATTACAATAAAATCCCTAAATAATAGAATAAGGACTCATCAAAAAAAAAATCACACTTAAACCTTTACAGTACTCCTAGGCAAAGTAGAAAACGATCCTGAAATTATCTTTAATAAGTAGAGGAATCAATCCCACTTAGTGTTACGGGGAGCAAGGTAGATGGTTTCATTCATCATCATCTCTTTAAGGCGCATAATTGACTGCCACTGCCAATAAAATTGTCACCTATTAATTAACTGAGAATATCACTTCCTTAAATAAAGGAAAATATGCAGATCCAAGGATAAGATATTCAACAATGAAAGTAATGTCATTTGTACAGTGAAAGACATTCAATTATTGATTAGAACAGAGCAACTTTGAGCAAAGAAGCATTCCACATACTTGAGTGGGTCAATATATATTAGCCCTTTTGAAAAGATATGTGGTGGTTAGGTCCAAGCACTCGCTAAATGTGAATGCATTCTGTAACAACCTTATAAATAATTAGAGAATCTTGGGGTTTTTATTTTTTTACCAAAGTGAATCTTGGAATTTGAAGTGTTACCATTCAAGAAAGAAAGATGGGGCCCATCTGGTTGGATCGCATTACACGCTTGCTATGGTAATCTTTTATCGCATTACCATATGTGGCTTGTTTTGTTAGGCTTATTGGCGGTAACACATATTGCAATAGTAAAACGGATTGCACATTTTTTTGGTAATGTATATTCATTGGGGACCCCTATGAATACTCATTCCAGACCTGCAATCCTGATGAAACTTCAATTTTAACCTCAATCCATATAATAAAAAAACAAGATTTTCCCTTGTTAAACAAATGGTGCAATCAAACCATCTGTTTTTTTTAAAAAAAAAAATCGTCTTCTTCCTCCGGATCTACTTCTTTTACTCACGTGAATGAAATTTATGTGATTTTATTGTCTTTGATTTTTTGCTTTGATTACTTTCTTGCCTAATTATTTTCTTCGATTTTTGCGAACTGGTTGGGTGTGTTAATCTGTGAAAAAACCACGATTGCCAAACCTTGAAAAAGGGATGCAAATTCAACTTTTCTTTTTAATAAAGATTCTGTGCATATTAAATTTCAGCCTTTTGCCTCTAAAATCGAAACTATTAATGTTGCCAACACCTTAGTAATTATCTATTGATGAATGAAGCTATAACGATTCTTGGGTCATTCTTTTCAACTTTCACATGTTCCTTTGTTGTTATGGTGACTCTCAGTTTTGCTATGTTGAAGATGTGTGGATCATGCCAGTTTTGTTTTGTTGAAGACGTGCGGATCATGCTGAGAAGATGATCGACGCTAATCTTGGGAATTTTGACCGAGGAAGAAGACGATTGGTTTGACGTTTTTGTCCGAGGGACATTTTGGACTTTTAAAATTCCATTTAAACATAAAAAATAATTTATCCCCATTTTGTTAATAACAAACCAAACATGTTAAGGGTAATATCAAAAGGGTCTGTAATTAAACCAAACGGGCCCCCTGTGTTTCAAGTAAGTGGATTTTATCATTAAAGTGATCATATGTGGAAAATCAAGGGTTGTGTAAAACTCAACCCGTCATAATTAATCTAATAGTGAGAAAGAATAAAGAAATGAAAAGAAGTGGAGAGGCTCCTTTCTCAATAGTTTGTCACATTTGTTAAAGGATTGGAATAATCAATGCTTATTTGATTGAAAAGGGAAATGTCCCATTTGGATATAATATACACGTAAAAATCAATTCTAAGCCCAAAACCATTATTATTTGATTAGGGTGTCACAAAGCCATATACAGGTTTGTTTTGGTGAAAAACTGGAAGTCCTTAGCTTATAAATAGAACCAAATATAACTTAATACCCTATAAATGGAAATTTACAGGTTCGATCCCTGGTAACTCAAACTATTAGTGTCAAACGGTGTAACTCAAAAAAAAAAAAAAAAAAAAAAAAAGAAGCCCACATTTTATCTAAATGGTGATAAGGGTACAAAAATTGCCATTAATCCAGAGAGTTCATTTTGCTAATTGGTCAGCAAGAGTACTCTACCCTTGGCATTTGACTATTCAAAACCTACCAATTCCTAAATAGCTAAAGGAGTGAGTGGTATTTCTCAACCCTATACAATTGCCCTCTTTTCAATTACATTTTTCTAAAAACTCATTCAAACATTTCTGATTAAATCAAGGTTAATACAATATTTAGTCATTATAGTTTACCACCCACTTTAGTTCTAATCCTAGATAGATCTTTGATCTTTCAATGGACAAATTGATCCAAGTCTTTATTTAAATATAGGGGCGTTTTAAACGAAAAGAAATTTGAGACCAAAATCTTTAATTGTTTTTACCATCACTAAAATCTAAAATCTATAATTTCAAACTATAGAAATCAAAACCAAAATGAAGTCAATATAAAAAAACTAACCTTGTATTAGCTGCTGAAATAAATTATGCTTATAAATCAATTTTTCTGTTTATAAGAAATGAATGATGGTCTCATAACATTAATCAAGATATGGGGTTTTGTTTAAAGAACCCATAATTTAATTAAAAAAAAATGGGTGTCTGGATGAAAATTACCAAAACCAAGGTTCGAATACACACCTCACTATTGTGGCTTTTAACAATCCACAATAAATAAAGGTACACAAGTAACTTATTCAGCCAGCAGTGCATTAGCTTGTATTTATTTTGATAGATCATGATGACACATTGGTCAGTCTATGCATTAGAATTATGTGGATTATAATAAAAAGTGCAAAAGAATCAATCACTAATTGTCAAAATTAACTCATAATGCGAAGCTCTTATCATAATCTTAAGTTTCAAAATTTGAAGATAAAACAAAAGTCCTGAGTAAATTTAGCAAATAATAAAGCACAATTAAGGCATAACCTGGCCCTGGCACCAAGCATCTCACCACAAAACATGACATAATATAAAGATCATATTGTCATCAAGAACCTCGTCCTCTAAGCAACAAGAGTGCTAGCAGTTGTAGATTCACTGCCAAGAAAAATGGACAGAACTCAAGGTAAGAACACCAACACAGGGTGAATAGGACATAAGGAGTGGTATATCAATTCAGAGACGACCAAACAGAATGAATAAAGATTTAAATAAGTTACTCAGACTCTTGCTATAGAATACTTCAATAATAAGAAACTATTGAGAATGAAACCAACAAACTGCGCTAAAAGAACAGAGAAATTCTCAAGTACAGGAGTTAAATGTTTAATAACCCAGTTCATGCTTCATAACAGAAAGATGATGATTATGCACCAGCCTTTCTAGAATTAAAAATAATTTAGAATTGATTGAAATAAGCGCTCATAAAGATTAGCAAGAATACAGGGATCATCATGAAATGAGCCATGTTAAAAGTGCAAACTAAAAGCCTAAAACTACTGAAGCTCAAAAGTAAGCCCACCAAACCACGAGGAATCAAGAGATTTTGCTGAAATAAATGCATGTCCATTGGCATCAGTTTTGGCCCAAACAGTTCAATAAACCATTACAAAGAAATAAAATATATTGATTATATACATCAAATAAGCGTATTACTGTTTTGAATATACTATTTATGTGGATGTCCATTGACTCACAATCTCCAAATATTATTACAAGAAGACATGGGGTCCATATATAGTAATTTACTATTACACGGGACCCGCAACCAACAATTTCATCAACTTGAGCTGCGAAGTTTTCATCCGTTCCTAATTGTCTCCAACAGTTTCTCCTTATCTTCATCAATGTTTGAAATATATATAGGAACTACAATAATTTACCCAAGGAAATTAAACTTAAAGACCCTTTTTTTTTTCTATAAATAGGGGTCATCTGTAACCATTCTATATACACTAAAATAGGAATTCCTCTCTATTCTCTTTCTATCTTGAATCTCTTTTGTTCTTGTTCTATATTTTATCAGTTTTATAACACGTTATCAGCACGAAAACTCAACCAAGGTAGGATTTTCTTATTGTCTTTTCATATTTTCATTATATGATCATTTTATTTATCTGGGATAATCTTAACTATTATATGGAATTAAAGTTCTACTTTTACCGATTACTTTAACATCGAATTCCATGGTTAAGATTTGAGATTATTTACTATTCACAGTAAATAGTAATTTTTACTATTCACGTTAATTTTACCTTTTTCCAGTAATTTTACATTTTATTCATTTGACTCCTACATGGAAGTCTAGATTTAATTTTATGTTACTAACATTTATTTTTATGTTATTAACATAACATTTATATTATTGTTACTAACATTTACTTTTATGCATTTACTTTTATGTCACTAACATTTATTTTTATGTTATTAGCATAACATTTATATTATTGTTACTAACATTTACTTTTACGCATTTACTTTTAATTTTATGTTACTAACGTTTATATTAATGTTACTAACATAAAATTTATCATTTATGTTTTATTTATTATTTATTTATTTATCATTTTATTAATGTCTTGAATTATGTCACTAACATTTATTTTTATGTTATTAGCATAACATTTATATTATTGTTACTAACATTTACTTTTACGCATTTACTTTTAATTTTATGTTACTAACGTTTATATTGATGTTACTAACATAAAATTTATCATTTATGTTTTATTTATTATTTATTTATTTATCATTTTATTAATGTCTTGAATTATCATATTCTCCTCTTCATAATGAACTAAGTCTAGTGAGGACAACCTCCTCTCTTAGTTCATTTCTTTTGTTATCTTTTGCATATTTAATTTCAGTAATTTATATATATATATATATATATATATATATATATATATATAGACACACACACACACACACCCATATATATCCCCCTTCCTATTTATTTTTCATGATGGTGATACTAGTACATTTATTAATGGGCTCCATTTGTTTAATATAATTATTTTAATTCTTTACTGCTTTTATATATATTTGCATTTGCATATGCATCTTCTTTCTTATCTTTGGATGAATTAGGTCTTGCTGTGAGTTTATTACCATTCTTATCTCATCTTCTTATTTTCTTAGCACGTTTTATTCCAGTTCTTTAAATTATGTTTTAATGTATAATAAAAATTTATTTTATGATTCTAATTATTATTATTATTATTATTAGTTTGAATCATGTCCACCAGCCTTACAAAGCTTGAATTTAATGCTCTTGACATTATTGGGAAAAATTATCTACCATGGGTTTTAGATGCTGAAATCCATCTTCAAGTAATGGGCCTTGGAATGGCTATATTGCCAGAAAATGATACATCTCATCAAAATAAGGCTAAAGCTATGATTTTTCTCCGACACCACATCCATAAAAGTTTGAAAACTGAGTATTTAACGGTAAAAGATCCATTTGAATTGTGGACTAGTTTGAAAGATAGGTATGATCATCAAAAAACGGTAATTTTGCCTAGAGCTCGTTATGAATGGATTCACCTTACGCTACAAGATTTTAAAACTGTAAGTGAGTATAACTCAACAGTTTTCAAAATAAGTTCTCGGTTAAAATTATGTGGTGAGAAAATAACTGATGAAGATTTATTAGAGAAAACTTTTTCTACATTTCATGCTTCGAATATGCTCTTATAACAACAATATCGAGAGAAAGGTTTTAAAAAATATTCTGAGTTAATCTCATGTTTATAAGTAGCCAAAAAATAACAAGTTATTGATGAAAAATCATGAAAATCATCCCACTGGATCTGCTCCATTCCTTGAAGCGAATATGAGTGTACGAAATGATCGCGGTCATGGTTATGGCCATGGTCGTAGTCGTGGTCGTGGACAGGGACGTGATTATTACCGTGGTAATCGTGGTGGTGAAATAATCATGGTCCTAATCATGGCGGCAGGGGCTATCATGGTCCTTATACTTGTAACATCCCAACTTTCCAAAAGCAGTATAATTTTTTTTTTCATCAGAGTAGAGCATCGAAGTAAGAGAGTAACTGATATATATATTCAAAATGCCGTAAGTCTAGCTAATTACAAAAACAGTACAAAGACCGAGAGTTTTTAAAGTAAACAACCACAAAGGTATTCCCCTAACAATACCTATGTCGTGGCAACAAAAGATGGTCTTCAACCGAGTTCCTATAAGTACTGCTTGCCTTTCTCCTCGGTCCTCGGACCTCCCGATCCTGAAGCTATATTAAGAGCTGAGGTCCATTGCAATCGGACCCCAGGTAACGATTAACCTCATATTTACATATACGGTATATAAGCACAACAAATGAATCACTCCCATATATATCGCTCCCAGTGAATGCAAATGTGCCGCTCCCAGTGAAATGTACCACTCCCAGTGAATACAGATATATCACTCCCAGTGCATGCAAATGTACAGTTATCCTCTAACAACACTATGTATTCAAACAACACACAACCAACATGCATATAACACACATACCACATATACGCATACTATAAATATCACAGTTAGTGTTACAGTATGCGAACGTACCTTCGTTGACGAGCGTTTAGTATGTTAACGGAAAACGGTACTTTTGACAGAAAACAGCGGAACGACAGCGACTTGACAGCAAAACAAGATTACTGATATCCTATAATGATAATATCACATTTATCAATATTTGATATCATAACAGGCATTTTAGGTACAAATTACCATTTTGCCCCTGATCCCCTAATCGGCGGAATTTCACTAGCACTTCGTTACCTTGACCCTAATCTTCCAGAATTTCAACATATCTCCAACTCCATAATGATTTTCGAAATTAACACCTTAATTTCCCCTAGAACATGATTTCTAAACATACTTGGAAGATTAAAGATTAACCTAGCATTTCTACTACAACTACCGAAAGAAACACTAAAACTAAAGACTAGGGACCGAAGAACTTACCCGGCACTTTGCTATTTCCACAGACTCCTCCTTCTCTCTAAAATCTCTCTCTAGAAAGCTCTAGGAATTGTGAAGAATGAAGAGAAAGGTGAAGGCTATTTATAGAAAAAGTGGATGGCATTTTCGTAGTTCCTTTGAACTTCGTCTGGTCAGATTCTGACTGTTGGATCGCACTTTTTGAAACGGGATGATCTGGGCCTTACACCTCACTATGATGACATCATCCTGACTCACCAAAGTGATGTCATGCTTGCATCATCTCTTGCTTTATGTGCCTTTATCTAATAAAGTTCCTTGTTCGATGTCCTAATCGCGTAATCTTGGGAAATCTCAAAATTTCGGGAGCAAGGTCCTAAAGATCTTTTCTTTCTCTTTCAAGATACTTGGGTTATCTAAATTTTTGATCTCATTAAGGACATTCCGTTGCCTGCCAAACATTTTCGGACAAACGCTGTCGGTTACGGAAATAACGTCTACCGACGTCAACTTCTGGATCATAAATCACTTATTCATAAAAGGTTTTGGTCTTTACTAACTCATATCCAGATTTCAAGTTATGATTTATTTTCTATAGATTCTCATTTCTAATATCTGCCTTAATTTCACAAAATATCTTTTTGGCCTTATCTCATGATCACTCCGTCGGTTACGGAAATGACTTTGGAGATAGCCTACTTCGAGATAAAAATTCACTTGTCTATAATATACTCTGACTCTAGAAACTTAGTTTATGGTTTTCTAGGTAGGATTTTATTTTTATCCGTTCTCGTTTATCCTGTATAAAATATCACAATTATAATATTATTTAATTACTAAATATCTTAGATATTTTTTCTTAATTTCCATTTTAATTTTTCTCTATTTTTCTTCATAATTTCGTTTATATATATATATATATATATATATATATATATATATATATATTAATTTCCACCTTTTTCTCTTTATCTTATGTCTAAACAATTAGCCATTAATTATCTAATTAATCACTTACTAATTGTTAACAATTTTCTTAATTAGTAATAATTATTATCTCACAACTATTTTATTGACATTAACAATTTATGCACCATGCATAATATTAAAAATCATGGGGTCCAATATGGTCCCCCAATACTTTTTGATTTTTTTCTCCTTCAATTTTTCCAAGGTAATAATTTAATAAATTACCTAAATTAGGGACAATATTCTTCCCTATTTCAAATAAATATTTATTTGCCTCTTTATAATATTTTCAGGGTTTTTTATAACCCATAAATATTTCAGGGACCTATTTGCAAATCATCTAATGTTTTAGGGACCTATTTGCAAATTATTTATTCTTAGGAGAAATTGTCCTAATAATAAGATAAATTCAATACAAGGTGTTTGAGACCTCATATTCACCTATTTCCAATAGGTATTATTTACTAAATTATGATACTTATCATAAATAGGATTTTTAGGGTATTACAATGCCCACCAGAAAATGATAAATAATGAAGGACAGAAGAATGATAAAGAAGGTCCTTCAAAAGTTGTAGAACATAAATGTTATCGGTGTGGTATGAAGGGACACTAGGTATATAATTGTCGTATGCTAGAACATTTACTGAAACTTTACCAAGCCTCCATAAAAAGGAGTGTGAATAATGTGGAATGTGATGATAAGGCTCATATAGATAATCATGTCAATGAGCTTCATAATAATGCTATGTCACATTTAGAGATGGCAGATTTTTATGATTAAACAAGTTTTGAATAAATTGTAATTATTTTCTTGTTTCACTTTATTTCAACTTCTTGTTAATTATGTATATTAAATATGTTTTAATGTATTTCCTTTCTTTTAATGAAGCTCATGGATATTTCAAATATTAAACACAAAAATGAAGATATATGTCTCATTGATAGTGCAACGACACATACAATTCTTAAAGATAAGAAATATTTTTCACATCTAACGAATTGTAGTACAAGCATCAATACCATAGTGGGTAATACAAGATTGATTGAAGGCTCCGAAAGAGCAATTATAATATTACCCAATGGTACGAAATTTGTTTTTGATGATGCTTTGTATTCTTCTAAGTCTCATAGAAATTTATTGAGTTTTAAAGATATTTGCCAGAATGGATATCATATTGAGACTATAAATGAGAAAAATAAGGAATATCTACAAATTGTTATTGTTAGATACGGTGAAAAATATGTTCTGGAAAAATTACCGATGTTATCTTCTGGTTTGTACTATTCATATATTAGTACAATTGAAATAAATGTTATGGAAAACCAGAAATGTGCAGATAAAGGCATATTTAATGTTTGGCATGACCAGTTAGGCCATCCCGGGTCAATTATGATGCGACATATAATAGAGAATTCATGTGGACATACTCTGAAACAAAATCAAATACCACAATCCCATGATTTCTCATATGCTGCATGCTCTAAGGGAAAGTTAATTATTCGACCTTCACCAAGCAAAGTAGATAGTAAGTTTCTCACATTTATAGAACAGATAGAGAGAGATATTTGTGGGCCAATACACCCACCATGCGGACCATTTAGATATTATATGGTTTTAATAGATGCATCAACCAAATGATCGCATGTGTGCTTATTATCTTCTCGCAATCTAGTGTTTGCGAGATTACTTACTCAATTGATAAGATCAAGAGCACATTACCCTGATTATCCTATCAAAAAAATACGTCTTGATAATGCTGGTGAATTTACTTCACAAACTTTTAATGAATATTGTATGTCCCTTGGAATTGATGTTGAACATCCTATAGCTCATGTTCATACAGAAAATGGACTTGCAGAATCATTGATAAAACGATTGCAACTTATTGCAAAACCTTTACTTATGAGATCTAATTTACCAATTTCTACTTGGGGTCATGCCATTTTGCATGCATCAATGTTAATTCGCATCAGGCCAACAAGCTTTCTAAAGGTTTCCCCCTTACAAATGGTTTTTGGTAAAGAACCTAATATTTCCCATATACAGATCTTTGGATGTACAGTATATGTACCAATAGCACCTCCACAACGTACCAAAATGTGTCCTCAAAGACGGATGGGAATATATGTTAGGTATGAATCTCCTTCAATTATAAAATATTTAGAACCATCTACAGGAGATTTATTTATTGCACGATTTGCAGATTGTCATTTTGGTGAATCAATCTTCCCAACATTAGGGGGAAATAAACAGCTGGGTAAAGAGATTAGCTAGAATGAATTATCATTGACTCATTTTGATCCTCGTACAAAACAATGTGAACTAGAAGTTCAAAAGATAATTCATTTATAGAATTTAGCTAATCAAATGCCAGAAGCATTCTGATCTAAATAAAGTGACAAAGTCACATATACCAGCTGCTAATGCTCCTATTTGAATGGATGCCCATGAAAGACAACCTATAATGAATGAATCAAAAGCACGCATGAAGCATGGTAGGCCTATCGGTTCCAAAGCTAAAAATCCTCAAAAAAAAAAAAGAAGCTAAGATTATAGATGGCCAAGTCGAGGATAATCAAGGAAAAATTGTAGCTCTGGATGAGCCATTTCATAAAGAGATATTATCTCTATAAGAGAATATTGTGACCTCAGAAAAGATTCAGGTACCTGAAATGTATGAAAATAATGAGATCTCAATAAATTATGTCACAAATAATATCAAATGGAACCGAAATGAAGTCAACGTTGATGACATCTTTGCTAATCATATAGCATATGATGTAATGAATGATGATGAGGATCATGAGCCAAAATCCATTAATGAGTGCCAACAGCGAAAAGATTGACCCTTATGGAAAGATGCTATTAATACAGAATTAAAATCACTGGCAAAACGAAAAGTGTTTGGACCTATAGTCCATACACCTAAAGGTGTAAAGCCAGGTGGATATAAATGGGTTTTTGTACGGAAAAGAAATGAAAAGGGTGAAATTACAAGATATAAAGCATGCCTAGTAGCCCAAGGCTTTACACAAAGACCTGGTATTGATTTTGAAGAAACGTATTCACTAGTAGTGGATGCAACTACTCTTCGTTATTTGATTAGTCTAGCAGTAAATGAAGGGCTTAATTTACATTTGATGGATGTTGTGACTACATATTTATATGGCTCACTTGATAGTGATATCTATATGAAAGTTCCTGAAGGACTTAAGATGCCAGAAGCATTTGATTCAAATTCTCGAAAACAATACTCGATCAAATTAAATAAATCTTTGTATGACTTAAAACAATCAGGGCACATGTGGTATAATTATCTTAAGGAATATTTGTTGAAAGAAGTGTACAAAAATGACCCTATATGCCCATGCAATTTTATAAAAAGATCAAGAAACGAATTTGTTATAATTGCTGTTTATGTTGATAATATTAACATTATTGGAACTCCTGAAGAGATTGCAAAAGCAATTAATTGTTTGAAGAAAGAATTTGAAATGAAAAACTTGGGCAAGACAAAATTTTGTCTTGGATTACAGATTGAGTACCTGAAGGATGGGATTTTTGTATATCAAGAAACTTATACAAAGAAGGTCCTAAAACGATTTTATATGGATAAGTCACATCCATTATGTACTCCAATGGTTGTAAGATCTTTGATAAAAGATAAAGATCCATTCCGACCCCAAGTAATTAATGAAAAAGGTGTAAAAGAATTACTTGGTCCAAAAGTGTCATATCTTAGTGCTATTGGAGCATTAATGTATCTTGCTAATCACACATGACCTGATATATCGTTTGATGTTAATTTATGAGCAAGATATAGTTCTGCACCAACATAGAGGCATTGGAGTAGTGTAAAGCATGTTCTTCGATACCTCAGAGGTACTATGGATATGGGGTTATATTATTCAAATGTATCTAAACATGAACTGATTGGTTATTCAGATGTTGGATTTATGTCTAATCCACACGATGGAAAATCACAAACAGGCTATTTATTTACATGTGGAGATGCAGCTATTTCATGGCTATCTATGAAGTAAACTATATCATCCACATCATTTAACCATGAAGAAATTTTAGCAATGCATGAAACAAGTCGAGAATGTGTATGGTTGAGGTCAATAATTCATCATATATGAACTACTTGTCATTTATCTTTTGGTAAAATGGTTTCAACAGTTCTATATGAGGATAATGTTGCATGTATTGCCCAACTTAAGGAAGGTTACATCAAGGGCAATATAACTAAGCATATTTCACCAAAATTCTTCTTTACTCGTGATCTTCAACAAAATGGTGAAATAGATATCCAGCAAATCAGTTCAAGTAAAACTTTAGTAGATTTTTCACCAAGTCACTTCCAGGAGCAATCTTTGAGAAGCTTGTCCATGATATTGGTCTTCAAAGATTCAAAGATCTTAATTGATATCATCAAGGAGAGCAATACAAATATTGTCAACAGGGAGAGTAGATACACGCTATACTTTTTTTCCCTTATCTAGGTTTTGTCCCACTGGGTTTTCCTAGAAAGGTTTTTAATGAGGCAGTAATGGATAGTGTATCAATGAATGATGTACTCTTTTCTTTGGCTAGGTTTTTATCCCACTGGGTTTTTCCTAGTTAAAGTTTTTAACGAGACACATTCATAATGGACATCCAAGGGAGTGTTATGAATATACCATTTATGTGGATGTCCATTGACTCACAATCTCCAAATATTATTACAAGATGACATGGGGTCCATGTATAGTAATTTACTATTACGCGGGACCCGCAACTAACAATTTCATCAACTTGAGCTATGAAATTTTCATCCGTTCCTAATCGTCTCCAGCAGTTTCTCCTTATCTTCATCAATGTTTGAAACATATATAGGAACTACAATAAATGACCCAAAGAAATTAAACTTAAAGACCCATTTTTCTTCTATAAATAGGGGTCATATGTAACCATTCTATATACACTGAAATAAGAATTCCTCTCTATTCTCTTTCTATCTTGAATCTCTTTTGTTCTTGTTCTATATTTTATCAGTTTTATAACAAATACTTACTATTTCCAAATAGGAGGAAGCTTCTTTGTCTTCTTGTAGTAACGGGCAAGGCGAAGGATCCTGCTCTCAACCAAGATCAACCTAAATTTAGAATCTTTATCCTTTCTATTCCTCTCCAAATGCTTTCTAATTGAAACAACTTTCTTAATCAGGTGGTACAGATCTTCGAGAATTTTTCGAGCAAGCCCTAACAACAGAGTGGGATAAAATAAAGTTAAATTTTTGTCCTCAAACCAGCTACAAAGACCAATAACAAGGAAAAAAATATACTATGAGCCTTTAGTATCCGCAAAATCTTGTTCCCAGTTACACTTTTCACTTGAGCAATACCATGAGAATCCCGAAGAATAACACCAATTTGAGATGGTGTGAGACCCTTCTTGGCAAACTTGCTAATGTTCTCCTCAACCTGAAGCAAGATTAAAAGCATTAAATATAAACATGAATATCATTAATTTTTCCATGCACATCAACTTAGGCCAACGTTTCACTAAGATGAAACCAACCAAGTTATCAATGAGAATATAGTACTAAAGACCAAGTTCGGACAATTATCTCAAAGCAGACCCTTTAGGCTTAAATTTTATGTTTTCTCTACTTCTCTCAAATGCAAGGTAATAGAGAATCAATTTACTGAAAGGATATGGGCATAAAATGGAAGACAAATAAAAACTATTCGAACTTCTTTTAACATAGAAAGAGCAGGGCGAAAGCTGACTACTAGTCTGAAAGTATGAGCACAGGAAAAAAGCTTTGAACCTAACAAACAGTAAAAAGCTCTGGAATTACAACACCTGACTTGGAACTATCTGCAAAGCAAATGTGATGAAACATATCGAGCTTTCACTTTGAAAACAATAAGAAATAACCTCAGAAACAAGCCAAAGAAACCTCTTTCCCAGATGAACGTCATGTTTATCGAACAAGTAAAAAAAATTACAATGCGCAACCTAAAACAATACAAAAACTAAAAACTTGAAAACAGTGCCTAGTTGCATAAACTATGATGCAAAACCAAAGGCGAAGTCAAATACAAACATACGCCCACAAGATCCCAGTATTTCATAATCCCGAAATAATAGCGATAAGATTCAGATACTCACATCCTGAGAACAAATCTTCTATAACGCCCCTATTACCTAAGTGTATTATGAAGTCTAATTATGGTCCTAAGGTTCTTATTAGACTAATTCATGTGTATTTATTAGAGTGTAGACGTTAACAAATCAGAGTAGAACACAACAGAGAGCGTACTTTGGCGTTTGGACGACTGAGTAACTGATTGCATATACGCAGACATATGCTGGTTAATTAAAAATTCCCGAAGGAATAAAAGCGTGATACAACTTACATTCATTACTGTGATCTCGGTTGACGTGTTAGGCTACAATAATCCGAAAGGTTCAACAATTCACACTTCATACAGTCCCGAAATCCAATTCCTTCCGAGACTTTACGCGTGTTGCTTACCCCTTTCTCCTACTCCTGATCCTTCTGATCCTGAAGCTAGGGTAAAAATCTGAGATTCAATGCACATTGAATCTCAGGTAACAGTTAACCTTATGCTCAAGTATAACAATATGCATAATAGATATTCATTTACAATTCAACATATAACCATACATAGCACACAACACATGTAATAGTTATTATCTCAACAATACATAGCACATAGCACATGCAATGTTCACCTCTACATAACACACAGCCCATGTAAGGTTTACCTCTACACAGCACATAGCCCATGTAAGGTTCACATAGTTTGCACATAAACCAGTGCCACACCCCGGAGCGTGTCTTCAGCGTTAGGAAAACATCCATACGGCATTACCAAGACTGTAACCTGTTTTCAAATCAAAGTTGAATGTATTTAAAATGGTGACCTAAGTCCCAGTCTTAGCCATAGTCCATGACCCAAGACCCAGTCCTGTCCATGACTATATGAATCATCACATCACATATAAAGCATACAAGCAGCATAAGAGTTAGAGTTACAGTATGCGTCTGTACCTTAGTCCTTGGCGCTAATGGTACGTTCACCTTTCAGTACTGGTTCCAATCCTTCTCGGATATCCTATAATTCCATCACCGCATTATTTCCCATATAATTAACATCCTAAGAGAGGGCCTTACCCTCCTATGACCCTATCCCCCTGATAAATTTCATTCCATTTTATATCCTTTTTAATTCATTATTAATTAATACTAAATCTTTCAGTTAATTAATAATTTCCCTTAACAATAATAATTTTATTATTGTTATTATTATTATTATTACCCCCAATAATAATAATAATAATTCCTTATTTATTATTTTCACTCATTTCCAATAATAACATTATTTGTTATTACCATTATTACGATTATCATTATTATTATTAATCCTAATAATAATAATAATTCCTCATTTATTTAAATTATTTATCACTAATTTATTTATTTCCCCTTATTTACCAATCAAAATCAATAAATGTCCACCATCATACAAGAAGATAATTAAATTTATTAATTTAATGTTTCTCATGGTTTCTCTTAAAACCTTGATAAATACTAACTCTACATAATTTATGCTTCATGTAACTTTGAGTTTAATAAATAATGACTCATAATTAATTTAATAAATGCTACCACATATACAATATGTTTTATGGAACAAAGTCATACACACAATATAAACTTACTAACTCCATATAAAAGAATTTTATATATATATATATATAAAAGTAGCAAAATTTGAATTTAATAACACCAAGCAAAAGTAGGTTTCTACATTTATATGTAAAAGTCCATACCAAGAAGCCCACGTAGTCTTATGCTTTGTCTCGGGTTCCATATATGTTTTTGTCATGTTGGATTTAACAAATAATATAGGAACCATACTATAAATACATCTGCATTATTTAAGTAAATAAATAGGTAAATACATGACCCTATTTAACTAACATGTGAATATATATAAGAGTAGTTGTTCCTGCGCCATAATTGGATACAGGTCTGAACCATCTCCACCGTTTCATTTACTCACAAAATAGCCCAATAATATGCCTTACGTTAAAAACAAATCAAATAGCACTAAAGCATATATTTACCGTGATCTATGCATGAGGTAACCGAAACAAAATGACAGCAAAACTAAAATAGTCCAGCCATAAAAAGATGCAAAGAAAACGAAAAAGCAATCCTTCCTCATGCAACACAGATGCATTGACCATCATTTATTAAACTTCACCCACACACAGTAATAATCTCTTGGAGAAAAACCGATGCATTACTTCCTTCTCTTATCTTCACAGTTTACGCGCACAACAAACAGAAGCAATATACAATAGCAAACTAAAATGGTTTTGCCATAAAAAGATGCAGAAACGAAAGAAAGAAAAGAAACATTCCTTGCAACTTTCAAAATATCATGGCAGCCAAGAAAACAGCTCCAGCGTTCTTTTCTTTCTTTCTTTCTTTCCCTTTCCACGGCGCACACACACGATAATATACACATATATGCTATTATACACACACAAGTCCACGTATAACACCCACGTTAATTGTTTGTTTGCTTTTTCTTTTCTTTGTTTTCTTCCTTCCTTTCGTTTTACTGTATGTATACAGAGAGTCATGGTTCCTCTTCCCTTTTTGCTGAAAGTATATATATACTTATCTATCATTTTCGGTTTAACCCCCAACCCCCTGTTTTCTGGTCTCATTTTCATTTTCAGTTTGTTTCTTTTTGGCTTCATTTCAGATCCCTTTTTCCCTCATCCTATCGAGCTTGTGTCAGAAAAAAAAATGGGAGGAAGGAAGTATGACTGTTACCTTCGTTGCCTCAGTCCAGACGTTGCTGCAGAAAAATTGTTGGAATTTATGTCTAAATCCCATGGGTTATGAATAAGAAGGCATACTGGTTCGCCACCACCGATCACGTTAGTTCGCTATGATCGTGTCATTTCACCAACAAGAGACAAGTCTATCTGATCGTGTTTTTTTCAAAGTCTATAAATAGGGCGCCCTAGTTACAGAATAAATATACTTATTTCTGCATACACTTTTTCTATATACTGCATATACATTCTGTGCGTTCTGAAAGCAAACTCGTTGGATTCGCTTAGGCTTCAGACAGACAAAACCATCTTTCTGGAGACGAATAATCCGTTCTATCCTGGGAGACAATTGCTCAGAAACCTTCGACATCCATATTGAGGGGGTAAAATTGTCTTAAGGACACAACGAAAGTTGGGCCCGGATTTCTCCATTATTCATTATCATATTCGGCAGTCTTGTGACTTTTATTATTTTTCCTTCTTGTGTAGAAGTATTATATGTTTATATATTATGCATATTGATTACACAGATTCTTTCTCTTATGAAAATTCCAATTTGAATGATTTTCTACAACAATCTTAAGACAATTTAGGTATATCAGTTTATGTTACTGAAATTGGAATCAGATAAGATTATTTTCAAAGATATAAATTATAATACTGATATCATATGTTGGTAGGATATTTTTATATGAATCTGTGATTAGTATTTTAATTTTGAAATACGTTCTGGATCTAAGTATGCATGCAAACTGATTTTATATATATATATATATATATATATATATATATATATATATATATATATATATATATATATATTCTAGTCTTATTTATTTTATTCGGTGGCATCAACGTATTACTGTTCTTGAAGAACTTTATTTGTTTCACTTGTGTGATTTGTGGATGGAGTTTTGTATTGCTTGTCTCTAAAAGTTCTCGAATCATGAGTATATATGCCTCCAATATATATTTTTTTGAGGGTCCACACATATATATTGCTTCTATTTTTCAGGCGAAAACCTGTTGTGTGTGTACTGTTCATAATCTTGGTTTTTTCCAGAAGCATGACTGCATTTGCTATATATAACGGTTTATATGGATATGTTAATATTTGTTATTAACTTTGCTTGGCCTTATATGGTTTCAAATGATTCTATATGGTTGATTGTTTAGTTCCGTTCTTATATGTATGAATCTGGAAATCTATATGAGTTTGGGTTAGTTGAAAAACCAAGATTCCCATGAATATATATATCTGTGTATATATACATATAGAAACCAGGAACCCACTGCAAGTGAAGTATGGAATCACGTGACAATCAACCAGCGTTCATTCTTTGTGGTTGGGTCACGGGGAAAAAAAAAGTTATTTTTAGGCCCAAAAATCTGTTTCATAATATAGATCTCGAAAACACGAAGAGATAGATACCAAGAATGCGAAAAACCGTCGTCTGAAACGCCAATTATGAAGGGATGAAGTTTCGGGTCCGAAAGATCCAAATGCAGGATCCAACCGGGTCAAATCAACCCAGCTGTAGGTTGAAGGAGGGCCAAACGCACCGTTTCATCTTAGTCCCTCATTGTTGGGTGAAATAATATATTTAATTATTTTTTGATGAACACAACAACAAAGTGAATGTGTCGAAAGCGTTAGGCCTTAGGGTGCGTGGCACCCATGTGTCCCTAGTTTGAATCCCCATTGGAAGCATTTTGTGCAGCGTTTTTAAACGTTTTTTAGGTAAAAATAAATTTTAAGAAACGCGCCTGATGGGGATCGAAAAATGGCATCACGTTGGTTTGGGAGCAAGCGCCTTATCCGCTGAGCTGTTAGTGCCTAATTGTTTAAGAAAGTGCCAAATTTAATAAAAAACAAACATTTGTGTGGGGGCTCATATTCTGGTCAACTTCTTTTCAGTTGGGATCTATGATTTGAATCCGCTTTACCCATATATCTATTTAAGATTATTAATAAATATATTAGTTTTGATTGATTGGGTAGTTAATAAATCTCCTATAATCTCTCCTAAAATCTTGTGAATCTTTTTAAATTAATATGGCTAAATAAAGTGGGGATTTGTTATATTTAATAGTGGGAATTCGAAACAATATCTTGTTTTAATAAATCTGATGATATGTGTGAATATCTTAGCCACTATTTTATTTATCATAAAGGATTTGTTACCATGATCAATAAATAAAAAATTTTGAAATTGTCATATGCTATGATTAATTAAACGAAAATTTAATTAATTTGTTATTTTCTATTGAAAGCAAATTTTGTGAATTATCAAATATTTTATTTGACAAGCATGTGACAGTGATATGAAAATTTGATCATTTATCTAGTGTATAGATAAATGTGCTCTAATTTTTCATGTATTATTATTCCTCTTGTGGTATAAGCATGCATGATATCGTTAATTCATAATATCACTTATCTGGTCAATTGATATGATAAACAGAGTTAATTTCATGTATTAGTAGAAATGCAATTATATCCTTAATTTTATAATTATGGAAGATTTTGTGGCTATGATTTTTATGCTTTTAAAATATTGTGAATAGCAATTGTATGAAGTTAAATATTTAAATTTTGGAATTTAGTATGGTGAATTTGTTAGTCACCAAAGTGGTTAATTCTTTATGAATTATTTTAATTCCAAATATTGTGGTATAGGTATGATTGATTTGTTAGTCACTAAAGTGGTTAATTCTTTATGAATTATTTTAATTTCAAAAATTATGGTGATTATCCATAACCTTGATGTTGTGATGTCATGTTTGTGTTGTGACTTGTGATCAACCCAAAGATTGATTATTTGTTATTATAATCATTGAACATAAATGTTGGTAGTTTTATAGACACCTAAA
The DNA here is from genome assembly GCA_037074495.1 of Acacia confusa. Lineage (NCBI taxonomy): Eukaryota > Viridiplantae > Streptophyta > Magnoliopsida > Fabales > Fabaceae > Acacia > Acacia confusa. The sequence continues at coordinate 18,040,821 of CM073508.1, read as the reverse complement.
GATGCTAAATAATTCTAGTAGGGGTATGCATGACTGCCAAATTATGTAAAATTTTATAGCATCATTATGGTTGAATATTGCATATTAGTGAAAAAAAATTAAACATTGAAAGAAATGTTGAATGATGTTGATTACATCTAGGGTTCATAGAATTTGTGGGGGAAGCCATTTTAATGGCTAATTTTATCATTAAAGAGTGCCTCATAAGAGTTACAAAGCATACCATACGAAATATGGAAAGAAAATAAATATTCCTTGAAATATTTAAAAGTGTGGGGGTGCTTAGCAAAGGTTGAGATTCCTAAACCTTTAAGGTTGAGAATCGGACCTAAGACAATAGACTGTGTGTTTATTGGCTATGCATTTTATAGTAGTGCATATCATTTTTCTAGTTTATAAGTCTGATGTATCAAATATCTATGTAAATACGGTTACTGAGTCAAGGAAAACTATGTTCTTTGAAAACGTATCTCCGTACAATAAGAGTAATGATAATAACAACACAGTGTATCTCTGGATACAGTGGATAATGATAATCTTGGAGAGGAGGAACCAAGACAAAGTACTAGGCGAAGGACTTCAACATCCTTTGAGCCTGATTTTCTGACTTATCTGTTGGAAAATGAGCCTCAAACACTTGGAAAGGCTATGGGTTCTCCTGAAGCACCTTTCTAAGTAGAGGCTATCAATAGTGAAGTTGATTTCATTATGTCAAACCACACTTGGGATTTGGTTGACCTTCCTACTGGCAATAAACCTTCAGGAATTAAGTGGGTCTTCAAAAAGAAGATGAAAGCAAGTGGCATTATTGATAAGTACAAAGCTAGGCTGGTAGTAAAAGGCTACAGACAACAGAAGGCCTAGACTACTTTGATACCTATTGACATGTTACAAGAATTACATCCATTCGAATGTTAATCGCATTAGTAGCATTGAATGGGTTGGTGTTATCACAAGCACACTATATTGCTAAAATGCTTGAGAAATTCAAGAGTTTAAACATAGCTCTTGTGTTGAACTTTACAAATTCTAGTCTTCGATTATTGAGAAATACTAATGAAGCTGAAAAACAAAAGGAGTATGCTTGAGTGCTAGGCAATCTTATGTATATTATGAATTGCATCAGACCTAATATTGTTTATGCAGTAAGCATGTTGAGTCGCTTTACAAGTAATCTAAATGAGCTCCATTGGAGAGCTATGACAAGAGTTTTGAGTTACTTAAAGCAAACTTAAAACTTCGCTTTGCATTATGAGAAGTACCCTGCAGTATTAGAAGGGTATTGTGATGCAAATTGGATAACCAACTCTAATGACACAAGATCCACAAGTGGATATATATTTACCCTTATATTTACCCTTAGTGGGGGTGTTGTGTCTTGGAAGTCATCTAAGTAGACTTGCATTGCAAGATCAAATATGGAAGCAGAATTCATTGTATTAGATAAAGCTAGTGAGGAAGCCGAGTGGCTTCGTAATTTTCTTGAAGACATTCCTAATTGGCCAAAGCTAGTACTAGCAGTGTGTATACATTGTGACAATCAAGTAGCTATTGGTAAGGCCAAGAATGTCATGTATAACGGCAAGTTTAGACATATACGTCGTAGACATGATACCGTTAGACAACTACTCTCGAATGGAATCATCTCAATTGATTATGTGAAATTAAAAGAGAATATAGTGGATCCATTGACTAAAAGGATTTTTAGAGAGTTAATTAGAAATTTGTCCAAAGAAATGGGTTTAAGGCCGATCCATTGTTGATTATTGTAGTAACTCTACCTAGAAGAGTGGAGATCCCACGAACTAGGTTCAAAGAGACAACTAAGTGATGATCGACTGTTAACACTGTGGAGTTTTAAACTCATACTCATTCCTAGACAAGACAGTGCATATATATAAGAGTAAGCTTTTAATGGTTTCTTAATCTGATGTGTTTAGATGATGTATGTTGACTTACATCATAAGGAATCACCTATGTGAGTGTGAAGTGTGGGCCGCTTCTATGAGAATTTAAAACGACCGATTCTCTAGAACACTCACAGAACCAGGTGGTGTCCAGGGCCAAAATGGACACAGCATGAGAACCAACGATGCTAGAGGGGCAACTGTGTGACTCCTATTGTCTTGATATACACTAAAAGGTCGATAGTTCAAGACAGCACATTCATTGATTGACCAGTATATCCGATAGGTTTTTACTAGAGAAGGTTCAAAGGCAACCCCTACCTTTCTCGATGCAGTTGTTTCTCGTAGAGGAATTGCACTTTGCATTTGATCATGATGAACTAACTTCTTATCCATGTGGGAGATTGTTGGAATTTATGTCTAAATCCCATGGGTTATGAATAAGAAGGCATACTGGTTCGCCACTACCGGTTGCGTTAGTTCGCTACGGTCGTGTCGTTTCATGATAAGGGGTAAATTTACCATGTTTTTAAGGCACAAATTGAGCTAAACTTGATCTAACATAATTAAAAAGCTTAGGAATAATAAGTAAAAAAATATGGATTCGATGTCAGACGTGCCCTCACTAGTATGCTTGTGTGTTTTGCAGGTTTTTATTCACAAGAGAAACCAAATTGAAGAACTAAAGAAAGGCGAAAAGAGAGGTCACGAAGGAAGCAAAGTTGGTGCCTAAAGCGCCAACTATTTGGACCCCTTTCGGAGTTGGCGCCCAGGGCGCCAACTAGTGCAAAGTTGGCGCCGAGGGCGCCAACTCTCGGCCTGGATTTTTAAAGTTTGCACCAACAAGAGACAAGTTCATCTGATCATGTTTTTTCAAAGTCTATAAATAGGGCGTCATAGTCACAGAATAAATATACTTTTTTTTGCATACACTCTTTCTATATATTGCATATAAATTCTGTGCGTTTTGAAAGCAGACTCGTTGGATTCGCTTGGGCTTCAGACAGACAAAGCCATCTTTCTGGAGACAAATAATCCGCTCTATCCTAGGAGACAATTGCTCAGAAACCTTCGGCATCCATATTGAGCAAAATTGTCTTAATGATACAATAAAAGTTGGACCCGGATTTCTCCATCGTTCATTATCATATTCGGCAATCTTGTGAGTTTCATTATTTTTCCTTCTTATGTAGAAGTATAATATGTTTACATATTATGCATATTGATTACGCAATTCTTTTTTTTATGAAAATTCCAATTTGAATGATTTTCTACAACAAAAATATCCAAATACCTCCCTGTTTTTGATACGCCAAAACAGAGGAGAAAGTCCCAGCTGAAACTCCGATATTTATTCTCATAATTATTTTGACTCAAATTTCTCAATTTAAATTTCCATAATATTCCAACATTCAAATCCCAAATTTGGGATGTTTAGGTGGTGTTCTCTTGTAGGGAAGAGCCGAAGCTGAAATACCCTTACTGACACCACATTTAGCGAAACGAAACAAAACGAAGGAAGATCAAAGCTTATTCAAAACCAAAACTTAGCACAAATCGAATGGTAGAGACAGGAACGAACCCGAGGCTGTGCATACGACCCATGGTGACGGCTTGAGATGAAGAACGCTCCTTGAGGTGGTCCTTTTAGCCTCTGCCTCTCTGCCTGAGCCACACCTGCAAAAGTCGAACCAGATGATTCGCTGCTAGGGTTTTGAAAAACATACACGCCAGAGAGAGGTTCTGGCCCAATTTGGTTTCTAATGTTCTAGCCCAATCCGGTGTTTGAGTTTTACATATTAATATTAAATATTAATTTAATTAATATTAATATTGTATATACATATTAATATTAATCGTCCAATCTCATAATATACTCAATATATTGTAAAAGTCAAATTTCTATATAGAAGAAGAATGGTAGAAATGTAAGTCATAAAAATAACACAAAATATAAAATTTCTATTACTTAAGATCAGGATACAAAATTATATATACACACACATGTAGAAAAAAAAAACATAAATTATTACTCAAAATTCAATGAATAACTTTATATTTAAAATATATAAGTCACATAATTATATAAAACATAAGTCCAAAAACACAAAAAGAGTTTGACAATTCCTATATAACTAAGTTTCTAAACATCAAGAGAATAACGTTTAACAATTTCTAAATTATATAAATTGATTCAAATTAAACACATCATCTTGTATCAATTGTATATCTTCAATGTTCTCTTCTCTTACTCTTATAATAAATTCTTTACAAAATTTAGAATGTCTAAATCATAATAATTCACAGATTGCCTCACTTCAATTTCAATCAAGTTTTCCTTATCATAGACATCAACATCTAAGTTGTTTACATCTTCGCAATATTTTTTTCATTAAAAATTGTAAAAACTTATGTTTTTTCAGATTTTACATTTTTATACTTTTCTACCCTTTTTTATTATGGACATTTGTTGTTTGCGTTTTAACATATATCATTCCCATAAAAACATAAGTTTTTACCCTAGTTTTTTTGCTACAATGAGTACATTTTTTGTTATTTAGCCTATATCTCACAAGTCTACTTGAAATATAGGTCTATACCACCACTATATTTTCAGGTCAAAAATAAAATAACACGAATATTTTTAAAAGGACCAAAAGTTTTAAAAAACTAATTTCAAGAAAATTACTAAACTCCCCATTCTAAAATTTATTATCGAAATGTAGCTGAAATTCGCTTAAGAACCTAGTTGCAATATATCTTTACCGAATGCATCCCTTCTTCAATAGCAGACAAGGTATTGTCATGTGTCTTTACTAGTTAGCAATAAATAAATAACTAAAAAGATATGTCTTCAGTATACAAAATAAATAAATAAATAAAAGACTTGTATTGCTTAAGATATATTGTATACAACTGAAAAAGAGTTCGACCATGGACTCAAAGAAAAGTTGTATCCATTTAAGAATATAACCTTACATTATGTTTGATTTGAGAAGAGGGAATGAGAGGAGAAAGAGGACTTTTACAAAATTGTCACTAATAAGGAAAAAAAAAAAGTTTCTTTGTTGAAAGTATAATTATGGAATATTAAAAACTTTTTATGTGCAATTTGGTCAAAATAGGGTAAAAATTTCTCTCTCCTCCCTTTCCTTAAACCAAACACATCTTGAATATTTTTAGGCAATAAATTTTGGATGAGAGATTTTTTCACTAATTTCCTCAATGTTTTTCCTACAAAGACCTAATTGGTGAGAATTGAACGGAAAAATGATGTTGAACGACCAATGGAGGAAAAAATGGAATTGAAGACCACGAAAGTGTGAAATAAACGAATGGATAAAAATGTCTTTATGCAATAGGCAATGTAACTTAAATGAAAATTTCTATAGTTTCACTGTTAAAAAAATCAAAAGGATTCTGAAGTCCCAGTTTATTTATTTCCAAAAAAAGCTTCCTTAAATTACAATAATGGTTCGGGCAATTAAAAATTACAATAATGGTTTCTCTCTCTCTCTCTCTCTCTCTTTTTTTTTTTTTTGGGTCAAGCTTTTGAGATTTACTAACATATTCGCAATTAGGGACCTCACGCCATTAGGGACAGTTACCCATCAATATAAGTTTTTCTATTATTTAATATACTTGTATAATATCAATTTAATCAATGTAGTCAACCATTATGTTTTTAGAGTTGATATGAATAATACTGATTCATTAAAACAAAAAAAGATTAAAATCCATTCTAATTTTGAAGTTTTTTTTTTTGGAATAAGACAAAATGATATTAAAGAAGTAAGATTTTTATAAGTTACAGCAAGTTAATATACAAATAGAATGACTAAAAAACTTAAGGAAAGCATTTAAAGATAAAACATTGACATCCTTGAGTGAAAAGAAGATTGAGCAGGAATACGAATGCAGCCTTTTATAGAGTAAATAATGAGTAATGACTTGAAACCTGCTTCTATAAACTCATTTTTGTGGATCCTGTGGAGTGAAGCTCTCAAACACTTGGGAAGGAATATGAGAGGCCTTGCTATAGCTGCATTTTATTTTATTTTTTATAATAAGAACTCCTTTACGGGCGAGCATACTTATGCAAACATCAAATTATTGAGTCTATAATGTAATTGCATCGTTTGTTTAATTAAAGTAAGGTGACATCCACTTTTGTTGAGCGTCATTTTTCATTCTATGTGGTAAATGCATCATAACTTTTGTTGTTCTCTCTCTCTCTTTTTTTTTTTATTACCAAAAAAAGTTTGGCTCACTCATGATCCAAAAGCATAGTGAAAATTCGTTTCCTCTTAGATGATACTAATGTTGGAACCAACGGGGGGTTAGCACAAGTGGTAAGGGGTTTGTGTCACTTAAACGAGGTCTCGAGTTCGAGCCTTATGAATGCAAAAAAAAAAAAAAAACCCTGTTGGGAGACTATCCTACTATAGCCATGTGCGCGACATGGGTTGAATTCAGATTAGGCAAGGCGAAGCTCTGAATACTGAATAGACAAAAAAAAAAAAAAAGATATCAATGTTGGACAGGGTGAATTATCTATTACTCCCAGACATTTATTTAAGCACCCAAGAACTAAATTATCTCCCTCAACACTTTGACGAACTCTAAGATCAAACCTTATCCCTTTAGTGAAAGTAGTTGACCCATTTACCAGTTGAGTCCAAAAACAAGGGTTAACTTTTGTTGTTGAAGTAGCCTAATGTAGCTTCCATGTTAACTTTTAACTTCTCGTCAAAAATTCATTGCACGTGAACTCTAATCCAAACAATATATTGAGGTTTCAATAGGCTTTTTCATTATTTTTCATTTCAAACTCCGGTTTGATTAAATTGATGTTGGAAAAGTACATTCAAATAAGTTAAGGTAAAACTTTGTTTACAAACTTACCTAGTATATATGTAAATCACATTGGAAAAGCACCTAGTATATATGTAAATCACATTGGAAAAGCAGCTATATTATCACTAATCCAAACAAGTACAATCTACATGTTGCAATAAGAAAATTATTTGAATGGTTAAAATTGCCATTATCTCTCTTACCATATTCTTAAATGTCATTTTCACTTTACATATTTAAATCTTGAATGATGTATATTAAATCATGTAGAAATGATACATTAATATACATTTTACATTTTCATTAATAAAGCAATCTGTTCAAGGATAAAATTTACACAAATAAAAAAAAAGTTATAAAATTTATAGTAGAAATTTTCTAAGAAAATTTATCACTATATAACACCCAAAAAAATAAAATAAAATAAAATAAATCATTAGGAAAAAAAAGTGCAATTTATTTCTCAAAATTTATCTAAAAAAAATTTAAATACTTTAGGTAAAAGGATAATAAAAAACCATCTTTGAATAGGAATTCACTGATTTAATATTTTGAAGTTTAAATGGTATTTCTTATCTTTTTTTTTTTTCTATATTATAGTTATCAATAACAAAGTGCCAAAGAGATTTGATGTAATTTTGTTTATTTTAATTAAAAATTATAGTGGAAAGAACACAAAGACATATATAGGCAATGTCCTTTTACGCTGTACACTTGAGCCCAACTATGAGTTTTTTTTTTTTTTGGTTATAAACTGTGAGTTAAACCAAGGTCGAGGGTTCAAGCCCATATTGGGCCCTAACAAATGTTTTATTTGTTGGATGTAGGTATAATTTTTATTGCTAATTGTGAGAGTATAGAATTTTTAATTTTGCTATCTATACTTCCTCGGAAAATTTTTATTAAAAAATAATTTATAAATGAGTCTTTTTTGGGCATAAATAAAAGGAGCAATCACATATTGTCCCTTGTATTTATTAAAAAAATTTCTTTTTATACTTAAAAATACTCATGAAAGAGTAACTAGCTAGCACTTTAAAATTTAATATTTTTCGTGTATAAAAAAAATTAAATATTTTTCAGAAACCCGTACTCTTGCTTTTTTCAATTGAAACATGTGATATTGTGTTTAAGATATCACATTTTTTTTTCGAACAAGATATTCATTAGTCCAAGAAAATCAATCTACCAGGGTCAACAATTAATTAGCAATGTTTTCACTTTTTTTTTCTTAAAAAAAAAGCCTCTTAACAATGTACTAATATGGTCGATAATAAAACACAATACCCATGTTTTGATTAATAAAATAGAAGCATGAAATTGACGCCATTTGGCTTCCCAACTAAATATTTATTGATAAAAAAGAAAAAATATATATGTTAGCCTAGCCCACCCTAACTATAAATGGTATAGCCACAGTATATTTGCCTATCCTGGCTAGCTAAGAGGCTGATTGACAAATATCAATATAACCTATGATAGTATAAGATATCCCATGTCACAATATCCTTAATGATTATTAGTCCTTTTTTTTATTAATGAAAATCTAGTTGGAGAACCATGTGACAACTTAGCTATGATTCAATATGTTTTGGTGAAAGGCAAAAAAAAAAAAAAGAAAGAAAGAAAAATTAACATGCCGATTTCTCCACATTATTAAATTAAAGGGTTAATGTAATTTTTTGTTCTTTAAATTTATCCTCATTTTAATTTTAATCCATCAAGTTTTAAACCATTGGTTTTGATCACTCTATGTACAAAATAGTCTAAATTTTTATTGAGTTACAGAAACTAATATTTAAAACAAAATAAAACTTTAGGGACCAAAACTTAGTGTTTGAAATTTGAAAGACTAAAACTAAAATGAAAAAAAAAAAAAATTGAAGAAAACTTAGATTATATACATTATCCCTAAGTTAAACTTAATTTACTGTGTCAGTTACTTTTCAATTAATAACGTTAATATTAGGGCAAACGGGTTCTTTGATTCACAGTCAATTTTAAATTAAAAACGTTAATATTTACTAGCTCAAAAGCAATATTATAACATTGTTAAAAAAAAAGAAGAAGAAGGCAATATTATAACAATTTTGACAGTTAAGGTGTGACATTACTTATATGAATATTTTTAGGATATCTAATGTTCTTTGCAAAATAGTTCAAAGACACAAATGCACTTTAAATTATCAAACACATGTGTTACAAAAGAAAAGTATATCGCCAACGGAAGTTGGCCGTGATAAAAGTTTTCACTTAAGCAAATGTTTGATGGCTGAGATACACACACACAAACCCCTTCGATTTTTAATATAAAATTCACTTTAATAAAAAATAAATTATAAAATGAATCTTATATTAAAGACATGAGTATATTATTTTTATTTTTATGCATCCAGATGGATAGATTAAGAGTTAAAAAAAAAAACTAATCCAATCAGATATTAGTTAATCCGCTGATGTTCACAATAGATTCTATATTAATCATAAGCTTTACACATAAAAACTAAATATCAAGCCTTAATTTTTATTCATATGAAAGTATTTATATATCTTATGAAAATTAAAATCAAATCATCGATACCCAAAAAAGAAGACAAAACATTACGAGACCCACCACCCTAGCTCAACTTTTTGTGCGGTATCAAAATTAAAGAAGAACGAGAAAGATTGACAATAGTTGAAGAATATCGGAGGATGCCCAAACAACCCTAGCTGAACAAATATTAAATCCATTTATTGCACGAAAATTTGAAAATAAATTAATCATATTATTTATTATTTATAAATAATTAGATTTATTGTAAACTTCATATTTTATATTGAATCATGATAGACTCTACACTAGACTTTGACCTCTAAAATCTAGATGTAATACTTAACGCAATTCAGTTCAAAAACAAAATCTTATAGCGTCCTGCATATATGTCACAAAATCATAACAAAACTATATATATATATATATATATATATATATATATATATATATATAAACTAGGTTTCAATTATTGAATTGGAAGATATTATATATATATATATATATATATATAAACTAGGTTTCAATTATTGAATTGGAAGATATTAAGGTAGGAATGGACCATGAAAAGAAAAGTGATGGGATTCACTTGTTTGTCCTTGCTTAACTGTTGAGTCATGCTTACACAGTTTATCCCATGCATGAGAAGAGATTGATTGGACATTTTTATTATTCACAAAAAGAAAAAACAAAAAGATTGATCGATCATTGCCAATCCATGAGCGAAGAATTGAACAAGACCAATGAAAACATGAGCCTCTTTTTCTTTGATTCTGAGCTCGTTATTTTTCAATATATATAATTTCTTTTTGCTATTTTACATAGCGTTTATTCCATATTTGTAATTTAAATAATTAATATATAATATAAAATGTATAAGAAATCATACTATTTATAAATTATGAATGGGAAGAAATAGTTTTCCTACATGACTTGCTCTATTTGCAAGATGACTTTTCTAAATGCTATCAAATTCTTTTCGTTCACCCCAACTGCAATTAGTAATTATATTATCAAAATTTTAATAACAGATGAAATTGAAAAAAAAAGGGAAGCCTAAGCAGCAATATAATTATTTCCGTTGTTTCTGAAGATAAGGTTGGACTGTCCAATTCAGGTGGCCTAGAAAAATTGGCAACCCTTTACATATAATTGTTGAAAAAATCTAGTTGAACATATAATTAAAAAGAGGTCAAACTTGTCAAAAGCATAAAAAAAAAAAAAAACAAACTGGTTTGAATCAATTGCAGTTTTCTTTAATTTTTTTGGTTTAATTAATTAAATTCTAACAACGTTAACGCTACTACTTATTTTTATGATGTTTGAAAGAAATTTTAAATTTTTAAATCATTCAATTATAAATAGTGTAGACTATAGTATAAAATATTAGAAAAAATTGCCGGAAGAAAATTTCCCATTACAAAATTTATTACTTAAAAGTGTGTGAAATTTGTTTAAGAACTAATGTTTAAATTACCTTCAGTTAGTGCAACTATTCTTTAGCTATATGCAACTTATTTTTCACTAAATGTAAACTAAAAAAATATTTATATAGAATTAAAAAAATTTTACATGGCTAAAGAGAAGCTGCAGTCACCCAAAGATTTGGGTCCTTAGTAAATTTTAGCAATAAATTTTGTAGTAAGAGAATTTTTCCAAAATATTATTCTCTCATGTCATCAAAATAAAATAAAAAATTTAAATAAAATTGCACTGCATTATTTATAAATTAAGAATGCATGACTCGTGCAACTTATTTTAGTGCAAAATAGAAAACTAACAATTTAGTTCACGTGAGGTTAAAATGACTGCAAAAGTTAAATAAAATAAAAATAACAATAACAAAAAAGGTCCCCAGCATGATGATGATCATCATCAAAAGGAAGTACTGGAGAGAATATATAAATAAAAAAAGTGAGTGTCATTTTCAACCAAGTAAAGTAATGGTATGGTTCACAGAGATTCTTACAAAAAGATAAAAACACACACATTGTGATAAGACAATGCAAAAACGTAAGTCAGTAAGTGAGTGGTGAATTAAAGAGAGTCCGTGAACGAGAGATTGAGTGAGTGGGTGGCAGCTCCAACGTCGTTTTTGTCTCATTCTGAAGACAACTCAGTCACGGGACCTTCTTCTTAACTATGAAATGTGTGTGTGTGTGTCTTAGTCATATGTAAATATCCATAGCCAGGTTACAGTTTCAGCTTTCAGTGAAACTTTCTAACCTTAAGCTTCACGTGCAAGTGAAAAAGCTTTTTAACCCTCAAACTCATGCAATGTAGGAAGCCTTCCCCTTTTGTATATAAAATGAGAGAAGACAGGAAGAAAGACTCTCCTTTCTAGATTTCTATCAAGAATTTTGTATTACTAGTATATATTATTCTTAATATAAACATATGATTAATCTACAATGTTAATAAATAACTTTTTTATATTATATTTATGTGTATACATATTCTGGAAGTGTAAAACATGTAGGTACATATGACTTGATGTTCCACTAAAAAAATGGCTTAATTCTACAGGGATTAGTTTGTAGCGGTTTGGGCCTTGATGTTATTCTAATTGCAATTATCACCAAAAGCATTACTACTTTGTAGTGTGTAGGCTGGTACCACTCACTAATTGGTTTTAATTAGCAGCAAGTTACATTGCTACTAATGTCTTGACGCCAAGTGGTGCCAAAATCAGTAGCGGCGGATTGTAGCGGTTTTGAGAAGAAACCCTTGCAAGGAAGCCTGGATATTAATGGGCACATTTAATTGGATTTGACTTTTCTCATTTTCTTTTCTAGTTCGTTTCTGCATCCTTTACTACTTTCATAACTATTGTATCAATATTTATTGGTCCACATTTAATATTTTTTCTTCATCATTCTCTTTATTTCCTTCTCATCTGATTCTCTATTGTAATAATATTTTTATAAAATATTAAATGTGGACTATTAGATCTCGTGAAAAAGGTAAAGGATAGAAACAAATGAGACAAGAAAAGAAGAGAGGCTTCAGCCCTATTCAATTGCAAAGGTATTACAGTTTTAGACAATTGCAGGGGCGGAACCAGGAATTTTAATGATGGGAAAATATAATAAAAACTTAATGTAGAAAAAATTGAAAAAATCTATTACATAAATTATAAAGTCATTTCACTTAACTCTTACTCTAAGTATTTTCATATTGTTAGACTCATCTATTATCGAATCTATGCTAAAACTAAAACAATTTATTTTTCAATTTATATAATCAAAAAAATCATTAAGAAATTGATCTTCCATTATATTTCAAAGCCTGATGCTCTTGATTATCTTCATAGCTGAGAAAGATTTTATTGGTACTTTATGTGTATGAAATCTTGCAAAATACCAGTATTTTCTTGTATAAAAATATATCAAATTATTATGGTAAAAAAATTAAATAGGGACTTTTTGCAATTTTTTCCTAATTTTTAAGTTTGTAAGGTTGTTAAATCCCAACCATTAAGTTTAAAAATAAGTAAAGTAGTATCTAACTTGCCTTTTTTTACATCTAACACATCAATTTTATTTTTTTGATGTTATTTATAAAGCCTTCAGCATTCTAAACCATAAATAAAATTCTGATGCTAGATGTAATTAAGAAATATCATTAGAGGTGATGGATATGCCAGTAAAATATGCTTCATGACGTTGCTAAATGGCACCAATATTTATGCGTGCGATCATTATCATACTAACCAGAGAAGTTTAAAGTTAATATTGGAGTATAGATTATCTACTCCTTCCCAATATGCTTGGATAACAAAACTCATGGGCCTTCAATATGAAATCAAATAGTGTAAAGAGGTTGACAATGGAGCTACAGATGCTTTATCTCAAGCTTCCCATGGTGAATATAGTAGCCACCTTTGGACAATTGCAACATGTAGGAGGATATAGTAGCCAAGGTAGTACAATTTCGGGGGCGCATTCTAGGTTATTATTTGTAGTAGGTAAAGCAGCAATTATTAGAACCGCTACCAAGATCGCAGCATGACTGTGATGCAGAGGACTCAACTGCTACTAACTAATGGTCAATTTGATTCATGGAATAGGAGGGAATGTAATGTAAAGATGATCCATATGCATAAAAGCATAATATTTATATATTTTTTTAACTTTTTTAATGGGAATATTTTTTATATTTCTATATTACTCCGTATTAATTAATTTTTCTTACTTTGGACATTTTGACCAATTTAAAAATTATAATGACAATAATGTCCTTTTTGCTGAATTACATATGCATCCCTATTTATTAGTTATAGCCATATAATCCTGATTATTTTAAATGATGTTTTAATATTACAAAATGTAGTCATATTTACATTACATAAGCCCAACCAAACATCATGATCAACCTGTTGTTTCAAAATTACATATAATCCTTTCCCATAGAATCTAACCAAATGGGTTATAAGTACCTCTACTCCAATTTGCCACTTTTGACAAATTCATTCCTCTCACTCGTACAAAGTTCTCTCATCCAATGATGAAGCGCTGGTTTTAATTATAAGATATATTTACCTAATTTTGGAGAGATTAAGGATATTAGTTAAATTAGTTAGTTATATATATTTTTTCCAAAAATGCCCTTGATTTAAAATTTAAAATGACATTTAGTTACTCTAATTCTCTGTTCTTTGTCGGACTTTTCATACCTCACACACAACTTGTTTGAGCTCTGACACAGTCTAGCATTGTCAATCTCTCTCAACAACTTCTGGTCTATTCTTGGAGGTCATAAGTGTAATTAAATAGTGATATTATTATTAAATATAACAAAAACTGTTCAAAATTATTTTATTAAAAAAATTTAAAAAAACGGTAGAATTTAAGAATATTTGGCATTAATGACTTACAATCATTACTTACTTTAATGTGTAAGATATTAAAGTTGATCAGGACCCTTCCCCACAATAGACCATGGTTGGTGTTCACAAGCACTACCCAAACTATTACTAAGTGGAATGGGTAGTGAAAAGTTTGTTTGGTGTCAAAATTAATTAGTAGCGGTTCTCTCAACTACGCGATGCGGGCAATTCAATTGCTACAAAATCCATTCTTCTTGTGTTAAAAAAGTTAAATTGAAACGGCAATGTACAAGTGAAAAGGCCTATATATAAATCCGCAACTTTAAGATTTAAGAGTTAAAATGCGGTGCTAAATTTGTTAGTATATCAAGTTTTGATTATTTCAAATCTTAAAGAATGTTTTTAAAGGAAGCAATCATATGCAAATATAAATTTGAAGAAGAAATTATGCTTTTAGGATTATATCGTCCACTTTAGTAGTTGATGAAGCCTCACTCATCTAACTATTTACTTAAATGTTGACTGTTAGATCTGACATTTCGATGATAATTAATAAACTAAAGTAGAGTTTTTTTACAAGATAATTTAAGTTAACTATGTCATATAATAATATATATTCCATGAGTTCTAGTGTCTCAACTCGAGTTAGGTTGTCATCCAACTCAGCTCAAGTTGTATCACTATCCTGTGATATCCTGAAGGTAATTTGAAGTTATAAGCTGAGTTGTTATTTGAGTGCATCTAATTTGAGTTACGTGACACATCAACCCGACTTCATGCTTGTTCATCAAAATCTTAATCAAGGTCTTTTCCTGACGTGTCAATTCTAAGTCATTGATCTCTAGTTTTAACCTTGGGTACATGTCAACTGGAAGCTAAATCCTATTAACTAATTAAAGTCAGTATACCTTGGTAGCTAGGTAGATCTCAGAATATCATAACTCTCATGAAGATTTGTAAATCCTATTCACGTATATAATGGTCAAGGTAAAACGCCTTTATTTTCTTAAATTTTTTTTATATATTATAGAAATGAGAGAACAAAGAAATACATTTTTTTGGCCAACAGAAAAGACCTACAGCTAGATATTCATTGTAAAGCAAAAAACAAAGAGTATCTGCATAATGTATTTGTGGTGCAAGAAGATCCTAATTAATAAATAGATTAATATATAAAATAAAATATGTGGATACTAGTTGTTATCTTGTTATTTATATAGTACTCCTCCAATCACTACTACAAAAAATGGATATTACTTTCTTAAAAAATGTCCTTATTTTAAAAAAGGAAGTAACAAGTATAGGTAGTGGGATTTTCATAGTTATTTGGCTGAATTTTGAGACTTAAGCGTCCTAAATATATTTTTAGGATGCCTAAAATATTTTCGCCGTTCTAAAATTATATTTATGAAGCCTAAAAGGGAACTTTTTTTGCGCCTAGAGAATGTTTTAAAAAAAATTTGGTGCTAGGGTATTTTTCTGACGCCAAAAATAATTTTTTAGCGTCCTGAAATTGGTTCAGGATGCCAAAAATATTTTTGGCGTCGTAAATAATGTTCCAAAAAAACAAAAAATTTGGTGTCCTGAATAATGTTTAGGAAGTCAAAAATAATTTTTTGGTATCCTAAATAAGGTTTAGAATGCCAAAAGAATATTTTTAGACGTCCTAATTTGAAAATCAAGACGCCCTTTTTTAGTTTTTTTAGTTTAAAATATATAGAAAGACGGAAGGCAGTTTCAGAATTCTCACTCCCCCCTTATTCAAGAAGGCTCGAGGAAATCATCAAGCATTATAGTCAGAGATGTTGCTGATATTTTACTTTCCTTTAATCCTGTTAATTTACTGTTATTTAATTTCTCTGAGCATAGTATCAGCTCTATTTTTACAATTCTCAGAATTTATGCTGTTCTAATTTGCACTTATGAACGGCTAATTATTATATTGGATCATTTTATAAAAACACCAAACTATAAATGTCGACAACAGAAAAACCATATTTTAGATTATAAATTAATGAATAAAATAATGATGATAAGCTGGCTGTTGAGGTCAATATGTCAACATTTTGGGGCTGTTTTGTTAGCATTTCTGTTAATTATAGTTTTATGATTAAAACTAATTAATTAGTCACTTCGTAAAATAAAGGAATTAAATTTAAACTTCATGTAAACTAATAGATCAAAAATACAATTTCATCTAGATTTAAATTTAAAGAAAAACTTAATCATGTAGTCTAATAGTTTTGATATAGTTACAATTCAACTTGTGAAATTCAACTCATCCATAACAATATGATCAAATTTCAGACATTTAGTCTCTTGGTCCTTATACTTCCAAGAAAAAGAAAAAAGTAATTGTACATGTAAAAATACTAATTGAGGTGGATGTTCATAAACTTTCAACTCTTGACCTTTCATTTTCTGCACTCCAACCTCTCCAATGAATAATATTTAGAAGTCTTCATGCACATCACTCAAATGTTACAATTTGTGCATTCATGAGGGTTAAAGTTTGTCATTTACTTTATGCAACTCTTGGTTATAAATATATATAGCTTTATATACTATACTTTGGTTGCATCTAAATGAAGAAGATATTACTCTATCTTTTCCTATAATTCTCTCTTCATCTTTTCATTTCCTCTATTGTATTTTCCCATTTTTATAACACGTTATCAGCACGATTATCAAACCAAGGCCAGGTATGTTTCCCCTCATTGTCGCTCAATCATTTCATCTATCTTCTTTTACTATATCTCTATTTAATTTTTTTGAGATAATTTGAGCTATTGTATGGAATTAAAGAGACTATTTTACCAATTATTTTTAGACATTGAGTTCTATAGCAGAGATTGGAGAGATTGAAGGTTATTGTTACTTTTATTTTCATTTCTTTGTTTTATATTATGTTGTTATCTATATTTTATACTAGTTCATTTTATTTATGTTTTACTTGTTTATCATTTTGATTTTCTGTTGGCACAACTTTCTAGTGTTTCATTCTATTTCATTTCGCTTCATCATTCACATTTATTTGTTTTCATTTGTTATCTTCTTCTCATACGTTTTGTTGTTTTGTATGGATATAGATGGGTATTTACACGAAAAGGAAATGAGAACAAATTAAGTCGTTATATATAAAGCACAACTAGTAGCACAAGAATTTTCCTTAAGACCCAGTATTGATTATGAAGAAGAGATATATACCTTGTAATGGATGCAATAACTTTAAGGTATTTAATTATTTTGGCAGTAATAAGTAGAAAGTTGAATATGTATCTAATGGATGTTGTTATAGCCTATTTATGTGGTACTTTAGATATTGAAATTTATATGAAAATCTTTGAAGGATTCAAATTGTTAAAAGGATGTAATTAAGAATTCTTGAGAAAATTGTATAATTTGTTTACATAAATCCTTATATGGATTGAAACTATTTGGAAGAATGTGTCATATTACCATCTCAGTGAATAAATGTTAAAAGAAAGTGATATTGCATTTGTTATGAATATACTGATAAAATTTAGTTCACTACTAAAAAATAGTGAATTTGCGACGAAATATTTTCCGTTACAAAATTTCATCTTTTTGCAATGGAATTTGAATTCCGTCACAAAATTCTATTTTTTGCCACGGAATTCAAATTCCGTTGCAAAAAGGCAAAATTTTGTGACGGAAAAAAAATTTCGTCGCAAAATTGTGTCAGAAAAAATAATTAAAAAAAAGAATTTT
The DNA here is from genome assembly GCA_037074495.1 of Acacia confusa. NCBI lineage: Eukaryota > Viridiplantae > Streptophyta > Magnoliopsida > Fabales > Fabaceae > Acacia > Acacia confusa. Next base: position 18,022,964 of record CM073508.1, on the reverse strand, counting down.
ACGATGGAAAAAAATTCCGTCGTAAAATTTCGCCCTTTTGCAAGGGAAAAAATTCAAGGATTTTGCGATGGAAAAAAATTTTGCGACAGAGAAAAAAAATCCGTCGCAAATTTTTGTCAGAAAAATAATTAAAAAAGGAATTTTGCTACAGAAAAAAAATTCCGTCGCAAAATTTCACCTTTTTGGCTGCCAACTTCGCCCTCCCCCTCCCATTTTTCATTTTCTTTCTTCAATTTCCCCCTCCCCGATTCTTTCTCTCATTCTTCATTTCTTCCTTTCGTTTTTCATTCCTTTCTTCATTTTCTTGTATCCTCCCTCTCCCAGATTCTCTCTTTCATTTCATTACTTTCTTTTGTTTTTCTTGCTTTCTTCTTCTTCTTCTTCATCACGTAGGATCTCAATATTGCTTCTTCTTCTTCCCCAGGTTAGTGGCTTATTTTCATTGCTTTCTTCTTCTTCTTCAGTCACAAGGTGACATATATTCATCTATATTACTTGAATACTTGTGTGTATCTATGTATGATATTTTATGTTGGTTTATTTAAACGGTTTTTAATTTCATGAATTAACTAATTTTGATTTTAAATAAGCATTCAACTAATTTAACGGGAAAATTTATATTTCATACTTTTGCTGATGAAGAGTTTTTAATTTTTAAAATAATTATGATAGGCTATATATTCTCTAGAAGCATAATTTGTTTTATTAACGATAAATTATATTGCTAAGCAGATGCTTAATATTATTTCCTCCCAACTTTCTTTAGGTGAGATTCCAACATTTAAAACTCGATTACGTTCATTGCATTTGCAGACAAGGTGCCTTGTTTTAATCGAATATGCATGTAAGATCCTTAATTAAAATGCTAAATTGCTTCGAACTATCATTACATTAACAATAATAATAATAATAATAAACGGTGTGTAAATATTTTTTAATAATTTTAAAAATATTTTTTATGTAATTTTAATTTTTTTATGTTTATAAATATTTTTATGATTTTTTTAAATTTTAAATTTATCTATTTTTTTTAAAAAAAATTTGTGACGGAATTGGTTTCCGTTGCAAAACCCAAAAGGTTATGTGACGGAATTTTTTCTATCGCAAATTTTGAAATTTGTGATGGAAAAAAAATTTCGTCACAAATTGCGACGGAAACTCAATTTTCCGTCGCAATTGCGAGGCCTTTTTTTGCAAAGGACGAATTCCGTCACAAATTCCATTGCAATCCTATTTTGCGACGGAATTTTTCCATCGCAAAAAACCAATTTTTTTGTAGTGGTTCTTCTCCAATAAGAAGGCATTGGAATGGAATTTAACATATAATCTGATATCTTCAAGGAACAAATGATACGAGATTATTTTAGTCTAACGAATCTATATCACAATTGGTTGGTTATGCAAATGCAAGCTTTTTATCATATCCACACAATGGTAGATCTCAAATAGGATATTTATTTACTTGAGGAGGTACATCTATATCTTGGCACTCAACAAAACAGATTTTATCCGCTACCTCATCAAATCATGCAGAGATGATTGCAACTCATGAGGCAAATCAAGAATGTGTTTGGAATGCTTAGGCTACCTCTCTCTTCATACTATACATGGTGACATAGATGTTCAGCAAATTCACTTATGTGACAGATTTTTTTAAAAAGATATTGCCAACTAGAACATTTAAGAAGTTAGTGCATGGTATTAAAATGTGTAGGCTCAAAGACATAAAATGATGTTATCATTAAGGGGTAAATATTGTGTACTCTTTTTCCTTCACTAGTTTTTTGTCTCAATGAGTTTTTTCTAATAAGGTCTTAATGAGGAAAAATATTTATTTATGAATATCCAAGGGATCGGAAAGTGCTGTAAAAATACTAATTGAGGTGGATGTCTTAAACTTCCAACTTTTAGCCTTTCAATTTTTTACACTCCATAACCTCTCCTATGAATAGTATTTAAGAGTCTTCGTACACATAACTTAAAGGTTACAATTTGTGTACTCAAGAGGATTAAAGCTTGTCATTCATTTTATGTAACTTTTGGTTGTTGTGGAGCGCGTATAAATATATAGAGCAATATATACTACATTTTGGTTCCACCTAAATGAAGAAGTCTCTCTTCATCCTTCCATTTCATCTCTTTATTTTTCCATTTTTATAATAATAATAATAATTTAATTCTTCAAGAATTGAATTATATCCCAGTCATGCATAAAATATAGGAATTCATGAATCAAATGACTAAAATTAAGGGACTAAATTGCATTAAGTTAAATTATATTTTTTGGTACAAAGTTAATTAAATTATATTTTCATAGCGCAATTGTTTACTATAGCTCAGGAAAATTTTGACTTGATTGCTATATATAACTCAGCAAAAAAGCTAAGTTATAGCAATCAAGTTCCAAGCTTCAAATTCAACATTCCTATTTTTTAACTTTGACAAAAACCCTTGAGGAGAGAGAGAGGGTAAGTGAAAAATCAACGTTGGAAAAAAGAACACACGCTTAAATCAGTCGCAATAATTAATGAAACATGAAGAGACCTTCGTGTCTCACATGAAAGTGTTAACAGCATGAAGGCATTAAATTAGAGATTAATTTTGAACCGTAGGATTTGCTTTCCAAGGTGTGTTTTGGGATGATAGAGGCCCCACTGAATCTCAATCACATATTTTTCTCTTGTACGGATAAGACTGGAGACCCCTCTTCCTCTTTTTTTTTTTTGGTCGAAGCAACACACATATGTATATTACTGAAAGGAACTACAAAGCACTAATACAGTACCACAGCTACCCAAATCGGACACTTATAGATACAGGCTTGGAAACAACAACCAGCACAACGGTAAAACATCACAACACAGGAACTAGAAACAGAGACCCCTCTTCCTCAATGTCTCCTCATTCCCTTCTTTCATCTTCACATTAAATTCAAGTGTTTCATGAAAGCTCCATATATCATCTGCAACTTTTCTTTTGCAAATTTTTCCTCTTGCGTATAAAATCTTTGAGCAGGCTCGTTTCAGTTTCTTTAAAATAAAAATAAAGATTCATTTTATTTATTTATTTATAATAAGTACATTTAAAATAATTAAAATATTTAATAATCACACTTGGATCGGCCTCTAGACCACAGACACTCAAACTATGAAGATATAAGCTATCATAATTCTAATTATTTTAAGAAGTACTTTTATGAAAAATATTTCTTGTAAATTTAACGAAGCACAAATATTTTTAATTATGTGCAGATGCTACTCTATTATTTAGTTATGTGTGACATATTTTTAATTATTTGCAAAATGACAAATATTTATATATAGTTAAGATATACTGCATACAATTGAATATCACTCTTACTTTATTAAGAATGTAACTCCTTAAATACATTGGGCAATAAATTTTGTTTAAAAAAAATAATTTCAATAATAATTAGAAAATGTTTTGGCGTATTAGAAAATATTAATTTCAACGTTAACATGTGAGTAGTAATGATAAGGAGAAACGTGAAGGCCGGTCCTGAGACATCGTACGAGTAATTAGAGTCAATTCCGTATCTGCAGGACGTCGGTGCTCTGCCACCCATGGAATTTCAAGTGAAGTAACATCGAAGTTTGCTTATTCAAGATTTATTTTGGACACTGACCCAAAAATAAAATAATAATAATAATTATTATTATTAGATCTTTACTTAAAATAATACAAAAAAAATAGAAAATATAAATAAATAGAGCATTATAGTATGTGGCTAGAAAGGATCAAAATATCCCATATGCTCCGGGAAATAGGCATGGGTAAAACTTATTCATTTTCCCCTTCTTTTTATTTTTTTTTCTTGAAAAATTGAAATTCAAGTTTCCTTGTTTATTTCTTTTTTTTTTTTTTTATATGCACGGTATCCTCCTGTGAAGTATTATATTAAATGTGAATATTTTTTATAACTTGAAGTTGAACATTGATTCGTCCCTTCATGAACTAATAATTTCTGTTAAGTAGTGTTTAGAAACCTTATAAAACATAGGTTTTAAGATTTATGAGGTAAATATATGAGAAAAACTTTATCTTGACTTATGCAAAACCTAAGTTTTCAGTGGTTTCCAAACACCCTCTAATCGTTGTTGGCCTCATATTACTTTCCTAGATTTTATAATTCTTATAAAGTAGTTCATAATTTTAAATAAATTACTTTAATTAAATTATTGATATCAACTATATCTTTTATTAATTGTAAGTGACTTATATTATTGGGAAAATTCACATAGAGGCCCAACATACAAAGATAAATGTAAAAAAGACCCTATAGACTTTCCCATACCAGAAAGGTATTAACTTCCAAGAGAAATGACAAAAACAACCCTAGTGTTAACCGACAAATGAAAATGGAAATCTCAATCTCTCTCACTCTCGCGTCTCTGTGCTCTTCACCGTTAATGTTATCACCCATACATACATACGCTTCCCCTCACCTCCCTCCTCATAGCCTCTATATAAACCATTTCATTCCAACCAGCCTCAACTTACAGCTCCCAATTTCGGCTCCCACTCAAATCAAACTCTAAACAAAACACTGCCTCCTCCTTCTTCTTCTTCCCGTTGAATTCCGCTCATTTTCGAGGTAATTTCTTCTACTTTCTTACTGATTTTCTTCACCATTCTGTGGGTGCTCCCGACATAGGACTACAAAATTTCACTTGAAGCATAAATAAATACACATTATGGCGCTTTGAATGCTACGTCTGCTTGTGTTTGTTTTTTAATAGTAGCAACTGGTACTGGGTCGGTGTTCTTTGTTCTTTTATTAATTTGCGTCGATTCAATTTTTTACACTTCAAATGTGGGCCTGTGGGCTGCTTCTTCCAATGATACTTTGAGGTTTTTGCTTCTTGTTTCTCGCATCTATCATCCGTGATTTCTCTTCTTGCGATTGTTAGCTGTAATTATTTGATCGAATTAGAACAACTTCTGTTTATTGTTCTTGTATTTTCAGAAGCTATTTGCATCAATAATACGCTTTCCCTTTTGGTGTTTTGATTTCATCTGTATATAATTGGTTAGTCGACGCAAAGTTAGGAGATAAGGTTCTGGGTTGTGATCAAATTTCCTGCTTGGATAAGAGAAAAAATGTTCTTATAAAATTTCCATGTGAAAATATCATTCTTGGTTAGGGCCCAATGATTAACAAATAAACAACAGCAGCAAATAATTTTTGGGAGTGGCTTATTTTGCTGACTTGATTTAGTCACAGCTCATGAGGCCATGATTTCCAACTGTTGTTTTGGAGCTGCAATGAGTGACTATCACTTGATTTCGTATTGATTCCTCCCCATATTGCTGTGACATCTGTTATCCATACACCGCCTGTTTTTTTTTTTGGGTTCCGACGCACAATTCTGAACTAGTTATTATTTGATAAAAATATGCCAATATTTCATCTTTATTTGTTTATTAAATTACATGATTGACAGGGGTGTTAAAATGATTTTATCTATGAGAAATTAAATGTATTTCCTCACCTTATGCCTTTAATGTCTTCCCAATCTTTATCTATCTCTCTCTCCACACACACACACACACACACACACACTAAACCTCATTATTCTTAAGTCATGAACAGGGGTGACTTTTTTCTTGAAGTGCAATGCATGGGACTCACTCTCGTTATATATTAAGTCTTTGGTGCTGCAATCATGTTGCTCTTTGACATTCTATTCAATATGTTCTACACCATCAAAGCTTGATTGCTAAAATATGTTCTGCACTTGTGAATTATGTATCGCATCAAATCTTGTTTTCGTTATCACTAAAGTGATTAGCAATCCATTTCTCCAGCTTGTGTGACCAGTTAACCTTTTTGCTGTTAAATTGAAGTCTTAGTAATAAAAAACTTATTTTTATCCCTCATGTTTCTTGTTGGTTTGGTATAAGATAGTCTTAAGTGTATATCAAATATCTCAATGACGGGGAACTTGAACAAGTTATTTCTATGATTAAATAAGAGGGGTTGAAGAGATCAATAGGGTGATTACCCTCGTGGGTAAAGAGAACTCCTTCTGTATTATGAGGCTGGAAGAAACAAGTCCTATCATTTTGTTTAACCACAAATTAGATTTTGCCCCATTTTATGTCAAGATTGCATGATAAGGTTTTGATTGTTTGAGAATGTATTGCCGGTGCTAGTTAAAGTATGAGAGAATTTTATCTTAAAATTGTCATTCTTGATGCACTAGTTGCTTACACTGGTGATATTGATAGGTGATTTTGTTCTGTGAGGTGGTTTCTTTTATCATCTAATTCTTTCACTTTTGCTTTGGATAGGGTCATGAAGACAATAGATAATGTCTTTCATCATTCCTAGATATTTGGCCTTACACAAAGTGAGCTTGGCATTATAGTTGTTGAATTTATTTTTTCAATTGTCTGGCAGTTGCTTGATGCTTTAATGGATGATGAAGGGCTATTGAAACTTACTCCTGAAAAGAAATCCAGATGGGCAAATCTGTATCAAGAAATGGAACTAGATATGCATGATAGTTGCAATGATAAAATGACTGAACATCAAGAGAAATTGCATAATTTAAATACTATTACGGCTATTGATATTATTGGGCAATTTCTGCTGGATAAAAAATCTTCAAGGATTCTCTACTTGGTTCGCCAAAATATGTATGTGCTTGCACTCTTACATTGCATTTCTTCCGAAATATTATTGTCTAAATGCAGTTTTGATTATGAATTCAATCATATCTGAATTATTTATGATGGCATATCCTACTTTTTTGGTATCCTACTTTTTTAGCTTGACTGGGAATGTATGTTTTGGTTCTAAAACTATGGCATTTTTATGTGTTAAGTTATGACTATTGTGCTAGTAATAAGACTCTAGATTATTGAATTTTTCTGGGGTCATTGCGTTTTGCTTAATGATGAATTGTTGTTGTCTTTGGCTATTGTCAAGTAGAGATGGGTGATACAAGTGCCTATTTTTTAAGAAATATCAAGAGTTGGAGCTTTTAGGATTGAGCAAAGTCAGCTGTAGGTGCCCATGCTGGTGAAGTCCTAATGGGTAAACAAATTAAATATACTGGTTTTTGACTTTGTGCGTATTGTTCACATATGTGTATATTTCTTGTTTTCAGGGACTCGTGTGGTGTTCATGTCCTGTCGTGGCTGCAATCATGGGACGACACAGAGCAAGAGGATGGGTACACAATGTCTTCATATGAAGCCAATGATATCCGAGAACTAAAGATTGGCATGTTGTGGTGGTTGGTCAATCATCCAAACAACACAAAGCAAGCGAAGGTGTTGTCTATGATCCAGGACTCTCAAGTGCGGAAGATGAGCCGCTAGTTTGTGTATCTGAATTGGTTTTATGGAGATAGGCTGACTTGGTTAATTTTGTATCTGAATTTCTGAATTTTGTTAGCTGTTTGTTAGATTAGCTTACACAACTTGTACAAAAACACTTCAATTCATTGATAGGAGCTACTTTTGTAAATTTGCTGATGTAGTTGACTTAACATTTTAATATGAATGACAACCACAATTGGTTCTAGTAGATATTCTCTTTGTTGGTTGTGTATGTAAGAGCAGTAAAAATGAATATGATCAGGTACCCTATTGTCAAAACCATCAGCCCCCTTTAATAACACCATTAGTCAGATTAGCAACACCATCAACCCCCTTTAACAAGACCATCATCCCCATTAGCAACGTCATTAGCCCCCTTTAATAACACCATCAGCTGTATTAGCAACACCATCAGCCACCTTTAGCAACACAATCAGCCTCCTTTAACAACACTATCAGCCCTATGAGCAATACCATCAGCCCCTCTAACAACACAATCAGTCCCCATTAACAACACCATTAGCCCCCTTTAACAACACCATCAGCCTCCTTTAGCAACACAATCAGTCCCCTTTAACAACACCATCAACCCTATTAGCAACACCATCAGCCCCCTTTAACAACACCATCAGCCCCCTTTAACAACATCATCAGCCTCCTTTAACAACACAATCAGTCCCCTTTAACAACACCATCAACCCTAGTAGCAACACCATCAGCCCCTATTAACAACACCATCAGCCCTACTAGCAACACCATCAGCCCCCTTTAGCAACACAATCAGTCTCTTTTAACAACACCATCAACCCTATTAGCAACACTATCAGCTCCCTTTAGCAACACAATTAGTCCCCTTTAACAACACCATCAACCCTATTAGCAACACCATCAGCCCCCTTTAGCAACACAATCAGTCCCCTTTAACAACACCATCAACCTTATTAGCAACACCATCAGCCCCCATTAACAACACCATCAGCCCCCTTTAACAACACCATCAACCCTATTAGCAACACCATCAGCCCCCTTTAGCAACACAATCAGTCCCCTTTAACAACACCATCAACCTTATTAGCAACACCATCAGCCCCCATTAACAACACCATCAGCCCCCTTTAACAACACCATCAACCCTATTGGCAACACCATCAGCCCCCTTTAGCAACACAATCAGTCCCCTTTAACAACACCATCAACCCTATTAGCAACACTATCAGCCCCCATTAACAACACCATCAGCCCCCTTTAATAACACCATCAGCCCCTTTTAGTAACACCATCAACCCTATTAGTAACACCATCAGCCCCCATTAACAACACCATCAGCCCCCTTTAATAATACCATCAACCCTATTAGCAACACCATCAGCCCCCTTTAGCAACACAATCAGTCCCCTTTAACAACACCATTAACCCTATTAGCAACACCATCAACCCCTATTAACAACATCATCAGCCCCCTTTAATAACACCATCAACCCTATTAGCAACACCATCAGCCCCCTTTAGCAATACAATCAGTCCCCTTTAACAACACCATTAGCTCTATTAGCAACACCATCAGCCCCCATTAACAACACCATCAGCCCCCATTAACAACACCATCAGCCCCCTTTAGCAACAAAATTAGTCCCTTTTAACAACACCATTAACCCTATTAGCAACACCATCAGCCCCTTTTAGCAACATAATCAGTCCCTTTTAACAACACCATCAACCCTATTAGCAACATCATCAGCCCCTATTAACAACACTATCAACCCCATTTAATAACACCATCAACCCTATTAGCAACACCATCAGCCCCCTTTAGCAACACCATCAGCCCCCTTTAATAATATCATCAACCCTATTAGCAACACCATCAGCCCCCATTAACAACACCATCAGCCCCCTTTAATAAGACCATCAACCCTATTAGCAACACCATCAGCCCCCTTTAGCAACACAATCAGTCTCCTTTAACAACACCATTAACCCTATTAGCAACACCATCAGCCCCCATTAAGAACACCATCAGCCCCCTTTAATAACACCATCAACCCTATTAGCAACACCATCAGCCCCCTTTAGCAATACAATCAGTCCCCTTTAACAACACCATCAGCTCTATTAGCAACACCATCAGCCCCCATTAACAACACCATCAGCCCCTTTTAACAACACCATCAGCCCTATTAGCAACATCATCAGCCCCTTTTAGCAACACAATCAGTCTCCTTTAACAACACCTTCAGCCCTATTAGCAACACCATCAGCCCCCTTTAGCAACACAATCAGTCTCCTTTAACAACACCATCAACCCTATTAGCAACATCATTAGCCCCCATTAACAAGTATATCAGCACAATTAACAACACAATCGGCCCCCATTAACAAGTATATCAGCACAATTAACAACACAATTAGCTCCCCGTTAACAACTACATCAGGCATTTTAACATCAGTATAACTGAAAAATAACACCTAAATCAGCTCATTTTGACAGCAATATCAGCAAACAATAACTATCATTTTGCACCATCATTTACATTTGTAACAATATTAATATGTCTACATAAATGAAACATGGATACAATTGTATCAATTGTGTGTTATATCCAACTTTCATTTACATCAAAATATATGCATATAAATTGGAGCTTACAACTTGACACACCACCTCCAAAAAATAACACGGTGGGGATTCCTATCTATGGTCATTTACAATAAAAGAGCGTTACACGCAATGCCTAAAAAATAAACAGCCAAGGCAACAACAATCATCAACTTGGGTTTGGATTCTTGCAAGTCCTGACGGAATGTCCTGGCTCCTGGCTCATGAAAGAAACATAATATATTCTTCTCTGAACTACTTGTCATCTGTAATTATAATATGCAATATAAAGTTAGTATTAACAACTTTAACAGTTGAATTAACAACTAAAACTGAAGGCATTAACAACTAAGACTGTAGGTATTAACAACTATCCCATATAAGTGTTTTCACATTCAACCATTTCCACTAACAGACCTCCCTCTATTTCAATGCCCAAAAAACAGAGCAACCTTCCTCCCCTACAGCGTTTTCATATTCACCTCGTATTAACAAGTTAAACAGCCATATTAACAACAAAAACTGATGGTATTAACAACTAGATCTGTAGATATTAACAACTATCAAATTTCAACGTTTTTCAATCTTCATTCCATTATCATTTTCAACCATTCTCACTCAAATACATAAATTTCCCTCTGCTTCCATGCCCAAAAACAGAGCAAAATTTTACTCACCCACCCCTAAAGAGATTAAAAATGAAGAATGATGGTGATTAAGATAAGTTGATGAAAAACTTAACATTTCTTGCCTATTTCCTCCCAGATAATAACATAAATGAGCTGAATCTCCAACCTTTTAGTAACCCAACCTTCGGAATGATAAAAACGTTGATGAACAGCAATACAACCACCACATTCAGTTTTAATCAGTAATATACAACCATCATCAATTGCTCTCAGTCCAACAAAGGAAAAAATGAAAGACAGAGATAAAACAAAGCAAGATGAAAGAGAAAGCTAATCGATCATGGCAGCAGCAAAGTTCCTTTCAGTTATAGGAAAAAACTCACGTTTTGTTTTCTCTCTCACATGTTTTCAGCACCAAAATTTCTTTTTTCACACTAGGGGCGTTTTTGGAAATTTCTCTTGGAACTTAATACTAGAAAAGGCCTTGGTATGAGAAAGTTGGTTGGGCCTTTTCTGAAATTATGTTTGCATATTGGGCCCCTGTGTGAATTTTCCCTATATTATTTAGACAACAGGGGAGATTAATATTCATCTTACCCCATTTAGATATTTTGTGTGTGTATACATATCTGAGTAGTATTATATGAATTTGAATCATACTCCCTTTGATCTTTATTATGAAACACCAACTAAAAAGTGTTTTTAGTCCTTTTTATAAGGCACTTACAAGTTTTTAAGGTGCAATTAATTTATTGTTTTTCATGTCAACCCATATTTAATAAGGGTAGTATAAGAGAGTATTATATTTAAGTTTAAGGTAGTTACTAGTTAGTAGGGGTAATATTAGAAATCACTTAAATTTTATGACAATTTTAATGTTTTTAACTAACTTTAGTGGTTTGTGAGAATTGGTAGTTGATGCCTTATAAAAAGGATTAGAAGGAGTATGCCGGTAACCTTAATTTAATTTATTAACAAACCATATAATTGCATTAGTTTAAATATGTTTATTTGAAAAGTCATGTTAGAATAGGAAAAATAAAATACTAACATTTAATTGTTCAAGTAGAAAGAGGGGTCTGGATTCTCTCAAAATCCTTTCCCTCATTTTCCTATCAGAATCCCATCTCCACCGATTAAAAAAATGGATGGTTCAGATTTTATATTTAATTAAACTCTTATTTTAAACATCAATAAATAAATTTAAACTATTAAAATTTTATTCACACAATTTATAACTACAATACAGAAAAAATAAAAAAAATTAAATTATAAAACACTAAAATCATAGTTTTAAAAAATATTAAATCTGAACTATTCATTTTTTAATCTAATGGTGGAGATGAGATATTGAGAAGAAAAGGAGAGGAAGGATTCTGAAAGTATCTCTTCCCGTAGAAAGAGGTTTATACCTCTTGATTAAGGTTGTGTGCAAGGAAAATCACACTAAAAAAAAATTATCCCCAGTTAAAATTTTTGACATTAATGTTTTTCTTTTTTTATTTATGATTACTCAATAAGTATACATCATTTTCACATTCCATAAATTGGAGAAATCAGTTTAAGTTTTTAAATAAAAAAATTGAAGTGAAAGAAAATCTTTCAAGATCTTCATAAAATTAATTTATTATATACAAGATATATCAAGAAATACAGTATCACAGAATCAATTAATACTCATAAAAATAAAGAAAAATTAAAGCTAAAATTTTATATACCAAAAATATGGAATTTGGGACAGATGTGCCACCTAACAATTTGACTAATTCTGACTTTTGCAATGAACTTAGTATTCCTATGCATTAATTATCTTTTTTAATTCCTCTTTCTTTCCAACTTGACTATTCCAACTTGACTATTGTTAATGAAACATTGATCAATAGGGTTAATTTAGAAAAAAAATAGATAAAAATGTGAAATAGATATTGCATTTAGAATTAATATAAACTCCCTAATTAGATCTTATATTAAATATCAGAAGTCATAACAGAAACATTTTTTATGCTTTTCAGTATTTCTTAATATCATGGGATGGGATATCTTCCTACACAAATTTAAAAAATTGGGGTTCCATTATTGTCATGGAGCCATTTGCTCCTGATGTTCAATATTGAAGGAGTTCTTGTGGAAGAGCATTTTAGGTATTGGTCTCATCTTCCTTAGTAAATGTCTTTGTTCCTTTCTATTTTGGATTCACAAGTTAGGCCTCCTTGATGCAATCACAAAGGCAGCACTATCGATCACTTGTATTCAAAAAGATTCATCCACATTCCTGTTGATCATCCTCCTGAATTTGACATATAAATTTGGCAGGATACACACACACACATCTCTCTCTCTCTGTGTGCAATCGTTCTCTAATTTTTATATTATTGTTGTTTCAGTACCTTACTTCTCATGCATTTTATTTGCTCTCTACTGTATTGCAACTTATAAACCTTTATTCCTTCATAATAATTTTCAGTTTCAAAAAAAAAAAAAATTTGATTTACCAACAAATTTAATGGTTGTAAAATTTTTTGGGATGAAAATTAACATTTTTCATAACAAATCCATGATAAAAATATTTTTGTGCCTAATTTGTGAGATAAATTTTTATCCATACAAAATTTCTTGTTGTTTTTGGCCAGTAACCCTATGGGTATTTTGTATCTAAAGTCAGAAAATCGGGTCAAGCCCATCAAGTTGGCGCTTTTAAAAATGCCCTAGGTCAAGTTAGGCTGTGTTAACAATAAATTGTCTCAGTGACCGTGCTATCCAATGTCAATATACTTATTCGAGCGTGTGTTTAAATTGATTGGAAAATAGACAATTTAGTGCTACAAAAAATAAGTATGATTAGGGTCATCAGGACTAATCATGCCAGCTGCCTCGAAGAAGTTCTTTTGGAATCTAACATTTCCATTTTTCTAATTACATTTTTACAGATTCAGTGGGATTACTCTCCAGATGTATTCTCATGATGATGAGGAGAGAATCAGACACGAAGGACTTGTTTGATTTTATTCTTAAAAGCAATTTTTTTCTTGTTTTTTTTTAAATATTTATAAAAAAAAACTTGTTTAAAACACTGTTTGTTTAAAACACTGTTTTGAATAGATTTTTTTTTTAATAAAAAAAATAGAAATTTGTTTTTTAAAAACTGAAAAAAAACAAAAGTAGTTTTTCGATGTTTTCTTGTTTTTATTTTCTTAATTTTTATTTCTTAAAACTGACACTTTTACACCATCGAGACCGCACTATTATCCCTTCAAAATAAGATTTTTTTAAACAACTATCCAAATTAATTTTTTAAAACTTGTTTTTAAAAAGAATTTTATACAGTTCTTTAAAAAAACAAAAAAACTGAAACAAACAAGCCCAAAATATTCTGTTGGTTATGCGTACAGACCTTATGCCCCTCTTCACACAAAAAAGGGAAACACATTTAAAAAAAAAAAATCAAATCCTTAAAAAGACCCCCCTTTTTTTTTTTAATAGTCATTCAACATTTATACAACCGTCCCATAATCTTTGCAGGGTTTAGGGGGGGAACAACTCTTTATAAACATTGAGGTACAATTATACAAAACCAGATACACATAGAATATAAAATTTTTCAAAATTGTTTTGTTTATAACTTTTAAGTTTCAATAATAAATGTGATATAAATTTATATTAAAACAAAATATAAAATTTATAATTACTTATAAGCCTATTTCTTAAATTTATATAATTCATAGCAGATACATTGATTTTAATGCTATTCTAAAGTATACACGGGAGTTATATAGTTAATTTGAAAAGATTAAAATAATTAGTGAAGTTGATTATTTATTAAAAAAGGATGTTGGTTTCCTTAAAATGTTCCTTCTAGTCATTTGTAATGGATTAATTAAGTTCAATCCCATATTCTAAAATATTTTTTTAGGAGAAAGTAATTTTTGGAGCATTCAGGGACTTATTTTTCTTGTAACACTAAGCATTTTTAAAGTTATTTTTTGTGTACTTCTTTTTTAAACAAAAGAAAGTTTAATTTATATGAGTTGGGTTCTGAACTCCTAGGGCCTCATTAAGTCTGGGTGTGTTTTCATGCTCAAAAAATGATGATAACAATACTTATAAATTATCTACTAGTAAGATCTTTATATCAGTAGCAGGATTTCTATTCACGATATTGAGGGACATGACCTAACTCTTACTTTTCTTCTCCTACGTCACCCAACTCCTTTGCTACTTGTATCAATCTTTGTTGGCATTTTTATACTTGTATTTTCTCAATAATAATAATTTCGCACTCTACATTTTATTGAATGCATCAAAAATTATTTTAGAATGTTAGATATTACAAGAAAAATACTTTAGAATATTGAATGTATAAAAAAAAAATTTATATTTTAGGGTAGTTACTATTATTTACGAAAATGATTTTTATCATAGCAAAATATATATATATATATATATATATATATATATATATATATATATATATATATTACTACCTCTGGTCTTATTATAGTGCAAATTGCACCACAAACTTTGTTTTATATTTAAGATCGGAGGAAGTATGTTATGAAAAATATCAGGAAAAATGATAGAAAAATGGTATTTAAAATTTCATATTCTTACTAAATTACCTATTTGTCCTTTTGTTAATTTAGAAGACAATTTAAGGTTTTGGTTATTTAAATGGTATTTTTTTCCATCATTTCCCCAAAAATACTACTTCCTTTGGTCCTAAATATAAGAAATAGTTGATTTTTTTAAAGATATTAAGAAAAATAATAAAAATTACTTTAAAATATTGATATTTATTATTTTCTCTACAAATTATTTTGACTAACTTATAAACTAATATATAATATAATAATATACAACTAAGATATATGATTAAATAACTTCTTTAACTTTCTTAATTTCTCTAAAATAATTAATTATGTGTTATATTTATATTTAGATCCACATTTTAAGCGGTGAATGCAACTAACTGTTGTTATTTTTAAGTGACTTTCTACAAAACTGATAAGAACACTGATATTTTGACCCCAAAAAAAAAAACATTGATATATTAAAAAAGAAGGAAAAAAACAAGGAGCGCGCATTCATGATATTGATAGGCTCCATGAGCATGCCGAAGAAGCGTTTCTCAAATCCTTCACTCTGCAATACATTTCACGCCTTCACACACCAAAAACAACCATATCTCGCTTAATATCTTCCACTGAACTAAAACCATGTCCTCTCTACTTCTTCTCTTCCTTCTTCTTCTACTCTCCCTATTCCCCATTATTCTCGCTTCTTCCTCAGAGCTTGACACTCTCATGGCTATCAAATACTCTCTCGACCCACAGAACCGTTTTCTGACCTCCTGGACTCCATATTCCGACCCGTGTACCGGCGCTTTCGACGGCGTAGCATGCAACGAGCAAGGCCGCATCGCCAATATCTCGCTCCAAGGAAAGGGTCTCTCCGGCAGCCTTCCGGCGGCCATTAGTGAACTCAAGAGCTTGACTGGTCTCTATCTCCACTTCAATGCTCTCACTGGGACGATACCCAAGGAGATTGCAAATTTGAGCGAACTAACTGATTTGTACCTCAATGTCAATAATCTCTTCGGCGATATCCCTCGTGTGATTGGAAATATGTCTAATCTTCAAGGTTAGTACTCATTCTTCGTTTTTTCTTGAAGATTTTGTAACTTTCTATGTTTTCTTCATCTCTTGTTGTGCTTGAGTTTGAGCATAAATCACAGTTTTATGCCAATTAGATTCCGTGGTTACGGATTGTTATTTTATTTTCAGTGTTTAGTGGGTAGAGTTTTTAGAGTACGCTTGACTTTTATCCAAAACTTAAGAGTAAATTTTTCCCCTTGATTCTATCTTCTTAATTTCAGAAAGCTAAACCTGCTTGTTCTCTTCTAATTCTAAATCTTGATGCGTATACCAATATTTATTATATTAAAGAAAATGTCTCAATTAAAATTTCTCTGTCCACCCCTCTCCTCTGGTTTATTTGCTTGTTTCTGGGCTCTGTGCTGTGGGCTTAACTTCATAAGCATCTGCACTAATCCAGTCGTTTTTTTTTTTTTTTGCAAATATTTTTCTGGTGTGTGTTAATAATTTTAATTTTCATAAAATTTACTTTATGATTCTTGGGCAGTTTTGCAGCTTTGTTATAACAAATTTACAGGGAGTATTCCTACGGAGTTTGGAAACTTAGAGAGACTTAGTGTTCTTGCTCTGCAATATAATGAGTTGAGTGGTGCAATTCCTGCTAGTTTGGGCCAGTTGCAGTCATTAACGAGGCTGGATCTGAGCTTTAATAACCTTTTTGGTCCTATTCCGGTGAGACTAGCAGATGCTCCCAAACTAGAAAGCCTTAATATTCAGAACAACTCTCTCTCTGGCAATGTCCCTGCAGGTAATAATAGCAGCTACTAAAAATGTTTTGCTTTCCAGTTTCCACTTTTATTGGGGCAATCTTTACTGACATTTAGTACTCAGTTTTTTATCTTCTGATAAAAAGGAGCTTTTTTTTTTTTTAATATGTTATACTACCTCTAATGGTTGATAAAAGAGATAGTTGTCTACTTCGGTGAGATTAAGAAAGCTAAATAAATTATATAATTATAATGTATGTTGCATAATCTCTTTGAAATATTTATGTGTTTTATAAGATAATATATCAATTTATAAGTAAAGCAAATTAGTTTAGAAAATAATGATAAATGTAAGAGATAAAATGAGAAAAATGTCTTATATTTATGACCAAAATTCACTTTTAAATTAACTTTTATTTTAAGAGTATTTTGTTTTAACATATAAACATCAAGGAATGATCCATCCCCTTTCCTTATTTCTTTAACTTGGTAATTGCTTACTATAATTCAATAAAATTTCTGATATATATATTGATGATATAAATGGCAAACAATGATGCTTTTTAAGATCACAAGGTGAAAATCAAGTTTAGCTAGCTAAAGAATGGCTCATGCCACAGACTAATTGTCTAGAGCTGATGTTTACTTCAGTTGTTATTTTCAGGTCTTATTTTTAATTTGAGCACCGAACTTTCAATACTTTTCAACTTAGCTTTGGTGCTTTTTTTATTTTGTGTTTTAATTTAATGTTTCATACTTTATCAAGGTTTCACATATGCAGTGCAGGTTGATATTTATGTAATCTAAGTTTGCACCTTTTTGTATCAATGCAGCTCTTAGAAGACTGAGAGGTGGTTTCCAGTACATCAACAACCCTGGCTTATGTGGGACTGAATTTACCAATTTAGTTGCTTGTAAATCTTTATTTGACCCTAGTAAGCCTGAACCATTTGAACCTGATAACTTTTCCTCAAAGGGTCTGCCGGCATCAGTTGAACCAAAGGATGAAAAGTGCAATGATGAAACCCACTGTAAAAAGTCAATGCAATATTCAAGAATGGCTTTAGTTTTTGGAGGGATTGGAATTATTGTCGCTTCCACAGTTTCTGGACTTTCCATGTTTGTGTGGTTTCGGCGTCAAAAACAGAAGATTGAAAGCACTAATAATGCTTCTGATAGCCATGTTAACCAGAAAAATGTGGCTCCTTTGATCAGTTTAGAATATTCTAATGGATGGGATCCATTAGCCAAAGGTAAGAATACTTATTCCCAGGAAGTTCTAGAGAGCTTTATGTTCAATCTAGAGGAGGTAGAATGTGCTACTCAATGCTTCTCTGAGGCGAATTTGTTGGGGAAGAGTAACTTGTCAGGAATTTACAGGGGAATTTTGAGAGATGGTTCAGTTGTGGTTGTAAAATGCATCAACATGACAAGCTGCAAGTCTGATGAAACTGAGTTCTTGAAGGGGTTGAAGATATTGACCTCATTAAAACACGAAAATCTCGTTCGCTTGAGAGGTTTTTGCTGTTCTAAAGGCAGGGGAGAGTGCTTTCTTGTTTATGATTTTGTCCCAAATGGAAATTTGTCTCGGTATTTGGATCTCAAGAAAGGTGACACTAAGATTCTAGAATGGTCTGCCAGAGTATCCATCATCCATGGTATTGCTAGAGGTCAGTTCACCTTTGTCTTGTTTATTGATAGACATATTTAGTTTGATGCTCTAATTTTGTAATAAGGTTACCTGTTGTCTTACTTGCATATGTCAATAATATTAACCCTCATACATCCGTTTTGTTGACCTTTCAAGGCTTACTGCCAATGAGAAACACTTTGTAACACTTTGTTGTGTTGCTATTGGATAAGTGGCAATACTTGTTGCCATATGGATGGAGTACTATAAACTACGTGGTATGCTAAGTGATGGAGACTTTGTAGCACAAAATACCAAGTTTCGCATTGATTAGAATGGTATGATCAATGGATATATAAGTGGGTTGGTTTTCCTATCTCAACAGCTAGCTTTTGGGGTAGGTACCCCGTCCCACTTAGGTACCAATCAATTGGTATTAGAGCCCAGTTGTCGACCTCTCTAGAGAAGGCTACCCAAGTTTTTGGGTATGGTTCCCCATCCCACTTAGGTACCCATCACTAAGCCTATATCTGCTCAAGAAAAATCTTATATCCTTTTGTGACATCCTTAAATCTAGCTGTTAAGAATGATTTTAACCAAACTGGTTGGCATAGCTAACCTGGCATTCATGCAAGTATACTAGTTCTCTAAGCCATAGCATTGACCCTGAGTTCAATTTAGAATATGACATGTGTTTTTTTTTTTGGCCAGGTATTAGTTATCTGCATGGAAAGAAGGGAAGAAAACAGGCTCTCGTTCACCAGAATATATCAGCTGAAAATGTGCTTCTTGATGCACATTACAATTCATTACTTGCAGATTCAGGATTGCACAAACTCCTTGCTGATGATGTTGTCTTCTCCGCCCTTAAAGCTTCTGCTGCCATGGGATACCTTGCTCCAGAATATGCCACCACTGGTCGCCTAACCGAAAAAAGCGACATATATTCTTTCGGGGTGATAGTTTTCCAGCTTCTAACTGGAAAGAGCAATATCACTCAGTTATATCATTGCCAGACACAAGCATATGGTTTTAATGACATTGTTGATGTAAACCTTGAAGGAAGATTTTCAGAATCTGAGGCAGCTAAACTAGGGAGCATTGCTCTACTTTGCACACATGAATCACCCCATGAACGACCATCAATGCACCATGTAATGCAAGAACTGTCTGGGAAGTAGAAGAATTTAGATGGAATGACAGTAAAATATTCTCTGTAATATTATAATCCTGTGATGTAAAGTTTGCTAAAATTTCTTTTTTGTGTAACTGTTGAACATAAAGTGTTAAAAGGGGTTTACCCCTTTTCTGTAAAATAATGGAAGATGCTTGCCTTTTCTGTCTTGATATGAATTGTGATATATTGGATGCCTGAGCTGTCTTTACAACACGAATTCTTTTTGTCTTGCCGTGAACTTCACTTTTATTTTTGTGTTTAAGAGCAAATTTACCCGAAAATTTTTATTTATAAGCAATGTTACTTTGAAAATTCACATGGCTTCAAGACTAGAAAATATTAAAGGGTAAAGGAGTAAAAATACACATGTGCTTTATCTTCGGGAGCGCCCAATACCATATGTTTTTTTTTGAGCAAAAATACACACGTGGTTACCATTTTAGAGTAAAAATCACATCCCACCGTAATGTTATTGTTCACCGTGATGAAGTGAACAGTAACATAATGGTGGGATGTGACTTCTAAAATGGTAACCATGTATATATTTTTGCTAAAAAAAAAACATATGGTGCTGATCGCTCCTGATGGTAAAATACATATGTATTTTTGCTCCTTTAATTTACCCAATATTAAAATAGAAGAATGTTGCTTCTTACTATAAAAAATTGTTAATGGCCAACATCAATTTTTTAATGATTAACATTAATTTTTTAATGGGTATGAGACAATGTAACTGTTTTAAAACTTCTAGGGTGATATTGAATTCAAACATTTTTTGGGGCATTATTGTTCATTTGCAAAAACTTTCAAAGTAAATTTATACTTTAATACTTTATTTTATGACAATTATATGAGATTTAGTATCAATGAATGATTTAGCTTTAAGTATTTATCTGAGTTTAAATTAAATATAGATGTCTAGTTCTCTTAGCATGTTTTTCTTTGTGGCATTTACCAGGGTGCCTTTACTTCAATATACTCAATGAAGTTGTCTCTCACAAATCAAAATTTCCTTCATAATAAATTACAGCTATCATTTACTTTTTTTTTTTTCTTTGGGGTCAAAATTACAGCTATCATTTCCAATCATCCACTTCTCCTACAATCATCGTACGTCATATAATTGATTCCAAACGGAAAAGTTTTCAACATGACATGCTTCAAAATTTTAGATGTGAAGCTCACATCGGTGAGGAGGGAGGGAATAAAAATCACTTCATAAAGGTTTAGATACCTCCCATTATCTTGACCTTTTTTAAAATCATAAAGGATGATGGGCATAAAATAGATAATATAGATAACAAAATGACACATATAAGCCCATAGGATAGGAGACGAAGCTCTCTCGTAATCAGGTAGAAAATGAATTCTTGCCATTATAATTTTTTGAATTGACCAAAACACCCACACATACCCTATGTAATATTAAGAGACCCACCACCATTAAATATTAAAATTAAAAAATAATATAGAAATTAAAATTTTTTTGCTCTTACTATATTATTCTCACATGTTTGATATAATCCAACCAAATGTTTATATACACACATGTATATAAATATATGAGCATGCGCACACGAGCGCACACGTCCACACACGTATATATATATAGATGTACATACACATATGTATATACATGTATATGTATGTATGCACATACACTCACATATGTTCACACACACGCATGCATCATCTTTCTTTAATGAGGAATCAGACAAAGTCATGTAATTATCTCCCAAGAATTCAGTGAACTAAATGGGTCATTTGGTTATTTTTTCTAATTGACTTTTAGTTACATTATGATTTATCATGTCTGTATCTTTTAACACTATTTTGTTGTAGGATGAAGGGTTAAAGGGTAAAAATATCTTGAAAGTTTTCACTAATAGATATTGAGTGTCTAGCAATTTTAAGAAAGGAAAATATTATTCTAAAAGTTTAAAAAATGGTGTAATATTACCCTCACAATTTAAAAGGTTAATTTTGACCATCAAAATTAACTAATTAATCCACATGTACACTTCCTACATGCCACCTCCATACTGCCACCTCCTCACCACCTAACCATTCCATTCCATTCCTTTCCTTTCCTCTGGCTCCCTCCTCAAATCCAACCCACCGTTCTCACTTCGGCCTCTCCCTCAAACTCAGACAATCAAACACTCAGGCCTCTCCTCAGACCCCAATACCTAAGTTCATTCCTTTGTGTCTTAACTCTTAATATCCGCTGCTGTCCTTTACTACGTAGCGGTTTTCAAACACAAGCTAGTGCTAGTTTTTGCTTTGTTTGAAAAAAAATATATTTCAGAATACTGATAGGTACTAAAGATACTTTATGATGATACTGAACGACACTAAAAAATACTTCATAATCTTAAAAAATTATTTTAAAATCTTAAAAAAAAATCCTACAATATATTTTTTTCAAGATCCTAAAATATCTTGTAAAAATCATGAAGTATTTTTTCAGTGCCAATTAGTAATAATATCTTAAAATATTTTTTCAAGATTCTAAAATATTTTTTTTAAAATCATGAAGTATTTTTTCAGTACCAGTACATATCCTGAAGAATCTTTTTTTATCCTGAAATATTTTAAGATTAGGATGTATTTTTTAGTACTAGTTAGTATGTTAAAATATCTTTTTAGCATAAATAAATACTTTAAAATATTTTTTCAAGATTTTAAAATAATTTTTTTAAAATGATGAGGATAGCTTCTAATCAATGTCAAAAAATCATCATCACTTTAAATTATTTTTTCTTACTAATCCAAATTAATCGGCATTTACTCCGTCATCAATTCCTATGAGTCCGTTTGGATCCACAAAAATTGTGGGGAAGGAAACAAAAAATTCTCACTTTTGCACTTGCGGCGATCATTTGTTGCATCTGCTCTCCAAAAACCAATTTCTGATGATGGCCGATGATTTTTCTTTGGGCCTATTTGTGTTGACAGTAGGAACGGTGACTTAAAAACTATCTGACTTTAAAAAAAGCTCGATAGGAAAAAAGTCAAGTTATTGATAATAATTTGTGTTTGGATTGATGGTAGTAGAAGTGGCGAGAACCATGTCAAAAAGCTGAGAGTTTTTTAGAAAAAGATAAGAAGTGGAGCTTTTTCTTTAACAGGCTTTAGATGTTTTAAGTTAAGTAAATTTAAGCTCAACCTAAACAGACCAAAAATCAGCGGGCAACTTTAATTAGCTTTTTTTCAACGTTGTCACAAAAAAAGCTAGTAATCCATACATGCCCTATATATGTGTGGGAGATTCGGTTTCTTCCATGACATGTGGGAACCAATTTTCCAGCGTGAGAAATTCCCAAATAGTCCTTCATATTCAAAACATCAATCACCACCAATAGAGCCTTCTTCATTCCCCATCAAAATCAACCCATGTTTTACCATCTCCTTGGAACCTTCAATAGGGTGGATTAGAGTCAGTGGCGGACTCACATTGGTACCTGTGACTGCAAGTGCAGACATAAAATAAAGAGGAAGAAATATAATAGCTTTGAGTGACCAGAAACAATTTTTCAAAGTTGAAGACAATTTTCCATCTTATAATTGGAGGACACGCGAATTGAATCAAAATATCAAAAGTTCAAATGACATTTTTGTAATTGTATCCAAAGTTGAAGGCAATTTTCCATCTCTCTCAAATCGTGGGGAGTCAACCCAGAGATGAAGTTGAAGGCAATATATGTGTGACCAAAATTCAAATGGCATTCTTGTAATTGTATTCAAAGTTGAAGGCAATATTCAAATGGCATCCTTGGAGGTATTTAATGTTATGATATATTATGTTTCATAATTTATTTTTTATCTGTTATGAATATATTAATTATATGTGAATATATGTATGAATTATCCATAAATAAATAAATAAATTAAATTGAAATTAGAGACAATATTATTTCAAACAATAAGAGTAACAGCTGGTACAACCCCACCACAAATCTATACCATCTTATCTTGAAGTTGGCTAATTTGATTTTGAAAGATTGTTTTTGAGATGGGATCTAGACAAGACATTTTCTTTTTTAGTGTAGTGATTCGTCTCATAAGACATTTTTAAATATAAATAAAATAAATTTCACAAAACATCTAAATAATCTCTTAAATCAATTGGCTGGGCGGTTTTGCTTGTACTCTCCCATCCCATGTTCAAACCAAGCCACCATGAAACTTTTTTTTTTTTTTCATATGAGTTTTAACATATGACTTTTGATTATTATTTTTCTATATTAAGTTGAAGTTTTCTTTTCTTTTGTTGTTTATATTCTTTTGTTTTTTAATGCGTTTAAAACTTTCCTTAAAAAAAATTTCGAAGGTGCTACCCCTGAACCTTCGAATTCCACCACTAAGTATGCACCCACAAACCTAAAATCCTGGGTTGAAGAGTTTTGTTAGTGGCCGACGTCGGAAGAAGGAGCAGGTCCCTCGTGCTTGCTTCTCAAGTCTCCCTTCCGGCCACTGGTTCTCTGATCAATTCAAAGATGTTGAAGGCAGTGACGATTTTCACCAGAAAATGGCTGCCGACTTCTTTTCTTTCAATCCACTTTACCGCGATGATGAATAGTAGTTTCTAGGTCTCCTTTGTTTCCAAATTCATGGCACCCAAAAACGCTTCCGTCTCTTGCTTGCTGCCCACCTGAACAAGAATGGAAGAATTTTATATATTGTATTTATTTTTTATTAGTTTTATATTCATTTGCATATAAATTTTCTTATCAAACTATTTTTTTATCTCAGCGCATACCAAATGTGACAAAATATTTTTCATTTTTTATCCTGACGGCCCCTATATGATTAATATTAACATGTGATATGTCTGCGGGCGGATTATATGACCACAACCAGATTTATTTTTTTTTTAAAAAAATTATCTTTACAAAATTGTACTAATACGTTAAAAATTCATTTCATTCTAATGCACCATCCGATATTATAATTAGGGGTGAATGTGAAAATTCATATCTACACATTTAGCATGTGCGTTTGATATAATATCCTAATTTTTTATATTAGCATTTAATTACAATTAAGAAAATATTAATCATGATAAATGGTTTATCATATAATTTTTGAAATACAAAAAATATTTATTTAAAATAGTAAAAGAAAATAGTAGAATAAAAATGTAATAATAAAATATTGGCAAAAGTACGGAAAAACCCTTATTAATTAAATAATTACCAAAATGCCACTCTGGAAAAAATATTAACCCATCTGCCCCCTGTAATCGATTACATGCCCATTGTAATCGATTACAGAGGGTTGGATCCGTTTTTTTTTCTTTCAATTTTTACACTATGTAATCGATTACGGTACAGTGCGTAATCGATTACATAAAACGTTACACTATGTAATCGATTACACACTGAGTACCGTAATCGATTACATAAAACGTTACACTATGTAATCGATTACACACTGAGGCGTAATCGATTACATAGTGTAAAATTACATGTAATTGATTACGCTACAGTGCGTAATCGATTACATAAACCCAGAATGCAAAATGGCAGTTACAACGATATGTAATCGATTACGACACGGGCCGTAATCGATTACATATCGCGTTTTCTGTTTTTTAAAAGCCGAAACACCTCATTTTTCCTCATTTCACTTTTTGTAACCGATTAGGGCTCCCTACTTTCCTCCATCTTCATTTTCAACCAGAAGCCATCGGATCCAAGGCGTGGTTGTTGGAAAAATTGAGGATTTGCTCACATTTGCGTTGATTTCGGTATGTTTTTGAAACCCATTACGATTTTGACCGTATTTTCTCCGTTTTGCTGAAAATATGGTGCATGTAATCGATTAGGGTTTGTTTTCTTTGGATTTGTAGTGTTTTAATCATTGATTTGAATTGTTGGTTGTTTTTTTGAATAAATGAGAGATTAAATATATGTTTAGGTGCGTTTTGGAAATGGGCAGTGGCTATTTTCATGCGAAACTGAACCGATTAATGGGATTGAAGCATGAATTACATGTTATTGTGTGTATGGATGTTTACGGTTATTGATTACCTCTATTTTGATTGTTAATTGTTCATTTTACGGACAATGACATTGGCTCTGTTGATGATAATGACATTTGCATTGTGATTATGCCATGAATTGTCTGTGTTCCATGTTTGTGTCTGTGTTTCATGTTTGTTGATGAATTATGTTGTCTCTTTGTAGGTATTTGTTGCCATCATACCTCCACACAGACGAGTTCACAGTCAGGTTGAGAGAGAGAGGCGTTCGAAGCAGCGGAGAAAGGGTGATACATCCGGCTCTTAGGCACAGCCGGAAGAACTTCAGTATGGATATCTACTGGAACATCATGCAGCATCCCACAGAGAATTCGTTTAGAAGTTTGCCTACAGAACCGTGATCAAACCCAAGTCACTGGACATGCCGTTTTTCGTTGATGAGGGATTTGATATTGTCCCACTGTTGGAGGCATCGCACTTGCGTGTCTTAACAGAGTTCGTCAGTCCTTACTTAGAGGATATGGTTAGGGCCTTCTACCACAACCTCAGCTACATTCACGGAGACCTGAAGTTGCGCGTATGTGGCATTGACATAGTGATGACAGTGCCCATATGGGCCCACATACTTGGGTATGATTTCGATGGAGCGGGCACCATTTTGTATGATGGGGATACCAACGTCAACCTGCCTGGATATGACCGAGCAGCCGCCATCCATGACATCAGGAGGCCATTGGGTCAGAGACCCCTTTTCACTGTAGGGCAGTTGACTGTGAATGCACGGATCCTCTTCTATGTGCTGACCCATGTTTTGTTCCCTCGGGCCTACAACCATTCCAGGGTGTTGGAGGTTGATATACCGTCATGTGGGCCATTTGTCACGCCCGGCCGGTGAATTGGAGGCACTATATTTGTTGGATGATGTCCAAAGTGAAGCATAAGGACAACGCCGCACTCCCATTCGCATATCTTGTGCATCGTATTTTGACCCATTTTGCTGTCCTGATGGAGAATGAGGACATGGTAGACTAAGGACATTGGAACGCGGTATTTGGGAGGCGCCTTCTGGAGCAGTTCAAGATATAGCAGAATGCACAGGGTGTCTGGATATGCACTGCTGCTGATGAGGATGATGCACCGGGTGTTCATCCTATGGTTGATCCTGAGATCCTTATGCCGGATGATGACGAGGCTGTAGATGATGACATGGTTGAGCCGATTGGTGGATTCACCATTAATGATGTCATGAGGTAGATGCGGCAGATGGACATCCGACAGAGAAGGTGGTGGAGGAGCCACGTAGAGAAGGAGAACGAGCGATGGCGGTGGACAGAACCAGGAGGCTGCTGGGGAGGAGCACGAGGTGCCTGATGTCTCCGAGGAGGAGGAGGAGGAGGATTAGATGTGTTTTTTTCATTGTTAGAATTGTTCATTTGACGGTTGTTTCATGTATTTTTTCTTTATGTGTTTTTTTCTTTTTGTTGTTGGACGTGGTGTTTTTTACTGAATATGGCACATTTTGAACTTATGAATGTTTATGCTTTTAGTTCATGTAATTCACGGTGATGGATTTGCAATTGACATGTCATTGGACCAAAAAACTGATATGGGGACATTGATGGACTAGCCATAAGGTAGACAGTTAATTGTTGCGTAAAATACCTTTCCCAAGTCACATTTATAGGTAAAAACAAGTGCGACAAGCTTTTGGATATTATCACATTCGAAATCAGCATTTTGCTTGCTTCTGGACCTGGTGTAATCAATTACACCAGGTCCAGAGACACAGTCAAGGGCAGATTCGTATAGGTGAATGTACAAACGCATGTCCAACTTGTTTTTAACTATAAATGTAACTTGGGGAAGGTATTTTACGCAACAATTAACCGTCTACCCTATGGCTAGTCCATCAATGTCCCCATATTAGTTTTTTGGTCCAAGTAAAATGACAATGACATAAGCGATTAGAACATTTGCATTCAAGCATGTATGAAACAGAATTTTACAAATTGACCAGTAAAATACATCAACAACCAAGTTACACATAAATTCACCAATGTCATCATTAACGTGACTTGTCCACTTTAAGCCTGCCTATTCCTCAACGGACACGTACGGATATTATGACCAACTTGCT
Organism: Acacia confusa; assembly: GCA_037074495.1. NCBI lineage: Eukaryota > Viridiplantae > Streptophyta > Magnoliopsida > Fabales > Fabaceae > Acacia > Acacia confusa. Next base: position 17,995,101 of record CM073508.1, on the reverse strand, counting down.
TGCAATGCCGACATCGGGATTGGCTGCTTGACGGTTGAGACTCCACCTAATCCATCTCGTTTTGTATCCTCGTAGACTTTGGTCGTCCCTTTCTGCATAACAAGCTTGCATCCGGGATAACGATTAGGCCATCTACGTGTTGAATCAATCGTTCATTGCCTATCGAGTACCAGTGTGCAGCATATACCTAACTAATGTATGGTAAGGTGGACACAGGGTCAACATAATCATAATGGTTAAAATTTTCTGCCCTGCACACTGCTAGCACGTGGACGCATGGATACAGTCTTGCTGTAAACCTCCCACATTGACATTCGTGATTGATTAAGTCAACCCGCAATGTGTCCCCAGCATATGCGTCTTCGACCTCAAACAACCCTAATTCTCTGTCATACAACATCATGCGACACGCGACTGTCTTCTCGTCCATCTTTTGTATGCGGTCTTCAACCTTTTTAGAGACTATCCTCCCTGCAGCCATGTGTTTGTTAATCTCAACCCGCCTCGTTACGAAAGATTGGACAAGTCTACTACATGTGATCTTGACCAATGCGGTTATTGGTAGATTACGTGCCCCCCTGAGGACCTTATTGACACACTCAGATAGGTTAGTCGTCATGTGTTCGAACCTTCGTCCGTCTTCATCGTAGGACATGCACCATTTCTCCTTCGGAGCCCGGTCAAACTATGATGCCACCTGTGGGTTTGCCTCAATGAACTCTTGAAACTGTATGTCAAATGAAATCTTTGAATTCATGTACCCTACAACATTTTTGAATGCAAACTCGTAACGATCGTAACAAATCAATGCTTACATCAATGTGGAACACGTAAATGGAATGAGAAATTTCATACCTAGTTTCATAACTATTTTTTTTAGTTCATTATCCTTAAATTGAGTGTTAAAGTTGCTCTCGAAATGACGAAGGCAATACACATGATAGGCATTTGGAGGTAGCTAGGCACGGTGATCTTTAACCGCCTTTATGATACTGGTGTGACGGTCAGATATCAAACAAATAACCTGCCTCTCTGTTACATGAACACGTAGGAGATCAAGAAACCACCACCAATCATCGTACTTCTCACCGAGAGGAACAACCGCAAAGGCAATGGGCAGTAGCTTCCCATCCCCGTCCTGTGAAGTCGCAATCAACAGAGTCCCTCTATATTTTCCATACAAGTGTGTGCCATCAATCTGCAGTATGGGCTTACAGTATTTGAAGGCTTCAACGGTCTGGTGAAATGTCCAAAAAACCCTACGGAATATGTGTTTGTCGGTGTGAACACGCTGTCCATTGAATGCTTCAAAGGTCTCAAGCCTGAAGACCGAACCCAAGTTACACTGCATCATGTATGTCAACCAATTGGGCAAGAATGCATACGACTCCTCCCAATCACCAAACAACTTCACAATTGCCTTCATTTTTGCCCTCCAGGCCTTCCTGTATGTTACATTATATCCATACAGACGATGTATCCTCTCTTGTATCAACGTTGGCTTTACAGCTGGATCTTCTTTTAACATACCTAGTGAAAGCGAAGCATAGTCCATTAATGTGCCGTCAATAAACAAACAGAATGACACTGCAACAAAATAGAAAACATACCGATGATGGCTAAACATATAACGTCTGAATCCAGCTGTCTGTGATCTTAGACAAGAGGCTGGTTGTGGCAAGTGTGATCTTGACCCCACTTACGAATGATCCAACAATCTCCATTCTTAGGGACCATTTCCCTCATGTACCAAGGACAACCGCCGGCATGGTTCTGACACCTAATGATAAACCTATGGTCATCGCTTTTCTCAACTATGCGTGTGCGCCGAGATTTCACGCAATATAATTTAACGACATGTTGCATTTCAGACTTCGAAGGAAACTGTTGATACAAATATAGTAGATCACCTAAATGCCAACCACCTTGCATGTCATCATCACCATACAACATCTCCGTCTCATCAACGGGATGTCCCCAATTAATGCTGGAATAATGGGGGCTTTCATTCCAGAATGGCTCAATATCAGTCCCGACAGCTGTACAAATGATTCTTCGTCAGAACCACTGAATAAGAATTAAATATAGATCAACAAATACATATTTACTAACTTACCATTGCTAACTGGGTCAACACGAAGCAGTGACGGAGACGTTCCCAAGGTACTTAGCTGCACAGTGTTTGTATCATCATCAAAATCACCCTCGATATCAGTATCTAACGAGTCGCCCAGTGGAACCACACTATCAGGTTCTCCCTCCTCGCTATGAATATCCTCCTCTTCCTCACCCTTGTCTTCCTGATCCTCCTCTTCCTCCGTCAATCTCAACTAACTTAATACTTGTAACGGTGCAGATAAACTGATTGCTCTGTCTTCTTGTCCATAATATTGTGGAGATCTTGTGTGCATAGGAATAGACGATGCTTCACCGGATTCAACCTCAACGTAAATCTCAATAAAATTTTGTGATTTCCGATTGTCAAAGGCATCTATAATGCACTCTATGTCTTCATCATCACACACATCGTTACTAATGTAATATACACTATCAAAATCGACTATAGTCTCCACTTTGGCAATCAACCGATGGATGCAATGGTTGCCATGTAGCCCCAATTTTCGGGAAATCCTTTCTTTCAGCTGGTTGTACGTAGTGCCCCAATTGATTTTAAGCATTTTCGTTTTTCCTTCGAATTGCATGCCATCGGGCCCTTCAAAATGCCTCCCACTATGGTATATTACGGCAACATAGGCGTTAGAACTTGAAGTCATCCTCCACAACAAGAAAATGGCAACTGCAAGGGTGTAGGGTTCAGATTTCACACAAAAACAAAGGTTGATAAAATTAAACTACAAAGATTACACAATAATACAACATTCAAAGAGGAGAATGACATTACACTTTGATGGGTCGCACAAAACCCGACCAAAACATGAGCAACCAGAGAGCTTTAGGGCAGAAATGGAGGAATGGTCCTGAATAAGCTCAAATTGGCTTTTAAAAAACACATATGTCGAAATATAATTGATTACGCACTGTAGCGTAATCGATTACATGTAATTTTACACTATGTAATCGATTACGCCTCAGTGTGTAATTGATTACATAGTGTAGTGTTTTATGTAATCGATTACGTTACAGTGCGTAATCGATTACATAGTGTAAAAATTGAAAAAGAAAAACAAATCCAACCCTCTGTAATCGATTACAATGGGCATGTAATCGATTATAGGGGGTAGATGGGTTAATACTTTTTCCAGAGTGGCATTTTAGTAATTATTTAATTAATAAGGGTTTTTTTCGGTACTTTTGCCTAATAATATTATTATTTAAAAAGAAGGAGAAGATGGTCTTTAACTCAAATGTGTTTGTGTGCACATGTATGATGTGACGTTGGGGCGAGGAATTATTTAATAAAAAAATAAAATTTTATTGAGCAAAGAAGTCACATGGGAGGATTTATTAATGCCCATTCCATCAGTTACTGTTCACGGTGGTCAGTGACCGAATTTCTCATCCTTTTTACCTGTTTGCTATTGTTGGGTTTAGAGTAAATTATGAAGATCCATAAGATATTTAAAATCACTTAATTATATTTTTTTTATAAAAACTGTTGAAAATATTTTTTTATTTCTTATGATGGTAATTTGATGCTGGTTAAAAAAAATTTTAGGGTTATAACTTTAAATAAATTTTGACTTTTGTCAACATATCACTATAAGAATGTAAACGAAATGATGATCAATAATTTTAATTAGTTTAATTTTGTTATTTAGTTGGTATAAAATTTTGTAATGAATTTTCTATATAATTAGCTTATAAATAATTATACATTGGAAATTTTTAACCGAATAAATTTGGGTTAATAATTTATTTGTATTATCGGAGATATTATTAAAATTTTAATCAGTTTAGATTTTTTTTTTATTAAAGTGAAGATTTATAATTTAGCAATGTTATGCCCTAAAATTTAAATTAAAGATTTTATGTAATTGAATGAAATTGATGATAATCAATGACTTAAATGAGTTGTTGGGTTATTTATTTTATTTTTTTGCATTAATGTTAAAATAAATACTTGAAATTTTAGTTTGAATTTGGAATTTTTGAGTAATTAATTTAAAATTCAAAATTATACAATTAAACTAATTGTTATAATAACTCAAGGAATTATTAATGTGTAGTAAATTGATTATGACTTGTGTTTGAGCTCTTGTATTTAGAGCATTGTGGTGATACTTTATTTTGGAGAGAAGTAACCAATTTTCTCTTATTGCGCATACTTATATAATGTTTGTATATTATTTCCATTAATAAATGACTAGTGATATTATATTATATGAATTTGTGAATTGATAATGGTATATGATAATCCAGTATGATTATATCTCTTGAGTATTGATGTGAGAGTGGATGATGAATGTGGATTTGATGGGAGGTTATTTAAAGATGAAATAAAAGGCTGAATTCTTGAGGCTTTTGTCTCACCATGTTGATTTAACATTTTTCTAGGTGATAACTCTTGCGAGGTCTATCAAGGAAGACTTAGGAAGCTTAAGTTACTTCTGCTAATCGTAGTGCTTTCATCTTTTTGATATATGTTGGATTACTATATATTATCACATTTAAGTTCATCCTACATACTCTAATCTATTTTGAAACTTCATGCATTAACTATATATTTTTGATTTCTCTATGACTTGATTATGTGGATGGTTTTGGGTTGTTTTAAACTTGTAGATCCACCTTTTAATAGACTTGGATATTTTTGTTATATGATGAAGTATTATTTAGTTAAAGATTTTGTGTTTGGTGGCGAATGTTTATTTGGGCCTTATAAAGTCCAAATCCCAACAGTGTGCTTGAGTTTCTATTAAGGGGTTTTGTTCTCTTAACTATGATAGTCCTTTTGGGCAATTTAGTTTTAAAGTTTTCTATCATGATTAAGTTCCTTTGACAATCAATATATTTTCATGATCATGATAATGGTTGAATGGTAATTTGGGTAACTACATAGTTAATTTTCTTTTGAAGAAATGATTTTTCTTTTAGCACCATATACAATCTTTAGGTGCAAAAATACCTATGATCATTAAAAAAAAAGGATTAAAATGCTAGCTCCATTAATCAAGACAAACTTCCATTAATTTCTGGCTTTATGGGCCCTACTTTAATAATTTTTAAATAATTATTTTAAAAAAATCTCAAGAAAAAATTTCTAGACATTTAGGATCTTAACCAAGGAGCATGGTTGTACATATACTATTGTAGATTATCCCATCAGAGTTTAGCAAGTTCCATTTTCTTTTGAATGTTCAAATTATTTGCTGAAACTAAATGAAGAACTCAACCATTCTGAGCTCTATGCATGTTCTACATAGTGTATAAACTACTAGTATTCTTATAGAATCAAGAGCATCCAAAGCCAAGTCATCAAGAAATTCTAAAAGCCTTTCAAAGCACAAGCATAAACGAGTTCAAGATAGAGATAGACATGCTCTCTAAACTCCAACACTGACATTTAGTTTCCATAATTGGTTTCCTTGACGAAAACTCAGAGATAATTCTTGTGTGCGAATGATCTACGGCTCCAACCTACCTCCGTTATCATGGAAACATAGGCTTGAAATCTGTATATGTTTTGCTCGTGGCCTTCACTATCTTCACACAGGCGCAACACAAAGCATCATCCATAAAGACGTGAAAACTACAAACATTCTCTTAGATAAGAACTTTTTTTGCTCAAGTCTTAGATGAGAATTTGGTAGCTAAAGTTGCAGACTTTGGGTTGTTCAAGGCGAACCTAGAGAAAACCCATGTAAGTACAGTAGTGAAGGGTAGTTTTGGATGGACGCGGCTTTCATGTCCGCCACCCTCCTTGCTTAAAACAACATCGTTTTGGCTTAAAACTGAGGTGGTTCCTTTTTGTTTTTTTGAAGAAATACTTCAGGGCACTTACAACTACTTAAAAAGATACTTCAGGATAGGATATTGATTGGTACTGAAAAGATACTTCATGATATTAAAAAATTATTTTAGGATCTTGAACAAATATTTTATCTTGGAGCTTTTAAGGGTTAGGGGTTCCTCTAGCAGTCAAAACTCTTAAGGAAATATGCAATAAACAAAGACCCCATATCATCTTCATTATGGAGACAAAAAGGAAGCTTAATAAATGTTATCAAAGTCAGGCAAAGATGTGGTTTTGATGAACAATGAATTGTAGATCCTATTGAAAGAAGTGGTGGTCTAACTATATTCTGGGATAAGGATGTCATTGTTAATGTTATCTCTTCATCGAAGAATGTTATACATGCCTCGATGTCCTCCATCCAGACAAAACTTCCAAATTATATCTCACTTGTCTATGCCCCTCCAGTTGAAAATGACAGACTTATGGTGTATAAGGAAATTGTTCGTTTTGCAAGCTATAAATTTGGGAGTTGGGGTGCTTAAGGGACTTTCATGACATCACTTCTCATCAAAAAAAGTAAGGAGGGAATCCAAGTGCCATAATAAAAATCATCAATTTCCAAAAGTTCATCTCTGACTGCTCACTTATTGATCTGGGCTTCAAAGTCTCATGGTACACATGGTATAATCGCAGACAAGGTGATGCCACAATCTAGGAGAGAATTGATCGAGCGTTGGAAAACAATACATTCTATCACAATTTTCCTTTACCCTAGATTTTTCATATTGATCCTTTGCGATTTGACCACCATCTTTTGCCTGTTATCTTTAATTATGTTTCTTCTAATGAAATAAAACCATTCAGATTTGAGGATTATGGGACCTCTCACAATGATTTTATGTAGGTTTCCTATGAGAGTTGGGAAGTGGAGGTACCAATTGATAATAATGGAGCTGCCTTATTTGCGCTTAAGCTTAATAGCTACAAGAAGGCATTAATCACTTGGAGCAAGCAACCTTTTCCAAATAACAAAAAAAAAAGATTGCTATGATGGAAAAGAGATTACGTTTATGTAGACAACGTAACCAAACTAAAGAAAGTACTAGGGAGAAGGTTGAGCTACTGTCACAAATAGAGGCTTTTCTAGATCAAGATGAGAAACATTGGTGGCAATGCTCCCGTGTCTCTTGGCTAAAATTGAGGGATAAAATTTTTAATTCTTTTCACCTTTCTGCCTTGATTAGAATGAGTCGTAATTCAATTATGAGCATCAAGGATGCTAATGGGCAATGGACAAGAGATAGAGGCGCTATACAAAATATGTTTGTGGATTATTTTAATAACCTTTTCTGTGACTTAGGTGTGCGGCAATTGAAAGAGGCCATTGAGCTTATTGACCAAGAAATAGATGATGGCACAAATGAAATATTGATTCGACCAATAACTAAGGAGGAAGTATGTTTCGCTACTTTTGAGTTAGGTGGAGATAAGGCTTTGAGACCGGACGACTTTTCAGGTGAATTCTAACAATTTTCTTAAAAGGAGGTGGGAGATGCAATCTTCAAAATGGTAAGAGAGTTCTTTGACAATGGGATATCTCTCGAAAATATTAACGGCACATATATTACTCTCACTCCAAAGGTAGACAAACCTGAAACTATGTCTCATTTTATACATATTGGCTTTGTAATTTCTCATATAAAATTATTTCTAAAAGATTAGCCAATAGGATGAAATGTTGTTTAGACATGTGAATTTCTCTAAATCAAGGTGTCTTTGTCCCAGGTCATTTGATCCAAGATAATATTATTATAGCTCGTGAAGTGTATCATTATTTAAGACAAAGAAAAACTGGCAACAAGTCTGAATTCGCCTTAAAAACAAACACTAGAAAGACCTATGATAAAGTTGAATGAGACTTTTTAAAACAAGTATTACGTAAGTTTGGATTCTCTTGGAGATGGGTTACCCTAATCATGAATTATGTGGAATTAATTCATCTAAACCTTTGTATTACATGAGAGAAAATTGCTTATATTTTCCCTAGTAGAGGACTCCGTCAAGGAGATCCTCTATCTCCCTATTTGTTTATCATATCTTAAGAAGTATTGTCTTGTTTGATTACCAAAAATTAATCACAATTCCATCTCAAGGGAATTGAACTTAGTAATTCTTATTCTATGTTGACTCATAGCTTATTTGCAGAAGATGCATTATTTTTTTATGAATGCAAATCCCCAAAATTGTAGAGTCATAGCCGAGATCCTCATAAAATATTGCATAGCATCAAGTCAATTGGCTAACTTGGAGAAATCCAACATTGTGTTATTGGAGAATACCCTGTAACTTTTAAGAAGGGAGGACTGTGATATTTTTGGCATTGAGTAGAGCTTAAACCAAGGCAAATATCTGGGTATCCTTAGTGTTTGGGGAAAACCTAAACACCAAGCCTAGCATATATCAATGAGAAAGTAAGCAAGAAGGAACTAGGCTGGAGTAGCAAACACCTCCTTTTTGCATGTAGAGAAGTGATGATTAAAGTGGTCATCAATGCCATTTCAAATTTCCCGATGCCTTGCTTCAAATTTTGACAAAAACATGCAAGAGATTAATAGCCTGGTGGCTAATTTTTGGTGGTAAGGGGAAAGTAATGGAAATAAGACACGTTGGATTGCCTGGAAAACTCTTACTAGGCCTAAATCCCAATGTGGCATGGGCTTTTGAGACTTCATAAATTCAATAATGCCCTCTTAGCAAAGACTACATGGTGACTCTCTCAAAATCCAAATGAAATGTGGGGTGGGGTGAGGGGGTGGGAATCCTTAAAGGCTAAACTTACTGAATTTCTCTTTTCTTGATGCTATAAAAGGCCACGATGGTATTGGTCCAATATTTTAGAAGGAAGATACTTCATTAGTAATGATTTATGTTGGCAAATAGGAAATGACAATCTATACGGATTTGGAAAGATAATTGGATCCCTAAGCTACCCTTTAGGAAGCTAATTACTGAAGATACTTGGACACCATAAGCAAGTTGTATCTACCATATGTTGTAATATGGACTCTAGCTAGGAATGGAATGTTTTCATTGAAATTAGGATACAACTTAAAATATGTGAGTGCATATCCTGCTCCTACCAAAGCAAGACTGTCATCTCAACCTAGTGAAGTCACGTGGAAGAAAACCTAGAGAGTTAAAGCTAGCTTGAGGGTGGTTAACTTTATATGTTGAACCATTTCAAATTCCATTACTGCTAATTAAGCCCTTGTCAAAAGAAAGAGTTACATCGGATCTCTGTCTTGTTTGTAAAAATGTGAGTGAATCTATAGAGCACATGTTTTTCCAACGCCTCTGGGTTCAGTGCATCTAGTTTGGTAGCAATTTGAATTTCAATGCGACACTACAATGATCCTCAATTTTAATGCTTGGTGGACAAAAATCATAGATTCCCACGGCCCTTTCTCAGAGTTTGATATTTCTCACATTTGTTGGATCCCTTGGCTTATATGGAAAGATAGAACCATATGCTCTTTAACAGCAAAATCCCAAGCCTTAGAGATGTTTGAAAAGGCGAACCAAAACATATAATCTCACTAGGGTTTGCTGTGTGGATATATCAAAGAAGATGAAGTAATGATAAATAAAGTCAAAAACAAGCTAGCGTGAAATGCCCCTCCTGTTCATAAGTTTAAAAGTTAATATACATATAGCCTTCCATGAAACCACTAGAGAGGCAGCCATAAGAATGTTGTGTCGTGATCACTTGGGCTCTCTAAAGTGGGCTTTTGTTGATAAAGTTAAATCTATCTCAACCTTTATGATGGAAGCATTGGCTTTAAAAAAAAGCTTTAATGATAGCTTAAGATCTGGGCAACAAGAACATCATTTTTTAGACTGATTGTCAGCTTTATGCACATTGCATAGAAAAAAAGAATATGGATTTAAGTCAATGGACATCCTGAGATATCTTAGGTGATATTATGAAGTCTGAACCCAATTTTTCAACCTAGCCCTCTCCTTGAAAGTAAAATCAAGTAGCTGATCCCCTTGATGCACTTGCTTGTAAGGGGGTATGCCCTATTGGATTGGTGGAAATACTATTACACTTTGTCTTTGATGTTGGCAAAAGATGCTAAGGGAACTATAGAACAAATAGAGTCAGGAACTTCCACAATCCTAAACCTTACATCCAGAGTAAGCTCTAAACCTATACTTTTATTTGTGTAGTTTCTCATTCAATAGGTGTTCTTAGTGTCCTTTTGCTTCTTCATCAATGCTTATTCGATCTTGCAACCTACTGGTTAAGAGTGGAGCGCCCTAACCAGCAAGCCATAAGCCTACAAAGCTGTTCTTAGTGTCCTTCTATTAGTATCCTTCTATCTTTTGTTGTTTTCTCCAGTTTCCTCCTGTTTATATCTTCTTTCCCATGCCAACCCTACATTAATCCAGTCATTAATATCTATTAACTAATATTATACACACAAAAAATTATAAACTTGTTCTGTTAATAGGACACAAATGTCTAGCTTGAATAAGCTAGTATTGGTTTATGTTGGAACAATAGTTGTCTGATGAATACTCAACGGTAGAATACTCAAAAGAGAAGGATAATTCTGTGATACCTATGGAGTAAATAACACAGAATGTCTTTCCGATCAAAGTGCTAATATTGTGGTAGCGGAAGCCAAGAGGGAGTGGTGTGTGTGCACAGTGAGACTAAATGTAAAATAAAGTCAAGAAAGCATACTTGTTGGATAACCTCCCTTATTTATAGAGATTACCTTTAGGGTTTACCCATTGCTCTGTGCATCGCATCCTATGCCACGTGTACCTCTCGGTATCACTCGCAGATGCCCACGTTTAGGTATTGTCTGCTCCACTACCTGGTTATGTCTACTCCATTTTTTGTACTGTTCGAGATTATAGGCATGGTTAGTGGGTGATTAGCGTTTTACCTGTCAACCATAGGGATTACCTGTAGGGCTTTTTTATTGGGCCGCAAGGTTCTCCAAGCCCAATGCGCAGGGCCATAACAGTTGCCCCCAGCCCAGTAGTTTGGGTGTTCGAGCTGCCGGGGTGCTTGTATCGTTTGTTGGGTTAATTTAGGTTCAGAATAGGGCCGACGATTCTTTGGGTTAGACTTTATCTCAGATGGACACCGCATAACTGCACTTGCCCTTATTTGCGCCTGGGTTTAGAGAATTTGCCTGTGATGGTTTTTGTTGTGCCCTCTGTGCACGGTTTGGGTTAGCATCTTCAGCTTTATTTGGGATAAGTTTTCCTTGGAGTTTTTCATCCAGGTTACACTTTGGACTCCATTGTCATGAAGTGCTACCTTAATCTGAAATGCCCTTGCATAAATCAATAAGGTTTCCGGGAATTTCCTTATTAGGATTCTGGGTTTTTGGAGCTATTGCAGGGTTGCTGTTCGTTCATCCAGGTCCTGCCTCCCTCAGCCGAGATCACAGAAATAGGGAAATTTGCGAGTCTTTCCGGGGTTAAGGTGAGGCAGGTCCTACCCTAATGGTGACTATGCATACAAGCAACAATGTGATTTCTGCCTTAGTTTTACTGGTGTCATACCCTAAGTGCCAACTGGCTCCTTTCAACTGCTCAGGAACCCAAACGTCGTGCCCAGACGCCTGCATTCCTGAGGCACATTATATGTGTACCTCATTTCTTACGCGTCAACATCACTTTATGCTCTTGTTGCCCTTTTTGCTCCTGACTTTTCAAATTCGCGCACTCGATGGTTATGCTTATATATACCCATTTCCCCCTATTTGCAACAACTTTGCTCAAAAGTTTCATCGTTCTCTAGAAACCTCTATCTCTTATATCCTCCTCTGCAACCTAGCACCTCACCTTACATCCTCCATCCGCTTCTTTAATCCATCGAAGATTACCTTGTTTGCTACTTCCTGTTGTCTATTGGACTGCGGATGTTCAACTGAGGCGAAACAATGCTTAATTTCGAAGGCTTTTATCATGTTTTGGAATCCTTTGTCGGTAAACTGGGTTCCATTGTCTGTGATAACTTCTGTCAGAATCCCAAACCAGGAAATGATATTTCTTTCAAAGAATATTTGAACTCGTGCGGAGGAGATCGTGGCTAAAGGCTCAGCCTCTATCCATTTGGTGAAGTAATCAATTGCCACAATCAACTATTTCAATTGTCCGGGAGCCATTTTGAATGGTCCAAGCAAATCCATCCCCCACTTGGACATGAAGCCAGATAGATTTCAACTCCGATGGTGGGGACCATATGATATTCCCATGCTTCTGGCAGCCGTCACATCTTCGAATGTGTTCCTCAGCATCTTTTGCCATTGTGGGCCAATAGTATTCGGCTCAGAGTGCTTTTCTGGACAGGGCTTTAGCATCCATATGTTGTCCGTTAATTCCCTCATGGACTTTGGACATAACATACTCAGCTTCTTCCAAGTTCATGCACCTAAGCATTAGTGAATGGAACCCCTTATGGAACAACTGATCTTCAACCATGGTATACATCGTGGCATCTCGGATCAACTTCTTGGCTTCGAAAGTGTCATCAGGTAATATTCCTCTTTCTAAATAGTCGACAATCAGCTTCCTCTAATCACCTGCCACAAAGATCATCATTATTGAAATGTCCTCCCTTTTACTTAATAAATTAACCATATTTTTATTGGGTAATTAACTTAATAACGCTAAAAATATTTAATGAAATATCCCACAGGATACCAAAACATGCATAATGAGTCCTAACGTGGCAATATACATTTATCCAACATAAAAACATAGAGACAGAAACACTACTTCTAGTAGTGTAGTCTAATCTTCTGATGCCTTCCCTGATGAACCCGTACAGGAGCTCTCACCTGAAAAATGTGGTAACCATCAATCCGACTTATTATAAAAATTAATACGTGCTAGTGAGGTGCCAAGTGGAACAATTTTATAATCAAATATTAACCTTACATTTCAACAATATTCATAACATGAAAATCTCATATCATAAATGAAGTATCATAAAATAACTAACTCAATTTCTCAATAGTACAATTCCCAAGGTACCTCCCTTCACGCCAGCCGAACCACTTTACTTCCACGACTAGACCCATGGGCTAAGTTACACCCATATTACTGGTTACTCCAAAAGCTCACTGAGCAAGTGATGAGGACCGGCCAAAATCCTCAGACCACCTGTTCTAGACCATGGGTCTTTTCCCCTCTTGAACTGTTGGGGTGTTGTAAGTCCTCTTGAACTGGTGGGCAAGTCCCTCTTGAACCGGTGGGACATTAGAAAGCTAACCATTGTGCACCAATAGAGGCCTCATCACGTGGTGGATTAATCTAATCTTCATTACTTCCCAATTCTTCCCATTCCATAAATATCATGATAAATAAATGCACAAAACTTAACTCATAAAATTCCACAAGACAATTTTATTTAAAACAATCATAATCAGTTTAATAAATACTCAATAGCAGCATTGTAATAATCATAACAAGTGGAAAGTGGTTACCTCTCGCCAAAGCTAATTAATTCATATGACTCCTAATCCGAGAGCTCCACACACGCCAAAACTTAATCTATCACAATCAACTTTCTATCCGTTAATAACTCCTTAAAAATCTATATCAAAATATACAAGTTTTGATAATAAATTTGGAATGCTTGAAGTTTATTCCTTTCAACCGTTAACCTTCACTGCCCTTAAAATCCAGCAACTTCAGGTATTTTTAATTAATTGCACAAAAATCATTTTGATATGCCGTCAACTCTCACATGTTCATATACAAGTCCCTTCCATATAAAAATATTTTCAAAGATCATAACTTTCCAAATAATTCCCAGATTTCTAAAACATTTAGGCTGTTCAGCGAACTTTCCAAAACATAGGGTCATTTTGTAAAAATCATAACTCTTTACTGAGAGCTCAAAAAATTAAAAAAATACCCACCATTTTAAAGCTATACATGTCCTCTATATTATGGAATATTTTCATAATTTTATCTTATGTAAATTATTCCCAGTTTATAAAAACATACTGACTGCCCATAAAAACGTTACAAAAATGTTATAGGATTTTGACCCATATTCTGAAAATCATATCTTGAGCTATAGACCTCGGTTTAAGGTGAACAAAAGCTCATTTTAAATTTTAGCATGTCTACTAAATGCTCATAAAATTTTAGGGTCAAATAAGGTCATTTACTATTTTTTTGACCTATTTAAAAATTAGTGTGCATCTGGAAAAATTCAGCATGAACAGTGACGTGACTGCTACAGTACCCGTGCACTGTTCTATTTCGGATTCACTGTAGCAGACGCTGCAAGTTCAGTTTCGACGAAGAAAAATAGAGGAATATAAGCAATCACACACGTGCAGGAACTTATCCATGCAAATATAGGAATGCGTTTCCCTGCCTATCTTTGGATAGGCAGGGAGGCGCCCAACGATTATGAGCCGTCCAGATGAGATCTGGACAGTTCAAATCTAATTTTTTTTATTTTTTATTTTTTTTAAAAAAATTATTTTAATAGATAGGGAATCTAAAATAAAGATAATTTCTTAACTAATATTTTTTTTAAAAATAACTTTTTATTTAAAAATAACCAAATAAAAAAAATTAGATCTGGATAACCCAGATCTAATCTAGGGAGATAGGCTCTCCCTGCCCATGGGCAGGGAAACGTGGTGCGCAAACATACATGTTTTTCGGAAGCTTCCTTTAAGTAATATAGACTTAGTAAGGTTTTTATTCATTCCTCTTCTCATGACAGCAGATAAAACCACAAACACACATACTCAGAGGAAATATAAGAACACCACAATACTTAGCTTGTTCCTTCTTATCTTTCACAGACCAGTAACGTCTTGACAGCTTTTACATACATGTATATATACATCATGGAACCGATGACAACAAGTTGGTTTTATAATCAACTTTCAGTTCTGTTTTTCATTCCAGGTTTTTCTTTCATTTTCAGAAACGACACCCTCAAGTTTACAGCCCCCTGTTTTGCTTTCCAGATTTCAGCAAGTTCATTTCGGTTCATTTTTAGTTTAAGTTTCAGCGGTCAAAAGCATGGTTTTTAGCAAGATGTGGTTCCACTTTTAAAGCTCATATTCGGCAGAAAAACTGATACAACTAGAGGGAGGAAAAGTCAATGGATTACCTTGAGTTCTTGAGCTTGAATGACAGCAAAAAGTTTGCTGCATAATCGCTCTGTTTCCCGACGCTTGAACAGGGGAATAATGAGCTTCTGTTTTTAGCTCCTTCAGCAACACTCTCGGTCTCTCCCTCCCATCCAACTCTCGGACTCTCTGTTTCTCATTCTCCTTTCTGTTTTTGTTTCTGCAGCAAGGTCTCTCTCTTTTTTTTCTTCCCTCTCTCTCGGCTAGTTTCCTTTCTCCTTCACTCTCCCTTTTTTTGCCGAACAGAACACCTTCTGGCCGAAGAATGAAGGAGTATATTGGCGCACAATCAGCTGAAACTTCGGGAAAACAAAGACAACAGATCATGGGCTGCTGCAAGCACGAGGGAACCGTGGAGGATGAGTTGCTGGACCGTTCAAAACACAAGAGAATGAATGGAACATCAGTGCTGCAATTCCAAGAGAGAATGGAAACTTGAGCTGTCTCGTTGTCCTCTATTTTTCTGCGTTCTCATGCTCTGCCTTGCTTCCTTATTGCTATCACGTGAAGTTGGAAGAATAAGGATGGTAATTATATGTGTATGTTGTTGTGGGTCCCAAATCCTCATTTAGCACACATTAATTTCTTTTGGTCACAAAATATGGTCTCTAAAATATTTGGCCCAAGGATTTATTTTCTAACTAATTGTCTTTAATTTTCTGAAAACATGCCTTTAAATTCCAAATATTATCTTTTAATAATTAAGGGCAAATTTTCCATGATAATTTTCTTTATAATATTTCCAATTAACAAATCCCAAAAAGTTAGGATGTTACAATTATGCAACTAGGTTCCAACAAGCTCTGTTGTATCACTGTTTTGTTGTTACTATGATTCTTGGTGCTTGCCAGCTTATATAGGATGCCCGCTCTAGTGTTTTCTCCTCTAGGAATATGGTTAACTACCATCTCGTGAAAATCTCTCATGGCTGTTTTGACTTTGTCAAGGTACTTCGCTAGCAACGACCCCTTGACTTGGTATGTTCCCTAAATTTGAGCAGCCATCCGCTGAGAGTCAGTGAATGTTTGAACTTTCTTGGCTCCAACTTCCTTGGCCTAGATTAGTCCGGCTAATAGTGCTTCATACTCGGCTTGGTTGTTTGATGTTTTGAAAGTCAACTGCAAAGAATGTTCCATTGTGACTCCTTTTGGGTTCTCAATAATGATTCCAGCTCCACCTCCTTTATCATTCGAGGAACCGTCGACATATACTTTCCATATCGGCAAGCTTCTGACTCCTTTTTGGCCACCTGGTGTTAGCTCCATTACAAAGTCTGCTAGGGCTTGTGATTTGATGGCCTGCCTAGCTTCATAGCAGATATCGAATTCGGATAAGTCTATAACCCAACTGGTCATCCTTCCAGCTAAAGGCACTTTGCATATATTAGTCGCCTGGGTTCTCGGCTAGTAGGGTAGGCGGATCCTACAGTTGAAGTACCACATGCTGTCGGGCCACTGCTGGTGCCGGTGAGGATGTAGTATCAGCCATTTCCTCCACTTCAACAGGGTATATCTCAGGACAATTGAGCCACCTCGTTGAGCTTGGTTCAAGGCCATCTGCTCTTAATGAGGGGGTGGCTCGAGGTCTTGCTGCACAGCATTTCCACGGTGTTGATATAGCTGAGGCGGTTGTTGCAGCGGGTCTTGTCGGGAAGCCTGACCCCGGCTTCTCGTATTTGCCATTCTCAGTGGTTCTGCGTTGGGAATCAAACTTTAATGATCCCCACGGACGGCGCCAATGTTCTGTTAATAGAACACAAATGTCTAGCTTGAATAAGCTAGTATTAGTTTATGTTGGATCAATAGTTGTCTGATGAATACTCAACGGTGGAGAACTCAAGAGAGAAGGATACTTCTGTAATACCTATGGAGTAAATAACACAAAATGTCTTTCTGATCACTGTGCTCATACTGTGGTGGCGGAAGCCAAGAGGGAGTGGTGTGTATGCACAGTGAGGCTGAATGTAAAATAGAGTTAAGAGAGCATACCTGTTGGACAACCTCCCTTATTTATAGAGATTACCTTTAGGGTTTGCCTATTGCTTTGTGCGCTGCATCCTATGCCACATGTACCTCTGGGTATCACTCACGGACGCCCACGTTCTAGTATCGTCTACTCCACTATTTGTACTGTCTGAGATTATAGGCATGGTTAGTGGGTGATTAGCATTTTACCTGTCAACCATAGGGCTCGCCTGCAAGGCTTTCTTATTGGGCTGCAAGGTTCTCCAAACCCAATGCGTAGGGCCATAACAAAACTAATATTATATTATTTTATTGGCAAAAAATTATTCTATATTAGCTTGCTTATTTTAGTTTGACTTGTGATGAGGATTTATGTAAATTTTGATTGTCCTCCCCCATATTTGTTTGATCCGTTTTTTGAATGACGATGTGGGCATTTGATTCCTACACTTTTGCCGAGTTGATGATTCAAGTCTCAGTTTTTTTTAAAAAAAAAATATTTAAAATAGGGTAAAGTATACATTTAATTTTTTTAGTTTACATGATGTTTTTTTTTTCCTTAACTTTATAAAGTCAACTTTTAATTCTATAATTCTAACATCATTAATGTTGATAATAGAAAGGGAAAATCCACTCCAGAGGGCGTAGCTGAAATGGTAAGGGTCTCTGCTAGCTTAACTTGAGGTCTTGTGTTCGAGTCTAAGGAATGCAGCTGCCTTAAAACTCTTGAGGGAGAGCTTTGCCACCCTTACGAGTCCTACCCGGCTCGAATCCGGATTAGTTGGCCCAGTGGGGTTCGGATACCGGGTGATTTATCAAAAAGAAAGGAAAAATCCTATATAAAAACAGTTGAATTACTCATATTCTAAATTGGATTACTAAACTTAACAAATTATTAATTAGGTTATTTGACACAATTAAAGATTTATAATTTGTGCCAAATTATTATATCCCTTAATTATTAAAAAAAGAAAAATTGGAGACAGGATAATATTTATTATTTAGACGCAGAAGAACCTAACTATAAGAAATTCATGGGAGGCCTCCAGTATTGTCAGAAAATCATATACACCGTCAGAAAATTATATGCCCATCGACCGCGATGTTGTGTTGCATACAACATGGATAGGATAGGAGCCATCATGATAATGGTGGTTTGGAATTTACGTGGGAGGCAAAGAGAGCAAGACGTCATTAATTTGAATGAGGAAGGGAATTAAGTAAAGCCCAACGATAACAATTGAAAAAGCGAAGGCCACATATATGACATTTTGTTGAGGAGAAGTGAGATGAGGACGAACGAAAATTGTGACACAGATGCTTGCTTAAGGGCAATGATCATTCTACTACATAGCCACCCCAACGATAAATAGCTAGAGAAACCAATTCTGTTGATTTCATTGTTAAATCTCGATCTCTTTCGTAGTTTCGTTGCATCTTTTTGTGAAAGGCTCTCTAGTCCAGCATGCCCCAAAATATATTAGGTTAAACTTTCCTTGCGAGTATTACTATAAAATAATCAATATTTAAATATTCTAAATAAAGTCATTGACCTAATTTAAGATTTGTTGAGTTTACCAACCTTATATAAAATTTTCCTATTTCAACCGTCTTTATATATAATTTTCCCTAATAGAAATGTTGATGCAATAAATTCATGTGATGAGTATATAAATTGAAGTGATGACATTGTAATTAAATACTATTAATCTTAAATTTAAAATATATGTAAATTCAAAAAAATATAAAATCCTAATGAAACAATCAATATCAAAACATTAATTTGTGTTAAAAAAAATTATTTTAATAATCTATGTATCAAAACATCAATTTCATTTGCAGTGATTTGTCGATTTATGTTAGTTCAATAATCTAAATATATTATAATAAAAAAATAAAACTTAAATATGTTTTGTTAACTATATAGTTATCACTTAAATTTGTTATGTCAATATTTTTCATAGTGATATTAACAAGATTAGAAATATATGACCAAAAATATCTTTTACAAAGTTAAAGAATTAAGAATATATCATTTAAAATTTAAACATCGAAAAGGACACTTTACCGGAAAAATTAAGAGGAGCTTAAAGTCAAGATAAGTAAAAGGCAAAACAAACAAATAAAATTACATAAAAGTTAGTCAGAAGAGTAAATTACAGAAAAGTAATTTTATTATATAAAATCTAAATCATCGAGAAACGGCCAAAAAATAAAAGGGTGAGGTTGAGAAATTGACAGAAGTCATTATATCATATATCACGCAGTATACTTTAAACACAAAAATGGGCAACGGCTTTTTATGTTTGTTTTACTTTTATATTTTCTCGGTTTGAAGAAGGATTTAATATTTATGTTTTTACTATAGAAAATTATTTTCTGTCACATTCACACAAAAATAAATGAATCTCATTATGAGGAGAAGGAAGAAAAATTTTAATAGAACCCATTTATTGTTATGTAAATGTGATAAAAAAAATATTTCTTCAACAAAGTCAAGAATATTAAATCTTTAAAATAATCAACTAAACATGGATTACTTTTTTCTTCCCCCAATAATTAATGAATTAAGTACCAAATCTGCTTCGGATGTATATATCGAGGAGCAATGTTGCCGTAAAAGTTTTATCAGACTCAATTTCGCTCTAGAAAGTATAAAAAATGTAGCAATGTTGTCATTTTTCGTTAAAAAACTAACGTTGATATTGCTACGTTTTTATACTTCTGAAGCAACAATATTGAGCTCAAAAAAACTTCCAGAGCAATATTACTCTTGGGCGTATACTTCCAAGGTAGATTTACTACTTAGCCTAATAATTCATTATAGTGAACTCACCATCATATCATCATCATCGAGTTGAGTTGATTTCGATTTTCTTTTTCTTTTGATTCAAAGGCAAACAAATTGTTTAAAAATTACAAAACTTCTACTAAATAATATCATTGTGATTTTTAGAGACCTCACCATATTTCAACTTAAATGACTTTTAATAAGTAAAATGTCATGTCAATAAGACATTTAAATCCTGATTATTCTCTTAAACCATTCAAACTAGATAGCATGCACATCATAATCTTTCTCTATACATATAACTGATCTTAGGATCCCAATTTAACAGAAGAATATACTTATTGAATATCATCGGGTAAAGATGTACCATTTGACCAAAATAAAGGAATGAGATACTCTCATTATCTTTTATCTTTGCTTCTCATTATCTCTTATAGGCTCATCTGAACCAAAATAAATAAAAGAGTAAAGGCCTGTCCACAATAAATCAATAGTAAATACATAGCTTAAAGAAATCTGCATACTTAATCCTACTTTGTCCCAACTGTGTGTACATAGAGCTTCTGTCTACATAGAGCTTGTCGATTTCGATTCTACAGAGTTCTGTTCCCATTACAAATGAAATTTCATTTTTCACTTCTTCAACATGAACCACGACCTCCTCGATATCATTCTTGGTTGATCGGAAAGCTGATGAGTTTATTTATTTCCAGAAGAAGTAGCCAACAGTAGTAATCACAATGGGTTCTTCTATTTCAACTTCAAGCTCTTTCTCTCAACCAGTTTATTCGAAGGACTATGATGTGTACATCAGTTTCAGAGGAGAGGACACACGTTCAAATTTTACTAGCCATCTTCATACTTCTCTCACCCAAAATTCCATAAAAACCTTTATTGATTATCAGCTTCCCAAAGGCGATGATATCTCAGAATCTCTCATCGAAGCAATCAAGGGTTCTAGCATATCTGTGGTGGTGTTCTCAGAGAACTACGCTTCCTCAAAATGGTGCTTGGATGAACTCACCCAAATACTCCAATGTAGGAAAGATCAAGGCCAATTTGTTATTCTTGTGTTCTACAATGTTGACCCATCTCATGTTCGCAAGCAAAAGGGGGCTTACGAGGAGGCATTTGCAAAACATGTGAGAGATTTAGGGCACAACCAGGAAAGGTTGACGAAATGGAAAGATACTCTTTTTGAAACTGCCAATTTAGCTGGGTGGCACTCTCAATCCTTTAGGTAATTATTCCTTTACCAATATTGAAGGATTTTTTTTTTTTAATTAATTATTTCTTGTCAATGGATTGTTTTGTTCAATATTTTTCATGTGCTAGGGATGAATCTGAACTTATTCAGAATATTGTCAATGATGTTATGCAAAAATTAGATCATAGGCATCCAAATATATTAGAAGGTCTTGTTGGAATTGATGAAAATTGTGAAAGCATTGAATTGTTACCGAGAAAATTTCCAATAATTGGAATTTGGGGAATGGGCGGGATAGGTAAGACAACCATGGCTCAGGTTGTGTTTGCCAAACTATCTCCTCAATATCAAAGTTGGTGTTTCTTAGAAAATGTTAGGGAAGAGTCAGAAAAGCACGGATTAAAATATATACGTGATAAACTTGTTTCGGAGCTACTCAAGGAAGAAAATATCAATAGTGGCCCACCTAAAGTATTGGGATCTACGTTTGTTAGGAGAAAGCTTAGCTCCAGAAAAGTTTTCATTGTGCTAGATGATGTTGTAGTTCGAAGCAATTAGACTATCTAGCAAGAGAATGTGATTGCTTGGGACAAGGCAGTACAGTTGTCATAACAACAAGTAATAAACATATGCTTATTGGCAGAGTTAATGAAATCTATGAGGCCAAGCCATTGAGGTATCAAGAATCCTTCAAGCTTTTCAACTTGAAAGCTTTTCACAATGATCATCCTAAAATTGGATTTGAACAGCGATCAAAAAGAGTTGTTACTTATACTAAAGGCAATCCTTTAGCTTTAATAGTTTTGGGTTCTTTTCTTTACTCCAAAACTGAAGAAGAGTGGGACAGTACGTTAAGAAAATTCAAAAAGAGTCCAAATGAAGATATTCAAGAAGTGTTAAAATTGAGCTACAATGGATTAGACTATGAAGAGAAGGAAATATTTCTAGACATTGCATGCTTTTTGAAAGGTGAAGTTAAAGAACATGTAATACAGCTATTAGACAGCTATGGATTCCATGCAATCATTAGCATTAGAAACCTCCAAGATAAGGCTCTTATTACTATGGGTGAAAGATTGTGGATGCATGACCTAATACAAGAAATGGGTTGGGCAATTGTTCGTCAGGAGTGTATAAAAGAACCTGGAAGGCGCACTAGATTATGGGATCCCAAAGAAGTCTATGATGTATTGAAAAATAATCGGGTAAGCCCTTCACTTCTCAAACACTAGTGATCCTGGTGACAAATGTAGCTAGCATGGTTTAGTTTAAATATAATTCTAATTTTCATTTTGAAAAATGTTAGGGAACTGGAGCTGTCGAAGGCATAATCTAAATTTGTCTCGAATTAGAGATGTATACTTGACTGCTGACACCTTCAAAAAGATGACTAATTTAAGATTCCTGAAATTTTATTCCTTATGCGAAACTGGATCATTCAACAAAGTGCATCTTCAGATGGGTCTTGAGTCTATTTCTGATAAAATAAGGTGCTTTCAGTGGGATGGGTACCCTTTGGGTTCTTTGCCATCAAATTTTTGTGCTGAGAGCCTTGTTGAATTGAAAATGCAATTCAGCCATGTTCAAACTCTTTGGGATGGTGTGCAGGTATAATGTGAATCAGTGTGTTTTTCATTCTTAATAATTGAAATTTGAAGTCTTTCTGATGTTTGCTAGTTAACTGTTGCAGGATTTTGTGAATTTAAAGAGAATAGATCTTCGTTTTTCCAGAAAATTGAGAGAGTTGCCAGATTTCTCCAAGGCCCATAATCTTGAATTGGTGAATCTATATTACTGTGAAAGTTTGTTTCATGTTCATCCATCTATCTTATCTCTCAACAGCCTTGTCTCTTTGGATTTAGGCAAATGCAAAAACCTCAAGAGTCTCCAAAGTGATACTCATTTAAGATCTCTTAGAAAAGTCCTGGTTCATGACTGCCCTAATTTAAAGGAATTCTCATTATCATCCAAAGAACTAAGGTGTTTATTTTTAGGGTCAACAGGAATAGAAATTCTGCACCCATCAATTGGGAGACTCACTAAGCTTAGAAGTCTTCATCTCAATGGTTCAAAGTTGAAGAATCTTCCACTAAAGGAGTTATGTTGCTTGAGATCTCTTGAGGATCTTGGCATCTACAAGCATGCATTTGACAAACCTGAGCTACACATGCTATTTGATGCCTTACGTGGCATACGAAAACTAAGCTTCCTGAATTGCTCTAACTTAATTGAGCTCCCAGACAACATCAAGCACCTCTCAAGACTTCAAAGGCTTCATTTAAGAAGTTGCAGAAATCTCCAGCATTTACCAGAGCTTCCTTTGTCTGTTAAAGAATTAGATGTCTCCAACTGCGTATCAATTTCAATCAACTGTAATTTGTTGATGGAAGTCGGAAAATTGGTTCCAGCACTTCATGCCTCCTCAATTGGGCATCTTGCCAATCCCAAAACTCTGCTTCTCAATGCTTCAAGTCTTGGCAATCTTCCAATAACTGAGTTATGTTGTTTTAGGTCTCTCATGGAGCTTCGCCTTCGTAGATGTAGAAACCTAGTGGATGAACCAAAACTACATTCACTATTTGAATCCCTGCGATGTCTACAAATACTAGATCTGGAGGACTGTTCTAGCTTAACTAAACTCCCCAACAATATCAGACGTCTCTCATGGCTGCAAAATCTTACTTTGAATGGTTGCACTAGGATTCAGTTTCTACCACAGCTTCCGCAGTCCCTTAGAAATTTTATTTTCAGTAATTGTACATCATTAGAGAAAGTGTTCGCTTCAACAATTTCAAGACTATTAAGGGCAGATGGTCATAATTTCATTTCATTTCACAATTGCAAGAAATTGGATGTGCGGTCACGTGCTGCTATTGGGAAACATGTGGAGTTCTCATTGAAGCAAGCAATACATAAGAAGCAAAGATTTACAATTTTTTATCCAGGAAGCAGTGTTCCATTGTGGTTTGGCTGCAATCGGTCGACAAAGGGTTTGGTAACCATCGAACTTTCTTTGGCTTCTGACCAATTGTTGGGTTTTGTTTTCTGTTCAGTAATTCCTCCATTCATCTCTAAGGAAAAAATTCAAGTGGCTGTGATCTGCAAGTGCTACTTTGAAGAAAGTGAAGCGATTGAATTCAAGATTTTTGATCCACAATATGCAGAATTCTGCTCAGATCACATTTTACTTTGTTGTGATCCATACTTCTCTAAAGTGGTATTGGAGGGATTGAAAGGAAGCAATGCAAATGATGAGGATTCCACTTGTAACCAAAAGGTTTTGTTCAGTTTCTCTTCTTGTGATGGCTTCATCCAAGAGTGTGGGATCTGCCCCATATATGCCTCTGAATATCAGAATTTTGATCTAACAAGGAAAATGAAGTGTGACTTGGGAAGGAGGTCAAAGCGGCATCGAGATTTTGATGAATTGGAGTTGGAAATTGGAAAATTTGAAACTGGAGTTGGAAACTGTGATGGGAATGAAGCACTGCCTCTATGCAAGAAATTGAAAATGGAGTTGTGTACTCAGACTAAGGGACAAGAAGATATTGAAGAATTGGAATCTTTGCTAATGAGAATCAAAATCAGTTAGAACCATTTCTTCAACACTAGCAAATTATTGCTGGTATTAAACTTAATCATCAATATCTTGCCCTTATATTTTATTTTATTTCTTTTACTCATGCTTGATGATATCAGTGATACATGCTGGCAATTGTGAAATATAGGTTTGGGCATGGTAAAGTTAAATTTAAGCTTTTATGGATAATGGATAATAAAAAAAAAAAATTAAGAGAGAATATAGTTGTCAAGTTTCAAAAATAAATATTGGTTTTTGTTTTCCTTTTGATTTTAAACTCTACTAATCTGTCCTTTGATGTCGTTGTTTAAAATTGTTGCCTCCATGATTGCTTTTTGACTTGGTGCGGTCAGGAGGTATTATTTTCAGAGAAATTTTGCAAAAACCTGGTGAACTAGGAAGGAGTCTAGGACTGAAATAGCTGTCTTCTTCAAATTACACAAATTCAAAAACAACAAAATCTGTTATCATCAACCTCATTCATATCATTAAAGCAACATCTTTATATCAACAATCACCACTTACCTAAGCTAGAACTAGGAAGGAGTCTAGGACTGAAATAGCCGTCTTCTTGTTGATGCTGTTACGTTTCTTAGTTGCAGAAGAAATGCCAAACATAATTTGAAAGTGCAAATGAAGCCTATTCAATCAAGTTGTGTGGCTCTGTAATTTAAACTTTGGAGTGTTAGTGTAAAGGATTATCTTCAAGATGTCAATAACTTCAATTGTAGATTGTGAAGAGAAGTTGACTGTGCAGGAATTTTGTCTCCTTGCTTGGGCCATTTTCTGTGGCAGAGGATACGTTGGTAGATGTGTCAAGCCTACCGTGATTCCATCAAATGAAGTGAACCTTGAGATTTTTTTATCAGCTAAGTATTCTATTCCTGGGAAATGATAAGTTTATAAACTCCATATCAATGAAAAGATTTGCAGGTGACTAAAGTAAGTCGCTTTTAACGATGAGCATGTTGGAGTTCGTGGATGAAAACAGAGTAAATAAAACAGAGCACGAGATGTTGCTCCTCCACAGTGAGACTTAGATTAATGTTGTTGAATATAATTAAATTGATTCTGATTCAGTGTTGGTGGGGCTTTTGTATTTTTCGTCTGTGTATCAGTTCTCAAACCTCGTGCATTTTAATTTGGCAACAAGATCTCTCACATATTCCAATTTGTTACAGTACATGTAGCATTGAAAATATACTTGAAGGAAAAAAAATGGGTTAAGGTGTAATTTTATCAACAAACTATTGATTCAAGAGTAATTTCGTCGATAAACTCTCTAGTGGACCAAAATAACCAATAAACTATTGGATTAAGAGTAATTTCACCAATGCTTGGTTCAGGAGCAATTTCGCCAATAAACTCTTTAGTAGACCAAAATAACCAACAAACTATTGGATCATTAGTAATTTCACCAATGCCATTAATTGAGCCTAACGTCTGTTTTTTGCCTTTATGCAAAAATTACAGAATATGACCCAAATGTGTATGGAACTATATTTAAGCCCCAAAAAATTATAATTTTTTATTTTAGTCCCTCCACGTACTTTATATGGAGGGACTAAATTGAAAATTATGAAAATTTTATGGGCTGGAAGATAATCTTCTAAAATCTTAGGTTCTTTTATTTAATTTTTGTGGGGCTATTCCTACCCTCAAAATCTGCCCTGCCTTTTTTTGAACCTTAGCCTGACCTATTAAGGAGGCTTGTAATTTTAAAAAATTTTATAACTAGCCTAAGAAACCACAGGTCTCATCTCAAACACAAGCCTACTTTAAACAGGGCGAAAACATAATTACTTTAAACAGACAAAAAACAGACCTACTTGAAACAAGTTGTTAGATGTAGGTTTGTTTTTGGCCTGTTTAAAGTAGGTATGTTTTCACCCTATTTGAAGTAGGCTTGTTTTGAGGTGAGCCTTATAGTTTGTTAGGTTGCTTACAAAATTTTTAAAATTACAGGCCTCTTTAATAGACCACAGGCCAAGCTAAAGCCAAAAAAAAAGGCCTGTAACTAGCGGCGGATTTTGCTGAGTAGGGATGGCCCCGCAAAAATTGTGGAAAAGAACCCAAAATTTTAGAAAATTATCTTTCGGCCCATAAATTTTTTATTATTTTAAATTTAGTCCCTCCATATAAAGTACGTGGAGGGACTAAAATAAAAATTTTTAATTCTTTGGGGCTTAAATATAGTTTCATAAACATCTGGGTCATATTTTGTAATTTTTGCATGAAGGCATAAAACAGACGTTAGGCTCAATTAACGGTGTTGGCGAAATTCCTCCTGATCCAATAGTTTTTTGGTAATTTTGGTCCACAGAGAGTTTATTGGTGAAATTGCTTCTAAGCCAATAGTTCGTTAACAAAATTGCACCTTAACCAAAAAAAAAAATGGAGTGAAATATATATACTTGTGCATTTTAGTATGCAAATTTAAGTTATGTGAATTAAGAGTTATTTTCTTTAAACTCTGTCTTGTTTTCAGGGTTTAAGGTAGTAAAAAGCTCACTTTAATTTTTCTGTTTAGTGTAAACCCAAAATTTGGTTTTGAGGGGTTTCCGACTTCCCACAGGTTTCGATATCATTATATGTGTAGTGTGTATTATAAGTCCAATCACATGGTCTTATATAATATGAAGTTTCCAGTGTCATTTACTTCTCCCTCTATGCACAACATTTCAAGTGAAGATATGTTCTAATATAACATGGCAGCGAATGTATGCAATTCTACCAAAGACTTGCAATTTGTCAGTTCTAAAGAACATACTTCTCCTGTCCTTGATATATAAGATATATTTAAAGAGTTAATATTGTTTCTAAATATAAGATATAGTTTACATATTTATCAATTTTTTCCTGATTTACTTCTATTGATGCTCATTCAACATCAAATAAGGAGGAGAGAGAATGGGATAATTAAGGAAGATGATTTGAGTCTTTTAGAATATATGTCATATTAATTAACTCAACTAATTTTTTTAATTTAATTAAATTAGATAAATATATCTTATATTAGGAATCGAAGGAGTATACTAATTTGGTCTAAAAATAATACTCATTTCTCCTTCTTCTTTTTTTATAAGATTATTTTAACTGAATTATGTGGTTTAAAAACTCAGTTAAAATTAATTAAAAGAAATAAATGTGAAATAAATGAACTCTTTTCCTCAAGTACTCCCTTATTTATAAGAGAGCAAGTAAGAGAGAAAAATTGTTGTTGAGAAAAAGGATGAAAGAGAATTTATGGAAAAATTTTAAGAGAGGATATAATTAATTAGGGGTAAATTTGATAAAAATTCATTTAATGTTCATACAACCTTAAACTGGATTTCATAAATAGGTCCAAAACAATTTAAAATTTTGGGTTTTTGTTTTTTTAAAAAATAAAGAACAAGAGGGAGTAGAAACTAATTAAAACTTATCATTTAACTCGCTGTGAACACACAATTGACCCTAGCATCACTAGCAATTAACAACTTTGATCCGGTCATCAATTAGAGGAAGTTGCAGAGAAGTGACAGAGCAATTCAATTTTAAATACAATTTTCCACTGAATTGATTGTA
Source organism: Acacia confusa (assembly GCA_037074495.1). NCBI lineage: Eukaryota > Viridiplantae > Streptophyta > Magnoliopsida > Fabales > Fabaceae > Acacia > Acacia confusa. The sequence continues at coordinate 17,966,884 of CM073508.1, read as the reverse complement.
CGATGGAACTCGTCATGTTGTGATTTATCTATCTAAATCAAAGCATTGATAAATTCAAAGGTTCTTCCTAAATCATTTTAATATATTGGACAAAAAAAAATCTTATAATATAAGGAATATTGTTTTTTCATAATACACATATAACAAATTTATTATGTTTTTCCAACAATATCTTTATTTAATATATTTTTTTTCAAAATTACACCAATAGATTTAAATAATGATAAAATTGGGTGATTCATTGAATTCTAGAAAGAAGTATGAATTTTAAGCTTTTCCTTAATTTAAAAAGGATGAAAATTCCTCTGAAAAATTAAAAGAAGTAATCATTATTCCACCCACCCAGATACATTAATCAGAGGAAGAAGCTGCAGTGAAGTAACAGAGTAACTGGCATGAAGCATCAACAACATCTTTTAAACTTGGCCACACATTTTGTTGGATCTTAGTTTCCTTCAATCTTTTCACATGCAAATGAAATTTCCCCATAGCCTTTACTATAACCACATTATTCTGCTCCAGAAGAAATGCAAGTCTTTTACAAACTTGTATATAACCACATTGTTTTGCTGCAGATGATATATAGTAAACAGCATATCAGTCATAACTGAATAATGAAACACAAGAAACATAACTACAGGTTTAAGTCAAGACTTGGCAATAACTGCACAGTTCCTTATTAAGTCAGGGCCCTACACTACAGCCTCATTTGAAATGCGCATAAATTCTTGACTCACATTAGAGGTTTTGAAGACATACATGTATGCATAATATAAAGTACACAAAAAAAAGTCACTTCATATACTGACTAGTTTCTGTCCGGGAATTTGTATTTACAGTCTTATTGAATACTAACTTCTCAAAAGATAATTTTTGCATTGTGTGTTGGCCAGTCATCTGAGTAGTTCTTGACTTCTAATTTTGCAATTTGGTTTGAAAATAACCGAACAGCAAAGCATTCCATAGCTTTAATTTTCAGATTGGTCATCATTTCCATAACTCTGGCTTTTGTTTTCAGTATCATTGTTTCTGAATTTATTTAAAATAACAGTCTCCGATCTTTGTTTGAAGATAGAAAATTTAAATTGCATTAATGGTTCCACTAGGAAGAAGGTGAGGGGATCAGAGAACAAAGTAATTGGCAGTATTGTTCACCTCTGCATTCTGATTTTTCGAAATCAGATCATGTTTTTTTATGGTATAAAACCTTTAGAGAATTTATTTGCTACGAACACAAAGGTTTCATTTAAAGCATGAAGGTGATTTCTTGATCAAGGAATATGAGGTACTCCATGTGTATGCCTATGAATGTCAAAAGGCAAGAGATAAAATTTTTTTGAGAAATCTCAAGAAAATACGATTTGAACTTCAAAATCTTAAATAAGTGATTTTCCAACAAAACGAATTATAAATTACTTTAGTATTTTTGTTAATCCTATTACTGTTGTTATCAACAGGATTTTTAAATTTAAATGGTATTTTTCTGTCATTTTTCTTAAAAGTTTACTTTATGACGGATAAAAGGATAGTACTCAATAGAAATACAATTGCTTTAATTTATTGTTATGTCTCTCTCCTCTTTAATATTGTATCCCTCAAGTATACTTTAATTTTGGTAGTTGACAGCTATATTTAAGTTTTTTTGAACAACATAAATTAACTAATTGCATTGCTGATCATATTTGTTTCTGTATAGAATTTTTGCCTCCTTGCGACATAAGGGAGCTCTCTTGTGATGTTGTTCTCTGGAAATCATGGGTCTAGTAAGCTAAGGACCGACCTTGAAATGGATCTGTTGAGCCTGAGAGGTGTGGGATGTAACATCCGTCATTTAAACACTTCACCACGCATTAGGAAGCGCTATGTTTCAGGCAATTCGATAATTGAAGCCCATAAATTAAAATTTGCTTTTCAATTATCGCATTACTATTTATTTTCAGCATTTTCAATTTTGTGGCCCAAATTTGATTTATTATAACTAATTGCAGAAAACTCGTACTCCTTCTCGTTTTTATTATAAAGCATCAACTAATAATTTTCACAAACTAATAAAAATAGTTAAAGTCAATAAAATTATCATACAATTTCAGTAATTTTCAATATTACTTTTATTAATTGCACTAAACTCAAATATTATATTATTATTATTGTTATTCTCACCCATCACCCCTATTAATTATGGGTATGCATGGAAAAAAATAATTAATGCTCATTGCAAACAAGCAAGCCCTATAAAAGGGACCAAACATACTTACTATTTTATGCCTTATGATAAGGAGAGAGAGTATGAGGTTTCTCTAAAATTCTATTGAAAGATCTTGAACTCTTTTACTTGAGAAAAATATCATTCTAGCTTGATCTTGTCTGAAATAATACAGTTTATTACATTTCTTAACTTTGCTATGCTTCTCGAACAGATTATGCGTCTCATTTTTTAAAATTCATAACTCATGTTCATACCTTCATTTGGCCTGATTTAAGACTTGTTGTAAAGCTCCACATGTCTACTTCATATATAAAAATTATTGTGACCATTAGAGATCAGTTACTATGTGTTATGCAATCAAACATTGATCATGCTCTGAAAGTAACCTAATCTGTATGAGCCATGATCACACATCTTAAAATTATGCTACCAAGGCCATACTTAGGAATACAATTACTTATAATAATTTATCATTATATATCAAATATATATTTCAATGCCTGATAATTAATTTACACAACTCATGAGGATTATTATACATTTTATTACTCACGGCAGAATACTGTCATGGAATGATCATTCTCCTTCCACTCACCTTTGCACTTTGAAGGCACATAACCTAGCTTGGTTTGTCTTTTATCCAAAGAATCTAGCAAACAATACCATTGATGCATACATGGAAAAAGCTTGCTACATGACATGTTTGCATTGTATGAATTCATGACTACCATAATACTCCCTCCCTCCTAATTATAAGAGATATTTACATAATTTTGGAGAGATTAAGGATAATAGTTAAATTAGTTAGACTAATTTAGTCCTTTAAGTTTTACATAAGGGATACTTTTAGTCTCTTAACTTTATAAAGTATACATTTAGTTATATAATTATAACACCGTCAATATTGTTAACAGAAAACATTGACGTGGCAAACTCAAGTGATGACTAATAGCATTTAACTAAACAAATTTTATATATTCTTCAATTTACCCATATTTTAAATTTAAACTTAATAGTATTTAATTACACAGTCATCATTTAAGTTTACACTGTGATCACTTGAGTTTGCGTTTTCCGTTAGTAAAATTAACGGTGTTAGAATAATAGGACTAAAAGTATACTTTATAAAGTTAAGGGACCAAAAGTGTACCTCATGTAAACTTAAAGAACTAAAAGTATACTTTAGCCAATTAGTTAATTATATTTATTTTCTCAAAATACCATATGTTACGGATATCTCATAAATTGGCCTAGCCCAATAATCAAAGAGCCCAGTCAAAATGGCTTCAGTTACGTTCATAACCGCTTCCTTGAAAATAGGAGTGGTTTTATCAAGAATATCTATCATGATGGTAACTGCCTATGAAAGGAGGAGATTATTCAAAAAGCATATCTTAATATCCCTAAAACAAAGGACAAATCTAACTGATTAAGATAGGGCCCAGGTACGCTTATAAATAGGGTAAACCCCTTACAAGGTACACACTTCTGAAACCCTAGCTTTTCTATTCACACAGAACACACACCCCACTCTCTCTGGCTATCATTAGCCTGCCGTATACTCTCGAACTACGTGGACTTTGATCCACACTGTGGTACGTAGGACCCCGGGATTTCACCCCAGGCCAAGTCCAACCCAACTTGTGATCTACACCAGATCATTGGCGCCGTCTGTGGGGACTGTAAAGTCCTATTCCCGTGAACCGTGATGGCTAATACCAGAAGCAAAAGCCATCCGCCTGCACACGAGCAAGGTCAGGAACAAAATTTTAGCGAGACCCAACAGCAGGACGTTCAAGGCGTTAATCAGGAACAAATTGAGGAGCCCCCGGACTCGAACCTCCCGCCACCTCAGGATGGACGAGTAGGCCAAACGCTGGAAAATGCTAACCACGCTGGTTCCTCAACAAAGTTTCAGATTGGTAGCCCGGACATACGACTCCTTCATAACATTGCTGAATCAATGCTGAAACGAATCGAGAATGTGGAAGAACGCGACAATCTTCAGAATCAAAAGATTGACCATATGACCGAGGTGATGAACCAAATCCTGAAACACTTACAAGACCCTCTTCAGGAGGAACGCCGGGATGATCAGCAGAATGAGGACGAAGAAACCAATCAGCAAACTGTTGATCCTCCACAGGCGGACCATCCCGGGCAAGGCCGAATAGTTTCAACAAAAAATTCTCAGCAAAGTAATCACCGGGATGCGAGTCAGGAGAATCAAGCCCGGGTGCTTTGGAAAGACAGCCGTACCTCGGACAATCAGGGAATTCGGCCAGATTCCAGAAGGTACAAGATGTAGTATGGGGACGGAGGACAAAACAACAGCCCGTTCTCAGATTAAATTACGGAAGCTGAGTACCCAAGGAAATTCAATACGTCCGACCTCCCTAGGTACAACGGAAGTCAGGATCCCCAAACACACTTGAGTACTTTCGACACTGAGATGCTGGTCCGAGGATTCAAGGGGTCGATCATTTCCAGGCTGTTCACCTCAACATTACGAGGAGCCGCTCAAATTTGGTTCCGGACTCTATCTCCCAAATCCATTACCGACTTCAACAACCTGAGCGAGAAGTTCCTGCTGAATTTCGCGACAAGCAAAAAGCAGCCCAGATCAGTCTACACGCTGGATAGAATCAAGCAGCAACCCAGTGAAACCCTTCAGAAGTATTTGGATCGTTTCAAGGCTGCCGCATTGCAAATCCAGGGATTAACGGAAAGCGTCCACGTACACTTGCTCATCTCGGGCTTAGATAGCGAATCCAGAATGGGGAGATCGGTCATATCTGGCTAGATCAAGACGCTGGAAGAATTCCATCAACGAGCCAAAAAATATCTGGACATAGAGCAGATGTAGATAGCCAACGCGTTGGGAAAAGAGAGACAGAAAAGCCCACCCCCGAAAGGGAAGGACCAGGCAACAAGAGACCGACCCAGGAACTCGGACCAAAAAGCACGAGGACAAAGGCATGAGGGGAAGTATGAGAGATATACTCCACTAAATGTCCCTCGTTTGCAACTATGGAGAGAGGTAGCCTTGACCGAGATGAGGAAGGTGGAGCGACCACGACCACTTTATAACAAAGGTAAATTGGACCGCACACGATTTTGCGAATTCCATAATGGACCCGGGCACACAACGGATGAGTGCTGGGACCTTAGAGATGCGGTTGAGAAGATTATCCGAGATGGAAAATTACGTCAGTACGTTATCAAAACACAAGGGCAAAAAGCCAAGCGCAAGCAGACGGATCGGAGTACAAGTCCGGTCTCCCAGAGGAGAAAGCCGGACGAAGGCCGGAGAAGGCATGACAATGAGGACGAGTTCCCGGAAGCAGAGTTTGACTGCAATGTCATTAGTGGAGGTTACGGAGGTAGCGGCGATACCGCCAATCAGCGGAAGAAATGCCTTCGGGAAGTCTTAACCATCAGAGGACGATCGACCTTCAAGCCGGAACCATCGCAAACAGAAGAGCCTCCTAAGTTGTTCTTTACTCAGGAAGATCTGAGGGACGTAATCCCGGGTCATCAAGACGGACTGGTCATAACCGGCCTCCTGGGAAAATGCCGCGTAAAGAAGATATTCATCGATCCTAGCAGTGCAGTGGATATCATCCTGTGGGACGCCTTTAAGTGCATGGACCTCGACCCAGAAAATCTAAAGCCATGCAAGACAACCTTAATCGGGTTCAACGGAGGGGATACAAGTCCCAAAGGGTGTATAGAACTAAAAATGACCTTGGGCTCTAAGGAAGCCTTTAAGACTGAGCGAGTTAAGTTTATTGTAGCGGACTTCCCTTCGTCCTACAATATAATCTTAGGCAAACCAACTATTCATAGTTGGGACATGCTCATATCAACTAAGCATCAGAAGCTGAAAATGGTAAGTCGGAAGAATGAAGTCGTCACCATCAAAGGTGATCAGAAGGAATCCCGGCAATGCTACTTCTCAACGGTTAAAAACAATGAACCCGGAACATCCATCTCGCAGCAGAAAGGAATTCAAAATACAGCGCCAAGTGCGCCGAGTTCGGTCAATGTGGTAGAACTGGATGTAAGAGAAGAAGCAAAGTTGATGAAAACAGAGCCTGATGGAGAACTCACAGACTACCAACTAGGAGAGAAACCCGGACAAATAACGAAGATTGGGAGTTCGCTTGCCGAGCAAGAAAAAATCGAGCTCAAAAAACTGTTATGGATGAACAAGGACGTGTTCGCATGGAAGCCTTCGGAGTTACCAGGTGTCAACCCGACGTTCTATTGTCACAAATTGACCATAAATCCACGATATACGCCGGTCTCGCAGAAGAAAAGAAAGATTGCATTGGACCGACAGAAAGCCCTAGCCGAGCATGTAAGAGAACTGCTAGATGCGGGATTTATCAGGGAAATCCAGTACACCACATGGTTATCAAATGTGGTAATGGTCAAGAAACCCAATGGCAAGTGGAGGGTGTGCACCGACTACACCGATCTCAACAAAGCATGCCCCAAAGATGCTTACCCCATGCCAAATATTGACTAACTGGTGGACAATTCCTCGAGATTCCAGCTGCTCTCATTCATGGATGCGTATTCCGGCTATAACCAAATAGCTATGCATCCCGAAGACCAGGAAAAAACAGCTTTTATCACGGAAAAAGCTAATTATTGCTATAATGTCATGCCTTTCGGGTTGAAGAACGCAGGAGCTACTTACCAGAGGATGATGAATCAAGTGTTTGAGGCACAACTCGGCAGGAACGTCGAGGTTTACATCGATGATATGATCGTTAAGTCAGTTAAGCGATCCGACCACATCCAGGATTTACAAAAAACATTTGATAAGCTCCAGGATCACAGAATCCAACTTAACCCAGCTAAATGTGCATTCGGAGTACCAGCGGGTAAATTTCTCGGATTCCTGTTAACAAACAGGGGGATTGAGGCCAATCCGGATAAATGTCAGGCCGTCCTCACTATGGCTGCCCCAAAAAACAAAAAAGAGGTACAGCAGTTGACTGGCAGACTGGCCGCGCTGATAAGGTTCTTACCGAAATCGGCAGAAAATGCTCTTCCTTTGTTCAAGTTATTGAAGAAGGAAGCACAACATGGAGAATGGAACTCAGAGTGTGAAGCCGCGTTTGACAAGATCAAAAAATGCCTGTTGTCACCACCTGTGCTGTCGAAACCCGAGCCCGAGGAAGATTTGATATTATATCTATCCGTGGCCCCAGAAGCAGTAAGTGTCGCCCTAGTAAGAGAAGAATTGACAGAACAGAAACCGATTTACTTTACAAGCCGGGCTTTGCAAAGTTCTGAGCTAAGATATCAAAGGTTGGAAAAGGTGGCCTTTGCGCTCCTCACTGCCGCTAGGAGATTACGTCCCTACTTCCAGGGGCATAGAATAATTGTGCGAACCAGTCAGCTGATACGCCAAATACTCCATAAGCCTGACTTGGCAGGAAGAATGACTGGTTGGGCCATCGAACTGTCCGAATTCGACATAGTATATGAAGCTCGGCATGCTATTAAATCCCAAGCTTTAGCCGACTTCATTGCAGAGCTGGTACCAACAGGGGTAATCCCAAGAGCCAACCTTAACATTTGGAAAGAATTTATAGACGGCTCGTCAAACGCCAAAGGAAGTGGAGCCGGGATCATAATCGAAAGCCCGGAAGGAGTCGCCATGGAACACTCCCTACAACTGTACTTCAGAACGTCCAATAATCAGGCCGAGTATGAGGCTGTATTGGCCAGGCTATCACAGGCAAAAGATAATGGGGCCAGGCGGGTTCATCTCTCCACCGACTCTCAACTAGTCGCGGCCCAAATCAACGGTTCATACACGGCTAAGGGACCCTTGCTAATCAAGTATCTGGGGAAAGTCAGAGAGGCAATGGCCGACTTCGATGAGGTCGTAGTCACCCATATCCCCAGGGGAGAAAACGCGATGGCAGATATTCTCTCCAAATTAGCAAGCACCAGGAACCCAGGAAATAATCGGACTGTAATACAACAAAGTCTGAAGGAGCCCACGTGTATCATGGTCATCGCAGCAGCAGAAGACTGGCGAAAGCCCATCTTAAATTACCTGGAAAAGGGAGTTAGCCCAGACGATCCCGGGGAAGCAAGGCAGGTAGCACAAATCGCGTTAATGTACACGGTGGTCGATGACCAACTGTACCGAAAAGGCCTCCAATCTCCAATGATGAGATGTTTAAACTGGGCAAAGGCCGAGTACATGCTGTCTGAGATACACGAAGGAATAAACGGCCAACACATGGGGGCAAAGGCGTTAGCCCGGAAAGCCCTTAGGGCTGGATATTACTGGCCGACAATGGTCGCGAATTCCAGAGAGCATGTACAGACATGCGAAAGCTGCCAAAAACATGCTCGAATCCTTTGGCCACCTCCGTCCGAGTTGAAGACCATCACGGCTCCATGGCCATTCTTCAAATGGGGTATGGACCTCTTTGGACCGTTCAAACCGGCCGCAGGGCAACTGAAATGGCTTGTGGTAGCGGTGGATTATTTCACTAAGTGGATCGAGGCCGAACCACTGTCAACCATCTCGGCCGTTCGAATACAAAAATTCTTCGAAAGAAATATTGTTGCAAGGTTCGGGATTCCTGCCGAAATCGTAACTGACAACGGTACTCAATTCGTTGACCAAGGCTTCCAGAGGTTGATGTCCGAGCTTGAAATCAAGCACCATTTCGCCTCGGTAGAGCATCCATAATCTAATAGGCAAGCCGAGGCAGCCAACAAAATCATTGTTGACGGGCTCAAAAAGCGGATGACCAATGCGAAAAGTAATTGGGTTGAGGAACTATACCTGGTACTCTGGGGATACTGAACTAGTGTCCAAACCTCGACCCAGGAAACACCCTTCCGAATGACATATGGATGCGAAGCCATGATCCCGGTTGAAATTGGGCAAACATCATGGAGGAAAGCCAAAGTCATGGAGGAGGGAGAACATGCTAACAGCAAACAGTTAGCAGTCGAGCTAGACCTCATCGATGAAGTCAGAACGATGGCACACTGCCGAGATCTGGCAACGAAGCAGCTGGTGGCGGCTAAGTATAACCGCAAAGTTAGACCACGAGCATTTGGTAAAGGTGACTTGGTATTACGCAGAGCTGATATCGGAAATAAGAATGCCCAGGACGGAAAACTTGCAGCGAACTGGGAGGGTCCTTACCGTATTTCAGACAAAATGGGGCCCGGGACCTATGTCCTTGAGACACTAGATGGCACGCCCATTAAACGAACATGGAATGCGGACAAACTAAGAACTTACTACAGCTAAAAGACCAGGATACACTCGGAATAAGCGCACAGCGGATGTCAGTGGTGACTGAGAACCGCTTTTTAGTTTCAACGGATGTCGGTGGTGACCGAGAACCGTTTTTTGTTAAGCATTATTTTGCTTTTGGCAGTATTTTCCGTTTATTTTAAAATTCTGTGTAATCCCGATTATTTCAATCAATAAAAGAGATGGTTCAATTCATGGGCCAACCAAGTTATTACTTGTGAAATCAATGCAAAGATAGGTCGTGACAAAGGCAAGATAATTAAACAAAGACTTGGGTTTCGCGATCCCGGTCATGATAAGATTTGGTAACAAGTCTTATAAAACGTTATGATGCATCGGAACAGTCCACTAGGTTGGTGTGAGATTGCCATAAAAGATCCTGATCAGGTCGAAATGTTTAGGCTCCTATTCAAAAAGGAAATTAGGGCCCGAACATGTGGCAGTTGGCTACCATCTCGGTAAGGTACTTTACAAGATAAAGTACCTAGATGATTTTTGAAAATCATCTGTTGTTTAGAATGCCCAACCATTAATAAACGTGGCCCGTTTGTTAAAACGTCGGTTGAATATCCAGCAGATTCTGCGCAATATATCTTGACTTTGGCCAAGTCATAAAATAAAGAACCGAGCTTCGTGCACGAATTACGTTCCCCTTTACTCATTAACTGGTGAATTAAAACACGAGTTTGGTTTAAAGGATGAAAATAAAAACTGACAAGATAGACGAGCTGAAGATGCTAAAAATATCCGGGAACACCGGCTTGTCATTGTATTAATTTTGAGGGCATAGGCCCCAGATTACAGGAAAAGAAAATAAAAATACTACACATCAAAAAATAAAAAATAAAAAGGTCCTAGAAGAACAGCGTCAAATTTGGGCTTGGTCGGGCACAGGGGAACCGGGGGCGTCAGTCGTCGGAGCATCTTCCTCAGCTTCTTGACCTCGGTCATTCTTTGTGATATGCTCGGACTCTTCGACCGGAGAAAACGGTGCTGGTATAAATTGCCCGTCCTCTACCGAAGCTCTGAAATCCACAGCATCCAAATTCATTGTAATTTCGGGATTCAGAGCTCGGACTTGGGCCAGGCATAGGTTGAAAGCTTCAGCAGCCATCTCAACGACCAAGACTTCCAGCTTATCCACCTCAGCGGCAGACGCCGCCAACTCGGCCTTCGAAGCGTCGAGGTTGGAATGAGCGAGGTTAAGGTCCTTCACCACCCCCGCATACTGACCCCGTAAAGAGTCCAGTGAGGCATTCAGTGTGTCTTCTTGGGCCTGACTGGCGTCAAGATCGGCGGAGAACCGATCCCTTTCAATAAGGGCCTTTGATAGCTCCTCCACCGCCTTTATCTGAGCCTCTTCCGCTTTCAAGCGCGCCTCCTCAGCCTCAGCCTGCCTAATCTCGGCCTCTCTCTTTTCAATCCGAGCCTTGGCAATCTCGGTTGTGGCTTTGGCATATTTGTGCTTAATGGCAGCATAAGCGTCCAGCACGCCGGCCGTCTCCATCAGATGGTCCTGCAGGACCTGCAGGTGATCGAGGTCGGAGTCAGCAAAGGCCTCACCACTGAAATACTTGCTGGGGGGCTTCACCGCGTATTTAAGCTCCTCCGAGACCCTATCAGTCCATACCTTACCCCGCGAGTGAAGGCGAGACTTGCTGGGAAGTGGTGGAGAAGGGACGCTTGTGGCAGCACCGGCGTCCGGGACAAAGGCCGGACTCTCTTCTTCGACCGGAATCGATGACGTTGCCACCAACTTCGATCGTTTACGTGGAATGAGGTCCGTATGGGCCGAAGAGGGCGCAGCCCTCTTCTCAGAAGTAGTTTTTGCAGGCGAAGGAGCAACCATAGCCTTCTTCTGGGAAGAGGACTCCCCTTTCTTTTTGGCTTTCGCTCGGAGCTTCTCGGCCAGTTCTTGAAAAGAAGCCTTCCCCATTTCAGGCACTACAAAAAACATAACGAACATCAGAAAGGACAAGAGGCATATAGAAAAAAAATCCAAAGAACAACAAACAACCAATAGAAATCATACTCGGTGGGTACAATTCCTCCACTGACTGTCGAATAAAAATCCGGGAATCAATGACATCCCTCTCGGCCACATGGTCAACCAGAGCTATCACGGTCTCGACCTCGATTGGCTCTAAGCTATCATCTGAGGATGCAAAAATGTTCTGATCTTGGTCATAATGGGTTTTAGACCAATACAGAGGAAACAGAAGCTCCATCGAGCTGAAATTAACACCCTGAAGAAACCACGGTTTATGACTGGGTTCGGCACTAACTTTAAAAAAAGAAACCTTGAAGCCTTTCCAGGTGTCGGTTGCCACATGGAAAAGCTTCTTGTCCGGTTTCCCCCGAAAAGAAACCCAACCCTTCTTTTCTTTGGGCTCCCCGGGTTGACGAGCCCTTTGGATATTAAAAAAATAAAAAAATGTTCCGGTGGTGGGGGTACGATTTAAAAATCGGCAAAGCCGCTTGAACGCAATAATAAAACCTCAGGAGTTAGGGTGAAGCTGAGTAGGGGCCAGCTGAAGAATGTTTAAAAGATCTACTTGAAACCTGGAAAATGGAAAACGAAGGCCGAGTTTCTTAACGAAATCTAGGTAGAAGAAGAAAAAAGAACGCTCATTCCCTTCCCGGGCAATGCACACCGGTTCAGAAGGGCCGGGCAGAGACAAAGAACAATGATCCCGGTCCCCTAATGGGAGCTCGGCGATTTGATTGGTCGTGGCCTTCGAGAGCCTAGATAGCACCCCGGTCGCAACCCAGTCATACTTTTCAGCAAGATGACGTGGAACACAGGTGGCCGCTGACTCCACGGATCCGGAATCCTCGATAGGATAGGGAGAAGTTGACATACTACCTAGAAAGGGCAAAACAAAAGTAAATTAGAAACGAGGAAGATGATACCTGAAGGTAGTAAAGCGGGACGGGTATAAACGGCTTCAACAACCCGCGGTTGAACATGCCGACATCGCGAAGCTATTTCATCAGCTTCCCATGACCGGCCAACCATCGTGGCTTCAGATATCAGCCAGGAACATTCCTCGCACGGATCGATAGGCTGGGTAAAGGAGATAAGGGGCTCTGCTCGTTAAGGAAAAGAAGAAACGGGCAGAGGAGAATTCTCCCTCCTACTCCTTCCCAAGGGCGGCTCTAAAGAAAAAGCCCTAGTGGCAGCACTCCCCCGGCCTAGACTTTCGGGCTCTACAGACTGAGACCGACCTCGAGCCCTTCCCCTAACCCGACCAGACCGTCCTGGTTGACTACCACCTTCTCCGCCATAACCACGGAGAACGTTTTCCCTCTTCTGCTCTTCGGTTAGAGGTTTCCTGTACAGCCACCAAGCTGTCCGGGGAGGCATGCGCTGAATAAGCTCGGCCTCTTCCAGGGAAAAAGCATTTGGATTAAAAGGCGGAGGAGAACCTTGATGGCTCATCCCGAAAAGATAGAATTTAAATAGGAAACTGGAACCCAGAGACAGAGAAAAAGGATTGAATAGACCAGAAGTTTAGAAAAGTTCAAGAACAAGGCAGAAGCCAGAACCTAAAGGGGAAGAAACTTGAAAGAATTCACAATAACCTACCCAAAAGAAAAAAGAAAGACCAAGAGATAGAGAAAGAGAAGAACACAGCCAAATAACCAGAAGAAGGAAACGAGGAAAATACCTATTTTGAGATAAATTAAGGGAAGAGGAAATGCGCGAGCCACGAGGATCAGAAATGGGAATCTGAGGAAAATGAACTGGTGACTGGTTGCAGATTTCTCTCAAAAAGAAAACTCAAGGTTTGACGGTTTTCAAAATAAGAGGAAAGTCGAGGGCTCTTATAAACAAAGCAAGCAGACGGATGAGAGTCAGGAAACTCAACCGCCAAAGGCCCAAAGGGCCCATACACGAATAGTGATGTGGACCTTAAAAGGCGTGCGCATTTAACGCTGATGTTAAGCAAACACGAAAACCAAGATAGTGAGGCAGTTGCTCCACTCAGAGGCCGGCTAGTAAACATCAAATCAGTAGGAAGCAATGATGACACTCGTGGCCTCGAGATAAGACGAATGTTGAATCAACAGATGAGGCGGACAATGATCCCGGCTTTAAATGCTCTCATGGCCGACCACATGAATACACCTCGGTCGTCCGACCTAACTCCCCATGCAATCTCAAACTTGGGGGCAACAAGTCCCGATCCACGAAAAACTGGACAAAGTACCTGTAAACGGGGATTAAGACCAGGTAGAAATATCAATACTATCCGACACCAATAAAGAAGGAAAGTTCGAGAACGCATGGGAGGAGTTCGGCCTAGAATCAAAATTATAGAACATTAATGTTCTCTCGGGATAGCAAACGAATGCGACCCACGTTGATCGGGATGGGGGTCACTCGCGTCCCACCCAAATAAACCGGAATGCAAATTAATGACAGATGGGGTAGCCCGGGGATCAAAAATGTCCGACCTCGGAAAAAGAAAAAACTAAAAATCAAAAACTTCAGGACGGCGAAATGAACTAGAACACAGGACATAACCTGACAAATACATCCCGGCTGCTCGGAGACCTGAACAACCGGGCTGGGGGGCAACTGTTACGGATATCTCATAAATGGGCTCAGCCCAATAATCAAAGAGCCCAGTCAAAATGGCTTCAGTTACGCTCATAACCGCTTCCTTGAAAATAGGAGTGGTTTTATCAAGAATATCTATCATGATGGTAACTGCCTATGAAAGGAGGAGATTATTCAAAAAGCATATCTTAATATCCCTAAAATAAAGGACAAATCTAACTGATTAAGATAGGGCCCAGGTACGCTTATAAATAGGGTAAACCCCTTACAAGGTACACACTTCTGAAACCCTAGCTTTTCTATTCACACAGAACACACACCCCACTCCCTCTGGCTATCATTAGCCTGCCGTATACTCTCGAACTACGTGGACTTTGATCCACACTATGGTACGTAGGACCCCGGGATTTCACCCCAGGCCAAGTCCAACCCAACTTGTGATCTACACCAGATCACCATAATTTAAATAGTGTTAGCAGACATGGCGCAGGATAAGACCCACATCTTCGTGGCGGGTAGAGCAGAAACTGGATTAGTCTATTTCCCTCGAGAAAATGATAACGCAACAGTGCATTGGATTGTATAGCATCAACATTACTCCTCTGGCATATTATACATATATATAATTTAACTCTTCATTTATTATAGTGCTGATATTTGATATTATGTTCTTCGAGCTCTCACACAATTCAACATTGTCTATTCTTAGGTTGGAATTATAATTTAATAGCGATGTCATTATTAAATATGATAAAAATTGCTCAAATTTATTTTATTAAGAAAAATAGTATAATTGAGGTGTATGTAACATTAATGAATTGCAAACATTACTTTACAAAATATATAAATGCATTATTAAATTATTATTGATAAAGTATCGATAGGGGTATTTTAGGAAGAAATTGACAAAAATTAAAATTTTATCCTATAATTAGAATCAAAATCAACTTTTAAATGTTGTCTTATAATTAGATTAGGACTGGAGGGAGTAACATATTTACATGCTCAATGTTTCAAAAATCACACATGGCCATGGAATCAATTAGCAACAAGGCTTCAAAATTCATCCATGCCTCACGTAATCAAGCAAAGCAATCATACATAGAACCACACAAGCATAAATTCCAAGCACACAATGAAGGTAGGTTCACTACCTTTTAACTTTACTAACTCCTATTTGTTTTCTTTCCTTTCATAACTTGTCCACCATGACCAAGCCTCCAATTCATTTACCATGACATGCATTGGCCTTAAATATCCTGGTTTTGAAAATCGGACCGGATCGGCCGGTTCAGCCCGGAAACCGGCGAACCGGCCGTAAAACCGGTCCGGTTCAGGGGAGAAATTAGTCTGACCCGGTAAACTTGAGTCAACCCGGAAAACCTGGACGGGTTACATGGGTCACAGGTCAGACCCTTTTTCCTTCCCCATCTGAAACGCTGCCGTTTGAATTTTTTTTTTTTTTTAATTCGTATGAAAGTGACCCATTGAAAGGCAAAGGCGATTCTCATTCTGAAAATTCGATTTGGGCGTGATTTCCGAACATCTGCTTCAGCCTCACTCAACTGCTCCGTCTCTGGTTCTCTGCTCAGTGCTCAACCCTCACGCCATTTTTCATCTTTTTGAATCTTCGTTCACCGCCGAAATCCTCTCCTACCGTCCGACTTGTAGCCACTCGCCTCTCCTTTCGCCGTCGCAAGGTTGCAGAGGTTCGTTCTTCATTCTTTGTATGCCTCGCTTCGACGTCCTTCTTTGTTTGCCTCACTTCGCCATTTAGGTTTTTTTTTCCCTGAAATTTTGCTTGCCTCACTTCGCCGTCCTTACTCGTTTTAGATTTTGACGTTTTAGCTTCGTCTTGGTCTCGATTTTGCAGAGCTTCGTTCTTCATTCGTTGTTCGAGTTGCAGAGCTTTGTTCTTCATTCTTTCTTCTGTTCCAGAGCTTAGAGCTTCACTGCTTCAGGTTTATTAGTTTATTCTTTTTGAATATTTTAGTTTCTATTTATTTCTTTGGTATCCCGTATCTGGCTGGCTGGTGCTCTGTTTTTTCCCCCCCTCTTTTGGATGTAATATTGGTTTGATTTTGGTTCTTCATTCTTTGATTTTTTTTTCTTAGTTTATTCTTTCTTCTTTTTGAATATTTTACTGCGATAAACCCAATTCTTAGAACCGGAAGAAACCATATTCTATATCGTACTCTGCCTCTACTTCAATCGTATATGGCTGCCGTCGATCCCAGATTGTCATGGAGAGTGGAGCACGATTCATAGCAGAACGCACATCAACTGTTCGATGAAATGCCTCTTAGAGGCGTAAAAGAATATAACCAATTGCTCTTCTATTACTCTCGCAATGACCAAACCAGGGAAGCTCTTCATTTGTTTGTGCGTCTTTGTCGTTCTGGTTCACACATTGAAGGGCCTATCTATTAAATTGGATGTAACAAAAAAAATCTATTAAATTTTTAAGCCTCCAGATAAGAATTCAAACATGTGGAATAAAATTTTAAAACAATCAATGATGTTAATGATGATTACACCCCTGATGTCTCAACACCTAGAGAGTTGAATGATGTTAATAATGATTACAATGATGATGATTATTAGTTTAGTGATCAAATGTGAGAATATTTTGTCATCATATGCTTATTTTTGATATTTTGCTACCATAAATATTCTATCTCAAATGTAGGTTGTAGAGAAAATACCAAAGAATATATGAATATGTGACAACTGACAAGTATTGAAGTGTATGATTTATTTTGTTAGTGATGTAAAGTATTGAAATGATATATAGTATTTTAAATTTTGGTTGGTGTGATAAGAAATTACGTATTTTCCAATTTTTTATACCTTATCGGTCTAGGTCCGGGCTGACTCTGGTTAACCCAGTAACCTGACCGGTTCAATGGCCGGTCCGGGTTTTAGAACCTTGCTAAATATATGGCAAGAAGTATTTATTAGACCTATTAGAGCCATTAAACATATTGCTAACTCTTGACAGTTTAAACTCCATTTAATTCCTTATTTATCTTAATTCTTTCACTTTATTTTCCCTCGACATAAAAATTCTTGTTCCATCATTTTCCCACACAATTTTTCATGAGAAATTCATTTTTGAGCTATAATGGATCAAATTACACTTCCTTCCCTTTCATCTAGGCCAAAACTGAAACATGGTACATGAAGGGGCAAATTTTTCACTTTGATGTCTAATGCCTCTAAAGTTTACTTTCTCACCTGTACGTTACACAACTTTCTATTTTAAATTCATTGGAAGCATCAAAATGAGCAAATTCTATCTCTTTCAAACTACTCTGTACATGCAGTGGCTATCAATTGGGAAAGGAAAAGTGATTTTCAACATCTCACTCCACCAACTACCATAATTTAATCTCTAATCATGTCCTTAATCAAGAGTTAATCTTAAATCAAGCTTTCTATACTTTCTTAAAATTTAGCAGCACCTCCCCTGGTTTAACTAACATCTCCAAATTACACAAATTCAAAAACAACACAATCTATTATTATCAGCCTCATTCACGTCATTAAAGCAAGAACAATATATCAACAATCACTACTTACCTAAGCTAGAACTAGGAAGGAGTCTAGGACTGAAATAGCCATCTTCTTGTTCATGCTGTTACGTTTCTTAGTTTCTGAAGAAATGTCAAACATAATTTGAAATTGCAGGAGCACAACAGTAAGTTCTCAGAGCTTATGCCTTCTTCTGCTTTCATAACCTTTTTTTCCTTTCTTTGGTAAGCTTTCTTCTTTTTCTCTACTGTTAGAAGCAGGCTACTGAATCAAGTTGTGTGGCTCTGTAATTTAAACTTTTAAGTATTTGTGTAGCATCGAAAATGTACTTCAGGAAAAAAAAAAAAAAAAAGAAGAAGAAGTTTGCAAACTTGCAATTCAAAGCATTAATATAAAATTAAGTTATATGAAGTAAGAGTTCTTTTCTTTAAACTCTTCATTGTTCTCAGGGTTGAAGGTAATAAAAACCTCACTTTAATTTTTCTTTGGGTAAACTCAAACTTCGGTTCCAAAGAGTTTCCAACTTCCCACAGGTTTCTATGTCATTGTGTGTTATATGTCCACTCATATGTTCTAATATAACATGGCAGCCAATGTATGCGATTCTACCAAAGACTTGCAACTTGCAAGTTCTAAATAGCATATATTAATTTGGTCTAAAAATAATACTACTTCCGTTCCTTTCTATGAAATCCTTTAAATTGAATATGTGATTTGAAAAATTGGTTAAAATTAGTTAAAAGTAATAAATATGAAATAAATGAACTTTTTTTCTCAAGTATGCCCTTATTTACTATGGGTAAGTAAGAGATAAAAATTGTTGTGAGAAAAGGGATGAAAGAGAATTTATGAAAAAAGATGATGAGAGAGAAAAATACTTAATTAGGTGTAGAATTGATAAAAATGCATTTAATGTTCAGACAAACTTAAAGTAGATTTTATAAATAGAACCAAATCAATTTTAAAATTGGATCTTATAAAAAGAACGAGAGAGGATAGATAATAATAAGAACTTATCATTTGACACGGTTTGAACACACAGTTGATCCTAACATCACTAACAATTAACAACTTCAATCCCGCCATCAGTTAGTGGAAGTTGCAGCGAAGTGGCAGGGCAATTCAATTTTGAATGCAGTTTTTCACTGAATTGATTGTATGATGGAACTGGTGATTTGTTTGTCTAACTTAAAACATTGATAAATTCAAAGGTACTTCCTAACTCCAATCCTTTTTATAATATATTGGCCAAATATGTTCTTTTATATAAAATAAGGAAAATTTAGTCTTTTTCATAATGCACATATAAGATATTTATTATATTTTTCTAACGATATCTTTATTTAATATTTTTTCCCAAATTACACCAATAGATTTTAATAATGATAAAATTGGGTGCTTCTTTTAATGTTAAAAAAATTATCAATTTTAAGCATTTCCTTAATTTAAATAATAAGGATGATAATGCCTCTAAAAATTTAAAAGAGTAGTTGTTGTTCCACCCAGACTCATTAATTAGAGGAAGTTGCATTGTAGTGAAGTAACAGAGTAATTGGTATGAAGCATCAATTGGGCACGCATTTTGTTGGGTATTTTGTTGGGTCTTAATGGGTGTTTGGAAGTTGATTCTGGAGAATTGATTGGGGGATTTACAAGGTAGAAATAGATTTTGGAGAATAGATTTTGAAAAATAGATTTTGAGATTTACGAGGCAAAAATGATTTTGGAAAATAGCTTTTGGAGAATAAATTTTAGAAAAAAATGATAGTGTTTGGATAATTTCAAAACCTAAGTTTTGACAAAAGTTTTTCAAATACCCCAAAATTATCCAAAATCTATTATGCATCAAAACCTAGGTTTCAATGAAAGTTTGTCAAACACCTTTATGTTTTCCAAAAGTTATTCTGCATCAAAACCTAAGTTTTCTCATAAACTTACCAAACACCTCTATTTTTTCCAAAAGCTATTTTACATCAAAATCTAGGTTTTGAACCCCTAAACTTAGGTTATGTCAAAAGCTACTTTTTTTCTATTTCCAAAACTTAGGTTTTGTCAAAAACTATTTTTTTTAGCTTTTTCTCTCTCTCCTTTGCCATCATTAGTATTTTTTCAATATCAGTCAATATCCTTAAGATATTTTGTAGTCTCTTTCAGTACTTTAAAATATTTTTGTAAGAATAATTACCCTGAAATATTTTTGCCATATCGTAATTTTTTTTTCAAGATCAAAAAATATTTTTTCAATATCTTTAAGTATTTTTTTGGTATTCGTTGTTATTGTAATACCCGGATAATTATTATCTGGAAAATTATGTTATAGTAATAAAAATGTCTATTTATGGAAATTTTTGTGTCAACATATTATAGGATTAGTTTTGTTCAAAGGAATAAATTAAGAAAATTTAAAGGAAATTTATTGTCGGAAATGTGAAAAATAACATTTAAGGCCATAAAATATTCCGAGAAAATTATGAAAAATTCAAAAAGACATGGAATAATTATGAAAAATTTAGAAAACATATTATCCATAATTTAGACAATTTAATAAAATATTTCCTATGAAAATAAAAGAAGGAAAATTAAAAAATACTCTAGAATCAAAATAGATTCTATAATTGTTAATAATTTGCATAAAACTTAGATTATTGATGTAAATAAAATGGTTATGAGAAAATGATAAGTTTTAATTAAGAAAATTATTAGAAATTATTAAGGGATTTATTAAGTAATTTTTGGGAATTTTATAAGCCTAAATTCATTATAGACCAATAGGGAAATTTTGTGAGAAATGAATATAAGATAAATATAATATATTTGGTTGGAAAAAAAAAAAAGAAGAGGGGGCTGGGCGAAAATTTTGGGAGGGATAAGGATGGAGTAGATTTTTTTTGATATAATAATAATATTAATAAGACATGTGTTAAATAAGGCAATATTAAAATAATAAAGAAAGATGATCAGGATAAATGAGAACGGATAGAAAATAATCCCGTTGTGAGAATCTGGGGATGGGTTAAGAAAAACCAGAGCATATTATTGGTCAGTGGATTTTTATCCAGAAGTTAGTACCGGCCGAAGTTATTTCTGTAATCGGACACGAATACCGAGGATTTTCGGCAGATAACGGAATGTCCTTACTGGGAGTATAAGGGAAGGAGAACCCAGTATTCTTAAAGAGGAAGAAAGGACCTTCAGCGTATTGTTCTTGGAATTTTAAGTTTTTACGGAATTTCATGATCCGGACACCGAATCAAGGATTTTATCTGATAAAGCAAGAGGATAAGGTTGATGATGCAACTTGGATGATGTCATAATTTTGTGTTTTTGGGGGCAAAATTTCAGCCAAAATAGGTGTAGGGTCAAGATGAAGCCACCTAACAAAAGTGCGATCCGACGGCTCAGAATTCGTCTGACAAAGCATAAATAGTAACCAAATTTTCCCTATAAATAGCAACCTTCTCATTTCAAATCTTCACACCATTTCCTTCAAGAAGGCCGAAAATTTGAGAGAGGAGGAAGAAGGAGGAGTCCGGGGAATTTCGCAGCGAAGCTCTGAGTAAGTCTTCGGTCCCTAGTCTTTAGTTCAGTAGTTCTTTCGGTAGTTATAGTAAAAATGCTAGAATAGTCTTATTTTTTTCAAGATAGTTTAGATATCATATTTTTAGAATAAATATGATAATTATCTTAGAAATATGTTAGAGAAAAGATTATAGCAAAAATTTTGGAAGTATAAAGTCGAAACAGCGAAGCTCTGGCGAAATTCCGCCAAAAAGTCAAACTAGGGGCAAAATGGTAATTTGTACCTAAAATGCCTGTTATGATCATAGATACTCATACTGGTGATATGATCCTTATAGGATACCCAAAATCACGAACCGCTGTTTCCGCCGTCAAACCGCCGTCAAAACGTTACCAGAGTACTAGAAATCGACAACAAAGGTACGGACGCATATTGTAACATTAACTCTTATGCTGCTCATATACATATATGTGGTATACATGTTTATATACTGAAACTCTGTTGAGGGTTGTCAATCATACATACAGCTTGTTACGGGTTATAGTCTTGATAACGCCGTTGGGTTTTCCTAGCGCTGAGGATACGATGGGAGGTCATGGCACTGGTTTATGTGCAAACATGTTGTGGGACCTTACATATTGCTGTGTGCTTATGTTCTGTCCATTGTTTGATCATGCATCTGCTGTGTGCTTATGTAGTGATATGCTGTTATGTTATTGTGAAATATCTGTTGCCTATATGTGTTTTATTTGAGCATAAGGTTAACCGTTACTTGAGATCCAATTGGGAATTAGATCTCAGCTGTAGCTCCAGGTTCAGGAGGTCCCAGGGTGGAAGAGAGGGGCAGACAGCCTATGTAGAAGGGATGAAGGAGTTTTATATTTCTGTAATTATTTTGACATTACTTTTTGGAGACAGTAGTTGTCTATATAAGGATGTTTACACTATGGTTATATGCTTATAAAATCTCAGTTACTCGTTGTTTAAAATGCTCGACTCTGATCACGATGTGTTTTGTATTTTAAAAAAAAAATTTCGGTGTTTTAAAATGGGATGTTACAGTTATCATAAATTTTTTTTCAAGATTGTCAGTACCTTAAAAGTTTTTTTCAAGATTCTAAAATAAATTTTTAAGATCATAAGAAGTATTTTTTCAGTATCAATTAGTATTAAGTATCTTTTTAGTACCCCTCAGTACCTTGAAATATTTTTTCAAGATCAGTCATTACCCTGAAATATCTTTTTAATACCGTAGAATAAATTTTTAAGATCACGAAATATTTTAAGGTACTGACTTGTACTGAAAAAATACTACATGATCTTGAAAATTTATTTTACGATATTGAAAAAATATTTTAGGGTAATGACTGATCTTGAAAAAATATTTAGGGTACTGAAAGATACTAAAAAACATCTTAAGGATACTGATAGTACTAAAAAAATACTGATGAAGATAGAGGAGAGAGAAAAAGCTTAAAGAAATAGCTTTTGATAAAACCTAGGTTTTGGGGTTCAAAACCTAGATTTTGTTGTAGAATAGATTCTGGAAAAAATAAGGGTGTTTGGTAAGCTTATGACAAAACCTAGGTTTTGATGCAAAATGACTTTTAAAAAAAAAAAAAGAGGGGTGTTTGGCAGACTTAGTACAAAACCTAAATTTTATCTCCAAAACCTAGGTTTTGATGTTTGCCAAATAGGCTCTTAGTTTGCTTCAGTCTTTTCACATGCAAATGCAATTTTCCCCATAGCCTGGACTCCTTGATTAATTTGGATTCACAAGAACCCTATAATTTAACACGCTTTAAGACGTGCCTTGCCATCGACGACTCCCTATTTTTCACATGCATTTGATTTATATTTCAATATTTGGAGAGTCATTAATTATTAAATTAAAGGATTTTCTTAAAAATGAAATAAATAAAGTAAAAAAAAAAATATTCAGTTTACCATCATCATCATCATCTATTCTTTTTTATTTTTTTGCCAGATGATCACCTATGGGAAGGAGAATTTGAAACCAAATGCGTGTTCATGATAAAAATAGAGGGAGGAAGCCGGTATAATGCTTGTTTGAATTAGTGGTGGTAAAAGTAAGTGTTTCAATATGACTTATGAAAACTTAATGTAGGGTATAAGTTAGATGATGTGTTATATTTATGTTTGAATTAGCGGTGAGAAAAGTAATTTTTTTTTCTAAACTAAAACTTGTTTAGAAGATTATTTAAAAATCAAGTTCAAATGGAAAAATGATTAAAAATGACATGAATTATATATATATATATATATATATATATATATATATATATATATATATATATATATATTCCTAATTATTTCCCCCCTATAGAGTATTAACAGAAAAAAGGTAAATACTAAAAAGACCTAATTAAGTATATTTAATGTGATTTTTATATGAATATTGAAATTATTTTATTTATTTATATTTTTAGATGTTAATTAAATTTTAATGATGGAGGTTACTTAGGCTTGGAGTGGACTCATAATTAAATTTTATTATTTATTTTTTATATTAATGTCATTTTTATAAACCTCAAAATTTTGGGTCTTTTACAATAATTGCATCCTTTTTTTTTTCTTAAGCAAGTGGTATGGGACCCTTTCTTTGTTTTTTTCCATGATTCTCTTCCCCTCTCTTCTGCCACGTTGTGCTTTGCTAATGTGTTTGTTTGGTATGAGTTTTGGAGAGTTGAATTGGACTTATTCAATATTTGAATCGGACTTATAGAAAATGCATGTTTGATTGAAAAGTTGTTCTAATTAGATTTATGGACCAAAAATAACTTATTTGAAAAGTTACTTTGGGGAGTTTTTGTTCCAATATAACTTATGAACCAAGATCATGAGGTATTATTTTTAATACCATTCATTATCTTGAAGTATATTTTTGGCACTAATTAGTATCCTAAAAAATATTTTAGGGTACTGACTGGTATTAAAATTAATTTTTTCAAGATCATAAAATCATTTTTCAAGATCATGAAGTATTTTTTAGTACAGTTAAGTATATTTTTAGTATCATTTAATACCCTAAAATATTAGTACCATTCAGTACCCTAAAAAATATTTTAGAGTACTGATTGATACTAAAAATAATTTTTTCATGATCATAAAATAGTTTTTTAAGATCTTGAAGTATTTTTTTTAAATATTAGAGTATCATGAAATATATTTTTAGTATCAATTAGTATTTTTAAAAAATATTTTAGATTGACTATAAATTTAAATATCAAAATCTAGTTATACTACAGCTAACCCAAATATAAATCAAATTTCACAAAGTGATTTTTACTTAATTTGACATTTACATAAGTCAGATTGACTATAAGTCATTTTTCTTACAGAAACCATAAACAAACCCAAAATTGGACGTTCTGACCCAAAAGTAAGATTACACTAACGCCTTGTCAATCGTGTATATACCTAGACTTTCTTTATCAGTTATCACCACAAGATCAGAACTGAGGGGGAAAAGTACCAAAATAAGAATTTTTTTAAAAAAATTGTTCCAGAATAAGGCATTGCACAAACTATTTTCCAAAATAAAGCAATTAGTGGCGTCGTCTGACACGACACCACTAGTGGCGTTATCATCAGGCAATGCCACCTGACACCACTCAATCACAATATAAGACGCCACTTGAGTGGCGTCATCAATTAATATGACGCCACTCAAATGGCGTCTGTTTAAATAAACAAATGCCACCTTAGTGGTGTCATAATAATAAATAAATATAATTTAATTTAACTTTTTTACTTAATTTAATTTATCTTTATTCATTTATCCGTTTTATATTATAAAAAAAATGGATTTTTGTGGTTATAAAAAACAGTTTTCTATGGCAGCAATAATAATCCTCCTGGCTATCTTGCTTTATTCATACTATTACGAATTCAAGTAAAGGCCCACTAAAAAATAAGGCCCAACACCAACATATTATATTTAGATCCATATCTGATCCTAATCGCCTTCAAATCAAGAATCTTATCATTAAATATATCATATATCTTTAGTGATAAGATAATAGGAAGCCCATCAATCCAGGGCCCAGGTAAACATATAAGTAGGGTCTAAACCCTAAAAAGGTACACACGCTCTCTCAAACTTTACAATTCCTGCCAACACTATGCACACACCCCACCCCTTAGGTGAGAGCCATCTATATGCATAGTGATCCTTGGCATCACCTGGTATCTACTCAATAGATATCTGGGAGAGCCCTTCGATCCAATATCAAATTACTAGTCCAACTGGGCTAGACATTTGTGTTCTACAACAGAACATTGGCGCCGACCCTGGGGAATCGTGAAATTTAGTCCCCATGACCAACGATGACTAACAACAAAAGCAAAAGCCTAATGCTCATGCAAGAGCAAAATCAAGAATGACATGATCACAACAACCAACAATAGGGAACCATCCCGGATGGTGACGCTATGCCAATTGATGAATCTCAAAACACAGATCTCCCTCCATCTGAGGCTAACCCTACAGACCTAGCACTTCAACAGGCTGACCAATCGAATTCATCTCAGCAGTTCCAGATAGACAACCCAGACATCTGCCTATTACACAACTCGGCGGGATTGCTGCTAAGATGAATTGAGACGATGGAAAAATGTAGCTACATCCAGATTCAAAAGAACGATTGAATGGTCGAAATGCTGGAAGAACTCTTGAAGCAATCACAAACCCCGCTTCAAGGGGAAGGCTAAGATGCCCAGCCTGTTAGGAATGGTGACACTAATCAACAACCCGTTGATCCTCCCCATCTTGAGGAACCCGGTCAAGGCAAGGAAGCTTCAACCAACAACCTTGATCGGAATGACAATCAGGATCGGGCTTACAACGAGGAAACCTGGACGTCTCTAAGAAGCAAGCAATCTTCTGAGGAACGGGAAGCCGAAATGAATGTCTTTGGAAAGCAAAACATGTGGCATGTAGAAGGAAGAAAGAACAACAACCCATTTTCAGATGAGATTGCAGAAGCAGTTTATCCAAAGAACTTTGATGTGTTCTACATGCCCAAATACGATGGAAGTCAAGATCCCTAAGCTCATCTTAATACCTTCGACACTAAAATGCTCGTCCGAGGGTATAAGGGACCAATTATATCCTGACTATTTACCTTAACCCTGCGAGGAGTTGCATAGGTATGGTTTCGAACCCTACCTCATAAGTCAATCTCAGATTTCGACGAGCTGGGAAACAAATTCCTGCTCAATTTTGCGACAAGTAAAAAACAGCTGAAGTCCGTATACATATCGGGAAAAATCAAACAGCATCCCAGCGAGACGCTCTAGAAATACCTTAAATGTCTCACGTGCTCAATTGCGGTGAGAAGTGACACTAACCGAAATGAAGAAGGTGGATCGCCCTCGTCCACTATACACTGAAGCGTGTTTGGACCTCAGAGATGTAGTAGAGAAGTTTGTCCAAGAAGGTAAATTGCGATAATATTTCATTAAGACTCAAGGACAAAAGAATAATAAATGTACGCAAATAAGCCAAAGTAAAAGCCCAGTCCATCAAAGAAAGAAGCAAGACGATAACCGAAGGAAGCTTAGGGACGATGAAGAATTCCTGGAAGCCGAATTTGATTGTAACGTCATTAGTGGGGGCTATGGCGGGGGAGGTGACACAGCAAGTCAGTGAAAGAAGTACCTTCGAGAAGTCCTATCAATCAAGGGCCAGCCGACTCTTAAGGATAATCTCTTAAACCATAACCTCCCCAATTGTTTTTCACCCAACAAGACTTGAGGGATGTGATTCCAGGACATCAAGACGGGTTGGTAATAACAGGGCTTTTAGGAAGATGCCGGGTCAAAAAGATTTTTATGGATGCTGGCAGTGCAGTAGATATTACCATATGGAATGCATTCAAAAGAATAAACCTTGATCCAGAAAATTTGAAGCCATGCAGAACTACCCTTATAGGGTTCAACGAGGAAGACACATGTCTTAAGGGATATATTGAGCTCAAATTAACATTAGGATCTAGGGAAGCTTTTAAGACCGAACGAGTCAAGTTCAGTGTTACCGACTTCCCATCATCTTACAACATTATTCTAGGCTGGCCAACTATCCAATATTAGGATATGTTGATATCAACCAAACATAAAAAATTGAAAATGGTAAGCAATAAAAATGAAGTGGTCACCATTATGGGGGATCAGAAGGAATCTTGGCAATGTTATTTCTCAACTGTAAAAAATGGTGAGCTAGGATCATCCTCCCTATTGCGAATATGCAAAGGAGATGGTTCAGACAATGGACCCATACGGTCAAACGAGAAGCCGGTAAACGTGGTTGAACTAGACGTACGAGATGAGACTGAGCTCATTAAAGCCGAACCGGACGGCGAACTCATTGTTTCCATCCTAGGAGTTGAGCCCAGACAAACAACCGAGATCAATAATATGCTGACCAAGGACGAATGAACCGAGTTGGAGGAAATCCTATTGAAGAATAAAGATATCTTCTCTTGGAAATCATCTGAGATACCATGCGTGGACCCCAACTTTTGTTGTCATAAGCTGGCAATTAACTTGAAATCTGTACCTGTTGCGCACAAGAAGAGAAAACTCGGCCCAGACAGACGAGCAGTCTTGGTCGAACATGTAAACGAATTATTGGACGCATGACTCATCTAAGAAATTCAATACACGACTTGGTTATCTAATGTGGTAATGGTTAAAAAGCCAAGTGGCAATGGAGAGTATGCACAGATTATACCGACCTCAATTAAGTTTGCCCGAAAGATGTATTTCCTATGCCTAACATAGACCAACTGGTAGAAAGTTCTTCTGGATTTCAGCTATTGTCCTTTATGGATGCTTATTCTGGATATAATTAGATAGCTATGCACCCCGATGATCAAGAGAAAACACCTTTCATCATGAACAAAACTAATTATTGCTACAATGTAATGCCATTTGGACTAAAGAATATTGGAGCTACATACCAAAGAATGATGAACTGAGTATTCGAAGATCAACTCAACAAAAACATTGAAGTATACATCGACAACATGATCGTCAAATCAACAGTCCGTGCAAATCATGTCCAGGACCTTCAACAGAATTTGACAAGCTCTGAGCTCATTGTATTTGCTTGAATCCGGACAAATGCGCATTCGGGGTCCCCACGAGAAAGTTCTTAAGTTTTCTCTTAACCAATAGAGGAATCAAAGCAAACCCGAACAAGTGTTAGGTTGTTTTGAACATGGCAGCTTCTTGAAACAAAAAGGAAGTGCAACAGTTGACAGGGAGGTTGGCGGCCTTAACTAGGTTCTTGCCAAAATCAGTGGAGAATGCTCTTCCCTTTTTCAAACTATTAGAGAAGGAGGCGCATGGTGGATGGAACCCGGAATGTGAAGCGGCGTTTAACATAGTAAAGAAGTGTATGTCAACCCCCTGGTCTTGTCGAAGCCAGAACCTGGTGAAGACCTAATTCTTTATTTGTCTATCAGCGAAGAGGTGGTAAGCGTTGCACTGGTAAGAGAGGTAGCGATCGAGCAAAAACTAGTATATTTTGTCAGCTGGACTTTGCAAGGTTCAGAGTTGAATTATCAAAAACTCGAGAAAATGGCCTTTTCCCTTTTTACCACGGCTAGAAGACTTCGCCCTTATTTTCAAGGACATCGCATAATCTTCAGGACTGGCCAACCAGTACGCCAAGTTCTTCATGAAAAGCGGAGCAAATCACCAAGAGGGGGGGTGAATTGGGGATTTACAAATTTTCTTGACAATACTCTGAAAAGTATGCGCTAGAACAGGGGTGAACAGAGGTTAGAAGAGGAAAGCAAGACACAGCAAGATTTATACTGGTTCGGTCTAACTCCTTGACCTACGTCCAGTCCCCAAACTCTCTGGGATTTCCACTATCACTCACAATCAGTTACACACTCTGTATTTGAAGTTATCCTCTCACTAGGATACACTCCCCCTTACAAGTTGTAAACTGATATTCCCAATCTCCAAGTCCCCAGACTTGAGATTCTTACAAGAAAATGATTTCAACAGCAAAATACACTCTCACTAAGTGTAGATAATGATAATCACTGAAGTACAAAATTTTCTTAAAAAAAATATTTCACAGAAAAACAGAAATGCTAATTGTAATCTTGTATGATTGAGCTTCTGTGTTTTTCTGCGTTTCTGAGTCTTTATTTATACTTGAAGAACTTCATTTGAATGATGCTTATCAGATTCAGACCGTTGGAGCTCTTCTGGGATTTTTTACGTTTGATACCCACTTAGAACTTGACCGTTTGAGCATGTCTGAATTACAGCTTGATGATTTCAGTATTGTCTGTTACTGAGGAGTATTTAATTTGATGATAATGTTTGATCATCTTTATCAGAATGGGTAGCAGAAGAATGTCCAAAATTATTTAATCCAAGTTGCAAAATATTCCCGACAAGTGCTCTGCAACTCCATGCTGTATTTTCACTTTCCAGCTCAGCAATCAGAACCTTTAGATTTCTGCTTCAAAACTTAACTGAATCTTACTAAAACAAACGGTTAATCATGGATAATAATAATAATGAATGGAAACAATAAATATCCAAGTAGTTAGCATTGACTAAATCAAGGTTTCTCTCGTTTCCTGTATGAGTTACTGCAGTGAGACATTTCCTACTGGAGTAATTCTTAACGTCAATAAGCTTTAAATCTTACTGGAGTAGCACATAGCCTACTGGGGTAGCTTCAAGTTGTAACAAAGATGATACTGGAGTAATGTCTTGATGACTGGAGTATTTGACTTGTATTTGCTTCTGCCTTCAATAATACTGGAGTAAGATCATTGTTACTTGAGTAGCCGAGAGACATTTTGTTTATGTCCGCGATATGACTGGAGTAGTGGCCTTGTTACTGGAGTAACTCATGTTCATTTTGCTTCTGTATGTGATCTTACTGGAGTAACTACTGGAGTAATGCTTCTGTAAATGCTGCACATGATAGAGCTTTCTTTCTGGCACCCACGGAGTGAGATCCAACCTTTTTTCTCTGAAGACTCAACAGCAATGCGAACCTTTTGAATCAAAAATAAATAAAAGAAAATGCTCACAAAACTCGGAATGTGTAGGAATTTACAAAGTCGCTCAAAAGAGACAATGAAACCCCAAGAATTGGGGTGAAGTTAGGTTGGGGCTAAGTGAAGGAGGTTTAACACCTCTTTTTGGAACTCAGTGAAAGGGAAGCGGAGATCAAGCCGGGTTACAAAGTCCCAATAGAAAAAGAAAAATGAAGGCTGATTCTCTTCTCAGGCTGCACAAATTGGTTCATTGGGATTTGGGGGAAAGAACGCAGTTTTCCCGAACCCCGACAGGGAGCTCGGAAATTCGCCTCGCTGTAATGGCGGACAGCTTGGTAAGCACCCTGGCTGCAACCCACGAATACTTCGAAGATAAACGCCAAGGAGGGTAGACCGAACCCGATTCCCTGGAGCAAGACTCCTTAGCAAGTTGGATAGAAGACGACATATTACTTAGAAAAATAAAAGCAAATCAATATAAAAGCACAAAATACCTAAGGCTGAAAAATCAGGATGAGAAGAAACAATGGTGCGATTGGTGACCGGGATGCTTTGTGACAAATTGTGCTGACATGACGACATCACTTAGTTAGCTTCCTACCCTTGACCCACCAACTTGAGCTCGACAATGCACTATGAGCACTCCTCATAGGGTCCGATAGGACAGGAAGATGTGTCTAAAAGCTGAACATTTTGTAATGGGAGGCTAAGGACAAAGCGGAATCATATCCCCCATGACCCATAAAACCTAGTTCTAGGGAAATAGCCCTTGCAATGGCCATTCCCTAATCCCGGAGCACAAGCTCTACAAACTGAGATTGTTTCTTAGTACTATTGCTAGACTGGGAGGGTCGAGTTGACTTCTTGCTACCCCCGCCACTATAACCTCGGAGCACATTTTCAAGTTTTTGCTTCTTGGTCAAGGGTACACCAAAAAGTCAATACGTCGACTTTGGAAGAATAAACCAAAGGAGTTCCTCCTCTCCTGGGGTAAGTTTTCTAGGTCTAGGAGGCGAGGAAAGACTATCAGGGTTGATTAAAGCTAAGGATAGCACACTATGGAAAACTTGGCGAAAGAACAAGAAATGGAACCCCAACGTTCAAAGAAAGAAATCAAACTGACCAAAACTCATAAAACTACAAGAACAAGCACAGGAAGAATAGGGTGGACTCCCGAAACTTCCTAGACGACAAAAACACGAAATGCCTATTAACACACCCAGAAAAGACATTAAATGACATGCGCATTAGTGAGAATGGCTGACGTGGTAGAAAAGACATGCGCATTAAATGCTCGCATTTAATGCGCATGAATACCAACGACGACTATACAAGCTTTTCCCTTACCCTCGCATTAGAAGTCACCAGCTGGCAGGGGGCAATGATGGCATACGTATTCAAGACAACGTCAAAACACCAAATTGACACCTAGGTCAACGTTTGTACTAGGATAAGTCCAGTCGTGGTCCTCATTGCCAAACCGAGATGGAAAAGCAAGTCAGTCCTAACCAAGCCGGAATTCAACGATAAAACTACGATAGACTTGCCCATGAAGTTTTGAATGGGGGCAATATGATACTGATCTACAAGAACCTGGAAAATAAGATATCGGCAAACAAAGATGTAAATCACAAAACAAAATAACAATACAAGCGCAGGTGGTAGAGTACAAAGTAGTAATTCAAAACAATCATGGGCAGGTCGCGGTCTAGATCACATATGTCCGAGATAAAGATACCCCAGATTAAGAAACAATCCCGGTTTTCACAGAGACAAGTGCATCCCGGTAGATCAGAGACCTGAACCATTAGGCTGGGGGGCAACTGTTACGTATTCAAGTAAAGGCTTACTAAGAAATAAGGCCCAACATCAACATATCATATCTAGATCCATATCAAATCCTAACCGCCCTCAAATCAAAGATCTTATCATTAAAGATATCACATATCTTTAGTGATAAGATAACAGAAAGCCCATCAATCCAGGGCCCAGGTAAACATATAAATAGGGTTTAAACCATAAAAAGGTACACACGTTCTCTCAAACTTTACAATTCTTGCTAACACTATACACACACCCCACCCCTTAGGCAAGAGCCATCTGTATGTACAGTGATCCTTGGCATCACCTGGTATCCTCAATAGATATCTAGGAGAGCCCTTTGATCCAATATCAAATTACTAGTCCAATTCGGCTAGACATTTGTGTTCTACAACAGAACACATACCTAATTAATTACAAATATGTAAGGGTCCAGTGATGAGATGTCAAGGTTTGCAACAACACCTTATGTGTGCAGGTTTCTTCCATAGAATGCTGTTTTTTATCATCACAAAAATCTATTTTTTATAATATAAAACAGGTAAATGAATAAAAATAAATTAAATCAAGTAAAAAATTAAATTATTTTTATTTATTGTTATTATTATGTATTATTATTATATTATTTTTTTAAAAAAAATAGCCACTTAATTGAGTAGCGTCAAGTGGCGTCGCTTGACACGATGTCATTAGTGGCATCGTGTCAGGCGACGTCACTAACTGTTCTATTTTAAAAAATAGTTTGCATAGTGCCTAGTGCCTTATTCTAGTACAATTTTTCTTAAAAAAAATTAATCTTATTTTGGTACTTTTCCCGGGGAAAAGAGAACGAACCAATGTGTTCATCGTTTTCACTAGGACTCTTCTTCTTCGATTCCGACCAAAGAGAACGTCTAGAAGAGTTAAGGTATGTATCATTGCTCTTTATTTCGCTAATTTCCCACGGAATTTCCGACAGAAATATTCCGTGACAAACTAGGGACAAAAAATAGTGATGGAATGTTGCGTCGTAGAATTGCGGTAAAGAGCCACGGAATTCCGTGGCTTATTGCCCACACAATTTAAGACGGTGGAATTTCAAACGGAATTGAAAATAAAAGCTTCATAACTATATATTCTATTCATTTTTAATGGTTAAAACTTGTATAAATGAGGAAGAGATTAATTATTAATACCGAAATAAGTCGTCATTCCCAACCACATTGACCGAGAAAAACTTAGCATTTCAAGAGGCAAGTAGGCTAAATACGAAACATACAGACCAAATAATTGATTAAACTGCATCATGTCCAACCATCCCTTAAAATTATTCGGCATTGTAACAATCAAAAGCAGCAAGCTGAGACCCACGGACGGCTCACATTACATGAAACAACGAAAATACATAATTAAGTTTACATTGGCATTAGTGTTACATATTCAAATATTCACAGGCGTAAGTAAGTGGAGGCATATAAAGATATGACTGCTGTCTGCTGTACCGAACCCCAGCAACTTTCCAGTATAGGAGTATGTACAAGTTAAAATCAGAATCTGCAACAATTAAGAGCTGTCAACATGAATTAATGTAATACCTGGGGGACACAGGTTCGAGGCTGGAGCAAAATAATTAGACTTCGTATGTTTTATTCACTTTTCTTCCAGCCCTGAATTGGTCGAATTTGTCCCCCCACAGAGCTGCAGTAAGGCACCAGCAACATTTAAGTGTTAAAAGTTGTAATGACAAAAGTACTGCTATAATATAATGCTTCAAGACTTGCATCCTAAATTAATGCGTGTACCAACCGGAACCAGTTTCTCTATCCATCTTTAGATGGGTAGGGAGAGCTTGTCTCAATCTGAATGGTCCAGATTTATTATTTTTTTAACTGTCATTTTTTGAATGAAAAAATTATTTTTTAAAAACATGTTAGTTAAGAGATTATTTTTATTTTAGATTCTCTACCCATTAAAATAATTTTTTTTAAGAAAATAAAAAGTAAAAAAAAAAAAATCTGGACGGTCCAGATGGGAAGAGTTCTCCCTACCTATCCTTGGGATAGGAAGGGAAACTCATTCCATACCAATGAAGAATCACTTTGACTAGATTAATGGATCTCAAAATAAGACTTCAAGTTTTAGTGTTCCACAAATTTTAAAAACAGACCATATTGACAAATTGACAATAAAAACCCATCAAAACATGGCCAAAAACATTTTCTGATGGTTATGATATCAGCAACTTTAATGAACACAGACAAGTTTTGACATCCAAGTTCTGATACCAAAGGTTTATAAATTATATATATTAAGAAAAAATGGAATATCTACACGTCGATACTGCTTGAACTAGCAAGGATGGCAAGACCAAATTAACGCAATCCGATAGAGCGAAGATACTCCACCCATCTGAAGGTAGAAATTTGGTCATATGTCACACATGTTAAAGATAATAAAGAGGAAAAGAGTGAAGTTCCGAAAAGAATTGAAAACAATAGATTAAAGAAATATTCAAACAGAAATGAAATTACCAGGATCTTTGCAGCGCTCTTCAACAAGACAACAACAGCCTTCAACATGTTGTGCAAAAGACCAAACTCCTCAGTTTCAGTTCAAGGCTGACCACTTGGCCTGAAACAATGTCACTTCCAGTTAAAACTTTCTTTCTACCAGGAAAAAAGAAATATTATAAGGGATTCAAGATTTCCCTAAATCAAGATTACAGAGAAAAACTCATTGCCTTCCAAGGCATCTTTCCTACCGGTCCAGTTCAGTAAATAAAAGGCCATCTGATCCAGGGGACTGGGTTGAGAGTTTGCCAGATTCAATTACTCTCATCCCATCACTGTAAGGGTTCAACAATGTGTGACATGTTCCAAAACAAGTCAATAGTCCCCTCGGGATACACGAAACTTGCCTCCATAACAATGACTTGATGGAAAAAGGAAAAAAAGGCCAAATAACCTTTTTTTTCCCCTGATAGTACCCCATTTTTTCACCATCAGCCAAAGCTCAAATGGAAAACAACGAAGCAAAGCAATAGGATAGTAAAGTACGCTGCAGGTGATTATGTATTTCCAATGCATAGATCCACAAAGTTTACCTTGCATCTTACTGCAATGTTTATTGCATCTGATGGTCGAAGGTCAATGCTCATGTATTCTTCCTCATTTCCAACTGGCAGTGTGAGATAATTAGATAAGCCACAAAACATTTTGTACCTTTGCATTTTGTTTTAAGAGAGGGGGAGAAGGAAATGGAGAAGGGGCGGGCAAGAGTGCAAAGTCGGTAAATGCCTTGGCAAGATATAACTGAGCTAAATAAGCCTCATGAACTCTTTTAGTCACTCTGACGAGTCTAACCTGCAGAGGCAGAAACCAAGATTATTTGATATCCACATCATCAAAAAAAAAAAAAAAAAATCTAATGAAGAGAATAAAAACAATCAGAAACAGATGTAAGAGCATAAAACCAAATAAATCATACTTCATAACCCATCTTGTCAACCATCTCGTTCACTACTTGATATAAAGTAGGTCTAGCCCGTAAAACAACGAAATAGTGAGCATCTACATATCTAAATTACATGAAACAAGAACTTTATAGAATCAGTAAAGAAAACGTCCTATTGGAAAATTGCGTACTGCTTCCATCAGTAGCACAATAGGCATTTCCAATACAGTTAAAGTTGAACTATAAAGTTAGGATGGCAGAAATATATAAACCAACATCATAATCAGATCATAGATCTAAGAACTATTTTTCTTTAATACATAATATATAGGGATTAGGGAGAACAAGAGACATACAAACAATTATTGTGAGAAGTGGATCAGTCCCATCTTCCATCTTCAAGACAATGGCAGGATGTGGAGCATAGTCTGGTAGATGTCCTCCATGAGGATTGTTATGGACACGTCTTAACTGTCTGCCATCCCTCATTTTGATCATGAAGCCATCAATTCCACTCTTCACCTCAACTAAAAAGCACAATCATAGAATAAGTCTGCATAATAAGAGGTACTTCGTTGGGGGTGGGGGGTGGGGGGGGGGGGGAGATGATATAATTAGAGTCTAATAATCAACAGTCACAAATTAATTACATACCCAAAAATTAGAGATTGATGGGCCTAAGAAAAGATACATATTTCATATTTCACACCCTCTATTTTATGAGTTAATGTGTAAAAATACACGTGTTTTTTCCCGATGAGCGTTCAGCACCAAGTGCTTTTTTTAGATGCAAAAGTACACATGTGGTTACAAATTAGGTGCAAAAATACCGTTTGATCGTTAAGTTTGACTTTTTTAACTTTCAAAAGTGCAAAAAAATACACATGTGCTTTGGCAAAAAAAGGGCCTAACACCAACTATTTTTTTAAATTTAATAATTTTATTTCAATTAAAGGAAAAGTATTATTTTTCTAGGTATAGTTCCTAGTAGGCCAAATTTTTTCTTCTAATTTATCATTTTGGAAATGAGGATTTATCCAATGGGTAAAAAAGGTAAAAAATTTATTTCCAT
Organism: Acacia confusa; assembly: GCA_037074495.1. Lineage (NCBI taxonomy): Eukaryota > Viridiplantae > Streptophyta > Magnoliopsida > Fabales > Fabaceae > Acacia > Acacia confusa. Next base: position 17,930,364 of record CM073508.1, on the reverse strand, counting down.
AATTTAGTTTTCTTTTTTAAAAAAATCCATATTAAATTTTCTAATTGATAATTGATAAATGAGTATTTATAAGTCAACTTTATAACTATAAGTCTATAATATTACTTGATTAATTTTTATTCATCATATAAATAAAAATAACTCATTTAAAGTTGCAAATGTTTATATTGCATATTTCTTAACACAATAGAAATTAAATAATATTGTTCAGTTTTGATTGAAAAATCATTTAAATAATTTAAATGATTTTTGGTACAATTTATTAAATCAAAAAATTGAAATTATTTTTAATTAAATATGGTATTTATAATATCAAGTTGTAAATGCATAAATACTCATTTATTAATTATTAATTAAAAAATTTAATAAGGATTTAAAAAAGGAAATTAAATTATGGAAATAAAAAATTTAATTTTCCAGGAATTATACTTAGAGAAATAATAATTTTCCTTTAAGTGAAATAAAATTATTAAATTAAAAAAAAACTTGGTGTTAGACGTTTTTTTTTTTTTTGCCAAAGCACATGTGTATTTTTGCACATTTAAAAAGTTTAAAAAAAAAGTCAAATTTAACGGTCAAAGTCAAATTTAACGGTTAAACGGTATTTTTACACATAATTTGTAACCAAGTGTGTACTTTTGCACCTTAAAAAAACACTTGATACTAGACGCTCCTTAGGAAAAAGCACATGTGCATTTTTACACCTTAACCCACTATTTTATTTTTGTAAAACTCTCACTGAGCATGACTACAAATACAGATTGCTTTAACAGATGAGAAGCCTTCAAAGGGGAAAAAATTCTTTTGATAAAAGATAAGCTCAGTGTATACATCATATAAAGACAAAATGCACTACATGACCTCAAATTTATATTAGCATATTGAGCAAAATTCTATGTTTCACTGACACCAACACGATACATGAGATACGACAGGACTCGACATTCCGACACATTAATCCTAAAAAAAATCTAAATTTTGATACATGAAGACACTTTTGATATTAAATATGTATTTTAAATATATATATATATATATATATATATATATATATATATATATATATTTTTTTTTTTTTTTTTTTTTTTTTATAGAAAAAAGTTTTGGAAAGGTTCGACACCAGTTCCTTACTAAGGCCAGGGCACGGCCCCAGGCTCTATGAGCACTTACTGGGGACTTACGATATCGCCTACCAAAGGAGTCCCAACGACGGTAGAGGGGATTGAACCCACGACCTATACACACACAAATATTAATTTATATCCAGTGTTAGTGTTAGAGTATAGGTCTTGGATTGTCTTGGTTCTTTATCTTGGTAATGGTAGTCTTGTTCAGGGCCTACACACACACATACACACACACACACATATATATATTTTCAGTCAGTGCCCATTACAATGTAACCTTTATTATTGTTCAATAAAAGTCCAGATGCTATTCAGCCGAAACCCATGAGTTTGACATGGTAGCAGCGCTTCTTTCGGGTTGGGCCTTCCTTCTTGGATTCGTTTTCTTTTCTTGGATCCCAGATAACCTGCCACCCCATTTCCCATTCTCTATCCCAAACCCACTTTCTTCGATTCTGGATTCTTCTTGCCACAGTTACCCATGAAAGATTGTTCCTCTCGTCATCAAATACTAAAATTCTGGTGAACCAGGTGCAATAACAAAAAAAAAATCGTAAGTTCTTGTTTCACCTTCGTATGGTCTTCTTCGATGGTCACCCATGCAAGATTGCATCTCTTAACTCACCGCCATCAAATATCGTCTTTCTACAAGATATGGTAAAGATCTGGTGAACTGGGTGCAATAATAAAAAAAAAAAAATCCTAAAGTTCTTGTTTCGCCGTCGCATGGTCTTCTTCGATGGTCACCCTTGCAAGATTGCATCTCCTAACTCACCACCATCAAATATTGTCTTTCTACTAGGTACTCTCGAACTTCTCACCTCTTATTTTTATTTTTATTTTTTTAAATAAAGAATTTTTTTTATGCCCATTTTACTCTTTGGCACAGTCAAAGCCATAAACGTGTCGGTGACCGTTGACCACGTCTGACATGTGTCGATGCGTCTGAGCTTCATAGGAGCAAATTTAGAGTTAACATACCAGCCTTGACCACACTAGAATTAACGTAATCTTCATCCTTTCCATTAAAATTTTCTGCCATTCTTCCGTTGCCATTGGAGGATGAGCTGAAACTACAATTCACTGTCTTGCACTTCCGCACATTTATTTAGCAAGAGAGAATTCTTGCCTTTGCCTTGGGCCATTGAGATTCTTGAGTCCCCAGAATTCACTTCTAAGACATCTATGGTTTATAGGTCCAATCATAGGCAGACTGCAAAATCCTGCTAATTTAGCTCGATTAGGGGGCACAGAACTGGTCCTTGTAGAGAACCCATAGTGCCTTCTCTAAATCGACAAGAAGAATAATACGAGTATGATCAGAACTGTGTTACTGCATTGTAACTAAAGAACATTATAATGGACAATAGCTTTACATAATTTATTGATGAGCAGAGATTTCGTCTTATGTCCTGTGGGAATAAATATTCACAAAATGCGGCTTTGCAGATGACTTGGCTGGCAACTTAAAAAAATTCACAATACGAGCGGTACCTAGGAAATAAATGGATGAAAAGATTTTGAAGTCTATAAATTTTGTTAACGATTTATACCTTGCCCCATCCATACAGTCCCACTCGAATAGCACAGTCCATAGTTAAGAAAGAAAATAAAAACGAAGGATATAAACATTTTCGCCGTCCAAGACTTTAGATCGCTGAATCTACAAGATTCACCACAGTTCCAATTGGTTTTCCCTCTCAATGATCGTTCTCGTTCTTTCCCTCCGTCAAGATTGATGGATTTGGTTCTTCATCACTACTCAAGAGTGTTCTAGCCATTTGCTTTCGTTTTCATCTTCACCTGCAATGTCGTCAAGTTCAATCGTTCAGTGAATTAACTCTTGCGGTGATGTACTCATTCTTTCTTGGCGTGGCGTCGGTCAATTTGGTTCATTCCCTCTTCATCCAAGGGTGGGTAATCAATAGAATTTGATGGATAAAACCCTAGGTTGGAATCCGCCAGTGAGTTACGGCTCTGGCATTCTGGCAATTGAAGACTGCTTTTGTCGGTTATGTTAGAAATTTAGGGAAATTTGCAATAATAGGCCCAAAAAAAAAATTTGTCAAAATAGATCCTAAGGAAACATTTTGCCAAACTAACCTAATTTGTGACGCCACGTCAGATGGCGCTGCCACAAGTGGCGCCACTTGTGGCGTGCCAACGTGACACACCACATAAGTGGCGCCACTTTGGCAATCTTTTTTTTTAAAAAAAAAAATTTAATTATTATAATTATATATTATTATATTTAATATATATTATTTTATTTTAATGAAAACAAATTCTTCCGTGAACCGAAAAAGTCACAAAATAACTTTCCAGTGAATTAAAAAATCGTAATATAATTTGCTCCCACAATTTTAGGATCAGTAAGTTATTAATTAATTAATTATAATTCTTTGATTTATTAAAAAAAAAATATTATTATAATTAAAATTTTATAATTCTGAAACTTAAAAAAATATGTTTCATTAAAAAATATATAATTTTGCAGAAATTAATTAATTATAATTCTGCAAAAATATATAATTCTGTAGAAATATATAATTAAAATTACTGCATGTTAAAATATGTTTCATTAATTATAATTTATGACTAGGAATTTTTTGCACATTATATGTTTCTGCACGTTACCGATCCTGCAAAAATAATTCCGAATTTTTTGCACGTTAATTCTGCATGTTACCACATTCCCACAATCCTAAAATTGTGGGAGCAGTTTAAACATATAAGCTGCCCCCAAATTCCCACAATTTTTGCAAAAATAAACTGTCCCCACATTCTCACAATCCCGAATTTTTTGCAAAAATTGTGGGAATTTGGTTCATTCTAGGAATGACTATTGCGATTTGAGATTTGAAACATATTTTGAAATAGTGGCAAACTCAAGTCATTGTGTGACAAACTTGAGTTTGGTTCATTCTAGGAATGACCATTGCGATTTGAGATTTGAAATACAATTTAAACATATGAGCAAACTCAAGTCAATTAGTAACTAACTCAGGTTTTGGACTTTTGATGAGGAAATAAGTTTAAGTCCACGAAGCTTAACACTAGAGTTTCCAAAACTCAACTAGAGTTTTTAAATTTAAGAAATAGAGCTTAGCTCTTTACTTGACATAAACTCGAGTTTCTTTTAAAAATAAAAATCTTTGAAAGCTCTCTACCAAGAGAAAATTGGAGTTTGTTAAAACCAAACAGGAGTTTCCTTAAATTGAGTAAAACATGAAATCATTGAAAACTCGGCTTGATTTAAACTCGAGTTTGTAAACTTAAACTTGAGTTTTCTCAAAATAAGGAAAACTTTATATAGTCGTTAGCTGGGAGTAAACTGTGGTTTAGAATATCAAACACTAGTTTGCTTAACTTCAAAATATTGAAGTGTCTCTATCTAACACAAACTTGAGTTTACTAATACAAACTCGAGTTTGCTTTAGTTTGAAAAACTTTGAGTGCTCTCTGTTTGACATAAACCGCAGTTTGTAAATGCAAACCGCAATTTTCTTTAAGTTCATAAAACTGAGCTACTCTGTGTCAAGTTCAAACTTGAGTTTTGAAACTCCAAACTCGAGTTTGTCTTTGACAGTAAATTTTTCAACTTACCAAAGACAAACTTCACTTTGTGTTTACAATTGTCAGTCATCATTAAAACTCATAGAGAACTAACATGTTTGGTGTTATATGTTCTCTAACAAATCTACCCACAATATTAGCTAAGGCATCACCATGCCTATATTCCATGAGGTCTTTACCTTGTATCTCTATACATGTAAATGATGTCATACTAGTCTTATTGAGATCATCAATGCCCTTTCTTGGTGATTCAAGACTAGAAACAAGTTTTAGACAATAGATATATAGTGTTATTGAATCTTTATGTTCATGATTTCTATCATTGATCCTCAAGATTAACACATGTTCCATTCTTAGAGCTTTTATCTTTAAACACATATTTACCTTAAAATAAAGGCAAGACATAAATATGATAAAGATAAAATGTGCCCATTTTATTAGTAATGAAATACTATAACATAGAAAAGGTGTTGATCTTTCCTTATGGATTGTCTTTAGGACACTTAAACACTAACACCTATAAAGTCATCAGTAAACATATGGGGCTACTCGAAAGTGCCTCGATAAAGAAAATATCTCAACATTATATATTGGACTAGAAGCTTGATCATGTAGCTTCCTACAATGCCTCTTTGGGAAGCGCTTAGTATTGGAAATTATGTCCTAGGGGCTAATCATTAAATAACTAAAACTAATTGAGATATCATATCTCAGATTTGAATTTTGAAGATAGATATCATATCTTTGATTTGATTTGATTTATGAAGATATATATAATATATTATATTTGATTTATGAAGATAAATCAAATCAATTGGCTTTTAATTCACATTAAATAAATAGATTGGGTTGAATCGATAGACATATTTAATTTCCAATTCAATTTCAAAATTAATAAGATTGATTTTGAATAATTAATGCGGCCCATTAGGGTTATTAATACCCTTAGGCTGTGAGTAATTTTGACTACACACAAGAGAAATGAAGAGCCGCAAAGCTACCCTATAAGAGAGACGTGAGACAAAAAAGCTTGAAGGCGCTAGCACGCTACCGTTGGTATTGTAGTGCTGTTTAGTGGGGATATCGGTAGAGGAAGTGGATTTTTAGAGTCGGCTCCTAGAGATTGATCGACCAAGAAGGCGTTAGCCCACGAGTTCGCAAAGCACGTATACGAATTTGCATAAGTACAGTTCTTAATTATTAACCTAATTTAAATGTCGTTGATAGATCAACTTCTTGGGATTCGTAATTTATTGGATAAATTTCATTCCGCTCATGTATGAATCCCAACAGTGGCATCAAAGGCAGATGGATTATGCATTTAAATTAGGTTTATGTTCTTAATAATATTATATATATATGCATATTTATACATATGCATATGCATATACATATGCATATATATATACACACACACACACACACGAGACAGCCAGGTTATATGCTCAAACTCAGAAAAAATATGGGTATGGTGACATCCATACCATAGATTAATCCAGATTTTGACCAACCGTGATCCAGGTTATAGAAGGATACTTGTCCTTTTTCATGCAGGAATACTTTTATAGAGAATAAAAAATTCTCAGATCTTCTCCCTTAATATCATGATTAGCATAGCCTTCCTTCGTTTCCTACAGGAGGCGTAATTGGATTTTTCTATGATTTTATATGATCATAACCAAATCTTAACCTTTCTTAAACATATAACCATATATGACTCAGTAGATCATAACTATTAAATTTCTGATAATATTACTCCCTAATTTGATCCCTTAGAAATTTAAAAAATCATACCTTATATTTCTTCCACAACAGAGTAAAATATTCTTTAAAGAAAGAAATGATTAAACTTCTGAAATATTATTTCTCAAGTAAACAGGATACAAGAGAGTGTGAGGTAAAGAGAGAATTTGAGTGAGAGTTCAGCTCGATGTGTGTTCTAATGCAGAGTTACAATGGCTTATATAGACAGTCAACATTCCAACTGCTTCTAATCCTGACATAAGACTTTTACACGTAATGAAATATTTACAAAACATACTAATAATATCTATGACAATAAGACAAGCCTATGACTTAAAGTAAAGTAATAACTTGCCTAAGACTTAAAGTTGATAGCTAAAATATAAAGTGGACAAACCTTAAGACTTCTTCGTAAGACATGCACATGCAGAACTTTTCATAAAGCAATATGTCTTTTTCTACCTTTTTTTTTACACATTGTCAACAAGAGATTTCTGACACATTTCATTTCTTTCTTTTATGCTTTCTTTCTTTTCATCATTTCATTTTTGGCTTCTTCTATTTCTCTATCTGTCAGCAAATCTTCAAAGATTCTTTAGAGGACACTAACATCTACTTCTGGATCTTCCATATCTTGCATTGCTCTTTCTCTTTCTTCACAATACTTACACATGTGATTTACTTCTTCCACTAGGAGCTTGCAAATTTTCTTATTTGTCTTTTTTGAGTTTTCTATTTTATTGGTTTTCAATTTGTCGTACCACTGTGTAAAGAATGGTTGATCATGTGATTTATTCCCAAAAGATGCAATTAGAGTTGTTAAACCGCAATAATTACCCATTTCTTCTCATCTGATCCAATTGTTCTTTTCATTTCTTGAAAGATGATGTTGTAATTCTGAGCTCTAATATTACTCATTTTATTCTGGAATTCTTGCTCGTCTTCTATGTCTTCTTTGATCTCAACATCTATTTCCATTGGCTTCTTTGTTGTTCCAAGTCTGATTAAACTGATAGGTGGATAAACTTTGTCTGGAGTAATTTCTGCAATTGTTGAATAAAACCTTATATAAACCTTATATTGAGTAACAATCCTTGCATAAATCTTTACTACTTCTCATATGGCTTCTGGTAGTTCCATGATCTCCTTCAAATCATTAGACACATAGATGGCATGTAACATTCCATATTGGTATAAGATCCTGATTAAATCTGGTGAAGTTCCTAGATGGGCTACAACTTTATTAAAGGCAAAATGGGAGGCATATTTAACATGTGGGTCGGATATTTCCATATTTCTGGTTTTCTTTAGAAGGGTTCTAAAGAATTTGAATTTGGAGTAGGTATCAAATGATGGACTTCTAGTAATTCTAGGGGATGAGATGAAGCTTCTATTGCTTTTCCTTTTTCTTTTCTTTGGGCTTCTTCTTGTAATTGGGCTTTTATAATTTCATTCAAAGGGGTTATTTTATGAAGTGTTTCAATTTGGGCTTGAGCAGTAGGCTCACTAACATTCTGTTGGTTTCCAGTTGTTTGGGTGGATGACCCAATCTGAGTGAATGACTCAGTTACATGACTCAATTCTAGATCTGTTTGTATTGTTGATTCAGCCGTACTTCTATTTCTTCTTCGATCTCCTTCCAGCTTCTCTATTCTTTTGAATAGATTTTCCACTTGTTGTTTTAAATGTACAATGTTGCTTAAGATGCTTAGCACACTTATGCTACACTAACTGTTTAATAGGTTTACATTCATTTTCAGAATATTCAACTCTATTAAAACAGTTTGGCACGTGTTACAAGTCTGATTAGATGTCATTTCTGAATTTGCACTTCCTGTATTGGATTGCATCTGCTCATAAAATCTGCAATGAGGTTATTTTTTCTAGGCACATATTCAATAACATAATCATAATATGCCAAATCTCCTTGCCATTTGAATAACATTTTATTAGCTAATTTTTTTGTTTTTATTCCTTTATCTAACCAAGATTTTACTTGTGTATTATCAGCCCTAATTATAAATTATGCATTAACTATAAAAAGTTCAAATTTTTCTACTGCCTTTACTATAGCTAATAATTCTTTCCAATTAGAATGTGTGTAGATACTAGATACATTGTGTGTGTGTGTGTGTGTGTGTGTATTCTTCTATTCTTTTTTCATTATCTAAGTTACAATCTAAATCTAACCATATTCTAGAGTTTGGGATTTGTCTTGTTTCATATGTCCTAATGGGGCTGGTATAAATTCTTTTCCACTTGTTGTAAGTCTTTTATAACTAATATAAAAAACTGACCTTGATATATTGCTTAAATCTTCCCTTACTAAACTTCTTTGTCTTCTCATTTCATTTTCTCTTGCTGTTTGACTAACTGTTTCTTCTAGTTTTCTTGATGTTTCTCCTTGTTGATCTTGATTTCTTTTTTGTTCTACTTTTGATTGTTGAGTTGTTTGCATATTTATTTGATTTTCATCTATTATTTTTAATCCTTCTAAATCTTGTATTATCGCTTCTAAATTTGTTTCATTTTGACCCATAAATTTTTCAATTTCATCTTCAGAATCCGAATCTTCATTTATACTCTTCATCATATTTAATTTTCTAATTTCTGCATTTTTGAAAATATTCATTAGTTCTTTCATTCTATCTCTTGATTCATTTATTGTTAGTATTTTTTCTTTCTTATGTTCAAACTGTATTCCATTCCTTTTATCTTCATAAAAACTTGTCTAATTTTCTTAACCCTTCTCTAATATCTAATACATTTTTTATCTACCTTTTCTACATTTCCATAAATTGTCCATAAATTATTATTTATTATAGTTTGTCCTTTTTTAAGTTCTTATACTATTATTCTAGTTTGTTCTGCATTCGTGTTTACAATTTGTTTTGTTATATTTGCTATTGCAGTGTCAGATTTTTCCCAATCATATTTATTTGTAGATTATTATTTATTGGTTCTAATATATCATAAACTCCTAAAGCTTTTTTAATTCCTTTTATATCATTTTTTATTTCTTTTAATTCTTTAGAATTTTGCTTTATTTCTGATTTCATTTCATATATTTTTTGTTCTAATGGTTTTGATATTTTTTTTAATCATTCTAGTCGATTTTGTTAGTTCTTTATGTGTTTTGATGATAATTGACAATTGTAAACTCAACATGAAGTTTGTCCTTGGTAAGTTGTAAAACCTACTGTCAAAGGCAAGCTCGAGTTTAGGTATGAAAACTCGAGTTTGGGACTTGACAGAGAATTGCTCAATGTTGCAAAGAAAACCAAACTCCAGTTTGCTTAGGCAAACTCGAGTTTGAGAGACACAGAGAGCACTCAAAGTTTTTCACAACAAGACAAACTCGAGTCTGAGAATTGAAACTCGAGTTTAGCTTAGGACAATGACACTCGAGTTACAGCCTGTTTTCAAAACTCTAGTCCTGATTTTGAAAACTCCAGTTTACAAGAAAGTTTATGAATTGAAAAAGTTTTTAAGACTTGTAAACTCGAGTCTGATTTATGAAACTCGAGTCTAGGACAAACAGAGACACTTGAGTTTATTACCTGTTTTGAAAACTCCAATCTTGACTATGAAACTCCAGTTTACACTTAACCAAGAAAATTTCAAAGTTTTAGTTTACACTGAAACTCGAGTTTTGAGTTTCAAAACTCGAGTCTGGGCCATACAGAGAGCTATACAATACTTCTGATTTGGAAAACTCTAGTTTGTCTTTGAAGACTCTAGTTTTGAAGTTTTGAACTTAAACTCAATTTTCTCATCAAAACTCCAAACTCGAGTCAGTCACTTGTCAACTTGAGTTTAGATAACTTTCCCAACCATGTTAAGAACTCTTGACACGACCTTGCTCTCTGGATAAACCCAAAACTCGAGTCTGGGAATACAAACTCGAGTTTGTGCCGACGTTTTGAAAAACTAGATTACGCCAATCTGAGAAATCTTCATGTGCTAATCTTAAAATGTCATATCATATGTTGCTATTGATTCTAACATTGTTTAACGAGTTTTTCAAGTAAGTTTTAGATGAATTCAGCAAAGATCAAGGTGAAATCAATTCTGGGTTAAAAGTAATTAATGAAGAACCAAGAACAAGCCTGGATATTCTCCTCTATCCCAATGATTCAGCTCAGGCCGTTACAGATCAATCAAATCTTACTTCAATCGGTCGAAATAAGGTTTATGGAATGACAGAATATCTGAAAGACCATCTGCATCAACTAATTCCAGGATTCCAGCTGAGAATTGAAAGAAGAGGAAAATATGCAATAGCTACATTCCAAAAATAAAGATGAACATTGGAGAAAGAAGGAGATGAGTTTGCAACGGCTAGTTCCTCAGATTAAACCTATCAATACCCATGAAGACGCAGAGCAAGACACACAACTGAATTACAACTGAGTATATTCTTGATTTTGAGCTTTGTTATGCAAAATATTTTTGAACTTCAGTGTTTATGCTTATTTACTCTTTAAGAGAGTGTGTTTTTGAAAAATCATTTGATTACCGCTTTTGTAAGAACTCAAGGTTGTGGAACCTGTGAGTTGGGTTGTTTTATTACAAAGTGTAAGGGGGAGCAAGTCCTAGGTGATTAGGATTGCTTGAGTGTTACATTGTTGTAATAAGAAAGCATTGATAGTGAAAAACTCAGAAGATATTTGGGGACTGGACGTAGGTCAAGTTAGGACCAAACCAGTATAAGTCCTTTGTGTCTAAGCTTCTCATCCTTTGCTTCTGTGCATTTCATTTTTCGAAAACTTGAATATCTTTCTAAAAGAAATTTTTGAAATCCCCAATTCACCCCCCTCTTGGTGATTTCTTCAATTTTCAGATTTCTATTTTCTACTTTTTCTAAAATATCTCTGGTTTCTTCAGGTAGTTGTTCTATTATTTCTTTTATGCTATCTACACAGACACAAACACACACACACACACACACACACACACATTACATATATGTATATATATGCTTAACTGTATTTTGTATGTGTTTAAATCAAAAGTTCACGTTAGAGTTACGATCGGATCGGAAAGATATATATTTTATTGTTAATGTGATTAACAATATATATTCTTAAATGAAATATAAATGAGAAATGTGAACAGCATGCCTTTACAATGGTTAACGTTATAAAATATGTTATCACGTTATATATTATAAAATATATTATAACGTTATAATGCCTTTACAATGCTTTTATATAATATATTTAAATATGTTATAATGGCATCGTAAATAATTATTACTTGTTGTGATTTACTTTCAAATTGTTTGGGTATGATGAACAACATGACTTTAGTCTTTACAATGGTTGTAATATTTAAATATGGTCTTCGTGCCATGCCTTTTCTCTAAATATTCTCTATGTGCATTCTCTTCTCATCTCACTCCCCTCATATGTTCAAACGAGGTTTCTCTTGATATAATTTTCTTTACTTATTTAGAGAAGTTCCTTCATTGGGTTAAGAGAATTTTAGGTTAAGTGAGCCATGTTGTGTCACATTTTAATTATGTTTTTTATTAGATCATGACATGTTTATTTTGCGTATTATGTGTTGTTTGTATGAGATACAACTATCATTGCATTCATATAAATAGAATTAATTAGATTAAACCCTCTAAATAAAATCTTAAGTCGTAATGCCGTCAATAAATGAATACTTGTCAAAACCTATATCTCTCATTTGCAAGAACCACCAAAGTGGATGCGCTTGAGTTATCTTGGTGAGACAAATTGAGATTATCAAAACAATTTTGGATCTCAAGGTATTAGATGGGATTAAACGTGCCGAGTCATATGATGATCGAATCCCATAAAGATCTAAAAGTTACATGTCATGTAATTGGTAAAGAGATTGCCTACCTAAATAACTTGATTTTAAGCGTCTTGCCAAAGTGGACTTAAATTTAAGTCAAATATGGATCTTAGCCCACTAATAATATTGATGGTTATTAATTCAGTAGGAGATTACTAACCAACTTTGCATATTTTAATTGTAGAATCATGTCGTCTAGTAATACTGCTACACCATTGTGATTAGTCCTTGAGAAGGACAAACTAAATGGGACAAACTTTCTTGAATGGTTTAGAAACTTGAGAATTGTTCTTAAGCACAAAAGAAAGGTGTATGTCCTCGATTAACCCATTCCTAATGAGCTTGAGTCCAATGCTCTAAGAGCTTAGAGAGATACTTACACGAAGCATCAAAATGACTCTATGGATGTAGGATGCTTGAGGCTTGCCACCATGGTTCCAAAACTCCAAAAAGATCTAGAACATATGGAGGCTCTTAAGATGATTGTACATCTCAAGAAAATGTTCCAGCAACAGATAAGGCAAGAGAAGTATGAGACCACAAAGGCTTTACATTCCTGCAAGATGGCTGAAGGTGCATCAGTTAGTCCTTATGTGTTGAAAATGAAAGGCTATATTGATCACCTTGAGAGGCTTGGATTTCCCATGAGCCATGAGTTAGCTACAAATATGATCTTGAACTCACTCCTGGAAAGTTATGACTAGTTTGTCATGAACATAACATGAACAACATGGAGAAATCAATTTTTGAATTGCATGAAATGCACAAAATAGTTGACCAGAGCATTAAGAAGAAGCCCAATACTGTTTTGATGGTTCAGAAAGGAAAGGGTATAAAAAAAAGGCAATGGCAAAGGAAAGGGTAATGCCTCGCCGGTAAGACCTAAGAGTCAAATAGGCCTAGAATTAAGCTCGCAACTAAGAAGGAAAAGCCTTTGAAGGACGGGGGTTGCTTCTTCTGTAATGAACCTGGTCATTGGAAGAAAAACTGCAAACTCTACCTTGAGATCTGAAAAAGAACAAGAAGAATGGAGGGACTATCTCTTCAGGTATTTATATTATAGATTTTCATTTTTCTACTTCCTCTACATGGTTATTAAATACTGTATGTGGTTCTTACATTTGCATAAATGTGCGAGTCTCAAGGACAATAGAAAGTTGAAGAAGGGTGAAGTGGACCTACGGGTTGGAAACCGAGCAAGAGTTGCTACTTTAGCTATAAGCACTTATGAATTAGTTTTGCCCAGTGGGCTTTTGTTAATTTTGAACAGTTTCTTTTATGTTCTTACTTTTAGTAGCAACATTGTTTCTCTTTCTTATTTGGATAAGGAAGGTTTTACTTCCATTACTAGGAATGGTAAATGTTTTATTTATCGTAATGACATTTTTTTATGCTGATGGTGATTTGCATTTTGGTCATTATTCACTAAATTTAGAACATCCTAATAATGGACATATTTATAACATGGCCACCAAAAGGATCAAGTCAAATGATTTGAATCCGACCTACTATCGTCTAGATCATATAAATGAGAAACACATTTCAAAACTCCATCAAGATGGATTTCTTAACTCATTTGATTTCGAATCATTTGATACTTGTGAATCTTGTTTATTGAGAAAGATGACAAAGACACCTTTTACTAGGCATAGTAAGACGACCACTCATTTATTAGGCCTTATACATATTAATGTGTGTGGACCAATGAATACATCTACCAGAGGAGTTTTATGTACTTCATTACATTCATAGATGATTTTAATAGGTATAGGTATATCTATCTAATGAAACATAAGTATGAATCTTTTGAGATGCTCAAAATATTCCAAAATGAAGTGCAAAACCAACTTGGCAAAACAATATAAGTACTTCGATCTGATCGAGGTGGTCAATATTTAAGCCAAGAGTTCATTGACAATCTTAGGAGTTGCGTGATTATCTCACAACTAACTCCTCCATGAACGCCACAATGGAATGGTGTTTCTAAGTGGAGGAATCGAACTCTATTAGATATGGTTCTTTTAGGGCCATGCCTCAGAAACAGTTGCGTTCACACTAAATCATGTTCCATCAAAGGCAATCGAAAAGAAAATATATGAGATATGGATTGGGAAGAAACCCAGTTTGTCATTTCTTAAAATTTAGGAATGTGAGGTTTACGTTAAACAATAAGCCTATGATAAATTATAGGGTATCCTAAGGAAACTAAAGTATACTATGTCTACAATCCTATCGATCACAAAGTGTTTGTTATCCAGAACGGTGTCTTTCTGGAGAAAGAGATTATCTCTAAAAGAACCAGTGGGAGTAAGGTGAACCTTGAAGAAGTTCGAGAGTCACAAGACAACATAGAACTACAAATGGAAAATGGAGAAGACTCACAACAAGTTGATGAGCCTACTCTAGTAACACAAGCCCATGAAGGTCCGATAGGACACGGGAAAAACCTCAGAGATATGCACTTTTGATTATTGGAAGTCGTGATGTCTTACTCGTTGAGCAAAATGAGCCAACTACTTATCAAGAAGCCATAGTGGGACCAAACTCCGAAAGATGGCTAGATACCATTAAGTCTAAAATGTAATCCATGAACGACAATAAGGTATGGGCCTTAGTCAATCCACCTGAAGGTGTAAAAACCATTGGGTGTAAGTGGGTTTTCAAGGAGAAAACTGACATGGATAGCAAAGTAAGTGTCTTTAAGGCACAATTGGTTGCAAAAGGATTCACTCAGACTCATGGTATATACTATAATGAAACCTTTTCCCCAGTTACAATGGCCAAATTAATCAAAATCCTTCTGAAAATGGAAGAAATCACCAAGAGGGGGGTGAATTGGGGATTTCAAAAAAATCTTTTGAACTCTTTTTCAAAGCTTTGAAAAAATGAATAATGAGAGAGTAAGGGAAGAAAAGCTAGACAAACAGAATTTATACTGGTTCGGTCTTAACCTTGACCTATGTCCAGTCCCCAGATATCTTCTGGGTATTTCCACTAGTTCAACAGGCTTTAACTACAACAATGTAAATCACATGCAATCCTACTTTCCTAGGACTTACTCCCCTTTACACTTTGTAATTAAACACACCAACTCACAGGTTCCACAACCTTGAGTTTATACAAACAAAAGTTTGAAAAATATTTTCTAAGAAACAAGACTCTCAAAAGAGTAGATAATGATAAACACTGAGGATCAAATCAAAAATCACAATACAGACTCAAATAGCAAATATAATCAAATGCAGATTTATTGTGTGTGTCTTGCTCTGAGTTTCCATAGCTTTTTATAGGCTAACTAGAAGAACTAGTTGTTGCATATTCTTCTCTAACGTTCAGCTGCAAATCTGGAAAATGACAGTTGCATATTTTGCTCTGTTCTTTCAATTCTCAACTGGAATCTTGGAATATGTTGATGTAGATGGTCTTCCAGATATTTTGTCTTTCCATAACCTTCATATGACGGTTGGAGAGTGATTTAATCGATCCATAACGGTCTATGTTGAACCATTAGGATAGAGGAGAAGGATCAGCCCTGTTCTTGGTTCTTCATTTATTGCACTTATTCCAGATTTGATTCCATCTTGATTTTAGCTGAACTTATCTGAAAATTACTTAAAACTTGATCAAATATGTTAGAAGCAATAGAATCATATCATAAAACATTTTTCAAATTAACCCATAAAGATTTTGCAGATCAACACCATCTAGTTTTTCAAAATCACCGATGCAAACTCGAGTTTGTAGTTCTAGACTCGAGTTTAAGGTTCATCCAAAAAGCATGAATGTTAAGCAATGACCTAAACTAAAGTTTATAAATATCAGACTCGAGTTTGGTTCTTATAGAGAAGACTGTCGGGCTCTGGTTTTGGAATGGAACATTGGACATGTAGCTAAACTCGAGTCAATTAATGACTAACTCGAGTTTGGGGCTATGTTAAAAGGATAAGCCTGAGTTCAAGAACTTCTAGACTGGAGTTTAGAAGCATAAATTGGAGTTTGCAAAGCAAACATATTGGTGGTCTTTCTGTATGACTCATATTCGAGTTTGGGGAAGCAAACTCGAGTTTCAGTAAGAGCTGAAACTTTGAAATTTATCTTGGTCAAGTGTAAACTAGAGTTTGGAAGCAAAGACTGGAGTTTGCAAGACTTATGAAAATACTGGATTTTTTATGTTTAGTCTAAACTCGAGTTTCATTGTCTAGACTTGAGTTTGTCTTGTTCAAAAATTCTGAGTGCTCTCTGTATCTCCTAGACTTCAAGTTTGTTTTCGCAAACTGGAGTTTGGCTTGTTGTGAAAAACTTTGATTGCTTTCTGTGACTCCGCAGACTCGAGTTTGACTAAGTAAACTGGAGTTTGGCTTTCTTGCATAATTGAGCAGCTCTCTATCAAGTCTCAAACTCGAGTTTGCCTTTGACAGAAAGTTTTTCAACTTACCAAAGACAAGCTTCATACAAAGTTTACAATTGTCAGTTATCATCAAAACACATAAAGAACTAACACCTTCTTCCATAGCAGCACAAAATGACTATGAAATGTGGCAGATGGACGTCAATACAACCTTCCTTAATGGAAAGCTACTTGAGGATGTGTACATGACACAACCTAAAAGCTTTGTGTCTCCAGAGGAATCTGGTAAAGTTTGCAATCTTCAAAGTCCATTTATGGATTGAAGCAAGTATCTCAGAGCTGGAATCATCGTTTTGATGAAGTAGTCAAAGAGTTTGTATTCATTCAAAACACTGATAAACCTTGTGTTTACAAGAAGGTTAGTAGGAGCTCAGTTGTATTTCTAGTGCTTTATGTAGATAACATCCTACTCATTGAGAATGACATCTCTACCTTGCAAAGTGTCAAGTCTTGGTTAGGAAAGTCTTTCTCAATAGAAGATTTAGGTGAAGCCACTTACATTCTGGGGATCAGGATCTATAGAGATAGATCCAAGAGGCTAATAGGTTTAAGTCAGAGCACATACATAGACAAGATACTACATAGATTTAGTATGCAGGATTCAAAAAGGGGTTACATGCCCATGTCTCATGGCATCCATCTCAGTAAGGATCAGTGTCTTAGTACACCTTATCAAAGAGATCGCATAAGTAAGATTCCATATACCTATACCATTGGATCTATCGTGTATGTCATGTTATGTACTCAACTGGATGTCTCATTTGCCTTAAGTACGACCAGCAGATATCAACAAGATCCCGGTGAGGGTCATTGGATTGCTGTCAAGAATATCCTAAACTACTTAAGAATGACAAAGGACTTATTCTTGGTATATGGTGGATTGGGTGATGAGTTCTGTGTGACTGGTTACACAAATGTGAGTTTCTAAACTGACCAAGATGATTTAAGATCGCAATTTGGATATGTATTCCTTTTGAATGGTGGTGCGGTAAGTTGGAAGAGCTCTAAGCAGAACACTGTAGCAGATTCCACAACAGAAGCTGAGTATATAGCAGCATCGGCTACAACTAAGGAAGTCGTTTGGATCAAAAAGTTCATTTCTGAACTAGGAGTATTGCCTACCATCTTGAATCTAATAGATTTGTTTTCTGGTAATAGGGCACTATTGTACAGGCCAAGAGCCCAGGTCACATCAAAGAACCAAGCATATACTCAGACGATTTCATCTTATCAGAGAAATCAATGATAAAAGTGATATAAAAATATGCAAAGTACCAGGAGAAGACAATGTTGATAATCCTCTTACTAAACCGCTTGCGTACATAATACATGAATGTCATGTTAGGACAATGGGAATTAGGGAAATTATGCCCTAGGGGCTAATCATTGCACTTTAAACATTACTGTTATTTAAAGTATTTCTCCATTTTTGTTATCATATCATTTACATGTTTATTATGATAATTGTATCCTTGGATGTATATAAAGATTGTCCTAAATGTCCCTAGTCGATCATCTATGTGGGAGCCAGGATGAAATAAGACCGGTATGATTTTAATAAGGTATAGAGATATGAATCAAAGTCTTGGGCACTTGTAAGAGTATAAGGTGCTGGACTGACCCACTTATGAGAAAGCTGCATGGATTAAGTTATAAGCTTTTCTCAAGTATAACCATGTCACAATGCCCTTTGACCTGAGATCATCATAGATTCCTACATGAGAGTCGTTGATCTTAGACCTAGTCAAAGTCACTTTTTGACCAAGTGATAAAGGCCTCAATCAGGATTAGTGGTTTTCATGCAGAGGAATATGAATGGTCACGATGGAATTTGTCCCTCACATTTGTAGAGAGATAATACTGGGCCCCTCAATGAGTGAGTCTAAGAAATGTATGGCCATACTATAATGGAAAAGAGTTTACATTTCAATTATTAGACTACTCAAAAATCGAGAAAGTATTGGTCAAGAACGGGAGGATGACACTATCCATGTTCATCCTTGACAAAATTATCGCGTGACAAAAGGGACGTGACATGGTTATATGATAGGATGTATCGAATCATTGATCCTCATATGAGTTGGGTAGTCGTAACATCTTGCTAGAGGCTGGTTACGACTTGTAGACTGGTATAGTATTGGCTCGCTGCCAGTTTCATGGGGGTTTACAAGGTAGCACACAAGAATAGCCTAACACGAGCTATAATGTCCATATTCATTGAATCTAAGATATGTCTAAGATTCAATGAATACAACGTTTTATATAGGGAGGATATATGTATAATGATTGCACCTAGTACAAGTAGGAGTCTATTATAAATTATGTCTTAGCGGCTAATCATTAAATAACTAAAACTAATTGAGAAATCATATCTCAAATTTGTATTTTGGAGATATATATCATATCTCAGATTTGATTTATGAAGATAAATCAATGATTTGATTTACGAAGATAGACATCATATCTCAGATTTTATTTATGAAGATAAATCAAATCAACTGGCTTTTAATTCACATTAGATAAATATATTGGATTGAATTGGTTAGACAGATTTAATTTCCAATTCAATTTCAAAATTAATAAGATTGATTTTGAATATTTAATGTGGTCTATTAGGGTTATAAATACCCTTAGGTTGTGAATAATTGTGATTACACACAAGAGAACTGAAGAGCTGCAAAGCTACCCTAGAAGAGAAACGTGAGACGAAAATGCTTAAAGGTACTAGCACGCCGTCGTTCAGGTTGTAGTGTTGTTTAGTATGGATACCGGTAGAGGGAGTGGGTTCATAGAGTCGGCTCCTAGAGATTGATTGACCAAGAAGGCATTAGCCCACGAGTTTGCAAAGCACGCACACGAGTTTACATAGGTACGGTTCTTAATTATTAACCTGATTTATCCTCTTCTTGGGATTCGTAATTTATTAGATAAATTTCATTCTATTGCGTGTGCAAATCCCAACACTTAGGGCGTATACGATCCATGACATAGTCACCAACATCAAACTCTTGGTGTAGTGATAGACGTTAACATCTAACTTGTACTTGTCATTACTCAATGCTAACTTAGTCCTAACCTTAGCATGAATTTTGTGAAAATGACAAGCAAAGGTCTTAAAGACTCAAAAGGGCAAACAAACCAGGGTAGGGACTAAGGATATAAGGTCTACCAATGGCTTTAAGTTGTGACCTTGAACAATCTAGAATAGGCTCTTATTAGTGAACCTATTGACTGAATTATTATAAGAAAATTATGCTATAGGCTGATAATTGAATATTATTATAGTTATTTGTATCTATTGGTTAATAATTTTAGGATTAATTAGTTCATAAATAATAGGCTTTTGAGCTTAATTGGGCTTTAGGGTTTTAATTGGATTTAATTCATTTTTAATATAAAATTCCAGATTTACAGTGTTTGAGTATTTTGATCATAACTTTCGATCTATGTATCCCATTAGGCTTATTGTTGTCTCATTTTTTAGATGATTCAGTGAGTTACAAATGATATGAATACTTGAAAGCCAAATTCTAACAAGAAGATGGTCAAAATTAAAGTCAAAGTCAAATACAAAATTCTAGAGTTTTATTTATTTAATGGGGCCAGATTTTGTAATTGAAGACCATATATGATTTGTTTCCATTTTGGGCTGGTTTTGTGGAGCCCTATGTTGAGATTCATACACGCAACGGAATGAAATTTATCCAAAAAATCACAAATCCCAATAAGAGGACTATCAACAGCGTTTAAATCGGATTTGTCAAAATCGAACCTTTCGTATATTTGTGTGTAGCTATTCAATCAGTTAGAAGATGACTCTATGAAACCACTCCCTCTACCGGTATCCACATCGAACAACACTCTAACACGGACGGCAGCGTGCTAGCGCCTTCAAGCTTTTCGTCTCACGTCTCTCTTATAGGGTGTCCTTACGGCTCTTCTCTTCTCATATGTAATCAGTATTACTCACAGCCTAAGTGATTTATAACCCTAATGGGCCACATTAAATATTCAAAATCAATTTTAATTTTTGAAATTCAATTGGAAATTAAATTTTTCTAACAGATTCAATCCAATCTATTTATTTAATGCGAATTAAAAGTCAGCTAATTTAATTTATCTTCATAAATCAAATTTGAGATTGATATCTATCTTCAAAATCAAATCTGAGATATGATAATTTATCTTCAAAATTCAAATATGAGATACGATATCTCAGTGAGTTTTACTTATTTAATTTATCAAATAAATTAACCCTAGATAAAACATTGTATTCATTGAATCTTAGACATATCTTAGATTCAATGTGTTGGTTATGATTAGTTTTGATAATGTCTTATATAGATGCCATTAGAAAGAGAAAAAAGTTTATATCAGATACATTGACTAATTGCTACATTTAATGTAGATTTATTCATGTGGAGAAAGAACAAGAGAAGAGAAGAAAGAATAAGTTGATTCATGAAGAAATATCAAGAAGAGAGAATAAAGAAAGAAAAACTTGCTAAATGAAATGAGAAAATCATTATACAAGTTTTTAGATTGATTCTTGAAGTTTCCACGATCAAATGGAAGTTGGAATGGATCAATTTAGAGTTAAAATGAGCAAGTTGAAGCTTCACGATGAATGGCGCCCGAGTTACTCCAGTCATATATGTGTTCTTGTGTTCATTACTCCAGTAACGGTTGGCTTACTCCAGTAATAGTGACTCTAATAGTCATTTATCTACTCCAGTAACCTATTGCTTTCACCTATGTCCAGACCAAACCCAATAATCTGTGAACTGTGCAAGACATAGTACTCCAGTAACTCTATGGTTACTCCAGTAACAGTGACTCCAGTAGTCACTTACTCACTCTAGTAAGTCGCTATCTTCAGCCATGTCCAGAGCAAACCTGATAGCTATGAACTGTATAGACATCTTACTCCAATAATACCATGGTTACTCCAGTAACTGTGACTCCAGTAGTCACTTAGGTACTCCAGTAACTCGTTACCTTCAGTCATATGCAGATCAAACCCTATAGTCTGTCATGTTACTCCAGTAACCAATTAGTTACTCCAATCATAATGGAGTTTTACAATAGAGTTACTCCAGTCATCTATAAGCTACTCTAGTCATCATATCACAGAGAGACTCTCAGCTGTTTGAAACCAAATTGACTCTAGTCACCTTGTATTGACTCCAGTCACATAGACACAGAAGCGAGACTTTGCTTTCTTGGAGCTTACGATTTGATCTCATTTGCTTTATGTGTTTCATAATTTCAATCTACAATTATTCTCTATTATACTTGATTAAGGAGAAATCTGACTGGGTAAAATGTAATTAAGAAGGAACCAAGAACAAGCCTGAACTTTCTCCTCTATCCCAAGAGTTCAACTGAGGCCATTCAAGGACGATTAAATCATTCTCCAATGGTCTAATAAAGTTATGAAAATAACAAGAACGTTGGAAGACCATCTACAACAACTATATCCAAGATTCCAACCAAGAATTGAAGAAATAGAGAAAAATATGCAACGGTCATATTTCAGATTTACAGCTGAACTTTGAAGAATCAAAGAGAAGAAAATGTAATGGCTAGTTCCTCTCCTTCAACTATAAAAAGCCTAGAAACAAAGACCTCTATGAAAAAAGGACGTGAGCTTACACAGTGAAAATGCCAATATTCTAACGTCTGCTTCATCTACTCTCTGAATATCTCAATGATCATATAATTTAGCTTAGAGAGTGAGATTATTTGTATTGTGCTTCAGTGTTTATTCGCTTACTTCTAAGATAGAAGATTCATTGTAATCATCATATCATTCTGAGAGTTACTCAAGATTGGGTGATCTTGAGTGGAAAACACATTGTGTTGATTACAACTTATAAGGGGAGTGAATCCTAGTGAGAGGATTACTTTGAGTACAAAGTGTGTAATCAAGCAAGTGTATTGATTACAACTTGTAAGGGGGAGTTAATCCTAGTGAGAGGATTACTTCAAGCACAAACGTGTAATCAAGCTCAAAGCAAATAATGGATTGAAAATCTCAAGTGAAGCTTGGAGA
Organism: Acacia confusa; assembly: GCA_037074495.1. Taxonomy (NCBI): domain Eukaryota; kingdom Viridiplantae; phylum Streptophyta; class Magnoliopsida; order Fabales; family Fabaceae; genus Acacia; species Acacia confusa. The sequence continues at coordinate 17,907,626 of CM073508.1, read as the reverse complement.
CTGGATGTAGGTCAAGGATTGGACCAAACCAGGATAAATCACAGTTTGCATACTCTCTTCCCTAAACTCTTATATTTCCAGTATACATATTTGGATAACTGATTACTATCATAGAACTGATTTCAAATTAGTTGCGAAAATGTTTTTAAAGTTATTCAGAGTTTTATCAAACACCCAATTCATCCCCCTCTTGGGTGATAGCCAGGTTCAACACAATGAATATGGACATTATAGCTCGTGTTGGGCTATTCTTGTGTGTGACCATGCAGGCTCACATGAGATTGTCAGTGAGCCAATATTGTAAAAGCCCACAAGTCACAGACGGTCTCTAAGACATTCCAACTACCCAATTGACATGAGGATCGATTATTCAATACAACATATCATACAACTATTCCACGTGCCTTTTGTCATGCAATATTTGGTCAAGAATGAAGCATGGATAGTGTCATCTTCTTGTTCTTAACCATTACTTTCTCGATTCTTGAGTAGTCTAACAATTGAAATGGAAACTCCTTTCAATCTTGACCATTCACATTCCTCTGCATGAAAAAGACTAATCTCGATTGAAACCTTTATCATCACCCAATCAAAGGTGACTTTTGACTAGGTCAAAAATCAACGACTCTCATGTAGGAATAGATGGTCTTAGGTCAAAGAGCATTGTGATGTGGTTATATATGAGATAAGCCTATGATTTAATCCGTGCAGCTTTCTCATAGTGGGTTGGTCCAATACCTTGTACTCTTACAAGTGCCTAAGACTTTTATCCGTATTTCCATACCTTATCAAAGTCATACTGATCTTATTTTATATTTGCTCCTGCATAGATGACTGACCAGGGACATTTAGGACAATCTTTATGATACATCCAAGGATATAGTCATCATAATAAACATGCAAATGATATGATAAAAAAATGGAGAAATACTTTAAATAACAATAATGTTTAAAGTATAATGATTAGCCCCTAGGGCATAATTTCCAACACCCTAATCCGATTTTAATTAGGTTAAGACACTAGAATAGAGAAACACCTTATTTATTACGTTTTAACATATTTTTCATATTGAAAATAGAAGCTTTCATTTTCTCTAAACATGTTCTTTGCGTTTGTGATGATCTTCATCATTTCTGCATTTATGTTTTGCCCAACCATGCTTGGCTAAACTTCTATGATCGACCCATAAGTTGAGGATTCCATTATTTCAACCAGAGGACTCGCACTTTAATCAGTAACTGAATTCATTTCTTTTTCGTTTAATCAAATTCGGTTTTAAGGAAGAGATTGGATATTATATTTAATATATAGATTGATATCCCAAGGACATAGTTCAGTTTAAGTTACAGTGAGCACTGTGCGATCGCACATTGAACACACTACATGTTCAAAGAAATGCTAGGTGATCGTTTAGTTGAGGGAATTTTTAGAAAAATGCAGGAATTTTGATTTGTCTCGAATCAATAACGAGTTTAGTCACTTCTTTTCATCTGAGGATGAAGGTTTCTTGAATCCCAATTTTGGGTTGATTATCTCTAATCTATTAATCTCGTTTTCTTTTATTATGCTTTAAGTTTTGCTTTAATTCGAATTGCACTGAAACCCCCCATTTAATTTACTATTTTACCTGACTGATTTAGACATAATGCAAATTCCTTGAGAGACAATCTAGGTTGTCCTTATACCACAAATTTTTGGTAAATTTGGTTATTTTGCGTGAGACAACTCTTGTTAAAATGTGGCGCCATTGCCGAGGAATTTCATAACTATGTTTAATTAGTTTATTAGTGAGTTTTAGATGATTAGGTGAAAGATTAATTGTAGAATAAGCAAAAAGCATTGATTACATCAAAAGCATTTAATGTTGTTGCAAAAAACCAAGCATAATATGGGCAACCATTCTCTGAACAATTAGAAGGCATTAATGTTCTCTTTCCTTAATTAAATGCTACAACACTTAATGGGAAGAATAGACAGAATGTCAGCGATCGTTTGGGGAATAGAAGCGTGTGAGTAACGGAAGAACCTCAAGTCTAACAACTATGTTTAGTACTCACAACAGTTTATTGAAGCTTCTCAATAGTCATTAATTACCTTTACCAAATATAAGCAAAAGCATTCAATATGATTCAACCACCAAAACATCTTACGCTTAAAATGAATTTATTGCATGTACTATTTCATTCATTATTGTGTAATATCTTCGGATATCTGATCTTCAGTGTTTATCAATCTACTCTGTAAGAGAGTTAAATTATATTCATCATTTCTGTAAAGAAACTCAAGGTAGTTGGACCTTGAGAGTGGGTGTATTGATTACAACTTGTAAGGGAAGTGAATCCTAGAAAGAGGATTACTCAGACTTACAGAGTGTGTAATCAATTGAAAGAGATGGTGAAATACCTAGAGAGTCTGGAGACTGAACGTAGGTCAAAAGTTTAGACCGAACCAATATAAATCTCTTGTGTTAATCTTTCTCCTTCTCTGCTCATTTTTAACTTGAGTTTACAGAGATCTTTCGAGAAAATTTTAAATAACTCAATTCACTCTCTCTTAGGTGATATTCCGCCTTTCAATTATCTCTAACTATTTCTCTTGATTTTTTTTAAAACATACCCTTAATTCGTTAAAAATATTTGTAAACAAATTTCTCAATAAACTAGGAGTATTTTATTTTACATAATAAAAAAATCATTTCTTTCTCTATTTCTTAGAAATTCTAGCCTAAAAATAAGTTTTTAACCAAATAAATTGTTTTTACTCCTAAATTTTATAATAACATCTCTAGACCTAAAATATAGCTTATAAATGTCATTTTAAATTTGTGAGATGTTAGAATCCTCCCCTCTAAAAATAAATTTTGTTTTCAAAATTTAGAATGCATCTTAAAACATGAATTTTTTGGTACGACATTATAATTTTAGAATGTTTTCCTCTAATTCCCAGGGACGCTAAGGAATGGAAATTTTCCCCCCTTTCACTATAAAAAAATCACAATTTGTAGCGGTTAATCAGTAGCGGTCACAAAAAACCACTACAAACTCATGGATTTGTAGCGGTTTTATACAAAACCGCAACAAATTAATAGCGGGAGGATTGATGCCAAAGCGTGGGCCTGTTTGCAACGATATTTATAACAGTTATTACAAAATAAATTGCTACAAATGTAGCGCCAGCTTGGTGCATAATGGTGTGAATGTTTGTGGCGGTTAATTTGTCGCGATTTCTTTGAAAAACTGCTACAAGTGTGGTGTCAGCATTGGCCCGTAATGACATGAATGTTTGTCACAATTACATAAAAATAACCGCTACAAGAAAGTGAAATAACATAGTTTTGTCGCGGTTAATGTATAGTGACGCCCAGATAGTGACAAATCCTATTATTTTGTAGTGGTTTCTACCTTAACCACTACTAATATCTAACCTATATATATATTTCTCTGTCTGTACATCAAACATCAACTATAAATACCGATAAATCACTAAATCTGTATTGTCACTGAATGAACTATATTGGCTTGGTAGTCGAAGACATGCAGATCTGCAGCTTTAATCTCTTATCTCGAGAGATAAGAGCTGCAGATATTTGCCTCTCTAATCCTTGAAGCCGAGGCAATTCCTTTAGTGACAATCCAAATTTGGTTATTTCTTTGACGTGAAGACTTTTATTCTTTTGAAGCTTGTCTAACAAGCAACTGAAGGTTGATTTTTTATTATAGCCACCTCTCTCTTTGTAAAATATCTCTGATCAAAATGAGCCCGTGAGTCTTTACAGGGAGACCGGTGACTGTATTAAAGCCCAAACTTCATGGGCATGTTGGACTATTTTCAGTACACTTATTAGTATTAATGTTTTTTTACCAAACCAATTAGTTTATTAGTCAAACTAATAAACTAATTAGTTTGGAATTGTTTTTGCCAAAAAAATAAATTTGTAGCGGTTTTACAGAATAATCGTTACAAAATCCTAACATTTTGTAGCAATTAAGTCGGATAATCGCCACTGAATATGAAAGGTCAACCAATTTGTAGCGGTTCGTGCCAATAACTACTATAGAATCTCAAACGCCTATGAATTTGTAGCGGTCCTAATAACCAAAAAAATTATGCTGACTTTACTTTTTATATTTTTCTTCTATTAATTTTGGCGTCATATTTCTTGTGAATTTCTTTTGGGTAACACCAGTCAGTGTTCAAAATTTATCAAGCATTTTAAATTAAATGTAATATACATTTAATAATACAGGATTTACAATTTGTTAAATAAGGTACAGACCAAATGCATGTTATTAATTAAATATTAAATAAATTATATTTAGTTGTTGGATGAAAAATAAATAAAATTTATTTATTTAAACAAATTCAAATTTATCAATGAAACGAGTAAATAACTAGAGTGGCGATATAATATTAGGAATTAGGGAAAATGAAGGGAAAATACTATTTAAATTAAAAAACCCCCAAATATCTATTAAATTAACCAAATGACAAACAAGTAATTTAGTAAGAATATGAGATTTTAAAGAAGTGCTGATAATTTGAATATATGAATTAGTAACTTGGTATAGAGATTGATAACTTGACTTCTTCAAATTGACACTGTATATTCAAGTGTGTAATTGCCATCTTTAAATTGTTATTAACAATATTCGAGTTATTAGCACTTAAACTTTAAAATCTCAAATTTTTATCAGATCACCTTTTTGTCATCTTCCTAATTTAGTAGACATTTCCTGGTCTTTGTAATTTAAACAATATTATTCTGTTATTTTCCCTGTAAATTATAAATTATAGGGATGTCCAAAAAACCCAATAGTCTAGGTGACTCGATTCAATCTGTTCTAACCTAGTTCGGTCCGTTAAAAAAAATGGTCTGGGACAATATTACCTAGACCAGACTGGTCTGATCGGGTTGGACCAGACCTTGGTCTAGGGGCTTAGACCCCTTGGACTAGTCTGGTCTCACCTCTAAATTTTTTTTTTTGAAAATCCTAATGAATTCCCTCTGGTTCGATACTTCATTTGAAAACCCTAGTCCGACATGAATCCACATTACATGCACATCTCTTATGGATGAGCATATTTTTTTTTTAAATGTTTATATACTGTATTTATTTATATTTAAATTTTATGTTGTTTTCTGAAATGTTTTTTTTCACCAAGTATCTTAAATTAATTAATTTTCATGATACTGGTGTTACAGATAAATATTATTGAATGTAAAATTGGAAACTAATTAATTTGAGATACTGAATAAAAAAAATTTTAAAAAACAGTATATAATTTAAATATAAATAAATACAGTATATAAAAAAATTTAAAAAAATAAAAAAAATATGTTCATCGCGAGGATCAGCAGATAACCAGCAAATAAAAGACGTACATGTAATGTGAACCCAGTCCGACACTTCGATTCGACCTCCATCTCTGCCTCCCAAACTCATTCCCACTTCACACTCTATTTGTTAGGTGAGCCTCTGGAGTCTGACTCGTCGCCGTCCGACTTCGACTTCGACCTCCGTCTCTCATTCCTTGTTCGACTCCGACCTCAGTCCTCTAGTTTCCTTCTTGCTTCGATTTGAATCTCGGAAACCCTAAGTCCGCCATCCTCCGTCAGCTTGTCTCAATCCTCAACCTTGATCCGGTGGCGGCAACGCGAATTTGAACTCAAACCTTCGGCAAGGTTCTGTTCTTCCTCACTTGACTGGAGTGTGCAAAATTTTAGAGCTTTGATTCTGGCATCTCCCTTCGAATATTAGAACTCAGAAACCCAACTTCGATTCTGTTCTCCCTTCAATCTGGCAAAATTTTGTAAATAGGGATGTTTTTTTCTTGGGTATTGGGGTTGATTTCCATTGTTTTTTTTTTTTTTATTGATATATGAATAGCTTTGCTTATTACTATTTTGCTTGTTCGTTGCTTATTGTGGGTGACTTCTATTATTGATGTTGATGTTTCTCATTCTTATTACTCATTATACACTTTTCCCTGCTCTTTCTAATCCGTACCTTCATCTCTCCATCATTTCATAGGGTAATAATTTATCGATTTCAAAATTTCAGCATTTGGCATTAGTTTATTTTATTGCGCTTTGTGGTGGTCTTGGGTTGATTTCATAGTTTGCTTGTATAAACGATTCCGATACTTGATTAAGCTGAAAACTGATATCGGGTTTATTGAATCTGGAAATTGATTTCAACAAATTTGGGAAAACGTTTCTATCCAAAACTATTCAGGGATGAAACTAGGTTCAAGCCAATAGGGGCAGCCGCCCCCTCTGGCTAATTCTTTTTGATGTATTTTGTTTGTATCTTTTCTTACTTCCTTTGACATTTTAAAGTCTGCCCCCCTACAATTTTCATCTGTCCCTTAGTAATTAGGGAAAGAGCCAGGTTGGGCAATCAACCTTTATAGCAATCTATTCCTGTAATATTAGTCAAGGTAATCTATTCTTACATTGATGAGGGAAGTTATGGTGCGAATTATCACTCAGGGACGATCACAAATTGCCCTGTGAACCCAAATTTTTCCAGTCTTCCCTCTCAATGTTTAGTTTATTCAGCAAATAATATCAGATCAAAGAAAAAAATGTTCAGTTTCATATACAATGAACGAGGTGGTGGATTATTTGATAAAAAAAATGTCTTCATTATTATAAGCTTCTCCACTTAAGGGGTAAGGTTGCAGGCCTCTATCTCTCCTCACATACCCCATTTGGTTGGAGTCTTGCACACTAGGCTGTCCTTTTATTATAAGCTTCTGTCACTCATATCTTGATCTTACTGTGGTAACTTTTAAAAACTATTAACTAAATAAAGATTTAGTGAAAATTAATTTATAATAATCATAAATATAACTCCCCCATTCAATAATTTTTTTCTGGTTCCGTCCCTGGAGCTATTAGTTTGGTTAATATTAGCTAGTGGGTGTTGGGCGAGTCACAATGATGTGTGCGATGTCTATTAGAGCATTGAAATGTTGGTATATTGCCAGTTACTATTCTGATTTATAGGGTGTTCTAGGTTTGTTTATCTTGCTAATGTCTGATTTGTTGATCTTCAATATTTTCTTCTTCTTTGGCTATGCTATTCTGATTTATAGGGTATTCTAGGTTTGTTTATCTTGCTAATGTCTGCTTTGTTAATCTTACATATTTTCTTGTTCTTTGGCTAACATTTTATGGGTTTCTTTGTTGAAAAGTGTTTGGTTCTATCTTTTTTCCATTGGTTATAGCGGATGTCTTTCTTTCCTAAGTTGAAGGTATATTCAACATGCTCCTTGATTGGGCATTATAGGCATTTCGTGGCTTCTCATATGTTGGATTTTAAGGTTCTTTCAACTTAGGAAAGAAAGACATCCGCTATAACCAATGGAAAAAAGATAGAACCAAACATATGAGAAGGTATATTCAACATGCTCCTTGATTGGGCATTATAGGCATTTCGTGGCTTCTCATATGTTGGATTTTAAGGTTCTTTATCTGGCATGCATATCCAACAAATTTCAAAATTATATAGTTTCATGTTTTGTTTCAATTGTTCTGCCAGAGATGGAAGATTCTTCCTCGCAATCCTTTTTCAAGAAGCACTGGGAAGGCTTTACAGGATTCTGGTCAGAAAGGTTCTCATTTCTTGACAACTATACCAGGTTCAAGAATCTCCCCTCGTGGTCTAGCTCTGATGTTGAGGACTTCATTGCTTCTGACCCTGTTCATGGACCTGTAGTAAGAATTTTATCACCTAATTTCACCTATTTATGTGGTTCTCTATCTACTACTAATGTAATTTTGTTTTGGGTTCTTGATTGACTTTTTGGCATCCCTTTTGATTAATATGTTCTCCTCCATCATCTCCTGCTATTATTACATTGTCCTTCTTCTTGTTCCTGGGATATTCATCTGTCCTTCTCCTACTATTGGAATTTCTTATATCCTTTTTCATTATCCAGTTAGGGAACAAAATTTCTATGCTTTACTGAGGAAGGAGATTGTTACAAAGGATGATAATAAGTGATCTCTAAAGTGAATGTAAAACAGAAAGAGAAACATGCAAAAGGGAAGAAAAGTCTGTTTCAAAAAATAAAGAAATAAAATAAATTGCAGCAAAGCAGTCCAGGCTCTTTCCATATTTGAGGTGGCAACCTCTTAAAATTACCATGACCAGCACACCAAACTGCGGACTTGAGTGCTTTTGTTTACTACTGAGGCCACAACTCCAAAGACAAAGGAAGATCTCTAGTAGTTCAAGCCTTACTCCCCAACCTAGTAGATCCTATCACTACCAGCACTGAAGAGTGGTACTGTGATTTAGCTTATTTTTTCATTCCAAACACTTTTGACCGTATAAACACAAAACGTTCCAACGACTGAGGACACCCAAAGTTTCCAAAATCTCCTAACAATTCACTACACTGAAAAGGTGCTGGACATAGAGAAAAGGTTATCTCTGTGAGATATCAAATCAGCTTGGTTAGAACAATTCTCCTAACATAAATGATTTACTTTCTTTATTTTCCAGTTTCCATGGAGCTAGATAACATTATAATAAGGTAGGTAATATTGTAACATTGGTATTTGCTATAGTAATGTGAATTTGTAGAAGTTATTTGTATCTCCTTGTATCTGGAGACTTTTCAGAATATAAAGCCCGCTATTTGTTTGGCAAAGTTCATATTTTTTACTTGGACTTCCAACTTTTGGGAACACTGGTTCACATGATGCATCTTAATTTGTGTTAGCTTTGCCATTCACTTGTGGATGAAGATAAGTGATCAAACATAAGCTTTCCCTTCTAGAAGATTTTATTTATATTGGGTATAAACCAATGATTTAATCAGTTGATAAATTAATTAATTTAAGATACACGTTGAGTTATTACCATTAGGGGTGAGCATGGGCAAGGCTAGGCAGGGCGAGACCCCTGCCCGTTGCCCTGCCCAAAGAATCATTAGGTAGTAAAATGCAGCCCGGTGCCCGATAGAAGCCCTAACATTTTTGGGTTGGACAGGGCGGGCTTCCCATGCCCAAGTGATGATATCTTACTACACCCTATGTGAAAAAAAAAATTAATCATACCTAATAAATAATATTGTAAGCTTCAAATGTGATCGATAATTATACACCTTAGAATATTCCAAAATAAATCTACAACTTGAGTCTTGAAATTAAAAAAATTACCATATGTCTTAACAAATAATCAAATACACATAACCTGAAGAATTAAATAACATCCATAGTCCATTAAATACAAGACATCATTAGTAATATAATGAAATAATGATCAGATACTTAATGGATATATTACAGTATTGAGTCTATTAATTATGGGTTTTGGTTTTCTTATGTTACATGAAAAAAAAAGTTTCCTACACACACATGAAATGGTGGGACCCATATATACATATATGAATTAATATACGTATATGTGGGTCCCACAATTTCATGTGTGTGTAACATGAGAAAATGTTTTCCCATTAACTATTATATAAAAAAATATTTATGTCAATATATATATATATATATATATATATATATATATATATACTGTGCAGGGCCAAATGGGCAGGGCAGTATACCTTGCCCGATGCCTGGCCCTGCCCATAAAAATCCCCAGCCTGATCATGCCCATTTTTTCTGGGTTGGGCAGGACCATTTTTTGTTGGGCCGAGTTGGGCGCATAGGGCGCCTGGGCTTCGTGCACAGCCCTAATTACCAATAGCCAAATGCAATAGTTCGATATTTCAAAACTTTCTCTTAGTTCAAGTTACTTACAACTAAGACTAAAGGTTCATCTTATTTTGTGATGTGTAGCTTTTTGTTTGTAAGGAACCACATCATTTTCAGTGTTCAGTATATATCTGTCTTAGAAATTTAGTTCCGGACTTGTTAAGTATTTAAAGTCACTAATGCATAGCCGATGTGTGGAATGATTTGCTATGAAAGATATTATTACTTTAACAGTGTTTGGTTGACAGATTACTTAGTTATTCTTAGAATGGACTTAGTTGTTCTTAGAATGGTGTTTTCATGTCAACACTCTTTGGACATGGTTGGGTAAAGCTTTCAACTCACTGAAAAATGGATGAAAGAAATGCAATTAGTCATCTTTTGGTTTTTAAATATCATTTTAATATGAAGCTGTGGAAGGTAATGTTTATGATATTGTTGTATGTGATACTTGTTGAATATTTCTCTGAATAAAGACAATTTCCTGCTGAAAAATTTGTTTGTTATCTGTTTTAGCAGAAAATTGAGTTCAAAGTTGTTTTTTCTTTGCTATCATTTTAGCTGAAAACTACAAGAGAAGCAATGAACTATAGTCTCACTGGAAGTATCATTGGAGCAGTATCTACTGCAGGTCTTGCTTACAAATATTCCAAGAGTTTGCATGGTAATGTACCACTTTTCTACTGCTGACACTTTTGGCAACGTTTAACATTTTAAATGATGGCAAATTTTAAGTTTTTAACTGACATTACAAGTTTAGGATTTTTAAATGTCGTATTCCCTGTTTTATATCCTCTTTTGATAGTGAGCAGCGGTTTTGTACAGCTGTGCGGAACCTTTAATTTTATATTGATTGTAGTTAAAGTCATAAAAATTAAAATTTTTCTCAAAGTCCGTGGAGATAAGGTACCCTTGGAGGGTTTTTAAATTAACATTCGAGTTCCTAAATTTATAACTTGATCTTCAAGACGTTATCACGGTATTTTCATCCAAAAGTTGTAATCTATTCAATACATCCATCAATTATTGTTAAAATCACATTGTGACCTTTTTTTTTTTGCGAACTCACATTGTGACCTTATGGAGTATATTGTTTCTTATTTTTGTGGGTCCTTCAGAGATCCTTGTTACGTTAAGAAAATTAAGTTGTAATTTAAGGGAGTATGGGTTATAACTTTACGAAGAATTGGTGATAATACTCCCTCCGGTCCTTAATATAAGACATACTTATTAGATTAAGAAAGTTAATTGAGTTAGTTAATATGACTAATATTTTCTAAAATGCCTAGTCATCTTCCTTAATTCCCTCATTCTTTTTCCTTCTTGATTATTGTTGATGGAGTATCAATAGGGGTAAATTAGGAAAAAATTGTCGGATATAAAAACTTTTTCTTATATTTAGGACCAATATTTACTCCCAAAACATATCTTATATTAAGGGCCGAAGGGAGTATATTTTTATGGTTCTTGATTATAATTTATAAATTTCCCCTTCTTTAAATTAAATTACCCATTTTGGGAGTTCAAGTTTTGAAATCTAAATTAATCACTCTGTGTGGTTGGCGCTGCTTCTCTGCAGACAGTTTTTTGCCTCCTCAAAACACACTGATTTGCTATGAAAGAAGAAACTTTGTGAACAGGTTTCAATCATTTGGATGTAATACTTGCTGTTGCTGACACTTTCACCGTTCTTTTTTCTATCGTATCCAACAGGTGCAGGTCTGTCTTTTGTTGCTGGGGGTGTGTTTGGATGGACATTTGGCCATGAAATTGCAAACCACGCGCTTCAACTTTACAGAATGGATACGGCCTCCGCACAGGTTAAGTTCATGGAATGGTGGGAAAAGAAATCTCAAGGACGATCTTAAAGTCCTCCTATTATGCGCGTTTACAACTTTCTCCAGTATTTGCTTGTTTGACGGTTCAGTGAATAAATAGTACCTTGTCTTGAATCTTGATGTATGATGTTCTACTTTTAGGTTAATTCCAGGCATTATAGCTCTGTGAATGCGGAATAATCTGGGTTATTCACTGCAATTTTTTTCTTCACTTTATAAATCTTGCTTTCATTTAATTGTCTGTGTGTTTTATTTTTTTGGCTTGCTTTTTAAGTTTTTAATTGGTTTTTTAACTGGGCTACAGATTAAAAGGGCATTGTGAAATTGCTCTGTTGCATAGACGCCATATGGGTCCTCCGTGATCCATGTGGGGGAAACACATTTACATGGTTAAAAAAAAAAGTTAATGATTTTTTTAAGGAAAAATATGAATTGTTTACATTTGATTTTGTAAATCATACTTATAGAGAGCTTTATTATCTGTGAGCTATAAATAATGTGATGCATTTTGAGTTGGTGAGATACATAGTCCTGACATCTTATTCCGAGTTAGCGTACTTTTCTTTGTATTTGTGTATATTTTAGAAAGATGAATACTATATTTGAATATATGTGCGGACTTATTATCACAATCCAAATGTTTTCGAGTTATAATAATAAAGGTGAATTTTATTAAAAAAAGGTGAACATCTTATCTAGCTATTAGCATAAGGAAGAGGTGTCTATGTTATATATCAGAGCACTATAGTGCAGTACAATGATAAAACAGAACAGTTTGGGTATAGTATATTGATAATAAAATTTTAAACTAGATTATTCTGCTATTTTTTACAAACTCTACCCAATAATAATAAAACTAAACTAAAAAAAAACAATTCCGATCTATTGACCATTGTTGCATCCATCAATTGTCTATGTTTGCTGTCTTGCCTTTGTAGCCATGTCCAATGTACTATTCATAACTTGTATAATGACAGAAGTCAGGATCCTGAAGAATTTATTCTTCAGAGTAACCATTAATCTTTCATGCAATGTATACACAGTATATGAAAATAAATTACAAATAGAACATAGTCCACATCAGCATAATAGTATACTGAAATCATAATAGAATGGCAAGCATCATAGACTGCAAACAATAATTATATGACTCATGACCACAACACTAGGTGCTGATCCAAGGACTACTGAACGCAGCTAGATTCACCACCTATGGACTACTGGTCTAATAGGTCTTGCATCTAGCTTAACCACTAAGAAGCCTTTTCGCTCAGTCGAGCTGTAACGTCTAACCTCGAGGGCCTCTTATTCACCATAGTTATATCGCATAGAATCGAAATGATTTGGACGACTTAAAGCGGAATATAAGAACTTGATTAATACAACTCGGAATAATTAAACTATTACAATTATCCATCTCTTTCAAACATCGAACACTATAAATCCGAGATAGGGAAACAAAATACAATCCGAGTTATGATATAGTCCGACTTCAAAATAATAAACGCAAAGCCGCTTCTCTTCACAGATACGTCTTGCTTCGTGATCCTGACCCACTGCCTGTTTCTTTCATAGAATATGGAGTTCCAATAAAGGGACCTTAGGGGTAAAAGTCAATCTTATATGTCAGCATAAAATATTAATGAACATATAGCACATGTAAGCACAGATAAAGATGCCATAAAATGAATTCTTGTCGTAACCGCAGCTACCGACTAAGGATCGCAGCCTTTTAGGACACACAGCCCTATTTGTAGAACACGCAGCCCCAATCCATAGCTAGGATATACATATATGCATTTATCAAACATGCATGGATAATCATACAAGAACACAACAATATAAGCTAATAAGATAACATTTACCCACCTCGGTCTTGAGTCCTTAAGTCCTTCTCGGTCGTGCCGAGATCAGCAGAGGTATCTTGGAATACCTATAGACGTTATTACTGCCATTAGTTACTTGGGACATCAGATGCTCTTAATATCTCTCTCTCTCTCTCTCTCTCTCCCTCTCTCTCCTAGATTCCCCAAAAAGTGTCGGGGTTGTGCTAGTGCGTGTGTCGAAGTGATAGGTTATATTGTGCTAAGGTAAGGTTTATGTCACTGTTGCCGAGTTGTAGTTTGTCAAGGTTTAGTTGTATGTTGCTGTTGTTGTGGTATCGTTGCCGGGTTTGTAATTGTATTGTATTTTGTTGTAGTTGTATTGCAGGTTGAAGTTGTATATTGCTAGGTATAGTTGTACGTTTGTTGGGTAGTTGCCGAGTTCATAGTTGTGGGTTGTTGTGGTGTAGTATATGTTGTTGTGTGTTGCCTGTAACATCTTAAATTTTTGAGATATTATATTAAGAATTGAATGATAATATGGGATTAATTAAGGAAAATTTTCTTTTATGAATATTAGAGTTAATATATGGAATTCAAGGACAAATTAAACAATTATGAGAATAATATATGAAAAATTAAAGGATGAGTTTTGGCCTAAAATAACTATAAAAACTTATGTAATTGGAATTAAGGTAAATTTTCTGAATAAGTAATTATCTCAGGCCTAAAATATTTTATGCCTAAGGATTTTTCCTTGCTTTCTCTAACATTATCTAATATCTTTAATTGAATAAAATACTCCAATATTCCCTTAATTCATAAATGTCTCAGGCCACAACCCTCCAGCTGAAGCCCAATATCATAATCCATTAAGAATCCAACATGCAACCCATTAATTCATTTACATTCATTTCACTATCACCTTTTGTTTTGGCCGAGCACGTGAGCAGTGAAGGACAAACAGTAAAAACAATTCTCTAAGCTTTATGTCACAGATCAGTAACACATATATACATGTCCCTTCAGTTTTTCACTTCGGCCCAACATCAATTAAATAAAACCCAAAATGTCAATCCAATAACCCCTCCAAACCCAACCCATTTATTCTTCCATAGCTGCTTCTCTCAATCCCAGTCGGTTACAATACGCAGAAAGGAGGAGGGATTGGATAGTGATCTGGTGTAGATCACAAGTTGGGTTGGACTTGGCCTGGGGTGAAATCTCGGGGTCCTACGTATCACAGTGTGGATCAAAGTCCACGTAGTTCGAGAGTATACGGCAGGCTAATGATAGCCAGAGGGAGTGGGGTGTGTGTTCTGTGTGAATAGAAGAGCTAGGGTTTCAAAAGTGTGTACCTTGTAAGGGGTTTACCCTATTTATAAGTGTACTTGGGCCCTATCTTAATCAGTTAGATTTGTCCTTTATTTTAGGGATATTAAGATATGCTTTTTGAATAATCTCCTCCTTTCATAGGCAGTTACCATCATGATAGATATTCTTGATAAAACCACTCCTATTTTCAAGGAAGCGGTTATGAGCGTAATTGAAGCCATTTTGACTGGGCTCTTTGATTATTGGGCTGGGCCCATTTATGAGATATCCGTAACAGTTGCCCCCCAGCCCGGTTGTTCAGGGCTCCGAGCAGCCGGGATTTATTTGTCAGGTTATGTCCTGTGTTCTAGTTCATTTCGCCGTCCTGAAGTTTTTGATTTTTAGTTCTTTCTTTTTCTGAGGTCGGACATTTTTGATCCCCGGGCTACCCCATCTGTCATTAATTTGCATTCCAGTTTATTTGGGTGGGACGCGGGTGACCCCCATCCCGATCAACGTGGGTCGCATTCGTTTGCTATCCCGAGAGAACATTAATGTTCTATAATTTTGATTCTAGGCCGAACTCCTCCCATGCGTTCTCGAACTTTCCTTCTTTATTGGTGTCGGATAGTATTGATATTTCTACCTGGTCTTAATCCCCGTTTACAGGTACTTTGTCCAGTTTTTCGTGGATCGGGACTTGTTGCCCCCAAGTTTGAGATTGCATGGGGAGTTAGGTCGGACGACCGGGGTGTATTCATGTGGTCGGCCACGCGAGCATTTAAAGCCGGGATCATTGTCCGCCTCATCTGTTGATTCAACGTTCGTCTTATCTCGAGGCTACGAGTGTCATCATTGCTTCCTACTGATTTGATGTTTACTAGCCGGCCTCTGAGTGGAGCAACTGCCCCACTATCTTGGTTTTCGTGTTTGCTTAACATCAGTATTAAATGCGCACGCCTTTTAACGTCCACGTCACTATTTGTGTATGGGCCCTTTGGGCCTTTGGCGGTTGAGTTTCCTGACTCTCATCTGTCTGCTTGCTTTGTTTATAAGAGCCCTCGACTTTCCTCTTATTTTGAAAACCGTCAAACCTTGAGTTTTCTTTTTGAGAGAAATCTGCAACCAGTCACCAGTTCATTTTCCTCAGATTCCCATTTCTGATCCTCGTGGCTCGCGCATTTCCTCTTCCCTTAATTTATCTCAAACCAGGTATTTTCCTTGTTTCCTTCTTCTGGTTATTTGGCTGTGTTCTTCTCTTTCTCTATCTCTTGGTCTTTCTTTTTTTCTTTTAGGTAGGTTATTGTGAATTCTTTCAAGTTTTTTCCCCTTTAGGTTCTGGCTTCTGCCTTGTTCTTGAACTTTTCTAAACTTCTGGTCTATTCAATCCCTTTTCTCTGTCTCTGGGTTCCAGTTTCCTGTTTAAATTCTATCTTTTCGGGATGAGCCATCAAGGTTCTCCTCCGCCTTTTAATCCAAATGCTTTTTCCCCGGAAGAGGCCGAGCTTATTCAGCGCATGCCTCCTCGGACAGCTTGGTGGCTGTACGGGAAACCTCTAACCGAAGAACAGAAGAGGGAAAACGTTCTCCGTGGTTATGGCGGAGAAGGTGGTAGTCAACCAGGACGGTCTGGTCGGGTTAGGGGAAGGGCTCGAGGTCGGTCTAAGTCTGTAGAGCCCGAAAGTCTAGGCCGGGGGAGTGCTGCCACTAGGGTTTTTTCTTTAGAGTCGCCCTTGGGAAGGAGTAGGAGGGAGAATCCTCCTCTGCCCGTTTCTTCTTTTCCTCAACGAGCGAAGCCCCTTATCTCCTTTACCCAGCCTATCGGTCCGTGCGAGGAATGTTCCTGGCTGATATCTGAAGCCACGATGGTTGGCCGGTCATGGGAAGCTGATGAAATAGCTTCGCGATGTCGGCATGTTCAACCGCGGGTTGTTGAAGCCATTTATACCCGTCCCGCTTTACTACCTTTAGGTATCATCTTCCTAGTTTCTAATTTACTTTTGTTTTGCCCTTTCTAGGTAGTATGTCAACTTCTCCCCGTCCTGTCGAGGATTCCGGATCCGTGGAGTCAGCGGCCGCCTGTGTTCCACGTCATCTTGCTGAAAAGTATGACTGGGTTGCGACCGGGGTGCTATCCAGGCTCTCGAAGGCCACGACCAATCAAATCCCCGAGCTCCCATTAGGGGACCGGGATCATTGTTCTTTGTCTCTGCCCAGCCCTTCTGAACCGGTGTGCATTGCCCGGGAAGGGAATGAGCGTTCTTTTTTCTTCTTCTACCTAGATTTCGTTAAGAAACTCGGCCTTCGTTTTTCATTTTCCAGGTTTCAAGTAGATCTTTTAAACATTCTTCAGCTGGCCCCTACTCAGCTTCACCCTAACTCCTGGGGTTTTATTATTGCGTTCGAGCGGCTTTGCAGATTTTTAACTCGTACCCCCACCATCGGAACATTTTTTTATTTTTTCAATATCCAAAGGGCTCGTCAACCTGGGGAGCCCGAAAAAAAGAGGGGTTGGGTTTCTTTTCGGGGGAAACCGGACAAGAAGCTTTTCTATGTGGCAACCTACACATGGAAAGGCTTCAAGGTTTCTTTTTTTAAAGTTAGTGCCGAGCCCGGTCATAAACCGTGGTTTCTTCAGGGTGTTGATTCCAGCTCGGTGGAGCTTCTGTTTCCTCTGTATTGGTCTAAAACCCATTATGACCAAGATCAGAACATTTTTGCATCCTCCGATGATAGCTTAGAGCCAATCGAGGTCGAGACCGTGAAAGCTCTGGTTGACCATGTGGCCGAGAGGGATGTCATTGATTCCCGGATTTTTATTCGACAGTCAGTGGAGGAATTATACCCACCGAGTATGATTTCTGTTGGTTGTTTGTTGTTCTTTGGATTTTTTTTTAATATGCCTCTTGTCCTTTCTGATGTTCGTTATGTTTTTTGTAGTGCCTGAAATGGGGAAGGCTTCTTTTCAAGAACTGGCCGAGAAGCTCCGAGCTAAGGCTAAAAAGAAAGGGGAGTCCTCTTCCCAGAAGAATGCTATGGTTACTCCTTCGCCTGCAAAAACTACTTCTGAGAAGAGGGCTGCGCCCTCTCCGGCCCATACGGACCTCATTCCGTGTAAGCGATCGAAGTTGGTGGCAACGTCATCGATTCCGGTCGAAGAAGAGAGTCCGGCCTTTGTCCCGGACGCCGGTGCTGCCACAAGCGTCCCTCCTCCTCCACTTCCCAGCAAGTCTCGCCTTCACTCGCGGGGTGAGGTATGGATTGATGGGGTTTCGGAGGAGCTTAAATACGCGGTGAAGGCCCCCAGCAAGTATTTCAGTGGTGAGGCCTTTACCGACTCCGACCTCGATCACCTGCAGGTTCTACAGGATCATCTGATGGAGACGGCCGGCGTGCTGGACGCTTATGCTGCCGTTAAGAGCAAATATGCCAAAGCCGCAACCGAGATTGCCAAGGCTTGGATTGAAAAGAGAGAGACCGAGATTAGGCAGACGGAGGTTGAGGAGGCGTGCCTGAAAGTGGAAGAGGCTCAGATAAAGGCGGTGGAGGAGTTATCAAAGGCCCTTACTGAAAGGGATCGGTTTTCCGCCGAACTTGACGCCAGTCATTCCCGAGAAGACGCGCTGAATGCCTTACTGGACACTTTGCGGGGTCAGTATGCGGGGGTGGTGAAGGACCTTAACCTCACTCATTCCGACCTCGACGCTTCGAAGGCCGAGCTGACGGCGTCTGCCACTGAGGTGGATAAGCTGGAAGTCTTGGTTGTTGAGACGGCTGCTGAAGCTTTCAACCTATGCCTGGCCCAAGTCCGAGCTCTGAATCCCGATATTATGATGAATTTGGACGCTGTGGATTTCAGAGCTTCGGTAGAGGACGGGCAATTTATACCGGCGCCGCTTTCTCTGGTCGAAGAGTCCGAGCATATCACGAAGAATGACCGAGGTCAAGGAGTTGAGGAAGATGCTCCGACGTCTGACGCCCCTGGTTCCCCTGTGCCCGGTCAAGCCCAAACTTGACGCTGTTCTTCTAGGACCTTTTTATTTTTTTATTTTTTGATGTGTAGTATTTTTATTTTCTTTTCCTGTAATCTGGGGCCTATGCCCTCAAATTTAATACCATGACAAGCCGGTGTTCCGGATATTTCTAGCATCTTCAGCTCGCCTATCTTGTCAGTTTTTATTTTCATCCTTTAAACCAAACTCATGTTTCAGTTGATGAGTAAAGGGGAACGTAATCCGTGCACCAAGCTCGGTTCTTTATTTTATGACTTGGCTAAAGTCAAGATATATTGCGCAGAATCTGCTGGATATTCAACCGACGTTTTAACAAACGGGCCACGTTTATTAATGGTCGGGCATTCTAAACAACATGATTTTTGAAAATCATCTAAGTACTTTATCTTGTAAAGTACCTTACTGAGATGGTAGCCAACTGCCACATGTTCGGGCTCTAATTTCCTTTTTGAATAGGAGCCTAAACATTTCGACCTGATCAGGATCTTTTATGGCAATCTCACACCAACCCAGGGGACTGTTCCAATGCATCGTAACGTTTTATAAGACTTGTTGCCAAATCTTATCATGACCGGGATCGCGAAACCCAAGTCTTTGTTTAATTATCTTGCCTTTGTCTAATTATCTTGCCTTTGTCACGGCCTATCTTTGCATTGATTTCACAAGTAATAACTTGGTTGGCCCATGAATTGAACCATCTCTTTTATTGATTGAAATAATCGGGATTACACAGAATTTTAAAATAAATGGAAAATACTGCCAAAAGCAAAATAATGCTTAACAAAAAACGGTTGTCGGTCACCACCGACATCCGTTGAAACTGAAAAGCGGTTCTCAGTCACCACTGACATCCGCTATGCACTTATTTCGAGTGTATCCCGGTCTTTAACTGTAGTAAGTTCTTAGTTTGTCCGCATTCCATGTTCGTTTAATGGGCGTGCCATCTAGTGTCTCAAGGACATAGGTCCCGGGCCCCATTTTGTCTCAAGGACATAGGTCCCGGGCCCTCCCAGTTCGCTGCAAGTTTTCCGTCCCGGGCATTCTTATTTCCGATATCCGCTCTGCGTAATACCAAGTCACCTTTACCGAATGCTCGTGGTCTAACTTTGCGGTTATACTTAGCCGCCACCAGCTGCTTCGTTGCCAGATCTCGGCAGTGTGCCATTGTTCTGACTTCATCGATGAGGTCTAGCTCGACTACTAACTGTTTGCTGTTAGCGTGTTCTCTCTCCTCCATGACTTTGGCTTTCCTCCATGATGTTTGCCCAATTTCAACCGGGATCATGGCCTCGCATCCATATGTCATTCGGAAGGGTGTTTCCTGGGTCGAGGTTTGGACACTAGTTCAGTATCCCCAGAGTACCGGGTATAGTTCCTCGACCCAGTTACTTTCCGCATTGGTCATCCGTTTTTTGAGCCCGTCAACAAAGATTTTGTTGGCTGCCTCGGCTTGCCCATTAGATTGTGGATGTTCTACCGAGGTGAAATGATGCTTGATTTCGAGCTCGGACATCAACCTCTGGAAGGTCAACAAATTGAGTACCGTTGTCAGTTACGATTTCGGCAGGAATCCCGAACCTTGCAACAATATTTCTTTCGAAGAATTTTTGTATTCGAGCGGCCGAGATGGTTGATAGTGGTTCGGCCTCGATCCACTTAGTAAAATAATTCACCGCTACCACAAGCCATTTTAGTTGCCCTGCGGCCGGTTTGAATGGTCCAAGGAGGTCCATACCCCATTTGAAGAATGGCCATGGAGCCGTGATGGTCTTCAACTCGGACGGAGGTGGCCAAAGGATTCGAGCATGTTTTTGGCAGCTTTTGCATGTCTATACATGCTCTCTGGAATCCGCGACCATTGCCGGCCAGTAATATCCAGCCCTAAGGGCTTTCCGGGCTAATGCCTTTGCCCCCATGTGTTGGCCGTTTATTCCTTCGTGTATCTTAGACAGCACGTACTCGGCCTCTGCCCGGTTTAAACATCTCATCATTGGAGATTGGAGGCCTTTTTGGTACAATTGGTCATCGACCACCGTGTACATTAACGTGATTTGTGCTACCTGCCTTGCTTCCCCGGGATCGTCTGGGCTAACTCCCTTTTCCAGGTAATTTAAGATGGGCTTTCGCCAGTCTTCTGCTGCTGCGATGACCATGATACACGTGGGCTCCTTCAGACTTTGTTGTATTACAGTCCAATTATTTCCCGGGTTCCTGGTGCTTGCTAATTTGGAGAGAATATCTGCCCTCGTGTTTTCTCCCCTGGGGATGTGGGTGACTATGACCTCATCGAAGTCGACCATTGCCTCTCTAACTTTCCCCAGATACTTGATTAGCAAGGGTCCCTTAGCCGTGTATGAACCGTTGATTTGGGCCGTGACTAGTTGAGAGTCGGTGGAGAGATGAACCCGCCTGGCCCTACTATCTTTTGCCTGTGATAGCCCGGCCAATACAGCCTCATACTCGGCCTGATTATTGGACGTTCTGAAGTGCAGTTGCAGGGAGTGTTCCATGGCGACTCCTTCCAGGCTTTCGATTATGATCCCGACTCCACTTTCTTTGGCGTTTGACGAGCCGTCTACAAATACTTTCCAAATGTTAAGGTTGGCTCTTGGGATTACCCCTGTTGGTACCAGCTCTGCAATGAAGTCGGCTAAAGCCTGGGATTTAATAGCATGCCGAGCTTCATATACTATGTCGAATTCGGACAGTTCGATGGCCCAACCAGTCATTCTTCCTGCCAAGTCAGGCTTATGGAGTATTTGGCGTATCCGCTGACTGGTTTGCACAATTATTCTATGCCCCTAGAAGTAGGGACATAATCTCCTAGCGGCAATGAGGAGCGCAAAGGCCACCTTTTCCAATCTTTGATATCTTAGCTCAGAACTTTGCAAAGCCCGGCTTGTAAAGTAAATCGGTTTCTGTTCTGTCAATTCTTCTCTTACTAGGGCGGCACTTACTGCTTCTGGGGCCACGGATAGATATAATATCAAATCTTCCCCGGGCTCGGGTTTCGACAGCACAGGTGGTGACGACAGGCATTTTTTGATCTTGTTAAACGCGGCTTCACACTCTGAGTTCCATTCTCCATGTTGTGCTTCCTTCTTCAATAACTTGAACAAAGGAAGAGCATTTTCTGCCGATTTCGGTAAGAACCTTGTCAGCGCGGCCAGTCTGCCAGTCAACTGCTATACCTCTTTTTTGTTTTTTGGGGCAGCCATAGTGAGGACGGCCTGACATTTATCCGGATTGGCCTCAATCCCCCTGTTTGTCAACAGGAATCCGAGAAATTTACCCGCTGGTACTCCGAATGCACATTTAGCTGGGTTAAGTGGGATTCTGTGATCCCGGAGCTTATCAAATGTTTCTTGCAAATCCTGGATGTGGTCGGATTGCTTAACTGACTTAACGATCATATCATCGATGTAAACCTCGACGTTCCTGCCGAGCTGTGCCTCAAACACTTGATTCATCATCCTCTGGTAAGTAGCTCCTGCGTTCTTCAACCCGAAAGGCATGACATTATAGCAATAATTAGCTTTTTCCGTGATAAAAGCTGTTTTTTCCTGGTCTTCGGGACGCATAGCTATTTGGTTATAGCCGGAATACGCATCCATGAATGAGAACAGCTGGAATCCCGAGGAATTGTCCACCAGTTGGTCAATATTTGGCATGGGGTAAGCATCTTTGGGGCATGCTTTGTTGAGATCGATGTAGTCGGTGCACACCCTCCACTTGCCATTGGGTTTCTTGACCATTACCACATTTGATAACCATGTGGTGTACTGGATTTCCCTAATGAATCCCGCATCTAGCAGTTCTCTTACATGCTCGGCTAGGGCTTTTTGTCGGTCCAATGCAATCTTTCTTTTCTTCTGCGAGACTGGCGTATATCGTGGATTTGTGGTCAATTTGTGACAACAGAATGTCGGGTCGACACCTGGTAACTCCGAAGGCTTCCATGCGAACACGTCCTTGTTCATCCATAACAGTTTTTTGAGCTCGATTTTTTCTTGCTCGACAAGCGAACTCCCAATCTTCGTTATTTGTCTGGGTTCCTCTCCTAGTTGGTAGTCTGTGAGTTCTCCATCAGGCTCTGTTTTCATCAACTTTGCTTCTTCTCTTACATCCAGTTCTACCACATTGACCGAACTCGGCGCAATTGGCGCTGCATTTTGAATTCCTTTCTGCTGCGAGATGGATGTTCCGGGTTCATTGTTTTTAACCGTCGAGAAGTAGCATTGTCGGGATTCCTTCTGATCACCTTTGATGGTGACGACTTCATTCTTCCGACTTACCATTTTCAGCTTCTGATGCTTAGTTGATATGAGCATGTCCCAACTATGAATAGTTGGTCTGCCTAAGATTATATTGTAGGACGAAGGGAAGTCCGCTACAATAAACTTAACTCGCTCAGTCTTAAAGTCTTCCTTAGAGCCCAAGGTCATTTTTAGCTCTATACACCTTTTGGGACTTGTATCCCCTCCGTTGAACCCGATTAAGGTTGTCCTGCATGGCTTTAGATTTTCTGGGTCGAGGTCCATGCGCTTAAAGGCGTCCCACAAGATGATATCCACTGCACTGCCAGGATCGATGAATATCTTCTTTACGCGGCATTTTCCCAGGAGGCCGGTTATGACCAGTCCGTCTTGATGACCCGGGATTACGTCCCTCAGATCTTCCTGAGTAAAGAACAACTTAGGAGGCTCTTTTGTTTGCGATGGTTCCGGCTTGAAGGTCGGTTGTCCCCTGATGGTTAAGACTTCCCGAAGGTATTTCTTCCGCTGATTGGCGGTATCGCCGCCACCTCCGTAACCTCTACTAATGACATTGCAGTCAAACTCTGCTTCCGGGAACTCGTCCTCATTGTCATGCTTTCTCTGGCCTTCGTCTGGCTTTCTCCTCTGGGAGACCGGACTTGTACTCCGATCCGTCTGCTTGAGCTTGGCTTTTTGCCCTTGTGTTTAGATAACATACTAACGTAATTTTCCATCTCGAATAATCTTCTCAACCGCATCTCTAAGGTCCCAGCACTCATCCATTGTGTGCCCGGGTCCATTGTGGAATTCGCAAAATCGTGTGCGGTCCAACTTACCTTTGTTATAAAGTGGTCGTGGTCGCTCCACCTTCCTCATCTCGGTCAAGGCTACCTCTCTCCATAGTTGTGAACGAGGGACATTTAGTGGAGTATATCTCTCATACTTCCCCTCATGCCTTTGTCCTCGTGCTTTTTGGTCCGAGTTCCTGGGTCGATCTCTTGCTGCCTGGTCCTTCCCTTTCCGGGTTGTGCTTTTCTGTCTCTCTTTTCTCGACGCGTTGGCTATCTGCATTTGCTCGATGTCCAGATATTTTTTGGCTAGTCGATGGAATTCTTCCAGCATCTTGATCTAGCCAGATATGACCGATCTCCCCATTTTGGATTCGCTATCTAAGCCCGAGATGAGCAAGTGTACGTGGATGCTTTCCGTTAATCCATGGATTTGCAATGCGGCAGCCTTGAAACGATCCAAATACTTCTGAAGGGTTTCACCGGGTTGCTGCTTGATTTTATCCAGCGTGTAGACCGACCTGGGCTGCTTTTTGCTTGTCGCGAAATTCAGCAGGAACTTCTTGCTCAGGTCGTTGAAGTCGGTAATGGATTTGGGAGATAGAGTCCGGAACCAAATTTGAGCGGCTCCTCGTAATGTTGAGGTGAACAGCCTGGAAATGATCGGCCCCTTGAATCCTCGGACCAGCATCTCAGTGTCGAAAGTACTCAAGTGTGTCTGGGGATCCTGACTTCCGTCGTACCTAGGGAGGTCGGACATATTGAATTTCCTTGGGTACTCAGCTTTCGTAATTTCATCTGAGAACGGGCTGTTGTTTTTTCCTCCGTCCCCATACCACATCTTGTACCTTCCGGAATCTGGCCGAATTCCCTGATTGTCCGAGGTACGGCTGTCTTTCCTAAGCACCCGAGCTTGATTCTCCTGACTCGCATCCCGGTGATTACTTTGCTGAGAATTTTTTGTTGAAACTATTCGGCCTTACCCGGGATGGTCCGCCTGTGGAGGATCAACAGTTTGCTGATTGGTTTCTTCGTCCTCATTCTGCTGATCATCCCGGTGTTCCTCCTGAAGAGGGTCTTGTAAGTGTTTCAGGATTTGGTTCATCACCTCGGTCATATGGTCAATCTTTTGATTCTGAAGATTGTCGCGTTCTTCCACATTCTCGATTCGTTTCAGCATTGATTCAGCAATGTTATGAATGAGTTGTATGTCCGGGCTGCCAGTCTGAAACTTTGTTGAGGAACCAGCGTGGTTAGCATTTTCCAGCGTTTAGCCTACTCGTCCATCCTGAGCTGGCTGGAGGTTCGAGTCCGGGGGCTCCTCAATTTGTTCCTGATTAACGCCTTGAACGTCTTGTTGTTGGGTCTCGCTAAAATTTTGTTCCTGACCTTGCTCGTGTGCAGGCGGATGGCTTTTGCTTCTGGTATTAGCCATCACGGGTCACGGGAATAGGACTTTACAGTCCCCACGGTCGGCACCAATGATCTGGTGTAGATCACAAGTTGGGTTGGACTTGGCTTGGGGTGAAATCCCGGGGTCCTACGTACCACAGTGTGGATCAAAGTCCACGTAGTTCGAGAGTATACGGCAGGCTAATGATAGCCAGAGGGAGTGGGGTGTGTGTTCTGTGTGAATAGAAAAGCTAGGGTTTTAGAAGTGCGTACCTTGTAAGGGGTTTACCCTATTTATAAGCGTACCTGGGCCCTATCTTAATCAGTTAGATTTGTCCTTTATTTTAGGGATATTAAGATATGCTTTTTGAATAATCTCCTCCTTTCATAGGCAGTTACCATCATGATAGATATTCTTGATAAAACCACTCCTATTTTCAAGGAAGCGGTTATGAGCATAACTGAAGCCATTTTGACTGGGCTCTTTGATTATTGGGCTGGGCCCATTTATGAGATATCCGTAACAGATAGTAACACGCGCAAGCTTCAAGAAGTTTCTGAGAGCAGCGGAAAAAAAGATCAGAACCCATACTTCATCATTTCATCCTCAGTCCTCGAGCCCATCGCTGGTTTATCCGTTGGATTTTTCTTCACGGTATGAACTCTTTGACTGGACCTTCGCTTCCTATTATATACCGATGCCTCCATTCCCCTTTTCATCTCCCTTCATCATCACCGAAAACTAAGAACAGAAGAAGAGAGCGAGAGAGTTGAGAAGAGAGACCAAGAGAAGGAGAGAGGGTGTTGTGGTGAGAGAGAGGCAAACCAAAAACCCCACGAACTCTGCTCCTAGCGTTTGAAAACAGGGGAGCTTTCGGTGTTCTTCATCATCCCTTCAACTAGAAATTCATAGGTAACTGTGGTGTTTGTTTCTCCTTCAGTTTCTGTTATTATTCCATAGAGTATAAGCATAAGAGATTAATCTAGAGATGCTGAGCTTTTAAAAACCAGAAAAAAAACAGGGGGTATCAGTGTGTACGTGTCTTTGCTACATCTGGTTCTTATGTTGCTGTCAGTGTGTCTCCCTTATTTCGCTGCATGCATGGTTGCTGGGGGTGCTTGTATAAGAAAGAAAAAGGAAACACAGATGCAGTCATATATATATAGTCATATATATATAACATCTCGTGCACGCTCAGTGGTGAAGGGAAACTGAGTTATGGTGGGAATAATGTCTCTGTCTCATAAGGATTATGAGTATACATGCATGTTTAGTGGAAGTAAAGAAATTGAATCAAATAAATATAAATATGCAAAAGCAACCGAACACCTTATATGATCCACTTCCTCTGTCAATGTATTTTCTTTTTCTCATTTTGTCTTGGTAAGAGAGAGGGAGATGTGTGTGCTTAAATATATGTATAGATATAAGAAAAAGAAAGAAAAACAAAACGCTGCAGGGGTAGTGAAATAATATATATATTTGCACATAAGAGGAACACGTGCCTGGGTGGGAAATGAACTAATCCAATCTGTTTATGTATATATATGAAACCACGGTGTGAGTGAATATAGTGCTGTATGTGTTTTCTGTATAAGTGCAAATATACATATATAAAAACGAATCCATGCCGTGGGAAAGGAAGAAAAGAAAAATAATAGTAATAATGAAGAAACCCAGGATTGTATATGTATATATATGCATAAGTATATCAAGAAAACCTGTGTAAAGCATATTTATATGGAATAATGATAATGCACGAAATAATAATGACAATAATAGGATAAATAAATATTATTATTAAATTATATATTTTCTAATATATATGTAGAGGTATCAAAAAGGGGTGGTAGCTTTAATAATATTGACTAATTAGACTATAATGGATGTCGTATTTTTTTTAGTCTGCCATATGAAAATACATGTGATAGAGTGAAATTAAGAAGTGGTAATATTTATTTGATTATGGAATCTTAAATTAGTTCCAGAAGAATAGATACATAAAAATACAAATGATAACTAAATAAAATAAATATATTATTATTATGAGAAGAATTAAATAATAATGAAATGAATGTATGGCAATGAATAATATTGTTCAGTATGGAATAACTAATATATTAAGGCTAGACTGTTTATTGAATAATAATGCTAATTGCTACTTATACAGAACATTTTGTGTGAACTAAGGTTTTTTATTTATTTATTTATTTATTTTTAATTTTTAATGTATGTTGAAATATTATAATTTGGGAAAAATCATGGTAAATACCATAATCTATAATATTTAGTACCCATTAAAATCCTAAGTAAAGAATTGCTCAAGTGGTGTTGGTATTTACTAAAGCTTGATTTGAAATATTAAGTATTGTGTTTGTTATTGGGATAGTTTTCGGGAGTTCAAACTAATTCAAGGAAATAAATAAATAACAATGGAAATAAATAATAAAGGGGTTATTATTTAAATTAGCATATTTTTTTATTAACAGTTATAATTTAAAGATATGTGGAATTTTAAGGATGTTATTAATTGTTAGAAAATTTATTTGTATAGATTAAATTGTGGAGTGTATTTGAGACCTGGTTTGAGAGCAGTGTGAAAGTAGTTAGCTCGGACGAGAGGTAACCACTTTCCACTTATTATGTTATTAATATGCTATCTGTGAGTATTTTCTGAAATGATCATGCATGTTTAAATAAAGTGTGTCATGTGGAATCTTATTAGTGGAAATTATATGTATTGAAATATTATGATGATTATGGGAACTGAGATATGATGACATAACAATTGTGAATATTTGGAAATTTCTCTATTGAATTATTAAAATGTTGGGATGAGAAGATTTTGGAGAAAATGGAAAAGTAATTTCCACCACATGGTGATGCCTCCATTGGTGCATAATAGTTGGCTTTTTATTGTCCCACCGGTTCAATGAGGGACTAGCCCACCAATTCAAGAGGGCTTACGACACCCCACTAGTTCAAAGAGGGGAAAAGACCTATAGTTTGGGACATGTGCTCTGAGGATTTTGGCCGGTCTTCATCACTTGACCAGAGAGCTTTTGGAGTAACCAATAACATGGGTGTAACTTAGCCCATGGGTCTAGTCGGAAGAAATAAGGTGGTTCGGTTGGATTGATGAGAGGTTTTTGGGTATTGAATACGAACAGAATTTGTGACACCCATTATGATATTTATTATTATTGTGATATTATGTAAAGAGAATATTGATGAACTGTTGAATTTTGGATTGATTGTTTTATTTCACTAGGCACCTCACTAGCACATGTTAATATTCATAATGAGCTGGACTGATGGTTACAAAATTTTTCCCAGGTGATCAGTCAAGTCCAGGTCCTTCAGGGAAGCCGACAGAAGCATAGCATACTGTAATCAAGTAGGGCTTCTGTTTGTTTTTGTGTGTGAATGGATTAATGTATATTGCCACCTTCTAGGGCTCATGATGCATACTCAGTCTTATTTGGAAAATTTTAAATTTCGCTTAAATTATATTATTTGGTTAATTCTGTCTATTATGGGATAACTCTGACTAATATATAGTTATTTCGTTAATTAAATGTGATTAATAGTTAGATATTTAGTTAATTAATCGGTGGTCGTTTCATTGCCGGGGTGGGGTTTAAGTGAAATGGTTGCCAAGATAGAGCTCGGGTGGTGCAGTTGTGTGTGTATTGTTTGTCGGGGAATGACGTGGCTGGGTTAAGGCAATGGTGTTGGGGATCGTTCCTCCTAGTTCCCTACGCCTTAGTAATTATACTATATGAGTTTCCTTCCTCTTATCATGCATTTCAGAATCCCACTTTTATCTCTTCTTCTATCTAGTTTCCCTTGCTAGATTTACGATTTATGCAACAAAAGAGATCTCATCCTTTGGTTCTTATAGTTCTTCCTAGCCTAAACTTTCTGGGTTTTCCTTCTACAGTTCTCGTTCCTAAAACTCTTTCTCCAAATACAGACAAAACTGGAAAGAAGAAAGAATTGATAGTTACCTTCTGTCCGATGAATCCTTCACTGTTATTGTACTCCTTAACCTCCAACCCCTGACGCATGCACAGAAGAAGTATGCGAAGCTGAATCACAGTGAACGCTCCCTTGCTTTCCCCTCTCCATCTCTCTTCAAACTCAACTCTTGTTTGCAGCAAGGTTAATGAACTTGCATACACCTTTTTATATTGAACTTGTTCGACTTGAAGGACAACAAGAGTAGGTGAAAACTGTTGCTCTTGCGTGTTCAGAGAGGGAGGAAAGGGTGCTGACACAATATGGGGGGGGGTAAGATTTCTAGTCAACTTGCGTGATTAACCCTCCATCCTTAATAAATAGGAATTATTTGACAATGGGTTAGGTTAACTTAATTGGGCTGGAGCCTTTGATCTATAATGGGCCTAAGGTCCATAATAATTCGGCCAACTTCAAGATCCAAAAGTCCAACTTCAAGCTCCACCAGTCCGACTTCAAAACCCAAAAATCTGAGATATTACATGAGCCAAGAGAGATGCTGACCTCATATAGGCGAAACCATTAGAAATAT
This sequence comes from Acacia confusa, assembly GCA_037074495.1. NCBI lineage: Eukaryota > Viridiplantae > Streptophyta > Magnoliopsida > Fabales > Fabaceae > Acacia > Acacia confusa. The sequence continues at coordinate 17,877,924 of CM073508.1, read as the reverse complement.
GATTTAAATATTCATACAGAGTTAAACAAAGAATGTGAGATTAGAGTTACTACTTGATTGCTTTATGATTTCCTGAGTCAATTTCGAGTTTTTTGATTATTTCAAGCAAGCGTAGATTCCTATAATTTTACATTTGCAAAGAATGATAATTAGTTATATAAACTCTCCTTATTTTTAGGGTACTAGAATTAGCTATTATATGTATGCCTAATTCAAAGCTAAAAGAGTGAAACACTCATTTATATTATCATTGACTTTTATTTCTTACAATTTCGCACCTTTGACCAAAACTACCTGAACTTTGAATAAATTTTGAAAATTCATAACATTTTTTACAAATATCCAATTAAGGTGATTTTAAAGACTATGTGACCCTTGATAAGTCTATTTTTAAGGAAAAATGTTTTTTTATAGCCAAACATATGCATATTGTTCCAGAATAAATAAAACAATACTACTGCCTAGATTTGAATTGCATAATCATAGGCCATTTTCAAAAATTCATATCTCCATCTACACAAATCCAAAATAGGCAAATGACCTATCAAGTAAAAGCTTGTGATGTCTACTTTAATTATGGAAAAATTCATAACCTTTGGACACCATTTACTTATTCAAAATTGCAACGCAAGTCCACTACCTCATAGGAACTTATCATTAGAGCTTTTCATATTTTTAATTCCAAAGCTTCCAAAATTACTTTCCAACTTCTATCATATACAAATTTTTGTTTTAAACTAATTAGAAGTATCAAAATGATCAAAATTTCATTGTTTCTTCTTGTTTTGCATTTGGCTGAAAGTGAGGCTTAAAGAGTTCAAAAGTTACTTTTCCAATTTTACTTCAATGACATCATGATTTAGCCTTCAATTACCTTATCATTTGTTACTTCGATCATTAACATGTTTTAATCCATTTTAACCACAAGGATAGCGCCACCTCTTAGGTATTTATACTTTCAAAATCTTATAAAATCAAGAGGAAATTGATTTTATCACCACCAACAACAAGAACAACTACCAAGAGACTAGGATCTCTTTTTACTTGGTTGTTCTTGTGATTCTTGTTATTTTTCCTTCCTCCTTTGATTCTCCAAGCTTTGGTTACCTTGCATAAACCATGCAAGAGTGCCTTTTAGAATTTAAGATAGTCAAGAGAAGTAAGTAGAAGAGATGTGGACTTTGGTATTTTATACTTACCATGATTTCTTTTCGTTTTCTTGTTTTCCTTTCTTGTTAACACTTTCCTTGGCTCTTTCCTTTGGGTTGGTCGACTGTAAGCATGAGAAAAGGAGGTTCAATTGTCTCTATATTGACTTGAATCAAGTCTTGGGGTCCCACACCAAAAGATCCAAATCAAATTGCCTTTCTTTTTCTCTTCTTTCTTTTATTTTCCTCATGTCCTTAATATGATATCACCTTATCTTATTTGCTTGGCCACTTTGCCAAATCATTGAGTGCTTGGAAGGAGATATTTTAATCTCTACTCTTATTTTGGGCATATGGTTAAATTTGATGCATAGTTGGAAAGACTTCTTCAATACACCTCTTGACTTTTCTAATATGGCATAATTCCTTATGACATCATGGATTCTCTCTCTTGTTCTTATTTTGGCCAAAAACATAGGACCCTAAGAGGAGATTTTTAATTTATTTCCTTATCTTGAAGACACTTGTCCCCATGGTTGTCTTGTAAGATCAATTTAGTTCCTTAGCTTGCCATGTATCATTGACTTAGGTCAAGGAAGAATATTTACTCTAATTCTGAATCCATTTGGTCTTCTCATTCCTTCCCAAGTTTTCAAAATTCTCATGCACATGGAGCTTCTTGAATTGTCTCAACATGTGCCTGCTGGAAATTATGCCCTAGGGGGTAGATCATTGTACTTTAACGTTATTATTATTTAAAGTATTTCTCCTTTTAGTTATCATATTATTTACATGTTTGTTATGATAACTGTATTCTTAGACATATCATAAAGATTGTCCTAAATGTCCCTGGTCGATCATCTATGCGGGAACAAAGCTCAAATAAGACCGGTATGACTTTGATGAGTATGGAGATGTGAATCAAAGTCTTAGGCACTTGTAAGAGTACAAGGTGCTGGAATGACGTACTATGAGGAAGCTGCATGGATTTAGTCATAAGCTTATCTCATGTATAACTGTGTTACAACGCCCTTTGACCTGAGATCATCATGGATTTCCTACATGAGAGTCGTTGATCTTTGATCTAGTCAAAAGTCACCTTTGACCAGGTGATGATAAAGTCTTCAATTGGGATTAGTGGTTTTCATGCAGAGAAATGTGAATGGTCAAGACAGAATTTGTCCCTTATATCTGTAGAGAGATAATACTGGGCCTGTCGATGAGTGAGTCTGAAAAATGTATGACCTTACTATGATGGAAAAGAGTTTCCATTTCAATTGTTAGACTACTCAAGAATTGAGAAAGTAATGGTCAAGAACAGGAGGTTGACATTATCCATGCTTCATCCTTGACCAAATTATCGTGTGATATAGTTGTATGATAGGTTGTATTGTATCATTGATCTCCATATGAATTAGGTAGCCACAATGTCTTGCTGGCTGCTTGCAACTTTTGGGCTGGTACAGTATTGGCCCATTGCCAATCTCATGTGGGCCTGCAGGGTTGCACACAAGAATGGCCCAACACGATCAATAGTGTCCAGATTCATTAAATCTTAGATATGTCTAAGATTTAATGAATCCAAAGTTTAATCTAGAGTGGATATATATATATATATATAAAGTAAATTTCATATTTAATTTGTTTAATAAATTAAATAACTAAAATAAACTGAGATATCATATATCTGATTTAATTTGAATTGAGATGTAGTATCTTAGATTTAATTAAATAGACAGATATCATATCTCATATTTAATTTATAAAGATAAATTGAATCAACAGGCTTTTAATTAAGATTAAATAATTAGATTAAATTAGATCTGTTGGACATATTTAATTAAATTTATTATTTAATTCAAATTAAAATGTCAAAATTAATTAGATTAATTTTGAAGATATAATATGTCTATTAGGGTTTGAAACCCTAAGAAATAATTCACAAGAGGTATTGAGAAGAGTCGCGAAAAAAAAACCCTAGAGAGAAAAGACGTGAGACGAAAAGTAAGAAGGCGCTAGCACGTTGCCATCTATGTTGGAGAGCTATTCGATGTGGATACTAGTAGAGGGAGTGGATTTGTAGAGTTGTCTCCTAGAGATTGATCGAGTAAGAAGGCGTTAGCCCATGAGTTCACAAAGCATGCACACGAGTTCGCAAAGGTACAGTTCCTAATGAACATGATTTAAACGCCGTTGATAGATCCTCTCTATAAGATTTGTAAAATTTTATTGGATAAATCCTTCCGCTGCGTATACAAATCCCAACAGTGCCCAATTCTCTTGCTTTATCTACATGCATACTTGGCACAAATGCATTGTTTCTTAAATTTCTTGGAGGCTACTCATTTGTCTCAAGGCACACGCTCTATAATTATTAAATATTCCCCTCTTACTACTTAGCTAAGATATTATGCTCACTTGGGAATCTCATTGATTGCATTTCATTAATTGATTATTGACCATTTGGCTTCTACTTTTATTCTTCCTTTGTTGGTAAAAAATTAGAAGCCTTATGGATCAATTAAATATTAATTTCATGTGCCTAATTCTTGCACTAACATATGTCCCAAAATTTCAGGTTTTGGGGAAAATTCAATTCTTCCCAAACTAACTTAGTCATCTGTCTAATACAGATTTATTCTTAATCTCTAGACCTAATAGTCGGGATATTACTAGAGGGATTTGGGTTCTCAAAATGTTGTTTGATTTGGATTTGATTACGTTGTTAGTGATACCAACTTAAGGGATAATTAATCTCAAGTATTTTATAATTTCAACTGATTTTTCAATCAAGTCATTATAATTTTTTTAGTTTTTTTATTAAATCCTTATTGTTTTATCTATTTTTAACGAGGTCTATAGTTTTTTTCCCCACTTTATCATATCCTTAGGTTCGCCTTAATTTTAAATAGGTACTAGGTGCAGGTGATTAATAAAAAGACAAAATGAAAAATAAAATTGGGAGAATACAAGTTCGAAACCCGGAAACACATTTGTTGGGAAATATAATTTTTTTTTAAAAAGTCTTGAAAGGAGTTATACCTTGACCAAATGGGGAAAAAAATGTCAACAATATATTGACTGCTTTAATTAAATTTGAAAGTGACTCAGGATTAACACACCAGTTGTTGCTTATAAACGATACAAAATATTACATGTGTCACATGGAGAGGTAGAACTTCAATGGTAAGGATATATATATATATATATATATATATATATATATATATATATATATAATTGTTGTTAGAAGGAATTTAGTTAAACATCTCAAATTAGACATAGTATACATTATAATCTCTCAAAAGTTAGAGCCACCGTTAATGAGAAAAAAACTATATCATTTAAGTTATAAGACGAAAAAACATAAATAAATTACCCTTGAACATTTATAATCCTTTCAATACTAATGGGTGGAGCTAAGAATTACAATAAAGAAGTGAAAATTATAGAATAGGACCCAAATGTGCATAAAACTATATTTCAACCTCATAAAAATTTCAATATTTTCATTTAAGTCCCTGCACGTTGCTTTCATAGAGGGACTAAAGTGAAAATCATAAAATTTTTATGAGGAGATATTTGGGTTCTTTTCTGTAATTTTAGGGGAAACCATCCCTAACCCCGTTATTTCCGCATTTGTATATAATATCATAAGCGAAATATACGAAAAAAATTAAAATTAAATTTTAAATTAAAAAATGTTTATTTAAGCACGTATAAAAATATTTGTTAAAAGAAAATGGTACAATATAAATAAAAAATATTTTAATATTTTAATATTTCAATGGTAACATTGTAAAAACTAAAATTATGCATGTTGGTCTTCCACGTTATTTTAAAACTGCATTCGCATTTTCAAATGATTAAAGTATACTTTTTAACTTTTAAGTTTACGTGATATATGCTTTTAGTCCCTTAACTTTAAAAAGTATACTTTTGATCCTATAATTCTAAAACTGTTAATATTTCTAACGGAAAACGTTGACGCCACGAAGTCAAGTCATGATTGTATAATTAATTTCTATTAATCTTAAATTTAAAATATGTGTAAATTGAAAAAATATATAAATATCCAATGGAGCAATCAATATCAAAACCTTGATTATATTAAAAAAATATTTTAGTTTAATAATCCAAATAGCAAAACCTCAATTTCATTTGTAGTAATTTGTTAGTTTATTTAAGTTTAATAATATAAATATATTATATTAAAATATTAAAACTTAAATATGGTTTGTCAACTTCACACTTATCACTAATCACCAGAGTTTATTGCGTCAACATTTTCCATTAGCAACATCAATTATGTCAAAAATATAGGACTAAAAGTATATTCTATCAAGTTAAAGGACTAAAAGTATACCTCATGTAAAACTTAAAGAACTAAAAATATATTATAGTTTTTTAAGATTTTCATTTATTGCATCTAGTGTTCATTGGCCATTTTTTACTGTGGCGTGTTTCATGTACCTATTCCTCAATTTTAAATAAACATTTTTTAAAATCAATAATTTCAAGAGAAAATTAGGGAGAAGGACCAAGGAAAAAAAATATTTGTTAATAAGAATATTAAAAATTGTAACTAGTTTCAACGACCAGAAATTAAAAATATAAATTTTCAATTATGAAATTAAAACTAACTAAATTTCCTAAATCCTCTCTAACCCCATTTTAACTATTGGATGGTTAGTTATCCATTGGTGTTCCCTAGTCTCTCTCTGTCTATCATTTAGGGAGTAAGAATTAGCATAAACGCGTTAAATTATGTTCCGTTATAATAATTTATCTTATAAATAAATCTTGTTTACATTGTATTGTGGCATGACAGCGTGGAAAAGAATCAGCACCACAAATACCCCATAGTCAAAACGGTTTTAGTAATATTGGTTCAAAAGCCAAAACGTTTATTTTATTGACAATATTATATTTAAAATTTATTTATTTTATTCCTAAGAGTGGATAATGACAAACATTGAAGTACAAATGTATCAAAAGATACTTAACAATAGAAAACTGAAAGAGTAGTTGGAAACTTGAATGATTTTCATTTTTCTGTGAATTGATTGTTGAGAAAACTTGAATGCAGCTCTATATATATCAAGAGAGCTTTAAATGACCGTTGGATTCTTCAATATAACCGTTGGAGACATTGCTAAGTTGATTAGGAACACTCTGGTCTCTTCTCTCTCTACTCTTCAGTTAATCCAGGTGCACAGAGATTTAGGGTTGACTTTCCTTGAATTTAATCCATTGGAAGAGCAACTTCTAGTTAGGGAAAGGAAGCATTAATCCCTTTGCAACATGTAGAGAATGATTGTCCAAAAGAGTGCAAGCTTTTGGAACTTTTCAATAAATGTTTTGACATTGGTTTTTGCTTTTGACCAAATCTTTATTTAATACTCTTTAAATCATCTGAAACTCACTAACAAACTAATTAAACATAGTTAGGAATAGTAATGTGTGATGATAAGAAGTATCAAGATCAAACACAAAGATTTCACAAATTCATACAATTTGATTTTCAAACTCTGTGACACAAACTTGAGTTTGTTCATCTAAATTGGAGTTTGTAATTTACTTCAGAAGCATAAACTCGAGTTTTCAAAACCTAAATCAAGTTTTCTTCATCGAGAGAAGAATGTCACGATTTGATCTTTGAGGCAAGTTTTGAGCAAGGGAAAAACTCGAGTCATTAAGTGATTAACTCGAGTTTTAGACATTTATAGTGAAAATATAGTTTGAGTCCAAAAGCTCAAAAACTAGAGTTTTCAAAAAGTTCAGATAGAGCAAAACTCTTTGCTTGGCATAAACTCGAGTTTACAAAGTCAAACTCGAGTTTCCACAAAACTTAGAAAAACTGGAAAACTCTATGTATGGTCTGAACTAGAGTTTGCAATTGAAAACTAAAGTTTTCAAATGGGTTAAGGTGCAAAAATACACATAACCTTTTCCCCCAGGAGCGCCCAGCACCATAACCTTTTTCTTGGAGCAAAAGTACCCATGACGTTACGTTTTGGGTGCAAAAATACCACAGGCCGTTAGTTGACTGATGTTGATCGTCAACTTGAACGGAAATGAACAGTAACTTGGGTGAAATTACCATTTTGCCCCTAGTTTTAAATAATTTTTTAAAAAATAAAAACACTAAAATAAACCCTCCCCCACCACCAGCCACACCATCACCGACGGCCGCCCTCCCCATCACCGGCCACATCTGGCGGTGCTGACTTTTTTTTCTTTTTTTAAAACTAAGGTTTTTTCTACAAAAAACTAAGGGGAGGCCGGTGGGCCCCACCACCGGCTACACCACCACTGGAGGCCGCCCTCCCCACCGCCGGCGACTTTTTTTTTTTAAAAAAAAACTAAGGTTTTTTCTACAAAAAAACTAAGGTTTTTTCTAAAAAAAAACTAAGGGGAGGCTGGTAGGCCCCACCACCGCCGGCCGCCGCCCTCCCCACTGCAAAGTAGCCAGTGGCTTGCGGCGGCCGGTAGTGGTGTAGCCGGTGGTGGGGCCGACCGGCCTCCTCTTAGTTTTTTGTAGAAAAAACCTTAGTTTTTTTTTTAAAATAAAAAAGTCGCCACCATCGGTCACCGGCGGTGGGTAGGGCGGCCTCTGGCAGTGGTGTGGCCGGTGGGCCCCCTTAGTTTTTTGTAGGAAAAACCTTATTTTTTTAAAAAAAAAAAAGTCGTCGAAGGCAGCCGATGGTGGTGTGGCCGGTGGTGGGGCCCACTGGCGGGGAGGGTTTATTTTGGTGTTTTTATTTTAAAACAAAATTATTTAAAACTAGGGGCAAAATGGTAATTTTAGCTTAAAACTGAGGGCAAAATGATATTTTCACCCGAGTTATTGTTCATTTCCATCTAAGTTAACAGTCAGTGTTGGTCAACTAGCGGCCTGCGGTATTTTTGCACTCAAAATGTAACGTCATGGGTACTTTTGCTCCAAGAAAAATGTTATGGTGCTGGGTGCTCCTTGGGGAAAAGGTTATGTGTATTTTTGCACCTTAACCCTTTTCAAATCTTTAGAAATATTGAGTTGTTCTCTGTAAGTTCTAAACTCGATTTTTCTCATAAGAGAGAAAACTTTGCAAAATACTTTGGCAAATGCAAACTGGAGTTTTAAAAACCAAACTCTAGTTTTATCAAGCTCATACCTATATGTTACAAACTTGAGTTTAGTCACACAAACTCGAGTTTCCAATAAAGCTTGGAAAGCTTAGATATCTCTATCTTGTCAAAACTAGAGTTAATTAAAACTAAACTTGAGTTTGCTTTGTCTTGAAAAACTTAAGAGCTCTCTATATGGTCTAAACTCGAGTTTGCTTTGTCTTGAAAAACTTAAGAGCTCTCTATATGGTCTAAACTCGAGTTTGTTTAAGTTTACAAAAACTTGAGCTGCTTTCTGTCAAGTCCAAACTCAAGTTTTCAACCACAACTAAAGTTTGTCTTTGACAGTAAGTTTTTCAACTTAATAAAGACAAACTTCAATTTGGGTTTACAATTGTCAGTTATCATCAAAACACGGAGAATTAACATTCTCCCCCTTTTGATGATGACAACACTTGTAGACCAGAATTTTCAAAAGTTTGACAGATTTGGAGTTTTGAAATGATTTTGCAGAAAAGTGGTTTGAAGTACACAAAGAAGCAAATTGATTTTAGTTTAAGCAATTACACAAATTGGCATTTAGGCACACATGAACTTCAGTTAGTCAATTACACAGAACCAACTACTTGCACTTTAACAAATATCAGAGTTAACATATAGCAGAAGCAAGTGTAACACATGTCAGTTAAGCAATTGGATTCATATCAGTTAAGAGCAGTATAACTGAAATTTCAAATTACAACTGAAATTGCCAAAATAGAAATACATAACTTTAATGCAACTAATATTGACCAAAACAAAAACTAAACATACAACCACATAATCCCAAAACTCTTCAACTCTCTATTGCTCTGGTTTTTCTGTATTCTCTCCCCCTTTGTCATCAACAAAAGAGGATAGAGCTGAGATAGGGTCATCTGTGATGGGATCAACCAGAAAGATAGGAGGTGGAGAGTTAAGTCTGACTGTAGAGGTGTGAGATGGTGGAATTACTTCAGTAGCAGGTGTGGAAATTATAGGGTCAGATGAGGGTACAATTGGAGTAGTGAAGGTGAATGAGGGTGAGGTAGAAGGTGAGGGGTAAGGCTTCTGATTTCAAGCTAGTAGGTGTTCTAAACTAAGAAGAGGAACCAACACCCAGAAGTTTTAGAATCTTATCGATCTTCTCACTGAGAAGGACATTGATTTTATTTTTTTTTTTGCACAAGAACTGAGAATGACATTGATGACCATCAAAGTAGACATCTTAGCCTCTTGATCCTCCATATGACCAGACAAATTTTCAACCTTCTCCTTCATTGCATCTTGTGCATCAATCAACTCATGGTTGCCCTTGGTCACTTCAGACACTAGCTTTCCAACCTCAACCTCAATCTTTTCTTGCATATCCAAAATGGCTTGATCTACAATAGCCTTGACTCTAGTATCAAAGTCAGGGGGTATGGAAGAGTGAGGAGGATGAGGTGCTGATTGAGCTTCTTGAGCTCTAGCATGAAAGGCTCTTGCTCTTGAGGGGGCCCTTGAGTGACCAGATCCTTATTCTTCAAAATTGATTCTCATAAAGTTTAACTGCTGCTTCCCAAACATTGGAGGAGGCTTAACAGTATCAGTAGTACCAAGATACCATATTTTGAAGTAGAAAAGGATGACAGAAATCAGAGTTGGAAATGGAATGTGAGAAGGTTGTTTGGAAGAAAATTTGAAATTTGACCATTTCCTGGAAAATCTAGTGGCCAACATTAATAGGTACCTTTTTCACAATAGCAACAAAGAAAGGGTAATCCTTCTTTGCAAAATGGGTGAAATTGCACCCTTTTAGATGAAATTTCTTGAATAAATGTACCAAAGGGCATGATAGAGAGGGGGCATAGAAACCAGGGAAAAGTTTAAAGAGGCCAATTGATCCTCAAGTACAGGTTCATTTGGTCTTAAAATTTCAAAACATCCCCTATTGCTATAATTGATTGTGGGAACAGGAGGAGGATTGTCAATTTTCAAAATAGAATTTATAATTGAAGTAGACAAGGTAATCTTTACTCCTTTAACAGAAGTATAGACTCTCTCCTCTACAAGTTTGTTATCATAGTCCTCTAAGTTATCCCATTCCACATTATAGTAAAATATTCTGACAATATTTGGATTTTAGGAAGCAAAAATAGAAAGAAGAGTCTCAAATTGGCTAAGCTAAGGTGAAAGATCTAAATTGCATTCTTCTTTCAAATTAGCTAAGCTGACAGAAACAACATGACATAATTCTTTCTTAAGGAAAGATTCTTTGAATTGATTACCTAACTCAGTGGATAAGACAATAGGTTCAGAGGAAAAATTAGGAGGAGGTGAGGAATGATTATAGATTTCAAAAATAGCATTTGGTACCGTTGGAGGTTCCTCAGTAGGTTGAGTCGCAGCAGATGAAGTTGCTTTAGAAGAAGCTTGTCCTCAATATGTTGAGTCACAACAGATGAAGTTGCTTTAGAAGAAGCTTGGCTTTTATTAGTTCTCTTCCTCTTAGAAGCCTTGGAAGGTTTAGCAACCTTCTCTTTTCCTTTGCCCATAGCAGGCTTTGGTTTCTTCTTCATTTGTTCTTCAGTGGGTTCTTGAATGGTGACCCCTTTAGGTTTAGGAGATGTAGTAGCAACTCTCGGTATGTGACTGTCGACTCTAGTCTCAAACCTTCTAGGAATTGCCTTCACTCGCTTGAGTCTCAAACCCCTTTAGAATCTTTCTCTTTCTTCTGCTCTCTCCCTTTAGCATACCCACTAACTTAAATGTGATTAGAGGAGGGTTTGATCAAATTTTTAAGGGTCCAAGTCGGTGGAGAAGGAAGGCTTACCTAATTACCCTTCAACTTTCACTTAATTAACAATTGTGCCATTTATTACAAGTTTGGTTGAAATCCAACCTTGAAAATTCATATCTCTTTGTAAAAATGTTCAATTGCAATGATTCTAAAGGCTATGTAACCATTAAGAAGTCTACTTTGAGGTAAGAATACCTCCCACTATCAATCACACACCAAAACTTCCAGAATCAACATCTAATACTCATTGGTCTAGAAAACATTCCAAATTAAAGACCTAACTTCAACAGTTCATAACTCCATGTGTGCCTAACCTTCAAGTACTTAATATAGATCTGATCAAGTATGATCGTTATTTTCTTTTTATCCGAAGCAATCTTGAGAGTCATCGAAAGGGTCAGGTTTTTTGCTTTGAGACAATATGGGTGTCCTATGGGAACTTTTAACAAGCAATCTGAGATAGCTGGCAGAAATCGTCAGATTGGGCCAATCGGCTATTGAAGGTTTTAGTGATAAACTGTCTAGATAGAGAAATGACCTAATTAGGTGGAGTAAGAAGGAATTCCCAAATAATGCCAAGGTTATTGAACATCTCAGAGCTCATCTGTCTATCCTTTCTTAGGGTGAATTAAACTCAGTGAATTCTTGGGCTATTTTGGATGTTAAAAGGGATCTAGAGAGATGGCTGGAGCTAGAGAAGTATTGGTGGCAACGTTCTCATATTAATTGGTTATAGGCCGAAGATAAAAATTCTAGATTCTTTTATCTTACTATTATCAAAAGGAGGTAAAGGAATAGTGTATTATTGTAAGCTCTTAGAAATTGACAACATTCCAGCACATTTTCTATCTCTTTTTACCTATTTTTAGGTTCAAATTGTTCATAGGAAACATAATGTATAGAAGAAAATGTGCATATCAAAGTATCAAGCAAAATTCATAGAAATTCTTGTTATATTCTGTAGAGTTTAAGATTCAATTTAGAATTGATAATTCCTCCATCTTTTGTAGGAGGATGAAGACAAGATTTGAAGCTCTAAAGAACCAAGAAACAAGGAAAGAAATGAAGGCAATGAAGCAATACAAAGTTTGAAGGACTTGTACAACTGGCCACAACAAGTTCACAAATTTGATGTGGCCAGTTGAGAAAAATAGCTCTCTCTCTTAACTTGTCGTAACAAGTTGTGCAACTTACCGTGGCCAATCTTGAAAAAGTGTAGCTGCGTGATTTAACTTCGGAAACAGAAAAACCCTATTTAACCTACAGGGAAGGGCCGAAAAACACACTTCTCACACTGGGAAACATTGGAGCAGCCAAGGAAAGAGCTTGGGAGAGAGATTTGGAGCATTTTGGAGGCTTGGGTACTTATCTCAAGAGGGATTTTGAGAGTTTCACTTTGGTTCTTTCTCATTTTCTCCTATTTTCTACTTGGTATCTTCATGTATTCAATAGCTTTGTTTGGAATCTCTTTGTATTTAGATATAAGTAGCTAAATCTTTTATTCTAGAGTTCTTTTAACCCTTTATATGGATTAATACTTGGATATTCCTCTCTTTTGGTAGATAAATATGTGTGTGTGTATGTGTGTGTGTGTGTGTTGATTTTAATCTTAACTTAATGCTTCTAAATGATTGGCCTCCATTTAGTTGATTTATTCACTTTGTTTTGACTTGAGAAAGCTAATCTAGGTGTAGCACTTGATTGAAATCATGCTTGTCTTGAAGTTTATTGATAAAATGATGGTTTGTTGGTAAAATAGATATATATTTACTAATCTTGCATTGTCACATTAATATTGTTGCTTAAATATTGATTATCATTAATTGTAGCAAGAGATTATGAATTTTAATGAGAAGAGAAACTTGATATTGACTTGAGAGAGCTTGTCAAGTGTTTTTGAATCTTAGACTAACATATATTTGTATTGAAACACTAACAGAGAGGAAATTAATCAAGTATTATGAAATGCAAAAAGGGAAGAAGAATCCTAGGTTTTATTAAATCCTTGAAATCCAAAAATCAATTGCTTTTATCAATTTTTAGTTTTAGAAGTAGTCTTTAAAAATTCTCATTCCACATCAAAACTTTGTTTTAGCTCAACTTGATTAAATTCACTAAGCGTATTGTTTGACTAGTTTGTTATATAAATCCTCATAGGAATGATACTTTACTTATTATTACTTGCATGACTTGTACACTTGCGAGGCAAACAATTATGCATTAAAGATGACTCTGGCAACTAGTTGATGGAGAAAGAAGCCATTTCAAATAATATTGCTAACTTTGTTTTCAAAACCTCTGTCTCTTTTGGAACACAATCATTTGGGTGTAGTATTGGGATTTATTGATCGCAAAATCTTGGACTAATGAGTATGTTTTGTAGAATAGGAATATCACCTAAATGGGGTGAATAGATGATTCTAAAAATCTTTTCGATAAAAAATCAAGAATAATAAAAGCATAGATTGAAAAAGAAAGATGAACATGGAGAGTTTATATTGGTTCGGTCAACTCTTTGACCTATGTCCAGTCCCCAATCACCTTGGGTATTTCACTATCTCAAACACTGATACAACTTACACACTCTGTACTCGAGATCATCCTATTATACTAGGACTCACTCCCCTTTACAAGCTTTAATTGTATGCTCTCGCTTAAGGTTCCACAACCTTAAAATTTTACAAATAAATCGAATAAAGTTTAACTCCTCACTGAGTAGATAAGTGATAATCACTGTAGTACAAATTATATCCAAAGATATTAAATGAAAGAGATGAAACAGTAGATTGCAAAAATACATAATTGAATGTGCAGAGTTTTTGGTAGTTGACAGAATTGAATGAGTGAGCTTTTATACTATTTTGCCATTAATTCTATTGTGAGACTTTGAATATAGCCGTTGAGTCTTCTTCGAATTTCCGTTAGGCATATATGTTTTCTGTTTTGTATAGTTGATTGTTGCTTCATTAAATGCGTTTACCGTCGAAGTGCTTGATGCAGAAGTTGACTCAAACTAATAGCCGGAATAAGTGTGCCTCGAAGGAATATTTTTGTCTACTCAAAATGTTTGTTCCATTTGTATTTGTTTGCATTAAATGCTTCTGACATATCGAACGGTAATTTTTTCTAATCTCAATTTAAACAAGATTAAGCATCTGTAAATCACTCAAAAAGATCATTAGATATAACCACATGAATAACTATAAGATAACCCAGTGAGATTAAGAATAACTATAAGATAACCCAGTGAGATTAAGAATAACTATAAGATAACCCAGTGAGATTAATCAGAAGATTAAAGGAGCCTAACCATCGTTTTGATTTATGGCAAGCATCACTCGAGTAACACCAGGGTCTTACTTGAGTAACCACATGAATCCACAAAAGCCTTATGGCCTAGTTGACAATACTTGCGCAGTATGAGCACATTACTCAAATAAGCTTTGAAGGGAAAGACTCATGGAGAGATATTACTTGAGTAGCAATAAGTGTTACATTACTTCAGTAATGTCTATATTACTCGAATAATAGATTATTACTCGAGGAATATTGTGTTAAGAAAAATAAATAGTTCCAGAATGATATTACTTGAGTAATAGAAAATACCTACTCGAGTATCCATGTATAACGTCTTCTGAGATTTGCTAAGAACTCGACATTACTCGAGTAACTCCAGGGATTACTCGAGTAATATATCTCAGTTAGACCAAATGACAGTTTTTGCTTTCCCAAAGTATTTAAACAATCTCTTGAAGGATTACTCGAGTAACAGGAATCCTTACTTGAGTAATTTTACTTTTCAAAACATATTTTCTTTTTCATAAGATCTTTAATCCATTAAGTCTTGTTATCGTCAAAACTCTAAGAGCTACATATGCATCATCATCTATAATCATAGTACTCAATTTGTTACTCAAATACATCAAAAATTGTCTTCATCCATATTTTGAGTAACTATAGCCATGCATTTAAATTCTTGCCTTGAATGTTCATGTATTTCAAGACTCAATTCTAAGAGGCAAGATTATCTCTTTGTCAATAGCAAAGTCATCGTGCTCATATATTTCTATTGTACTAAGCATGTTTTGTTAATACTTTATCCTTATGACTTTTGCTTTTGGGAAAATTCTTCACCATGTTAACTTCAATGTTCGACATGTTCTCAAAAAATGAAGCATTCTGATATATTATTTAATATGTTAATTTCTACCATTTTTAGAGTGAGCATTAATTTTTAGCATGTTTCATAAATGAGTTTTCATACACTAAAAATCTCAATTTCACAATTAATTATCATTTTTGACAAACTTGATTTGATTTATGAGGTTCATATCAATGACATATTTTCTACTTAAAGTGTATTTATAAATTGTCATTGAGAAACTACATTCTTGGTATCATTTTATTTGTTGTTTTTTATGTTCATTGATATGAATTAATTGAATAACATTATAAATATAGTATTTGTTGGTTTAATATACTCTTTGCCCAACTATAATATGGTTCAATTATGTAAGACCGAGCATAAGAGTTATTGTGACTAATATTAAATGGACCCAAGAGTAGTCGGATACTAGAGGACATGTATTTTTGTTTATAGGACCCTCTGTTATTAAGATATAGAACAAGGTAAAACAGAGAGATATGATACTCGAGTGTATGCTAGGATGCTCAAGTAATATCAAGGAAAGTACCTTTGAATCATTGTTGAAAACAGATGTTACTTGAGTACATTAATGAGATACTCAAGAATGATGTTGTTTCAAATCTCAAACAAAGCACATAACAAAGATTTACACGAGTACTAAGTATATAACAGCTGATCTATCCTTCATTAAGTCACCTTGTTTTAGGTATAGAAAAAGCAATACTTGAGCATGGATCAAGTGTACTCGAGTAAAGCAATGAATACTCGAGTGTGAAGCTGACAGACCAACTGAGACAATGAACAAAAACGATAATACTTGAGTATAAATCTAGAAGTACTTGAGTAACATTGAAAAACTTGATATGATGTACCATGTCATGTCTATTAGAGGGTATCCATACCTCATAACATTTGGTATCACTAAGGGGGAACTTCACATTTTTTTAGTCATGCATTCATTAAAAGGGAGATTTGTTGGTTATGATTAGTTTTGATGATGTCTTATATAGATGCCATTAGTAAGAGCAAAAAGTTTTTAGCACATATATTGACTAATTGCTACATTTAATATAGATTTGTTTATATGGAGAAAGAACAAGAGAAGAAAAGAAAGAAATAGTTCAATCATGGAGAATGATCAAGAAAAGAGAAGAAAGAAAGAAAAACTTGCCAAATGGAATGAGAAAATTATTATACAAGTTTTTAGATTGATTCTTAAAGTTTCCACGATTAAATGAAAGTTAGAACAGCTCAATTCAGATTTAAAACAAGCATATATCAGGTTTTGGATGAGCAAAATCGAGCCAAATACTCAAAAGTAAAGTTTACTGTATTACTGGAAGTGATTTGCCTCTGGATTATGACAAAACTCAAGTTTGGAACTCAAAACTCGAGTTGGTCACTTAATGACCGAGTTTGTAGTGTCTTCAGCAACTCTGGCGTCTCTGGATTAGCCAAACTCGAGTTAGCCAATGTAAACTCTAGTTTGGAACTCTGAACTCGAGTTAGTCACTTAATGACTCGAGTTTAGCAAGCTTTCAGCAACTCTGTTCAACTCTGTTTCACGTTCAGCACAGGCGACCTCTTGTAATTCGATCATATCTTCCAAACCAGAGATCGGGTTAAGGTGAAATCAATTTTGTATGAAACTAGACTCCCAATGCGTCATCTTGACAAAGTTTCATGTCCAAAGAAGATAAGATGAGAGAGCTATGAATTTTTGAAGTTTCTCCATCTGTTACCGTCATACAGCAGACCAAGGTTCGGTAATTTGAGCATAACTCACAATCTATAGATCGGAATGAGGTGAAATCGGCGGGATATGAAAGTAGACTCATATACCTTTCCAGAAACATAAAGAACATGGAAAACAAAGATCAAATGAGTGAGGTATGAATCTTTGAAGTTGACAGTCAATTCAGGATGCTGAATAAACGCTAGCCAAAGAACAGCCTTCGTTTATCGGATCATAATTGTCAGATTACAATGAGTTTGGAACTGATTCTTCTTGCATTGGAAAGAAGACTTAAAGAGTCTTGTGGAGATAGAGAGTAAGATGTTTTCATCTCTGAAGGAAACTCCAGTTTGAGTTACTAGACTTCAGTTTGTAGCAGATAGAGAGCTCCTCATATTTTGATTTGATAAACTTCAGTTTGTAGCAGACAGAGAGCTCCTCAATATTTTGATTTGATAAACTCCAATTTGTGTTTCTAAACTCTAGTCTGGAAGTTCTTGAACTTGGGCTTATCCTCGTAACAAAGCCCCAAACTTGAGTTAGTCACTTAATGACTCGAGTTTAGCCTTATGTTTAAGTGTGCTCCAAAACTCAAATCGCGACATTCCTCTCTAGAAGACCTAAACTCGAGTTTGGAATTCTAAACTCCAGTTTAGCCCACTGCAAATTCCAGTTTTGTTTTACAAACTCCAGTTTGTGTCGGTGATTTTGAAAAACCAGATTGTGCCAATCTGTGAAACCTTTATGGGTTAATCTTAAAATGTTATATCATATGTTGCTATTGATTCTAACATTGTTTAATGAGTTTTTCAAGAAATTTTCAGATGAATTCAGCAAAGATTAAGGTGAAACCAAATCTGGATTAAAAACAATTAGTGAAGAACCAAGAACAAGCCAGGATTTTCTCCTCTATCCCAATAGACCAGCTCAGACTGTTATAGATCGTTCAGATCACTCTCCAACAGTCAAATCAAGTTTATGGAATGAGAAAAACATTGGAAGATCATCTACAACGACTATATCCAAGATTCCAGCCAAGAATTGAAGAAATAGAGAAAAATATGCAACGGTCATATTCCAGATTTACAGCTGAACGTTGAAGAATCATTGAGAAGAATATGCAACGGCTAGTTCCTTTAATTAACCTATAAATACCTGAAGACTTGAAGACTCCAAAGACAAGGAAAAAAACGCAGAAACACAAGCTTAGATCTTCAACATGTTAATACTTTGATTTTCATATCATTTACTCTCTGTTCTCAATGCCTATATAGCTTATCATTGAGAGTAATGATTTGTATTGTGCTTCAGTGTTTATTCATTCACTTTTGAGGGAGAAGATTCATTGTGAATCAGTTTATCTGAGAGATACTCAAGATTGGGTGATCTTGAGTGGGAAACACTTTGTTGTGATTACAGCTTGTAAGGGGAGTGAATCCGAGTGAGGGGTTACTTCGAGTACAGAGTGTGTAATCAAGCAAGTGAATTGATTACGTTTTGTAAGGGGGAGTGAATCCTAGTGAGAGGATTACTTCAAGTACAGAACGTGTAATCAAGTTCAAAGCAAATAGTGGATTGAAAATCTCAAGTGAAGCTTGGGGACTGGACGTAGGTCAAAGATTGGACCGAACTAGGATAAATCACAGTTTGCATACTCTCTTCCCTTATCTTTTACATTTCCAGTACATGCTCATCTTTGAATATCTAACTGTCAATTTATAAGTTGCGAAAAGATTTTTAAAGTTCCTAAAGTTTTATCAAACACCCAATTCACCCCCCTCTTGGGCGATAGCCAGGTCCAATAAGATTTACATTCACATGTGATTTATAAAGCTTATCTCCTTTATTTGAAGAAAACCCTTTTAACCATACTCATTTGCATTCACTATCTTTTATTAGTTTTGATGATGAGTTAATCTTATATTTTCCTTTCGTTATCTTAATTTGAAAATATCCTATATAAAAGAATATTTTGACATCTAATTGCACTAATAATTCTCTTGCAAGAAAGTTTTAAATTTATAGTAGGAGAATTCATACTGTGAAAGGCATTTCCTTAACATACTACAGGCAATATATTGAAAATGGAAGAAATCACCAAGAGGGGGTGAATTGGGGATTTTAAAAATTTCTTTATGAATGACACCCAAATTTTCGAAACACAGTGTAAGAAGGCAAGGAGCGAAAAACTTGAACACAGAAGATTTATACTGGTTTGGTCCTAACCTTGACCTACGTCCAGTCCCTAGATATCTTCTGGGTTTTTTCTACTATCAATATTCTCTTATTACAACAATGTAATACTCAAGCAATCCTAACCAACAAGAACTTGCTCCCCCTTACACTTTGTAATCAAAAGATGCAACTCACAGGTTTCACAACCTTGAGTTTACACAAACAAGAGCTAAAAAAATGATTTTCAAAATAGTACTCTCAAAAGAGTAGATATTGATAAACACTAAAGTTCAAATCAAATGCACAATAATGACTCAAATTGAAAATGTGATCAGTTGTAGTTCTGTGTATATTGCAATGAGTCTTCCTGGGTATTTATAACTAAACTAGAGAAACTAGCCGTTGCAAATCCTTCTCTCTTATTCTCCAATGTTCTACTTCAATTCTGGAATATGTCTGTTGCACATTTTTCTTTGTTCTTTCAATTCTTAGCTTGAATCTTGGATATAGCCGTTGCAGGTGATCTTCCAAAGTTCTTGCTATTCTATGATTCATTTTTTACTGTTGGAGGATGATTTGATCAAGCTATAACGGTCTGAACTAAACCATTGGGATAGAGGAGAAGTTTCAGGCTTGTTCTTGGTTATGTACTAAATGCTTTTGATCCAATTCTAATTTGCTGAATTCATTTGAAATAAATAAGCATTTTGATCAAGTATATGTATGTTGGATGATTCATAACTTAATATGTGAGTAAATAAACTTGAAAGTTTGAATCAAATTGATACAAGATCTCATCTATGAAACAAAGTTCCGATAAACTCGAGTTAGAACAAATAGGCTCGAGTTTAATCATGATATAGACTTTTGGAAGCTTTATGTCTGAGCCAGACTCGAGTCTATAAGTGCTAAGCTCGAGTTTGCTTCACTTAGGCGCGTTGTGACTCAAAGGATAGGCTTAAGTCTGCACAGTTGTGTTCGAGTCCATTTTTCAAGGATGCTCTCTGTATGTGTTATGCTCGAGTTTAGTTTTTTTATGCTCAAGTTTGCTTTCATGACCAACTAAGAGACATCTTCCTGCAAGACTTAAACTTGAGTTAGAAAAACATGCTTGAGTCACAAAACAATCATCATGCTCTGTAAGACATAGGCTCGAGTTTATTATGCTAGGCTTGAGTTTAACTTAGAGTAAATAGCTTGTCTTTCTCTCTGTAACCTTTAGGCTCAAGTTTAGTATAATGGACTTGAGTTTATCTCAGATGAAAACATGAAATTCACTCTCTATCACAAGTAGGCTCAAGTTTATCAAAGGAGGCTCAAGTTTGCATAAGTTCGAAATACTTATCTTTTTGTAAGTTAGACATGAACTCGAGTTTAATAGGATTAGGCTCGAGTTTGAATAACACAGTAAGGATTAAAATTAATATTAGAAAACTTCAATCTTACTTTGAACTTTATTATCAAAGTCTTACTCCTTAGTTTACAATTGTCAGTTATCATCAAAACACATAGAGAACTAACATATATTGGCTACAAAAGCTAACAAATTTGAGGAAAGATTCCTTGACGATCAATCAAGAGAAATATATTGACTATAACAGTCAAAGCAACATAATATTTGCTAATACAAGTGAGTAATTAGCTTGGCATGATCATTATGGAAGAAAGCCCAACCTCAATGAGGAAATTTGGACTTCATGGATTATACATCAACTTGCTGCCGAATTCAAACCTATATGAGCATTTCTAAACCTTATATCTTTATATTTTGTTAATATTTATCACATCTTTAGTATCAATTTGCTTCAATCATGAAAGTCTTTCTCTTGAAAATCTTCCCAACATTGTCTCAAACTTGTTTTCATAAAAACCTTCCAAATTGCATCTCATTAAATACTTTCAAATGGGGGAGAGAAAGTCATTTTCAATGCACATTCATTTTTTTATAAATTAAGGGAGAGTCAATAATTTCTACTTTGCTTTTATATTTATCTTTCCGCAAGCATTTCCTCTTTATACTTCAACCTTTTTGCTAGGCCAAATAGGGGGAGAGAATGAGAAGAAAAATTTGTTGGATCTAACATGTTTTCATACTCATACATATTTTTCTTAAAGGATTTGCTATCATCAAAAAGGGGGAGAATGTTAGATATGATTAGTTTTGATGATGTCAAATATATTTATCCAATATTAAGAGCAAAAATTTTGTATAATATATTTATCTCTTATCCTTTGCTAGACAAGAAGCTATGATTAAAGTCGTAATCTAGGCTATGCTAAAATGTACTCCATGAATTGTTTCAGATTTCCTTTAAAGACTTGCAAGGAGTTCAATAGTTTTATTGCCAACTTTTGGTGGGATAGTAATGTTGTTGGAACTTGGAAGGAAAACTCATTGGAAAGCATAGACAACTATGACTATGAGGAAGAGTACATGAGGTATGGGTTTTTGAGATCTTACTATCATGAATGATGTAACACCCCAAATTCTGAACCCTAAGAATTGAGAATAAGCCTAAAGAAGGCGGACGACTAAGCCTGGTTTGAGAAGAGTCCTAAGAATGTCGAGGGTTATGAAGCCTCTCTGGGACTAAGTAACTCGGCTATACGGGTCAGTGGATCTAGTATGTTTAAGCTGTGAAATTAAAGTGCTAATGGAAAGGGGCCCATAAGACCTATACAGTGTAAATTCGGTTGGAAAAGATGCCACCTAACTACATCCTAAGGTATAGGACAGTTAGTTAGGCAAAAGTATGTCGGTATGAGTGAGTATACAGCATTTTTAGGGAGTAAAGGGTGCCCTACGTTTTTTTGAGAGATCATCAGTATTCGTGAGGAAAACCTGAGTAAAACTCGAGCAGGATCTCGAGACAACATTGATAAAGTAGCTTTAATAAAGTAAGGTCATAATGAATAATGATGACATACTTTTGTATTGGCCAAATAAAATAGTGACACATGTTCCTTCATGATTACAAAGGACAAAAGTAATGATGCTAATGAGACACATGGTATTTTAAGATTGGATATTTGACTTTTTGGCACCACAAAGTACAAGGTCATTATGAGACATTAAAATATACATTTCTTGTTCCCCAAGAATAAAGAAAAACGTGCAACCACATCAGGAGATTGGAAAAGCTTAATTAAATGCATATAAGAGCCCAATTACAAGGTCAAAGTCTTGGGGAAACTTTAACCAACAAAGGGGAACCGACCAAGATACTAAAACAAGGATTTCTTGATCCCCAAGATACTATATTTCATCCACTTATGGTTAGGGAGAAGAGACTGATGATCCGGACCCACACAAGTTCAATTGTGTGGCATGAATTACGAGGAAAGTGTAACCGATGAAAAGGAGCTAAGCGGACTGGTTAGGGTTTACCGGAGTCAGGCCCAGACCCCTAGACACAGAGGGAGGATGAAATTGGTGGGCTCAAAGGATAGAGAGAGACTTGGGGGAAAAGAAAGGGTCACATTATGTAATTATGAAGAGAGAGAAGGGTCACGTCAAGTAATTATGATGAGAGAGAAAGAATAAAATAATCCGGTTTAATTTGGATCACATCCTTTGGAATTGACATGACAATGAAGTGACATGTAATTATGACTATTAAATGGCATTAATGACACAATCTTGGGCAGATTTGGTGGGCCCCATCGGCTTGGAAGAAGAGCAAGGTAAAATGACCATTTTACCCCAGGACACTATTTTAACCACTGGATAAAAGCTTGCATTGAGTAAATCTAATGACCATCATTAAGGGGTAGCCAAAATATTTGATTTTGAGGGCCTAAATGGCGCCACATGTCTGCCCAAGAAGCATCTAGAATAGCTTGGAGGGAAAGTCAAACAATTATATAAAAACCTGAAGCATTCTTCCGACCATTAGGTAATAATGAGTCCTGGGTAATAGCATGAACTAAGGGGGCTTATTTAAGGACATTTACTTGCTCATTTTTGGCTGCCTAAGACGTGCTCAAGAAGAAGAGGAGAGTGTGTAGAGGAAGGAAATCACCAAGAGGGGGTGAATTGGGGATTTTAAAAACTTTTTCGTTAGCTTTTGAAAACTGAACAGTAGCGAATAAACTTGAGAAAGGGAAGAGGAAACTTGACACAGATGATTTATACTAGTTCGGTCTCAACTCTTGACCTACATCCAGTCCCCAGACTCTCTGGGATTTCTCACTATCACTTGATCAATTACACACTCTGTAACTCAGGATGATCCTCTCACAATAGGACTCACTCCCCCTTACAAGTTGTAATTTGATCCCACACTCAAGGTCCCACTACCTTGAGTTTACACAATGAGTTTGATTCGAATTTCACAAAGACTCTCTCTAAGAGTAAGATGAAATGATCACTGAAGCTTAATGTAAATGAATAACACTAATGAAATGAACACAAGATGAAAGCTTAATAACTCTTGATATTTCGTTGACTGTGTTCTCTGTGTTTCCAATTGCTGAAGCTCTATATATATAATGTTGAAGGATGAAGACCGTTGGACATTTTGGCTTTCTGCTGGAAAGAAACGTTAGAGGCAAGTTTAGATTAAGACATTAGGCTCCTCTCCATTGCTTGCCCACGTCTGGTTGTCTGCCATAGTGTCTGAATATTCTCTTTGTCTGATGATAAGGTCCTTTTGGCAGTTCAGTGGACATCTTAGCTGTAAAGCTGATTTCCTGAATATTTTATTCAGTTTTTGAGCGTTTCAACGAAAATGAGAATCTGAAGCTTGAAATGTGTTAATGGAATTTGTAACTCATGAACAAACTTATCAAACATATATATAATGATTCGTAATTCCATTTAAGTGTAAACCAATGCATAAGATTGAATCAGAGAGGTGAAAAGTGCGACATTTAAAACAGAGATTTGTTAGGCTCGAGTTTAAGACCAATAGGCTCGAGTCTGTTCATGAACACTCAAACATAATATGGGTAGGCTTTAGTCTACCCTTTGTATAACGTGATTAATCTTTGAAAATATTTTGAGGTAGCGCATAGGATCGAGTCTATTAGTGACAGGCTCGAGTCTGGAAACTTAGGCTCGAATCTGATCGGGCCAAGTCACTTGGGTAGCTTTCTTCCTGAACCAGGCTCGAGTCTATTAGTGACAGGCTCAAGTCTGTTTTAGTAAAACGCTTTGCAAATGCTTTTCAAATTGAAATAGGCTCGAGTCAAAGGAACTTATGCTTGAGCCTAGGTTTGTGAAAAACTTTGTTTGCTCTTTAGAAGGGACAGGTTCGAGTTTAAAATCTTAGGCTCGAGTCTGTTCTCAAGAAAAATGGTTTGAAGAGCTCTCTGTAAGACATAGGCTCGAGTTCAAAAATCATAAAGAATGTGATATGCTCTCTGTAAGGCATAGGCTCCAGTTTAACATGATAGGCTCGAGTCTCCCTTAGTTATAAAAGATGAAATTTGTCTCTGTCACGAGCAGGCTCGAGTCTATTATGTTAGGCTCGAGTTTGCCCAAGATAAAAACCATGAAATATGTTCTTTGTTACACGTAGGCTCGAGTCTATTAGATTAGGCTCGAGTTTGCTTATGTTCAAAACGTTTATTATCCTTTCTGTTAAATGTAAACTTGAGTCTATCACATCCAAACTCGAGTTTAGCATATATTATAAGATTTAAATCAATTTTAACAATCTTTAAACATGTTTAATCCTTAGCAACAAGTTTACAATGTTCTGTTATCATCAAAACACATAGAGAACTAACAGAGTGAGGCCGAGGCAGCAAGGTTCTAGTTAAAGGAGGAAGTGAAGGCTATAAGCAACCGAAGATTCAAGGTAAGTTCCTAACCGACAACTTGGAAACTCTTATCTTTGCCTTATGGTGTTTTCGTGGGAAGGCAGTGGGATTTCCATATTTTTAAGGTTCTAAATGGGTCCAGAACATGTTTTTGTATGGGTACATGTAAGATGACATTACCATGGAATGAATAAGGTTCAACAAAAACATCTCTAAATTCTTTTAACAATTGTTGAATGCCACTTGTAGCTTCCTTGGAACTGTTCTTCAATGTATATGGTTGTGTTCCCAGTTCACTCTGACTTAGCAACATAAAAAACTGAACTCCCTTTGTCACATTACCATTAATTCTTCAAGTTACCTTGCAAGTAGATGCAAATGCAGGTTTCAAGGTACAACTGGTCCCCTTATACATGAACGTCATGGACAAATCATCATAGTTCCAAGAGGCATGGTGCACCACCTCTTGTAACCAATGCAATCCAAGAACTATATCATAGGTATTTATCTCCATGACTCGCAAATCAAATGAGAAGTCCCTACCCTGCATTTTCTACTTGAAACTCTTCCAAACACCATAGATCTTCAATTTAGCACATCTAGCTACCTCTACTTCACCTTCATACTATACACTCCCTTTCCATCCCAATCGACAAGCCAATTTATAATCAAGGTATCCATGTAAAGCCCCATTGTCAATTAGGATTTGCACTGGTTGACGACCCACATACCTCGGAATCCTCATAGAAACAATGCCCACATTCCCTTGAATCGCATGAAGTGAGATCTGCAAGCATTCCTCATTATCAATAAAAGGCCCTTGCAATGGTGCATTGTCCTCTTCTAGTATTTCCTCACCCTCCTCAACTTCATCCAAATCCAATTCTATCATTTAAAGTTGTAGTTTCTGCTTTTGTGGACACATGTGGTTCGGAGAATAGGGATTGCGACAATAGAAGCAAAGCCCCTTTGCCCTAAGTTCATCAAAATCCTCACCTTTACCGATTGTCGACCCCTTTGCTTGTGACATACTCGTACAAGCTGTGGAGAGGGTGGAAGACCCAGCATTGGTATTACGATTAAAGGATGCATAAGATCTTGTAGACCAAGGCTGAAAACTAGCACGTGAGGTAGCCCCAATCATAGTATTGGATCCCAACTAACTTGTGGAGTTCTTCCACCTAGACGGTGAACCAAAAGTGTCAGCACTCCCACGACGTTGTGTCGTCTTATTGTTGGATTCATCTTGTAGATTGTACTCATATATCTTGGCGATACACTTTGCTTCTAACAACGTATGTGGTCGTTGGAGTCAGACTTGATGTGCACAATCCTTATGAAGACCCTCAATGTAGGCCTGAATTGCATAGTCTTCCTGGAGGTGCAACTTACATTGCAACGTGTCTAAGTCATCATTATAATCGTCCAGTGAGTCCTTTTGATAAAGGCACTTGAAATCAGCCTTAGGAGATTCGAACGGTGGCCCAAATCGAGCTAAAAGAGCAAGGCAATATTCTGCCCAAGCAACGTTACGCCCATGTTCTTCATGCATATAAGATTGATGGCATAAATAACCCTTGTCGTCAAGGTTAACACTTACCATTCTAACTTTCCAAGCTTCCAATGTACCATCAATCTCAAAGTATTTCTCACATTGATCAAGCCATCCCTCTATGTTTTGAAATTGAAACTTGGGAAAATCAAACTTGGTCAATCGGGTTGGAGGTGTATAATCATTTTGCTGCCTATGGTACTTACAGCACTCCTGGAAACCATGATCTGCTTCTGCTACTTAGTGATGTTCAGGTGGTTGCCGTGCGACAAGAGTAGCTAATTGTGCAGCATGTTTTACAAAGCATCCCCATGATTTTGCAGGGTCTCTTCAATTGCCTTAAACCGGGTTTCATTGGGAACAGCCATGGATGCAATCTGTGCTCTTGTGTTAACCATACAAGGTGTAAGAATTTGATGTTTCTGATTGCCCAGAGGTGATCAAAACCCAAAATACAGAAACAGAGGCTCAAAAATTGTTGACAAGGATCAGAAACAGAGAACCAGATTTAGGTGATGTGATTCATAGGATTATTCAGACCCTGCCCTATTAAAACAGACAAAAGAAAATGAAAGAATGGCAAAACCGAAGGAGACTGAAATTTCAAATTCAGAAACGACAAGCAAGGCAAGAATGGCATAACCGTAATTCCCAGAATCTGACGATGACAGAATCCAGAGTCAAATGTTGCAATTAGCGGTAACCAGGATCCAAAATCAAACGAAATTCAATATCTAAAAATATTCTAGAATCAAATTCAAGAATTAACGAATGCCCAAGAAATAATCGACGCTCCCATAGAGACAAAGATGCAAAACCAAGCCAATGAAATCAAACGATAACCAGAAGCCAAGATTCAACTCCTGAGATATGAATGAAGACTTGGAAATCTCAGGCTTAGTCGACTTGGACAAAGAAACAAAATCAGACGTCGACAATTATTTTAGAATTAATTGTGTGATTCCCAGACGCTGTCTCGTAACGCACTGACCCAGTCAATGCAATTGGATGAATCACCAGAAGGGAATGATGATGGCAAATTAATATTCAACCGACCATGGAGGACCCAGAGCCATTCGACACTATCGGACGAATCACCAGGGATGAATGACAATGGCGTGACTCTAGAGACGCAACCAGAACTGCTGCGACGCTGATGGTGCCCAAAATTCAAGACTGAGTTGAAGAGCAGACATGGGACCCAGCGATGATACAACGTGCGCAGAATTATTGAATAGTCAAAATCGACTTGGTCACGTTGAGCCGGTGCCGAAATTGATCTGAAAGTGGAAGAAATCACCAAGAGGGGGGTGAATTGGGGATTTTAAAAATTCTTTTCAACTCTTAAAAATAAAGCTTAAGAAATGAATAATAAAAGAGTAGAGAAAGAAAAGCTTAGACACACATAATTTATACTGGTTCGGTCTCAACCTTGACCTACGTCCAGTCCCCAGATACCTTTTGGGTGTTTCCACTAGTTTAACAGGTTTTTAACTACAACAATGAAGACAAGACACAATCCTAATCACCTAGGACTTGCTCCCCCTTACACCTTGTAATTAAACAACCCAACTCACAGGTTCCACAACCTTGAGTTCACACAAACAAATGCTTTCAAAAATTTACAAACTCTCAAAAGAGTAGATTTTGATAAATACTGAAGATCAAATCAAAAATCACAATACAGACTCTAAAATGCAAATGTATTCAAGTGTAGCTTTGTTGTGTGTTCTTTGCTCTGAGTCTTCATATCCTTTTATAGCCTAGCTAGATGAACTAGCCGTTGCTTTTTCTTCTCCAACGTTCAGCTGCAAATCTGGAAAATGACAATTGCTTATTTTGCTCTGTTTTTTTTCAACTCTCAGCTGGAATCTTGGAATTTTGTTGTTGCAGAAGGTCTTCCAAATTTTCAGTCATTCTATGATCTTAATTCGACCGTTTAGAGTAATCCTGAAGTGTTGCAACGGTCTGAACTGAACATCTGGGATAAAGGAGAAAGATCAGCCCTGTTCTTGGTTTTTCATTTAATGCACTTATCTTGAATCTTGATCTCACATTGATCTTAGCTAAACTTTTCTGAAAAATACTCAAAACTTCATAAAAGACATTAGAAACAATAATAACATATGATAGAATAATTTCAGATTTACCCATTAAGATTTCGCAGATCAACATCATTTGGTTTTTCAAAATCTCTGATGCAAACTTGAGTTTGTTCTTCCAGACTCGAGTTTGGAGTTCATCCAGAAAGCATGTCTGTTGATCAGTGGTCTAAACTTGCAGTGTGTAAAAGCAAACTCAAGTTTGGCTTTTACAGAGAGAACTGTCGGGCTCTGGTCTTGGAATGGAACTTTGGGCATGAAGCTAAACTCGAGTCAATTAGTGACTAACTCGAGTTTGGGTCTATGTTTGGAGAACAGGCCTAAGTTCATAATCTTCTTGACTGGAGTTTAGGATCAATGACTCGAGTTTGTAGTGTAGCCAAATGGATTATCTTTCTGTATGATTCGGGCTCGAGTTTGATCTATTGAGTTTGGGAGTCTATTGAGTTTTCTTGGTTCCTTTCTGTTTGGTCTAAACTCGAGTTTGATAATCCAGACTCGAGTTTGGCTTGCTTGGGATTCTGAGTGTTCTCTGTATCTTCCAGACTTCAGGTTTGATTTTGCAAACTGGAGTTTGGCTTGCTTTTGTGAAATCTGAGCTTCTGTCTGTCAAGTCCAAACTCGAGTTTAGCTATCCAAACTCGAGTTTGCCTTGAACAGTAAGTTTTACAACTTACCAAAGACAAACTTCAAATTTAGTTTACAATTGTCAGTTATCATCAAAACACATAGAGAACCAACATGATTAATTATTAAAAATTCAGCTTGAAACTTATCCTTCGAAGTCAACTTGAGGGTGTTTAAGCCAATATTGATTTGCCCAGTCTAATTCATAGGCGTTCTTGCGTGTTTCTTGATACCTTCCGTGAATTTTTCTAACATTCCACTGCAAGTTGATACGAAATTATGATTTTTGTAGAGGCTGTGTTGAGAACTCAGAATTGATATGAGTTCTTGGACAAATTGACAATCTTTTTCACTTTTCTTGATATGTTCTTGTCAACAATTCTGAACCTTAAGAAGAGGAGAATGTCCAGAAGTGAGCAAGAACTTTGGAGTGTAACAGAAGCGAACCGAGGATTACTCGGCTTTGATACCACTGTTGTGAAGGTTGTAGATAATGAATGGACGTCATCCCCCATTGCTGCTCGACATCAATAGAATGTCAACACTGATCGTGTTTTGACTTTTCTTGCTGGCCTTAACCTAGAATTGATGATGCTTGAGCAAGGATCTCGAGTCATTCTACTCTTCCTTCTCTACGGGTAGTATATTCTGAAATACACCGTGAGGAATCTTGCCAACATACCATGCTTTTAAAGGCCATCTCTCCAAGTCCAGAATCATTCAGACTAACCAGTAAGCACATTTCCTTAGGTTCTGCCTTTTACAAATCTCGTCTGACGTGTGATCATTGTAAGAAGATTGGTCATACCAAGGACAAATGTTGGGTACTTCACGATAAACTGCTCGAATGGTAACCTCGAAAAATCCAACCCTAAAGCCAAGCTTCTACCTTTTGCATGAAAACACTTCAACAAGAATTCAAGAAACAGAGTTTCTTGGGGTTACCTTAAATCGAAGAACCGGTGGATGAACTTGAGATCTTGGGTTTGAAGCTTTGGCTATGGTGGCTGACTGGTCCCTCCTCTGGCCTCTGGAAATTTCACCACTTTTAAGGTGAAAAGAAGAGTTAAATCACCTTTTTAATAAAGGTGAAATTAATCTGGTGAAAGTGGAATTAACTGACATAAATTTCAATCTAAAATTCATCTGGCTTTTGGCTTTTTCCCCAAGTAACTCTAGAAAATTCCAAGGAGCTCTAGGGACCTGACATGTGGCGCATCCCTATCCAAAGAGAGCAGATTTTTATCTGCTTTTGGTGTAAATTACCTGTTTTGGCCCAAAACTTTCGAAAATTATAATTTTGGTCTAGAACTTTTTAATAATTACCAACTTTTCACCTGCCCAAAAAGATGCCTTTTATGCGCCATGGTGGGTCCCTCATCTTTGCCCAAATCAACTTTTACCTATTTATTCCCATTTTGCCCTTTTCTTTGAATGTGGGACCTGCGGTTTGACTTTTACACTGATTTCTCTTTCTTTTTCCTCAAGCCAAGTCTTTTAATGATTAAAGGGGGTAGGTGGCACCAAATGGGGCCTAAACATCTGATCCCCTATAATTAATTCCTTTTTCCACTTTATCAATTCAATTTCTGATCAACCGGTCCCCACCAGGCCCTACTGGGTGCAAAAGTGCTTCTTTTTGTACTTTTCTACAATGTTTCTAGATATTCTCCCCTGAATGTACACTCACATGTGGCACCCTTCCATCTTCCCAAAGTGGCCCCACACTTGTCCCATTCAGTCTAAAAAGAACCCTAGCTGGTCCCTATCGGTCCCCTTTTTAACAGTTAACATCTTGTGGGACCTGTATTTTGTGATTGAGTCTGAGTGCAGATAAAATCATCTGGTTTTCCTTCTCTCTCCTACAATGGACGAAATTGCATGCTTAAGGGGTAAGGATTTGACTATTTTTCCCTTGCTTTTCCTCTTTTACCCCTAAAGTGATATGTGTCCCAGTGTAATCATTACTCTGACTTTTGCTTTTTGACATATGACTTTTCAGTGTCTCTTTCTCTTCCTATTTCCTCAAATCTTTATTTGTCCAGGAAATGTCACACTTCTTCAACCGGGCTTAGTAGTCTATCTAATTTAGGCCTATTCTCAAGTCTCTATGCCCGAAATTCAGGATATTACATTTCCTCTCTCTCTCACCTGCGTTCTCAGCTTTCTTGTTCTCACTCTTAGATCTCTATCTATTTCACTTCTGAACAAGAGTCAAGGAGCAATATATAGAAAGACTTGAGAGGGAGAATGACGCTCCGAGAAAAAGAAAAAGAAAAAGAGGAAGACCGAGAGGTAACTATTGAGGGTCTTGAGAGGTAACGTGTTGTTATTATCGGGAAAAGTATGTTGCTGCTGGTGATCTCACTTCTCTGTGATGCCATGCCGTGTTTGATCGAGATATAAAGGTTGATGAGATCGTGATTTTCTTTTGCTCTTTACCGTTATTGATGCTGATATATATATATATATATATATATATATATATATATATATATATATATATCCTAATGTTGTTGCATTTTATGCTTCTGAAGTTAAATAGGCGTGAGCCAATATAATGGTGTTTATTTGAGGAGTATGGGTCACGTGAGTTGCCTCTTTGTTTCAAATGGTTATGCTATATGGTTAATATAATGAATTGGTTTTTGATATGGGCTGATACATTGAAGGGAAATGTATGGGCTAGTTTTGTTTTGCTACTCTCATGCGTTGGGTCATTGGAAACAATAGTTGAGGGTATATGGATGCTGGATAGGTTCAACTATATGGGCCAACATTTGTATAATGAATAGATAGAAGTAAAATAGGTGTTTTGTATGAGATTGTAAAATTATCCCACTTAATTCTCCTCAAGGCTTTTATTTGCAATAAATAATCATAATTATTGGAAAATAAATAAATCCTTAATTCCATATAAGGATTTTCCTTTTCCTAATTAATTTCTCTAAGCCATTAGATATAAATTCCATAATTTTTAGGCCTACATTATTCCTTAACTTAATTTATTCTTTTTCCTAAAATAAATTACGGGAAAAATAAGCCTAAATTTCCAATAATTAATCTCATAATTCTTTTAAACCAAAATTACATAATTAATTTCCATAAAATATCCAAATTTCAAATCCCAAAATTTGGGATATTACAAACATTGTTGTGTTTTAACACATCTTCAAAACCAGGGTGTTGTTCTACATAAACTTCTTCCATAATATACCCATTCAAAAAGACACCTTTTACATCTATTGGATAGAGCTTGAATCCTTTGATGATGCAAAGGCTAAGAGTACTTGTATGACTTTCAATCTTGTAAATAGAGCATAGGTTTCCTCATAATCAATTTATTCCTCTTGATTATAGCCTTTGGCTATCAATCTTCCCTTTTTTCTGACAATGATTGCAAACTCATTATGTTTGTTCTTTAATACCCATTTAGTACTAATGACCAAATGGTCCTTAGGCTGGATACCAAGTTTCAAACTTATTTTCTCTCAACTTGAATAAACTTTTCTTACATTGTTATCACTCAATCATTGTCTGATAGGGTTTCCTTAATTTTAGAAGGTTATAATTTAGAAAGAAAAGCAGAGAAGCCCATGTCATTAAGAGTTTTGTTCCTAGTCTTTACCCCCTCATTGATGTCACCTATAACTTGGTCTAAAGAATGACTCTTGTTGTATCTTTAAAGTTTCATTTTCTTCCCTTACAACCAAATATATGAAGGTGAGCAAGGTTTGGTTTTCTCCATTTGTAGAGCTCATAAGGTGTCTTGCCAAGCTTTGATTTGATGTAAGCTTTGTTAGAGATGTAACTTGTAGTGCTCATTGTATCAACCCAGAAGACTTGCGAGAAATCTTTCTCATTAAGCATAGCTCTGGCCATTCATGTGAGAACTCTATTCTTTCTTTATACAGCTCTGTTGAGGAGTTCTCGAAGCAAAGAAGTTGTGATCAATGCCATATGTGTCGCAATATTCTTTAAAGGCTTGATTTTCAAACTTTCCACAATGATTTGTTCTAATGGTTGTAATGAACATACCCTTCTCATTTTGCACTTTCTTGACAAAAATGACAAATTCACTAAAAGTTTCATTTTTAAGGAAAGAAAAATAATCCAAGTAAATCTAAAAAAATCATCGCTAATGACTAGTATATATAAATTACCACCAAGAGTTTTAACTCTTGTTGGTCCAACTAAATTTATATGAAGAAGTTAAAGTGGTCTATTTGTCATGACCTCCATTTTAGATTTAAACAATGATTTTATTTGTTTATATTTTTGAAACCCATCATAGACTAAATCATTTTTGTAATGAAGTTTGGGTAAACCAATTACTAAATCATTTTTAAGCAGCTTTCTTAGTCTGTGCATATTGACATGAGCAAGTCTCTTATGCCACAACCAAATTTCATCGGCATTGCTAAGAAAATAATTTTTAGAACTAGTATAATGATTACTCATATCAAGAGTATAGCAATTATCATCCCTTGAGGCTCTTATCTTGACTTTGAGTTGATCTTTATTGAGTTGGAGATCTTCTTTTCTCACAATGATATATTCCTCTGAGTCTAAGATGACCCAATTTTCTTTGTTTGTACTTTGGCTAATACTAAAAAGGTTGTGGCATAGTCCTTCTACATAGTATGCATCTTTTACTTGTACTCTATCTTTTTCGCCAATCTCACCTATTCCAACAATTTTGTCCAATTGGTTTCCTCCAAAGCTCACTTTTCCACCATCTTTTGCTTTCATTGTGGCAAACTTGGTCTTGTCTCCAGTTATGTGCATCGAGCATCCATTATCAATATACAATTTGTTGGTCTTTGATGCTTTGAGACATAAAAACAATGAAAATCAAGTTTTAGGTACCCATATTTTATTGGGTTCTTTTTGGTTAGTGTGGATCATTTGAGGAATACATGATCCTTTCGGTACCCATTTGTAAGTGCCTATTAGTTTCTTCTTTCTATGAAAGCAAGAAGGTGTACTATGCCTCTTTCTATTACAATAATTACAAGGAGTAAATGGGTTAGATGTATATATAGAATAATAAAAATAATTTAAATATGTTTTACCGTCCCTTTTTCCCCTTTCTTATTGTCTAAATCTAAGTTATAACCTATTCTATATCTATCGTTTGTAAATCTTTATGCTTTTAAGATTACTTTGAGCATTTCACTACATTTGGTGAATTTCTCAAGTATCTTATTAAGATCAAAATTTTTCTTTTCTAAAACATGGCAAGTTTCATAGATATCTCTAGAGTTTCATTTAGTTGCTGTTCAAGATACTTGTCCGACTTTTTCAAATTCACTAATTCCTTAACTATTTTGCTAAACTTTAAATAAAATGCATTATATTAAGAAAGCAGTTCATCATATAAGGGTTCAGAGTCATTTACCTCTTTATTATCAGACTCTTTATGTGCCACTAGATAGATGTTGGCCATTTCCTCTTCTCCACTTTCTTCATCTAATGAACAATCACCCCAAATAGAATAAACATAAGCTTTATTTTTCGATTGATTATTCTTCTTCTTTTCTATGTTCTTCACATAAATAGGATATTCAGACTCAATATGTCTTTATTTATTGCACTCATAGGAGATGATTTGATCTCTTCCCTCCTTCCTACTACTCATACCAGCTTTATGGAATTTTCTGAACCATTGATCCTTCTTATAAGATTTTTCGAATCTTCTAACTAGCATTTCAAGCTCATCTTCTTTAGGTTCTTCTTCCTCCTTTGGCTCTTTTTTATTTAATGACGTTAAGTACTACTTCTTTCTTCTTTTTCTCATCAATTTTTTCTAACTCTCTTTTGAATTTCACCTTTTCTTCATACTCGGAGACTTTCAAATAAGGCAACTACTAATCCATTTGATTCTCCTCTAGCTTCTTTGATAAATGTGACCTTGGCTTACCATTCCTTCGTGAGAATGTTGAGAATTTTTCTCACTTGAAAATTTTGGTCATGCATTCTTTCCAAGGATGCTAGTTGATTAATCAAGTATGTATATTTAAGTTCAAACTCAACTATACTCTCTTCAGATTTGATTCGAAGTAGATTATACTCTGTGACTAGAGTGTTGACTCTGTTTTCTTTAATCCCTGAGGTTCCTTCATGAGCAATCTCTAGCACTTCCCACATTTCTTTCGCATAAGAGTGATTGCATATTCTGAAGTATTCCTTTTGACTCAGAGCACTTTGAATCATTAGAATAGATTTGTAGTTGAGAGTCACCAGCTTCTTATCGTTGTTGTCAAATTCTATAAGGGTCTTTGGGGCCATTCGTTCTTCAACTCTTTTCGTAGGGATATAGTCTCCATTTTGGATCACTTGTCATAAACCATCTTCCATTACCATCATGAAGACTCTAAATTTTGCCTTCCAAAATGAGAATTGTTCTCCATTAAAGCCAGGAGGTCTGGAAGTAGAGGCATTATCTAGTAGTATTCCTTCCATAAGATCCTTCTCGAGATGTTAGTCTTGAAATTGGAAGACTAAGCTCTTATACCTATTGTTAGTGCCAACGTTTTATCCAAGAGGGAGGTGAATTAGGTGATATTAAAAAATTTAAATAAATGAAATTAACAACTTAATCAAAAGATCAAAATTAGAGAAATATCACTTAAGTGTACATAGGAGTTTATACTAATTCGACCTTAATCTCTTGATCTATGTCCATTCCTTGTAGCACCTCTAATATTTCCATTATATTCCCAATATTCGACGGGTTCTTGGCACCACTGTACAAAAAGATTTTCTCAATAGGACACATACCTGATAATTGAATATTTTACACACTTATTTGTATCAAAATTAGATAATTGAATATTTTACACGTACCCAGACTAATGATTCTTCTGTTTTGGTGGATTTTGTTAGGTCTAACATTTTCTGCAGGTTTGGCATCCTTAGAGCCATCATTAGTGACTAAGGCTCTTATTTTTGCAATCGAAGCATGGGTTCCTTGTTACGCAAGTATGGGGTTCTTCACAAGGTATCCACAGCATACCACCCCCAGACTAATGGTCAAGTTGAAGCCTCAAATAGAGAGATTAAGTAAATCCTTCAGAAGACTGTTAACTCTACCCGAAAAGATTGGAGTAAGCGATTGGATGATGCGTTGTGGGCATATCGTACAGCCTATAAGACTCCGATTGGGATGTTTCCCTATCGGCTTGTCTTTGGTAAGGCATGTTATCTTCCGGTTGAGTTGGAGCATCAAGCCTATTGGGCCATTAAGCAGTGTAACATGGATTTGGCTAAATCTGGGATGGAAAGGAAGCTATAGCTGCAAGAGTTAGATGAGCTTAGATTGGATGCCTATGAGAGTTCACGATTGTATAAGGAGAAGACAAAGGCATTCCATGATAAGTATATCTTGAGGAAAGAATTTTCTGTGGGCCAGAAAGTTCTTTTATTCAATTCCCGCCTTAAGTTATGCCAGGTAAGCTTTGATCTAGATGGGATGGCCCTTTTGTGATTACTAATGTTTTCCCTTTTGGTGCTGTTGAGCTGTGTGATCCACCCACAAGACGGACCTTCAAAGTTAATGGACACCGTCTCAAGCAATTTCATGAGGGAGACATGAAGCAACCTGAGGAAGCAGAGATCCTCCTCATTGATGCCACATATCCTCCATAAACCCCTTGAGGAGTATTCTTCTTTCTTCCTCTACCTCCCTTTTCTTTTATTTATTCCATTGCACACTTTGTTTGTTCCAAATAAAATTAGTTTGTGAATCATAAAGTTTCTCTTTCTATGATTGCCACATATTACAGACTTGAACATTTGGTTTTTGATGGATTATTCTGTTGGACTGCAATTCTGAATTCTTGGATTATACATCTTGGTGATTGATTTTGTGGTGCTAATCACATGATTTTATATTTCCTATGTGATATTTTGGGCCTGCTTGAATGGAACTCATCTTTTACCATTCTTTCTTTTATGTGTGCATCTACTCATGAATTATATTTTCTAGAACTTGCTCCCTTTCTTTTTGAAACTGCATTTTCACTTACATGTATGAATATGATGGAGGCTTGTTTTCTTTCTTTTATTTCTCTACTTTGGTCAAATAGCTTTCCCTTGCATCATTTTCCCATTGCTAGCCCCTTTGTGCCTTGTTGTGAACTATTCTTTTACTTACCACATTACTAGCCTAAGTGTAGAACCAATTTTTATCGCACCTTGGAATTCCATTGAGCATTAGTTTCAATTTTGTTTTGTGTTTAAGTGTGGGTGTTATTCAGGAGTGCAACAGTTTAAGTGTGGGGGAGAGATATTTGATTTTGTGTCATTTCATCAATTATCATTCATTTTCTCAAAAAAGAAAAAAAGAAAAAAAGAGAGAAAGCAAAAGCAAAAACAAAGAATAAGCTTTCTTGACTAGTGCTCTTTTACATTTTCTTCGTGCTTAACCTCCCTTTTTTCCATACTTCTACATGCCTTCACCCAAACTCCATTACAACCATAAATAATAAGCTCTCTTGATTTATGCATGCATGTGTTGTGAGTAGTGGAGAAGTAGAAATTGAGCAAGCCTATGGTAAAACAATTTTCTTGAGTAGAAATTGAGTGATACACTTATCTCCTTATACACTTGAGAGATTGATTGAGGGTAACCCTATGAGAGATCACATTGTGTGATTAGCATCATTGCTTGAGATCGCTATGATTTGTAATTTGAGATGAAAGGGTTTCAATCTTGATTGCTTGGTCTTTTGAAACTTTATGTCCCTTGTTCAAATTTTACACTGTTGGCAATTATTAGAAATGAGAATCTTCCTTCCAATTTTTCTTTTCTTTTTGATTTTGCCCAGGAGTGCAAAAGGATAAGTGTGGGGGAATTTGATAATTGAATATTTTACACACTTATTTGTATCTATTGGGTAATAATTTTAGGATTGTTTACTAATAAATAATGGGCTTTAATGCTTATTTGGGCTTTGGGCTTGTATTTGGATTTAATTCATTTTCATGATAAAAGTTTCAGATTTACAATACTTCACTATTTTAATCATAACTTTTGAACCAGACATCATATCGGCCTCATTTTTGTCTCATATTTCAGATGATTCAAAGAGCTACAAATGTTATGAAGACTCAAAAGGCAAATTCGGTCAAGAGGATGATCAAACTTGGAGCCAAAGTTAGAGACGTTTTTTTAGACTTTTAGGCCCGAATATTGTGATTAAAAGCTCATTTTGCTATTTATTTCGTTTTTGGGCCATTTTGTAGGCTAGCCCATTTCCAATTAGGTTAAGTTGGAGATAGGCAGCAGCCACAAAGAACATCCTATCATTTTCGTTTTTAGGTTTTTGGAGATCAAACACAGAAGTTTCATTTTCTCTGCAATGTTCTTCGCGTTCTTCGTCTGTTCTTCATTTTTTCCAGTCATGTTCAGCTAAATTCTCCAGATTAACCTAACGTTGAGGATTCCATGATTCATCCAGAGAGCTTGTGTTTAATCGGTAACGTTACTCGTTTATGTTTTTATCTAATCAGATTCGATTTCTGGAAATAGTTCGAATGTTAGATTTAATATTCGGTTTGGTTCATCCCAAGGACTGAGTTCGGGCTAGGTTTAAGTGTTGCTGTGTGATAGCATAGTAAGACGCCACTGTTCGAACAAATTCTAGGCAATCGTCTAGTTGCGGGAATTTATGGATGGATGCAAAGATCTCGATCTGTCCAAATCCAAACGCGAGTTTATTTATATTTCGTTCAATGATGGAAGTCTCTGGAATCTGAAATGTTGGGTTGATTGATTTTAATATTTGTTTGTCAATTCATTTTGTTTCTGCTTATTCTAGTTTTTCATCTGTTTGCATAAAAAAACCCCAGATCTACCTGTTTCTGTTTCACTGTTACTGATTTAAACCCACTGCGAATTCGTTGGGATAACAATCTAGGTTCCCATTGTATTGCAAATATTTTTACCGAACTTGGTTATTTTGCAAGGGGTCGGCAATCTCTTGTCAGCGCCCCCCCTTACACTTTGTAATTTGACAACCTTACTCAAGGTCCCACTACCTTGAAATTCCATAGAATCAAATAAGGTTGGTAATCTCTATCACAAAGTGGATAGATAAACACTAAACAATTAATTGAATATAAGAAAATATCAAAGAATAACTAAGCAATAAATAATCTAACTCAAATGCTTCGCTATTTTTAGGCAGTCACTAATAATCCCACTCAAATGCTTCGCTATTTTTAGGCAGTCGACATTAATGACCATTTTGGGCATTCAAATTTGTCCGTTAGAGACAACTTATAGCATTTGATGATATTTAATGTTCTGTCGCTTTCTCTTCACTTCATCAAATACTTCAGATGTAATACCTCTATTCTGCTCTGCTTTGCATTTAATGCTCTAATAGATTTTTGCTTTCATTCCTTTTGAAGATAATCCAAGGTTTAATCATCTAAAACTTATACATAAATAAGATTAGTAACATTGAGAAGTGGTATTAGTATTTATAAAGTGTAATCATATGTTAATCATAGATATAAAAATTATCGAGACAATCATTTTCGTAAGGTGATGAACATGCACTTGAGTGTGATTAAGGATCACTTGAGTAATGCTTTGTCACTCAAGTTCCTGCAGTAACTCAAGTGCCTAGATGAACATTGTGTGAAGTGTTGTAGAAAAACTTATCACTCACACTACTACAAAATATAGCTTTTACTTCCCCAATTGGCGTCCTATTATAAAAAAAAGAAGTAAAACATAAAGGCCGGTGGCATTTTTGTAATTATATGTGAGAAAACTTAACTTTTGGCATCTAACTTATAACCTTAGATGCCAAAAACATCCCTTTTGGTATCTAAATTAAATATTTAAACGCCAAAAGTGGACCCTAGCGCCAAAAGTTATCGCTGAAAATTGACCTGGTGCCAAAAGCAAGACTTTTGGCTTCTAAGAATAAAACTTAGAAGCCAAAAGTCTAGACTTTTGGCTTCTACGTTTCATTCTTAGAAGCCAAAAGTCTTGAGGTTTTGCTATTCGTGCCAGGCCAATTTTTGGTGCAAATTTTTTATATCAGAGTCCACTTTGGGCTTCTAAGTTTCGTTCTTAGAAGCTAAAAGTCTTGAGGTTTCGCTTTTCGAGCTAGGCCAATTTTCGGCGCAAATTTTTTGTGTCAGAGTCCACTTTTGGCTTCTAAGAATGAAACTTAGGAACCAAAGGTCTAGACTTTTGGCTTCTAAGTTTGATTCTTAGAAGCCAAAAGTCTTGAGGTTATGCTTTTCGTGCCAGGCCAATTTTTGGCACAAATTTTTTGTGTTAGAGTCTAATTTTGACTTCTAAGAATGAACTTAGAAGCCAAAAGTCTAGACTTTTGACTTCTAAGTTTCATTCTTAGAAGCCAAAAGTCTTGAGGTTTTGCTTTTCGCGCCAGGCCAATTTTCAATGCAATTTTTTTGTGTTAGGGTCCACTTTTGGCTTCTAAGAATGAAACTTAGAGCCAAAAGTCTATACTTTTGGCCTCTAAGTTTCATTCTTAGATGCCAAAAGTGGACTGTAACACCAAAAATTAGTGTCGAAAATTGGCCTGGCGCCAAAAGCAAGACTTTTGGCGTCTAAGTTTCAAAGCTTAGACGAGAAAAGCTTTTCAAATTTCCTATACTTTTTTTGTTTTTTTAAGCCCTCCAAATCCAAACCCATGACTTCATTCCTAGCACGCGATGTTCCCTCTTCTCTCTCGCCTCTACCTTCACGCCCACCCACTACAACCATTGCCGACAACCTTCTTTTCCACACATCATGAACGTCGCGGCAACCTTCTTCCACTTCGTCTTCTTCCTCTTTCCCTCAACTTTCATGGCTGAACTTCATTTTCTCCACAAGATCAACGGCAAAATCAACGTCGTCCCTTCATTTTCAACCTTCTCCATAGGATCTACGGCACAATCGACGTCGTCCCTTCATTTTCAACCTCATTTTTGTTTTTGATTTTCCAATTCTACAACTTCCTACTGTAAGTAAGCTTCGACTTTTCGAATCTGCTTGATTTTTCCAAATCTATTTGATTTTTCCAAAATTGTTCGAGCTGTGATTCGTATGTGATCGACTTGCTCCATATCTGCTTGACTTGCTCCAGATATATTCGACTTCTCCTTCTCGCCTCTAGAATTTTTTTTTATTTTGAGTTGATTTTGTTGGATCTGATTTGTTGTTGTAATGTAGATATACACTTGTAGAAATTTTTTGATTTGAGTTGATTTCATTATTAAGAAAACGCCATTCAATTTTCGATTTTGGATCTAATTGAATCCGGATGTAGAAGGTTTTGTAAGGGATTATCGTGTTCAGTGAGTAGCTATACGATCCAACAATTTTTTTTTAAAAAAAACTAATGCCTACGACGTCTAAGAATAGTCTTAGAAGCCATAACCATGAGTTACAGTGTCTAAGATTAAGTCTTAGAAGCCATAGCCATGAGTTACGGCGTCTAAGACTTGATCTTAGAAGCTGTAACCATGAGTTATGGCATCTAAGTCTCTTTCTAAGACGCCTTAACTCATGATTAAGGCATCTAAGCCATGTCTTAGACGCCTTAACTTGTGACTTTTTGACCAATGGCGCCTTAACCAAATACAAAATGACGTCTAATAAGTCTTAGACATTGTATGTCATAATATACGGCGTCTAATTAGAATTAGACACCATAAGTGAAAGATATACTATGCCCCCAAAAGGCGTCTCACGGATAAAGGACGCTAAAAGTGCAAAAAATAGGACACCGTAGACCTATTTTGTTGTAGTGTCAAGTGCTTAAAATGTAACTCAAGTGATCTTTTGTTGTTTGGAAAATGTTTCAACACTATCAGGTGAGTTGAGTGAATTTATGGATCACTTGCACACATTTGCAAGTGATCTTGGATCGCTTAAGTGATTCTTTGGGTCATTTGAGTGATCTTCTGTTAAGATCACATCGCTGTTGGTTCATCTGATTGTGCCTTACTGAATCTTGCAAGTTGGGACTATCACTCGAGTGATCTACTTTAACTTCCAAATACTTTACGAGTCACTTGTAAATTTTTGCAAGTGATAAGGAATTACTCGAGTGTTTACCCAATCACTCGAGTGATCTGTTAGCTCCCAATGTTTGTTTTGATGATAACTAACCCTTATAAAAGAAACTTGGTCGACAAAGTGTTTTACCCTGTGAAAAATCAGCTCTGCATTTTTATCTGTCAGATTGGCTCTAGCCAATTAATTGACTCAAGGCAAGGTTCAGAGTAAATTTATCATATGAGAAATATTGACTCTAGCCAACGTTCTGTGATTCTAGCCAAGTCCCACGCACTTAAAATATTATTTTAATTGGCTCTAGCCTAAAAGGTTTAACCCTAGCCAAGATTTTGACCATTACTTTCAAATTATTCTTTCTACCTCTAGCCTAAAAGAGTGGCTCGAGTTCATGCCAAAACTCAAGCCTGAATCATTTGACTCGAGCCTAGAGTGTTCCGATAAAGCAGTTTTGCTCTCGCCAAAATATGTCAGCTTGAAAAATCTCTTTTTTAATCCCTGATAAATTTCTGAGTATGATTTTGTTTGCTTTATGTCTTCTCTCATTATTATTCCTAACCACATTTAATGAGTTTGTTAATGGTTTCAAAAGATTACCAATTATCACTAAACTGTAATAAAGCAACGATGATGTGTCAGATGATTTAATGCAAAAGCAAACATTCACCATTTTGGCAAAATGATCTTCTGGGCAACGATAAAGCTTCACGACTATTTCCCTCACACATTTTCTGTTGAGTCTCAATGGACAATTTGAATAAGGAAGTCTAAACTTGAGTCATGATGTTTTCTATAGTGTTTTGGGAATTTGGTAGGAGTTGACTCAAGCCAAAAATCATTTGACTCGAGTCAAGGTTTAAACTAAAGTTATCCATATTATTGACTCAAGCCAATCGTGATTTTCAAGCCATTTTTGCTCTTTGGAACGAGTTGACTCGAGTCAGGTGTGTTTTTAGCAACTCTATTCTACTCTGTTTCACGTTCAATTCGGGTAAGGTCCAGTAATTTGATGATATCTCCTAAACCAGAGATCAGATTAAGGGGAAACCAATTTTGTATGAAACTAGACATCTAATGCGTCATGTTGACAAAGTTTCAAGCCCAAAGAGTTTAGATGAGAGAGATATTAATTTTGGAAGTTGGAACAACAGTTAATATCACATAGCAAACCTAACTTCGGTGTTTTGGGTGTATCTCACAAAATACACATCGGAATGAGCTGACATTAGTGGCATATGAAACTAGACTCATATACCTTTCCAAAAACATAAAGTTCACAGAAAACAAAGATCAAATGAGAGAGAGATGATTTTTGGAAGTTCACAGTTTGTTCAAGATTGTGCAAAAAACATTGGTTCAGAACAACTTCTATTAATCTGATCATAATGCTCAACCTAAAATGAGTTTGGAGCTGATTCTTCTTGCATTGGAAAGAATACTTGAAGAGTATTCTAGGGATATATGTGATTTTCCAAGATTTGGAGCTTAATGGAGATGTTATGGTTACTAGAACTTCAACTTGGTAATGCTAAT
The DNA here is from genome assembly GCA_037074495.1 of Acacia confusa. Lineage (NCBI taxonomy): Eukaryota > Viridiplantae > Streptophyta > Magnoliopsida > Fabales > Fabaceae > Acacia > Acacia confusa. The sequence continues at coordinate 17,834,178 of CM073508.1, read as the reverse complement.
GTTCTTGTGTTTTGAAGTCATTGGATTGTGGAAGTTTAGTTAATTAAATGGGTAACTCAAGTGACGATTAGACAAAGAGTTAGACGTTGTGAGAAGAGTTTTTGACTTGAGCCATCACTTAATGACTCAAGTGAGAGTCTTGTTTTCCATCTGTGATATGTTTGCATTCTCCATTGACTCTAGTCTAATTTTCCTGCCTCGAGTCTAAAGGCTGACTCGAGCAACGTTATTTTGCATCGAGTCAAAGATTATCTGTGCGTTTAAAGGATTGTTTGATTCTTTCTTGAGACATGATGCTTGCGACTTAAGCCTAAGCCCAAACTCGAGCAATGTTATTTTGCATCGAGTCAAAGATTATCTGTGCGTTTAAAGGATTGTTTAATTCTTTCTTAAGACATTATGCTTGCGACTTAAGCCTAAGCCCAAACTCGAGAGATGTATTTTGTTGCCTTGAGCCAGTGTGATGGAAATGCTCTTTATGGTTTTTAAACGATGAGATGTCTTTCAAGCGATTAGTTCAAACTCCCACATCTGAAAACTTACATTCTCATCAAGAACATTCAAATGAATTCCAAAAGGACTTATACTACTTCTTAACATTACTTATATCATTTGTGTATAAGTTTAAGATGATTATATGAAGGATTAACAATAGCTTACCAAAAGCAGATGCTGACATCTGAAGCTTCAACGGCTATTTCTCTAACGACTACTTCCAACTGATCTCCAACGGTCGAAACACAATAACCTATGAATTACAAAGTCTTTTTTTTGCTCGAAAGAAATTACAAAGTCTTCAAACTAGAAGAAGTGATGATAAATGAATGATTTCGAGGAAGCCAATGAAATGATGTTACTACTTCACCGTTAATATGTCAATAACTCATATACTCTTTGTTTCTCAATATTTATAGTTTACAGTAGAGAGTGAGATGAATGATTATGTACTTCAGTGATTATCTATTCACTTCTGAGAGAGAAGATTTAGTGTAAATTAGTTTATCTGAGAGTTACTCAATATTGGGTAATCTTGAGTGGGAAACACATTGTGTTGATTACAGCTTGTAAGGGGAGTGAATCCTAGTAAGAGGATTGCTTCGAGTACAGAGTATGTAATCAAACAAGTGTATTGATTACAGTTTGTAAGAGGGAGTGAATCCTAGTGAAAGGATTACTTCGAGTACAGAACGTGTAATCAAGTCGAAATCAGATTGTAGATTGAAAATTGAAAGACCCGGCTGAACCCAAGTGGGGGGTAAATTGGGTGAAGATAAAAACTTGCAATCTTTGAAAATCTTTTTGCAATTTAGTAAAATCAGTTTGAATGATAGTAAAGAGTTATAAAGTTATAGATAATCATTCAAAAATATATGCTGGAAATAAAAGAGATTAAGGAAGAGAATTGCAAACTCAGATTTATACTGGTTCGGTCCAATCCTTAACATACGTCCAGTTCTCAAGCTCCACTTAAGATTTCCACTATCTCCTTGTTTAACCAGGCACAAGAGAAAAGACTTTACAACCTCACAAGTTTAGCTAGGCACTTGTGCAGCCTTTACAATTTCTCACAAAAACTCTCCCTCATAACCTGTAGGGATACATTCAATTTCCCACCCAAGGTCACCCAACCTTGAGTATCTCTCAGAAAATAGAATGTTTTACAATGTATCTTCTCTCAAAGAAGTGAATAGATGATCACTGAAGCGTATTACAAGTCATTTCACACTCTAAATGATAAGCTATGTAAGTATGAAAAACAGAGTGTGTGTGAGATTCAGAATTTTAGCATTATGACAGCATAATCTCTTTCTATGCTCTTTGTGTGTTTTGAATGAGGCTCTTTTTATAGATGAAGATGATCTGAACGTTAGAGAATATAGCCGTTATGAATAGAGACGTTGGGAATAAGGCAATTGGAAAAACTAGCCGTTAGAAACTTTTCGGACTTGATAGCTCAGCATTTTGATCTTCATGTAATCCTTCATTTGATCATCTGAAATATGTCCATAAATGATATAAATGATGTTAAGAAGTATTACAAATCATTTGGGTAAGGATCTGGATGATCTAGATCAGATTTAAGATTTTTGCAATGGTCATCTTTCTAAACTGAAGGTGAATATTGCAATATTGTTTTGCATATTGCAGTAATGAGGCTGTCAAGCTACTTCAGATTCATCTATGTCTGTTCGATACTTGAGTATTGATGATCCTCTAACGTTCATTGCTCTTTGTCTGATCTATTCTCGAGTTTTCACTTATATACTCAAGTATTCAAGTTGTTCTGGCCCTTGGTTGCTTTCTGACTTAATTTAGCTTCTAATTTAGCAAACCATTCATTCCTATATAGCTCTTTAAGTCTTCTTCAAAATGCAAAAAGAATCAAATCCAAACTCGTTATGATCTATCCATTAAGATCTGATGAATAAAGATTTTTCTTTACCAGTTCACCAGTCAGTCAACTTTTGAAGACCATATCTCTCTAGTCTGATCTTCATTTTAGTTGAGTCAAGTATTTATGGAAAGCCTTATGAGTCTTCGTTCATTGCCACCAATTTCAGCTCATTTCAATATGTAGATTGTGAGTTACACTCAAAACATTGAAGCTTGGTCTGATGTGTGGCGTGGATTCCTGATCCAACTTTTGAAATTCACAGCTCTCTCATCTGATCTTATTTGAGCAAGAAACTTTGTCAAGATGACGCATTGGATGTCTAGTTTCATACAAATTTGGTTTCACCTCAATTCGATCTCTATTTTAGGAGATATCATCGAATCACCAGAGCTCGCCCAATCTGATTGTGAAACAGAGGTGAACAGAGTTGCCAAAAAGAGTTGGATACTCGAGTATTGATTTAGATACTCAAATATTGTCGAGTACAGAAGCACCATAAAAGCTGAAAACACCCTATACTCGAGTCATTAAGTTTCATACTCGAGTATTGAGTTCCAAACTCAAATTTTGACTTGGAAACTTGAGTTTCCCAAACTCCAGTTTTCTCATCCAGAAGCAAATTTCTGCACTAAGCTTGTATACTCAAGTTTTGACCTGGACACTCGAGTTTTCTCTTCCATAAGCTGATTTTTGCTGATTCTAACTCTGAATTGAACCTCTCCAACATCCATTTGATTGTGAAGACTTATGATATCAATCTAAGGCCTTGTAAATTGATTTTTCTCATTCTTTTTGACAAGATCTTCTCTTTCTTTCTTCTCTTCACTTGGTCATTCTTCACAACTCTATTCTTTCTTTCTTCTTCTCTTGAGAATTCTCCATAGACATATTTGAGTTATTCTGGAATGAAGATATTCTCATTTCATTCATCAATTTCTTCCATCTCCCATCATCTCCCATCTTGATCATTCTTTATCATGGACTCATAATTTTCTACATGTTCTTCAATATTTCCTCTTCTTCTTGAACTTTGACATTTTCTTTAATTTCTTCTTTCTGAAATCTCTTATCTCCTTCTTGTTCACCTTTTTCCTTTCTTTTAATTCTCTTGAACATTCTTCACAAATATATTTGAACTGATCTTGATTGAAGATGTTCCATTCAATAAATCCTTTCTTCTTCAATTTCTCCTCTTCCTTATCCTCATCTACATCCTCGACCTCCTTGGTCTTCTTCTTTTTCTCCTTTGCCGATTCTTCTTTTTGATCATTCTTCATGAATGAACTTTACACCTTTGATTCTACATTCAATTCAAGAATTAATCAATGAAGGAGATAAATATAGTAAACAAACTTTTTGCTCTTTTCTAATGGCATCTATATAAGACATCATCAAAACTAATCATATCTAACAAAAATCTCAAGTGAACCTTGGGGACTGGATGTAGGTCAAGGATTGGGCCGAACCAGTATAAATCACAGTTTGCATATTCTCTTCTCCTATCTTTTACATTTCCAGTATATGCTTATTTGAATGTCTAACTGTCGATTTAGAAGTTGCGAAAAGTTTATCAAAGTTCCTAAAGTTTTATCAAACACCCTATTCACCCCTCTCTTGGGTGATAGCCAGGTTTAACATGGTCTTGTATCACTTCATCATTTTATTGAGTGACTTGCTGAAACACTAGAAATGAGGATGTATCACTCGAGTTCATTCACTGCCACTTGAGTGATCCTCTTTGATCACTTGAAGTGAATAAAACTCATTCCAGTGTCGTGTTGATTTAAGTTTATTTCAAATACATTTTTGACACTCGACTGACTTAAATTATCAAGTCCACTTTCTATTATGGTTTGTATATCAGGATTTGTTATCATCAAAACACTATAATATAAGAATGAACAAAAAGGGTTGCAGGAGTTTAAAATGACATGATGGTTGAAGAGTACATTAATTGATTGAAGTGGCTTCATATTTCAAAGAGACGAGTTGAGAAGTTTACTTTGGAAGTTGAAGAAAGTTTGGAACATTGAAGACCACTTGTAAAGAAACGACAGTCCCTAAAAGGACGCTTAAACCAATTATTTGAATAACTAGTCTAAGAATTTAAATTTTGAAAATTTTCATATATTTAATGCTACCTCTAGTCCAAATTATAAAACCAGGTTGACTTTTTTTGGAGAAATTAAAGAAGCCAAATAACTTACTTAATCATATCATATGTTGTGTATTCTTAGATTATATATTAGTTTATTAGTCAAACTAGTTAGTTTGGACAAAAAAATACAAATACTCTAAAGTAATTTAATTAACTTCCTTAATCTCTCTAAAAAAATCAAATTGATCTTATAATTAAGACCAGATGGAGTATTTATTGAGACCACATTGAAAATGGAAGAAATCATCAAGAAGGGGGTGAATTGGTGATTTCAAAAATTCTTTTGAACTCTTTTTCAAAACTTGAAAAGTAAATAACGAAAGAGTAAGGGAAGAAAAGCGAAACACACAGGATTTATACCAGTTCAGTCTTAACCTTGACCTATGTCCAGTCCCCAGATATCTTCTGGGTATTTCCACTAGTTCAACAGGCTTTAACTACAACAATGTAAACCACACACAATCCTATTCACCTAGGACTTGCTCCCCCTTACACTTTGTAATTAAACAACCCAACTCATAGGTTCCACAACCTTGAGTTCATACAAACAAATGTTTGAAAAATGTTTTCAAAGAATCAAGACTCTCTAAAGAGTAAATATTGATAAACACTGAAGAACAGCTCAAAAAACCACAATACAGACTCAAATGGCAAATGTAATCAAATGTAGCTTCGTTGTCTGTATTGCTCTGGGTCTTCATGGCTTTTTATAGGCTAACTAGAGGAACTAGCCGTTGTATTTTCTTCTCTAACGTTCAGCTGCAAATCTGGAAAATGACAGTTGCATATTTTCCTCTGTTCTTTCAATTCTCAGCTAGAATCTTGGAATATGTTGATGCAGATGGTCTTCCAGATATTTTGTCAATCCGTAACCTTCATTTTACCATTGGACAATGATTTAGTTGATCTATAACAGTCTGTGCTGAACCATTAGGATAGAGGAGAACGATCAGCCCTGTTCTTGGTTCTTCATTTAATGCACTTATTCCAGATCTGATTTCATCTTGATCTTTGCTGGTCGTATCTGAAATTTACTCAAAACTTCATCAAAGATGTTAGAAGTAATAGTATCATATGATAAAACATTTTCAGATTAACCCACAAAGATTTCGCAGATTGACACAATCTGGTTTTTCAAAATCACCGATACAAACTCGAGTTTGGAATCTTAGACTCAAGTTTTGGGTTCATCCAGAGAGCATGAAGGTTAACCAAAGGCCTAAACTGGAGTTTAGAGATGGCTGACTCGAGTTTGGTTCTTACAGAGAAGACTATCAGGCTCTGGTCTTTGGATGAGATTCTAGACATGTGGCTAAACTATAGTTAATTAATGACTAACTCGAGTTTGGGGCTATGTCAAGAGGATAAGCCTAAGTTTAAGAATTTCCAGATTGAAGTTTAGAAACATAAACTGGAGTTTTCAAATCAAACATATTGTTGGTCTTTCTGTATGACTTAGACTCAAGTTTACAGATGTAAACTCGAGTTTCAGCAAGAACTGAAACTTTTGAAGTCTCTTCTATTTTTGGGATAAACTGGAGTTTGCAGACAAAGACTGGAGTTTACAAAACTTGTGAAAATATTGAAGTTTCTGAATTCTTTCTGTTTAGTCTAAACTCGAGTCTTAGGGTCTAAACTCGAGTTTGTCTTGTTCAAAACTTTGAGTGCTCTCTGTATCTTCCAGACTTCCAGTTTGTCTAAGCAAACAGGAGTTTGGCTTTTTGGGAAAAACTTTGATTGCTCTTTGTGTCTCTGCAAACTCGAGTTTGACTAAGCAAACTGGAGTTTGGCTTTCTTTGCAGGATTGAGCAACTCTCTGTCAAGTGTCAGACTTGAGTTTACATACCTAAACTCGAGTTTGCCTTTGACAGTGAGTTTTACAATTTACCAAAAGCAAACTTCATTTTGAGTTTACAATTGTTAGTTATCATCAAAACACATAGGGAACTAACACACATTAAATTATAACTTGTCTAGAAAATATTATTTATATAATGGGCAAGTGAGACCGGTCTTAAGTTTATTAATATTTACAAAAATACCACATGTTATAGTTTTTATACTGTCTCTGCCAATAAGAGGTGTAAATGTGACTGTTTTAAAGGCTCCCTCCTAGAGCATTGGGGGGTTTTGTGTAACAGAAACGGTTAGTTTCTCACATTGTGAGAAACTAAAGTTTGAATTTCCATTGGAAGATATGCTCACATTATTCAAAATAATGTTATCATATCACACAAAAATTACTGTCATCAATTGGTTGTCAATTCTTTTTTAATAATTTACCTGTTAATTCATTTTCATTTGATACATTAATACTTTCTTTTATAATTCCTTTTCCTATGTTAGGGATGAAGCAGAACTCATTCAAAATATTGTCAATGACATCATAAAAAAACTAAACCATGAGTCTTCAAGTGTATTAGAAAATATTGTTGGAGTGGATGAGAATTCATTGAATTATTGCTAGAAAGATTCTCGACAATTGGAATTTGTGGTATGGGTAGAATAGGTAAAACAACCATAGCTAAGGTTGTGTTTGCGAAATTCCGCTCTCAATTCGACAGTTGCTCCTTTATGGAGAATTTAAGAGAAGAGTTAGAAAAACATGGCCTCAAATACATACGTGATAAACTTTTCAATAAATTATCAAAAGGTGCATCTCTTGAAAGACTCAATCGTAGAAAAGTTTTGATTGTGCTTGACGATGTTAGCAATGTAGCTCAATTAGATTATTTGAGAAGTGAAGCTCCACCGTTTAGTCCTAGTAGTAAAGTCATCATAACAAGCAGAGATAGGCATGTACTTAATGGAAGAGTTGAAAAAATACACAAGGTCAAGGCATTAGGATATAACAATTCACTTAAGCTTTTTAACCTCAAAGCCTTCCACAAAGATGATTATAAAAGTGAATATAAAGAACTAGTTGAAAGAGCAGTTGCTTATGCCCAAGGCATTCCATTAGCCTTAACCATTTTGAGTTCATTTCTACATTCCAAAACTGTAAAGGAATGGGAAAGTGCATTAAGGAAATTAGAAAAAATGGCCCATCAAGATATTCAAGCTGTATTAAAATTGAGTTATAATGGACTTGATGATGAAGATAAAGAGATATTCTTAGACATTGCTTGTTTTTTTAAAGGTTTCCTATAAGATATGTAATGGCAATGCTAAAGAGTTGTGGCTTTCATGCAAGCATTAGATTAAGAACCCTTATGAATAAGGCACTGATAAGCATTGATTGTGTGGTATGGATGCATGATCTAATTCAATCAATGGCTTTTGAAATTGTTCATTAAGAGTGTCTAAAGAATCCTGGAGGATGTAGCTGACTATGGAATCCTGATGAGATCTATGATGTATTCAAATATAGTCAAGTAAGAAAAAGATTTCCCTTTCTGATTAACATATATATGTGACTACTGAAACAAAAATTGTCAATATGAAGCAATTTTTTTACTTTCTTTTAATCTTTTGTGTTGTACAAAGAAGTGATGCAATTCAAGGCATAAGTTTGGATTTGTCTAAAATTGGAGATTTACAATTGAGTGATGATGCCTTTTTTAAAGATGAATAATTTAAGGTTTCTAAAATTATATTCATTTGGGGATAAAAGATCGTCTACCATAAATCTTGCTTTGGGGCTTGAGTCACTTTCCAAATCATTAAGATATCTTCAGTGGGACAATTTTCCTTCAAAGTCTCTACCATTGTCATTTTGTGCTGAGAAACTAGTTGAACTTAACATGCCTAACAGCCACCTTAAAAAACTATGGGATGGAGTGCAAGTAAACATACAAATATTAGTTTTATTGTTTTTTGTAACAATTTAATTGAATTTCAATACTCTTGTTTCTGAAGTAACATTTCTCTTTTCATTTATTGCAGAACTTGGTGAATTTGAGGAAGAAAAACCTTGCTGGATCCAAACAATTGATAGAGTTACCAAATTTCTACACAGCTCAAAATCTTGAATTGGTTAATCTTGAATGGTGTGAAAGTTTATGCCATTTTCATCCATCTATTTTATCTCTTTCAAGATTGAGTTGTATGGAACTTAGGTATTGCAGAAACCTCAAGAGTTTGAAAGCTAAGAGTCAGTCAAAATCTCTCTCATGCCTAGTTGTTTCTGGTTGCTATAGTCTTAAGGAATTTTCATTCTCTTCAAACAAAATAATTTTTTTACATTTAGAGGAAACAAGTGTCTTGATATTGGACTTTTCAAATGGGAAAATGGAGAAACTTCAGAAACACTTTCTCAACGGCTTAACACTAAAGAATGTTCCAATCAATGAGATTTGTTGCATGAGATCTCTGCAAGAGCGTCGTCTTTATGATTGTGAAGGAATAATTGACAAATCAAAGCTTCATACCTTATTTGCTATCTTTAAAATCAGTTTGTTTGAATGAGACAAGCAAATTAACTGAACTTCCAAACAATATCAAGCATCTCTCAAGGTTACAATCTCTTTCCGTAAACTATTGCAAGGACCTTCAATCTTTACCAAAGCTTCCCCCATCCATTAAAGAATTGCATGCTTGCAACTGCACTGCATTAAAGTCCCTACAACTCACTTCTCATATTGAATCTCCATTGTTGTTAGGAAATAATGTAGGGAGTTTTCCTGCTAGCATCAAGCATCTTTCAAATTTGGAGTACATTTACTTGAGCAATTGTAAAAGACTTCATTCTCTTCCAGAACTGCCATCATCCCTAAAAATTGTTGATGCTAATGGTTGCATTTCACTAGAGATTGTACCCTTTTTAACAAGTTCTACATCACAGCTGAGGTTCCTATTTTTGAAAGATTGTTTGAAATTGGAGAACCATTCTTTATCTTATGTAATGAAAAGTTCTTATTTCACATTGAAGCGCTTAGTGTACACAAGACAGAAAGGTGGTGTTTGTTACTGTTACGGATGTACTAAAAAGGGCCTAGCCCAACAATGAAAGAGCCTAAACACAAGGCTCCACTTATAATCTTAACAACCCCCTTGAGTTAAGGAATAGTTTATCAAGATTTCTTTCAAGATCATAACTACCCACAAATTAGGGATATATTATTTAAAAGATATCTTAATATCTTTAAATAATAAGATAACAAAGCCTATCAATTTAGGGCCCAGGTAAGCCTATAAATAGGGTACAAACCCTAACAAGGTACACACTCTGACTTTAGCTTTTATCATTCTGTATACACAGAGCAGACACCTCACTCCCTCTGGCTATAAGCCTATTCTTAACAAGCGAACTACGTGGACTTTGATCCCTCAAGTGTTACATAGGCCCCTGGGATTTCACCCCAGGCCAAGTCCAATATCTACTGTGTTCTACACTAGAACATTGGTGCTGACCGTGGGGACTATAAAATTCAATCCCCGTGACCAACGATGGCGAATACCAGAAGTAGAAGCCACACGCTCGCATATGACCAGAATCAAGAACGAAATAATAATGATGATCAATAGTAGGAGGATGTCCGAGGTGACGATGAGGGACCATTAGAGGAACCACAGAATATGAATCCTCCTCACCCTAAGGACGGATCCACAGATCAAACACTGCAGCAGACCAATCAGGCCAATTCCTCACAACTGTTCTAAATCGACAACTCGGACATACAACTGCTGCATAACATCGTTGGGTCAATGCTTAAGCGGATTGATAACGTGGAAGAATGCAACAATCTCCAGAATTAGAAAATTGATCGCATTGCCAAGGTCATGGAACAATTACTCAAACACTCGCAGAACGCACCACAGGGAGAGTGCCGAGATGATCAACATAACGAGGACGGAGACACTAATCAACAAATTGTTGATCCACTCAGGCTCAACCAGTTCGAACAAGGCAGAGTAGCTTCGACTAAAAATTCTGAGCAAAATAATTGTCAGGATGTGACCCGAGATGATCAAACTCGGATGCCTCAGAAAAGTAGTCATTCCTCGGATAACCTGGAAGTCCGACCAGATGCGTCTGAGAAGCATAAGATGTGGTACAAAGATGGAGGACAGAATAACAATCCGTTCTCAGATAAGATTGCGGAAGCTGAATATCCAAAGAAGTTCAATACATCCGAGCTGCCTAAATATGACGAAAGTCAGGATCCTCAGACACATCTGAACACCTTCGACACTGAGATACTTGTTCGAAGGTTTAAGGGACCAATCATATCTCAGCTTTTCACCTTAACCTTGCAAGGAGCTGCACAAATTGGTTCTGGACCTTACCACCAAAGTCCATCACCGACTTTAACAATCTAAGTGAGAAATTTCTATTGAATTTTGCAACAAACAAAAAGAAACCCAAGTCGGTCTATACACTAGACAGAATTAAGCAGCAACCCGGCAAAACCCTCTAGAAATATTTGGACCGCTTTAAAGCAGCCACCTTACAAATTCAAGGGTTAACAGAGAGCATCCATGTGCATTTGCTCATCTCGGGCTTAGATCGTGAGTCAAGGATGGGCAGATCGTTCTTGTCCGCTAAAATCAAGACATTAGAAGAATTCAACTGACGAGCTAAGAAGTATCTGGACATCGAGCAGATGTAGATAGCTAACGCACCAGAAAAAGCAAGGCAAAAAAGCTCGTCCTCAAGGGGAAGGGATTAGTCGTCAAAGAACCGATCTAAGAACTCAGACCAAAAAAGATGAGGTGGAAAATATGAAGGGAAATACGAAAAGTATACTCCCCATAACGTCTCACGAGCTCAAATTTGGTGAGAGGTTGCATTAACCGAGATGAAGAAAGTAGAACAACCACGCCCGCTGTATACCAGAGGCAAGTTGGACCGATCTCGATTTTGTGACTAGCATGACCGACCCGGGCACACCGCCGAAGAATTCTGGGACCTAGAGATGCAATAGAAAAATTTGTCCGAGATGGAAAGTTGCGACAGTACGTCATGAAGACTCAAGGGAAAAAAAGCAATAAGCGTAAGCAGACAAATCGAAGTAAGAGCCCGGTCCTTCAAAGGAAGAAGCAAGACGATGGCTGGAGTAAAAATGAAGACGATGACGAATTCCCAAAGGCCAAGTTCCATTGCAATGTAATTAGCGGAGGTTATGGTGGAGGAGGTGACACAGCCAGCCAACGGAAGAAATATCTTTGAGAAGTTCTAATAATCAGGGGGCGACCGACTTTTAAGCCAGAGCCCCTAAAAACTAAACCTCCCAAATTATTCTTCATTCAGGACGACTTAAGCGATGTGATCCCGAGGCATCAAGACGGTTTGGTTATAACCGGCCTCTTGGGTAAATGTCGTTTGAAGAAAATATTCATTGATCCCGGTAGCGCGGTTGATATTATCCTGTGGGATGCCTTCAAACGGATGGACCTTGATCCAGAAAATTTGAAACTGTGCAAGACAACCCTGATCGGGTTTAACGAAAAGACACATATCCTAAAGGGTACATAGAATTAAAGATGACATTTGGATCCAAGGAGGCTTTCAAAACCGGACGGGTCAAATTCATTGTGGCCGATTTCCCTTCATCTTACAATATCATATTGGGCAGACCAACCATTCATAGTTGGGATATGTTAATCTCAACCAAGCATCAAAAACTGAAGATGGTAAACAGTAAAAATGAGGTCGTCACCATAAAAGGGGATCAGAAGGAATCTCAGCAATGCTTTTTTACAATGGTCAAAAATAATGATCCGGGAACATCCTCCTCCCAGCAAAACCACCACAAGACCTAACACCACCAAATACGGTTCAATAAACGTGGTCGAATTGGATGTAAGAGAGGAAACAAAGCTTATGAAGATAGAGCCCAATGGAGATCTCATTGACTCCATCTTAGGGGATGAACCTGGGAAAATTACCAAGTTGGCAATACACTCACAAATAAGGAGCGGGCCAAGATGGAGGAACTTCTGTTCAAAAATACAGACATCTTTGCCTGGAAACCATCAGAGATACCAGGCGTCGACCCCAACTTCTTCTACCATAAGTTGACAATAAACCCAAACTCCCCTCCTGTCGCACAAAAGAAAAGAAAGATCACCCCGGACATGCAGATAGCCCTTGCTGAACATGTGAAGGAATTACTAGATGTCGGATTCATTAGGGAAATTCAATACACCACATGGTTGTCCAATGTAGTGATAGTTAGAAAACCCAATGACAAATGGAGAGTTTGCACAGATTACACTGACCTCAATAAGGCCTGCCCAAAAGATGCCTACCCCATAATCAATTGGTGGACAATTCGTGTGGATTCCAATTGCTCTCCTTCATGGATGCATTTCCAGGTATAATTAGATAGCTATGCATCTCGATGATCAAGAGAAGACAGCTTTTATCACGGATAAAGCTAACTATTGTTACAACGCCATGCCCTTCGGATTAAAGAACGTTGGGGCTACCTATCAAAGGATGATGAATCGGGTATTTGAGAATCAGCTCGGCAAGAACGTAGAAGTCTACATCAACGACATGATTGTAAAATCAGTCAATCCTCAAACCATATCTGAGATCTTCAAGAAACATTTGATAGACTCCGAGCCCATCGTATCCAATTAAACCCGGCTAAATGTGCATTTGGAGTACCAGCAAGGAAATTCCTCGGATTCCTTCTAACAAACAGAGGAATTAAAGCGAACCCGGATAAATGCCAAGCTGTTCTCGACATGGAGGCCCCGCGAAATAAGAAAGAAGTCCAGTAGTTAACTAGTAGACTGCAGCCTTAACAAGGTTCTTGCCGAAATCGGAGAAAATGTGCTTCCATTATTCAAATTGTTAAAGAACGAAGCACAGCACGGCGAATGGAACGCAGAATGCGAAGTCGCATTTAATAAAATTAAGAAATGTCTCTCAACACCCCCGGTCTTGTCAAAACCAGAACTTGGAGAGGACCTAATCCTCTACTTATCGATGGATAAGGAGGCTGTAAGCGTTGCCTTAGTAAGGGAAGAAGCGAGTGAACAGAAGCCGGTTTATTTCATAAGTTGGGCTTTGCAAAATTCTGAGTTAAGATATCAAAGACTTGAGAAAGTAGTATTCACACTCCTTACTATGGCTAGAAGACTCCGACCATATTTTCAAGGACATCAGATAATTGTTCAAACAAGTCAGCCAATACGCCAAGTTTTGCACAAACCTGACCTCACAGGATGAGTGATAAGATGGGCCATAGAAATCTCTGAGTTCGACATGTTTATGAAGCCCGACATGCCATTAAATCTCAAGCCCTAGCCGACTTCATTACAGAATTAGTTCCGATGACGACAACAGCCGAGGCCAATATAGAAGTTTGGAAGGTGTTCGTTGACGGATCATCGAACGCTAAAGGAAGCGAGGCAAGGGTTATAATAGAAAGCCCGAAAGGAGTCTCAATTGAACACTTACTCCAGCTACACTTCAAAAATTCTAATAATCAGGCCGAGTATGAAGCAGTTCTGGCCGGCTTAGCATAGGCTAAAGAAAACAGAGCTAAAAGAGTCCACCTGTCAATCGACTCTCAGCTAGTCGCGGGTCAAATCAACGAATCTTACACTGCCAAGGGTCCTTTATTAATAAAATACTTGGGAAAGGTAAAAGAGGCTATGGCCAACTTCGATGAATTCATTGTGACATATCCTGAGAGGAGAGAATGCCAGGGGAGATATTCTGTCCAAATTAGCAAGTACAAAGAGCCCGGGAAACCATCGCACTATAATCCAACAAAACATGACCGAGCCTACTTACGTCATGGTCATTGTAGTAGCAGATAACTGGCGAAGGCCTATTCTGGATTACCTAGATAAAGGGATCATCCCGGAAGAGGCAACGGAGGCTAAAAAGTTGGCAAGAACCGCTACAATGTACACGGTCATCAATGACCAATTATATAGGAAAGGCATCCATTCTTCGATGTTGAAGTGCTTAAACTCAGCTAAAGCCGAATATGTGCTGTCAGAGATACATGAGGGAATAAATGGACAACACATGGGAGCCAAGGCCCTGGCCAAGAAGACTCTCCGAGCCGGATTTTACTAGCCGACCATGGAAGATGACTCCAAGGAACACGTCAGAAGATGTGAAAATTGTCAATAGCACGCTCGAATAATTTGGCCACCTCCAGCCGAGTTAAAATCAATTACAGCCCCATGGCCATTCTACAAATAAGGCATGGACCTCTTAGAACCATTCAAGCCGGCCCCAGGGCAACTGAAGTGGCTCATCGAAGCAGTCAATTACTTCACCAAGTGGACTGAGGCCGAGCCACTCGCAACTATCTCGGTGACACAAATTCAAAAGTTCTTTGAAGGAGCTATCGTGGCACGATTTGGCATTCCAGCCGAGATCATAACTGATAATGGAACTCAGTTCATCGACAAAGGTTTCCAAAGGTTAATGACCGAGCTCAGGATCAAACATCACTTTGCTTCAGTAGAGCACCCACAATCCAATGGGCAAGTCGAGGCAGCCAACAAAATCATTATGGACAGACTCAAAAAACGAAATGGCCAACGCAAAAAATGATTGGGTTGAACAATTATATCTCGTATTATGGGGATACCGGACTAGTATTCAAACCTCAACACAGGAAACACCCTTTAGGATGACCTATGGGTGTGAAGCTATGATCCCGGTCGAAATTAGGCAATCTTCATGGAGAAAATCCACAATCATATAGGAAGGAGAATCGAGCAACAGTAAACAGCTAGCTGTCGAACTGGATCTCATTGATGAGATCAGGATCAAGGCACATTGCTGAGACCTGGCCACAAAATAACTCATTGCGGCCAAATATAATCGTAGAGTTAAACCACAAGCATTCAACAAGGGCGACCTGGTACTTCGTAGAGTGGATATCGAAAATAGAAAACGCTCGGGATGGAAAACTCACGGCAAACTGGGAAGGACCCTACCGGATTCTGGACCAAATGGGACAAGGAGCCTATGTCCTTGAGACTCTGGACAGCCAACCAATAAAGCGTATGTGGAACACAGACAAATTGAGAACATACTATAGCTAAAAACCGAGTTTCACTTGCAACCCGATCACAGCGGAGATCAGCGTCGGCCGAATGCCACTTTTCATTTTAGAATTTGCAGAGATTAGCGTCAGCTGAAAAACTGCTTTTTATGTGAGGATAATCTTGTTTTCAACATTATTTTCCCTTTTTTATTATTTAAATTTTATTTGTAATTGCAACTATTTCAATCAATAAAAAAGGCGGCTCGTTTTCCGAGCCGACCTCACGATTGTTTATCAAGTTCAATGCAAAATGTAGCCTAACAAGGGAAAAATATTTAATAAAGATCGGGCATATGTACCTTGGCTATCATAAGATTTGTTAACAGCTCTTATGAACATTACGATTCATCGAAACGACATTGTGGTATGGTGCTGTCATTGTCATGCTGACCCTGATCAGGTCGAAATGTTTAGGCTCTTTAAATACTAAGTCCCGAACATGTGATAATTGACTACCATCTCGGATTATTACTTTACGAGTTAAAGTATTTAGGTGATTACTTAAAGTGATTTGTTCATTTAGAATGCCCGACCACTAATAATCATGCCTGTTTATTACTGTTGGTGGAATATCTAGCAAATTCTGTGCAATATATCTTGACTTTGGCCAAGTCATACAATAAGAAAATATTTTTATACCCGGATATGTTTCCCTTTATTCATGAAAAAACGCAGTTTGGCTTAAAGGATGAAAGCAAATAAGCCAATATTAGGCGAAAATTTAATGTCTTTTTTACTGAAACACCCACGAAAAGAACCGAGTAATAAGCTCGGATTATGTTTCCTTTTATTCATGGAAAAACACAGGTTAAGCAATCTCGATATCAAAGATGAACGTACGAAAATTCGATAAGTAAATGAAAGCTAAATTGTCTATTCAAAAATCCAACCTCGGAAAAAACTGAGGTAACTGAGGTCTTACAAAATGGGATCATATACCCGAAGTACTAATGCAAAAGTACAAAAATTAAAACAGAAAAAGAAAACTCATAAAAAGCACAAGCTCATTGCTGGGCGTCGAAGGGGGCTGTAGAAGTTGGCACCTTGGCCGCTGTGGTCACCTCTTCATTAATAGGAGATGAAGAACTTAGAGCGTCAGCGGCTGGGATCTCTGTTTTAGCATCATGACCTTCAGACTCCTCGGCAGGAGACAGAGGGGCTGGAATGAATCTTCCGTCAACCACTGAAACTCTAATGTCTACTTGGCTAAGTTACAAGGCTTGGTTAGGATTAAGAGCCCAAACTTGTCCCAGGAAATCTTTAAAAGCTTCAGCCGCTGTCTCCACTACTTTGGCCTCAAGATTAGAAATCTCAGTATCCTTTGTGCCCAACTCGGCCTTGGCAACATTCAGATCGGCATAGGCCAGATTTAGGTCATTCACAAGACCCATATACTCATCGCGCAAAGTATGAAGGGCACGATTGAGCGTGCTTTCCAGAGCTTGAGATGTAAGTAAATTAGCCTTCATCTTGGCTAAATCAGCATAGGCTAAGTCCCAATCAGCGTCAGCTTTGCTCAAAGCCTCCACGGCTCTTAGCTGAGCATCCTCCGTCGCCCTCTTCTCGCTGATGGCAGCATCCTTATCAGTATGAGCTTGTTTGATCTCGGCAATAACCTTCGAGTTCTTATGCCTCACAGAGACATAAGCGTCGATCACGCCAGCTGCTTCCATCAACCGAGCTTGAAGATCCTGAACATTGTCGATATCAGCTTCAGGAAACTCATTCCCGGTGAAGTAATTCATTGGGGGCTTGACTGCATACTTCAACTCTTTGGACACCTCGTTTGTCCATACTTCCCCCTTCTTCAAAGAATGATAGGGGTAAGAACTGAAGAAGCGGGAGTCCCTGAGGCGGGTATAGCTACAACAGAGGAGATCGGGATGGCCTCCGAAGAATACGGTGCCCCTGCCTTCGTTGAACGTTTTCGAGGCACAATTTCCTCAGAGGGCGAAGTAGAGGCAACCCTTTTCTCAGGCACAATAGCCTTCTTCTTAGATGGAGATCCGCCCTTTTTCTTGGCTAACTTGTCAGCCAACTCCTTGTACGAAATCTTCCCCATCCCAAGCTCTACAGAAAGCAAACAAGGAATAACATCAAGAAAATTGCAACAATATACAAGACTAGAAAATAAAAATAAAGCAAGTAAGACCCTACTCGGTGGATATAATTCATCTACCAACTGTTGAATAAAAATCCAAGCATCCACAATGTTTTTCTCTTCCACGTGGGATACTAGATCTATAATGGCCATTACGTCGACCATATCTAAGTCCTGGTCGGCAGGATGGAAGATCTTCGGATCACGCTCATAATGAGCTTTAGTCTAGTAAAGTAGGAATATCAACTCCACCGATTTGAAGTCCACATCCCCTAAGAACCACGGTTTATGACCAGGCTCGGCTGTGACTTTAAAAAATGAGGTTTCAAAACCCTTCCATGTGTTGGTGGCCACATGGAAGAGTTTCTTTTCCGGCCTTCCCCGGAAAGAAACCTATCCCTTCTTATCCGCAGGCTCACTGACCTGGCGAGCCCTCTGAATATTAAAGAAGTAGAAGAAAACTATGGTCAAAGGGACATGTTTTAAAAACTTACAAAGTCACTCGAAAGCGATAATGAAGCCCCAGGAATTCGGGTGAATTTGGGTTGGGGCCAGATAAAGAATATTTAAAAATTTGAGCTGAAACTTGGTAAAAGGGAAGCGTAGGCTGAGCTTATTGACGAAATCCTTATAAATGAAAAAGTATGAGCGTTCATTCCCTTCCCAGGTAGTGCACACCGGTTCATCGGGATTGGGAGGAGAAATAGCACAATAATTCTGGTCCCCTAATGGGAGCTCGGAAATTTGATTAGCAGAAATGGAGGACAGCCGGGACAAAACTCCACTTGCAACCCAAT
The DNA here is from genome assembly GCA_037074495.1 of Acacia confusa. Lineage (NCBI taxonomy): Eukaryota > Viridiplantae > Streptophyta > Magnoliopsida > Fabales > Fabaceae > Acacia > Acacia confusa. The sequence goes on along the minus strand of CM073508.1, from coordinate 17,815,757 downwards.
CGCATTTCTCCACCAAATGTCGGGGAAGACACGTAGAGGCCGACTCCACAGACCCGAACTCCTCAGAAGGTCGAGGCAAGACTGACATATTACCTAGAAAAGGGAAAACAAAATAAATTAGAAAGAAAATCAAAAATACCTGAAGACGGTAAAGCAAGATGGATAGGCTGGACTGAGATGACCTGCAACGAGATGTGCCGACATGATGAAGCTATTTCATCAGCTTCCCACGGCCGACCCACCATTATGGACTCGAAAACAAGTCAAGAACATTCCTCTCAAGGGCCGATAGGACGAAAGGAAGTGGTGGAAGGCTTAACTCTCAGGGTCAAGGAGGCCACAGGCACAGAAGAGCCCCTTGCCCCGCGACCTCCTGAAATCGGCTCTAAAGAAGAAGCCCTAGCAAGGGTATTTCCCCGACCTCGGCCTATGGGTTCTACAAAACGAGATCAACCTCTAGTTCTACCCTAGGCTCGGCCAGACCGACCTAGTTGACTACTACCCTCACCACCATAACCTCGGAGCACATTATCTAACTTTTGCTCCTTAGTTAGGGGTTTTCCAAACAACCACCAGGCCGTCCTCGGAGGAATATGTCGAAGAAGCTCTTCCTCCTCTGAGGTAAGGTTGTTGGGTTTGGGAGGAGAAGATGAACCCTCATAATTCATTTGGTGAAAGGAGGAAAGAACTAAGTATGGCAAGATTGGTGACAAAAACAAGAAATACAGGCCAAAGTTCAGCCAAAGAAAATTAAAATGACCACAACTCAGGAACTCATGAATAAATACGATGAAACTAAATAAACAGTGGATGCCTACCCAGAAAGAAGAAAACCTAGGCAACTGCGATTCTTTACTCAAGAAACCTCATAAAAGAAAGAATGAAAGATCGCAGAAGACTAACAAAAACGCGGATAAATACCTGGAGATAAATAACGAAGAGGAAGGGGAGAAGCGCGAGCCACAACAATGGGAGGCCTAAAAAATGACTGAGATACGAGAACTTTCTCTCTCAAGCAGTAGGAACACTTCTAACGCTTTCCAAAGTGTAAAAAGTGGGAAAATAAGCACTATATATACAGATGAAGGGAAGACGGTTAAGTGACCAAGAAGTGTAATTGTCGAAGGCCCAAAGGGCCTCTACGGAGCAAATGATGTGGTAATAGAAAGACGTGAGCATTTAATGCACACGGATACCGAGAGAAGTGGAGCAGATACTACCACTACCACATCGACCTGCAGATGCCAACTGGCAGGGGGCAATGATGACGTTCTTTATCTTGAAACCAAGTAAAACAATGAATCGACATTCAAGTAAGGTACACGGCTCTGCCATAATACTAAGTCGGCCGTATACAAGTTGAATACCGACCACGATATTCAAACTGATCTTCTCATACAGTTTCAAATAGGGCAACAGTCCCACTCGAAGGAAACCGAGATGGAATGTCCAGATAAATATGGAAATTAAATTTGAAATCACCCGTCTTCAAAAAGAGGAAGGAATTTTAAATAGGCACGAGTAGGATACGACCTGAAGCAAAACGCACAAAATGAAGCATCCCGGGCCAACAAACAATTTAGAACCCGCAAACTCATCCCGGCAACTCAGAGTCCTGAGCTACCGGGCTGGGGGGCAACTGTTACGGATGTACTAAAAAGGGCCTAGCCCAACAATCAAAGAGCCCAAACACAAGGCTCCACTTATAATCTTAACAACCACCTTGAGTTAAGGAACAGTTTATCAAGATATCTTTGAAGATCATAACTGCCCACAAATTAGGGATATATTATTTAAAAGATATCTTAATATCTTTAAATAATAAGATAATAAAGCCCATCAATTTAGGGCTCAGGTAAGCCTATAAATAGGGTACAAACCCTAACAAAGTACACACGCTCTGACTCTAGCTTTTATCATTCTGCATACATAGAGCACACACCTCACTCCCTCTGGCTATAAGCCTATTCTTAACAAGCAAACTATGTGGACTTTGATCCCTCAAGTGGTACGTAGGCCCCTGGGATTTCACCCCATGCCAGGTTCAATATCTACTGTGTTCTACACTAGAACAGTTACCCTGGAAGAAAAGTTCCAGACTGGTTTAGATTTAATCAGGTAACAAAGTCTTCCAACTGTATCACTATTGAGCCTCCTTCAACCCCAAATAACCTAATCAGCTTTATTTTCTACTCTGTTCTTTCTCATCACCCTCATGGTGACTTGAGATGCCAACTTTATTATGATGGTAAGCTGCACAAATGCTCGGAATTTAATGTGATGAAGATGATAGATTTTGATTCACACAATGTTTTTCTATGGTGTGTTCCTGACACATTCAAAAGCTTCAACAAAATACTGGACAAAGAAAACACCAATTACAGACCAAAGGTGTCATTTGAATTCTTTGTTGTTAGATGCAGTGAAAAGTTCGTTGATGGTGTGATTGAAGCATGTGGAGTTTGTTCAATATATGCCTCAGAATATCACAACTTCATTCAACAAATGGAATTGGAGTCAAAATTGGGTACCCAAAAAGAGATATTTCATGATGTTGGTGAGAATTCATTTGATGGAATACTAAAATATGCTAATTTCTCATTGAAGCAAGGAGAATGTGGCAATTTTGAAGGAAGTATTATTCGAGAGTAGTGTACTTGCAGAAGTTCAAGGATGAAGTATGAAGATTTAAAAGTGAGTATTAAGCTGGCTCCTGATTTTAACAACTTAATGGGTTTCATTTTCTACTTTGTTATCCCTCATTTCTCCTCGAAAGAAAGGGACAAATATCACTCGTCATGTGATTGCTATTTCCTTGCTACCATTTGGAAGGTCCAACAGGGCGGCACTATTCAATGGTGAAATTGAATTCAAATGATGTTTTTCTATGGTATGATCCCCTCTATTGTGAATGCATAATACAGAAACTCCGAAGAAGGGGAAACATAATGATGATCAGGAACTTGAATTTCGATTTAAGTTTGAAAATGGTTTGATCAAAGAATGTAGAGCTCTCCCTATATATATCTCAGAGTACACAAACTTCCTTCAACAACAAAAATTGAACGCAAGTACACCAACAAAGAGGCACCAGAATATTGATGATGACCAACAAAAACTCCCTCCAGCAAAGAAATTGAAGGAGTCTTCAATCATTCAATCTATTCCCATAAATTCTGAGTTCAAGACATCTCTTGATATCAATGAGTTACTACTTAAGCTTTCCCAATTGAAAGTTGAATCTACAGATAATCACACTTATCAGAAATAAATTACTTATAATGTATTATTGATCGGTGTGTGTCTCACATTTCATCTATTAAGTTTGACTGTGGTTCAACGTAGCTACCCTAGACAAATATAGAAGTACTTTTAAATTAAATGTGTTACTTTGTAATATATTTAATTCTATTGACGTGTTTGAATCCTATTGTTTTCAAATTAGTGTTTTAATTTCTTAGCTTCTTACAATGAGTATGGATCTTTGGAGACAACTTTACTGATATATTTCTTTGTGCAGAAGTCTGGTAAAGCAGAACATAATAGAAGAATGAAAATGAGTTGTCTTCTTTTAATTTTGTCTATACAAAAAATCTATTTTTCATAAGTCCTTCTAGTTTTTATCGATTTTTTTTTTTTTTTTTTTTTTTGGTTTTCTAAAGTGCTCGACTTTTGCATCAGAGGCGCAAAAAACAAAAACAAAAACAAAACAAAACAGAGTCTTCATGATTTAGCCGAAGGTATTTGTAGGTGTAAATTGTGGTGAACCAGGGAAGTTTTTATCTCATGTGGATTTCAACTTTTGCATCAGAGGCAACGTGATGATTTCCATCACTGCAAATGCTTATTGATGCAAGCAGAGATTTGAGGGTAGGCAAGAAAATTAAATTCTGGGAATGGAATTGACTTTTAATTACGTATATTCTTCCTGATGCAAACCCTATATTCAGTCATTAATACTCCTTCAAGTCTTTAATATAAAAAATATTTATCTAATTTAATTAAATTAAGAATGTTGGTTAAATAAATTAATATGATATATTTTTTTCTAAAACATCCTAACCATCTTCCTTAATTCTCTATTCTCTTTGATTATTGTTGAGAATATATCAATAGGGATAAATGAAGAAAATATTGACAAATATGAAAATTATGTCTTATATTAAATCTAATATCAACTTTTTAAATATGTCTTATATTAAGGACCAGAGGAGTATCCATTACAGAAAATTTCCCTCAGGGCCTAAGTTATCAAAATATTGTCAAAAAAGGCCCCAAAAAAAGTCATATGTTAGAAAATGCCCTAAAACCTTTTTTGATATTATTTCAAATAAAGTTGTACGGATATAATTGTTAATGGATACTGAGATAGTTGTTAAATGTATTGATTTAGTTGTTAACGTATAGATATAGTTGTTAACATATCCTGAAATAATATTAGAACAAGCCCTAGGGTCTTTTTTGATATGTGACTTTTTTTTGGGCCTTTTTTTAACAATATTTTCGTTAATTGGGCCTGAAAGAAATTTTCCCTTTCTATTAACTAATACTATACCAAAAAAATTATATTAACTAGGTGTATAATGTTGTTATGTTTTTCAATGAAAAGATCACATTTTTTGATATATTTAATGTTACTGATATGTTGAAATGCTCTTATTTTTAAAAGGGTTAAGTAGTGAATCCGTCCCGGAAGTATACGTTTAGGAGTAATGTTGTCCTAAAAGTTTTCTCAGGGTCAATATCACCCCAAAAGTCTAAAAACGTAACAATGTTACCCTTTTCCGTTAAAAGACTGACATTGGCTGTTAAAAATTTGACGTTGACCGTCAACTTTTTATCAGAAAAATACAACATTGCAACATTTTTAAACTTTGGAGGTGATATTGAGACCAAAAAAAAATTCAGGGTAATATTACTCTTAGACGTATACTTTTATGGTGGATTTGCTACTTAACCCTTTTTAAAATTAGGCTTTAATTTCTTCTTGATTTTTGTTACAATGAGGAGATTTATTCTCAAACAACTTCATTGGTATTTTCCTTGAAGCATAAGTCGAGTCATGCAGGTTTAGTCTTTGCATTGAAATTACTTCTCGTTTCATAGTTTTCTCTAACCATTCTTTTACTCATCAATGTATGCCTCTTATAAGACAGTTCGACTAATGCGGCAACAAGGTCAGGAAAATGTTCATCATGACTAGTAACTAAGTGTTGATCAAAAGTTAATTCTTAGAATTAACTTTTAGTCACTTGTCTTCTTTCTAATGCAAATCCTGCATTTATGAAAGCATTATTCTCAATGTTGTTAAAATGTCGTTCCAAGGAGGGACTAAACTCAAAGGTTGAAAAATTTTTGGGGCATAACTACAATTTTCAAGAAAATGCATTAAGCATCCCTATTTAATTATGAAAAATCACATTAAATTATGAACTTAATTATTTCCTTGAGTGTTTGGATTTAAATTTGTGTTTACGTTTAATTTTTTTTTTTGTATTTAAACACTCAAAGAAATAATTTTACGTTTAATTATTAAACATCCCTATTTAATTATGAAAAATCACATTTAATTATTTTTTTTGTAGTATGAACTTAACTATTTTGCGATTTTACGTTTTTGTTCACCCTTACCGTTTCTACACAGACTCTACGTTTTAACAACACTAATTAATCTTGAGAATTTTAATATAATTAGCTCTTCTTATTATTGCAGGGTTCTTTCATGTTGTTTGAAGTAATGTAATTAAAAATGAATACAAGAACTAAGTGACTCAGTTGCTCATCTGAATATTATAACTAAGTGACTCAGTTGCTCATCTGAATATTATAACTAAGTGACTCAGTTGCTCATCTGAATATTATAAAAAGAAGAACTATTCAGTCATCAACAAAAGATAGAGGCTTCCAACACTGGTCAACATGATTAGCTGTTGAGAATACATCAGATTTTGTTTTCTGCTTTTGTTTCTTCTCTAGTGGTCATCCTTCTACCTATTAAATATAAGTTAGCCAAGACAACATCAACTTGCCATGGCATATGAAGATCCTGAGAAAATAAATACATAAACTATTTGACTTGAGTTCAGATACTTTTTTGGGGAAAAAAAATCATGAAGATCCTGAGAAGCAGGAATTTGCTTTGTTAATTGCAAAGAAAGATTTTGTTCAATACTGTAAACCGCTTGATTTGTCATGTTAAATGTCTCTATATTTGTAGTTAATTATAAAATAGTTTTTTTTTAAAGTTTTTGGTCAGAAAAAAGGGGCAGAAAAAACAAATGGTTGTGATGATTCATGAATATTTGTATCAAACAAGACAAAGTTGGTGTTGTGCTTCACTAAATGATAACACTCTTGATGTTGTAGACCAAAACAGAGTGGAGGCTTGAAATCTGAGAATGAAGGAACCAACTTGCCATATTATAGTAATTGTGGTAATTATACTATAATAGATGACTGGTCGGTTTTGGTGGTGAGCATGTGATTAGTTTTTGTATAGGTGAAAATTCCTTTAAAAAAATCGAACGGAGTAATTATTATTCCATCCAGTCACATTAAGCTAGAGGAATTTGCAGGGAAATAACAGAGCAATTGGTATGAACCTATCATATTTTAATTGTAGGAAGGATAAAGACAATCCTGTGAAAAATGTTAAATTATTATTTATAAAATATATATAGTTGCAATCATAGTTAATGTGTGTCCAAAGTTTTTCAATGCAAAAAATAAAATAGAGGTGGTGGTTAGAATGGTAACGAAAAGTATTCAAATATTAAAAGAGTGAAAGTTTCAATTCCTGTTCATTTAATTCTCAATACTCAATACTTAAAGTGAGTCAAGCCTTATTTACGGTTTATTAGGGGCAAAAATCCCAAAATATTATGAAAAAAAAAAATTTGTAAAAACGGAGCACTATTGAAACAATTTCCCCAAATAGGCCATTTTGTGGCGCCACGTCAGCGGGCGCCACACATGGTGCCACTTGCAAAGTGGCGCTGCCACGTAGTGGCGCCCTACGTAGCAGCGCCACTTGTGGCGTGCCACGTATAAGCGGCGCCACGCCACGTGGCGCCACTTTAACAAATTTTTTTTTTAATTTTTATAATTATATATTATTATATTTAATATATATTAAATATAATATATATTTTTTTTATTTTTTTATTTTTATTTTTAATTATTATAATTATATATTTCAAAAATTTTATGAAATATTCCTTTTAAAATGACGTTCTATTTTCAAAAAAAATTTCTGGACGGGGCGCTGCCCCTTGACCCCGCCCGCTAACCGGCTAGCGGGACCGCCATAGGGTTCCAGCTGATTGTTCATAGCGCGAGAAATAAAATCATAGTATATTATATATGTATTATATAATATATATTATTATATTATGACTCGTAAGTGGTCATCAGAGAGAGGAGCAAAAAAAAACATAAAAACAACAAAACTGTCGAGGACGATGATGTTGTAGGCAGCAATGAAAAGTAAAAGAGTACGATTGTTGAGAGGGCAATTGTGGCTATAATGACCAGCTTGACTGCATCGGAAGCAAATATCGGACAGACGGTGAGTTTTCTGGACCGATCGGTGATCTTGTTGAACAGGAGTGTTAGACAAAGGGACTGGAAAAAGGGGAGATGATGAGAAATAGTAAGAAGAGACGCAGCTTTTAATGGGTATTGCGATGTTCGAACGGCCAAGAATAATTGTCAATGACACCACCATGGTTTTAAAAACAACAGGATTGTCGAGGAAGATGATGTTACAGGCAGCAATGATGTGGATGAGCAAAATGATAAAAGTGAGATTGATTAGCAAAATACAGAATTGCCTATTGGTTGTGATAAGTTCAGACTAGGTGACATGGGCAATATTAAATATATATGAAGATTCAATTCATATAATATGAAGATTAAAAAAGTAATAATTAAATCGCGTTACGAACAGCTACGATTTAATCGCGCTACGAACAGTTAGCAAGGCGGTCCTGCTAGCCGGTTAGCGGGCGGGGTCAAGGGGCAGATTAAAAGGAAGATTAAAAGGAATATTTCATAAAATTTTTGAAATATATAATTATAATAATTAAAAATTAAATTAAAATAATTAAAATAATATATATTATATAAAATAATATATATTATATTTAATATATATTAAATATAATAATATATAATTATAAAAATTAAAAAAAAATTGTTAAAATGGTGCCATGTGGCGTGGCGCCGCTTATGCGGTGTGCCAACAAGTGGCGACCTACGTGGCAGCGCCACTTGCAAATGGCGCCGCGCCACTTTGCAAGTGGCGCCACGTGTGGCGCCCGCTGACGTGGCGCCACAAAATAGCCTATTTAGGGAAATTGTTTCAACAATGCTCCGTTTTGACAAAAAAAAAATTCATAATATTTTGGGATTTTTGTCGTTTATTAGGCTCTCAATACTTCGCCTAGCAAGCTTTAAATAAAGTAGACCAACCTTGGGGGTTTACGACCTAGATCCAAGTCATGATCAGCTCTCGTAGGTTAAGCCAAATGATTACACTTGCCTAACAAGTTTTTAAACGAAGTACACCGACTTTCAAACATACACTTGCACGATAATATCAATACTTATTGAACTTAGAGTTGGGAATCAGGGCCGGCCCGTGAAGGACCAGGGCGTAATAGGGCCGGCCCTCCAGGGCCCGAAGTAAGAAAAACACCTGTTTTTCAAAGCCCGGACTGAGAGCACCAGGGCCAGGGCCGACTCGTAGGGCCCGGAAATTACTATTCCAAATTGTAACTATTTTTCCTTAACTTTTTAAAAAATATATATAATTAGTAAATTACAACACGATTTATTCAATAAATAAGCAAGTCACTAATTAATAATCAAAAGCAAACTATATTCACAAATAACTTACATAAAACATAAAAAACATATCACTAAGTGACAATAGTACAATGACTATTATTGTCGTCATCTTCGTCACTATCATCGATTTTAACGACATTTGATTGTTCTTCACTTTTAGTAATAGCTTCTAGCTCATGAGTAAGAATATCATAAAATTCTTCTCCCGCATCATGATATCCATAATCTTTATTTGCAACAAATAATAAATCAAATCATCAAATTAGAGTATAGTTATTATGTATTTGTAATTAAATGGATAAATAACTCTATAACAAATACAATATATATATATATAGATATATATATATATATATATATATATATATATATATATATATATTAATAAATTTTAAAAGGAAAAAAAGAAAAAGCTACAGTGAAAAGGGCCTGCAGGGCTGACCCGTTTAAGCCCGAAGCTCGTCAAGGCCAGCCCTCCAGGGCTTATTTCAAATAACTAGTCCATTTTTTTAAGCCCGGCCCTTAAAGGGCCAGGGCTTAAACGGGCCGGCCCGACGGGCCTAGCCTGTTTTCCCGGCTCTAATTGAACTTCAATAGTAAAATTGCAATAAGAAAACAAATCCGTAACAATTAACTTTGGGGATGCATATGCTATCCTATTTACTACATGACAGAAAGACTCTAACAGCATCATAGTAGTCATTAGAGCGTCAAAACGGGTCAGGCCCATCGGGCCAACCCGTTTAAGCCCTCGCCCTTTAAGGGTTGGGCTTGAAAAATAGACGAGATATTTAAAATTAGCCCTGGAGGGCCAGCCCTGACGAGCTTCAGGCTTAAACGGGCTAGCCCTGCAGTGCCTTTTCGCTGTAGCTTTTTCTTTTTTTTCTTTTTAAATTTATTAATTTATATATTTTTTGTATTTTTTATAGAGTTACTTATCCATTTAACTACAAATACATAATAACTATACTCTAATTTTATGATTTGATTTATTATTTGTTGCAAATAAAGATTATGAATGTGTTTATGATGTAAGAGAAGAATTTCATAATATTCTTACTCATGAGCTTGACACTACTACTCAAAATAAAGAACAAAAAATGTCGTTAAAATTGATGATAATGACGAAGATGACGACAATAGTAGTCATCATGCTAATGTCACTTAGTGATATGCTTTTTATGTTTTATGTGAGTTATTTGTGAACATAGTTTGCTTTTGATTATGAATTAGTGACTGTGCTTATTTATTGGATAATTCGTGTTGTAATTTATTAATTATATTTTTTAAAAAAAAAGTTGAGGAAAAATAGTTAAAATTTAGAATAGTAATTTCAGGGCTCTGCGGGCTAGCCCTGGCCTTGGTGCTCTCGGGCCGAGCTTTAAGAAATAGATGTTTTTCTTACTCCGGGCCCTGACCCTTCACGAGCCAGCCCTGGAAGGTCGGGCCGGTCCTGATTGACAGCACTAGTAGTCATAACATCATGAAACCCCTTCAGGTTCACAAATACATTACAATATACTCCATAAGTTTATGAAGCATATCGTTCATAATTAACTTTACTAGTCGCATTTTCTGAAGAAAAAAATATAGAGAGAGGAATAAGTCTACCACTGACTCAGTGAGAACATAAATTACCAAGTGCACGGAAGAAAAGCAAAAGCATGCATTTTTTTTTTCACAAATGACTTTCCTCAAAAGAAATAAATGTAACAAAATTTAAATATTTCATTGAAAACAATAATGAGGGTAAATGTTCACTTAATCCTTATCTCAATGAAAAAAATTACAATAATATATTTAGCCATAATCTTTCAATAAACACAATAACTTAATATCAATTCTAGTGGGGAATAACCGCCCCACCTATATATTATTCGATATATCGTATGCCATAATTATGTAACTCATGATAAGGAATAACCGTCTCACCATTACACATATTTACCTTTGGGAAAATAACCATCCCACCTATATTTATATATCTATCTATCTCATATACCAATTATCAACATAAATCATGGTGAAGAATAACCATCTCACACACATATATATAATAATTCTCAACGTATATACATTTCAAAAATTAGTGTGTGTACATATATCATATATATACCTCCCAAAAATATTTTGTCCTTCATAAAAATAAATGGGTCAATATAGAGATTATGGAGAATGTATAGATTTCCAGCTAGGCCTATATATTATTAAGGATATATGGAGAATATCTTCCCCACACCAATGTATTGTCAAGATCGTGGTCCCTCATTGCATGCTTGGATGTGCAGCAAACTACTTGTTCTTGAAAATCTTGAGAAGAGACGATGTTGATGTCTTAGTGTGGTTGCAGCAAATTGTTGGATGGAATAAGGCTATTGGGATTGGCGGACAATCGGATAACGGAATGGAGGGGAGGCTATAAAAATCCAGGGCTTTGAAGAAATTTAAATATGAAAATCTTTTGTTGTTTACATGGATCTCAAAAACAAAGACGATTCTGTTTCAGGAATTTAAAGTTACTTTTCTGCCAATAACTCTGAACATAGAATTTAACTATTCGGTCCTGCTTACAGGATTTCTGTGTTGTTTAATTACGACTTCATGTATATATATACACATTATGGCTTCTCAAACTGCTCACACACAATATATTTAAATTTTATAACATCTTCAAAGGAATATGTTCTGTTTTAATCAGAAAGAAATTACTTTCTGAATGAACACTATAATATTGAGATGCTCTATAATTTTTAGTGTTCTATTTTTCCTTCACAACATCTTCTTTGGAATCGTTCCGAAAATCAACTCTGTAAAGTTGACTTTATCACAAAACCGCGTGTCATATGCTATACATCAGTTCCTCCTACTATATTGTACTAACTTATTGTTTTAATGAATAAATAAATTACTTGTTATAAAACTGATAAAAATAATAAGAAGAAGAGCAGAGGTTCTAGAGAGATAAAGTAGAGAGAGAGATTCTCATTACATTCAATTAATGAACAGTTACAGAAAACCTCTATTTATAGAAGAAAAATGGGACTTTAATGTAATTTCTACCTCTGGGTCATTTAGTGTAGTTTTCCCCAAAAACCTAAACTATTCACTCACGGATTTCCTTCCCGTGAGTGATTGTATAATTGTGTGCGGGTCCCACCAAATAGTAAACTACTATGCGTGGTACTATGCAAATAGTAAATCACTATGCGTGGGTCCCATATCATCTTTTAATATTTGGAAACCGGGAGTCAATGGACATCCACATAATAAGTATATTCATAACACTCCCCCTTGGATGTCCATTTATGAATGTGCCTCGTTAAAAACTTTAATTAGGAAAAACCCAGTGGGATAAAAACCTAGCCAAAGAAAAGAGTACATCATCCATTGATACACTTTCTAGTGCTGCCTCATTAAAAACCTTTCTAGGAAAAACCCAGTGGGATAAAACCCAGATAAGGGAAAAAGAGTACAGCGTGTATCGTCTCCCCCTCTTGATTACATCAGTGTTGCTCCCCCTGATGACTATATTGCTTCAATGTCTTTCTGAGCATATTATACTTTCTGTCATCAAATATTCTGTTAGAAACACCCAATCTGATTGTTCATTATATACCTGCAAGATCTAAATCTGTCAAGTAAAGTCATAATAATCTTTTCATAAATATATATGTGCATATAGAAATTCAATAAATGTTTATTCAGATAATGATGCTATATGCACTATCATCTTGAGTCCTTTTGGGACATATGTGTTTTTGGCGCCTTATGTGCTTCTAGCACATACAAATATATTGTGGCTCATGATCCTCATTATCATTCATTGTAGCATATGCTATCATAGATATTATTAACGTCGACTTCATTTTCAATCCCATTGGATTTCATTCATAATTTATTGAGATCTCATAATGTAAATACCTGGGTCTCTTCTTGGACCACAATACACTTTACTTGTAATATCTCTTCTAGAGATAACATCTCTTCAGGAGATGGCTCTTCTAGAGCTTTTCTTAATTATCCTCAACATGATCATCTATATTCTTATAGCTCCTTTTCTCTTTTGAGGATTTTTATCTTTAAAATCAATGGACTTGCAACACTTCTGGTGTGCTTTATAACAATTCATATAGGAGCATTTGCAGTTGGCACATGTGACTTTGTCACTTTCTTTAGGTCAGTAAATGCTTCTGGCATTCGATTAACTAAACTCAGCAACTGAATTATCATTTTGAATTTTTAGTGCACATTTCTTTGTACGAGGATCAATAAGAGCCAATGATAATTCATTTCACTTTATCTTTACCCAATCTGCTTATTTTTCTCCCCCTCATCAAATCATCAATTTTCTTTGTATATCCATCTTTGTATATCCATCTATGTGCATTGAAGTAGATTAATAATCATTGCACATTTAAAACATTTTAAGATGGAATTATTCTGGCTCCTGAACAAAAGCTAAATTTTACGGGGAGAATTTTGTTGGATTATAAGCTGCAAATATACACGTATGAACAATGTTCTCATAATCATTGATCTATCCATTCATAGATACTTTAATACATGATTTATGGATCATTCAATCTGGAAATTGCGCGCATAATATATTGCAAACATCTGGTTGCAATCATCACTGCAAACTTTGCAGATCAATAATTTCATATGTACTCTTTCAATTTAATATATTTCCAGAGATCCATTTCCAATAATATTTTCATAATCATATCTATTTGAGAACAAGCAGCACATAATATGACTCGGATGATCAAACAAGTCATGCCAACATTCCATATAATTTATCATCAAATCCAATATCAATCTTGGGGGAATCAACACACAAATATTCACAGAAAATTAACACAAAAACACTCACACTTGATATATATCAATCTCCCCCTCAAGTATGAGTCTGTAGAAATTAATTCATGTAATTTCATACAATATTCCATATATGATATCTATTTCTACAGATATCATTAAAATTCCACAAATGCATTATCAATGCATTATTCTGTTACTTCTGGTAACAAAATTTCAATTTTCCAGAAACAACAATCAAATAAATACAAAATCATTGAAATTATCAAAATACTGTGGAATCACAGATGCATTACTGTGGAATCACAGGCGCAACATGTATCACTGTGGAATTGTCGTATGCATATATAGTCAAAAAGTGTCTAAGCTCGTGCTTGACAGGGTGCAGATCTGTAAAGATTCAACAGGACTGCGCATATCTGCAGAGATTCAATAGGATTTAATTCGGCTATAAATAGAAGAAGGCAAACGAACATGCCTCACAAACATTCAAGCATCTGATAACATTCACTACCATATACTAACTTATCATTTTTCTTCTAATCGCGTATATTATTGCAATGGCAGGTCCAAGTAATTTTATCCCAGTTTCTGATACATCTGACACAGCATTACTTGATGCTTTGTTGTATGATGATCAGACAAACCTGTCATTTACCTCTTTATTATCTCCTAATCCTTTTGAGATGTTTATTCCTCCTTCTACTATTCCTCCTTCTGCTTCAAATATACCTACTTCTCCCCCAAGAACAAATGTTCTTCCTCAATTTAGAAGGAAAGAAGGTACAACTGAAGCAGGTTCATCAAGGAGGCCTGTTAAAAGGTGTAGAACTATGGCTGAACTAATGGAGTCTACCAGTCAAATTCAACCAATAGTCACAACAATCAATGAGCCAGCATTCATAAGCCAGCAAACAACCACCAGCCAGCCATCAACCACGATCCAGCTAGCAACAATCAGCCAACCGACAACCATTAGCCAGCCAATAACAATTAGCCAACCAACAACCACTAGCCAACCAACAACCACTAGCCAGCCATCAACTACAAGTCAATTAGCAACAACTAGCTTATTGGAATGTAGTTGTTGTCATGTTTTACGAGAGATCATACATACCAACGAACTCTAGTACCATAAACTTGAAGTTCACGGAAGAAGAACAGGTATGATTACCCATGCTGTTTTATTTGAAAAAGTACAGGATAAATCTTATAATACTGACAGGCTTCCAATGTTTGATTTCACAAAGAAAAATTTTGAAGAAATCAAACAATTTTTGACACAGTATTGTATAGATTTACAAGCATCAGGATATATCTTGATGCGTGATCCTGTATTAGCCTATCATGAGGTTCTCTGTGTTGGTTCGGAATGGGCTATAAATCCAAATGACCTCCATGGAAGTTCATTTCAAACCAATATTGAACACTCATTAGGCAAAGGAAAACAACCTGCAGTAAGTATACCCTATGATACTTCATCCCTTAACCAGGGTGAATTATATAGGTTATCTATGGAGCAACGAGAAAGAATAAAGAAAACAACGCTCCATGATTTAAGAAATTATTTTCACTTAACCCTTGATGAAGCGAGTAAACAATTAAATATGTCTACTCACACCATACAAAAAATCTATCAAAAAGGAGGGTTAACTGAGTGGCCACACAAGAAGCTCAAGAAACTTATGACGCAAATCTCGATATTACGAAGAGCTTTGCCTCATCTGGATCCCATCTCAAGAGAAGCAAAAGAAGAAGACATTAAATATCTTCAGAATGAGATGATTAAAGTTTGTAATGATGTTGAGCCACTCGCAATTAAACTTTGTTGAAATAATATTTCCTTTTGCTTAATTATTTTGTTTATGAATATTCTTTTCTCGTATTTATAAAAATTGTTATAATCATATAAATCACATAACAACCATAATAATATATTTTCTTTATTCACTTCTGGGAATGAAGTTAGATAAAATTCATGATCCATAATTCACAGATTTGTTTGATCATGACAAGAAATTAATCCACAATATTTCTTGACTTTACCACAAAATTGCTACTGCAATAGCAAATTGAATATATTTATTTATAATATCAATCATGATCATACAATCCCTTGTCTCATAATTTAAGGGAATATTTAATGCCAAATATACAATTTTGAGACCTTTATACAACTGATGGCATACAAAATTTATGGATCAAATATTGTTTCATAATTTGTCACTTGTCATCAGGCTAACTTGCCTCTTGGCTTCAGGCTATCTTGCCTCTGAAATTAAGGCTATCTTGCCTCTTGGTCTCAAGCCAATTTATGCCTCATCTCTCTATGGCCTTTTGATCTCATAATATATATGGCCTTTTAACAGTTTATCTTCAGGATAAATAAAATATAAACATAATAAAATAAATAGATGGAACCCACTAATATGTATATATTAGTGCCGTTGCCATAAATAATAAGAAGGGAGAGGGATATATATATAAAGCAATAAATAAATAAAATAAAATAAATGACTGGAAATAAACATGCTAAATAAATAAAAAGAAGATGAGATAGGAATGGTAGTAAACTCACAGCGAGACCTATCTCATCCAAAGATAAGAAAGAAGATGCATATGCAAATGTAAATATATATATATAATATATAGAAAACAGTAAAATAAAAAGGGAAGGGGATTTAAAGCAATAAATAAATAATAAATAAATGGAGTCCACTATACAAGTGTTACCACCATGAAAAATAAAGCAGTAAATAATAAATGGTGCCCACTATACTAGTGTTGCTACCATGAAAGATAAATAAAGCAGTAAAGAATTAAAATAAAATAAATGGGGCCCACAAAATGTCACCACCATAAATAAACTCTAAATAAAATAAATAAATAGAGCCCACTAATAGATACTAGTGTGCCTCCATGAAGAATAAATAAATGTAAAATAAAATAAATAAATGGAGCCCACTAATAAATAATGTTGCCGCCATAAAAAATAAATAAATGTTAAAATAAATAAATAGAACCCCCTAGTAAATATACTAATGTGCTATCATAAAAGATAAATAAATGTTAGTAACAATAAAATAAATGTTAGTGACATAAAACTAAATATTAGTAAAGTCAGTATGGAGCTTAGTATAGCCACCATGAAATAAATAAATAAAGCAGTAAATAAAGAATTACAAATGGAGCTTAATGACGCCACCATGAAATAAATGAATAGAAAATGGGAAGAATATATAAACATAAATAAATTACTGTAAATAATAAAATATAAATTTACCGTGAATAGTAAAATTACTATTCATTGTAAATAGTGAATAAAGTAAAATTACAGAAAGATTAATCTAGACTTCCATGTAGGAGTCAAATGAATAAAATGTAAAAATTACTGAAAAGGGGTAAATTTACTATGAATAGTAAATTACTATTTACCGTAGTAAAATAGTAAATAATCTCAAATCTTAACCATGGAACCCGATGTTAAAATAATCGGTAAGAATAGATATTTAATTCCATATAATGGTTAAGATCATCCCAGATAAATAAAATGGAAATATGAAATAGATGGTGAGAAAATCTTACCTTGGTAGAGTCTTCGTGCTGATAACGTGTTATAAAACTGATAAAAATAATAAGAAGAAGAGCAGAGGTTCTAGAGAGATAAAGTAGAGAGAGAGATTCTCATTACATTCAATTAATGAACAGTTACAGAAAACCTCTATTTATAGAAGAAAAATGGGACTTTAATGTAATTTCTACCTCTGGGTCATTTGGTGTAGTTTTCCCCAAAAACCTAAACTATTCACTCACGGATTTCCTTCCCGTGAGTGATTGTATAATTGTGTGCGGGTCCCACCAAATAGTAAACTACTATGCGTGGTACTATGCAAATAGTAAATCACTATGCGTGGGTCCCATATCATCTTTTAATATTTGGAAACCGGGAGTCAATGGACATCCACATAATAAGTATATTCATAACATTACTGTCATTTTCAACACTAATTAATAATTTAATTATCACATACCGCGTTGTCATATGCTAATAATTAATTAGCGTTATTGGCATTGCATTTGTACTGTCAGTTCCTCAGGCGAATAATATAAATAAAAAGATCAAGAACCATTTGTTGTTCGTTGCAGAGGCATCTTTATTATTTTTTTTTATAACAAAAAGTTTTGAAAGAGTTCAACACGAGTCCCCTACTAAGGTCAGGGCACGGCCCCGGGCTCTATGAGCACTTACTGGAGACTTATGAGATCGCCTACCAACGGAATCCCAACAACAGCAGAGGGGATCGAACCCACGACCCAAGGGGTCTAATCCTAGATCTCTTACCATCTGTACTAACTCTCATTGATTGCGGAGGCATCTTTATTGAGACAACAACAAATGACAGAGAATTCCTATACTGATCAACTTTACTGTTCAGTAGTGATCAGTATGCAAGTGAGCTAAGACAACATCAATTTCTCGTATTATAGAACTACTTTCTCTTATTCTTATTATAAGACATCAACTAATAAGTGTATTTAATCTTTTTTATAAGCCACTTCTTTGTTTTTAATGAGCATTAATTATTATTTTTTCATATGTGCCCATAATTAATAGGGTAGTATGTGAGAATAATAATATAATATTAGGATTTAATGCAATTAGTATGAGTAAATATTAAAAATTACTTAAATTTTATGACAACTTCATTGACTTTAATTGTTTTTATTAGTTTGTGAGAACTGTTAATTGATGCTTTATAATAAGGACATGAAGGAATATATAGCGTAACAACAATGAAAATCTCTGGTAAGAAAATAAATAAATAAATTATTTGAATTGACTTAAGCTACCTTTTTGTTAAAAAAAAAATCATGAACATTCAGTGGAAAAAATAACTTGCTTTCTTAAATTCGAAGAAAGATTCCGTCCAAAAGAATTTCCAGCCTCATTAAACAAGCATTGAACCGATCGACAATCTAGTGTTTTCCCCTTTATGTAGTGTTGTATTCTTAGCCGATGTCAATGGCCGATCCAGAAAATTAATTAAGGGTGGACATTCAATAAGTTTAAATATATATATTTTAATAACAAAAATATATTACCATAAAAATAATTATAATGTCATCTTTTTAGGCCTTATTTTTTAGAATTCCACCATAATTGTCTTCTTATCAATATTATTAAATACATCTTTTTTAATAGAAGGCCATTTTCATATTTGCGCATCAGATTTTAAGGGTGGGCACTTGTCCTCTTTCTTAACGTTTCACTTGGAAGCATGTACATATTTGAGTATTGAATAAAACTGGGAAACTTCAAACTAGGTGACGAATAAGGCAAAATATGAAAAAAAAAATTGATCTCTTAATATCTTAAAACTGTAGTGAAGTTTTGTGATTTTTTTTTTCCAACATTTTCTATATGTGAAAAAACATAAATACCGCATGTGCCTGTGTTAACAAGTTCATAAGTTTGTTTTGGCTTTGACAAGTCTATGTGCCTGAGTTAACACATGTAAATGTTGACAAGTCCATAAACATAAGCCTACTTTTGACAAGTCCATGTGCATGTTTGGCAAGTTCATAAGATTCTTTTGACAAATCATATGCATGTATTGATAAGTTCATCTCATAAGCCTCCATAAGGAGCACTTTTCTCTTTTCATATTTGAAAAATACCGTAAAAAAGTCTCATGGAACTTCATGACAATTTTAAAATTTTAAAGGAGCATTTTCTCATCGTCTACCTTATTTGTGACCTAATTTGCCCAATAAAATTTCGAATTTCCATTAAAACATATTCCATTCAATACAGAAAAATGGGTGATTTGTCAAATTTACATGACTCAAAGTTTGTAGCTACCTCATTTGATCCTTATTATAAGGAATCAACTAATAAGTATATTTGGTCATTTTTATTTTTTTTTATGAGGCAATTGCTTATTCCAAGGCACGTTAATTATTTTTTCATATATGCTTATAATTAATAAGGGCACTGGGTGAGAGGAATAATTAATATGATATTAGATTTTATTGCAATTAGTAGGAGTAATATTGGAAATTAACTAAATTTTAGAAAAATTTTATTGATTTTTACTGTTTTTATTGATTTATGAAAATTATTAGTTGATACCTTTATAATAATAATAAAGACCAGAAGGAGTAATTATTAAATCAAATTGTTTATCTTTTAGATTTTGGTCAGAAAAAAGAGGCTGAAAATAACAAATCTTCATTATAACTTACTCTCTCTAATCTTTATTATAAGACACCAATTAACAAGTGTATTTGGTTCTTTTTATAATGCATTTGTTTGTTTTTAAGGAGAATTAATTGTTTTTTAATCTATGCCTATAATTAATAGGGATAATAAGAATAATAATAATATAATATTAATATTTAATGTAATTAGTATGTTTAATATTAAAAATGGGATAGGATATTCTTACTTCCATTTTTTGTTACTACCAATGTTACTACCACTTTTTTACTGTTAGATCAGAATCTTATCTATCTTTATCATTTCTCTCTCCTATTGAGATTTTGATCTAATGGTGAAAAAGTGATAGTAACATTGGTAGTAACAAGAAATGGTAGTAAGAATATTCTATCTCATTAAAAATTACTTAAATTTTAAAATAATTTTATTAATTTTAAGTTTTTTTTTTTAAAGTGTAATGCGATTTCAAACCCTACCTCCCTAACGTTTAAAACTTGACCCTACCATACCACCAATTGGCGCAAGTTGCGGGAAAGCAACTGAGTAATTATTCCTCCACGAAACCAAGCCATTAAAGTCAGAGGACCAAGCAATTTAAGTTAGAGGACGGTGGGAACTGGTTTCCTTGCCTATCCAAAAGATAGGCAGGGAGAGCCTATAGGATATGGATTGTCCAGATCCAATCTGGACGGTTCAAATTGGATTTTTTTTCAATCTGATTATTTTTTAATGAAAAAGTTATTTTTTAAAAAAATATTAGTTAAGAGATTATCTTTATTTTAGATTCTCTATCTATTAAAATAATTTTTTTTGAAAAGAAAAAATTTAAATCTAGACCGTCCAGATCCTATAGGCTCTCCCTACCTATCTTTTGGATAAGCAGGGAAACCAGTTCCGAGGTGGGTGTTGTAAAATGAGGACGATGCCATGAAATTGCCAAGCAATTGACATCATCTTTTTAGCGTAGGGCCCACATTTTGCTGGACCTAGACCTTTTTTTTTTTTTGATACAACTGGCAGGGGTCGAACCCCTGAGGGGAGGGGGAGGCTAGACTCCTAAGTCTGGCACTAGTGCCAATGTGCTACAAGGCGCTTGGCAAGACCTGGACCTTATTTACATGCATTAAGTAACAGAGTAATTATTAGTGCACCATACCAGCCACTTAAGTAGCTCTTATTATTAGTTCAACTGATAAAGGAGTCGGACTTTCTTACCAAAAAGGAGAGGATTTAATCCTGGAGTTGGTTAAGATGTTAGGAGAGACATTTTAGATGATGCGAATTTGTGAAAACGCAGACTGAGGTGGAGGTATATGTACTCTCGATCTTATATACCTTGGGGAGAAAAGCCATAATGTCATACCTTTAGTCTGTGGGTGAACCCAACCCATCTACTAAAATTTTTATATTTAAAAAAAAACCACTTTAAGTAAGAGGAAGGCGCAATGAAAATGCAACACGTGGCTTTGGTGCGCTACTCCCTACACTCTGCTGCCCTCCATCCAATACCTGAAACGTCACCATTTTAGATAGAAAGCAATGGGTAAGGTGTATGTGTTTTAAATTATATTTAAGGACAAGGAATGATACTAAAAAAATACTTCAGAATACTAAATAATATTAAAAAAATCTTTCATAATCTTAAATAATTATTTTAAAATCTTGAAAAAATATTTTATGGTGCTGACTGCTACTAAAAAACTACCTTAGCATATTGAAAAAAAATACTTCATAATCTTAAAAAATTATTTTAGGATCTTGAAAAAAATTTCTTGAAGTATATCTTTAGAATCATTAAGTACTTGGAATATTTTTTTCAAAATTCTAAAATAATTGTTCAAGATTATGAGGCATTTTTTTAGTATGAGCCAGTATCCTAAAATATCTTTTTAATATCATTGAGTACGGCAAAAGTACGGAAAAAACCTTAATTAATTAATTAATTATCAAAATGCCACTAGGACAAAAGTATTAACCAATCTGCCCCCTGTAATCAATTACATGCCTTATGTAATCGATTACAGGGGGTCAGATCTCTTTTTTTTCATTTTTTACACTATGTAATCGATTACGCCATTGTTCAGTAATCGATTACATGAAATTTGCACTGTGTAATTGATTACACCAGTATGGTGTAATCGATTACACCAGCTGCAGAAGCACAATGAAGAAAAGATTTCAAATTGGTGCATGATGAAACTAATTTCCAACTTCTTTTTACCTACAAATGCGACTTAGGGAAGGTCTTTTTGCCAACAATTAACCGTCTACACTATGTCTAGTCAATCGATGTCCCTATATCCGTTTTTCGTCCTACGACATATCATTTGCAAAATTCATCACCACAAATCATATGAACTGAAAGCATAAACATTCATAACTATATTAAATGCCATAGTCAATGAAAATTCACCAAGTCTAACAAAAAAAATTACAAGAACCAAATACAAACAACAAGTCCAATAAAAAACAAAAACAGAGGTA
This sequence comes from Acacia confusa, assembly GCA_037074495.1. Taxonomy (NCBI): domain Eukaryota; kingdom Viridiplantae; phylum Streptophyta; class Magnoliopsida; order Fabales; family Fabaceae; genus Acacia; species Acacia confusa. The sequence goes on along the minus strand of CM073508.1, from coordinate 17,793,385 downwards.
TCTAATCTGCATCCTCCTCTAAATCCTCCTCCTCCTCCTCATTGGAGACATCAGGCACCTGGTCCTCCTCTCCGGCTGCTTCCTGGTGCTGTCTGTCTTGTTACTGCCGAAGTCCGGCCTCCAGCCTGTGCATCCGGCTCTGCATCCACCGCCACCACTCGTTCTCCTTCTCAACGTGGCTCCTCCACCGCTGTCTCTGTCGGAGGTCCATCTGCCTCATCTGCAGCATGACGTCACAGAGCTGGAATCCACCATCCGGCTCAACCATCTCCTCATCCTCATCATCGTCATCGTCCGGCATAGAGACCTCAAGATGAACCACGGGGGGAGCAGACAGTGCATCATCCTCGTCAGCGGCAGTACATATCCAGACACCCTGTGCATTCTGCTGTATCTTACACTGCTCCAGTAGGCGCCTCTCAAAGATAACGTTCCAATGCTGCTGGTCCACCATGTCAAAATCCCTGCATCGACACACAAAAGTGCAGCAATATACGGTGGACTAAGTAGGCGAATGGGAGGGCGACGTTCTCCTTCTGCTTCACCTTGGACATCATCCAGCAAATATAGTGTCTCCAGTTCACCGGCCTGGCGTGAATGATGGCCCACATGATCGGGATATCAACCTCCAACACCCTGGAGTGATTGTAGGCTTGGGGGAACAGAATATGGGTCAGCACATAGAAAAGGATCCGTGCATCCACAGTCAGCTGGCCCACAGTTAAAAGGGCTTTTTGACCCAAAGGCCTCTTGATATCGTTGATGGCTGCGGCTCGGTCATATCCAGGCAGGTTGACATTGGTATCCCCATCGTACAGAATGGTGCCCGCCCCATCAAAATCATATCCCAGCATGTGGGCCCATATCGAAGCAGTCATCTCTATGTCAGTGCCGCAGACTCACAACTTCAGCACTCCATTGATGTAACTGAGGTTATGGTAAAAGGTTCTAACCATATCCTCTGAGTAGTGACTGACAAACTCTGCCAAGCCACGTAGATATGAACCCTCCACCAGTGTGACTATCTGAAATCCCTCCTTTGTAAAAAAACTACATGTCCAGTGACTTAGGCTTGATCACGGATCTACCCGCAAAGTGCTGAAGGAAGGATACGTGGGATGCTGCATTATTACCCAGGAGAATTCCGTATCGGAGATCTGCCGGCTGTGCCTAAGAGCCAGATGTCTCACCCTCCATCTGTGCCTTTGAACGTCTCTCGGTTTGAGGGTCAACTTGTCTACGTGGAGGCATGATCACAACAAATACCTACAAAGATGAAACAAATATAAACCATCAACAAACATGAAACAAATATGTGATTCATGGCATAATCACAATCCATGATCAATATCGGTCAATGGAAACAATGTAATTGAAAGAAAAATGCACAATCAACAATCAAACTCCACGTAATCAATAATCTTCAACATCCATACACACAATAACATGTAATTTGTGCTTCAATCTCACTGTTTACATCAATTTCACATGCAAACATACACACATTGTTTCCAAAACACACAAAAACATCAATTTAATATATTACTTGTTCAAAAACAACAACAAACAATTCAAATCAATGATCAAAACACTACATACCCAAAGAAAACAAACCCTAATCGATTACATGCACCATATCTTCAGAAAAAACAGACAAAATAGGGACAAAATCGCAATGGGAACCGAAAACCTACCGAAATCACCGTAAATGAGAGCAAATCTTTGATTTTTCCTCAACCCACGCCTTGAATCCGTAGTTTTCTGGCCGAAAATCGCAATGGAGGAGAGTGGAGGAGCCCTAATCGATTAGAGGAATGAGAAATGAGGTAAAATGAGGTGTTTGACGTTTTTAAAAACTGATTCCGCGATATGTAATCGATTACGGCCCGTGCTGTAATCGATTACATAGCGTGGTAACTGCCACATTTGCCTTTTGGTTTTATGTAATCGATTATGCCACTCATCGTAATTGATTACACAGTGCAAATTTCATATAATCGATTACTGAACAATGGCATAATGATTACATAGTGTAAAAAATGAAAAAAAAAAAAAAGAGATCTGACCCCCTGTAATCGATTACATAAGGCATGTAATCGATTACATGGGCCATATTGGTTAATACTTTTGCAGTGGCATTTTGGTAATTAATTAATTAATTAAGGTTTTTTCCGTATTTTTGCCCATTGAGTACCCTAAAATATTTGTTCAAAATCCTAAAATAATTCTTTAAGATCATGAAATATTTTTTCAGTATTATTTAATATTTTCAAGTATCTTTTTAGTTTTTTTTTTTCAAAAAAAAAAAAACCAACCAACTTGCTCATTGTTTTCTACCTAAAACCACACCTTTTCAGGCATTGGAAGCTAGCGGAGCATGGTAAGCCGCGGAAACCGCGTTCGAAAAGTACGTTGGGACATGCAAAGCAATTACATCATCTTTTCAGTCTTAGTAGTGATGGTAGTCTTTAAAATTACTTATTTTGGAACAATCTTTAAAATTACTTATGACTGATTTAAAATTAGTCAATTAATTTACTAATTTACGGTATATAAGATAAATTTTGTTTTGATATACATAGATAAGTATTTTTGGAAGTCCCAGATATGTGATCCCAAATAAGCATTGTCAGGTATGCATGGCAAATAACGATGGCAGTACCTTATTACGGGGTTTAGCTTTTTAGTTTTTGTTCACAAAATAGGGGCTGAAACGCCCAGATAATTCATGAGTTGAGAATATTTGCTCCACAAATTAAATCTAATGGTTGTGATAATTCAAAAAGTAAGAAATATTTAGATGAAACATGACAAGGTTGGGGTTGTGTTTCACTAAATTACAACACCCACTTCACCCAAATCGATGGTTCCTTCCTGGAATCCGTCAAGTGCCAACCCTTATCAAAAACTTTTTGACTTCAAATCAATTGACTAATAGCTTTATATTTCTCCTTAATGGCTGGCCATATATTCATTTTTTGTTGGGAGATATCATCCATTTATGAAAAGTTAATACTTATGTAAACGCATGACAAGTCATCCTTAAAAGATGTAATTGGAATTTATGAAATGATTAAACCCATTGAGGATTTACTGGAAAGTTTCAAAAAGTTGTTGAATGAAATTAAGGGAGTTGTTTTTCTCATGTTGCATGAGAAAAATAAGATTTCTACAGATATAAAATGGTAGGACTTATATATATACACACACATATATATAAGTCTACTATATCATGTGTGCGTGACATGAGAAAACACTTCTCTTACAACATGACAATTGTTTTTCCCTAAAATTAAATAGTTTCTGAGTAGCATATTGATGTTTGTAGATGAAAACAGAGCATAAAAGAACCAACTTGTAATATTATAATAATTATTGGTGAGGCTTTTGCATTAAAGTAAGAGTCTTGAATATTCATTCAACTTTTCCATTGATGGTACAAGAGAACAAGTGATATAACGTGGTACCAGTTTTCCAAAGCAAGAATATAATAAAATAACATAATGGTGTGGAAATGAAATGGAATCCAATGTGAAAAAGGTGAGGAAAGTTACACATCCTGTTCATAGGCTAGGAAGACTTGAAAGTCTGAGTAAACTCTTAATCGCTGCCATATAAACTCCATCATCCCTATTTGCATTTCACAGCAAACGAGAGAGATCAGAGAGAAATTGAGAGAGAGAGATCATCCCTACCATGGGTGTCGTAGCTTCATCTTGTTCTTCGTCTTCAAAGAAATATGAAGTGCTTCTGAGTTTCAGAGGAGAGGACACTCGCAGATCCTTCACCAGCCATCTATATGATGCCCTACGCCGAAGTGGTATAGAGACATACATTGATGATGGGATCCCAAAAGGCGATGACATCTCCCAATCACTCATCCAAGCAATTGAGAATTCAAGCATATCCGTTGTGATCTTCTCAGTAAACTACGCCTCCTCCAAATGGTGTTTGAATGAGCTCACTGAGATCCTTCGCTGTAAGCAACTCCAGAAGCAGCATGTTGTGCCTATATTCTACCAAGTGGACCCATCTCATGTACGGAATCAGAAGGGACCTTATGAGGAAGCATTTGCACAACATTTGAAGAATTACCCTGAGAAGGTGGACCAATGGAGACAAGCCCTTTTTGAAATTGCAAGTTTAGGTGGATGGGACTCTCGCGTCTCTAGGTATGTCTTCATTCCCTTCGTTTTTTTTTTTCCTTTTTTGGCCTTCATCTTCATTTTTTAAAAGTTAAAACTCAACCTTTGAATCAGTACTCGTCGTTGCCAATTAATTAGCTTGAGATTTATTGTTTAGTACTGGACCTTTGATTTACCTTCCTCATCAGAATCGCTTTTTCTCTGCTTCAGACTTATTAGTTCATCTGACAACTAATTACTAGAAATTACACTTTCTCCTTCAAAATATACACGTTAAGTTTTGAAGGGGTTTGGTTTTCTTTATAACCTACAATTTAGATTCATCATTTAATGCCCTATTTTAAAGGGAATATCATTTCTATGTTTAAGGTTGAAAAAATTTTCCTTGATTAAAACTTTGTCGTTTTGGTTCCTTTTTTATTTCTTTGTTCTTTTTTTGTTTTTTCCTCTTCTTTTTTTTTCATCTCTTTATTTAGAAAAGAGAAAAAAGTGCCATAGTTTTAACTTAAGGCAGAAAACTTATTTTACCTTCTTTGTTTTAAATCCCCAAGAGAAGTCTTGAAATTGAACAAAAGAATATACAATTTCGATAAAACTCTTGGGACATATTAAATGATTTTAATATTGTTTAGCTATCACTTCAATTAAAAAACTCATTTGTTATTTCCTTTTTCATCATGTGTTAATTTATCTTTTGCGTTTCTTTAATTATGTTTCAATATTAGGAGTGACGCAGAGCTCATTCAAAATATTGTCAATGACATTATGCAAAAACTGAATCGGGGATCTTCGTCCACAATACCAAATATTGTTGGAATTGATGAGAATTCCAATCAGATTGAATCATTATTGAAAAAGTTTTCCATAATTGGAATTTGGGGCATGGGCGGAATAGGTAAAACAACTATGGCTAAGGTTATATTTGCCAAATCTCACTCTGAATTTGATAGTTATTGCTTTATTGAAAATTTAAGAGAAGAGTCTGAAAAATATGGATTAAAGTATATACGTGATAAACTTCTCCTTGAATTATCGAAGGATACAACTCTTGGGAGATTAGACCATAAAAAGGTTTTCATAGTGCTTGATGATGTCAGTAATACAAATCAGTTAGACTACTTGCAAAATGAAGCTCCTAAATTGGGATGTGGGAGCAAAGTCATTATAATAAGTAGAGATAGACATGTACTTGATGGAAGAGTTGAAAAAATACATCAGGCCAGAGAATTGGGGTATTTGAGCTCTCATCAACTTTTCAATCTCAAAGCCTTCCACAAACATGATTGCGAAAATGAATATAAAGAATTGGTTGACAAAGCAATTGCTTATGCTCAAGGGAACCCATTAGCCTTGACCACTTTGGGTTCGTTTCTTTATTCCAAAACTGTAAAGGAATGGGAAAGTGCATTGAGAAAATTAGAAACGACAGCCAATCAAGATATTCAAGCTGTGTTAAGATTGAGTTATGATGGACTTGATGACGAAGAGAAAGAAATATTTTTAGACATTGCTTTTTTCTTGAAAGGTGAATGTACGAGATATATAATGGCTGTGCTAGAGAGTTGTGGCTTTCACACAAGCATTTGTTTGAGAAAACTTGTGGATAAGGCGCTCATAAGTATTGACTATGTGGTACATATGCATGATTTAATTCAATTAATGGCTTTTGAAATCGTTCGTCAAGAGTGCGTGAAAAATCCTAGAGGACGCAGTCGACTACAAAAGTTTGATGAGGTCAATTATGTGCTAAAAATTAATCAGGTAAGAATTCACCTTTTCAATTAGATATTTGACAACTATTAAAAAAAAAAATTGTTAATCTAATGTAATTTATTTGCTTTCTTTTGGATTTTTGTGTTGTTCAGGGAAGTGATGAGATTCAAGGCGTGAATTTGGATTTGTCTCAAATTAGATGTTTAGAATTGAGTGCTGATGCCTTAAAAAAGATGACTAATTTAAGGTTTCTAAAGTTCTATTCACGTGTGCATAAAATGTCGTGTACTGTGCATCTACCTTCTGGGCTTTTTTCATTTTCCAATCCATTAAGACGTCTTCAGTTGGACAAATTTTCTTCAAAGTCTCAACCATTATCATTTTGTGCTGAGAAGCTAGTTGCACTTTGCATGCGAGGAATACGCCTTAAAAAACTATGGGATGGCGTGCAGGTATAACATACAAATATGAGTTAATTTGATTTTGTTTTTTCAATTAATTGAAATTTAAGGCTCTTGTTTCCTGAGTAATATTTGTCATTTTCATTGTTGTAGAACTTGGTGAATTTATTGTCTATAGACCTTGCTAAATCCCAATATTTGATGGAGTTGCCGGATCTCTCTATGGCTCAGAATCTTGAACGTCTAAATATTTTTAGGTGTCAAAGTTTATGCCATCTTCATCCATCTATTTATCTCTCCCGAGATTGAAATATTTGGAACTCGATTATTACACGGGCCTGAAGAGTTTGACATTTAATAGTCAAGCAAAATCTCTCTTATACCTATGTCCCGTGGGTTGCTCTAGTCTCAAGGAAGTTTCAGTTTCATCACATGAATTACGTTGTATACATATAGAGGAAACAGGTGTTGAGATATGGACATTTCAATTGGGTGTATGGAGAATCTCTAGATGCTCTCTCAACGGTTTAACACTAAAGAATCTGCGAATTAATGAGACACTTAGCATGAGATCTCTTAATCGACTTCTTCTTAATGATTGTGGAGGAATAATTGACAAATCAAAGCTTCACGCCTTATTTGATGCTTCTCTATTTTTAGAATTAATTTGTTTGAAAGGGTCAAGCAAATTAACTGAACTTCCAAACAATATCAAGCATATCTCCAGGCTACGATATCTTGACGTAAGTGATTGCAAGGACCTTCAATCTTTACCAGAGCTGCCACCATCCATAGAAACCGTCAGAGCTAATAATTGCATATCACTGGAGACTGTACCCATTTCAATAACTAGTGCACCACAACTGAAGTTCCTATTTCTGCAAAATTGTTTGAAATTGGAGAACCACTCTTTATCTCGTGTTATGGAGTGGGCTTATTTCTCATTGAAGCAATCAGCTCACACAAAAGAAACAGGTGTTGTTTGTTACCCAGGAAGTAAAGCTCCAGAGTGGTTTACATTTAGTCAAGAAACAAAGGGTTCCACCTATGTAGCTATTGAACTTCCTCCTTCCACGAACGACCTAGCTGGCTTCATTTTCTGCTCTGTTCTTTCTCATGTCCCTGATGGGTGCTTTTCCTTGGGATGCAGGCTTTATTGTGGTGGTAAGTGGTTCAGTTGCGATAAGGGGTTCAGTTGCTTTAATCGTAATATGGAGGAGACAAATTCGGATTCACATCATGTTGTTCTATGGTGTGCTCCTTGCCCAATTACATGCTTCATTAAAACAATGGGCGATAAAAACACCAATTACATGCCAAGGGTGTCATTTGAATTCTCAATTTTTTCCTACGATGGTGGTGTTGGTGTGATTGAAGCTTGTAGAGTATGCCCAATATATTCCTCAATCACAGGTGAAAAGAGGCATCGGAATATTGATGATGAGCAACAGCAACCCACTCCCACAAAGAAATGGAAGAAGTCTTCAATGCTGAGTTCCAAGTCCAAGGCAACTCATGATCTTGAGAAGCTGATATTTTCACTTTCACAGTTGAATTTGGAATGCATGAAGGACAACATTTGTCAGATGTAAATTATGTATGATTCCTTTTCTGGAATGTATATGCCTTTCTCATTAAAACTTCATCTAGTACGCAAATGTCTTTACCTAGTATATTTTCAAAATTAAATATCTTTTCTATTTTTAAGTAAAAATCTATTATTACCTTATAATGTATTTCATTCTGTTGATATAAATGCTTGAATCACCTTATTTCCTAATTTAAGCTTTGATTTATTGGCCTTGTTTGGAAAGAGCTTTAAGTAGCTTAAAGCTATAAAAAAAACTCTAATAGAAAGGAAAAAAAAAAAATCTTAAATAGAGTGTTTGGGTTAAGCTTTAAGTTCATTGAGTTTTTTTTTTTTTTAAAGCTCATAAAAGCCCATTAAGGAAAAAGCTCCATAAGATAACTTTTTTCAAAAAACTTTCAACTTTTTGACGTGGGTCCTGTTACTTCTACCACCATCAATTTGAACACAAATCATATTTATAAACTGACTTTTTTCCTACCGGACTTTTAAAAAAATTAAATAAGAAATAAGTTATCACTCCCATTGCTAATCTAAAACAGGGTCATTGTTGGCTTATTAATGAGTAGGTTTCTTATTAGGCTAACATCGTTGGCATTTTCCTTGATGCAGTGTGTAGCAAATTAATAAGCAATATGCAGTTGGTAAGTAGTCTTACTTCGTTGTATAACATATTCAGTCCTCACAAACCATTCAAAAAGAAACTTAAATTGTGGCTCAGAATAGTTTCTCTTTTCATGGTTTTCTCTATTTTTAATAATCTCACAAGTCCTTCTTCTTTGTATGATTTATGCTATTTACTACACAACTTAATCTCTGCTTAAGCTGTTGATTTCCGTAAATGCCCTTCTTGCTTTGTTCATTAGTTCACCCTTGCTGGAACCACTCTTCCCAATAGAAAAGTCTTATTGGTCTCTCCTCTACCTCGTCAATTTACTCTGATTAAATAGTATGGCTCTGGAATTATTCATCTCTTATAAAAATGAATTGCATTTCTTTTTTGTTCACTAAAATTCCTGTCCTTTACTGTGTCTTTATGCAAGATTGGTAAGCTGCCAATTGATGTCATAAGATTTTAGGAAACTTAATTAAACATTCAGTGATATCTATGTTCAGCCGATGACACTTGGGCCTAAAGAACACACAGCCGAGATATTGCCTAATCTTGATAAATATGAAACTTCAATAACACTAATGTATTTATAAAACTAATAAGTTGGTTTGGTACAGTTTTATGAACTCTGTTTCATATGATCAAATGTGGTGTGGGGTGTTGATTATGAAGTTGTGAAGAATTTGAAATCGTTTCATATTTACTTATTGTTTCTTTTTAGGCAGATGTTTCTCAAAATAACAGTTGTAAACGCTAGTGATGGCCCCCATACTCAAATGAATTTCCTTTGGAGTCCTTAAAATCAACAATTTGTCCTGACAATTGTATTTGAAATTTCTTATCCCTTACCATATATATAAACACAAAGAAAAAGAGAAAATTGTTGTATATCTTCACTATCAGCTTCTTGAAATGGGATTAAACTTTGACGGCTCAAACAAACAGTATTGAGAGGTACTATTTGTTACCTATGAAGCAGAGTACTAAGGTGATGAATATATGACTCTTGAGCAGATTAACTTCTTGTTGGCTTTTCTCCCTTGCTTTGAAAATGGTGAGTATTTAGAATTACTTCTTCTTTAACACTAAGAAATAATTGGAAAGTATCCTATGAAGAAGAAAGCAAAGAAAACGATTTAATCTTTGAAAACTGTTCAATATTTGTAAAGATTATTGCTGTTTTTATATTACTATCGACAATAACACTAAAAATCTCCTCTAAGAGAATAAACAAATTACTGGTGACCTGACTTAAGAAACTTATGTTTGTAAAAAGATATCATGAAGATGCTAAGAAGCAAAGGCTTGCTCTATTAAATTCAAAGAAATAGTTTGTTCATCACAATAAACCGCTCATTTGTCATATCAAATTAATAGTTCGTGACGTGAATTTGCAGAGGAATTTGCCAACAGTTCCCTCATTAAAAAAAAGGACATCTTTGGGGATTATTTTAAATTTTATCTGTATATAAAATAAAAACAACAATAATCTTTCCAAATGTTGAACTTCAGGTTAAGACTTAGATGAGATATTTAAATATGTGGTTATTCAAATAAATCATTCTTACAAAACAATGGCAATTGTTCGAAGACATTCATATTTCTAAGAAATAATCACTTTCCATTCTAAATGAAAACACTAGTTAAAAGGTTTGCTTTAAACCTAAATATAAGAACTCATTTCATTCTATCCAAATTTACAATTGTTTTCAAATAAACTAACCTTATTAATTGCACACATAAATGGAATTTCTGTCAATGAGAATAATTTTTAATATAAATGATCGTATGCGTTATTTTAGAAAAATCAAATAATTAATTTAACTCATTTTTTAAAACATTTGTAGGTTACTTAGCTCCTTATGTTATGAAAAATGAATTGGTATATATGTCAAGCCAAGTGTCTATTTGTTTTAAGCTTTTTAGAAGTGATTTTACGGTATTTTATATAAGATATAAGAGAAGTTTTGTCTCAATTTTTTTTTTAAAAAAACTATTTTAAAAAATACTTTTTGTGCTTCCCAATTGAGCACCAAAATTGCAACCTAACCCAACACGCATGTCTAGCTCCTACATCATGTTACAAATAAAATGACTAGGGAGTGTTCTTGGTTGTGGTCAAATCTACAAATGAGACTACTTATAAAGAATTGTATATAGGTATAATACTTGTGGTTGTCAATTCTAATTAATTATTAGCAAGGCGCGATTTGTTTAAGAATGTGAAACTTGAGGCATGTGAAAGGTGTATGCAACATTCAAAGGATGGGGAAGAAACCTAAGTTGGTGAAGTTTTAGTGATGCAAATAAATAAAGGGTTAAGGTGTAGATCGGTTAACAAAGTGTTGTGTTAGGAGTACCTAATATAAAAAGGTTTTGAAGGGACTAAAAGTACCAATTAACAATTAAAAATGGATAACTAGCACAATCAACAACTAAAAATAAGTAACTAACACAATCACGTTAAAATCAAACTAACGAAGCGTGCTGAAAACTTTGAATGGCCAAAAAACCCTAATACTGTGTTTGGATTTGAGTTGGACAAACTAAGTTCATGTGTAATCAATGGCGGAGCTTCATGGTGAAATGGGGGGCTGTAGCCCCCAAAAAAAAAAATCTATGAAAAAAATTTAATCAAAATAGGATTTTTTTTTATATATTTAGTCAAAAAATGTATACATTTATCCTAAAAATTTATACATTTGGCCCCTTCAAATAATTTTTTGTCTTAATTAGTCAATGAATATAAATTTAGTCCCTTAAATCTTTATCTCAAGATCCGCCACTGAGTGTAATTGGTATATGATTAATTTTAAGGATAATTAAAAAAATGTACAACAAGTGAATGGTTGCTTATAAGGAAACCCAGGGTTCAAAATATTGATAATATAAAACTGATGAAAAGTAAATACAAGAACAAGAGATTTTAGAGAGAGAGAGAGTAGAGAGAAGTTCTCATTTCAGTGTAATCTGAATGTTTACAGAAGGCCTCTATTTATAGAAGGAAAATGGGCCTTTAGTGTAATTTCCACTTTGGGTCATTTGATGTAATATTCCCCTAATTACATAACTGTACACTCACGGGAATGCATTCCCGTGAGTTGTATTATTTTGTGTGTGGGTCCCACCAAATAGTAAACTACTATGCATGGTACTATGCGTGGGTCCCATGTCATCTTGTAATATTTGGAGACCGGGAGTCAATGGACATCCACATAATCAGTATATTCATAACACTCCCCCTTGGATGTCCATTTATGAATGTGCCTCATTAAAAACTTTAACTAGGAAAAACCCAGTGGGATAAAAACCTAGCCAAAGAAAAGAGTACATCACTCATTGATACACTATCCAGTGCTGCCTCATTAAAAACCTTTCTAGGAAAAACCCAGTGGGACAAAACCTAGAAAAGGGAAAAAGAGTACAACGTGTATCAACTCCCCCTGTTGACAACATCAGTATTACTCCCTCTGATAACATCAGTTGAGATCTTTAAGTCTTCGAAGACCAATACCATAGACAAGCTTCTCAAAGATTGCTTCTGGAAGTGACTTGGTAAATAAATCTGCCAAATTTTCTCTTGAACTGATTTGCTGGATATCTATTTCACCATTCTGTTGAAGATCACGAGTAAAGAAAAATTTTGGTGAAATATGCTTCGTTCTATCGCCCTTGATGTATCCTTCTTTAAGTTGGGCAATACATGCAGTATTATCCTCATATAGAACTGTTGGAACCATTTTACCAGAAGATAAATGACAAGTAGTTCGTATATGATGAATTACTGACCTCAACCACACACATTCTCGACTTGTTTCATGCATTGCTAGGATTTCTGCATTATTAGATGAAGTGGCTGATATAGTTTGTTTCATAGATCGCCATGAAATTGCTGTACCTCCACATGTAAATACATAACCTGTTTGTGATTTTCCATCATGTGGATCAGACATAAATCCAGCATCTGAATAACCAATCAGTTCATGTTTAGATACATTTGAATAATATAACCCCATATCCATAGTACCTCTGAGGTAACGAAAAATACGCTTTACACCATTCCAATGCCTTTGTGTTGGTGCAGAACTATATCTTGCTAATAAATTAACAGCAAATGTTATATCAGGTCTTGTGTGATTAGCAAGATACATTAGTGCCCCAATAGCATTAAGATATGGCACTTCTGGACCAAGTAATTGTTCTACACCTTTTTTGTTAATTACTTGGGGTTGGAATGGATCTTTTTCTTTTATCAAAGATCTTACAACCATTGGAGTACAGAATGGATGTGACTTATCCATATAAAATCGTTTCAAGACCTTCTTTGTATAAGTTTCTTGATGTACAAAGATCCCGTCCTTCAGGTACTCAATTTGTAATCCAAGACAAAATTTTGTCCTACCTAAATCTTTCATTTCAAATTCTTTCTTCAAACAATGAATGGCTTTTGTAATCTCTTCAGGAGTTCCAATAATGTTGATATCATCAACATAAACAACAATTATAGCAAATTCATTTCTCGATCTTTTTATAAAACTGCATGGGCATATCGGGTCATTTTTATACCCTTCTTTCAACAAATATTCTTTAAGGCAATTATACCACATGCGCCCTGATTGTTTCAAGCCATACAGGGACTTATTTAATTTGATCGAGTATTGTTCTCGTGAATTTGAATTAAATGCTTCAGGCATCTTGAGTCCTTCAGGAACTTTCATATAGATATCACTATCAAGTGAACCATATAAATAGGCAGTCACAACATCCATTAGATGCAAATCAAGCCTTTCATTTGCTGCTAGGCTAATTAAATAACGAAAAGTAGTTGCATCCACTACTGGTGAATATGTTTCTTCAAAATCTATGCCAGGTCTTTGTGTAAAGCCTTGGGCTACAAGGCGTGCTTTATACCTTGTAATTTCACCCTTTTCATTTCTTTTCCGTACAAAAACCCATTTATATCCAACTGGCTTTACATCTTTAGGTGTATGGACTATAGGTCCAAATACTTTTCGTTTTGCCAATGATTTTAATTCTGCATTAATGGCATCTTTCCATAGGAGCCAATCTTTTCGTTGTTGGCACTCTCTCATGGATTTTGGCTCATGATCCTCTTCTTCATTCATCACATCATATGCCATATGATTAGCAAAAATGTCATCAATGTTGACTTCATTACGGTTCCATTTGATATTATTTGTGACATAATTTATTGAGATCTCATTATTTTCATACATTTCAGATACCTGGATCTCTTCTGGGGCCTCAATATTCTCCTCTGGAGATAATTTCTCTTTATGAAGTGGCTCATCCAGAGCTACGCTTTTTTCTTGATTATCCTCGACTTGGCCATCTATAATTTTAGCTTCTTTTCTTTTTCGAGGATTTTTATCTTTGGAACCGATAGGCCTACCACGCTTAAGGCGTGCTTTTGATTCATTTGTAATCGGTTGTCCTACAGGGACATCAATTCGAATAGGAGCATTAGCAGCTGGAATATGTGACTTTGTCACTTTCTTTGGGTCAGTGAATGCTTCTGGCATTCGATTAGCTGAATTCTGTAAATGAATTATCTTTTGAACTTCTAGTTCACATTGTTTTGTACGAGGATCAAAATGAGCCAATGATAATTCATTCCAGCTAATCTCTTTATTCAACTGCTTATTTTCTCCCCCTAATGTTGGGTAAACTGATTCATTAAAATGACAATCTTCAAATCGTGCAGTAAATAAATCTCCTGTAGATGGTTCTAAATATTTTATAATTGAAGGAGATTTATACCCAACATAAATTCCCATTCTTCTTTGAGGACCCATTTTAGTACGTTGTGGAGGTGCTATAGGCACATATACTGCACATCCAAAGGTCCGTATATGAGAAATATTAGGTTCTTCACCAAAAACCATTTGTAAGGGGGAAAATTTTAAATAACTAGTTGGCCTGATGCGAATTAACATTGCTGCATGCAAAATGGCATGGCCCCAAGCAGAAATTGGTAAATTAGATTTCAAAAGTAAAGGTCTTGCAATAAGTTGCAATCGTTTTACCAATGATTCTGCAAGTCCATTTTGCGTATGAACATGTGCTACAGGATGTTCAACATCAATTCCAAGGGACATACAATATTCATTAAAAGTCTGTGAAGTAAATTCACCAGCATTATCAAGACGTATTTTCTTGATAGGACAATCCGGGTAATGTGCTCTTAATCTTGTCAATTGAGCAAGTAATCTCGCAAACGCCAGGTTTCGAGAAGATAATAAGCACACATGCGACCATTTAGTTGATGCATCAATTAAAACCATATAATACCTAAATGGTCCGCATGGTGGGTGTATTGGCCCACAAATATCTCCCTGTATCCGTTCTAGAAATGTGAGAGACTCACTTTCTACTTTGGTTGGTGATGGCCGAATAATTAATTTTCCCTTGGAACATGCATCACATGAGAAATCATGGGATTTTGGTATTTGTTTCTGTTTCAAGTTATGTCCACATGAATTCTCTATTATACGTCGCATCATAATTGACCCGGGATGGCCTAACCGGTCATGCCAAACAATAAATATGTCTTTATCAACATGCTTCTGGTTTTCCATAACATTTATTTCAATTGTACTAATACTTGAATAGTACAAACCAGAAGATAACATAGGTAATTTCTCCAGAACATATTTTTCACCATATCTAACAGTAACAATTTGTAGATATTCTTTATTGTCCTCATTTATAGTCTCAATATGATATCCATTTCGACGGATATCTTTAAAACTCAACAAATTTCTATGAGACTTAGAGGAATACAAAGCATCATTAATAACAAATTTCGTACCATTGGATAATATTATTATTGCTCTTCCAGAGCCTTCAATCAATCTTGTATTACCCACTATGGTATTGATGCTTGTACTACAATTTGTTAGATGTGAAAAATATTTCTTATCTTTAAGAATTGTATGTGTCGTTGCACTATCAATGAGACATATATCTTCATTCTTGTGTGCAATATTTGAAATGTCCATGAGCTTCATTAAAAGAAAAGAAATGCATCAAAACATATTCAATATAGAAGATGCATTAAAAACATATTTATTATACATAATTGGCAACAAGTCAGAACGAAACAAAATAATTATTACAATTTTTGCAAAACTTATTTAATCATAAAAATCTTCCACCTCCAAGTGAGACATAACATCATCATTTGGCTCATTGACATCATTATCTTTATGAGCCTTATCATCACATTCCACATTATTAACACTCTTTTTTATAGAGGCTTGGTAAAGTTTTGCTAAATGTTCTGGTGTACGACAATTACGTACCCAGTGTCCCTTCATACCACACCGATAACATTTATGTTCAACAACTTTTGAAGGACCTTCTTTATCATTCTTTTGTCCTTCATTGTTCATCTTTTTCTGGTGGGTATAAGGACTATAATAACCTCTTCCACCATGATAAGGACCATGATTATTTCTACCTCCACGATTTCCACGTCCTCGTCCACGACCACGGCCACGACCACGACCGCGACCATGGCCACGACCATGATCATTCCGTACACTCACATTCGCTTCAGGAAATGGAGAAGATCCAGTGGGACGATTTTCATGATTTTTCAATAATAACTCGTTATTTTGCTCGGCTACTAGTAAACATGAGATTAACTCAGAATATTTTTTAAAACCTTTCTCACGATATTGCTGTTGTAAAAGCAAATTCGAAGCATGAAAGGTAGAAAAAGTTTTCTCTAATAAGTCCTCATCAGTTATTTTTTCACCACATAATTTTAACTGAGAACTTATTTTGAAAACAGCTGAGTTATACTCACTTACAGTTTTAAAATCTTGTAACCTGAGATGAATCCATTCATAACGAGCTCTAGGCAAAATCACCGTTTTCTGATGATCATACCTATCTTTCAAACTAGTCCACAATTCAAATGGATCTTTCACCGTTAAATATTCAGTTTTCAAACTTTCATGAATGTGGTGTCGGAGAAAAATCATAGCTTTAGCCTTTACTTGAGGGGACGCATCATTTCCTGGCAATATAGCCTTTCCAAAGTCCTTTGCTTGAAGATGGATTTCAGCATCTAAAACCCATGATAGATAATTCTTCCCGGTGATGTCAAGAGCATTAAATTCAAGATTTGAAAGGTTGGAAGACATGATTCAAACTAAAAATAATAAAAATAATTAGAATCATATTATAAAATCTTATTATAAATTAAAACATAATTTAAAGAACGGTAAATAAACATGCTAAGAAAATAAAAATAAGATGAGATAGGAATGGGAGTAAACTCACAGCGAGACCTATCTCATCCGAAGGTAAGAAAGATGATGCATATATTATATAATATATAGACAACAGTAAAGAATTAAGATAAACAAATGGAGCCCTATTAGTGCCACCACCATAAAAGGTAAATAAATGCATAAATAAATGGAGCCCACTAATATTAGTGTTGCCACCATAAAAGGTAAATAAATGCATAAATAAATGGAGCCCACTAATATTAGTGTTGCCACCATAAAAGGTAAATAAATGCATAAATAAATGTTAGTAACATAAATTTAAATGTTAGTGGCATAATGTAAATATTAATAAAGTCAGTATGGAGCTTAATATCGCCACCATGAAATAAATAAAGCAGTAAGTAAAGAATTTAAATTAAACAAATGGAGCTTAGTATCGCCACCATGAATTAAATAAATAAAACAGTAAAATTAAATTACAAATGGAGCTTAATGTTGCCACAATGAATTAATAAATAGGGAGTGGGAAGAATATATAAACATAAATAAATTACTGTAAATAGTAAAATATAAATTTACCGTGAATAGTAAAGTTACTATTCACAATGAATAGTGAAAAATAAATTACTGAAATATTAAATCTAGACTTCCATAAAGGAGTCAAAATAAATAGAAATATAAAATTACTGAAAAAGGTAAAATTAACATGAATAGTAAAAATTACTATTTACTGTGAATAGTAAATAGTAAATAATCTCAAATCTTAACCATGGAACCTGATGTTCAAAATAATCGGTAAAAGTAGAACTTTAATTCCATATCATGGTTAAGATTATCCCAGATAGAAAAAAATAAACAAATAGTAAAGGAGATGGTAATAAAATCTTACCTTGGTAGAGTCTTCGTGCTGATAACGTAATATAAAACTGATGAAAAGTAAATACAAGAACAAGAGATTTTAGAGAGAGAGAGAGTAGAGAGAAGTTCTCATTTCAGTGTAATCTGAATGTTTACAGAAGGCCTCTATTTATAGAAGGAAAATGGGCCTTTAGTGTAATTTCCACTTTGGGTCATTTGATGTAATATTCCCCTAATTACATAACTGTACACTCACGGGAATGCATTCCCGTGAGTTGTATTATTTTGTGTGTGGGTCCCACCAAATAGTAAACTACTATGCATGGTACTATGCGTGGGTCCCATGTCATCTTGTAATATTTGGAGACCGGGAGTCAATGGACATCCACATAATCAGTATATTCATAACAGATTTTGGTTTTTATGAGTGTTTGGAAATATTTTAAAGGAAACTACGATAATGACCGTTAAAATTGAACAGTCACGCAATACTATAAAACAGGGGATAGATCCAAAAGTTTAGAAAGAACAGAGCAAACCGAGTAGAACATCAAGTCAACATAAGAAACCAAGAAAAAAGATCAGGCATTAATTAGATTAGATTTTTTTTATATAATTAGTCTTTTTAACGGTTAGAAGAAAAAATCAGAGAAAATAAAATCGTATGATGGAATTAAATTTTTCATAAGGAGATTACTAATTACCAATTTCTTGATGCAAAGCTCTTCGGCCTTTTCAACAACTTGTGCAGCCGTTCTTTTCGAAGCCGCATCAACAAGGGGCAAAACGTCATTAACTCTTGTGAACAATGCAGTTACAGATCACTATCCACAAATTCAAAAACAGAGGAAAGTAGAATCGATGAGAAAAATAGGAATCAAGAATGTGAGAGAAAATGGAGGATCATACACGAGGCGGTAAGGCAAAGACTGGGAATAGCAGAAGGTGGAGCATGAACAAGAATTAGCTTGAAGAGAGGATTAGGGTTCGGAGTGAAGAAGTGATCGAGAGTTTTGAGAGCATAGAAGCTGTGCTCACTCTCATTGATAGCCACCATCATCACTTGCTTCTCCGACGACGTCGCCACGGAAGCTCAGATTCCGACCACCGTCGCAGAGAATCGCTTGCACGTATCAATTCATATCTGGCTTGGGACTCCAATACACTTTGGGTGAATGCTCAATTGATTCCATATTTATTCAAAGCAGAGCCTGACGAGTGACAACAGCTAGAGATGCTGTGGGAACGACGTCGTATCCTTCTTATGTTCATCCGAGAAGCTTAGACTGGCTGGTATGTATGGATTAGCATGCCAACCTTTTTCATCATCATAATGACGTGATGATGGTGTTCAGCATCAAAGATAATCCTTTCTGCTCTGATTTTTAATATATTGGTTAAATTAAGGTAAAATTTTATGTTCATCCCAAATTTGACTTATAGCATAGTTGGTGGGAGGGAAATGGGAAGACAGTTATGGTGACTTAAATTGGTTTTAGAACAAGTAAAAAGTTAGGCGCTGAAAAATTTTGATACCAAACAACAGAGGTAGTGAGGATGGGAGAAGATTTCATTTAAAAATTTTCCATTTCTTTGTTTTTTGAAAAAAATTAATTTTTTTTCCTTATAATATTATTGAATTAGTGTGAGTTTTTATGATTTTGATTCGATGGTAGATATTAAAAATGAGCAAATCATGACTGAAACTGAAAACTGAATCCAGTGAAAGCAATTCGGCTTTTTGATTTTTCGGTTTTTTTTAAAAGAAAATATCCTTATTAGTTATTTCAGTTTTCGGTTGGGTTTATTTATAATTAATTAGGTTTTGAATTTTCTCCTTGAATTTTTCTTTCAAAGATAACCGATCACTAAAACGACGGACCCACATCACCTCCAGACCCAACCAATTGCCCAATGCTTTTGTGTGCTTCATCTCGTACAGTCGCACGCTCACTTCGCCTTCGGGTCGACTGCCTCTCTGGCTCTCTCGGCACTCGCCAGACCTCCGGACTCTTGCGGCCAGACTCGCCACTCGCCAGTTCCGGAAATCTCTCTCGCCACTCGTCAGTCGCGGGACAGGCCGATCAAAGCTCGATCTTGAGGCCAGACTCTGCAGATCTGGTCTCACTCTACTATCTGCGACTGCGATCTGCCTTCTCTCCAGTTCTCCGAAGTTGAAGTCCGAAGCAAAGGTCGATCTTGCGTCTCAGCCTCGTGTCTCACTCGGGTGAGTTGCTTTACTTCACTCGCTACTTTATTTTTAACCGAAGCAAAGCTCTATCTTTCTTGTATTTTCAGTGTTTCCAAACAATAAAAAATATTTTCTGTATTTTCAGTGTTTCCAAAGCTCGATCTTGCCAGTACGACGCACGTTTTCTACAATCTCTCCCCAGCTGGTATGTATTCTCTCATAATACTCTACTCCCTGCTTCATATTTCTGAATAATTAGAATATGTGTAAACTTTGGCGAAAGGGTTTCCAAATGTTATGAATATACTTGGATGTTCATTGACTCCCGGTTTCCAAATATTACAAGATCACATGAGACCCACGTTTAGTACCATGCATTGTACTACGCACGCATAGTGATTTATTATTTGGTGGGAACAATAGCCAAGAATGCAAATCTGTAGTTTTGTACTTTGGGGAAAACTATATCAAATGACCCAGAGGTGGAAATTACACTAAAATCTCATTTTCCTTCTATAAATAGAGGTCTTCTGTAACTATTTAAGATACAGTTGAAATGAGAATTTCTCTCTCTACTTTCTCTCTCTACTTTCTCTCTCTTATTCTTATCAGTTTTATAATATGTTATCAGCACGAAGACTCTACCAAGGTAAGATTATATTACCATCTCTTTTACTATATGTTTATTTTATCTATCTGGGATAATCTTAACCATGATATGGAATTAAAGTTCTACTTTTACCGATTATTTTGAACATCAGGTTCCATGGTTAAGATTTGATATTATTTACTATTTACTATTCACAGTAAATAGTCATTTTTACTATTCATGTTAATTTTACCTTTTTCAGTAATTTTACATTTTTATTCATTTAGACTCCTATATGGAAGTCTAGATTTAATATTTCAGTAATTTTATTCACTATTTATAGTGAATAGTAACTTTACTATTCACGGTAAATTTATATTTTACTATTTACAGTAATTTATTTATGTTTATATATTTCTCTCATTCCCTATTTATTTATTTCATGGTGGCGATATTAAGCTCTATTTGTAATTTAATTCTAATTCTTTACTTACTGTTCTATTTATTTATTTCATGGTGGCGATACTAAGTTCCATACTGACTTTACTAACATTTACTTTATGCCACTAACATTTAAATTTATGTTACTAACATTTACTTTTATGTTCCTAACATAACATTTATTTTTATGTTACTAACATTTATTTATCTTTTATAACGGCAACACTATTTATTTGTGGGCCCCATTTATTTTATTCGTTACTGCTTTATTTATTTTTCATGGTAGCAACACTATTATAGTGGGCACCATTTATTTTATTATTTACTGCTTTATTTATTTTTCATGGTGGTGACACTAGTATAGTGGACTCCATTTATTTATTATTTATTTACTGCTTTATATCCCTCTTCCCTTTTATTTTCATTTATTTATTTACTGTTTTATATATCCCCTTCCCATTTTATTATTTATGGCAACCACACTATTAGTGGGTTTCATCTATTTATTTTATTATGTTTATATTTCATTTATTCTGAAGATAAATTGTTAAAAAGCCATAAAGATATGAGGCATAAATTGGCCTGAGACCATGACGAGACATAAATTGGCTAGAAGTCAAGTGATAAATTAGCTTGAAGCCAAGAGACAAGTTATGATACAAGGCTTGATTCATAAATTTTGTATATCATCAATTGTATAAAGGCTTTAAAATTGTATATTTGACATTTAATACTCCTTCAAATTATGAGACAAGGGATTGTATGATCATGGTTTATTGTAAATAAATATATCCAATTTGCTCTTGTAGTAGCAATATTGTGATTAAGTATGGATCATAAATTTTATCCAACTTCATTTCCAGAAGTAAATAAAGTAAGAAATAAATTTGTCATTATTGTTGATTTACTATTGTTTTGTGTTTCTTATAATTATAACAATTTTTGTAAATACGAGAGAGAAATATTCATAAACAAAATAATTAAACAAAAGGAAATATTATTTCAACAAAGTTTAATAGCGAGTGGTTCAACTCCATTACAAACCTTAATCATCTCATTCTGAAGATACATAATTTCTTCTTCTTTTTCTTTTCTTGAGATGGGATTAAGATGAGGCAAAGCTCTTCGTAATATCAACATTTGCGTCATAAGTTTTTTAAGTTTTTTGTGTGGCCACTCAGTTAACCCTCCTTTTTTATAAATTTTTTGTATGATGTGAGTAGACATATTTAATTGTTTACTTGCATCATCGAGGGTTAAGTGAAAATAATCACTTAAATCATGGAGCGTTTTTCTCTTTATTCTTTCCCGTTGCTCTATTGTTAATCTATATAATTCACCCTGATTAAGGGATGAAATATCATATGGAATATTTACCGCGGGTTGTTTTCCTTTATCTAATGGATTTTCAATGTTGGTTTGAAATGAACTCCCGCAGGGTTCATTTGGATTATTTGTCCATTCCGAGCCAACATAAAGGACCTCATAATAGGTCAATATAGGATCTCGCATCAAGTTATATCCTGATGTTTGTAAATCTATACAATACTGTGTTAGAAAATGTTTGATTTCTCCAAAATTTTTATTTGTAAAATCAAACATTGGAAACCTATCAATATTGTAAGATTTATCCTGTACATTTTCAAATAAAACAGCGTGGGAAATCATACATGTTATCCTTCCGTGAACTTCAAGTTTATGACACTGAAGTCCGTTGGTATGTATGATCTCCCGTAAAACATCACAACAACTACATTCCAATAAGGAAGTAGTTGCTAACTGGCTGGTGGTCACTAGCTGACTAGTTGTAGCTGGCTGGCTGGTTATTGTTGGTTCGATGATTGTTGCTGGCTGGCTAGTCATTGCTTGCTTGCTGTAGGTTGCTGCCAGACTAATGGTTGTTTGTTGACTGATTGTTGATGGCTGGCTGATGGTTGTTTGCTGGCTTGTGATTGCTGGCTAATTGATTGTTGTCACTATTGGCTGAACTGGATTGGTAGACTTCATTAGTTCTGTCATAGTTTTACACCTCTTAACAGGCCTCCTTGATGAACCTGCTTCAGTTGTACCTTCATTCTTTATAGATTGAGGAAGAACACTTGTTCTTAAGGGAGAAGTAGGTATATTTGAAGCAGAAGGAGGAATAGTAGAAGGAGGAATAAACATGTCTAAAGGATTAGAAAATAGTAGAGAGGAAAATGACATGTTTGTCTGATCATCATACAACAAAGCATCAAGTAATGCTGTGTCGGATGTATCAGAAACTGGGATAAAATTGCTTGGTCCAGCCATGACAATAAAATTTAGAGAAATATGTGTGAGTATCTGGTAATTGATATTATTAAATGCTTGAGTGTTTGTGAGGCATGCTCGTTTGCTTTCTTCTATTTATAGCCGAATTAAATCCTATTAAATATCTGCAGATATGCACAGTCCTGTTGAATCTCTGCAGATCTGCTCCCTATAAAGCACGAGCCTGGAGTCTTTTTGACTTTATATGCATACGACAATCTGAGTTGTTGCGCCTGTGATCCCACAGTGATACATGTTACGCCTGTGATTTCACAGTGATGCATCTGTGATTATACAGTATTGCACTCGTGAATCTGTAGTTATACACCTGATGATTTTGTATTTAATATATATTTGTTTGTTGATTTTGGAAAATGGAAATTTTGTTACCAGAAGTAACAAAATTATGCATTGATAATGTATTAAGAAATCTGTGAAATTTTAATAATATCTGTAGAAATAGATATCATATATGCTATTATTATGGAATATTGTATGGAAATTCCATGAATTAATTTTTAAGGTCTCACACTTGAGGGGGAGAATGATATATATCAAGTGTGAGTGTTTGTGTATTAATTCTCCGTGAATATTTGTGTTAATTCCCCTGAAATTTGATATTAGATTTGATGGAAAGTTGGCATGACTTGCTTGATCATCCAAGTCATATATAATGAGCTTCTTATTCTCAAATAAAAATGATTATGAGAATATTATTTATTATGATTGGAAATGGATCTCTGGAAATATATCAATTTGAATGATATGAGAATACATGTGATATTATAAATCTGCAAAGTTTGCAGTGATGTTTGCAAGCAGAAGTTTGCAAGATATTATGCAAGCAATTTCCAGATTTAATGATCCATAAATCATATATGAGTAAATCAATGTTTATGAGAACATTGATTATATGTGTAGATTTGCAGCGATTATTTAAGCCAGCAAAATTCTCCCTGTATAATTGGCTTTTGGTTAAAAGCTAGATAAATTCCATCTTAAAAGTTTTGAATGTGCAATGATTATTTATAATGCACACAGATGGATATACACTGCATGATTAGATGAGGGGGAGAAAAATAAGCAGATTGGGTAAAATAAATAAAGTGGAATGAATTATTATTGACTCATATTGATTATTGTATAAAGAAATGTGCACTAAGAGTTCAAAATGATAATTCAGTTTCAGAGTTTAGTTAATCGAATACCAGAAGCATTTACTGACCTTAAGAAAGTAACAAAGTCACATGTTCCAACTGCAAATACTCCTATATAAATTGTTATAAAGCACGCCTAAAGCGTTACAAGTCCATCAGTTTTAAAGATAAGAATCCTCGAATGAGAAAAGAAGCTATAAGAATATAGATGATCAAGTCGAGGATAATTAAGAAAAGCTCCAGAAGAGCCATCTCCTGAAGAGATGTTATCTCCAGAAGAGATGTTATTTCTAGAATTGAATATTATGGTCCTAGAAGAGACCCAGGAACCTAATATATGTGAATATAAAGAGATTTCAATAAATGAAATCCGATGGGACCGAAAATGATATCGACATTGATGATATTTATGTTTAAATGATAACATATGTTGTAATAAATGATAATGAGGATCATGAGCCACAATATATTAGTGTGTGTCAGAAACACAAGTCCTTGAAGGACGTAAGGCGCTAGAAACATAAGTTTCTGAAGGACTAAATATGCCAGAAGCATAAGTCTTTGAAGGACTCAAGATGCTAGAAGCATCAAATTTTTTAGAATAATGATAAGTTCATATATTGCCAGAAGCAATTAGAGTGTGCATTTTCATGAACATTTATTAAAATTTTATATGCACATGTATATTTATGAAATGATTATTGTGATTTTACTTGAAAGAGTTAGATTTTGCAGGTATTCAATGATTTATCAAATTGGACGTTTCTATAATTGTTCTATAAGTGAACAACAGAATACTTGATGACAGAAGGAGAGTTATGCTCAGAAGACATTAAAAATTATGTAATCATCAGGGGGAGCAAAACTGATGTAATCAAGAGGGGGAGACGATACACGCTGCACTCTTTTTTCCTTATCTAGGTTTTGTCCCATTGAGTTTTCCTAGACAGGTTTTTAATGAGGCAACACTGGATAGTGTATCAATGGATGATGTACTCTTTTCTTTGGCTAAGTTTTTATCCCACTGGGTTTTTCCTAGTTAAAGTTTTTAACGAGGCACATTCATAAATGAATATCCAAAGGGGAGTGTTATGAATATATTTATTATGTGGATGTCCATTGACTCTCGGTCTCCAAATATTACAAGATGACATGGGACCCACGCATAGTACCATGCATAGTACCACGCATAGTGATTTACTATTTGGTGGGACCCGCAGCCAATTATAACATTCACGGGAATGCAAATCCGTGAATGAATAGTTTTGTACTTTGGGGAAAACTACACCAAATGACCCAGAGGTGGAAATTACACTAAAGTCCCATTTTCCTTCTATAAATAGAGGTCTTCTGTAACTATTCAAGATACAGTTGAAATGAGAATTTCTCTCTTTACTTTCTCTCTCTATAATCTCTTCTCTTATTCTTATCAGTTATATAACACCAAAAGATTTTTTTTTTTTTGGTTTTCCCCCTTTTTGAGAGAATAATTATGTTTTCTAGAGACTACTAGAGCGACGTCGCTAAGATTTTCTTACGCGCCATCGTTCATTTGGGCTGGGTTGGAACTTGTAAGTTGTAGCGCTACCACCAACAATAACGTGGCGCCGCCATAAAGCTAGCCTGGGCCTGAATTAGATTTAGGGCCTGTTTGATTTGTGGGTAGGGGATTAGATGAGGTTCCTGGAACGACGTCGTAGGGTCTCTGATGGTCGCATTGCAAGTTTTGACTGCGTGTTAAAATCAACCTTTCAAGACAACGATCGAGGATGTTAGGCTTTACGTCGTCATTGCTTGAGAACGCATAGCCATTTTGTTGTGTGTTTTTTTTTAAAAAAATTTCCGTCGTTTTCTTACCAACAAGTGTGATACAAAGAATTTCATAAGTATGTTCCGAGCCAAAAAAAAAAAAAAAAGAATTTCATAAGTATGGTATGGGAATAATATCAAACTAAATTTTAATTGTTCATTAGCGGTGAACAAAACCGAATCGAAACTGATGATTGAACCCTTTTTTGGTTTGGTTTGTGTTTTTGTTCGGTTTTTCAAGTGTTTTCAGAGTTCGGTTTGATTTTTATAAAAGATTTACTAATTTTGGTGTTTGGTTTGATTATTATTACAAAAAAAAAAGGCTAGAGTATATATTCAGGTATTATTTTAGTCCATTAACTTTGTGAAGTACTCTCTCTTAATTAACTCAACAATTTTAAGGGATGAATATACAATTAAATGTTGAGAAATTATGCTTACATGTTAATTCCTTAATTCAATATGTTTATATTTTAAAATAAAAATAAATCTTGTAAAGAGAAAAAAGTAACTAAGCAGTGTCTTCTCTTCAACAACGCCCATGCTTATCCAAACCCAGTGAGTTCACCTCTACTTCCATTCCTCATTTACCTGCAAACAGCTGCAGCCTCTTTCCACTTTGGCAACACAAAAGATCTAAAGCTAGTCGATGGTTTTCAAGCTTTCTCTGTGAACTGTCTCCGAGGTGGAAGACGTCATCCATCACCAAGATTGCTCATCAGAGGTAAAGAAAGTCGCTAATAATTCCTGATTCAGATAAATTTTTGATTCTGATAATTCCCTTGTCTTTTATGGATGAAGACATTGATGGACGGGAAGATATGAAGCACATCTGGGTGATCACAGTTACGGAAGACGGGGTCTTCGTCGACGGAGTTAAGGCTTGAGATTAAGGTGAGATTGTTTTACTATTGTGCCAAATCTTTGAAATTGTTTGTTAGGTCTGTGTAGGAAATGCTATAATTTTTGCTGTTAGTGATTATTTTTTTTGGTTGAATCTTTTTTTTTTTCCCCGGTTGGGTATGTGATACGAGTCACTCATTTTGGGTTTCTTTTATACATGATGAAATGGGGAAAAAAAACCGAAAAAACCAAGCACTAAACTAGCTAAGAGCCACCACGCCTAAGTTGGTTAATGATATCAAAACTTTACCACAAAAATCAATCAATTATGGGTCGTGTTGATATACTTGTACAAAGTGCACATTGCACACACACACAAGGGCTGAGGTTATTATCTAATCAATGAAGTGCCTTCTAGCTGTAGAGCCATATTTTTGCTCGACTAGGAAGGATCAGGAATCGGAGGAAAATCTCCTCACTATTTATATGGTTGTATTTGTCTTAACTCTTCAAGCGCAGGCTTGCCAATTTGTATGCCAAAAAAATAAGACTATTAGTCTAAATGCTGCTAAGATTAAATAGAAGAAACCCACCAACAAAGTTTCACAATTTTGTTTTCATTCATTCTCTGAAATAGAAGATTGGAGAGGAAATTTGAACATTAAAAGCAATAGTCATGAAGATGACTAAAGTGTAAATGTAAAATAATTCCAAATTAAAACATGATCTAGTTTTATCCAATCTAAAGTTTGTAAGAGTATTGAACAAAAGTTACTCTTACCACCTCTATTCCAAGCACATGTGATGTTGATTGCATTTACACTTCAGATTATGCCAGGCCATCCAAATACCTGGACGAGATCTTGATCACTCAAAATGGTTAAATTGCCGTCGTCGATATAAATACGTGTCAAATCGTCGTTTCTGTTCTTCTTCAGCAATTTCATCAAAGTGTCGTATTGCTTTTGGAGGCACTTTGATGTTTTAAAGCTCCCTCTACTTGCTTGGTTACATGTTAAGATTTTAATTCTTTTTAGCTTTAGGTGCTTTCAATTTACACACTTCTTTAGATGACTATGATGGGTTTTACTTGGAATGCATTTTTATATATGCTGATATTTGCTTTTTTCTCATATGATTTGGTGTAGAATTGATTCACAATGTTGCAAAAGTGGAGTAAAGCAATCACTCATGTTGCAAAAATGGGATCTCAAAGTCATTTGAAATTTGGCAAAGATATTTGTTGCTTCATACTCAGTCTCGCTGTCCCATCTGTACATGTGGTTCAACTGATCCTGCCTTTTTTGTTCAACCAATTCTTCGATCCTCAATGAAATCCCTAGGCATCTTTGGACAGTACCCCTGGTATTGAGTTCAGCCAGTATCAAATTTTTGTCACATTCAACCACCACCTGCTTAAAACCTAAACCCCAACCATTACTTGAGCCTCGATTCCTTTTGAAGCATTTTTGCCTTAGTATCCTCATCCCATTTCTTGGTCTGTTTATGAAAATACTATTCTTTCCATTAGTTTGAATTCAGTTCTTGTGCATTAGAAGTAGAAGTGGGTTCCTTCCAAAGTTGGAACAAAGCTCAGAGCTATGGCTATGGTGGGTAAGGCAAGAGAAGCAGGGATTCCATTGATGAAGCTGATTAGATTAAAAGGGGTTCCTATTTTGGAACAATTGCACTTAGAGGAACGGCTACTTCGGACTAGTTCAGATAATTGGTGTCTGATTAATGATGGGACAAATTCCCCTGCCATTGTGATGGGTTTGTCTGGGTATGTTTTCGTTCGTTTTATTGGTTCTGTGATCTGAAGTCTGATTTTATTCTTATCTTTCATTTCAGATATGCATTTTCCCAATTTTATTTAATTTTTTTTGAAACATTGGGATGGTTTGAACCTCTACCCTCATCCCACCCCACCACTTGTGCTAGTTGGAGGTGGCTAATTTTATTTGAAAATAATTGATTTCTTTATGTTCATTCACATATTTATACCATGAAATTTTAAAGTTTCGCTGCAATGAGCAAATTTGATGAACATTTTCTTGAAAGAACATTCTGAAAGAGAAAACTTAGGTATTTAAGTATATATTTAATGCATTTTTCCTCGGTCAAATCATTCATACTGAATCTCTGAATGAATGTCTGTTTAGGTAGGTTTAAGTATCCAATGTAAACTAATATCAAATGGGTGTAAGTTTAACCACACCACTTGAAGCACTCATGTTATTGACTTTTTATTTACACCTATCTTTACTCTAAGCTGGAAGGAGTCCGGTTTATGATGGTTCACATTGGATAGTCTGGAACCAAGGTGATGTGTTGGTGGTCTTCTTCTTCTTTTTTTTCAAGTATTATTGCGAATGTCTGCTTCGTGATCTGCTGCTAACGTGCTTGAGAAGAAAATTTTCATTTTGTCTTTTATGCTTTTAGTTAGAATAAACGTGTAAGTAAATTGTCTATCTGAAAGTGGATGTTCTACATAGGAAACTTCCAGAACTTGTTGAAGTCAGGTCTGTGTTGCAAGATCAGGTTCCTGTTATCAGAAGGTTTTCTGGGGGAGGCACTGTTATTGTTGACCAAGGGACTATATTTGTTACTCTCATATGCAATAAGGAAGCTATTCCAGATATTCAGCCCTTTCCCCGTTCAATCATGTCATGGAGTGGTCAGTTATACAGTGAAGTTTTCGAAGGGATTGGTGATTTCCAACTCCGTGAGAATGGTACATAGGTCGCCCCTTAATCATTGTTCTTTGATTAGCTTCTAAAGTGAACTGAGCTATTTTGTTTTTGATATCCTTGGTTTAGATCCAATAAACAATAGTATCATGTGGGCCTTTTAAAGCGAGCACAAATGTCATTTGGGACGTTTTAACCCCCTGTGAACATTATGAAGTCTATAAAATTTTCTGTATTATTTTCAAGAGTCATATATTGAAGTTTTGGTGGAATCAAATCTGTATCGTTTTCAAGATTCATATAATGTAATTATGATTCCACTTTCCTTGTAGATTATGTTTTTAGTGATCGTAAATTTGGTGGAAATGCTCAATCAATAATCAAGCACAGGTGGGTCCACCACACATCTTTCTTATGGGATTATGAGGTCAAGAACATGGCCTACCTCAAGTTACCAGCAAAGGCTCCCAATTACCGACTTGTAAGGAATTATTTTTGTGACTGCTAATGATTTTTCCTTTTTTTTTTTTAATTTTGAAATTAAAATATTTTTTGTTCTAGTTTGATGAAATCAGTTAGTGCTAATTCCTGTTGTGAGTTGTTACCCACCTAGAATTTGTTGATTTGAAAAATTATTACTTCTCCAAATATTGAACTAAAATATTGCTTATTATGGTTCTATATAAAGAGAAAATGGAAGGGGATACTATCCTGCATATGCAGGTTTAAACATTAAAAACATCTTATACTGAATGTTGCATGTTAAGGACACATCTATTATCTCTAGTGCAATTGTTCTTATGTGTTAGTGGTTTTAAACTTGACAATGCAAACTTTATATCACATGATGACACGGTATCAGATGAATCCCCTCACAAGATATCATTATGAGTCAGCCAATCTTAAAAGCTGACATTTGAGAAATGAGAATGAATGCTCTCTGAAACATGTTGGACTATAGGCACTTAATTTTCTTATATATAAAAAGTAAATGTGATTTGCTAGCTAAGTATATTCAATACATGTGCCATATTATGATAAATCCTCAGAACTGTGTTAATGTCAGTTAAGCTAAAAGAACGTTTTATAAAGATTTCTTATTTGTTAGTGGTATAACTTGTAGATTATCATTGAACTGGAAAAAATGACGTTAAAAGAGAATGGAATGTATACGCATGTCCACAATAATATATTCTCAACAAATGGTCTTATCCTCACAGAAACAGGAGACCCTTG
Organism: Acacia confusa; assembly: GCA_037074495.1. Classification (NCBI taxonomy): domain Eukaryota; kingdom Viridiplantae; phylum Streptophyta; class Magnoliopsida; order Fabales; family Fabaceae; genus Acacia; species Acacia confusa. The sequence continues at coordinate 17,762,555 of CM073508.1, read as the reverse complement.
AGATTGATTTCTGAGAATCTCTGAACTGAATGGCACTAGGAACAAGTACTTATATCTAGTGCCTTTTCTGTTTTGTTTCATTTGCTCTGTATTTTCTGGGATGTAATATCTGTGCCCGTTAGGGATGCTTTCTTTTGCTCTTTTGGCATTATTGTATTGGCTTTAGGATATACTCCCTTCAGTCTTTGATATAAGAGCTAATTAATTAATTTGGGTAGATTAAGGAAATGATATAAATTAGTTGATTATAACAAATGTGACATGATCCCCTCAAAATATCCCTGTGTAACACTATATCATATATTAGTTTTTAAGTTAGGAAAGTTAGTTTGGGGGAAAAAAAGTGATAAATATGGGATACAAAAGTGGATTAATGTATTATATTGAGAATTAAATCCAACCCTCCAACGAGCTCATATATTGAAAACTAGAGGGAGTAGGATTTTTCCACCAGTATTATGGGCTTCAATGGTTTATCGTTGTTTTCACACAGTTATCTGCGTGCAGGCTAGAGGGCACAATGATTTTGTATGTCGAATGAAGGAATTTCTGCCTCGATCTGAATTTGTAGAAAGAACAATTAAGGCAATCAGATCTCGTTTCTCTCTGGAGCCTGTAGCCGTTAATATTGCGGACATAGATGTTCCCTCTGCAACCCATTTTGTTCCCAGCACTAGGCTTCTCACTGATCATGACATGAGGGAAGTATGTGCTGCTTCACTCTAAAACACCAGTCAATATCTTTCAGTGATGTGGTGACTGGCAAAGCATGACAAGGTAATAAGTTAGAGAAAATTAATTCATGGATTATTGGGAGACGTAGATATCTCTGTTTCTCTTGAGATTCTTTGTGAAACCTGCGTATAAAATGTAGGTAGATTGAACCAATAACGGAAAAGCTTGCAAACATATCAGGTCTAACTGAAAAATTTGTTTGATTGATTTTTTTTTTTTTTGAATTGTTAATTTATTGATAGAGCACAATGATACCATGTGATCCATGTAGTCAACCTTTGCTAATGAGATAAGGCTTGATGTTGTTGTTTGGTCTTCATGTGTCATAGATTGGTTTTATCTAAGATTTTTTTTTTTTTTTTTTTTTGAGACTGACTATTGATATGAAAGGAAAATTGCAGCGGCATGTCTCTCTTTCCTATCTTTCAGTGCAGTATTCTTTGGTTCCATAATTGAATTGCTTATGTTTCATCTTTAATTGGATAAAGTTTTACCAAACCTTATGTTTCTTTAATGAAAGAAAAAACCGTTGTTGAAAATGGCAGTTCTGTTTATTTTTCCATTTCATCTTTTAGAAATGGAAGATGGTAACAAACTTGCCTCTTAGCTCATCATCACTAACATCAGCCCTCTTTTCAATTTTCCAGTAGGAAGTGGCGATATGTTTTATATTGTACTCTAGCATTTGTATTTCTGGCTTTTTCTGTCTGGTTGGATACATTTTGGAACTTTCATACTCCTCCGGTCGTGAATATAAAACATAATTGATTTTTTTAGAAAGATTAATGAAGCTAAGTAAATGACTTTAAAGTATTGATATTTATCTTTTTTTTTATACTAAATTAATTTGTCTAATTTATAAACTGATACATAATCAAATAATATACGAAATATGCTATGATTAAATAACTTGTTTAGTTTTTTTAATCTCTACAAAAAAAAAGGAAAAAGAAAACTACGTCTTATATATTATATTAAGGATGGGATGACTAAGACTTTTACGTAATCTTTGATTAGACTGAAAAGTTATTTAAGTTAGTTAATATGACATGTGTTTTCTAAATTGTCTTTATTATCTTAATTAATTCCCTTATTCCCTCTCTTACTTGATTATGGTTAAAAGATCATCAATAGAGGTAAATTAGGAAAAGATAGAAGGAAAATGAAAATTATGTTTTATAATTAGGATGAAAATTAACTCTTCAAAGATGGCTTATATTAAGAATAGGAGAAGCACCTTGTATGTACTTTGAATTTTTTTTTTTTTTTGGTTTAATGTTTCTGGCTTTAAGGCAGAAATATTTTGTCTACCTCACTTACATAAAAGTAAGTGGGTCCCACTAATAAAAGAAGAGAGAGAAAATAATAATGGAACCTACTCACTTTTATGTGAGTGAGGCAAATAAAATGTTTCTGCCTTAAAGGTAGAAACATTATTATTATTATTTTTTTTTTGTAATATTTAGGTGTTATTTTGTAAGTACTGAACTACTAATGAATGTTTCTAGTTTGAGCATTATCTGGAACTCTGTGAGCTCTCCGTGTGATTTTTTTTGTATAAGAAATTTGTAAGATACAATCTCATAATCCTGCTTAAAGCATATGGCACGTTCTTTTCATTATAATGTGATTATTAATGGTTTTTATTTAATACCTCCATCTAGTAGTTACATAACTAATTTGTGAATATTAAAAAAACTAATGAAATCAATTATTTATAATAAATTAGTGTTTTTTATTAAAATAAAGTTTTTAATCATATGCATTGGTCCCAAAAGATTTAGCGACCATTGAGACACTAAATCTACATGTTAAAATAGTGCAAACTAATATATGAAAGAACTATCAAAGTAGAAGATCTTGTTTTGTGTCTTATGTTACCCTACCAATGGCATTTAAAATATTACAATATTTTCGTGGTTAGTCACCATTTCATCAACATCATTTACATTTACTTTTTTTTAAAAAAATAAGTTAATATTTATTTTCGCCTGATAGCTGACTAGTTGTAATGTCCTAAATTTTATTTTTTGAATTTAAATAATATTAGGTTGTGATTTATAAATAAAATTAAAATTTAGAGTGAGTAAAATGAAATTCATTGTTTGAAATTGAAGTGGAAAATCCAATTATCGCTTATTAAAGTACATAAAATTAAAGGCCGTAAATATTTAACATTGATTTGAGGGTACTGAAACTATGTCGCGAAATTAAAATATATCATGTCATTATTTAAGTAAGAAGAATTTAATCCCAAAAGAAAAAAAAAAAAGAGAGAGAGAGAGATAGAATTTAATAAAAGTATTTAAAATATTTTTATTCAAATGTTGTAAAAGTCTTATTTAAGTAATATATATGTGTGTACATATGTGTGTAGATATTTGTATGTGTGTATTTATATGTATATGTGTATACATAGACACACGTATCTACACATACAAACATATATATGGTCTTGGACTGAGGGAAGAAAGAGCGAGAAAGAGATGAGAGCTTATGAGCCAGTGAGGGTCACGAGGCTACCTGAATCTAGAACTTAAGAAAAATGTTTTGGACTATCTAGACTGGTCTGGTCCAATTCGAGCTTGGGGCTAGTGTTGGATTAGACTAGACCTCAGCAAGGACAGAACTTGAGATAAATATTTGGAGGGGCTAAATGTAAAATCATTACTAAAAAAATTCCAATTTAATATGTATACTCAACCTATCTTGGATTTGCATTTAAATTTTAAACCCCATTTAGTATGAATCAGGCAATAAATTCAATAATGATCAAATTCCGATTTAGGAAATTGCTTTTCAGAAAACGATTGGCGTTGGATTGTTGTCTTCATCCTTCAATTACTCTACATTTGTTCAGTTGTTGAGTGGACTATGTAGAAGAAAACCAAACAATTGTACACGAAAATTAATGTTTCACATTATATTGGTAAACAAGTTGGGAGGAAGCTTTACAAATTAATCCGTGTTGAACTGTTCTGGTTCGGGATAATGTATTCTGATCCGGTGTAGATCACAAGTTGGGTTGGACTTGGCCCGGGGTGAAATCCCGGGGTCCTACGTACCACAGTGTGGATCAAAGTCCACGTAGTTCGAGGGTATACGACAGGCTAATGATAGCCAGAGGGGGTGGTGTGTGTGCTCTGTGCGAATAGAAAAGCTAGGATTTCAGAAGTGTGTACCTTGTAAGGGGTTTACCCTATTTATAGGCGTACCTGTGCCTTATCTTAATCAGTTGGATTCATCCTTTATTTTAGGGATATCAAGATATGCGTTTTTGATAGATTATTCTTGATACATAGGCAGTTATCATAACGATAGATATTTTGATAAAACCACTCCTATTTTCAAGGAAGCGGTTATGAGCATAACTGAAGTCATTTTGACTAGGCTCTTTAGTTATTGGGCTGGGCCCATTTATGAGATATCCGTAACAGTTGCCCCCCAGCCCGGTTGTTCAGGGCTCCGAGCGGCCGGGATGTACTTGTCAGGTTACGTCTTTTGCTCTAGTTCATCTCGCTGTTCTGAGGTTTTTGATTTCTAGTTCTTTTTCCGAGGTCGGACATTTTTGGTCCCCGGGTTACCCCCTCTGTCACCAATTTGCATTCCGGTTTATTTGAGTGGGACACGGGTGCCCCCCCCATCCCGGTTAACGCGGGTTGCATTCGTTTGCTATCCCGAGAGAACATTAATGTTTGGTCTTAATGTTCTATAATTTTGATTCTAGGCCGAACTCCTCCCATGCTTTCTCAAACTTCCCCTCTTTATTCGTGTCGGGTAGTGTTAATATTTCTATATCGTCTTACTCCCCGTTTACAGGTACCTTGTCCAGTTTTTCGTGGATCGGGATTTGTTGCCCCCAAGTTCGAGATTGCACGGGGAGTTAGGTCGGGCAACCGGGGTGTATTCATGTGGTTGGCCACGTGAGCATTTCGATCCGGGATCATTGTCCGCCTCATCTGTTGATCCAACACTCGTCTTATCTCGAGGACACGAGTGTCATCATTGCCTTCTGCTGATTTGATGTTTACTGGCCGGCCTCTGAGTAGAGCAACTGCCCCATTATCTTGGTTTTCGTGTTTGCCCACCATCAGCATTAAATGTGCACGCCTTTTAACGTCCACGTCATTATTTGTGTATGGGCCCTTTGGGCTTTTGACGGTTGAGTTTCTTGCCTCTCACCCGTCTGGTTGTTTTGTTTATAAAAGCCATCGACTTTCTGCTTCTTGCATTTTGAAAACTGCCAAACCTTGAATTTTCCTTCTTGAGAGAAACTTGCAACCAGTCACCCGTTCATCTTCCTCAGATTCCCATTTCTGCTCTTCGTGGCTCGCGCATTTCCTCTTCCCTTAACTTATATCAAACCAGGTACTTTCCTTGTTTCCTTCTCTGGTTATTTGGCTGTGTTTTATTCTCTCTTTCTCTATTTCTTGGTCTTTCTTTTTTCTGGGTAGGTTATTGTGAGTTCTTTCGAGTTTCTTCCCCTTTGGGTTCTGGCTTCTGCTTTGTTCTTGAACTTCTCTGAACTTCTGGTCTATTCAATCCTTTTTCTCCGTCTTTGGTTTTCGGTTTCCTGTTTAAATTCTATCCTCTCGGGATGAGCCATCAAGGTTCTCCTCCGTCTTTTAATCCAAATGCTTTTTCCCCGGAAGAGGCCGAGCTTATTCAGCGTATGCCTCCCCGGACAGCTTGGTGGCTGTACGGGAAGCCTCTGACCGAAGAACAAAAGAGGGAAAACGTTCTCCGTGGTTATAGCGGAGAAGGTGGTAGTCAACCAGGTCGTTCTGGTCGGGTTAGGGGAAGGGCTCGAGGTCGGTCTGAGTCTGTAGAGCCCGAAAGTCTAGGCCGGGGGATTGCTGCCACTAGGGTTTTTTCTTCAGAGCCGCCCTTAGGAAAGGGTAGGGGGAAAGTCTTCCTCTACCCGCCTCTTCCTTTCCTTCACGCGCGGAGCCCCTCATCTCCCTTACCCGGCCTATCGGCCCGTGCGAGGAGTGTTCCTGGCTGATATCTGAGGCCACGATGGTTGGCCGGTCATGGGAAGTTGACGAAATAGCTTCACGATGCCGGCATATCCAACCGCGGGTTGTTGGAGCCGTTTCTACCCGTCCCGCTGTACTATCTTCAGGTATCATTTTCGTTTCTAATTTATTTTTGTTTTGCCTTTTCTAGGTAGTATGTCAACTTCTCCGCGTCCTATCGAGGATTCCGGATCCGTGGAGTCAGCGGCCGTCAGTATTCCACGTCATATTGCTGAGAAGTATGACTGGGTTGCGACCGGGGTGCTGTCCAGGCTATCAAAAGCCACGACCAGTCAGATCGCCGAGCTCCCATTAGGGGATCGGGATCATTGTTCTTTATCTCTTCCCGGCCCTTCTGAACCGGTGTGCGTTGCCCGGGAAGGGAACGAGCGCTCCTTTTTCTTCTTCTATCTAGACTTCGTCAAAAAACTCGGCCTTCGCTTTCCATTTTCTAGGTTTCAAGTAGATCTCTTAAACATTCTTCAGCTGGCCCCCACTCAGATTCATCCCAACTCTTGGGGCTTTATTATTGCATTCGAGCGGCTTTGCCGATTTTTAAATCGTACTCCCACCACCGGGACATTCTTTTATTTTTTTAACATCCAACGGGCTCGTCAACCCGGGGAGCCCGAAGAAAAGAGGGGTTGGGTTTCTTTCCGAGGGAAACCGGACAAGAAGCTTTTCCATGTGGCAACTGACACCTGGAAAGGCTTCAAGGCTTCTTTTTTCAAAATCAACGCTGAACCCGGTCATAAACCGTGGTTTCTTAAGGACGTCGACTCCAGCTCGGTGAAGCTGCTATTTCCTCTGTATTGGTCGAAAGCTCATTATGACCAAGACCAAAGCATATTTGCATCCTCCGATGATAGCCTAGAGCCAGCCGAGGTTGAAACCGTGATAGCTCTGGTTGACCACGTGGCCGAGAAGGATGTTATTGATTCCCGGATTTTTATCCGACAGTCGGTGGAGGAATTGTATTCACCGAGTATGATTTCTGTTGTTGTTGTTTTTTTTTTTTTTTTTTTTTTTTTTTGGTATGCCCCTTGTCATTTCTGATGTTTGTTATGTTTTTTGTAGTGCCTGACATGGGGAAGGCTTCTTTCCAAGAACTGGCCGAGAAGCTCCGGGCTAAGGCCAAAAAGAAAGGGGAGTCCTCTTCCCAGAGCAAAGCTGTGGCGGCTCCTTCGCCTGCCGGGACTACTGCTGAAAAGAGGGCTGCGCCCTCTCCGGCCTCTACGGATCTTATTCCGCGCAAGCGATCGAAGTCCGTGGCGTCGTCGATCTCGGTAGCAGAAGAGAATCCGGCCTCTGTCCCGGACGCCGGTGCTGCCACAAGCGTCCCCCCTCCCCCACTTCCTGCTAAGTCTCGCCTTCACTCGCGGGGTGAGGTATGGACTGATGGGGTCTCGGAGGAGCTCAAATACGCGGTGAAGCCCCCAAGCAAGTATTTTAGTGGTGAGGCCTTTGCCGACTCCGACCTCGACCACCTGCAGGTCCTGCAAGACCACCTAATGGAGACGGCCGGCGTGTTGGACGCTTATGCTTCTGTTAAGCATAAGTACGCCAGGGCTGCAGCCGAGATTGCCAAAGCTCGGGTTGAAAAGAAGGAGGCCGAGATCAGGCAGCGGGAGGCTGAGGAGGCGCGCCTGAAAGCGGAAGAGGCGCAGATAAGGGCGGTGGAGGAGCTATCAAAGGCCCTTGCTGAGAGGGATCATTTCTCCACCGAGCTTGACGCCAGTCATTTCTCCATCCAGGTTCGAGTCCGGGGACTCCTCCATTTGTTCCTGATTAACGCCTTGAACGTCCTGCTGTTGGGTTTCGCTAAAATTTTGTTCCTGACCTTGCTCGTGTGCATGCGGGTGGCTTTTGCTTCTGGTATTAGCCATCACGGGTCACGGGAATAGGACTTTACAGTCCCCACAGACGGCGCCAATGATCCGGTGTAGATCACAAGTTGGGTTGGACTTGGCCCGGGGTGAAATCCCGGGGTCCTACGTACCACAGTGTGGATCAAAGTCCACGTAGTTCGAGGGTATACGACAGGCTAATGATAGCCAGAGGGGGTGGTGTGTGTGCTCTGTGCGAATAGAAAAGCTAGGATTTCAGAAGTGTGTACCTTGTAAGGGGTTTACCCTATTTATAGGCGTACCTGTGCCTTATCTTAATCAGTTGGATTCATCCTTTATTTTAGGGATATCAAGATATGCGTTTTTGATAGATTATTCTTGATACATAGGCAGTTATCATAACGATAGATATTTTGATAAAACCACTCCTATTTTCAAGGAAGCGGTTATGAGCATAACTGAAGTCATTTTGACTAGGCTCTTTAGTTATTGGGCTGGGCCCATTTATGAGATATCCGTAACATATTCAAATCCTCTGTTTCACGTGCTCGCTCCTTTACTTTCTTGTACGTATTATAGTATAAAGTGCAGGAACAATATAACCGAAAATCACATCTAATTTTAGAGACATATGAGTCCAAAGAAATTCACTGCTTGACCTCTGCATCGCTTTCCTTTTTCACCAAAAAAATAGTATAAGATAAAATACCTTATTTTATAAAAATAATAATAATTTTTTTTTGGGGGGGGGGCATTGTATCTAGGAAACTCCGTCTTTAGAACCTGGGCTAGCTTATCTAGCCTGAGGTCCTATCAGGACCAGATCTCAGGTTGAAGCCAAACCCGATCCTGTCTGATCCATGGACAATCCTAATACAAGCTATATTAGTCTCAATATTTCTTCCTATCAATGCCATTATTGGGATTTTGTCCATTCTTCTAATTTTTTTTCATTGTCTAAATTATAGTCTAAATCTAGCTATATTCTTGAATTTGGTATTTGTCTAGTTTTATATAGTTCCATCTGTGTTGATATAAATCCTGAGGGGTTAAGGTACAAAAATACATATGAGCTTTTCCCTCATGAGCAAAAATACACACGTGATTACCATTTTGGAGCAAAAGTCACATCCCACCGTTAAGTCATTGTTCACCACCATTATGTTATTGTTCATGTTACTCTTCACCTCATCTCTTTCTCTCTCATCACGGTGAACAGTGACTTAACGGTGGGATGTGACTTTTGCTCCAAAATGGTAACCACGTATGTATTTTTGCTCCTAAAAAAACATGTGTATTTTTGCTCATGGGGAAAAAGCTCATGTGTATTTTTGCACCTTAACTTAATCCTGAATCACTAGATGTTCTAAATATTGTTTCTCGTTGAGCTATTCATTGTGATGATTAGCTTGGAAGGAGATGGAATATTTTGTCCTACCACATGGTGTAGCCTCCTTTGTACACTATGGTTGGATTTTTATTGTCTCATTGGTTTAATGAGGGATTGTCCCACCAATTCAATGAGGAACTACGACACCTTACTAGGTTAACGAGGGGAAAAGACCCACAGTTTAGGCAGGTGTCCTATGTATTTGGCCAGTCCACATCACATGACCAATGAGCTTTTAAACAACCAGTAACATAGACAGTAATGTAGACCATAGGTCTAGTTGGCGGAAATAAGATAGTTCGGTTGGATTGATAGGAAGCAACTTGGGAATTGTGATATAGAATGTGTATGAAAATTATATTTATATATCTCTCTGTGTGTAGCTATTCTTAGCATGATATTGGGGAATCTCATTGCTATTACCCAAACAAGCATGAAACGTATGCTTGCGTATTCCTCCATAGGTCAAACCGGATATGTAATTATTGGAATAATTGTTGGAGACTCAAATGATGGATATGCAAGCATGATAACTTATATGTTGTTTGTGTGTGTGTGCATGTGTGCGTGTATGTGCATGCGCATGTGTGCGTGGGTATGTTTTTTTGTTATATGAAATTTATGATATGGAATTTGTGAAGTGAAATGTGTGATATGAAATTTTATGAATTACATCTCTAATGCTTTGTTATTTAAATTGTTTCATGATAAGTCGTATTTCTGATATATATTTCTATTATGTTATGATTGATTTGAACTGTATTTTTGTGCTTAAAATGTGTCGATATGATAATATATGACAAAATTCATACATATGTGGGAATACGAGTTAGATGGATTGAATTATTGCATTCTAACTATTATGCCACATGTAAGCAGAAATAAGACTTAGAATCTGATATATTCTTGAGCTAACATAGTAATGTTGTCACGATGTTGTAGCATCGTACGTATGATTATTTGAAATATCATATTCTGTTATACGCTGATCTTTTCTAAAGAAAATATAGAAGATACATTGCAAGATCTTGGGCCAGGCGTTGAGTGGCCTTTGAAGATAGGGACAGATGAAAGATGGCCGTTGATTTTATGAAGGCAGAAGTCAAGGATTACGAGAAATCAAGAAAGAAATCAAAATAGAATCTCGTCAATCACAACAGAATGAATCAAACAAAATCTTCTAGGTGGGCCTGACAGAAGAGGAAAGCCCAACTCATTAATAGATAGACTGGACATGCGGCACAAGGACTTCAACCATAGAAGAAAAAGATGGCCAACCCTAGTAGGCATGCACAAAGCTCAAGATAGTGAACATTGAGAAGCACAACAGATCAAATGTGATAGAAGACTGCTAATATGAAGGAGACATAGAGGCATTATGTGACAGATGCTACCATACCCTGTCGACCCCCTTTGAAAACTCATCTTAATTTTAGTTTCTTTCCCTTTATTCTATGGATCATATTTTATCAATTTTAGTTGTGCCTTATTCGTCATCCATGAACTAACTTTCTTTTGGTTGAGTGACGATGAAAACTTAGTTTGTAATTCTGAACTAGTTTGCTATGTTCTAATTTATATAATTCAGTTTGTTTAATTGTGTATTTAATGTTGGTCTTATACGTTAGGTGGCCACTAATAGCAAGAGTCGTGATTTTAGCTTACTAGAAAAGAGTTAATATTATACTTCAATTAAACAATGTGTGCTAGTAGAGTTTGTTAGTATGTAGGTGTCCTAGAGACAATTTGTTTTATCAGATGAACACCTTGTACTATTTGATATTTCATGATTAATTTATTTGAGCAAAATTTATCTTTATCATATTTATGTCTCACCTATTTTACTATTAATATGCAATTAAAGATAAAGGCCTAAGGAATAGAACAGGTGTTCATTCGAGGATCTATGATAGGGATCATGATCATGAGGAATCGAGAACACTATATGTCTATTGCCTAAAACTTGTTCCTAGTCTTGAATCACTAAGAATGGGTATTGGTGATCTCAATAAGACTAGTACGGCATCATCTACTTGTATAGAGATACAAGGTAGGGACCTCATGGAATGCAGACATGTTGATGCCTTAGTTGATGTCATAGGTGGATCTGTTAGAGAACAGATAGCACTGAACTGACCCGCCAAGAGACTCCACAAGGATTCATTGTAGAGAGTATCATTGGATTTGTAATGTTTCTTATCGTTTGGTAGTGCGGATCGTCCTAGACTTGAGGATGTCATCAAACACTATGTCTTAGAGTTATACTTTGACTGTACTTTTGGGTATAACTTGAATACATGGGTATAGATGGACATGCCGAAAGGACTCACAATCCCCTACAAGGGATTAGTTGTTCATAAGACCGGTAAGGCTTGGATGACTTCTAGTTGACTCGGAAATCTGTGCACAGTAAGTGATCATGAAGAGTCATGATCTGTCTTAGAGTCAATAGGAGAATATTCCTAGTTATGTGAAAAGCTATATTTAGTCAATTAAGAGAGATGATGCTTTATCCTTTCTCTCGACTAAATGTGAACGACGATGTGAGGGATGATGCCGACACGGTATCCAAATAAGAAAGGTAGATCACTTGATCAACTCGATTAGTTCTGGGGCTGCAGAGCATTACTAGTGTCTTATGTGGTCATTAGATAAATTGAGCCTATTAAAGGAGTTTAATTGATTCAAGTTTATCTATGTCAGTGACTAATTGGGCCTAATGGGTCACACACTAAGATTATTCTTGATTGCTTAATTTAGCAGAGTTTGGACCAATAATTGTTATTGGGCTTTGTCAAAGACTATTGGTATATGAGATAAAAGAGATTAAGGATAATTTATGAATTATCCAAAGCTATGTCCAATCTGGATTGGAAAATTAATAGATAATAAATTATTTATGTGAATAGTGTCAAGTGAATAGTGCCAAGTGAATAGTACTATTCATCCTTTACTATTCATGAATAATTAATTATTATTAATTATAAGAAGCACTTCTTGAAATAATTAATTGTTCAAGAATCACTTCTTGGAATAATTGATTTTTCAAGAAGCACTTTGGATTTGAAGTAGAAATGAATATGTGGCTCACATTCAAAGAAGAATATGTGGCTTACATTGAAAGAAGAATTGTGGCCACGGTTCACCCGCCATTTCTATAAATAGCATTCATTTCCTTCATTCCATATCACCAATTCCTAAGCTTCTCCCTTCCTCTTAAAGAAGTTATCTCCTAAGCCCCTCTCTTCCTTTTAAGGAAGTTCTTTTAGTCTTGAGCGAAAGATCCAAATACTTGAGCTCTCCACCTTGTTACTGCTTAGCTAGCATCCAAGGAATCGGGGATTCAAGGAGAAGGAGTTCTCATTTGCAATCAGGAGATAATCGTGTGGATCAACGTTAGAGGACATCATACTCTTTGACGTCTTCAAGTGATCACAGGTATTCCTGAAACCTTGTTTGTGTTTTAACGAGTAGATCCTAAATATTTACTGTAAGGTGTTACGGTCCATGGTTTATGGTTAATGGTTCATGAGGATTGTATTTCCATAAGTATAGTAAATATTATTTACTGTATCAAAGCTAAGGTTTTCTGAGTATGCTATGTGACTGCAGCTTAGTCTGATCTGTCACATTAGAAAAGAATTATTTTTATGCAGTAAATATTATTTATTGGTGTAGTAAATATTATTTACCGGAGCAGTAAATATTATTTACTGGCATGGTAAAAGTTATTTACCGAAATAGTAAAAATTATTTACTGTCATAGTAAATATTTTTACTATCACTATTCATATGAATACTAAATACTATTCACCGATACTATTCACATGAATAGTAAATAACCAGTATGGATTCCGCAAATACAGAAAAATTTTGTTTTTCACCCTCATGAACAAGTTGCTTGAATGTCAAGTAAGAACAATTTTAACCAGCAGAGTTTGTGTATAATTCTATCTAAATTATGAACTACAAAAATGAGTTTATCTCACAACTCTATTATATCTAGTTTTACTTGTTATTCCAAGCTTAAAAATCTGCATAGGAATATGAGAGAAGTAAAGTGAGGAGTATAATTACAAGATTGTGGAACCTTTTGTATATAGTAGTGGTGGGTTAACCGAAGAATTTTGCTATAAGCATTGTTGAAGTTGTTATATCATTGTCTTAAAGCAATCTGGGATGGAGGTACAAATTAAGGGGAAATCTAAGCTCAACCTATTTGAAATATGATATCTCTCCTTTGTATTCACTCTCAATCTTTTTATTTAGTTTCATAAAATTATTAGTTCACATCACAACACTCATCTCTTTTTATGTCTGCTAACCACGTGACTTTTGATCAATCTCTTGCTACATAAGTGGGTATTTTAATCTCTGTGGGACGATATTTTACTCATCATCTTATTTCTTATTCGACTGGTTTATTTGCCATAAGGAAATTCGATCAACATTTCACTTAGCACCTCACAAGCACATATTTGCATGTGGAATGAGTTGGATAGCTGGATACTAAGGCTTTTTTCTCACCCCATTGATTAACATTTTTCACGTAATAGTTCTTTTGCTAGTCAATTGGGAAAGGCTCTGGATGTTTGATTATTTAATATTTGTGAAACCTCCTCTTATTATTATTTTTTTAAAAAAAAAATTATGTGGTGAATTGTTGTGTATTGCTACTCTAGGGCTCACGTTGCATACTCTGATGTGATATTATGTTATGTTTTGAATTATACTATTTTCTATTATGGATAAGTAATGTAAGTGGATATTTGAGAAAATTATTATTTCAATATTTTGATAATTGAGTTTCATGTTGGGCTTGTGGTTGGATGATTATATTCTAGACTTCGAGAAGTTCAAGGCTCAAGAATTATGGTTTAGTTTATAAAATGATGAGAAGAGTTTTATAATCCATGATAGATTTTAAATGTTTGACTGATGGATAATTGAATTTTGACATTTTATAGGGTGAAGGTGCAATTTTAATAACAAACTATTAACCCAAGAGCGTCCAGTATAATAAACAATTAAGGGTATCTTAAATACCAACAAACTTTTACAAGAGGAGCGTCCAACACAACATCGTTAAATTGAGGCTAATGTCTGTTTGCTGAGTTCGCGCAAAAATTATAGAATAGACCTAGATGTTTATGAAACTATATTTAAGCCCCAAAAATTTGAAATTTTTTTATTTTAGTCCCTCAACATGCACAAAAATTATAGAATAAGACCCAAATGTTTATGAAACTATATTTAAGCTCAAAAAATTTTATTTTAGTCCCTCCACGTACTTTATATGGAGGGACTACATTGAAAATTATAAAAAAATTGGGGCTGAAAGATAATTTTCTAAAACTTTGGGGTTCTTTTCTGTAATTTTTGTGGGGCTACCCATACCCACCAAAAATCCGCTGCTAGTTACAGAACTTTTTTTTCGACTTTAGCCTGGCCTGTGGCCTATTAAGGAGACCTGTAATTTTTAAAAAATTTTAAGCAGCCTAACCAACCATAAGCCTCACCCCAAAACAAGCATATTTCAAACACGGTGAAAATAAACCTACTTTAAACAGGTCAAAAACAGAGCTACATCTAACAGTCTGTTTAAAGTAGGTCTTTTTTTTGGCTATTTAAAGTAATTATGTTTTCACCCTATTTGAAGTAGGCTTGTTTTAAGCTGAGGCTTGTGGTTTGTTAAGCTGGTTACAAAATTTTAAAAATTACAGGCCTTCTTAATAGGCCATAGGTAGGTCAGGCTAAGGTCCAAAAAAGGGCCTTTAACCAAGGGCAGATTTAGGCCATGCAAAAATTACAGAAAATAACCCAAAATTTTAGAAAATTATCTTCCAGGCCCATAAAATTTTTATAATTTTCACTTTAGTCCCTTCATATAAAGTACCTGGAGGGACGAAAATAAAAGTTTTGGAATTTTTTGGGGCTTTAATATAGTTTCATAAACATCTAGGCCCTGTTTTGTAATTTTTGCACAAACTCAAACTAACGTTAATCTCTCCCTAACGGCGTTGTGCTAGATGCTCCTCTTGTAAAAGTTTGTTGGTATTTAAGATACCCTTAATTGTTTATTATGTTGGACACTCCTGGGCTAATAGTTTGTTGGTAAAATTGCATCTTAACCCTATTTTATAAACACTTGAGAAAGAATAGTACTAAAAAATGAGTTTATCTCTTGGCTTAAGGTTGAATACTATATTTTGAGCTTCAAAAAGTTCAAGGCTCAACTATTAATTTGAATTGCTTTATAAATATTTTGATTTGAAATGAGTTAGAGTACATTTACATAAAAAAGGTTTTATTATTCATGATAAATTTTGAATGATTAGTTTCTTCTTTTCTATCATAATAGATCTTTGCTTTGATTTAAATCACTGATAACCATGACAGGATTTTCAAATGGTAGTTGAACTTTTTTCCCCTATTAAAGTAGACCTTTGGGTTTAATGTGTCTCTTTTACACCATAATATTGTTTATTATCCAAAAATTTGATTAAGTGTATGGATAATTGAGTTTTGAGGAAAGGATTTTACACCGGCCACCAGATCCTTAGCGCCACTAGTAGAGCTTTGGTGGTGGGGGTCGGTGACGATTGTGTGTGTGTAAAGGCATTTTTGTCATTTCGTTTAAATCTAAAAAAAACAAATCAAGTACTAACATCTCTTTAGTATTATAAATATTCAAAACTTCATTTGGTCTTTTCATATTTTTAAAGTTCTTTTTATGGGATTTTCCCTTTCAATAATTCTAAATTGATTGCTTTGAAATTTTGATAAAAATGTGAAATTACATAAGCGTCATTATTGGGCAAAAAAACAAAAACGTAAGTGCCATTACTCTTTATTTCTTTTAAGAAATCCTTAAAACCCCTTGTCGACTATCGTCGTGATGACGACCTGTCACCTTAGCTCTAGTGTTCTTGTTGTCAATATAGATACTTGAGTTATTAATAATGATACTAAATTTGCAAACGACGGCCTAATATATTTTTTGAGCTTCTCAAGTAAAAATTATCAATATTGATACTTGAGTTGTTAATAGTGATACTAAAATTGTAAACAATGTATTTGTTGAATATTTTCTAATAACTTTAGCTTTGATGGGCTAACTTATATATTTTGAAATTCTATGACAAAAGTTGTTTATATATCTCGAGTTGTTAATAGCAATACTAAAGTTGTAAACAGGGATGTGATACTAAAGTTGTAAATGGGCGCTACTAACAATTCAAGTATTTATATTTACAACTTTTGCTTGAGAAATTAAAAAAATATATATTAGTCTATTGTTTATAACTTTAGTATCATTATTAACAATTCAGATATCTATATTGACAACTTTTGTTTAATAAATTAAAAAATATATATTAAACTGCCAAAACTTCGATCACCGGTGGCCGGCGTCAAAAAGGACACAAGAGCTTTAGTGACAGGCCATAGTCAACAGTCATTGATGTTGGACCTCTACGCTTTTGGCAAGGAGTTTTATGGATTTTTTTAAAAAAATAAAAAATAAGGACATTTATATAATTTCACACATTTGTCAACATTTAAAATATGGAATTATTGAAATTCACCCCCTTACGTGTCTTTTATGTTTTGAAATTATTTTTCTGTCATTTTCCTTTTTTGAAAAGTTATATTTAAATTTATTCATTATATATATATATTATAGAAAATTTCTTAATTTTATTTGAAAGGTGAAAGAAAACTAAAGGAAAAAAGCTCTTATTATAAGCTCAAATTCATAGCTTGTTTAGTATACTCTATTTTGTCTTTTTATAATAGCTCAAAATTAAGTTTATTTGATTTTTTTTAAATTTTTTTATAAGAGCTCTAAAAAGTTATCTAAACATTTAATGAGTTTTTTTTTCTTCCTATTTTTGTCCCTTATTAATTATATGTATTACATTAATCAAAAGATTGATGATACTCTTATATTTACTACTTTTGTCTCTCTTATTTACCCCTCATTAATAAGGGTATACTAGATTAAAAATTTTATTTTAGACATACTATTATATGTAATTAATTTTTGCTACTTTCATGCTCGTCATTTTCTTCCAGATTAGTGCTAATTAGAGCGTTATTCGCTACTCAGCGTTGCTTTCTCCTTAATCCTCATTCTCTTATTAAGAAAAGATCATTAAAATTCATCATGTTGTTGAATATGTGTTGCCAAGTAATCTTTGATCGTGGCACCCACCCACGCGCGATCGGGTGTGTTTGGGATACTTTATGGGGGCCTGAAAGCAAGATTGGAAGGGTAAAAGTAAAGTAGGGGCTTTTGAAAATTTTGGCTCTTCTGCAGCTTTGGGTGTATTATTATTAGAAGAGTGTGTTGGGTTTGAGGGGAGGGAAAGAGAATAAATAAAAATTTTCTCTCATATTACTAAATTATCCATAATTTTTTTAATATTTCAAAAATACAGTATTAATAAAAAGAAATATTTCTTTCATTAATGGTAATTTGGTCAATATCCTACATAAAACTCTTCCCTCCTATTCCCTCCTCGCAAACCAACTGGAAAAGGAAAAGCCATGAATTATGAGGCTTAGTTTGGCAATTTGGTTACATGATGTAAGCGGTTTAGTTTGATAAACCATGAATTATGACTGATTAAAAAAAAAGAAAGAAAGAAAAGTAGTTGTAACCAATTGATAAGTGAAAATGTTAAGCTCATTGACAAATGAAGAAATGTGAAATTTAAAGTAAAGAATAAATTATTAATTATATAAATAATCTACAAAATTAATTTAGATTAAATCATATATAACTATACATACTAAAACATTTTAAAAAAAAAACTAAATAGGCCAGGCCTATAGGCCTGAAGGCTAGGCCTTATAAAAATAGGTCTGATTTGTTTACCTAAATAGGCCTAAGCCTGAGCCTGGTCTATTTACTAAATAGGCCAGGCTAGGCTTAAAGTAGGTTAGGCCGTAGGCCTCTAATAGGGGTCTGGCTTATTCCCACCCCTAGTTATAAGGAAACGAAAAGCACAACTGGTTGGAAATAGGGAAATTATCATAATGTCATTAAATGTCCATTTTAAAATTTTCACCTAGCTTTTATTTACTGTCCCTTCTCCCATCGCACTCAATTCCCTCTATTCCATTTTATTGCAAAAAATTATTTACTTTTTACTGCTCCTTCTCCTTCACATGATATAAGCTACTATTTCTTTTTTACCACACAAAATTATTTCTTTTTTAAATTTATTTTAAGTGAAAAATTAAAAATAATTTATTTTAAATTCCAACTATATATATAAGTTTATGTTAGTATTTACAATTTTTATTAATAAAATAAATATTTTTATTTTTATAATTTTAATTCCAAATTTTCCTTAAAGTATATGTTTATTATATCTAATGCGTACTTTTAAGTCATTGTTCACATAAACATGCTTTTTAATATAATTATTTTTTAAAATTTAGATTGAAAAAAGAAAGTCACTTATGTCAATATTAATTTAAATATAAATCATATTACATAATTTAATGTTTACCTAATTTTAATTTTAAGTGTGTAAAAATTAGATTGAATAAAAGTCACTATTAGCATTGTGAGTCTAGGCACACTCGATATTGATTGCATGTACGCTTCCGATTATGCCAGGCCATCTAAACATGTTGGCAATATCCTGATCACTCAAAATGGTTAAATCGCCGCCGTCGATATAAATACTTTTCAAGTCATCGTTTCTGCTCTTCTTCGGCAATTTCGTCAGTGTCGTAATGTTTTTGGAGGCACTTTGATGTTTTAAAGTAGGGATATCCATGGATCAGATTAGACCGGGTTGGAGGGTCAACTCGAGGTCTTGTCTAGGAGGGATCTCAGACTGGACAAATCAGTCCAAGATATGGTCTAGTTCAGCACCAACCTGAGCTCGGACTGGACCAAATTAGTCCAGTGGGCTCCCTAGACCAATCCAGGCAGTGCAGAACTTTTTTTTTTTTTTTTGCCACTTCTTTAGACAATTATAAATCTAAAAAAAATGATAGAGAACTTAAATAATAATCAATGAAACACATTAAACCTAACAAATAACGAGAATGATGAAACAACAATCTAAAAAATGATCTTAAGATCATTAAATCTAAAAAAAATGATGGAGATCTTAAATAACATACAAACATCTTAAATCTAATCATAAATCCATAATAATCTCCAACAACATTTAACAAGAATACAAAATAACAACATTCAAGTTCCTTTAATAAAATCCATATATATATATATATATATATATATATATATATATATATATATGTTTCGAGCCAAACCGGATCAGTCCAAGGGGTATGAGCCT
Organism: Acacia confusa; assembly: GCA_037074495.1. Taxonomy (NCBI): domain Eukaryota; kingdom Viridiplantae; phylum Streptophyta; class Magnoliopsida; order Fabales; family Fabaceae; genus Acacia; species Acacia confusa. Next base: position 17,743,240 of record CM073508.1, on the reverse strand, counting down.
CTGGATCGAGGTCCGGTCCAACCCAATCAAACCAGTCTAGTCTGGTTCGAGTAATATTGTCCTGGACCATTTTTTTTTTTCAGCGGACCAGACCGGGTCGAGTTACCTGGACCACTGGGTTTTTTGGACATCCCTATTTTAAAGCTCCATCTACTTTTTTTTTTAATGTAAAAAGTTCTAGGAGAGGAATTGAGTTCACCTATAGATTAAGGACATGATGCTATAACTTTGCTCCCCATGGAGAGTACTTATGTCTCCACCTCAATTTACGTTTCCACAAGTTCACTTCGCTTAGGATGCCTCCCCGAGCACTTTGACCAACTCTAGAATTGGACCTCTTTTTTTTATCAGAGTGTCCAACCTCTTTACTAATTGAGTCAAATATCTAAGGGGAAAGCTCCATCTACTTGTTTCTACTTGCTTGGCTACATTCGAAGATTTTGTTTCTTTTTAGCTTTAGGTGCTTTCAATTTACACGACTATAATGGGTTTTACTAGGAAATGATAGGATTGACGTTCAGAGTTTACTTTTCACTTGACATAATTAGAAAACATTCTGAAAGCATTCTCTGAACTTATATGAGACGTTTAGCAGAGGGGAACTTTAATTAAATCTTATAAATTTTAATTTACAACTTATGAAATTCTTTTGATAACTGATAAAAACTTTACTTGAATTTGTGAAGCCTTTACCAGAACTTGTGAAACACTCACAAAATCTTGTGAATCAAAATTCACAACTTGTAAAATTATTTTGAAAACTTGTGAAACCTTATTAAAATTTGTGAAACCCTTGTCAAATATTGTGAATCAAAATTTGCGATCTGTGAAATTTGTTAAAGACGTGAAATTCTTTTGAAAACTTGTACAAATCTTATACAAACTTAAGAAACTTTTATCAGCTATTGTAAATTTTGATTTGCAACTTGTAAAATGCTTATAAAAAATTGTCAAAATCTTATCTAAATTTATGAAACCATTATCATAACTTGTGAAATCGTGCCTTCCTCTTTGTTCTTAATTTTAAGAGTAAAATACTCTGACCACCCTCTTGTTTTACCTTAATTACATAGACCTCTCCTCTATTTTGGAAACTCATATAAACGTCCCTTAAAAAAAAAATGTATGTTATACAAACCTCCCCTATATTTTAAGATTCTATTTCCATTCACTTCAACCGCTAGTTAGCCGTTAAATTTGACTTTTGAACTTTTTTTCCCCCAAAATGTCCCTCTTTAGTATTATATATATGAGTAAAATACTTTGACCTCCCTCTTATTTTGTCTTAATTACATAAACCTCTCATTTATTTTGAAAACATACATTTAAGTCTAAACAATTAACTTTGTTAAGAATATTCCTAAAAGATTCAAAAAATTTATTTTTTAATTAAATTTTATATAAAAATAAAATTTATTTACTATTTTACCCTTCATACTGAATCCCTAGTTTTACTTTTATCTTGTGCATATTTATTTTGTCTTTCACATTTTGACTAAAATTGTTTCAAAGAATTTAATATTTGTTATCTATTCCTTAATTTCTATTTTTATCTTTACAAATAATTATTTGTTTGATGATTTTAGCAATGATTAATGTAAATATCACAAACTTTGAATATTCAAGTAAGTTTTTAAATAAACATTTGCTTGATCAAATGTGTTTATAAATATTTGTGAAAAAATATTAAATTATAAATTTAAATGACACATACAAACTCAAACTTATATAGTTTATTATATTTGATAAAAATATATGTATTTAATATATATTTGAAGTCAAAATTAATTTATAATATAAAAAATAATAAATTTTTTAAGAAATTAGAAATTTAGAAAATTTATTAGAATAATTTTTTTGCAGTATAAATTTGGTTTTACACACACACACACATAAAATACTAAAGAGGAATATTTTGGTAAAAAAAAGTTCAAAAGTCAAATTTAACGGCCAATTAACAATTTGGATGAATGGAAATAGAATTTTAAAATATAAGGGAGGTTTGTGTGATATACATTTTTTTAAGAGAGGTTTATATGGATTTCCAAAATAGAGGGGATATTTGTGTAATTAAGGTAAAATAAGAAGGTGGTCGGAGTATTTTACTCTAATTTTAAACATAGAGAGACAATTTTGTCATTTCTTTTTAATTTTGAAAAGAATGAATCATATACTAACACCTCTTTAGTATTATGAATATTTGGAATACCTTTTTGTCTTTTGACTTCTTAAGAGATTTTCCCATTGTTAAATTTTAATTTAATTTGTATGGAAAAATATTAATTTTATTTTTAAATTCTACAATATTTTTTTAAGTCAAGTTAAAATAATATAATACAATATTCGGTGCTTTTCATAAGGAGCAATCTTTGGTAGGGTGATCTTAAATATAATGAACACAAATTTTTCTCTAAAATTTTAAACTGATCTTTTCATTTTTACTCTATACCACTTATAATTTCTTTGTAATAAATTTTCACTCATCATCTCTCATATGTTCTTTTTATAAATAAGGGTTAATTGAAAAAAATAAATAGTTATTCTTCATAGAATATGGACAAATGGGAATAGTAGTGATTGCTCAGGATCTAAGATAAAACGTGACAAGTGTGACGAGTCAAAAGAAATGGAAAAGTCAAATGGCTCAATAGTCAATATATCCAAGAACTAGAATACTTTGAATTTTACTATACACGGTACCCAGGCCACATTTCTTATATCGTATTGAGATAAATACTTTATTTTTAATTTTTTTGAATCACAATCTGATTGTTAATATCCTTCAATTGAGAGCATTCAAACTTCAACTAGTGATTGACTCAACAAAAATACTTTAACTAGTGAGATATTGGGGAGTTTTTGTCTTTCTAATGCTTAGTATTGGTAATAACCAAATGGAAAGTGAGAGAAGTTTGGCTTGTGTCCAATTTGGCTACCTTGGACGAGTGCTTTGTCACTCAGCCTGAATGCTAGTGGCTCCTGCAATTTTCTAATCCTATATTTGTACTTGCCAAATCCTTTTGATTCTCAAATTCGAATCTCAATGCAAACACCTGTACAAGGAGGGGCATCCCTAGACCCGGAATCAAAAGTTACTCAAATACATGATAATAAAATCTAAAATTGCTAGATACCAGATAAAAGTATAAAAAATCACATTAATGGTGAGCCCATTTTACCCCAGAACTATCAATAGAGTAATACCCTCTATGTAAACTGAACACATTCCTCTTCTATGCCAAATTTTAAAAATAAGATGTTTTATTTGGGTGAAGTTGCTGAAAAATCCCCTATTGATCAAGGATCCGTGTGACCCTTCTTTAATTGTGTGCAACACATGTTCTACTTACTACATGTAAAACAAAAGACATTTACTCAGTTGAGCATATGCCACACACAAGTGAAGATATACTATACTCGCTCAATAACCAAAATCCTTAAATACCTTTGGGTGAAAAACTTGCAACGACGAAGATTTAGCAATTTCCCCTTTCATTTATTACGAATATATAATTATAAGATACTTCATATTTTTCAATTACACAAGACTTTAAGGCGGCCAAATCAAGAAAATTTTTATATAAAAAAATTCAGCTTAAAAAAAAATAGACGCAAGCAGCGCCCAAAATGGGATCGTATAGACTCATTGTTCATAATTTATAAGCAATGGGAATCTCCAAATTAAGTACAAAGAACGTCGAAAAGTCTCTACAAGAAAGTCACAAAAGCCTGTAGGATTATTTTACTTATGAACAAAATATTCTCCAACCCTGTGCAAAGCATAAAGATTAACAATTTGCCCATCTCAAGTCAAAAACCACTCAAAGCAAACATCAATTGTATGACCCAAACACCACCAAGGCAAGATCTGAACAAATTACTATATTACAGTGAGTTAAAAACTTCCCGCCATGATATATAACCACCCTGCTCATTGTTTGATATACTATCCTTTGAACTTTGACACAAGCACTCATCTTGAAACTCGAACTTACCGGGTGCCCAGACAGGTTTACTTGTAAGTTGTTGATTCTATAATTGATTGAAATTACAGTTATGAAAGCTCTCCATTTTGGCTATTGTTACAAGAAGATTTTGTAATTCCGAACTGACACCTTTCAGAACTCTTGACATTCAAAATCTGGTTTCGATGGATACTCTAGGCCGTGCAGTGCAGGCATCTTTCGCAGATCTTCTTCTGAATAAGCAGGGATAAACCAGTATCTCTTGTCCATCCCAAACACCTGAGACACAAGTCTCATAAGCCATAATGATAACAAAATCGTAAGCTATTAAATGGAGATTAAGAGGAGAGAGTATACCAACATTATACATGAGAACGAGGAGAATTACATGAATCTATAATAAAAAAATCCCATGACATGCTGCTGATACAACAATTCTTTCATCTTCTAGATTTATTAGACAAGATTCATCTAAAGACAAGACTGGGACAGCAATAAATGTTGAAATTTGAATTTTTTGTACTTTCGAATTTTACAATGCATAAGAGCATGATTGATGTTGGAACAATAGCAAGAATCAAGAAAAGGGTGAGAGAGAGAGAGAGCAGACAAGCAAGGAAGTCGGGAAGAGGTAAAGTGGGAGAGATCTAGAAAGTAAAAGAGGGGAAGGAGAATAGAGGGCTAGGCTTGGCTAACACAAGTCGAAATGAAAAGACTAACACTAATTACTAAGGCATTATATAAACACCACAAGAAATGGAATAAGTTTCAGTACCCATCGCAATGAGTATTAAGAGCTCCTTGCTACAGTGATATCTACATAGTTCAAATATATTTTCAACAGTGTAGATTTTAAGGTGTTTAACTTTTCATTTTTATATTTAAAAAAAATCATTTTTTGAAAATATGACAATTAAGAGATTATCTTTATTTTGGATTCTGTGCATGTTAAAACATTTTTTTGAAAATAAAAGTAAAATAAAATCAATCTGAACCATCCACATTTTATTTAAATGGTCTGCATAGGTAAACTCTTGGTGAACCATCATTGCGATGAGCACTAAAATTGGTTCCCATGAGAGATCTTCTATAAAGATAAATTAATTCATAAATAAAAAGATAACTAACAACAGGATGATAAAAATCTAACAAAGGGATATATGATAACCAAAAGTCTAGGACTCTCTCCAGTCAATAAAGGCAAAGTACCAAGGAGACAAATAGTTACAAGGGACATTAGATATAATAATGACAGCATCATCCAAGCCAAGCTTAATGATTGATTTCTCAAAAATGAAAATATATAATCCTTTAATAAGCGAATCTCCAACTTGGCCAGTTGAGAAAAGTATGGCAATGAAGTCCACTAAAGGCCAAAAAGAATGTTGTATGCCAACAGCAATGAAAACTACAGATAGTAAGTTAAAAGCCCAGCCAAAAAAAAAAATTGTATCCAAGAATCAATAAAGGTAAGAGGCCCAAAAAAGGGGGGAAACTCCAGTAATAATAAAAGTCAAGGCTACGAGAAAAAGACAATAAAGGGCTTAAATGGAAAAAATGTATGTCTCAGTAGCAACAAAAGGTACAAGTAGATTAGAACGAACATGTAAATGAAAATAAAGCTCAAGGCTGGAGAGGGAAAGGCTATGCATAGGGCAATAATGAGTGACAAAATCAAAAGGCTCTTCCATAAAGGCTCAGAATATCTGATTTTCTCATGGTTAAGTACAGATCATGTTGCAACAACAGCATAATATAATTTGAGGAAAGCAACAATGGGAGGTAACAAAAGAAAAGATGACACTAAACAGAAGTGATTAGCACTTGTAAACTTGTACTATGACTATTGAAGATGTGGTTGTAAAAATTGGGTTGAGAATTTATGAAACAATTATATATGTAGTATCTGGCAAAATATGTGAGCGCACAATAGGCAAGCAAGAAAATCAACCATAAAAAATGCAAAGAAAAAGTATCAACAATGACAATAAAGTGAAAAATACACAAACCTGTTCAAAATTCTTCCTACGACCCAGGTCATAGCGCCATTTTGGTGTAGTTTTCTTCTCATATGCCTGCTCATAACATGGGGGAAAAAAATCATCATTACTGCCTCTCTCTTCAACAAGTACCCACTTCAAAATTATCTTTTGTACATTACAGATGTGTATCATATAACTTTGATGTAACACAGACCCATCAACAACATACATCAAAATGGATGCTCAACACAGAACATACAATATCTTAATGTGTCATGACCCCAAGTGTAAAGAACAAAACAAAAAAGATTGTTGACACATCCAAAGGTAATAATTTGGTTTAAAGGAGGAGGAAGGAGGCTGAGATTTTTTCTCTCTGCGACTAAGATTTAGGAGGCAGTAAGATGGGAGTTGGGACTTATGGATTTTGTGATATTATCATATTTTAGAGAAGAACAAAAAAATTGCGGGCCAACTCGCCAACTCGCAGGCTTGCCCGCATTACCCTGCCGCACACACTTCTATGGGGAAAACTCCCAACCCTGACCCTACCCAAACCCGCAGGCTAGCAGGTTGAGCTCATATTGCCGGCTCTAAATCTTAGAGATGCTCACTGCCCAATCAAAGGAACCAAAGCACATGCCATGTGGATATAAAGGCTAAATTTTTTTTACAAAATAAAAGGGCATGTAAGAAGACATCTACAGGTATGAAAAGATTTACCTCAATAGTAGTTGTATTACCAGACACCAAGTTTATGTGCATGATCAGAAATCCCAATACACTCAACGCAAAGGCTAGATTCAAAACTGTAAATGATACAACAAGGTTACAAAACTCACAATTAAAATGAATAACAAGTCCAAAAATGGTGAAAACCCTACCAAAAGCAAGAAATGTTGTTGCAAGAGAGCCAGGTGATCCAATAATTTCTCCATCACTAAAGAATGCTATGAACTCAGGCAGTAATGATAAAGTAACAAGCGTTGTCTCCCAAAAAGTGTAGAACTGCACTTAGATTTACCAAAATAAAAAATCACCACTGTGAGCTTCACATATTGACAGACACTAGAGCCTGCTATGTTACAGTGATAGGACACGTGGAGTTTGACCAACATATTTTGGGAACTACAGACTAGACGCCTGTACAAATTTAAATGATGAAAGCCCTGAGATCTTTAAACCATAACAAAAAAAAAAAGTCACATAATGCTAAGAGACCTCTTTTCTGTCATGCCTTAGCCAGAAAGTGATATATAACTGTAATAAAAGTTTATAAAGTTGTTAGAAGGGTAGTTAGAATATAGCCATTAGTGAATTAGTTAGTCAGTTAGGCTCATACATGGTTAGTCCTAATGACCCCTGCCTTATAAATAGGCCTACCCCTATTACAACTCAGACTAGTATATGGAATAACATGGTGCCTATCTGATTTCTATACAGAATTAAAATTCTGTATCAGAAAGAATCAGCTTCACATCCATAAGCACATCATTCCCGTTGTACCCAAGGTGCCAACTCAAAAGAAACAGAACTGGCATCACAATTACGATTAGGTGTTATCCTAAAAGGAAGGAGCTGAGCTGATTCAAGAACAAGTGGGGAGACACAAATATATGGCTTCTGTAACACAAAAAGTTTAACAGCGTGACTTAGCTTAAATTACAAAACAACTACTTTTCTTAGGGTTCTGCATTGCCAAAAAAAACCAAAGAAAGAAAGGATATTCTAGCAATTCAAGAATGGTAGAAGTATCCTCTAGCAAACCACCCAAATGCTGCCGGCAAAGACATAATTAGAAGCTCATTGCCAAAAAGAAACACAATTCAATTCAGGCATACAGTCATTGGAGTGTGAGATTTGGTTGGGAACAATAGCAACTCAATCAACCATAATTATAATTTAGTTTTCCAATTAAAATTGCCCGTACCAGGAAAAGAAGGAAATACTTGTAATTTCGAGCCCCAACACAGTTTACTACCCAAACACAATGATGGTCCATTTTCAGCACACAACGTCCACCTAGCCCAAAACCACAAGAAATCAGTTAATCCACATTTATTCCTCAAAGTGGCAACTCAAGAATTATTATTATTATTATTTTTTTTGTGCAGCAAGACTCACAGACAGAACAATGATGACATCGGGGTGGTTTGAGTTGATTGCACTTCCGACAGTACCGAATCTGTTGATTCGAAGGATCAGCCTGTCCATGACTAAATTCTGACCCAACTAACGGGTCAGCCTCTCCTCTCTCCTCATCAATTGCAGGCCTCCAATTAGGTGGCACACTCCCAGGATCTGTGAAAACAACAGCAAAGTAACTCCACAGTAGCATAGCCAGCTGCATAATCACAATAGAAATCCAAATTATCAGTCAACACATCATCTTTCAGCTACAATTTATCATTATTAATGAAATGCCTCGTCAATCTCAAATCCAGGTCAATAGGCTCTCTAACACAATTTTAAATTCCTCTCTGATATTCATATCGCCAAAACTGTCCAGAAGTATGAAAAAAATGGAACCGTAGTTTATAATAAACTAAAACAAATAAAGCTGACCTACTCCGAGGGTATCCCGACTATTCAGGCTAAACATAAATCATTCAAACAACGGATCACGAACCATAAGTGACACTTGTGCACTACTTTTAAAAGCAAAACTTTGGATGACATTTACAAGAACCTAAATGCTCTTCATGATTTTCCTAACAACAAATCAAATTCAACCTGACAAATACCCCACTCCAGCACTAATAAATTACAATCAAAGGAAAATTCAGCTTCGGAAGCTCACCAGAGAATGAAACAATATCAGCACCGCAGTGGCAATGAGACAATCAAGAAGCCCACCGTACAAATAAGGGCCATAGACAGTCAACACAACAGCATAATATGTAACACCCACGACGCCAAGAACCAGGAGTATCATAATCGAGCCAAGACCTCTAAGGGCTGTGCAGAACTTGAAGACATTCCAAGCCATCGTGGCTCCAGATCTGTGCATAGTCGGGAAAAAGGAGAAAACTATACAATTCAACCCAAAACAATTGTTTCTCCTGCTCTCTATGGTATTCACCGAAGCATAATAAAGCTCACTTCAGCGAGAATCATTGATTTACTCGAAGAATCATAATACAGTGGTCGACCTTCAGGCAAGAACAACTCCAGAGTGAACAATTACGGGCATAGACGATTCCTTGCGATGTGGGTATATCTAATTACAGACATTCGAAAACCTAGGGTTTATATATAACTTAGGAAGAAGGGATATAATAATATTTAGACAGAATGGGAGCAGAAGCAATAAATCGTGTTTCGTTATATTATCGTTTATAGTCAGGCACGTAACATTGTTGAGTTTTCGGTTTCTTTTTTTTTTCCCCCTTTTCCTGCCTTGATTGGGGGAATGACGGTGCGCGTTCAATAAAAAAAACATGCCACTATGCCAGAATTCGCCGATGTATTTTAAATACGTTTACATTATTCGCGTGTAACCCAGGTAGTAAGGCTGCGCAGGGACCCACAATCCAACCCAACGAACCTACTCACAATTTGCAATTTGGTGCAATTGGGATATTTTGAATCCATTTAAAAAGACTAATAACATGTTTGGTTAAAATCCACACATTTATGGCTTAAATGGGTAGGTTATAGGTACACCTTCGGGCTGCACCCGCTCATATAGTTAATTTTTTTTAAAAAAACTTTAATATATGGACAAATGACAGGACACTGAGGATCGTAAGTAATAGTATGATACCCATTTTTCCTCAACAGGTTGACTCTCAGTCTCTCATTATCTTTCGTTTTGTCTTTTCTCTGTGACTCTAACTTTTAATTTAAAAGTTGGAATTTGAATATCAAAATTATGTTATGATGATACTAGTCTAAATTTAGATTTTTTTTTTTTTGTATAAATTGTGATTATTAAACTTTGAAGATTCAAATTCCATAATTTAGAATGATGGATGCTTAATGCTTGTGTACATATATGTTTTTTTTAAGGAAAAAAACACATGTCAAATGTAAATAGGTTACTCACAACCCAGTTAGCCCGCCCATTTATGTGCTAACTCATTTACATAGGTTTTAACTAGTTGAGGTATAGGTATAGGATAGCCCATACTCATATAAAGTTAAATGGACGGGTTATGGGTTTGAGTACGGGTTGCCTAACCTGCCAATTTCTCTATCCTAACATGTAGTCATGTAAAAATTGCTAAGTATGTTAATTTCCCACAGCCTCACCAAATTAGTTGAATTTCTCTTAATATGAAATTGATTAAAAGTAGTAATAAATGGCATAATTGAAATGATACATAATTTTACAAATATCATCATTCAAGTGATTAAAACATTACATTTTTCTTGTAAAAATTGTGAAGTGTAGTTAATTTCCAATTCCTTCGTCCAAATGTGGAACTTATTAAAAGTAGCAGTAAATGTTGTTACTATGATAGTAAATGTTTTTATAAAAGTGTAGCTGGTGATTTAAAACATTACACTCTTACATGTATTGCATATTAGGCAAATGTGTAAATTTATGACAAACTATTTCGCTATTAACATCAAATACAATTATTTTTTGTTGAGTCTAAAAGTAAACATAACATTTTTTAAGGTAGCATATATGAAAATGCCAGTAATCCAAATTTAACTTCTATTACTTTTTTCATTGTGAGTACCATTAGTCTTATTACTTTCTATTAATTTAATATATTTTTTGAAATGTGTGTCTTTTTTCTTAATCTCTCAACCTCTCACTCTCTCTCACCCACACCTATCTTTTTGCATTGCAAATCCCACGTTCTCTCTTGTTCTCTCTCCTCTGTCATAATTAAATTTTGTTAGTGAAAATACATTATTTCCTTACTCTTTCTTGTTTTTATGAAAGCATTTATAAGATGAATAAAGGAATTCCAAGAAAATCAATGAGTTAACAAATTTTTTTTGGATATTCACAATAGAAATAAAAGAACTAACAAGATAAATAAGAGAATTCACAAGACAAATAAAGAACAATTTAAATACTTTAAATAGTCAAGGTTAATCCCATTGGAGGATAATAGTAATACAACTATTCTAAATTTAATGTCAGTTGAATAGTTAGTAAATACAATCCAAAATATCATGGTATGAAAATTCACCGAACTAAATCCCCTCCTTTGGGGTCTTCTTCTATCCCAGTTGTATCGCCTTACTTCCTGATCCAAAACATCCTCCTAAATCTTTTGGTATCACTGAGATTCAATGATCAGATGAATCCCAGGGTAACGGTTAATCTCATATTCAAAGCGTAAATCATATATGACAAATATATGACATATTTTAGAATAAAGGAAAGCGTTCAGCAAACACGCCGTTACCCCACTATAATAACACATAGCACATGTATCGTTAACGGTGAAAGCACACACAAATATTATATGTCCCAAATATAAATCCTCAACGTTAGGAAAATAAGCATACAACATTATCATATAAATCAATAATCCATATCTTAGTTGAATAAAACGCATACACTTAGGTATGCAAACCCGGTCATGAATTCACAATACATGAACATACCAGGCATATATAAAAACACAAGGAATAGGAAATTAAGTTACCACCCTCAACTTCGCAAATAAATACAATCCTCGATGTCATAAACTCGAATTTCTTCAATGCCCTAATGTAAGACCATTATAACTGTTAATTTCTCTTTCTATTATTTATCAATAGTTTCCCTTTCTAAAGATTACTAATTCATTTTTCTAATACTAATCTTATTGATTCATTTTTCGAATAATAATGTTACTATTATTATTACTACTCTACAAGTTAGTTTAAACTCCCTGTGTCTATTTCGATATTAAACACAATATCAACATCTTAAATCAGGAGTCTAAAAAATGCTAACACCTCATAAAATAAGCTTTGAATATATAAAAATAGCAATTTGAGTTTAATAAGTACTAACACCATGTAAAATATGCTTTAATGTGATACATATATATATGGCTAATCTCAGGGATATATATGTATGTGTGTGTGTCTGTGAAGTTACACACACACACCTATATGTATGTGTGTGTGTGTGTGTGTGTATATGTACATATGTATATGTATATGTGTGTGTGTGTGTATGGTTCAAATTTCTATTCCTATATAATTTATGTATATTTATACAAATATATAGGTAATATATGCCTAAAATATATCAATGTATTTTAGTTTTGAGTATACATTAACTAAAAAACTAGTTTCAAAACTGAGATTATAATATTTAGGGTTAAGGTGCAAAAATATAATGAGTTTTTTCCCCAAGAGCGCCCAACACCACATGTTTTTTTAGCAAAAATATACACGTGGTTACCATTTTGGAGAAAGAGATGAAGTGAACAGTAACATAATGGTGGTGAACAATGACTTAACGTTGGGATGTGACTTTTGCTCCAAAATGGTAACCACGTGTGTATTTTTGCTCTAAAAAAAAAGCACGTGGTGCTGGGCGCTCATGGGGGAAAAACTCATGTGTATTTTTCCACCTTAACCCTAATCTTTAAGACTGTGTGTCTATATATATATAACATCAAGGCTTTTATTTTTAGTTTCAAGATAAATATATATATAAAAGAATAGTAATATAAATATATGCATATCCATATAATGACATAAATCATGTAATTATCCATATATATATATATATATATATATATATATATATATATATATCTTCCTTCTTGTGATCCATATCTACCTTGATGTGATATATTATCTTCTTGAGATTCACACACACACACATGAGATAACACTACAAGCTTTCTCTTTGCTTCATGTGTAGCCATATGTAGTGATATATATATAATGAAGCATAGAATAAGTTTGTTGTCAGGTGCATGTATACATATTAATGAACAGAAGGAAAAAGCTTGATATTCTGATATGTTTTGTTGTTTATATATATATATAGAGAGAGAGAGACACACACACACACACTACATATATATAGACACAATAAGCTTTCTCTTTGCTGAATGTGTAGCCATATGCCCGTTGAACGAGGATCACGAGAATGAAGTAGGGAAGAAGCCGCTATCTGGGGAGGCTGAAACAGGGGATAAGAATGGAAAACATAGGGAGGAGAATGCAGTTTCTGATGGTGGCGCGGCCACAGCTGCCGGCGACGCTGATGAGGAGATGTCCCCGTTTGGGAAAATACGGTTACTTAGGCGAGATTTTCGTGGCTCATCGCAATCGACAGTTTTGCAGGAGATAAATTAGGAACAACAGTTACAGAGATTTGACCAGAACAAAATTAAATAAAAACGTGATTTACGGTAACCAATCAACACACATGAAGAGAGGATAACTATGAAGGAAATTAAAGTGGATGTCAATAAGGGTAAGGCTAAAGGTAAGGAGAACAAACCTCCAGCAAGAGATCGCATCCCACAGACATCTCGGGTGGGCCAAGGACTTAAATCTATTATTATTAACTCGTTTGTTAAGTCATAGGAAGTAGTGGTCTACATGAATGTAGGCGAGATTGGGCCTGGTGGGGAGATTATTATTCATCATTCAGCAGGTATTACACCCAGTGGCTCTACGCGTGGTTTTCTGGCAACTGAACCGAGGATGCAAGATTGGCAACTTGGTAATCTGGCTTCAGAGGATGGCCTGGGGACATGTCAACAGGATGATGCTTTTATGAGTGATACGGATAAAGCCGAGGGGGAGGCTATTATCACCCAAAGCACCCATATGGTTTCCCAATGAATTTTTTAATATGGAATGCAAGAGGTACTGGAGCTCGTAGTTTTCCTGCTCTAGTACGTAATTTGAAAGCTCAATATCATCTAGATTTTATAGCTATTTTAGAAACCCGGTGTACGAAGGAGATGTTTGTAGGTAGAGCCTCTCAACTGGGCTTTGCTAATATGGAATTAATAACTTATGAGGGATATAACGATGGAATTTGGTGTCTATGGGATCATTCAATCTCGTCTGTGTACATAATTGAACACACCATCAATTTATACATTTTCTCATTTTCGGTACTTCTGGTATTTCTTGGACGTGTACAGTGGTTTATGCTAGTCCTTCTTGCGCGTCCCGTCGAATCCTATGGGAGAACCTAGGTCGCTTAGCCCCATCAGTTCAGGGCGCATGGTTATTAGGGGGAGACTTCAATTGGTACTTTGCTCCTTGGTGAGAGGCGGTCCTCGACCACTTTCAGGTCTTCTATTGACCATGATTTTTTCCACTGGTCTGACTTGAATGAGATGAGGGACTTAGGATTTGTTGGCCCAGAGTTTACATAGAAGCGAGGAACCTTAGAGGCAAGATTGGATCGATTTATTGCAAATGACCAGTGGGTTAATTTGTTTCCGAATGCCTCGGTTACACATTTACCATTTTTCAAATCCGACCACAGGCCTTTATTTCTTCGTTTAGATTTAAACATGGATGTACCAAAGCCGGACCGGCCATTCTGATTTATTGTTGCATGGGTACTTCATAAAGAGTTTGACTAGTTTGTACGTCAGTCCTGGCATCCTAGTATTCTGTGGGCTCAAAATATTTCCCAATTCACCAAGGCTTGCTCTGCATGGAATAAAGAAGTCTTTCAACACACGAAAGTTAGGAAAAAGTAGCTCCTTAGACGGCTTGATGGAATTAACAGAGCGATCTTCCGATATGGTTTTCTCCTCAAATATGAGGATCTACAGGCGTCTATCTGGAAGGAACTTGAAGATGTACTTCTTCAAGAGTCTCTCATTTGGGCACAGAAAGCTCCTTCCAGATAGACGCCTGTAGATCCTAATATTTGAGGAAAAAACCAAATATCAGGATCTACAGGCGTCTATATGGTTTTCTCCTTAAACCATAAGCAGAATGGTCAATGTTTGGGGATCACAATACTAAATATTTTCATGCCCGTGGTAACCATAGAAGGAAATCCCAACGTATAGAGGCTATTCGGGACTCGGAGGGGTCTTGGTTGTATGATAATTCACTGATTAAAGATATGGCTACTGGCTTCTTCTCTAAACTTCTTACAGAAGATGTTGCAGATCGACCAGCCATTGATTGCTGCATGTCTTTCCCTTGCATTGAGGCGAGTTCGCTTAGATGGTATGGTAGAGAGATTATAGATAATGAGATTTAGGAAGCTCTTTTTAGTATGGGTGCCCTAAAATCTCCAGGACCTGACGGCTTTAATGCTCTTTTCTACCAAAACCAGTGGAGTACGGTATCTTCCTCTATGCTTAATTATGTTAAATATTTATTTGCTAACCCATAGGGCATCAATGAGATAAATGGTACCTTGATTGTTCTTATCCCGAAGAAGAAGCATCCAGAATTCTTGGGGCATTTGAGGCCAATTAGCTTATGCAATGTCATTTACAAAGTCATCTCAAAGGTTATTGTGAATCGATTAAAGCCTATCCTCCCCCAGGTGATCGCTCCAAATCAATGCAGCTTTATTCCGGGGAGACACAACAATGATAACATTATTGTGGCTCAAGAGGTTATCCACTCTATGAGCAACATGGAACAGAAGAAGGGCTTTTTGGCTATTAAAATTGACTTGGAAAAAGCTTATGACCGAGTTAATTGAAATTTTTTAATGAGTTGCCTCCAGGAGCTGAACCTTCCCAGTAGTCTTACGGAGATCATTGGCCATTGTGTTTCTAGCTCTCATATGCAACTGTTATGGAATGGGGATAAGGCGGATCATTTCCAGCCATCTAGAGGAGTGAGGCAAGGGGATCTGCTTTCGCCATATTTATTTGTCGTATGTATGGAGAAATTGGCACATCTTATTCAGGCTGCTATTCAGGAAGGCTCTTGGAAACCAATCCGCCTCACGCGTTCGGGCCCCTTATCTCGCATTTATTTTTTGCTGATGATGTTATTTTATTTGCAGAAGCTTCCATGGACCAAGTATCTATGATAAACAATTGCCTTAAGAACTTTTGTGAAAGTTCAGGTCTAAAGGTTAACCAATAAAAGACAAGAGTTTTCTTCTCCAACAATGTTAACCACATTATACGTAGTGAGATGTGTGCAGCACTTGGATTTTCCATTACAAGTGATTTGGGCAAGTACTTGGGGGTTCCTCTTCATCATAAACTCATTATGAAGGAATCTTTTCATTATGTGGTGGATAAGGTGAAGTCAAGGCTATCAAGATGGAAAGTTAAATCTCTGTCATCTGCAGGGTGATCTACTCTCATCTCTTCTGTTACTTCTGCAATCCTAGGGTATGTCATGCAAACATCCCTACTCCCGGCTTCCACGTGTGAGGCTTTAGACTAGTGTAACCGTAAATTCTTATGGGGTAGTACTGAGGAACAGAGGAAAATACCATTGGTCTCCTGGGATGCAATTTGTAAACCTAAGGATAGAGGTGGTTTGGGGATCAGACATTCTAGCTATTATAATCAATCTTACCTTATGAAAATTGGCTAGAATATGGAAGCCAAAAAAGATGAGTTCTGGGTGAGAGTGATCCGGAACAAGTATAAGTGTGGCGCTGATTTGATACCACATATTGATATGGGCAAATTGGGATCGAATTTATGGAGTGGAATCAAGCGTACTTGGCATAAAGTGCAAGAAGGGACTGAAATAATGGATAATGGGCAGTCAAGATGGAGATGGAACAAGAGTAGTATGTTTTCTGTTAAATCAGCATACAATTCTCTCATTCAGGAAGAAACTCAACCAGCCTCAGTTTGGAAAAAAATTTGGAATCTCAAGGTTCCTGAAAGATGCAAAATGTTTTTATGGCTTGTACTTCATAACAGGCTGCTCACTAATGTTGCTCGATACAAAAGAGGATTATGTGCAGATACTCAATGTCCAGTGTGTGGATCGGATCTGGAAATCATACAACATTTCCTTAGAGAATGTCCTGATACAGTAAATCTTTGGCGTCAAGTCGTCCCCCCTCAGCTGTGGCGGAAGTTTAATTCCATGCCCTGGGAGAATTGGCTGTTTTGGAATATTAATCATAGGAGTCAAAGTGATCAGACCCAAGAGGATTGGCGGCAAATATTTACTTGCATTTGCTGGTGGACTTGGAGGAGAAGAAATTCTATAGTTTTTGAAGGTAAACACATCTCAAACTTATCCATCATGGCATCCGTTGCAGCACTCATCCGTAGCTTGAATGATGCTCGATCCAGGCTCTGCAAAGGACGTGGCAGGAAGTTGCAGCAAAGTGGATCTCGATCACAGTGGAGCCCACCGCCACATGGATGGATTAAAATTAATACTGATGGTGAGTTCTCGGCTTTCAATCCCAGAGTTGCGAGTGGTGGTGTTTTATGAGATGAACACTCAGCATTCATGAAAGCTTTTATGTTCAGAGGTGAGGAGGGAGATAGCCTATCAGTGGAACTTTGGGGATGCCTTCATGGTTTAAAGCTTGCGTGGTGACATGGGCTTTCGACAAATTATACTCGAAGTTGACTCAGCGGATGTTTGGTCTCTGATGAATGATCCCCCCTCAGGAATGCATGAAGATAGACAACTTATTGAGGAAATCATGACTTTGATCAACCACGAATGGAGTGTAGAGATTAAACTCATTAGTAGATGGGCAAATGCTGCTGCGGACATGTTAGCTAAGGCGAGCTTATCCTCATTCCCAGGATTCCAGGTTGTGTCCCATGCGGATATGGATTTAGAGAGGCTTCTTGTTCAAGATAAAGGCTAGATAAACTGTGGTTACTCGACTGTATCAAAAAAAAAAAAAAAAAAAGGGGCCAGGAGAACTTGTTGTTATGCATACTTGTATGTATATATTAAAACATATCAAAATAGCAAGCTTTTTCCCTCTGTTCATTAATATATATACATGCACCTAACAACAAACTTATCCTATGCTTCATTATATATATATATATATATATATATATATATATATATATATATATGCTTCATTAATATATATATGTAATATATATAGATAGGCATGTAAGCAGCTCTTTTTTTTTTTTTTTTTCTTTTCTCTATGGCGTTAGCATATATATATATATATATATATATATATGTAAGCAGCTCTTTTTTTTTCTTTTCTCTATGGCGTTAGCATATATATATATATATATATATGACAACAAATTAATATATATATCTATACACACACAGATACGTCATGCTTCTTACACACACACATGAATATGCATGACAACAACATTCTTTCCTTCTGTAATGTTATATACATATATACATATACACACAGACAAGTTTTCTTCTCTTTCCAGCGTTAAGATACACACACACATGCATGACAACAAAATCTCTAAGGTTCATGTACAGTGAAACACACACACACACACACACGAAACAGCAAAGCATTGAACTTTATGAACCCCCCAATATATATATATATATATATATATATATATATATATATAAGAACCACAACACAGATGCAAAAACCTAGAGAAGCAAACAGATGGAAACCGTAAGAAAAATTCCGAGGGAGAAGAACACTGTGTTGGGAAAATGGCGGAAACTAGAGGGAGAAGAAGTCCAACGACTTACCTTCGTTTTTTAAGCTCTCACGGTGGAAATCTCACGGTGGTTTGTTCCCCTGTTTTCAGCAGCAAATGCAGAGGAGACTGATGTTGGTTTTGAAGCTTTCTCTCTCTCTCTCTATCTCAACTCGGTGTTGATCTCTTTTTGTTAAGGCAACGTGAATGAATAAACCATAGAGCATTGCGCATATATATAATAAAAAAAGGGTCTGGTCCAAGGAGGAAGCAATTGAACGATATCTAGCGTTGAGCTTGAGAAGTATGGAGAGGAATGGTGTGTACAGACGGAGCGGGCTGCTCGGGGATATGGCATTGCTATCTCTGCTTCTCTGATTCGTAAATGTCGCTGGTGCTCTCTGCTTTCCCTTTTTTTTTTTTTTTTTTTTTTTTTTTTTTTTTTTCTTTTTGTGTTTATGCAATTGCCATTCTCTTGCTATGTTGGGTAATGGGTTTTATTTGACTGATTCAATATGTAATTATCTAGTGAGTTGGTTTTAATTCAAAATGTAGACCCTACCATGCATACTTTATGGATATTTTTAAGGGTTAAATATCATTTTTGCCATGAAAGTTTACTCTGAGAAGCACTAGTCACCCGGAAGTTTTTTTGGTATTATTTTTTGCCCTGGAAGTTTAAAAATGTAGCAATCTTGCCCATTTGTTAATTTTGACCGTTGAATTGTTGCTCTTCTTTATAAACTTATAGGGGTAAAATTGCTTCTAAAAAAAACTTTTTGGCTAAATTTTCTCCTAAAAGAAACTTTTAGGGCATATTTGCTTTGTTTTAAAACTTTCAGGGTAAAAATAAGACCAAAAAAACTTCTGGGTGACCGATGCTTCTTAGGGTTAACTTTTATGGCAACTGATAGGGCAAAATTTTTATAAAGCCTAAGATTCCGCAAGTGTACGGACGTATCAAGTAATAAAGATGAGTAAAGTATCGTTCCCACGAGGACTTAGTACTCACTACTTCAGTTAATAATTAATCTTGCACTTTTCGTTTAAGTTGAGCAATCAAATTTAATTTAACTAAGAAAATAAAATCAAAATCAAACAAATAATCTACGCAATAATCAAACGGGCAACCTAGAGGCACTAATCCCTTATTAATTTCATAAACATTTATTTCACCAATTTAATTACTCTTAATATTAATTTTGTCAATCTCGAGTATTAATAGTTATAAGTGCCTTCCGGTCCACTTACAACACTCTCTTAAGTAAAAGCTGTTATACCTAATAAATTTACTATAGAGGTAATTTAATCCAGACACACTCTTCTACAATTATATGAGGCTATTAGGTATATTCCCATCCTAATTGCAAATTAAATTATAATTTAATCCCATATTGCTTAATCTAGAGCTTAATTAAAATTCTCTTTGCCAAGGTAAATCATAATTCTCAAAATCCTATTTAATGATGGCCAGTCACTAAATAGATAAAATTTACACACGATTAAGCAACCAAAATTAATACTAATTATAACTAAACGATGAAACAAAGTCTAATCCATCAATAAGTTCATAGTTACTCTAAGTTGCAAAATAAAATCAACTACACGGCTTTAAACAAAGTCATGACAGTACATAAAATTAAATCAAGATTCAGAGACATGAAGAAAATCACAAGAGAGGCGACGATTCAATTGAACTGAGTTGCGCCGCCGTTCTTCGTTTTTCTTTGCGTCTCGTCTTTGATTTATTGGTTCAGCTCCTTCTCTGCATCCTAACTTTGTTCTGCGTGTTCCAGCCGTCCTCCGTTTTCTTAGATTTTAGGTTTTATTCATTGACCATTTGGATCACTTTCTGGGCCCACGCACACTTTGCCATTTAAATGAATTAAAGCCCAAAAGCATCCCAAGTTCAGTTGTCTCCTAGTTCCCAAGATCAAAACGTGCTCCTGTGCGTGTCTGTAGGTCTTTTAATTCATTCCATTCAATTGATTCCATTTGTAGGACCCACGTACATTCAATTGGATTGATTCAATTTCCAAAATACTCATGTTCTCCTGTGCTTGCTTGATTGTGAAAATAAAAGTAATTAAATAATAATAATAATAAAAAAAAGTAAGTCTTCTTTAAATATTTAATTATTTATTTCCTAAACTTAAAAATTTTATTTTAACTTGAAATCCCACTAATGATGCACCAATTTGATTTCTCTTAAAATCTTAATAAAATCTCTTTAATTTAGTACTAATGACTTCCTAAATATATCAAAATATACCTCAAATCTATTAAAATTAGGAAGTCATCAGCAACCATGGTATTAAACCCATATTTTAAAAAGGTCAGGTCATGTTTATTATAATTAACTAATTTATCAGACTTCAATAATCTTTTTAAATTATTTAAGGGACTTTTACATTAAAGATCTGTCGATCATAAAAAGCTTTTCTCAAGCTCCTATAAAGTTCAAAATACTTGTATTTTTGAGTCAGGTCAAAATCAATTGGAAGATATGAGAGTGTGTTGTGGTGGTATTGTGAAACACCATTTAGGAAGCAACTTGGATCCAAAACGCAAAAGTTATTGGAGAAATCTATTTTGTTTAAATTACTTAAGGGACTTCTACATTAAAGATCTCTCTCAGCTGCCTTTGGATCTTCTTCCTTCAAGGCGGTCTGATCAATATCTATCCAACGGGGTTATGTCATTATATAAGCTACCAAACTCAATTGGGCAATAGTGTCGGAAATGCCCTAAAAGATAGAACGGTTCTTATAGATTATCACATTTGGCCTTTCCCAATAAATGTTAGCTAAGGGCCAACTTTCTCCCTCCATTTTCTTGTTAGCAACGAAGGACTTGAAATCATTCACCCAGCAAAACGGTTTTGCTTTTTTTACTGGAATTAAAATTAGATGTCACATATAACACCAAGTAAAATTTGTTTTTGGAGTGAACAATTTGTGTAAAAATCTTAACTCTTCTGGTGAGTGATTTGAGTGAAATCTTGGTAAATACTTTTTGAAGTGTAGCATTTAGCTTTTTTTTTTTTTAACTATATAAAATATATTGATTAAAATAGCCTTCAAATGATGATTCTCTCCTTTTCTGGAACTTATGACTCCTCTTTTGGCACCATAATGTATATATTGTTGGGTTTATGTGCTATTTATTCACTTAAGCCCAATTGGGCTTAAGTGAGACTACAGTCCAATAACTCTATGGCCTATGTGGTCTAGGGTTAGGTCTTGGATGTAGTAGTATATAAACACACTTTAACTTACTTGTGATAACATAAGAGACAATAGGAGGCTCTCATCAGAAAAAACCCTAGAGGCAGACGTTCATCATCTAAACTGTTGCCCACACAACTATCCCATCCCATTCGAGAGATAGTCTAGAAGATCGATCATAGAGCGGACTACGACGATTCGTGAGGAGGCTTTCAGATCACTGCATCTTTCCAGGTAATCAAAATGATGAAGGTTCTAATTTTTCTTACATCGAATCGGTTAAATATGCTTCCGCATTTTTGATGAGATTCCTACAATTGACATTAGAGGCAGGTTGATCAAGAAAAGAACCCAGTTTTGATATTCTTTCATATTTCATGTGATTCTTTTAGAAAATTACTTTCTTGAAAATATGACATCTTTTTCTATATTTGTTATTTATTTTATGGTAATTATTCTTTTATAATTCATATTTGATATTAGTTTTAATTTTAATCGGTTGATTGTTTTAATCCATGGTTAGATTCTCTCATGTATTTTTTGATTTGTAACAAGGAGGCTAATCCCATATGATTAGGTTTCCTCCTTGATGTTTTATTTTATTTTCAGAATTTCTATGTAATTTTTGAATTTATGTAAAAGTTGGAAATCAAGAAACTCAAAGAAAATGAGAATTTAACACTGTAAAACACTTTTCGTGGACCTCTGGACCTCGAAATTGGACTAACCACATTTGGTTAGAAAGAGAACGGAAAGACGAGCACAGATCTGGAAACACCGATGCCAAAATCCTTCCCATACGCCTTTACAAGCGGCTGCGAGTAGCCTTCACGCGCCGGCAAAGAACAAGCGTGTGAGGGTGTGTGGAGTAGCTGTTTGCGGTGGTTCCGGCGGCCGTGTTATCGTCTCCCAGTGGCGGTCCTTCCCCTGGAGTTTCATGATGAGATGACTTCGGATGAAGACATGACAGAAGTGGAGGTTAGGGTTTCTCTTTTATGTCCTAGGGTTTCTAGCCAAGGTTTGGGTTTTTGGGCCCATGAATACCCTAAAGGGGCTTAGACAAATACTATGGGTTGGACAAAAGAGAAATTCCAAAGTTGTAAATTTTTATCTTTTAATTTTTATAGGAAAGCCATGGATTAAAGTTATTTGTTTAATTATTTAATGCTTTTATTGAATAGTATGAATTATATGTGCGATTAACATGATTAGAAATAACATGCTATATAGAATAGGAAGATGTCATATTGTTGCATAATCACATGTCATAAATGCATAGTAGCTATTATGTCTTGAATCGATTAGTATGATAGTTATTATGTGAAATTATTTAGGTTATCCACTAACAAATTATCAATTATTATGATTTTAAATTAAAATCTAGAATAATAATTGGATTAATTAATTGTGGAATTAAAATCTAGATAAATCATCTAGGAAATTTCCTAAGAGAATTGTATTTTGGAGTAATTTGTGGGTTATTTAAAATGGTCATGTGAAGCAGATTTTGCCAATCATGACTAGATTTTAGATACCTAATGTTTTCAATTATAGTTATTGATCTTACACAATGAATACTCTAAATTGAACAAATTCTTGGAAATTGAAAATTCTAAATTTAAAATATTGATTGGGTGAATGTTTTAAATTAATCATTTAATTTTAAAACCTACGGGCTCTAATTATGGGTTTATTAGTGAAATGGTTATCGCTGAAGCCCCATCGGATAAGGATAATCGGATTTTGCTAGATTAAACCCTAATATTTTCAAAATTTTAGTAAAGTTTTGCACGGCCCATCATCGATAATACTTAGACACTAAAGATAATTTTGAAAATAAACAATGGTTAAATACATTCAACTTTGGTAAAATTGTTAACCATCCTATCGAGGCTCTGGCAATGGAATGAAGGCCCAAATTAACAATATTGGTTTTACAAGTGTCTTGCCCATCGTAAGTCTTGTAAAGATAACTAATGGATTGTTAAACAATAAAGAATAGTAGTTATTAGAATCTACTAGCCTATATCTGTTTGTTGTTAATTATAGTTTGTAATTAGTCTGTTTTTCCTTATTTTCAGAAAAATGTCTTCATTCAATCCTTTAGCTACAATTTTGAGTCAAAAACCTATGGATGGTACAAACTACAAACAATGGAAAACTAATTTGGATATTGTTCTTCAATATGAAAAGCTCAACTTTGTTCTAACTACCCCTAAGTCAGCGCAGCCTGCTGCTGATGCGTCTGATTCAATTCGGACTCAATTTCAGCAAGAGAAGGAAAGATGGGAGAAGGCGAATGTGGCAGTTCGTTGCTATATTTTGGCCAGTCTCGCCAGTTACCTTCAAGAGCAAGTGAGCATGATTGAGAGTGGAACAACAATGCTCCAGACTCTTGATGACATGTTTGCTACGCCTAGCAGCTCTGCTAGGCAAAATGCGCTGAATGCAGTCACCAAGACAGTGATGTCTGGAGGAAGTGTGTGGGATCATTGTCTAACAATGATAGCAAACTTCAAGAAGGCTGATGACCATGGTATCAAGTTTGAACAAGAAGTGAAAGTTGACCTTCTCTTACAATCACTGCCTGAATACTTCAATCAATTCAAGATGAATTATAATATGAATAAGATGAATCTTGACCTCACTCAACTGATGCACGAGCTTAAGAGTGCTGAATAGTCTCTAGTCAAGCAGGGAAGTGCACTTTTTGTTGGTGAAATTTCTTTGAAACCTAAGGGGAAACCCAAAGGAAAGAACAAGAACAAGAAAAAGAAGAAATTAGGTACTCTAGTTGCCAAAACAGTTGTAATGAAGCAGCCAAAAGGCAAGTGCTTCAAATGCGGACAAAAGGGGCATTGGAAGAAAGATTGCCCACGTATGAAACAACCAGGTATAGGTAATTTACATGTGATTGAGGCTTGTTTAGTGGAGAATCACAATGATAAATGGATCGTTGATTTAGGATCCGCTAACCATGTTTGTTATTCTTTGCAGTGGTTCAAACATAGCTTGCTTATAAGTAAAGGATAAAGAGATTTGAGGCTTGGAAATGAGGAGCTTGTGTCTGTACAAGCAGTGGGACAAGTTGTTTTATCTTTTGATAATTGTAGAACTTTGGTTTTAGAAGACTGTTTATTTATTCCATAATTTTAGAGGAATTTAATTTCTGTTAGTTGTTTGGATAAACATGGTTTGACAGTTCAGTTTAATTCCTCAGTTTCTATAAGAAGTTCATCTTCTTTTATTTGTTATGGTATAAAGTTTAATGGTCTTTATTTCCTTAATCCCACTCCCTGTGAAGTAAATCATGTTGAATTAAAAGATGTTGATCATATTAATTCATCAAAGAAAAGAAAAGTTTCAAATGAAACTTATCTTTGGCATTTGAGATTGGGTCATATTAACTCTAACAGGATACAAGGTTTAGTCAAAAGTGGGATTTTAAAATCCCTGGACTTTGAACTGATACCAGTATATGAATTTTGTTTAGAGGGTAAAATGACCAAGAGATCTTTTAAGGCCAAGGGAAAACGTGCCACACTTCAGCTGGAATTGGTACATACTGATGTATGTGGACCAATAAATATCCAAGCCAGAGGTGGGTATCAATATTTCATCATATTTACTAATGATTACTCTAGATTTGGACATGTGTACTTGATGCGTCACAAGTTTGAGGCTTTTGGAAAATTCCAAGAGTTCAAGGCTGAGGCAGAAAAGCATCTTGGTGTTCAAATTAAGACTCTTTGATCTAATCGAGGGGGTGAATACCTATGTGGAGAGTTCAGGTCTTACCTGACTAAAGAGGGGATAGTTTCACAATTATCTTCTCCAGGGACACCCCAGCAGAATGGAGTTGCTGAAAGGAGAAATAGAACCCTTTTAGAAATAACAAGATCTATGCTCAGTTATTCATCTCTTTCTGATTCATTTTGGGGATATGCATTAGAAACTGCTATGTATCTATTGAATTTAGCACCGTCCAAGTCGGTTTCTAAGACACCAATAGAATTGTGGTAAGCCCTCCATGAATCATATTCGGATTTGGGGTGCTCCGGCACAT